>CM066333.1:38914239-40219239 GCA_033807585.1 Hydrophis major | reverse complement strand
ATAAACATAGTTTTGAATACATGAAATAGATACTTATAAGAAAAATAAAAGAAACAATAGGACAGGGGCAGTAGGCACGATTGGTGCACTTATGCACACCCCCTTCAGGCCTCTTAGGAAGGGGGTGAGGTAAATAGTAGACAGTCTAAGGTTAAAGTTTTTAGGGTTTGGGGAAGAAACCACAGAGTCAGGTAGAGTATTCCAAACATTGTCCACTCTGTTGCTAAAGTCGTATTTTCTGCAGTCAAGTTTGGTGCGGTTAACCTTGAGTTTGTATCTATTGTGTGCTCTTGTATTGTTATGATTGAAGCTGAAGTATTCATTTGCAGGTAGGACATTGCAATGTATGATTTTATATACTATATTTAGATTGGATCAGAGGCGGCGTAGTTCTAGATTTTCTAGGTCTAGAGTTTCAAGTCTGGTGGCATAAGATATTCTGCAATGAGTAGAGGAGCGGAGAACTCTTCTTGTGAAATATTTCTGGACTTTTTCAACTGTGTTAATATCAGATACATAATGTGGGTTCCAGACTGATGAGCTGTATTTGAGTATTGGTCTAGAAAATTTTTGTATGCTCTAGCTAGTAGTGTGATATTACCAGAGAAGAAGCTATGTAGGATTAGATTAAGTACTCTTAATGCCTTTTGGCTATGTAGTTACAGTGGGCTCTAGCACTTAGATCATTAGAGATAAGTACTCCAAGGTCCTTGACAGAGTTTGGATCCTTAACAAGGTCTTGACTATTTAGCTTGTATTTTATTTTCTGATTTTTATTTTTTTTTGCCAATATGTAAGACAGGGCATTTATTTATTGAGATTTGAAGTTGCCATTTGATTGACCATTCTGATACATAGTTAAGGTCTTTTTGGAGGGTAGTAGTATTGTCTGTGGTGTTGAACAGCTTTACATCATCAAAAGAACACAATTGTTCTTAATATGATCTCAAAGGTCATTTATGTAGAATATGAAAAGAGTTGGTCCTAGTACACTGCCTTGGGGGACACCACTGTTGACAGGTACAGAATTTGATAGGATGCTCCCAATTTTGACCATTTGTTGTTTGTTTGACAAGAATGTTTCTATCAGTTATGTAGATGTCCAGAGATACCATAAGATTTTAGTTTTAGTAGTAGTTTGTCATGTACCACTGAATCAAAGGCTTTACAGAAGTCTATGTAGAATTGTGTCTATTGCTTTGCCCTGATTGAGTTGTGTCTAATTTAACTAATTAGTGAAATTAATTAATTTCACTAATTTAACAATAGCAGTTTGATGGAGGAAACAATTACCTAGGAGGGTGGTAGGGAATAGTGATTTTTCTCATTAAAATGCTACAATCTGAGTTCTTGAAATTGGTAGTGTAGGAAATTCAAATGGCTCATTCCTGAGTCTATGATTTCATATGAGCTAATCTCAGCAACATTTTATTAATTTACTTTTACTATTTACTATTCATCTCTTAAAACCATCTAACTATAATGATATATTGGAGAATTAGAAGCTTTGTATCTAGTATGTGGATTAAAGAGTAATGTCTTACATGTATCTACATTCTACATCTCTATTTATTATGACCAATTCATCCAGCTAAGGGAATGAAGAAGAAACTACTTTAATAGCACCATACAAGGAAATCTAGCTGTTTATGGATACAGTCTCACAGATGAGCACTTTTGGGACAGTCTCACAGATGAATCAGATGAGTAACTGGGCTCTGAAGTAAATTATACCACAAAATATAAATGTTCTTAATATAATTATTTGGAAGTGCGATTGCTGGAAAGAGTTGAACTGGATCTCAAGATTTTGGGGAAAAAAATATGTATCAGTTTTCTAAACCCAATCTGAAATAAAATGAATTCCAATCACAGATTTCATTATTTAAGTATTTAATGTTTACCTGTTTTTTAATGGGTTGCTTGGACAAAGGAAGGGTACAAATGCAATAAATAATTGTAACACAAGCAGATTGGGCACAGTCAGTGGAACTTTCTAGCAAGTTTGAAAATTAATTAACTATATTGTCTTCCTGAATAGCATCTCAGTTTCTCTCCCCCCCTCCCCCAAGTCTATATGCTATAACAGAGGATAGTAATGGTGAAAATAAAAATAGCAGCAACAACAATATATATCTGTATAATGAATTATTGCATGAATATTAGTTGATTACTGTGTATATTATTCTGCACCCATTATACCTGAGTTTGTTTTGATACTGTTAGCAATTAGCAAAAAAAGAAATTTAACTTCTGCAGAAATATCAGAACATAAAAGAAAGAACTTTTAATACTTTGGTAGATAGACTGAAAATCATATCTTGTAGTGTATTCTTAAAGACCTGAAGTCACAAAGAACTTCAAACACTGTAACCTGTTCACTTCCACATAACCTTTCATACTTGACTGTGCTCTTGTCTTGTTTATTCTGAGTAACTCAAATAAAAATGTATTATCTATGGTTTACCATTACATCTATTCAAACAAACAAACAAAAACCTGCCACTTGTTTTAATATTAACTACCAAACTGTGTTTTTCTTTCACCTACAGATGGTACTCTTCAAACCCTTGAAACCAGAGAGAGATATCAATAGTAAAGAGTGGCTCATTCATGATCAAAGACCATCAGATCAGGATTCATAAAATTATTAGAGCAAGGAAGCAAAACAATAGCATATGTATACAGTTCCAATCACTGCCTAAGGCGTAAAGTAGCAGAAGTGCAGAAAACAAAAAACAGTTCTTCCACATGTGCAAATCTCCAAAGAATCCTTCTGTGCCTCTGGAAATAAAAATATCTTTAATCTCTGTTGCAGCTATTATGATCTAAAGACTCCAAAACAAATGGGTAAAGTGAGACATTAAAGCAAAGACCAAGTGGGGTGCTTCTGAAAGGCGCATTCTGCACTGCATGGATGTTTGTGCACGGCAATGAATGAATAGGTTTTAAACCAAACAAAATCTACACATTTTCCCCAAAGCAATAGAACTCTGTTGGGAAAATTCCTTTATCAGTAGGAGGCAGGGAGTGTACTGAGAAATAAAGAAGGTCTACATAAAACAGGACCTGCAGGCTCTCTCTTTACCTTTGAAGAAGGGAACAGTTGCAAGAAGTGGGCATGGCATTATATGAATCGTTTTGAACCTTAGTCTCTGTTGAAGAAATGGCTGAAACACAAAATAATATTAACTTAAATGAAGTTGCAACCCAAAAACAAACAAACAAAAATAACCAAACTATTTTCCTCTATCTAGTTTATCCTACTGCAAATTGGCAGGAAAGCTCCCTGCTGGGTTTTGGAGATAACATTCATTTAACTCCTCAGACATTGGTTTCATCCATTTGCAAAAGTATGAAGCTTTGCTACTGCAAATTTTAAGTTGCAGATAATTTTCATCCTGGAATACTTTTGGGGGGGTGGGTTGGGGGGGTAAATACAATGGGTTATATAATACAAAATTGGCTCAGATATCCAATGCCTTGCTGATCCTACTAGGACACACAGTTTCAGTAAAAATATGTAGTGGCATAACAGCAATATGGCACATTTTACTTTATCAACATACACATTTTTCCTTCCTGCACCTTGGAGAAATGCTCAATGTGATATAACTACGCAAAACTGCAAAATGACCTGGAATCATTTTAAGCCCATTGCTGGCTAGTCATTTTCTTATTGCCAAACTGGACCTTGATTTTCAATTGTGCAGTGATTTTAAAACCATGTTAAACCCATAGTTGATTTCTAAAATATATATGTATGCCACTTGCCTCAAAAATCAGTGTACGAAGAAAAGTTCTGAATTCTAAACTAGGCTGGGGTTTGTCATAGAACTCACAGGTCAAATTACTTTGTTTTGACAGCACAATATGCAGTAGGGCAATGAACTAGTATGTTAGAGGTGGTTAACTGTATACCTTTTCCTTTGTTCTTCCCAAAAATTATTGGAAACTATAATTAGAAGGGGTGTTTGGTGTTTAGACACTTTGCCAAGCTTGGGGGGAGGCATTTTCACTCATTTACCATATCAACTGTCTTCCTGCTGGAGATGATAGTCAAGAGAAGGGGTCTTTTGTTTACTAATAGATGTAATCTCTGTTATCCTGAAAGGCGTGTTTACTTAAATCTTCTGCTAGTTTCAACTTAGTTGTATGCCTTGGTATGGATCTGGTTTGGAGACCAAATGTCTGGGAATCTTTATTAATCTCTCTCATCCTCCCTCATCTCTTCCTCTCTTCACACATACACACACACACACACACACTCTCACTCTCATTGTGTACCTACTTACATATCTACCTACCTACCTACAAGTATGTCTCCCTCTCCCTTTCCCTCCCTCCCTTTCTCCCTCCCTGACTTTCTCCCTCTCTCCCTCTCTCCCTCTCTCTCTCTGTAATTTCCATATTCTGATGAGGTTTCTCATGATTCTGATTCAGTTATTAATGTCTACCAACTTCCTATCAGCTTCATCCAAATTGTCAATCTGGGCTGAAAGGTTCAAATAATTCTTTATTTTGTGACCTGTGGTTTTCTGGGATCAGATATGGTCAAGATTAAGCATGTGGCCTGGCTAGAAGGTGTCATGGAAGCTTTACATTCTACCACTTTACATTCCATAAATTCTAACCTTGGAAAATGAAAATTTGGTGAAGAATCATTGACCTGTTCTGACATTATCTTAGATTATTTAACAGAAAAAATATAATGTATTAATTATAATCCTTTCTCCTGGCAAATATATTTTATGGTAATACTTATCCTCCCCATAGGAATAGTTTTTCATTCCTGTTTGTGTGCCATCCATGCTCAACTAATAACAGCTGTGTATTACATGAAAGACAGCTATCCTAAAGCAAAATCAGAAAACAGATTTATAGCATTATAATTTCTTCCACACATGAGAAAAAACAGGTTTATAAACAATAACAATAATAATTCACACTTGGGGGAGAAATAGATTCTAAAAGGTGAGTGGTAATTTAAATAATTTTCAAATAATAGGCTCGTAAAATCTGGCCAAGCATGAAGGTTCATCTTTATTAAATATTGAGTCATTCCCCTATTAATGTCCCTAGAGTCAGTGCAGCATCAGCATTTTCCATCCTCAGAAGACATCTGACGGACCATTAACTCTCATGCTGGTATTGCTAGAAAGTGTGTATGTGTGTGAGAGAGAGAGGCTTAATACAAATGTGTAGAACAAAGAGTTGTTCTTTAAATAATCACTTTTACAAGAGCTTGTCACTCTTACAACAGTTTTCTGTATGTGTTCATTTAAAAGTGTTTGTCAAGTTTGCTAACAGGAAAATACAATCCCCAGCTTACAAGGGCTCTAACTTGAAAATCTCTGGGATTTCATTTGTTCTAGAAACTACAGAACAGCTGGGTCTATGCTAAGATTGAGGAACTTCACATTTATTTACCCTTACTGACTTTTGTACTTTTAACTGTTTCAATCTCATTACTTGCAATAGTCAGAAATTTATTTAAAAATGCTTAATACTTCTCCCTGCTACCACAAGGGGTTCAAGAAAGATTGTTACCTGACATAAGATTGCACAATGAATTAATATTTAGTTGATATGGTTATAGTTATATTGAATAACAGGATTCACTAACATTCCTATTGAATTTTTAATGTCAAGGAAGGCTGAAAGGAATTGCAAATTAAATTATGTTTGACAAGCATTCTTATTTGGTAGTGTAATAAAAGAAATCTCAAATATAATATTAAAATTACTTAGGTGAACCTTACCTCATTGTATTACATACGACAGCCAATGTTGGCCTCTTTTCTTCATATTTGAACCCTACCCAAAGGCTAGGGAATTGTAAAAATAAGATTTAATTATGTATCAGGTATCCAATAGTGCTGCTGTTCTTTGTACAATGGCTGTTGTAAATTATTCTAAATTAGGCAATCCAAATATTTTCTAGGCCATCATAGAATTGCATTTTAGTATGCCACAAGCAGCTGCTATCACTGTCAAGTTCTTCCCATTTTTGATGCCATGCATTTGCAAATCTCTCTGCTTTGTAATCTCCAATTTCTTGTCTTCAAATTTATTATATTTTGGACTGTCTATTGTGCTATTTGGCACTATATTGTCTTTTTTTTAGCGTTTGCCATACTATTATTTCTATTTTTGTATTTTTACTCTTTGCATGTGTAAGCTACCAGTAATCTGTTGGATTGTGCCAACAGATAAAAATCAAATGATTAAACAAACAAAACAAACATGGTTCTTTGCCATGACAGTAATGTCTGATTTATTCTTGTATGTTCTAATGTTGATCAGTCTGAATGTTAAAATTCTATTCCATTTTCAATTTTATCTGTGATTTCATGTTTCTAGTAGTTTCCTCATTAATTGTGAATATATTTCTTTTACAAGAATAACAATATATCTTCTTAACATAATCACTTTTTGTGTAATCACAGTGTATGATTTTGCTGCATCCACTGACTACATAGACAACTATTTTATCTTAACCTTGACACAATAGTCATTTACTAGCTCAGTGTTGGCAAAGCTTTTTTGCACCATGTGCCAAAATGGGAGCACACATGTGCACACACAAACCCACATGACGGAAACCAGAAGAGCACCCAATTTCCAGCACGCACCCTACCCACCTGGTCTTCCAGTTTCTGGTGTGCATGCATGCACAAAGACCAGCTGGCCAGTGTGCATGTGTGTGCTGGAAATCAGAAGAGTGCTGATGAAGTACCCCCTCTCTTGCTACTTCTGCCAAGGGAGTGTGACCACTTCCCAGCCAGCATGCCTCTTACCCCAGTGCCGGATAGATGTTCCTTCTGAAAAAGGCACATAAAAAGGATAAAAAATAAATCAGTACCCACCTGTCATCTCAGCCATATATGCAGTGGGGATGCTCAGAGTTGGGCGCATACCTCCCATTGCTGAACCACCAAAGGCCAGGAAGATTGCAGGCCCTCGCTCATGACACTTCTGCAGGGTGAAGGGCAGGAGTTACCAACTGGCCACTGCAGCCACTCCTCCACTGGCAAATCAGGCCCTCTGCAGTGTCTCCATGCATGAGAAGCTGTGCTCTCCTCTGGCTCTCCTGGGGCAGTATGAGAACCACAATTGCCTCTCCCGCTGGCAGTGGCAGGAGCTGGCCAGGTGCTATGGACTGCGGATGAACCCCACTTTGCAATGTACAGTTCAGGCATCGCTTGCTTGGCAAGCCAGAGCTGGAGCGCTCCGCAGCCTGCTGGCCAAGAGTTTCCCAAAGTCCTGGATCCAGTGGATAGGCAAGGTCTGACAAGCCCAAATGCAAACCTGAAGTCCCACAGGGAACATGAGTGCCCTGGCAACTTCTCCACCAAGGACTGAGCCTAGCTGCTAAGCATGCAGTGGAGTTCGCAGCTTGGCAGTGGTGGCTGGCCAGCTTGGTGCTCTCTCTGGGTTGGGAGACTCAGTTTTTTCTTCAGTGCCGGAATAGCCCGCTGACTGCCTGACTCACCTAGACCTGCACCAACTTCCCAGGGTTGTCAGGCAGCGTGGAGCAACCCAGCCTCTTTTGCCCATTTCAGCTCAATCCAGGGCACAGGAAGGAGCATAAGGAGATTGGGGAAGATGGAGGCATGTGTGCAGATTAACCCATGGGGTACCTGTTGAGGTAATTCCCTGTTAGGAGAATGAATGCATACAGGGAGACGTAGTGAGAGAAGTGTTTGAATAATACACACACAGCACACAGATACATTGTACATTAAATGTACATTCCAGAAACTTTTAAGCAAAGTTCAAACACAGTCCAAAGTCATTCACAGATTAAATCAGTCAGTTTTCAGTCAGGGATAATCCAATAACAAAGTCCAGTGTCAAAAACAGTTCAGTATCAGACTTACATCAAATCCAGGAATAGCAGTCAATTAGGAGGAACGGCAATATTCTCCAACAGAAGGAAAACAGAGAGTTACTCACACTCTCTTCTGAGACTAAGATTAAGACAACCCAGGTTTCTGGCTCAAATTTTGCATTTTCTTAAAGATACAGTTTTAAAATGTCTATCCTGGTTTATATATGTCCAACCCAAATAACTGTTAGGTGACTTATATTCCTAACAGTACCAACAGTGCAACTTGGAACAGCGGCAGGATGTGTGTGTTCACCTTTCCACCCAGAGCTGCATGCCAGACAGCCAGCTGAGGCATACGGTGGCAGTGGTTCTCACACTGCCCCTTCCGGCTGGGATGCTGGAGGAGTAGGAGCCACCATCAGGAAGCTGCCCTAGGAGAGCCAGCCAGTTGCTCCTGCCCCTTGCCCTATCACCATTGCTGCCAGTCTTCTGTTGCACCTGAGCTGGCAGGTGCTCCAGACTGCAGACGTACATTGGTGCCATGGCCTGGAAAGCTGGGGCCATGCAAGAAGCCCACTCAGGCAGGGAGGGAAGGAAGCCCTGGCCTGGCCCTCCAGACTGACAGCTCTACTCCTCTAGGAAGTGACCACCAGGATCCCCTCTCCACGTCTTTCAGTACATGAGTCATTGCCCGTTGCTCTTCCAGGTTCTGGAGCATGCATGCACCTCAGCCAGTTAGGCTTTGTACATGCATGCACACCAGAAACTGAAATATTAGATGGCCACCATGCATCCACTTGCTGGAAACCAAAGGATCATCTTCCCAGCACACAAAAGTCCTGTTGGCCAATGCACCAGAACCCAAAAGAGTAACAGTGCCTGGAGAGATGGCTTTGCATGCCACTTCCAGTACATGTGCCATAGGTTTGCCATCACTCTCCTAGCCAAACTGGTCTTTTCTACTTTGTCTTGGTGACATTTGAACATAGTGTTTGCTCTTGCTACTCTTTTCCTTTTTATTTTTTAACTGAGTACCATATTCTGGTAATGTTTTGATTTTTCTATCATGGTCTTTCAAGAAATCCCCTACAAAGGTTTGGTTTTCCAATTTTTGAATGTCATCTAAGGTTGCTTTTTATAAACTCCATTCTGCAATTAACACTTTTTTCTGAAATTCTTTCAAACATTTACTTCTCTTAATATTTATCATTAAATCTCTGTTTTTTCCTACACCTATTTTTCTAGTGATATCATTTCAAGGATGTAAGATGTTATTCATAGTCAATACTTTTTCTTACCACTGGTTAAAGTCAAAGTTATCATATAACTTGACTTAATGTAACTGTTCTTATTTTCATCAATTTCCTTATCATTATAAGGAAATAAATGAAAGTGGAATGCTAGACTAATATCTGCTTATGCTAAGATTATTTTCCTTTTAATAGTATCTGCATTAGTTTTCTCCCTTATTAAAGTAAGAAACAAAATTAGAAGCATTTTTATAAGAAATGAACCAATTTCAGGTCTGATGTAAATGTTTACGTATTTCAATTCAACTCTATCAATTGCATTCAATGAAGAAAGAAAACTAAATACCACTTTGGAATGTCTTAAACCTGAGCATAAAGTCTGAGGTAGCCTTGATTGACTGTTCAAAAGCATTCTTTTTTAAAAAAAAGTTACTGTGAAGAAATTTAATGTGGAGAATAAATTGAAGACTGAGAAAAAACAATATTATGTTGATTTTCTATTTGAGATTCTATTGCTCAGAAGAGACATTATTTTAATTTTCTTTAATAATTTGCAGTTGGAAATAGGAGAATTTATATTTACTTTATTAACTGCATGAGTAGTCAGGAAATATTTTGTCTCTTTCCCTTAAATATGTTGCATGTGCGGGAAACAAGTGGCTCTATTGCTTCAGCTCTAAAATAAGGAGACATTACTGTAATAATCAGGTGACTATTCAAAAAAGTGCTACAGGGAGATAAGTTACCACTTCTTTGACTGATCTTGTTAAAAATAAATATGGTTGTATATGTGTCTTCCTTACCATCATTCAATAATGAATGGATCTCTTTGAATAATCCATGTTTCATTTCATTGTATCTGCATTGCACAGCATTTCACTATAACAAAAGTTAACTTTTTCTCTTAGCTACTTTCTGTATTGGAGTAAGCATAATGCCTGGCTACGATGATTTTATAAAATATTTTTCTTCTGTCAGGATTCCAAGTAAAAGAACCATACTGAGCAAAACTCCAAGGCAAGTAGATTCCTCAAAAAATAGCTTTATTGGAAATATCATATAGGCACATATCTGGTGAAAACTGATGCTCAAAACTCCCACAGTTTTCACCTAATTAAAAGTAAAAGATTTTCTACTTTTTTCAAAACAATCAATCATGTGGTCCAATCACAGTGTGGTCTGGCAACTAGGTGGTATCACTCCATCAGCCAATGAAACAGCTTTCCCTTGGAAGTTGTGGAAGCGCCATCAGTTGAGACCTTTAAGAAGATATTGGACTGCCATTTGTTAGAAATGGTGTAGGGTCTCCTGCTTGGGAGGGGGTTGGACTAGATGACCTACAAGGTCCCTTCCAACTCTGTTTATCTGTTATCTGTTACCTTCCACTGACCAGGTGTGAGAATGTCCTTGGTCCCAAAAGAAAATATTTTGTTTTGGCTACAGAATCCCCTCTATCTCGAATCCTCCTTCCCTATCCCTCAGCCAAAATGGTTTCAATCAGGTCAGCTTTAAGGTTGACATCTTCCTTTATCTTTCATTCTCTTTTTTTATTAACCTCCTTTCCAAACAAACAGGTAAGAAAGTAAAAGGAGGAAAGGATAAAAAAATATGGAACAAACAATTTCCCTCAATGAGGTGGGGGGGGGGAAGTAAACAAGAATTGACTTTCAATGTTATAAAATCCTGGATTGGAAAGATAGTCTCATTCTAAAGGAAAAAAGACTTTCCCCTTTTCTTTTCTTTTGCAATGCAACCTGTATGTAATTCTTGAAATAATTTTTGAAGTGAAAGTAAAAACCATTTAATGTATAATGCTAGATGTAACACTATCACTGAAGATTCAATAATTACTATATATAGATAGCACCAAAAAGCAACAGGAAGGAAATTACTGTAAGCAATCACCCTTAGAATGATTTATAAGACTTCTGTGCAGCATCATGCTATGTTTAGAAAACGTTATTGACAGTTTTCCATAGAACCCGAGAAATCAAGAGATAGAGAATATAAAATAAACATAGAAATCAGAGGAGGCATTCAGCAGGTTCTGATCTGTTCTGGAGAACTGGTAGCAAAAATTTTGAGTAGTTCAGAGAACCGGCAAATACCACCTCTGACTGGATGTTTTACAGTATCCTTCCCCTGCCACGCCCACCAAGCCACGCCCACAGAACCGGTAATAAAAAAAAAATTGAATCCCACCACTGATAGAAATGTTTTCCTATTGACTCTAAATCTTTGCATTTTATTTATTAATCTGTTTCCTTCAATAGAGCAGTTTACAGAGCAATTCCCTTCCCCTATACTGTAGATGGCAGGACTCATTGATCTGAGCTACAATATACAAGACAAGAGAAACATGATTAATAATTTCAATCACAAGGTATTTTTCAAAACACTTCCATATGAAATTGAAGTTTTGATAATGGGGAATCTATTTTTAAGTTAGAAATGCATTTACAATAAATAAATAAAACTGGACTGAGAAATCCTATTGTTCAATATAATTAGTGCAAAAATAAGAGAAGTGTACAGTTATTATTGAAAGAATAGAGATGACAGAGCAATTGGGCCAATTTATAATTTGCATGTTGTCATTGTTAACAATTTTTACAAGTTTAGAGAAACCAAACACTAGTAAAGGGATACTGGACTGAATGGAAGGATAACTAATAGTAACATGAAACATTCAGCCATCCCTTGAAGTTGAAAAACCACTTTCCCATCTTTTAAGAGTTGAATAGAAATTTAATGACAGTAATTCTTAAAGTGCACAAAGAATGCAAAATAGATTAACAGAGTTCAAAGGGACTTGAGGTCTTCTAGTCCAACTTCTGCTCAGACAGGAGACCCTATAATATTTCATGCTTGTCCAATCTCTTCTTAAAAACCTCTAGTGGTGGAGCACCTTTAACTTTTGAAGGCAAACTGTTCCATTGATTAATTGTTCTGTCAGAAAACTCCTTATTTCTAGATTGATTGGTTTCTATCAATTGCTTTTTGTTCTGCCTTTAGGTGTTTTGGAAACAAGGTTGTCCTCCTCTTCTTCATGGGATACACTTTGATATTGGAATGCTGCTAGCATGTCAGGCCAGTCCTTCTTTTCATTAAACTAGACATACCCAATTCCTGAAACTATTCTTCATATGATTTAGTCTCCAGTTTCCTAATTGTTTTTGTTGCTCATTTCTGCAATCTTTCTAAAGCCTCAACAACTTTTTTTATATCAGGGCGATCAGAACTTAATGCAGCATTCCAAGTAGGGATTTACTAAACCCTTATAAAAGGTACTAACACATCATGCAATCTTGATTCTCTCTCTCTCTCTCTCTCTCTCTCTCTCTCTCTGTGTGTGTGTGTGTGTGTGTGTGTTAATGCAGCTTTTGTTGGCTTTCTTAGCAATGCACCACACTGATGATGCATATGTTAGTGATTTTCAATTAGGACTCCAAGGACCCACTTGTAGTTATTATTATTGAGCCAGGTACCACCTGTTTATATGTAATTGCTTTTTGTGCCTAAATGTAGAACCTTACTTTTCTTGCCATTGGATTTCATTTTGTTATATAGGATCCAGTGTTCAAGTCTGTTGAGACTGTCTGTATCTTGAGCCTAACTTCTAGAGCAGGGTGTCAAACTTAAGGCCTGTGGGCCGGATCTGGCCCACAGCATGCTGAGATCTAGCCCATGGGGCTGACCTGGAAACAGCAAAGGACTGGCCCATAGTGCCTCTGCCAGTGAAAAGTGTTATGAACTAATAAAGGCATTTAATAAAGTTTTAACAACCTTAAGTAAAAAGCAGGGTTCTAATCCTGCACTTCTGATTGGCCGATAATAGCGACATCGGATTGGTCCTTTCTGGGAAATCTGATTGGCTGTTAATGGGCCAACTCTCATTGGTTCAAGGGTTTAACACTTCCATGTTTTTCATTGGCTAATAGGACAGCAGCCAACCCTATAAAAGGGCTGCTGCTGCCCTAGGTGATTGCTCTGTTCAGGATGATTAATAAAGAGTTGAAGTTCACTGTTCACTGCCTTGTCTCCGCTCCTTGCACCCATGTGCAGAACTTAACACTGGCGACAAGGATGGGATGCGGAGACATCAGAGCTGACTGAACACTTACAGAGCACCAAACAGCACGTGGCTGAAGGCGCATCGACAACGGAAACCATGTCCGGCGGCGCCATACCACCCGCTCCATTTGACCCAGCACAAGAAGATTGGGACTCATACATGGACCGGTTCCAGAAGTTTCTGGAGACCAACAACTTGAAAGATGCAACTACGGGGAAAAAGCGAGCAGTGTTCCTGACCCATTGCGGGCCTGCCGTCTTTAAGATGGCCAAGGCAGTAGCGAAACCAGCTGAGGTGAAATCCATGGACTGGGACATCCTCGCACCCCTTCTATGGGCCCACTATGCATCCGCCATACCAACGCTTGTCCAAAGACATGAGTTTTATCAGAGGAACCAATGGAAAGGAGAGAGCGTCGCAGATTTCATCCCGGACCTCCGGAACCTGGGAGGCCTCTGTGGGTTTGCAGACCTCGAAGAAGCTCTGAGAGACCGAATAGTTCTGGGATTGGATGACCACTCGGTGCAGAGCAAGGTCATGGCCAAAGGGGACATTGATCTTGCTGATGTCATCAAAGACACTACTGCAGCAGAACCAACCAGGAAGTTGGCTGCCTGAATGTGCCGCACCAACGCACCGCTCCGTCAACTCGCCAATGATACCTCACCTCGCCTAGAGAAGCACACAACAGCGACCGACCACGAGGACCTCGAATCTCCATCAGAAAGTGATGAGGAGGAGGTCAACCGGCTCCGGTCCGAATGCAACCAATGCAACCCGCAAAATCGAAGACTACCACACCAATGCGCGGGTTGTGGGGCAAATCACCCGCGATCAGATTGCAAATTCCTCTATGCGCTCTGCCATTCCTGTGGGAAAAGAGGCCACATCGGGAAGGTCTGTAGAAGCAAGCGAGGATCCAGCCCAATTCGGAGAGAAAACAACTACAGCCAGACCACAGGGATTCATCCTGTGAGTTAGGAACACTTGAACCACCAATGGAACAACCACTCCTACAGAAATAAAACACTTGCCACTTCAACAAGACGGGAAGAGGCACGTCAAACCATTACAATTGGTCACGCTTCATTGTTAGATGCAAAGAAGATCCGAGTGAGGGTCGCCACCGAGAACCAACCTTGTGTGATGGAAGTTGACTCAGGGTTGTCCCTCTTGATGGTTCCCTGGAAGACCCTCAAACAGTTAGTCCCAGCCATCCGGCGTCAAGACCTCAGAGCCCAAAAAATTATATTCAAAGATTACCAGGGGAACTAAATTCCAGTCGTTGGCTCCAGCCAAGTCCAAGTATCATTCAAAAATCGTACTGGGTCGCTACCGCTGACCGTCGTTGATTGTGACCAGCCTAGTTTATTAGGCCTTCAATGGTTCACCCCACTCGGGATTGAGGTAGCCGGCATTCACCAAACCAGAAGCGACGACTGGGAGGAGGCCCTCATCCAGGAATTCCAGGAAATCTTTGCAGACAAACTAGGCAAGTACAAGGGGACCCCGATATCATTGAACTTTAACCCTGAAGTAGCCCCCATCCGCCTTAAGCCTTGTTGGGTGCCTTTTGTTCTAAAACCAAAGATCGACGAGCAGCTTGATAAATTAATAGCCCAGGGTGTTTTAGAACCAACTAACCATGCCCATTAGGAAACCCCAATTGTAACACCCATCAAACCGGATGGATTGTTAAGAATTTGCGGGGACTACCAGGTCACCCTCAATCACGCCCTACAACAGACCGCTTACCCGGTGCCGGTGGTTCAACACCTTCTCCATTCCCTGGGGGGCGGAAAAATCTTCACTAAATTGGATTTAGCGCAAGCGTACCAACAACTACCCATAGATTAAAAAACCGTGGAATCGCAGACTATTGTTATGCACCGAGGCGCTTTTAAATGCAACCGACTCCAATTTGGAGTGAATGTAGCCCCAGGGATTTTCCAAAGTTTGATGGAGAGACTTTTCCAAGGGATCAAGGGAGTCGTACCATATTTTGATGATGTTTTAATTGCGGCCCCTAATAGAGAAATACTAGAGAAGCATCTTAGAATGGTCCTCCAAAAAGTTAAAGACTCCAGCCTAAAGGTAAAAAAAAATAAATGTCAACTGTGTACAGAGAAAGTAGAGTTCCTGGGGTACCTCCTGGATAAGCAAGGAATTTACCCCACTGAGGGCAAACTAAGAGCAATCAAAAACGCACCAAGGCCTAAGAATAGAACAGACCTCCAAGCTTTTCTGGGGCTCATTAATTTTTACAACATCTTCTTGCCTCAGAAGGCGACCGTAGCTGAGCCCCTACATAGACTGCTCGACAAAAAAGCCACCTGGGTCTGGGAACACCGAGAGGAGCACGCATTCCGACAAGTGAAAAACTTACTAACCTCCGATGCTGTTTTAATGAAGTATAATGAGACTTTGCCTTTAACCATTACATGTGATGTGTCACCATTTGGAATTGGAGCCATTTTAAGCCATGTGTTACCAAACATGTAGTGAGGCCCCTATTGCTTATTTTTCAAGGACCTTATCGAGGGCTGAATGCAACTATAGCCAAATTGACAAAGAGGCTCTTGCTGTTGTATCTGCTGTGAAACGGTTTCATGAATATGTGTATGGATGAGCCTTCATGATAATTACCGATCACAAGCCCTTGCTGGGGATTATTGCGGGAGACAAACCAACCCCTTATATATTGTCACCCAGAATGACTCGTTGGTCAGAGTTCTTACCTGCGTACAATTATAGATTGCAACATTGCCTGGGGAAAGCCATTCCCCACGCTGACACATTGAGCCATGTCCCACTTCCGGAAACCATTGACGACCCAGCTCCAACCCTCACGACACTCCAGATTGAAACGCTACATTCACCACCGCTAAAAGCCAGAAACATCGCTATCGAAACGAAATGAGATCCTGTCCTGGCACGAGTTCTCAGCTGGGTTGAATGAGGATGGCCAGCAGACCAAACCCCTGACGACTTCGCCCCTTTCAGAAACCGGCAAACAGAGCTTTTCTCGCAGAAGGGCTGCATCCTATGGGGAGACAGAGTCATCATCCCAGAGCGGTTACAATGAACAGTTTTGAAAGCATTGCATGATGGTCACCCCGGCATCATGCGTATGAAAGCGCTCGCACGCGTGGTGGCCGGGCATCGATAAGCAGATCGAAGCCTGGGTGAAGACTTGTCTAAAATGCCAAGAAGTCAGCAGTGCCCCACCTAGAGCGATTCCAATGGAGTGGGAAACTCCCCGGGGGCCATGGTCCCGCATCCACATTGACTTTGCGGGACCTACTAAGGGACATACGTTCCTCCTAACAGTGGATGTCTATTCCAACTGGCTCAAAATCCACAAATGAAGACTACTACAATGGAATCAGTCATCCGCAAATTAAATAAACTATTTGCAACACATGGACTGCCAGACATTTTAGTCTCCAATAACGGACCCCAGTTCACTGCCCTGGTGTTTGAACAATACTTAGCGGACCGGGGCATCCGCCATGCACTAACCTCGCCGGTGCACCCTGTGGCCAATGGAAGGGCCGAGCGCATGGTCCAATTTCTTAAAAAAACACTCCACAAGATGGACCATGGGGACATTGACGACAAACTGAACAGAATACTCCTACTCCAACACATCAACCAGCAAAGCATAACCAACAAAATGCCAGCTGAACTGTTGATGGGACTCAGGTTTCGCTCCCACCTCGACCGTCTCCACCCAGCCTACGTGCCAGAGAAACCCTGTGAATCTAGTGGAAAGTGCCGCGAATTCAAGGTAGGCAACTTAATCTTCGCTAAAAATCTTTCCAAAGCAACCGTAACCCAAGCCACCGGGCCCAGATCATACCACGTACAAACAATGGACGGGAAAATATGGAAACGCCATATAGATCAGCTTCGCTCTTGGTTGCAACCCAGTTCCCACGACTCCTGTGACCCTCAAACTGAGGGGGGAGGGGATGTCAAGGGAACTGAATTCGAGATGCTGGATGACAAAATCGAAGAAAGTCAGCAGTCAGGCGCGTTCTATGAAGAAGAATCAGGAAGGGGGTGTGCCTCGCCACAGAGAAATACCTCAATGGAGGCAAGCCCGCAGGAACCGGAGGACAACGATGACAGAATTAGCGGCGCCGAGTCATCCTGTGGGGATGCGGAACCACCTGTACCAGATAAATCAAAAAACGTTCCACCAGAACCGGACTACAGACAGGAACTGGTGGGAGAGCGCAAATCTAATAGGCAATTGAAACAACCTGCATATGAATGTGATTACGTTACCGCACCCCTCAAATGGAACCTAGGGGGGAGGGGTGTTATGAACTAATAAAGGCGTTTAATAAAGTATTAACAACCTTAAGTAAAAAAGCAGGGTTCTAATCCTGCACTTCTGATTGGCCGATAATAGCGACATCGGATTGGTCCTTTCTGGGAAATCTGATTGGCTGTTAACGGGCCAACTCTCATTGGTTCAAGGGTTTAACACTTCCATGTTTTTCATTGGCTAATAGGACAGCAGCCAACCCTATAAAAGAACTGCTGCTGCCCTTGGTGATTGCTCTGTTCAGTATGCTTAATAAAGAGTTGAAGTTCACTGTTCACTGCCTCATCTCTGCTCCTTGCACCCATGTGCAGAACTTAACAAAAAGAGAGCTCAGGAGGGCCACAGATGACCCTGCTGAGGTTCATTTTCACAGGCAGAGGATTACAGGAGGCCATCGCAGCCGAAAACGGAGCTCAGGAGCCTATTTTTTTGCTGCAGAACACTTGGGCCACCCCAGGTGCCTCCAACATAAGTAACATCAAGCTGACCATTTCCATGCTTGCCATGTCTATCCCAGCCCCCCAAAGTAAAACACAACCCTGATGTGTCCCTCAATGAAATTGAGTTTGACGCTTCTGTTCTAGAGCATAGGCTATTCTTTTTTATAAAAAAAAACAACAACCAATGTTATAAATGTTCAAAATAAAAATTATTCTTGGCAATGCATTGCAAATTTTTATTCAATATTAGAATATTCTTTCACTTTCAGGTTGTTTCCAAAGAAGAATTTTTCATATCATATGTGAAATAGTATAGATTTCTAGACAAAATGCTCATACAAAATGTAGCATTTTGTCTAGAAATTTATACTATTTCATATATTCACATATTTTTTCCTTAATATCACTTTTATATCATGATGTTCTGCTATTCATCATGTTTTAGGCAAGGAATGCCCAATATAGTAAACTTTGTTCATATATCATCTATTCTCCTTTTTCCATTTTCTTTCACGCAGCTTACTTCTGCATTTATCTGGAAATATGAAAAAACCATAATAAGTATCTTATTATAGGAAAATAAATACTATAATTCACTTTAAAATGCTATAAGTCTCTGACAAAATTATAACTGTAACTGAATCCATTCATCTTACAACTGGTCATCTTTTCTTATACCTGTTTATATTTATATGTTTATATGTTATGTTCATACTTATATTTGTTTGTCATACATGCTTGACAAACTAAATTAAATAATAAATAAATAAAAAATACTCATTCTTTCATTCATTCTGGATGAGAACTCTAAAATGATTTGTTTGAGGATCTGAATTCAGTGCCTGATGCAGAATAGCTTTGCTTTTTGTTGCCAGTCCCTGGTGTTCATATTTATATGCAAAGGCATACAAGGGGAAATATAAAAATGGATATATGCACACATCAGATGCACATTCATAAAGATTCCTAAAGTTCTTTATGAATGGTATACATATGATTTAGAATTTCCTTCGAGGTTGAACATATTCAAAGGACCAAAAATCACATTGTGTTAATCCAATAATAACTGAAATAACAGGATGTTTGTTTGTTTTTCATTTCAGTGTTCACTTCTCTTTTTGAATTTTCTGAGTTTTTTCACTTCTGAAAGTGATCTTAGCTTTTTGTTCAAATTCAGATTCTTGAAAACATACTTGACTAAATTTTATTACTATTTTTCAAGTCACTTAATTTCAGCATAATTGGCTGCCTGATATAAAAATCCCTGAGCAATTTATTTCTGATTAAGTTTTTAAGAGATAACTTTTTGTCTAGTCAACACTTATGGGGTTTGTGGTATCTTCTGCCCAGAGTCCTAATCAAATCTAACCTTTCTTTTTATATATATAGCAAAGATGGTCTAAATTATTTTTTATCATATTAATGAGATTAAATCAAGTGCATAAAATAATTTCAAAGAAATATAGTTTGAGCATTGCTTTATAATATCTCTAAATATACATCTTACTTTCTAGTATTTTATTGTTACATGCTATATATTTGATATATGAGTGAATTTGTCATATTTTCCTAAATCAGAATTATTATTGCTTCCCATGTTTATAGCACAATGTAATGTGGCTTGCTATATAATTTAGAATGGATAATTTGTCCAAATAAATGATCTGCATAATTGCACTTTGACTGATTACATTTTGAAACCTTATGTTTAGCTAATGGTTTTACTGATGTCTCTTAACACTACTCAGAGAATACAAAGGTATATAATGACAGGCTGCCAATCAAAATCCCATGCTAAACACAAATCTATTAAGGCACTCAACTGCAGTTCTATACAGTATCTATATAGCATATTGACAATTTTGGATACATGCAGAACACATAGCAAATTTGCTACCCATAAATAGCAGCATCACATTCTAAATAAACTTATTTTACAGATAGATATCAAGTGACAACCATTTCACACTTAAATACAAACTGTATCAACATGAAGATAATCTATTTTTCCTTTAATGGAATTGTTTTCATGCTTACAATAACATGTACACACCAAGTATATCTTCCTTATTTTGCTTTAGAATTTCTGAATGCTAAGACATTCGGATTAACTGCTGACATCCAGAAAGAGTTAAGAACTTTTATTGGTTTCCCTATGTTAAGTCCTGAGCATGGGCGCAAGGAATGGAGACGAGACATCGAACGGTGACTTCATCTAAGATAAGAACAGAGCAAATACTTGGGCAGCAGCAGCTCTTTTATAGAGCTGACTGCTGTCAAAACAACCAATGAATTGAGTTTACTGCTTTTACAAGCGTCCAGTCAGAGGGGCCCATTAACAGACAATCAGACTGGCCAGAAATGACCAATCACGACTCGCTATTCGTGGGCCAATGAGAAGTGCAGGATTACAAGCCTGCTGTAAAGTAAAGCTGTTTAGGGTTGTACCGCTGCATTGGCTTAGTCCATAACACCCCTCCCCCCTAGGTCCCATCTGAGGGATATCCTTGTAAATAGGCAGGTCACTTTACCTGTCTGCTTGACCTGTGCTGTTCTACCAGTTTCTGTCCTGGCTCTGGTTCCAGTGGGCTGCTAGCTGGGTTGGATGGTGAAAACTGTGGCCCTGGGGTGCTTTCCCTGCTTGCGCCAGTGCTGTCTTCCGGGTTCTCTGGATCTGTTTCCATCGCAGTGCTGTCACGTGGTGAGGCCACTCCTTGACTAGGTTCTCCTTCTGACGGTGAGTATCCCCTGGTTGGTTGTGTAGGCTGTTGGGTTTCGATTGTTATTTCTTCTTTGGCCTCCTCAATGTTCCTTCCCCCCCAGCTAGAGATTCCGGGGATGAAATAGGACTAGGGGCTAATCTGGAACAGAGTTGGTCTATGTGGCGTTTCCACATCTTACCATCTGCAGTTTGCAGGCAATAGGATCCGGGTCCCGTAAGTTGCGTTATGGTAGCGGGGACCCACAATGGGTTGCTCAAGAATTTTTTCGCAAACACGAGGTCACCTTCCTGGAATGCCCGACACTTGCTGCTGGATCCTGGGGGTTGTTCTGGCGTGTAGTTTGGGTGGAGGCGATCGAGATGCGAGCGAAGTTTCCGGCACATCAGGAGTTCAGCTGGGGTTTTGTTCATGGTACTGTTTGGGGTCATGTGCTGGAGAAGAAACATGGGTTTATTTTGTCATCAATGTCACCGTGGTCCATTTTGTGCAAGGTCTTTTTTACAAATTGAACCATTCGCTCAGCCCTACCATTGGCCGCAGGGTGAACTGGTGATGTTAAGGCATGGCGGATGCCCCGATCTGTCAGATACTGTTCGAATGGCAGGGCAGTGAATTGGGGGCCATTATCGGAGACCAGGACATCCGGAAATCCATGAGTAGCAAATAGCTTATTCAGTTTTTTTAGTAATTGCCTCTGTGGTGGTGCTTTTCATCTTGTGGATTTCAAGCCAGTTTGAATAGGCATCCACTGTTAGTAGGAAAGTGTGTCCTCTTGTGGGTCCCGCAAAATCGATGTGGATACGGGACCAAGGACCTCGAGACGTTTCCCAGTGAGTTGGGCGAGTTTTTGGAAGAGTGGAGTGAGTCTCCTGACATTTGCTGCACTTTGCTACCCAGGTCTCTGTCTGTTTATCTAACCCAGGCCACCATGCATAACTCCTGGCCAATGCCTTCATTTGCACGATGCCTGGAAGTCCATCGTGCAACATTTTTAATACTGTATGTTGCAATTTCTCCGGGATTACGACTCTGTCTCCCCACACTATGCAGCCTTTTTGGGAGAATAGCTCTGTTTGACGATTTTTAAATGGCTTGAACGTATCATTGGTTTTGCTGACCAGCCAACCCTGTTCCACCCAGCTGAGGACTCGTGCCAAAACAGGGTCCTTTTTTGTTTCTAAGGCGATGTCTCAAGCGGTCAGTGGCGGTGATTTGAGGGTTTTGATTTGCAATATGGCTAAGGTTGGAGCACGGTCCTTTATGATGTCTGGTAGTGGGGAGTGGCTCAAAGTGTCAGTGTGGGGAATGGTTTTCCCCGGGCGGTGTTGCAATCGGTAATCGTAGGAGGCTAAAAATTCTGACCAACGTGTCATTCTTGGTGAAAAAATATGGGGAGTTGGTTTGTTTCCCGCCAAAATACCAAGTAGCGGCTTGTGGCCTGTAATTATGTTAAAAGGTCTCCCATACACATATTCATGGAAATGTTTAATTGTGGATACAATAGCGAGAGCCTCTTTAGCAAGTTGACTATAGTTCCTTTTGGTCTTAGACAAAGTTCTCAAAAAGAATGCAATAGGTGCCTTATTCCCATTTGGTAGGATATGGCTTAAGATGGCTCCCACTCCAAATGGTGAGGCGTCACAGGTAACTGTCAAAGGTAGAGTCTCGTTGTATTGCATTAACACATCATCAGAGATTAAGAGGTCTGTTACCTCTTGGAATGCTTTCTCTTCATGCCATCCCCAGACCCAGGAAGCCTTTTTGCCAAGAAATCTATGTAGGGGCTCGGCTACGGTCACCTTCTGGGGCAAGAAAAATTTTATAAAGGTTAATGAGCCCCAGGAAGGATTGGAGGTCTGTCTTATTCCTAGGTCTCAGGGCATTTTTGATTGCGGTTAGTTTTTTTTCGGTGGGGTGGATTCCCTGTCTGTCGAGAAGGTATCCCAGGAACTCCACTCTCTCCGTACAAAGTTGACACTTGTCCCTTTTTACCTTCAGACCAGCGTCTTTAAATTTCTGAAGAACTTTTCTGAGTCGTTGTACTAATAACTCTTTAGTGGGGGCAGCTATTAGGACGTCGTCAAAATAAGGCACAATGCCTTTTATGCCTTGTAATAGTCTCTCCATTAAACTTTGGAAAATGCCAGGTGCCACGCTTACTCCGAATTGGAGTCTATTGCACTTGAAGGCACCTCTATTTGTAACTATTGCCTGGGCTTCTGCAGTTGTCGCATCTACAGGTAGTTGCTGGTACGCCTGAGCTAAGTCCAATTTTGCAAATATTTTTCCACCACCCAGGGAATGAAGAAGGTGTTGAACCACCGGTACTGGGTAAGTGCTCTGTTGAAGAGCATGATTTAGGGTGGCCCGGTAATCCCCACAAATTCTTAACGAGCCATCTGGCTTCATGGGTGTTACTATTGGAGTTTCCCAGCGGGCATGGTCAATCGGTTCCAATATCAGTTTATCCAGCTGCTCGTCGATCTTCGGCTTTCGGGCGAAAGGTTCCCAATGAGGCTTAAGCCAAATGGGAGCTACATCGGGGCTGAGATTAAATGATATAGGGGTCCCCTTGTACTTGCCTAATGTTCCTGTGAACACGTCCTGGAATTCCTGAATGAGAGCCTCTTCCCAGTCGTCGCTTCTGGTTTGGTGTATGCCGGCTAGTTCAATCCTGAGTGGGGCGAACCACTGTAACCCTAACAAACTGGGTCGGTCACGATCGACGACAGTCAGGGGAAGCGTCGCTGTGTGGTCCTTGAAGGATACTTCGATGTGGCTGGAACCGACAACTGGAATTCTGTTTCCCTGGTAGTTTTTTAGGATGACTCGTTGAGTGCTGAGGTCCTGGCGGCAGATGGTAGGGATCAGCTGTTTGAGGGTTTTCCAGAATACCATCAAACGGGATGATCCCGAATCAACTTCCATCACACACGGTCATTTCTCGATAGTAACCCTCACTCGGATCTTTCTTGCATCGAACGATGAAGCGTGGCCAGTAATAATGGTTTGGTGGGCCTCTTCTTGTCTCGTTGAAGAGGCAGGTGCTTGGTTTCTGTAGTAGTAGTGGTTGTTCCATTGGTGGTTCAGACAGTCCTGGTTCTCAGGAGGTTTGCCTATCTCCCGACGGAGATTGTTCTCCCTTCGGTTGGGACTGGACTCTCGCCTGCTTCTGCAGACCTTCGCGATGTGGCCTCTTTTTTCGCAGGTACGGCAGAGTGCATCGAGGAATTTGCAGTCAGATTGCGGGTGGTTTGCCCCGCAACCAGCACATTGGCGCGGACATCTCTGGTTCCTTTGCTCTCGTTCCGAGCGGAGCTGGTTGACCTCCTCTTCCTCACTGTCTGAGGATGACTTGAGGTCTTCGTGGTGGGTAGTGGTAGCATGCTTCTCAGTGGTGAATGGGCTCTCGTTGGTGAGTTGGCAAAGCGGTGCGTTCGCTCGGTGCATTTGAGCGGCTGACTTCCTGGTTGCTTCTGCAGCAGTAGCGTCGGCGATGACATCTGTAAGGAACTCTGCTGGTTTTTTGCCAGGCATAGCATCTTTTAAATTGTTGGTCTCTAGGAACATATGGAAGTGATCTATATATGAGTCCTAGTCTTTGGTTGCTGGGTTGAATGGAGCGGGTGGTATGGCACCGCTGGTCATCTTGCCATTTGTTGCGTGCACCCTTCAGCCACGTGCTCTGTCTTGTTCGATGCGTACTTAGTCAGCTCTATCTTCTCCGCATTCCACCTTCGTCACCAGTGTTAAGTCCTGAACATGGGCGCAAGGAACGGAGACAACACATCGAACGGTGACTTCAACTCCTTATTGTAAGATAAGAACAGAGCAAATACTTGGGCAGCAGCAGCTCTTTTATAGAGCTGGCTGCTGTCAAAACAAGCGTCCAATCAGAGGGGCCCATTATCAGCCAATCAGACTGGCCAGAAACGACCAATCACGACTCGCTATTCGCAGGCCAATGAGAAGTGCAGGATTATAAGCCTGCTGTAAAGTAAAGCTGTTTAGGGTTGTACTGCTGCGTTTGCTTAGTCCATAACACCCAATACATTTTAGAATCCTGGAAAGCTAACTCCAAAGCAGGAAACAGTAAATTATTACCTATTTAAATATTATTTGACCAATGATTGTCTTGATCTAATGTAATTCTCCTCCTGACTAAATTACACATATTATTAGATTATTATTAGTCTATTATTTTTCCCTGAACCTAAATTTAAAATCCAGAATAAAATTTTCATATATATCAGATTCACAAGTATTGTGACATACAAATTCAGTTGTGTCTGATGGTTATATCAGAAATATGGATTTTTTGAAAAATTTGCCAAGCATCCTGTTACCTATATTAATTACATTTTAGGGTTGAAGGCATGAGATAAAGAAGGTTTCTGCATACACAGTGTACTACTATGTATAAACTGGACATTTTGTAGTGTAAAGACAGATATGAAGACTTTTTACAAACTATGTATTTTTATTGTGTTTTTTTTAAATCAAGTAAGAGTGAACTTTTATGATACTTGTACTGGTACTTTGTTGCTGAAAGTTAAATTAGACTGTGTGTTGTTAAGTGATTTTTTTGCTTATTTTTGAAGAATGAGATATATAACCATTGTGATCATTTGATTCAAAATCCTTTGGAATATGTCTGTCTCTGTGTGTGAACCAATAATTACCATGCTGCTAAAGGATACATGTGGTCCTGATTTTATGATTATTGTTTAACAATAATTCAAAGTTATAAAGATCCTGAAAAATGTGACTTATGCCCTGCCTCAAAATTGTCACACCACCTCTGTGGTTAGATAATTGGGATTTAGATGTTTGATAACCAGATTTGCATGAGTTGCAGAGTCCTGCTATCTGATCACGATTTGCAATTTCCTGTATGACTTCTGACAAGCAAAATCAATGGGAGTACCCAGATTAGCTTAGCAAGCATATGAGTCATTTAACAATTGCTGAAAAAATGGTTGCAAAATTGAGTCTAGTCACATGACTCAGCTAATGATTGCATTACTTAGTGACCAAAATTCCAATCCCAATTGTGATTATAAATTGAGGAATACCTGTACTGAAGTTGATTATAGAAAATAGTAGATACAAGTAAAATATATATTAGTTATGGTACTATTGGTTCTTTGAAATGAAAATTGATTAGTAAGAGGCTGCTATTTCTCCTTTTCTATATCTAGCCTTTTTCTCTTTTCAAAAACAATATTCAGAGAATCTAAGAACCTAGAAATTCCAACTAACAGATATGAATACTTAGCTGCCAAGCATAAAACAGCTATATAACATCAATGCCAAATTCATAATTAAAACAGGATAACAGGATGGGCTGCCTGATTTCATAGAGCAATATATCCAAAAAGCAAGTAATCCTGAAGTGACATTTAATGCAAATTATTAGTTAATGCAAGTCGTTAATGCAATTAATAAATTTCTCCCAAGTTTTCATTAAGCAAAGGATGTCATGTAAATATTAAGTTACATCAGGGAATGGAAACAAGATTTTATCCCAGATCTGGATGAAAGGAATATATTGTACCATTACATTAATAAGGTAAGCTTGCCATTTGCTGGTGTTAGTTTTATGTTCTTTTAGCTTTGACTAGATAAAGGAGGGTAATCAAAACAGAAGAAGACATTGCATATCCATTAAACCTAGAGCTGTCTTAAGCATGTTGTTGGCCACTGCAAAAAAAGAACACTATTCATTTCCATATGCTCTTCTCCTGAAAGCAACAGAGAAGGAATAATGAAGGTGATTGAAGGTAAATGAAATTAAGGATTGTATGAAAGATCAAAAGAGTGGAAGCTGGACAAATAGCTGGACAAGAGCAAAGCTGATTGGAATCACACCAAAAAGCATGATAAATGAAACTGGGAGCTATCTTTATGTCTTTCAGATGACATTCACATGCAACCAGTTTCAAGAACAGAATCTAAAACTGACAGCAAGTTTGATATGGTGCCAATGCTTTGGAAGTAAGATGAACTTGATTGAACTTTAGATTGCTGAATTCTGCAGAACTATGCTTGTAGATATTTTTTTGTAACATGGACAACATTGGGGTGTTGGAAATGGCAATCCTAGAAATCAGCATTGCCATACTTTCTTATATCAATTTGTTAGTGACCATTCAAGTGATGGCAGTGCTGAAAAAAATGGATTTATAACTCATCTGTGAGTTTTTGACCATTGTGAAATCCTGTGGTGACATGTGTAGAACATGAGAACTTGGACCATTGTTCCTTCTTTTTGGTCATTAAGTTAAGAAACTTCTCCAACTGTGCCACACTTGAAATACTGGGGCAAGGAACATAGAGAAGATCTTTATTTAACTAGGAAACTGGAAAATTATTAGAAAGTTAGAGTGCCTTTAATTTGGATGTGGGATGATAATGTTACGAGGAATAGGGTGTTGTAGTCCGCCTGCGGCCTCAGAGCTGGCAGCAGAATCAGACAGCGGGGAGGAACATGGGCCAGTCCTGGAGTCTGGAGAGGGCTCAGACAATGGATCTGCATCTGACACAGAGATGGGCCAGGGCCATCTGAGAGTTATGAGTCTGCAGAATCTGACATCAGTGAGGCAGAGGAACAGGAAGAGCCTGTTCCCAGTGTGCACTTGCACAGAGCTGTCAGAAAGAAAAAAACAGTTAAGACAAAAGGGGTGACTCAAGAGTAAGGCTTGAAGAGGACCCCCATAAGACATAAAGAAGGAGCAAAGGGACATGAGCCTTTGCAGGAAGCAACTTTGTTTGTTCTGTTCAGTTTGAACTCTGAAGCTCCGTGTTGACTTTGTGTTTTATATCACCTCATCGTTTGAAAGACGTTCAACCATAAATTCCTGCAGAATGAGATGGGATCACAATATATACATTATAAAAATGACAGGTTACACAAAGCAAAATATTAAATACAGTGTTGTACCACTCTATTAAGTGTTCTGGAAATAATTTGGAAAATGTATTTCAGATAGCATAAAGATACTAGTGCAGTTCTTTAGTACAGGTAGTCCTTGACTAACAACCACAACTGAGCTCAAAATTTATGTTGTTAAGTGAGACATTTGTTAAGTGAGTTTTGCCCTATTTTACTATCTTTCTTGCCACAGTTGTTAAGTGCAGTTGATAGGTTAGTAAACTTGATTGTTAAGTGAATCTGGCTTCTCCATTGTCTTTGTATTTGTCAAAAGGTTGCAAAAGGTTATCACATGACTTTGGGACACAGAAATGGTCATAAGTATGAAAAAGTTGCTAAGCATCTGAATTTTGATCACATGATCCTGGAGATGCTACAAAGATTGTAAGCTGTGAAAAATTGTCATAAAACACTTTTTTCAGGGCTGTTGTAATTTTGAATGTTCACTAAATGAACGGTTGTAAGTCAAGAACTACCTGTACCTGCATGTAACATTTAGGAAAGGCAATGCATTTTTTCCTAAAACCACATGATTGCTTTCTGTAATTGTCACATAAATCTGGGGTAAAAATATTTATAGAATGTTTATAGAATTAGAAACATTATGTTTGCTTCTTCTAAACTCAAAGCATAATTAAATTCACTTTATTATTCTCCTATAATTGCTGATTAGAGTAGAATGATGTTCCTTGCATATTGTTTTTAAGATTGTTTGATAGACTTTATTTCCATTTCACATTTTTAAACATGTGGCTTTATAAGATTCACATAATTTTTTACAAGAAACAACCCCTAAAAATAATCTCTTCCCTACTAATACATTTTCATTGGTTCAGCTGTCTTCAGATAAAATGTAATAGGTATACTCTTCAAAAACAAAGCAAAAATTGGTAGTTGCTGAGTTTATCAAACATGCTTATAAGTTTACTGTACTGAAAGCTCTCAATTATTTTTCAAATCAATTTAATTACTGGCCTCAGATTTTGACCCAATATATTTATATAGAACATATTTCTATTAGGATCTCTAGGAGTTGATTCCAAGCAGTGTGCTTAGCATGAATCACTGAAACTGAAAATAGATATTGTGTAAGATAAATAATGCTGCTATCATTTATCAGCTTCAAATATAAGGAGAGGTTATAGCTCAGTGGTACAATTCCTGCTTTGTATGCAATTTCAGTAGTTACGCATCTTTATGTAGTGCTAGGAAATCGTTATGTTTGAATCCCTGAAGATAAATGAAAGTATAAATTGTAGTCTGCATAATCTATTAAGAGCATGTAACATTCTTCTATTTTGGAGGGGGGGGAGGGGAGAGAGACAGAGAGAAAGAGAGAAGAGAAAGAAAGAGAAAGGAAAAATCATTTTGATAAGGCAAGGGAAAAGTTTTAAACCCCTTGTTTTCTTCTCTACAGGGCTGGCAACACAAGGAAACAACAGCCAACAATTTAATAGCTGGCCATCAACACCCCAATCAGCAACTAAAAAACACTCCCAACCAGGAACCACAAAAATACTACTTATAAAATAGCTCAAAGTATACATTCTGCTAGAGTGAAGTTCCTTGAGGATGAGCTTCTGCTGACCAACCCATATTGAATCCTGCAATAATAGATTGACTTACTTAAGAAAATACAGGTAGAGGTAGAAAAGTCTAGCATCTCAGGGGTCTTCTAGTCCTGTTCAGGGAGAAAACCTTATATCAATATATACCTATACTATAAACAAATGATCCTTTGGGTTAGGATTTAGTGGACTCAGCAAAGTATGCTTACAGTCCTTTTACAGATATTCATTAATCTTCTCTCCAAAACAGAAATCTTTGTGGCTAAATATGAGATGACTACATTCCCAGAGTGACATTTGGAGGTCTTTCTGGACTTGTGACTCTTGTTTGAAATGCAGGGGAATCTGGTGCATCTCCACAGATTTATCTTGTGCATCAGTTGCATCCATTCCTGGACCAGGAGTCTCTGCTGACTCATAACAATCATTTCTCCATTGCATTGCAGCAACAGAGTCTACCTGGTACTGCCCAGGAAGAACACACAGAAGTTTCAACTGGGCAGAGTGAGGCAGCATCCAGTTTTGAATTTATTTATTTTTCAGTAAAACATAAATTTAACATAAAAATAGTTTGTCGCAAAAAGCAATTGCCTGCAAAGGCTCCTGGACTGGGTTGAAAGGTGAAAGTGGAAGCATATGCTCCAATCTGTAATTTGGTAGATCAGGTTGCCCTGATAAACTGGTTTCACTGGAAAAAACCACTTAGTTTTGAATGTTCCAAAATTTGCCTATGCAATAACACTGCTATATTGACTCTATTGGCTTCCAGCATGCTTCCAGGTACAAACCAACATGATAGTTATCATTTTTAAAGCCTTGCAAGAAAAATAGCCAGTTTACATGTGGGAGCAACTATGTTTGAAGGTTTCTGCCTATTGTAAAAAGGCCATGTTCCAAATTCTATCAATCAAAGCACTATTTAAAAGATGGGATCTGGAACATGGCCTCCTTATGGTCCCAGTCCTGCTTGCTCTTTTCTCCAAGAATTTGAGCCTGATGTTAGGAGATATTATGTTTTTATAGAATTGTTGTGTAGCAACTTGATTACTATTTTTTTGCATTAGCTTATTTTAATTAGATTTTTGTATTGTTTTATATTTCACCAGATAGGATTGTGTGTTTAAGATGAGTAGCTATATAAATTTGAGAGACAGAGATACAGAGAATGAGAGAGAGGTTTATATTTTGTAGTTCTAAACAACCCATCTCTCTCAGAGTGAGGCTCTGGGTAATGTACAATATAATCAATAAAATTAGGCATGGGGATAGGGTATACTTGCTTGCAGGAAGACAAACAAAAGTATGGAGGAGCAAGATTCTCATCTTGAAACTATGAAGAAACTAAAATTCTCTGGCATATTAGAATTCAAAGAGACAAGCACCTGCTACATAATACCACAGACTTAACCATTGTCAATAAGAACAACAAATACCTTTACACAGCAGAAGAAGGTATTGAAAATACAAATAAATGCAAACAGAGGTAGAATGAATCTGGCAAAAGAAAGCAAAGGTAATTCCAATAGTAATAGACTTCTTGGATGCAATCCCAAAACATCTGGAGCACTATTGACAAAATCACCATCAGTCAATTTCAAAAAGCAGCTTTACTTGGACCAGCTTACATCCTGAGACAATTCTTTAAATACCATCAAGCACCATAGTATTCAGGTACTTTGGAAGAACTTGATAGATAGATGAAAAATGCCGAATCCAAAATACTAGGAGATGATGGATAGAGACATAATATCTTGCAATATAGTAATTATATTAAAAACCAATAGAAATAAGGGAAAGTTTAAATTGGGAAAATAGTTGCACATATATAGATATATAATAGATTTTATTATAATCATAAATATATTAAGATTAGGAGGGGAAGACTAGGATTGGGTATATCTAAATGTATTATTATGTTTAACAGGGCACAAAAATAGACTGGAAATATATAGTTTTCAAGGATTATAAATACAGGGGAATTAGAGATATAATCTAGGAACTGATTAAATCTTATTAACAATTGGTTTATTGGTGTTTATAGAAAATTGAGATATTGAAAAGGTGGTGGAATACTGAGTGATACTTATAATATTGAAACATTAGTGACTTAACAGGGATTAATAAGTATATTGTATGAAGAAATGTTATTGATGTTTACAGAATTTTTGGAGAAAGTGATAAAAAATCATAAAGAGAGCATAGTATTGTTTAAAGATAATGAGGTGAATAGAGAAGAACCTCAACAAATGGGAAAAATAAAGAAATAAGTATAAACTTGGAAAATAGCATAATATACACTGCTGAAAAAAATAAATAAAGGGAACACTTAAACAACACAATGTAACTCCAAGTCAATCACACTTCTGTGAAATCAAACTGTCCACTTAGGTAGCAACACTGATTGACAATCAATTTCACATGCTGTTGTGCAAATGGAATAGACAACAGGTAGAAAGCATAGGCAGTTAGCAAGACATCCCCAATAAAGGAGTGGTTCTGCAGGTGGTGACCAGAGACCACTTCTCAGTTCGTATGCTTTCTGGCTGATGGTTTGGTCACTTTTGAATGCTGGCAGTGCTTTCACTCTAGTGGTAGCATGAGATGGAGTCTACAACCCACACAAGTGGCTCAGGTAGTGCAGCTCATCCAGAATGGCACATCAATGCGAGCTGTGGCAAGAAGGTTTGCTGTGTCTGTCAGCATAGTGTATAGAACATGGAGGCACTACCAAGAGATAGGCCAGTACATCAGGAGATGTGGAGGAGGCTGTAGGAGGGCAACAACCCAGCATCAGGACCGCTATCTCCACCTTTGTGCAAGGAGGGACAGGAGGAGCACTGCCAGAGCCCTGAAAAATGACCTCCAGCGGGCCACAAATGTGCGTGTGGATGCTCAAACAGTCAGAAACAGATTCCATGAGGGTGGTATGAGGGCCCGATGTCCAAAGGTGTGCTTACAGCCCAACACCATGCAGGATGTTTGGCATTTGCCAGAGAACACCAAGATTGGCAAATTCACCACTGGCACCCTGTGGTCTTCACAGATGAAAGCAGGTTCACACTGAACACATGTGACAGACGTAACAGGGTCTGGAGACTCTGTGGAGAACGTTCTGCTGCCTGCAACATCCCCCAGCATGGCCGGTTGGGCAGTGGGTCAGTAATGGTGTGGGGTGGCATTTCTTTAGGGGGCTGCACAGCCCTCCATGTGCTCGCCAGAGGTAGCCTGACTGCCATTAGGTACCGAGATGAGATCCTCAGACCCCTTGTGAGACCATATGCTGGTACGGTTGGCCCTGGGTTCCTCCTAATGTAAGACAATGCTAGACCTCATGTGGCTGGAGTATGTCAGCAGTTCCTGCAAGACGAAGGCATTGATGCTATGGACTGGCCCGCCCGTTGCCCAGACCTGAATCCAATTGAGCACATCTGGGACATCATGTCTCGCTCCATCCACCAATGCCACATTGCACCACAGACTGTTGAGGATGCTTTAGTCCATGTATGGGAGGAGATCCCTCAGGAGACCACCACCTCATCAGGAACATGCCCAGGCATTGTAGGCAGATCATACAGGCACATGGAGGCCACACACACTACTGAGCCTTATTTTGTCTTGTTTTAAGGACATTACATCAAAGTTAGATCAGCCTGTAGTGTTTTTTTTCCACTTTAATTTTGAGTGTAACTCCAAATCAGACCTCCATGGGTTGCTAAATTTGATTTCCATTGATAATTTTTTTGTGATTTTATTGTCAGCATTGTCAACTATGTAATGAACAACATATTTAATCAGAATATTTCATTCATTCAGATCTAGGATGTCTTATTTTTGTGTTCCTTTTTTTTTTTTTTTGAGCAGTGTATATTGATACTTAAAAGAATATATTATATAATTATAATGAGCATACCAAGTTAGAAGTTGGAAAATAAAAACTCTGTATATGTAATTGTATTATTACTGTTTGCATTGTGTGAACAATATATTAAACCAGTCATTACACTGCCCACAAAAAATGTTGGTTGTTAACGGAAAACTACAAATAAAACATACAATACAAAAATGCCAAATCCAATCTAAACATCTGGCTGACTGTTTGGTCAACAATAATAAATAATCAAATGATTGGAAGTGCAGATTGTGGAAACAGTATACTATATACCAGAGTTCTCCAAACAGCTATGCTGGGTGGAGAATTCTGGGAATTGAAGTCCACAAATCTTAAAGTTGCCAAGTTTGGAGGCCCCTGCCATATACTAAAATCATGGAAGAAGGTTGAACAAACTGATTATAAACAACAGCACAGTTGCCAAAATGATTCACTGGAATGTGCAAAAATGATCATACAGCAGTGACGAAAAATTGGTGGAAACATACAGTATTGGAGAAAAATGAGCAGATTTAAATACTGTGCAATTTCTAAATACAATAAAGTCTTGGTACATAAAACACCAGATTAACTGTGTTTGAAAAGAAGAAAGTTTGGATAATTTACAATATTAGAAGATAGTAGAATCAAATACAATTGGAGAAGATCACAAAGTATCAAGATTTGAAAATGGAAGTTGCAAAATTTCAATGTGTCATAAACTGGCCTTAGTGATCCTAGTTAATTTGGTACACTGTATGTCAATGGTAAAATCTTGGTCAGCGCGCTCACAAAATCTGTGCATTCACAAAATTTCTAGCTGTCAATCAAAAAAAACCATACTGTTTAAATCCACACATATATTACACCTGTAATTGGTTAACATGTTAGGTTCTTTAGGAAAAACTTGATGCAAATGAACACAAAAATATATTCTATATATATTCTATATATATTGTATACCTCTGATATTTGAAATTAAAACAGTTATAGAAGTAAGATTTAGGGTTTTTCTCACTGTATTGAGTATTTGCATTAGATTGTAAAATTTTCCTTTGCCACTTATGGAATAAGCTTTTGCAAAGCAAAATCTAGCATTAGAATCAGAGGTGGGCTGTACTTTCCTTGACAAGGGGTTCACTGGTCACACTGAGTGTGCATGCGCCACTTTGGGGTTGAAACACAGCTTCAAACAGGCAGTGAATTAACTCAGGCAGCTCCGGTGGGTACAGCAGGGTGACGTGGATCTCACCTAGGCAGCCTGGGCAGGGGAACAGTTAATTATTAAGGGAAAGCTTAGCACAAGGGTGGGTGGGTGGGCCCAGCCAGAGATCACAGCGAGGGGTTTGTCTGAACCTCGCTGACCACCCAGCAGCCCACCATTGATTAGAATTGGATTTTTGGGCCATGATGGTAAGGTGTTTACAATACAGTATTGCAGCTAACTCTGTCCATTTCAAGGAGTTTGATCCTGGCTGGCTCAAAATTAATTCAGCCTTCCATTCTTCCAAGTTTGCAAAAATGAGGACCAATATGTTGTTGGGGCCAATATACTGACTCTGTAAAATGCTTAGAGAGGGTTGTATAGCACTACAAAGCAGTATATAAGTCTAAATGCCAGTGCTAGTCCAGTGCTAAAGCTTCTATAAAGGAAGTAATTTCTAATAATTTATCATATAATTTTTAATCTCACCCAGTTATTATAAAAATGGGGAAAATACCATTGTGTCATCACACCCCAAACTCTCTCTTCTACAGGTGCATGAAGTCATGAAACACATAGAAAAGGAGCAGAGATTGTATCACAACAACACAATGCTGCTTTTTTTTCATTCTTTCCGGAAATGCTTGAGATACTGCCCCATCAAGTTTTTAAAATCCATTTTAATAAAAAAGTAAGAATAACACTCTTTCTTAATGAGCCAATCCAGACCACATTATTTGTCATGGGAATCAATTCAGATTCATTCTGAACAGGGTTCTCCAAAATTTCACCCATCATGTGATTATTATTATTATTAAAAATCCTTCATAAACATTTGTTTGCAATGTGCTGTAATCTGCCTTCCAATATCTGAAAAGATTTCTTCCTCTCTACAATCAAATATCTCTATTTCATTTGGAAAGGAGCTGGGAAATTTATTTTAGTGATATTAAGTTTAGTTTATTTTTATGACAGCGACATCAGAGACACGGGAGAATCTTTTTAAACTTATACTTTTTCAAATTGCAATGGGTCCTTCTTGGCAGTCCTTCCCTAGATCTGAAAACAAATCTAATGGGATGTTCTTTTTATTATGATTGAACTGAAATGTGAGAAACCTGGGACGTTGCATAGCTCTGAAAAGATGAATTTATAATGAAAGAGGGAATATTCCTACAGATTCAGAGCTGCCTTTTCTGAATATCTTTTGATTAAAGTAAAGTAAACCCCTGCTTTTAGTTCTCAGTGAAATTATACTTTTCAAATATAATACAATGGTAAAAATAAAATAAACCCATCTGTAGTTATTAGCAGGCATTTGCCTCATCATCTCAGTGTGTTCATGCTGATTAACATAGAGAAAAACTAGGCTCATAAGCTCCACCCATTGGATGGGCTATGCAAATATATTATGAGGAACCAATATGTATTCATTACATCACCTAGCATTCACAGCTTCCAATTCCAGAATCATTTATGCTGATCAGGCAATTGTGCCTCATGCTTTCAAGGAGGAGGCCAAGGCATTAATATATTAAACTTGACAACCAGTGACATTAACATTTTGAAGGTATCCTAGTAGTTGCATGCACAATACCAGGGATATATACAAGCAGCCTAACTTCCAAGCACATAGAATCAGTAAAGCTTTAACTAACAGAACATTTAATTCATGCTGCCTATTTCAAAACTTGGTTTTGAAATTGTTAGGGGCACATTATCTGGGTACAAAACAAGAACTCATTAAAGATTTAATTAGCCAGCATTCTCCATCCTTGCAACTGTTGGTTGGTAAAAGCCTCCAGGAAGGTGACTTGCAGGTAGTTCTAGCTATTAATTAATACATAACTGCAGAAAGGGGTAATTTAAGTAAGGCTTGACCTGTCCTTGCTTACAAAAACCTTCCCTGAAACCCACTTGACTGGACAATTTCCGCATAGTTTCTCACCTCCCCTCTTTAGGGAAGCCAGTGGAAAAGTTATTGTGCTGCAGTTTCATAAGTTCCTGGGTGAAATTTGGATCCCTTTTAGTTTTAGTTTATGGGACAGAAATGGCATTTGGTTACACTTGTAGATGATTTCTGATAAAAGGAGAATGGCGGTAGTGCATCCATTCTAGTTCTTCTTGACCTCTTGGCAACTTTCAGTACCATCAACCTTAGTATCTTTGGTGGCCAGCTGAGAAGCTGAGGCTTTTCAATTGGTCCAGTTTTGTGTCACTTCAGTCTCAACTGATGATAATAGAGAGCAAGAGATCCAGTCCACAGCCATTCCTTTGTTCAGAACATAGGGCTCAGTAATCTCTGCCCCCTGTTAACATCTGCATGAAATATCATCCAACATTGTTAGGGATAACATTGGTTACCTAACTTAGTTTGGGTAAAAATAATATATAAACTATGTTAGTGAGTTTAAGTGTATGTATCACTTTAACTGTTAAAACATGTATTATGGGTACGGTTGTAAAAATCACCATAAGAGGGAGCAAGAGAGCTCACTGTTTGCTGGCTTTTACTGGATAGCTGACAAATGATAGATTGATGGTTATAACTGCATGTTTTCCCTGCTGTTGCTGAAACGAAGAAAAGGGGTTTGATTTTCTTCATATCTCTGACTGCAAAAGAGACATATTGCTGGACTGATTATTTGTAAGTTTACTGACCTCTATTTTCAACACTGGACTTTGCAACTGATTAATCCCTGGATGGACTGAACTAGTTTATGACATATGGACTGTTTGACTATGCTATAACTCTTGCTGGAATAAAAAACTATTTAACTGGCACAGTGTATCTGTCTTACTGAGTGTAAACTACAACAACGTTTATCTCATATCATTTGCCTGCCTGCTAGACTGCCATTGCACATTCTGCTAGGGTATGTTTCCTTTACAAACATCATGGGATAAAATATCATCAATAGGCTCAAGGCTGACTCAGCTTTCTATTCTTCCAAGATCAGCAAAATGAGAACCAGATTATTGAGGACAGTATGCTGATTTTGTAAACTACTCAGTGAGTGCTGTAAAGCACTATGGAATGGTATATAACTCTAAGTGCTATTGTTATTAAAACTCTTTATGTCAGGGATCCAGAATACCTGAGAAACTGTCTCACCCCAATGGAACCAATCTGTCCCATTTGTTCCTGTGAAAAAGGCATACTTTAGATCTGCCAAAGAATTTTAGTGAAGTCCAGGAAAAGAGTCTTATCTTTTTTGCCTCTCCTCTTGCTGGAGGTGAGATCAACCCAACACTCCTGGTCTTTCAGAAGAGACTGAAAATTTGACACTGCCACTTGGCCTGGGGCTCCAACAGGGAATTGCTAAATTGGGGATGGCTAACCTTGTAAAAAATATCTCCATCCTGAGGATGCTTAGGCTTTTCTACTCAATTCTTCTAATTTTAATTGTTTTATAGTACTTTTTTTTTACTTTTTATCACATTGTATCTATGCAGTGAATGCATCACTGCCTTTATTTAATAAATAAATAAATATTGCTATTTTATTGTTGTGGATGTTGTCATGGAAGTTATGCATTTCTTTATCGCTACACAGAAAACAATATTCAGGTGGTCAAATAACAACTAATGTCCTATTTGGCTTTGTTTAAATAGAAATCTAATTAAATTATTGTGAATACATAAAAGACAAATACTAAATCTGGCCTCAAATTATTTCTAATTAAATGGATATAATTAATGTGATCACTTTGCAGTCCTATTTTTAATGATATGGTGAAACACTCTAGCACGGGGGTGTCCAACCTTGGCAACTTTAAGACAGCCCAGCAAAGGCTGAGGAATTCTGGGAGTTGAAGTCCACAAGTCTTAAAGTTGCCAAGGTTGGACAGCCCTGCTCTAGCATATGATTTTTCATATTTCCCAATAAAGAACACAAAGCCCGATAGCTTATTAAATTTTATTTTGGCAGAAGGTGGATTCTTTGTAGGAAAGGTACATAACAGAGGAGTAAGAAGCCAGTTGAGATATTATGTGTAAAAGGAAGAAGGTGGAGACAGCGTATCTCTAATAGTTCACAGAATATATTGTAGATGCAGATAGTAGGATCTTCACTTTGGCAAGATTTGTCTGTAGATATGAAACAATAAAGATGGCACCTTGGAAGAATTGTCACGTTAGTCTTGGTTTTGGGCCTGATAGGATTTTATTGTAGTGTGAAAAACAAAGTAATATTATAATAGACTTGTTTAAAGATATGAAAATTCCTCCCTCTTTCCCCTCCCTTATTTACATAAACAGCCCTTTCCTGTAATCAGGAGCTCACACCTTACTCATGGAAACTTTGTCAACATTTTACTCTTTCAATAACACTAAAATAATAATAAAAATGTTATCCAACTAGAGGACTGTTAGATCTGGGAGAGTGGGCGCAAGAACGGAGACGAGGCATCGAATAGTGACTTCAACTCTTTATTAGTGACTTCAGAACAGAGCAAAAAGCTAGGGCAGCAGCAGCTCCTTTTATAGAGCTGGCTGCTGTCACAACATCCAAAGATTTGAGTTTGCCGCGCTGGAAAGTGTCCAATCAGCGGCGACCCACTAAGAGCCAATCAGATCAGCCGACAATGACCAATCACAATCCACTATTAGCGGGCCAATCAGAAGTGCAGGTTTACGAGCCTGCTGTGAAAGTAAAACTATTAGAATCGCAAGCTAACGAGTTGCTTAGTTCATAACACCCCTTCCCCCTAGGTTCCGTCTCAAGGGTGGGATGATGTATTCTCACAGGTAGGCAGGTTGTCTTACCTGTCTACTTGATCTTCATTGCTCCACCAGTCTTTGCCCGGACTCTGGTTTCGATGGGCTGTTGGTTGAGCTCGGCAGTAATGGTGATCTGGCTTCTCCGATGGGTGACTCGGTGTTGCCATCTCTACTCCCGTCAAGGCTGTCATCTGGATTCTCTGGGGTTGCTGTTGCCGCTGTGCTGCTTCGTGGAGAGATGGCCATCTGCCTCGGCTCTTCTTCGGAAGATGAATAATCCAGGTTTGGTTGTGCTGATTGCTGGTTTTCGAGTACTGGGTCGGGTACTAGTTCGTTTTTGGCCCCCTTGATTTCCCTCCCCCCCCTGGTTTGGAATTCAGGGCTTGTGAAGGGGGTAGATGCCAGCCTGGAGCATAGCTGGTCGATGTGGCGCTTCCACAGTCTCCCATCAGCAGTTTGTAAATGGTAGGAACGGGGACCGGTAAGTTGAGTTATGGTAGCGGGGACCCACAATGGTAAGGTTTTTTGCAAACACCGGGTCGCCTACCTTGAACGTATGATACTTGCTGCTGGACCCCAGGGGCTTTTCCGGTGTGTAGGCAGGGTGTAGTCAGTCAAGATGTGATCAAAGTTTCCTGCCCATCAGGAGTTCAGCTGGGGTTTTGTTTGTGGTGCTGTTTGGAGTAATATGCTGGAGGAAGAGCATCCTGGTCACCTTGTCATGGATGTTCCCTTGTTCCATCTTGTGTAAGGTTTTCTTTATGAACTGGACCATTCATTCAGCCCTACTGTTGGCCGCAGGGTGAGCTGGTTATGTTAAGGCGTGGGGTATCCCTTGGTCTGCTAGGTACTGCTCAAATGCCAAGGCAGTGAATTGTGGGCCATTGTCTGAAACCAAGATGTCGGCAAGCCGTGTGTAGCAAATAGTCTGTTTAGTTTTTTAACGACTGTCTCTGTTGTGGTGCTCTTCATTTTGTGGACCTCAAGCCAGTTGGAATAGGCATCCACTGTTATGAGAAATGTATGCCCCTTGGTGGGTCCCGCAAAATCAATGTGGATACGGGACCAGGGACCTCGGAGTGCTTCCCATTCCGTTGGTGGTGCTTTTGGTGGAGCTGAGCGTGTTTCCTGGCATTTGTTGCAGGTAGCGACCCAGGTTTCTATTTGCTTATCTATGCCTGGCCACCAAGTTTAGCTCCTTGCTAGTGCCTTCATTCGCACGATGCCCGGGTGTCCATCTTGCAATAGTTTTAGGACCTTATGCTGCAGTCTTTCTGGGATGACGACTCTGTTTCCCCATAAAACACATCCTTTTTGGGAGAAAAGTTATGTCTGCCTGTGTTTGAAAGGCTTGAAGGTGTCGTTGAGTTCGTTGTCAGGCCAACCTCTTTCCACCCAGCTGAGGACCCGTGCTAAACAAGGGTCCTTCCTTGTTTCTGATGCAATGTCTTGTGCAGTCAGTGGTGGTGATGGAAGTGTCTTGATTTGTAGTGTAGCTAGGGTTGGAGCTGGGTCGTCCAGGACTTCTGGTAGCAAAGAGCGGCTCAGGGCATCAGCGAGGGGAATGGCTTTCCCTGGTCGGTGTCGCAGTTGGTAATCGTATGCGGCTAAAAACTCTGACCAGCGTGTCATTCTTGGTGATAAGATGTGGGGAGTTGGTTTATCCCCTGCCAAGATGCAAAGTAGTGGTTTGTGATTGGTGATTATAGAAAAGGATCTTCCATATACATACTCATGGAATCGTTTGATTGCAGACACAATAGCAAGAGCCTCTTTATCTAGTTGGCTATAGTTTCTCTCAGTTTTAGATAAAGTTCTAGAAAAGAATGCAATGGGCGCCTCAGTACCGTTTGGCAGGATGTGGCTCAGGATGGCTCCTACTCCAAACGGTGAGGCGTCACAGGTGACAGTTAATGGTAAAGTCTCATTATATTGTATTAATACAGCATCTGATGTTAAAAGGTCTTTTAGTTGCTGAAAACCTCGCTCTTCTTGATGTCCCCAGACCCAGGAAGCCTTTTTGTCAAGGAGCCTATGCAGGGGTTCAGCAATAGTCGCCTTCTGGGGTAGGAAGATGTTATAAAAGTTGATAAGTCCAAGGAAGGCTTGGAGATCTGTTTTGTTTCTAGGTCTCGGGGTGTTTTTTATTGCAGCCATTTTTTTCTCAGTAGGGTGAATTCCCTGTTTGTCAAGAAGGTAACCAAGGAATTCAACCCTCTCTGTGCATAGTTGGCACTTGTCTTTCTTGACCTTCAGGCCAGCGTCTTTAAATTTTTGGAGGACCATTCTTAGTCATTTTTCTAGTATACTTCTAGTGGGAGCAGCTATCAGGACATCATCGAAATATGGCACAACCCCTTTTATGCCTTGTAGCAATCTCTCCATCAGACTTTGGAAGATGCCAGGTGCTACGCTTACTCCAAACTGGAGTCTATTACACTTGAATACCCCTCTGTGTGTAACTATAGTTTGGGCTTCTGCAGTCTCTGCATCTACGGGTAGCTGCTGGTATGCCTGAGCTAAGTCCAATTTTGCGAATATTTTTCCACCCCCAAGGGAATGAAGGAGGTGTTGGACCACAGGCACAGGGTAAGTGCTCTGCTGAAGTGCGTGGTTTGGAGTGGCCTTGTAATCCCCACAAATTCTCAAAGATCCATCAGGTTTTATGGGGGTTACAATTGGGGTCTCCCATCGGGCGTGGTCAATCGGTTCCAACATGCCTTGGGCTATTAATTTGTCCAATTGTTCATCAATCTTTGGTTTGAGTGCAAAGGGCACTTGACGAAGCTTAAGGCGAATGGGCACAATATCAGGACAGAGGTTAAATGATATGGGGGATCCTTTGTACTTGCCTAGCTTCTCGGTGAAAACTTCCTGGAATTCCTGGACAAGGGTTGCTTCCCAGTCATCGCCTTCGGTCTGGTTGATGCCTGCCAGTTCGATTCCCAGAGGCGCGAACCACTGTAAGCCTAGCAAGCTGGGTCGATCTCTATCGACAACAGTAAGAGGTAGGGTTGCGGTGTGGTCCTTGAAAGAGACTTGGACATGGCTGGAACCGGCGACTGGGATTCTATTTCCCTTGTAGTCCTTCAATATAATTCTCTGAGTGCTGAGGTCCTGGCGGCGGATGTCAGGGATCAGCTGTTTGAGGGTTTTTCAGGAAACCATCGATAGGGACGACCCGGAGTCGACTTCCATAATGCATGGTCACTTCTCAATGATGACCTTTACTCGGATTTTCCTTGCATCAAGGGATGAAGCATGGCCGGTGGTGATGGTTTGGTGTGCCTCTTCTCGTCTGGTAGAAGTGGCTGGTGCTTGGTTTCTGTAGTAGTGGTTCCATTGGTCGCTTGGGCGGTCCCGATTTACTGGTGGGGTGCCTGTTGTCTGCCAGAAATTATTTTCTCTTTGGTTTGGGCTGGACCCTCGCTTTCTTCTACAAACCTTTGCAATTTGGCCCCTCTTTCCGCAGGAATGGCAGAGTGCATCTAGGAATGTGCAGTCTGATCATGGGTGGTTTCCCCCGCAACCAGCACACTGGAATGAGGGCTTACGACTCCGTTGATCTTGCTGATCACATTCTGACCGGAGTCTGTTGACCTCCTCTCCCTCGCTTTCTGATGAGGATTTGAGGTCTTCATGGTGGGTGGTTGTTGCGTGCCTCTTGGGACAAGGCATAGTATTACTGGCGAGTTGGCGGTGCAGTCCGTTTGCTCGGCGCATTCGAGCGGCTGACTTCCTGGTTGCTTCTGCTGCAGTAGCATCGGTGATGACATCTGCGAGACCGATGTCTCCGTTCGCCATAATCTTGCTCTGGGTTGTGGGGTCTCTTAAACCCAGAACAATTCGATCTCTCATGGTTTCTTCAAGGTTGGCAAAGCCACAGAGTCCCCCCAGGTTTCTGAGGTCCATGATGAAGTCTCCCACACTCTCGCTCTCCTACTGGTCTCTCTGGTAAAACTCGTGTCTTCTGATGAGTGTTGGCACCGCTGGGGCATAATGGGCCCGGAGGATTGGGGCGAGAGTGTCCCAGTCCATTGTCTTGACTTCCACTGGTTTTGCAAGTGCCTTTGCCATCTTAAATATGGCTGACCCACAATGGGTCAGGAATACAGCTCGTTTCTTGCCAGGCGTGGCATCCTTCAGGTTGTTGGTTTCCAGGAACACCTGAAACCTATCCATATACGAGTCCCAGTCTTCGTTAGCTGGGTCAAATGGAGCGGGTGGTATGGTGCTGCTGGTCATGTTGCCGTGATTGGTGCGCTCTCAGCCATGTGCTCTGTTATCGTGCAATGAGTGATTAGTCAGTTCTATCATCTCCACATCTCACCTTTGTCGCCAGTGTTAGATCTGGGAGAGTGGGCGCAAGAACGGAGACGAGGCATCGAATAGTGACTTCAACTCTTTATTAGTGACTTCAGAACAGAGCAAAAAGCTAGGGCAGCAGCAGCTCCTTTTATAGAGCTGGCTGCTGTCACAACATCCAATGATTTGAGTTTTCCGTGCTGGAAAGCATCCAATCAGCGGCGACCCACTAACAGCCAATCAGATCAGCCGACAATGGCCAATCACGATCCGCTATTAGTGGCCAATCAGAAGTGCAGGTTTATGAGCCTGCTGTGAAAGTAAAACTATTAGAATCGCAAGCTAACGAGTTGCTTAGTTCGTAACAAGGACAACTGCAAAGAAAGTTATATAGGGATATATCTATTCAAATATATATGATAAAGAACTAGCATTAAGATTTAAATATGATCTATGCAAAGTTCTCAGATCTGTGGAAACTGCCCAAAACCTCTCTCAAGCAAGAAACAGTTTGAATATTAGCTTTTTGAGTTTGAAATAAAGAGCAGAGTGTCAGCTGTTGATAACAATGAGATTTTACAAACCAATTTGCCTAATTGTGCCAATTCTTTGTAACAATCCATGTAAATGGATTAGGCTTCAAAGATAATTGTGCACAATATTTTAATTTGGGAAAGGCTATGAAAAAAAACCCATAATCTTTAGATATGAAGTGGTTTGAATGAAAGGAAAACTAAATTCATTCATACACACCCAAACCTGCTTTCTTTTACTCCTTATTCAAAAGAACCCTCCTTGTTTCTATGTCAGGTTTATTGCAATTAGAAGACTGCAGTTTTGTCTTAGCTGTCAACATTTGTACTTGTTATCACAATGTCTCCAGGAGTTTTTAGTTCTTTTCACAGTGGTTTTCAGTGAAGGAGTCAAAAGACATGCTGTTCAAATCCTTCCTTGTTATTAGCAATCCACAACATATTACCATGGATACCTTGCCTTTTAACTACTAGTTAGCTAAAAGGAGGCATCTTTAAATTAAATTCTGCCATGGCTCACTGCTCAGTTCTAAGGAAAGCTTAAAATCTGTACACAAGGGGAAAAACAAGATAAAAGATGTAATACCTAATGGAAATATGCATGATTCAACATTTAATAATTTATGGTGTTATATTTTTTATTAAATATTTGACAGATTTTCAGGTGATTAAATGGTCATTCACATTGTTTTTAAGAACCAATCAAACCTTAAATAAACAGTTTTATTATTTTTATGCATGGCCAAAATCTAAAAGTGACTACCATAGTGCTTAAATGAGCAGCAAGCAGTTTCTCTCTAGCAGTCAACAGCATGGACATTGTGGAGAACCAGAGATGGAGGATATGTTTTTAGTGAAGCTACATCAAGAAATTTTGAAGACAAAATATGATAAAAGGATAAAATGAAATACCTATGATCATAACCATATCAAATTTATAAAGGTAACCTGAAAATTAAGACAATTATTTTTTTCACAGTTCAAATTCTTGTTTATCAACTGCTTTAAAAAATCAAAATTAATATTTATTACAGGAAGAACAAAAATCTTAATTTTAACACTTAACTGTTCTGTGTCATAGTCTAAGATTTAAATAGCCCTAGCTATTTAAATTCTTAGAAATTCATCCATTACAAATGGATAAATCCCTCAAATAATAAACCCTTCATTCTATCCTCAGCATTCCATTGGCATCCTCTTATACTTGCCTCTTAATATGGTAAATAAATGTTTTCCCCAAATGGAAACCAGAAGACTACAAAGCCTTAAAAGAAAATGGATTTGTGGAATGGCTTCAAATAGCAAATGCCATTTATTGCTGCGACCAGGATTTCACCATGTAGCTAAGGCCTACTGAATACATTTTCACTGAGGTATGATGAGACTGCCTTTCATCACAGACTTGCTGTGATGAAAATAATTATTGCACTAAATGATTATGGTGATGACAATTACAGCAATGATGAAATAAACGAAGATGTTCATTGCCTCAGTTCTTTTTGACTGGATATGCTGAGAGACATTGCACAGGACAGCAGCAACAATAATTCTTAAGACAAAAAACTGATTTGAGGAATGCCATTTCTACTAAAATTGTTTAAAGAAGAAAGGAGGATTTGAATCTTACATACCTCAAGATTTGTAGATTAAATTTAGCAATAAAAACATTCCGTTATAATTACCACAAATATTCCTCTCTTCTAATTCTGTTTGTAGCTATTTGAAAATTTTTAATTTCTTTATTGCGAAAATAAAAATAAAAAATACGATAGTAGATTGAGATTGTAATAATAAAACAACAAATTATAGCACATATTAAAACAATGAACATTCAGAATTGATTTTCTATTGTTTTTCATTTAATATCCCAGAAAGTACATCTTTTCATTATTGAACATAGAAGGAGATGAATATTACCTGTTCTTTACATAATTTGTAAAGATTTCTAACACTACTCCACTGTTAGTCTTGAAGATACACACATGGAAAATTATTTTTGAAAATCCCATTCCAATAACATTTTTCTTCTACAGAGAGGAATATGCAGGGTCTGACTAACCATATAGGTATATCCATTTAAATTAAGTATTTTTTTTTACTGAGACATTTTCTGCATGACCAGGAGAGAATTTTAGCACTTTTTAAATTGTCCTTTAATTCTATATCTCATCTTATACTTCTTGTACAGTGGCAGTATTTATTGATTTTACACTCAGGAGTCATTTTGCCTATTACAATACTAACTCAAAACTGTGACCAATAAGTTAAATTCTTCTTCTTCTTCTTCTTCTTCTTCTTCTTCTTCTTCTTCTTCTTCTTCTTCTTCTTCTTCTTCTTCTTCTTCTTCTTCTTCTTCTTCTTCTTCTTCTTCTTCTTCTTCTTCTTCTTCTTCTTCTTCTTCTTCTTCTTCTTCTTCTTCTTCTTCTTCTTCTTCTTCTTCTTCAGAATTTCTTTTAATTTTTCAGCAACACTTCAGGTAAAGATGTTTCCTGCTTAGCTGGTTGTATATTTACTTGCAGTAGGCACAATGATATCTTGGTCACTGATGCAGGGAGATGTTTTCAGAAGCAAACAATTTTAATTCAAAGTTATCTTTTTTGGAGGTTAAACATTAGCAATAAGACTATCACCAGCTTTCTAAGCTAAACCATAATTTACACACCAGCAATCAATACAGAAAGCAGACTTATGAAAGCAAGTCTGCTTCTTTGTCAGACCAACCTTACTGAAAAGTTAAACTTAGAGAAAGAACATTTCTGATAAAAAGAACAAAGGCACAAAGGCTGTGGTGGAAAACAAATATTGTCAGGAGATTACATGAAGTGTAAAGCATCTAAAACTCTGTCAGGATGGTAGATATTATTTCCTATTTCCTATCTCTCCTCCTTTTCTTTTCCTCAATAAAAAAGATGCCAGATGCAGTTCAAGGAAAAATTGCTTTATTTTCAAAAGATCCTAACACATTATTTTTACTGATCAGTATTATAAACCAAGACTTATCTATTTATATCCTAAATTTCAATAGAAAAAATATGATGTACATACAACTATAAATAGAATATTGTATTTTATTTCAGCATTGCTTTTTTAAATATTAAAAAATAGATTATTGCTTTTTGAATTTAGAGCACTATATAGTTAAATATTATAAAAATAGTAAAGTCTTAATGACTTCCAAATAACAGAAATAAATCCCACAGGGAAACACAGTGATCATTTTAAACATCCCTATGACACTTGGTAAGATGTTAGTCAAACCCACTTGATGACAATATTTTCCTTTCAAAATAAATATACATCTCAAAGCGAAACAGTACCTTAAAACTATAGTGGAAGAAAAATAAATATTCCAAATATATTTCAGCAGATCCCCATCTTTGGGAAAACAGCTAAACTATTTGATATATAGTGATTTATTCAAATCATATTATCAAATTTGGTACACTATTGTTTTGAAGCAGTAGAGTTGTTTGGGTTTCTTGTTAAAATTTTGAAAGTGTATTCTCCTAACATTGGCATTTTTAGCACTAAGCTTTGACATTTTTAGCACTAAGCTTTGATTTCAAATATGTGTGTATGTGTTGTATATAATCTATTTATATTCCACTTTAGGCTGGTCAGAGTACATAGAATTACCAATGTTAGGGATAACTTTGGTTACCTAACTTGGTTTGGATAAAAAATAATATATAAACTATGTTAGTGAGTTTAAGTGTATGTATCACTTTAACTGTAAAACATGTATTTTGGGTGCGGTTGTAAAATCACCATAAGAGGGAGCAAGAGAGCTCACTGTTTGCTGGCTTGTACTGGAGAGCTGACAATGTTGGGCTGATGGTGATAACTGCATGTGTTTCCCTGCTGTTGCTGAGAGAAGAAAAGGGGTTTGATTTTCTTCATATCTCTGACTGCAAAAGAGATATATTGCTGGACTGATTATTTGTAAGTTTACTGACCTCTATTTTCAACACTGGACTTTGCAACTGATTAATCCCTGGATGGACTGAACTAGTTTATGACATATGGACTGTTTTGACTATGCTATAACTCTTGCTAGAATAAAAAACTATTTAACTGGCACAGTGTATCTGTCTTACTGAGTGTAAACTACAACAACGTTTATCTCACATCATTTGCCTGCCTGCTAGACTGCCGTTGCACATTCTGCTAGGGTGTGTATCCCTAACAATCAATACGTTTTCCTTGTATTGATAACCCTCTGGACTAGATTGGTCTAAAATAGCAATTGCTCCAAAGTTAACCAATGAGCCTAATAGAAGTTGGACCCGAAAAATATATAGAAAGAATCCTGTGACAGGTATTTCAGGAAGATTACATCCTCCTCCAAGAATATGATCAAATATAGATATCTGACATAAACTTGTCCCAGTACCCTGAATTTCCAAATGATCTAATGAAGTCACCGGAAGGAGATTTAGATGTTATTAACAATTTGGATTTGCATATAAACATACAATCTTTTTTTGTCCCTTTCTTGAGGAGATTAAGTTAATTTTAAATATTTGTCTAGAATCAGTTTTAAAATGGATATCAGCAAGCAAACTAATCATTTGAAAATATCAGCCTGGTATTGGATAGGCTGCATGTCCCTGTATAATTTTAGAGGCCCTCATGGGGTCATTGTTATCCCTGGAAGTGCAGGCAAAAAAGCTTACCAGAAAACCTATTGTTAGATTCAGCTGATAAGCTAGGTGGAGAAAATAGGACCTGTTATAGGCATCTATGTTGTTCCTTTTTTCATATTCAGATATATGCAGCAATATATTGACTGTCCATTAAAATGGTTTAGAAGTATTTACTGATTCAAATGACCAGTATTTTACAGGAATTAGGCATACTATTCAGCATGTAAAGCAGTTACTAATTATTGACTTCATTGTTTGGGGTTATTTTAAAGTATCCTGGATTGCATTAATACCACAAATAACTTTAAAAAGTTGAAATCACATTTCAAATTATTTGAAGATAAATACCAGATGCATAACTTTAAGCCTGGACAAGGCTCTGAGGTTTTCTTGGCAAGGTTTTTCAATTGGCATTTGGCATTGTTTTCTTATGGCTGAGAGAAAGTGGCTAGGCCAAGGTCATTCTAGAATTCACAGTGTCCTGTATTTTAGTCTTTAACTCCCACACTACACAAATTCTCATATATATATAATCCACACAGAATTTCAGTAATTAATCAGGATTATTCATATTTAATATTGAGGTTTACCAGAAGAGGCCTGAGAGAGGAAGAAATTAAAATGTGGTCGGGATCAGTGGCAAAATCAACAGTTCTAATCAATTGTTATGAAAATTGAGCATGCATTTTCCCAAATTGTAGAAGGCATAAATAAACTAAATCAATTTGTACTGCATGTTCTGTATTCTTTCAAATAGCTGTTTTGACTTCATTTCTTTCTCTTTTAAACATCACAGAATCCATATATGAGGTCTATTTCAAAATGTCCACACCACTCCTATCCAAATGCTTATCCATATTCCCACATATACCTAGATTTTGATGTCATGTTGTTTCCATCAGCACATTCGAGAAAGTATCTGTCGTGTCCGTCGCGGGAAAGGAGACTCGGAGCCAGTGACTTAGTTTCAGCTCTTTGTGATGTCCCTAGATCGGCTCGGGGTTTAAAGGGAAAAGCTGCGGCTTTTATTCTGTAGCCGCGGCAGCCACGGCCAATGGCACTGCTTTGAATCTCCCGCGATTAGTTTCCATCAATCGCGGGAGATTCGTTATGGGCCAATCAGCGCGGCCTGCTTGGCCAATGAGATCGCTGTGTGCTTTGGCCAATCACAGCGCGGCGCTTCCAAGTATGTTAATGTCCGTACAGAACACCCATCCCCTCTTGGTATGGTCCTAGGTAACGTAGTCCCGTAAGTAGGCGGGGCTTCGTACTTGCCTACTTGACCTGCGCAGGTTAGTTGTTGCTTGGCTCCTGGCTGGTTCAGTTGGGTTCTGTGTTGCTCTCTGCCTCGTTGATGGAACCGCCTGGAAGGACTCACCGGGCCTTTCGTCGCAGCTCCCTCCCAGTCTACTTGGGCTGGTTGAGCTGCGATTGTTGCCGCTCCTGCCTGGTCTTTCTGGGCTGGTTGAGCTGGCCTGGCTGCTTCTCCCCGGTGAGGCTTCGAGCTGGCTGCTTGCTGGTGAGTATGGCTGGTTTCTTTCTATTGTTTCCTGGTTCCCGGAGTATTCCCTCCCCTCTTGGTATGTGTTGTGGGGCCTGTCTGTGTCTGTTTGCATGTCGGTTGTGTTTCCCGTGGTTGTCCTCGATCTTATTTGATCGATGTGGCGTTTCCATGCTCGTCCGTCGGTTGTTTGGAGGCGGTACGAGTGGGGACCTGTCAGCTGGGTTATGGTTGCCGGTACCCAGAGTGGGTCTCCGGTAAGGTTCTTTACGTAGACTGCATCACCTGGGGAGAATGTTCGGTTTTTGCTTGAGGAGTTTGGGGTTTTTTTCTGGGTTGTATGTGGGGTGCAGTCTGTCGAGTGGGGACCTTAATTTCCTCCCCATTAATAGTTCTGCCGGGCTTTTGTTGGTAGTCGTGTTCGGGGTTATGTGTTGTATAAAGAGCATTTTGTTTATTTTTTCTTGGATTTCCCCGTGTTCAATTTTTTGGATGTTTTTTTTTTTTTTTGTGAATTGAACCATCCGTTCCACCCTCCCGTTTGCTGCCGGATGTGCCGGTGCTGTCAGTATGTGTCGTATGCCCCGTTCCACTAGGAATTTTTTGAATTCTAGCGAGGTAAATTGGGGCCTGTTGTCTGACACGATGACATCTGGGAGGCTGTGGGTTGCGAACAGCTTGCTGAGTTCCTTGGTCACGGCTTCCGTGGTGGTGGTTTTCATGTTGCTTACCTCCAACCAGTTGGAGTAAGCATCTACCGTGATAAGGAATATATGTCCTTTCGTGGGCCCGGCAAAATATATGTAGATCCTGGACTATGGGCCCCTGGGGGTTTCCCATTCCAGGATTGGTGCTGCGGGGGGACTTGGTCTGGTTTCTTGGCAGCATTTGCATTTTGCCACCCAGGTCTCAATTTGCTTGTCCATCCCTGGCCACCAGGTGCAACTCCTGGCCAGGGCTTTTGTTCTAACTATGCCTGGGTGCCCTTCGTGTAACAACTCTAATAACTTACCCTGTAACCTTTCCAGAATAACAACTCTATCCCCCCAAAGTACACAACATTTTTGTAATGAGAGTTGTGTTTGCCGGTTCTGGAATGTCCTGAATGCTTCATCGTCATCTCTTTCCGGCCATCCCTTTTCTACCCAATGTAACACCTGCGCCAGACATTTGTCTTTATTTGTCTCGTGGGCAATGTCTGACGCAGTTATGGGTAGATCGGGCAGAGTCTCTATGCTGAGGGTGGCTGTCATGGGTGCTGGGTCAGTGTCTAGGTCAGGTAACGGCGTGTAGCTCAGGACTTCTGCGTGGGTGATTATCTTACCGGGTCAGTGTGTGAGCTGGTAGCTGTAGGTGGCAAGGAATTTGGACCACCTTGTCATTCTAGGAGATAGAATGTTCGGGGTGGCCCTGTTCCTTGCCAGGATTCCCAGCAGTGGCTTGTGGTCGGTGATGATGGTAAACGTGCGGCCATAGAGGTACTCGTGGAACCTCTTTACTGCGGCAACGATAGCCAGGGCCTCTTTGTCCAGTTGACTGTAGTTTCTTTCCGCTTTGGTGAGTGTCCTTGAAAAGAAGGCGATGGGTGCTTCTTTTCTGTTGGGGAGCGTGTGGCTGAGGACAGCACCGATGTCGAAAGCTGAGGCGTCGCATGTGATGGCAAGTGGTAGGGTCTCGTTGTATTGGATTAGGACAGCATCCGAGGTGAGCAGGTCCTTGGTTTTGGTGAAGGCGGCTTCCTCACATTTCCCCCAAGTCCATGTGGCCGCCTTGTCCAAAAGCCTATGCAAAGGCTCCGCCGCAATCGCCTTTTGGGGCAGGAAAACATTATAAAAATTAAGCAGTCCCAGAAATGCCTGCAGTTCTGTTTTATTCCGTGGTGTTGGGGCTTCTTTAATGGCTCTGACTTTTTCTGCGGTTGGGTGGATGCCGTGTCGATCTAGGAGGTATCCCAGGAATTTGACCCGTTCTGTGTACAGCTGGCATTTCCTTAGACGACCCTCTAGTTCTTGTTGGTTGGCCGCTGACACTAGTACATCGTCGAAGTAGGGTACCACCCCCTTAATTCCTTGCAAGAGTCTCTCCATGAGGCTCTGGAAAATTCCCGGAGCCACGCTGACTCCAAACTGGAGTCTGTTACAGCGAAATGCTCCCCGGTGGGTGACTATGGTCTGCACCTCGGTGATTTCTGCGTCAACTGGCAACTGTTGATAGGCTTGCACCAGGTCAAGCTTTGCAAAGACCTTGCCCCCCCCCCAGTGAGTGTAGAAGGTGCTGCACTACTGGGATGGGGTAGGCGCTTTGTTGTAAGGTGCAATTTAGGGTGGCCTTATAGTCCCCACAGATTCTCACCAACCCATCGGGCTTGACTGGGGTGACTATGGGGGTCTTCCACCAGGCATGATCAATTGGTTGTAGGACCCCTTGTTTGACGAGCCTGTCAATTTGCTCGTCTATTTTGGGCCAGAGTACAAAAGGTTCCCGCGATAGTTTTAGGCGTATTGGGGGAATGCTGGGGTCTAGGCTGAAGGAAATAGGGGGCCCTCGGTACTTGCCTAGGGTGCCATCGAACACTTCCCAGAAGTCCCGTGCCAGTTGCTCCTCCCAGTCGGCGTCTGCGACGTGGTCGACGCCCGTAACCTCAATCCCAAGTGGTGCGAACCACTGTAGTCCCAAAAGGCTGGGGCGGTCTCGGTCCACGATCATCAGGGGAAGCTTTGCTGAGCGGCTCTTGAAGGTTACCTCAAAGTGTCCGGTTCCGACTATCGGGATGCGGTTCCCCTGGTAGTCTCTGAGGATTAGTTTCTGGGTTTCCAACCTCCTCTTGTGGATTTCCGGCACCAACCGCCTGATTCCTCGCCAGGCAACCATGGAGAGGTAGGACCCGGAGTCCACCTCCATTTTGCATGGTTCGCCTTCAATGCCCACTTCTACGTACACCTTCCAGGCGTCTGTGGTGGATGAGTGGCCGTCTGGTGGGTTTCCTCTTTCTGCCGGGTTTCGCCGCTTTGTTGGTTCCGTCCATCTCAGTTCCAGTGATTTTTGGCTTGGTGGTCTCTGGCCCTGGGGGGGATGCCGTCTCCTCCCCTGTTGCTGTGGTCTCGCCGACGGGGGCTGTAGGCTTTTCTCAGTCAGCAGACTCAGGCGATGTTGAAAAACCAGCACTCCGATTGAGGGTGGTTGCCTCTGCATGCGGCACAAGTGATCCCCAACTTACGACTTTGCTGATCGCGCCGATCTCGTCCCGACTGGAGCCGATGTATTTCTTCTTCCTTATCCGTGGTGTCGGAGGCGAAGTGGAAGCCACCATGGTGGGTGGTGATCTCCCGGTGGCTTGCTTCTGGTTGAGCCTCGGTCACCCGGCCCATCTCAGTGGTTGCTGTGCGTTCCCTGGTGTCCAATTTCCGCATTCGATTCGCCGATTTCCAGGTTGCCTCAGCTGCGGTGGCTTCAGCGAGGGCGTCGGCAAGGGCGATGTCGCCTTTTGCCATCAGCCGGCTTTGTAGGACTGGGTCTCTGAGTCCGAGCATGACACGGTCCCGCAAAGCCTCGTCCATGTCCAAGAACCCGCACATGCCCCCTAGGCTCTGCAGATCAGCCAAAAGTCGCTGATGCTCTCACCCAATCTCTGGTCCTGCCGGTAGAAATCATGCCGCCTGATGAGGGTGGGCACGGCGAGGGCATAGTGGTTTCGGAGCAACGGTTCAAGGTCGGCCCAGTCCATCTCCTTCACGTCCCCAGGTTTCGCAAGGGCTTTAGCCATCTTGAACACTGCGGACCTGCAGTGTGTTAGGAAGACGGCTCTTTTCTTCTGCCCAGTTGTATCCTTCAAGTTGCTACTTTCAAGGAACATTAGGAATCGGTCTGTGTATGATTCCCAGTCTCGGTAGCTGGGTTGAAGGGTGCGGGTGGTGCGATGCTGGCCATCTTTTTGGTCTCGTTTCCTCAGGACACGTGCTTGATGGGGTTTGTCTTGGGATCCCATCCTCGTTGTCAGTGTCATGTCCGTTGCGGGAAAGGAGACTTGAAGCCAATGACTTAGTTTCAGTTCTTTATTATGTCCCTAGATCGGCTCGGGGTTTAAAGGGAAAAACCACGGCTTTTATTCTCTAGCCGCGGTGGCCGCGGCCAATGGCACTGCTTTGAATCTCCCACGATTAGTTTCCACCAATCGCAGGAGATTCGTTACGGGCCAATCAGCTCGGCCTGTTTGGCCAATGAGATCGCCGTGCGCTTTGCCCAATCACAGTGTGGCGTTTCCAAGTATGTTAATGTCCGTACAGAACAGTATCACATTTTCTTTTTTCTGCCTTTGAGTTTAAAGGGGGAAAAATGACATTCAACTATAATACAAGGCAAACATTGCCTTGGAACACTTTTTGGAAATGTTCTTAACAGCATCACTCCATTTGCAACAGAGCAGACTACAAAGGCAGCAAGACATTAAGGAAACCTTCTATTTTATTCAAGGCAGCCATCTGAAACTGGATTGACACAGATAAAGTTTGAGTTAGTTGGTATTCTTGTCATTCAAATCTTTTGCTTAAAAAATGAAAAGAGGAAATCAAGAAAACTTGTGAAAGAAAAATTTTCAAAGAAAATTCTCTGCATGCTATCAGCAGTAACTGACTCAAGTAATCTTCATGTCATTGATGAAGTCTTAATACTTTGTCAGAAGAAGCACTTTGAAGTTGAGAAGGGATTTCCTTTCTTTTTTATTTCTTTACTTAGTTTTATTTTTTTCCTAGAATCATTTTAGGACATCTATTGTAAAAATAAAAGAGTCTTATAAGAAAGACTAGCAAATTAGTCTTGTTTCTTTCCATTATTCCTAGGCCTCTTTCAATGCCATTATTTTCCAATCTTTGGACATTAGAGAGGGAAAATAGATGTCTTCTAGGATTTTAACTAAGAGCTGAAAGCCAGAAAAGCTGAACAATGAAAGAATCTATTCAAATGGATTCCTTGACCAACTTATCAAGAAATGGTTAACAAATTGCATTCAATTCTGGACAATTTCACTGTAATTTTCTTCTTTTCTGAAAGTAATTATTTCATTATTTTTATATTAAAAATGAGAAAAAATATAAGAGAATACATATTGATAGTCAGACTTAATGTATATCATGCCTTTTATTCAGGAATAAAAAGAAACACATGAACCATTTTCTTTTTTTCTTTTTTTTGGTCATTAGCAACCCTGTGAGGAAAGTTGAGTAAGAAAGTGTGATTGGAATAAGAAATTGCTTTTGAACTGATAACAATAAAAAAAGAGTGAATGGAAATAAAAATCTAAAGTTATAAAGAATTAAAGATGAAACTGGATTGAGAGAAAGGTAGAATGATTATTTAAGTGCTCTATACTAGAATTATAGTGATATGCTGAATAATGATCCTTGGAGAATTTGCCTTTGGATGGTATCAATTTTGAAACAGGTCAGGAGTTCATAGCCACCATAGTCACCGTATATCTATCCCAAATCATTGAGAGCTTAAAAAATATAGTGTGACAAGCATTAGCTTAAAGTTACCATAATTTGTCATTGTTTGTTGGATCTCATTTTTTTTATTTCTTCTTAAACCCAAAAGAAATAAGCAGCAAAAGGATTAATGAGATTCAGTTACTTATGTTTGCTATTATTTAGCATAACCTAAATAGCCAAAATAAATCTGGTTCATGAGCTATTTATTTTTTATAGTTAATTCCAAAACCTTACAGCAAAAGTTAATATTCCATTCTTAACCAGAGTTTTAAACATTTATAACTTTCTTAGATAAAAAAATCTTATTTAGCATGCAAGCAAAAGGACAGTTGCAGGTGTGCCAAAAAACACCGAATAATACTTAAAAACACAGAGAGCAATACACAATTCAACCATCCTCCATCTTCATTATATGAAAGGAAGACTGCAACAATATTGATACCAATGTGTAAATCCAGAAAGTAACAGAAAACCCATTTAATCTCTGAATCTTGCCATGAATCTTTCTAAAGTGATTTGAAGGAAACTCATCTGATTCAACATCTTCAGCTACTTAAACATATTGTGGATATTTCTCACTTTAACTATATTGGTTGCATTTTAATCTAAATAAATGGATTCCCAATTTAGACTCCAACCTAAACAGCTGACTGACTATGCACTAACTTTAATAATAATAAAGTCTCAATTTTCATCTGGTAGAGAGTGTGATGCTTTGAAACAAGGATGGAAAATGGCCTTATAAATGCTGAATACCCTGCCTGCCAGCAATTCCACCTGCTATCGCAGAAGACCACACATTTTTCACCCCTGTCTTTAGAGGCATCTGCCAGAACAGGCAATTTAAAATTAACTACTAGCTTTATAGAGGTGATTGTGAACTTTGTGTGTCAAGACCTCAGATATTTATCAGAATATATTGCAGGACCAAATCATTGCCACTCTCCCAATCTTCCACACAGATATCTTTTGTCTCTGAGATAAAGAACTTATAAAGTCTTATCAAGCTTTGGAAATAAAGCATATTTGAAAAGTCAAGACAAGTATTAAAGATGCCCCAAAATAATGATTTAACAAGGAATAATTCTTCCCTTCTCACTTCCCTTGCTGAGCTACTATAAAACAGCACATAAAAACAATTCATATAATAGTGCCAAATATCAGGATGCAAAAATTATTTCAGAAATCTGAAGCAAAATTTATAAATTATACATATTATTCTTTCAATTGCATATAATGAGAACAGGATTTTTTTTCTTTAAAAAGGTCCTCAACATTAAGTGTAAGGGTGATTGAGAGAATTTAACCATCATTTTTAATTTAACAATTCACTTTAATCAAAATTGAAGAAAATGAGAACCCATTTATCATTTGTATTCCACATATTTTCTATGCCAAATCAAAACAAGTGTACAAAAATGTGTGTGTGTGTGTGTGAGAGAGTGTGTATGGATCTTTGGTTATTCAGGTTTTCTCCCGCGTAAAATTGGAAGTATCTAGGTGACATTTCGATGAAGTCTCATTCATCATCTTCAGACTTGTGTCTTTGGCTTTGTGCTTCTTTGTGTTTAGTTTATGTATCATTTTGACTTAATGATATATTGAAATTCAAAATTATTGTTGAAAGTATTCTACTCATTTTATTTATTTATTTGTTTGTTTATTTGTTTATTTATTATTTATTTGTCAAACCTGTATAAGATAACAAGTATATGTATACACATAACATAAACAAAGGAATTATATACAGATAAATGAGGACAGTAAGACAGGGATGGTAGGCATGCAGGTGCACATGCACGGCTTCTTTATGGATCTCTTAGGAATGAGGTGAGGTCCATGGTAGAAAGATGTTGATCTATTCTTTGTTATAATTATTGCAATATATATATATATTAAGTTTTCGCGGGTACTTACATGCATGGTATTCAGCTTTGTTCGAGTATTTTCCCACGTCATTGTAGTTGTGCTTTTGAAGTTGTGGCAACGTTTTGGCAGAATCTTATCTGCCATTATCAGGCTTCTGTATTGTGTTTGTCTGTGAGTCAGACTTTTACAGTTGTTTCAGTTTTAAATTTGGGACTACCCTACTGCTGTGCCAGAATGGTTTTTTCTTCATCCTGATTGGTTGGGAGTCTTGGTCTGTGTTTATTGGTCTTGGAATTTGCTGTGTTCTGCTTGATTGGTGTTTCTAATATCTTCTGTCTGTTTTGTGGCTTTTTTTGTGTGTGTCTTGATTTGCTGGCAACATTGTGTTCCTGTATTGGAGGCTTTTAGTGCAGCTTGGCTCCAAGTAAATGGATGGCTATCATTTGTTAGGAAGCTAGGTTTCATCTGGGTGCCTGGTTGGGGTGTGTTTGAGCTGGAGGTATCGGGGGGGATCTGTTTGTGCCCAGGTGTTTGCCTGGCGTGTGGTGTGGATATTTTTTTGTTTGTGAGTGCAGGCTTCCAAATAATTGACAGTCTGGTGGAATCATCTCTTCTATTCATGCTTTCAGGTCTTTTTTCAATCTCTATGGCTTCTCTGACAATTCTGTAGCTGGGGTTTTCTATAGTGGCTAGGGTTTTGGTGCCATTGAAGTTGATGCTATGACCTGTGGCTTTCATATGTTGGACTAGTGAGGAAGTGTGTTCCAGCTTTTTTACTGCATTTAAGCTAGTGGTGGAAGTGCTCCACAGTATCGGCCCTCACCCCAATTGGATGATACTGTTTTCCCCCTTGAAAGCGTGCATTCAGATAATGCAAGACATGAAGAGGATTCTCAATGTGTGGTATGGCTGAAAGTCCAGAAAGAACGGAAGTCAGGATTGGAGTTGAAGGATGATACTTTGGGGATGGTTTTGCAAGGGAAGCCTCCCACTTTTGTGCTGATGGCTTCCAGAATGTTTGAAAAATGGAGGGAATGTCGGATTGCTGATGAGGATGAGTGGAGCACTTCCACCACCAGCTTAAATGCTAGTACTTTGGAATTGCTTGGTGTCAAGTATGGTGAACTGAGCATTTGAGACTCTACCCCCTGGAGTGCTTGGGAAACTCTGGGGCAGGGAATTAGGACTGAGGACACATCCCTTTTCAGCTCAAGTACAAGAGAAAGCAGGGATTTGAGTAGGAGGTCGGAGGAGATTTTTCTATGGAGATAGGTGAATCATTAGCAGAAGTAGTAGGAATATTGGGAGCTCGGAGAAAAACTTCTAAACTGGTAGGCTCCAGAGTAGACTGTACAGAGGGGCAGATGGGGAGTAGGCAACCAATCTCATCCTGGGGTCCATCTGGGATATCTGGGGTCTACCTCCTATAAACATGTCATTCGGTGGGAACCCTGACAGGTTGGCATTATTTTTAAGCCAAGTTGTGAACCACCTGGAGTTATATTAAAATTGCTACCCTTTGCAGTGATCTATCATAGTCACTATAATGGCAGTCTGTGGGAATAAACTTTGACTTCAGTATTGGGTAATGATTAGTCTAAGACCTTATACATACATGTCTGCCTAAGGGTCACTGAGATAAGCAAGGAAATTAAAAACAAACACCAGAAACAATTAAGCAGCTCAGACAATTGTAAACAGTTTTGTGTGCTATATCTAATTATTGTAATCCACAATGTGAATGCTTACTATGTACGAATTTCTCAATAAAAGGGGGCACTAGAATTTGCTCTAGACTCCCATCCCGAGTACACCAGCCTCTGTGTCTCATTCTTTCCATGGGAGACCACCACAAGTGGTGACCCCGACGTGATCCACTGCAGGTGGTACGTGTCCGGACCTCCGTGTTTCCTCACCTGGAATAGGTAATGTATGTACTTAACTATTGCTGGACAATAGGATTATTCAGGGAGCATGGGGGAAAAACTCTCTCAGCCACAGGAACGGCATGTTAGTGAGCTGCTGAAGTTAGCCAGGACAAACTACTTTATTTTTAAACCCTCTGGGGGGGGAGCAAATAGTTCTTTCAAAATATAATGTGAGAGAGCTGCTGCAAGAGATCTGGTGGCAATGTCCCTGGTATCCAGAGAAAGGCTCTTTAAAGTTAGACACATGGAGGAGAATTGGAAATATCCTTCATGAAGAGCCATGGGCAACAGCTGAAATTTTGATATTTTGGAAGATTGTTATGACTGCTTTAGAGACCCAGCAACAACCTCTTTTAAAAACTTTAGTTGAATCTTTTCCTTATAAAGGAATTGTATTGCACCCGCCTTCTCCAAAACTGGAGTGTGCTTTATCATTTCCAACAACGCCTACTCCAGTGGATGATAAAATCCAATCAAAAATGGGAAAAGTTCAAGCCATGATGCATCAGGCTTTCAATGAGGGGAAGTTAGAGTCTGATGAGATTACCCAGATGAATTTGTTTCCAGTCAATAGGCAAGTGGATGCTCAAGGCAATCTGCAGACTGAATGGGTTCCGATTCCTTTGGCAGTTCTTAGGGAAATTAAAAAAGCAGTAAAAGGTTATGGTATTCAAAGTCCTTTTACAAAGGGGCTTCTGACAAGTTTGGCTACCTCACGCATGATTCCTAGTGACTGGAAAGATTTAATGAGAATGATATTGAGCTCTACTCAGTATGTGGTCTTTGACTCAGAATACCAAAGGGAGGCTGTCACTAGGGGAAGGAATTTGGGGGGGCTGTATACACCAGACCAAATCTATGGGGCAGGCTTGTTTGAATCCACTGCAGATCAAGCTGCTAATTTGCCTGATCACGTATTTCCAGTGGTTATGGCAGCTGTCCTTGGGGCGTTGTCCCGCATTCAGGATGTGGGAACCCCAGCACGGTCTTTTTCTCAAATTAAGCAAACAGCATCTGAATCTTATAATGATTTTGTGGAAAGGCTACAATTGGCTATTACCAGGCAAATCTCTAATGAGGAAGCTGCAAAAGAACTTTTGCTGAAATTGGCAGTTGAAAATGCAAACGCTGACTGCAAGCGTATCTTGCAGCCCTTGGTGGCTAGAGGTGAGGTTACTCTGGCTGATCTGTTAAAAGCATGTGCAGTGGTGGGTTCGCAGGCTTACAACATGGAGACTTTGGCTATGGCATTGCAAAAAGGGATGAAACCTACAGGGAATTGTTTTAATTATGGAAAGCCTGGCCATTTTAAAGCCCAGTGCCGTGCCCCTGGGGGGGGGGGGTTGTAGGCTTTTTGCTTCCTCCCCTTCTGCAGGTACGCCAAGACCAAAAGTTCGGTATAAGAGACTACCAGATCCAACATGGAAAGGACCTGTCCTGCTGATACACTGCTGTTGAAGATGAGGGGACAGTTGTTTGGGCTCCTGCTCGCTGTGTGCGTCCTTATCATCAGCCAAAGGGGCAAGGGGATGGATTTGGGGGAATGGAAAAGAAACACATTGATCCAGGACATGGGGAAGCTAGCAAACCTTCATAATAAAACTGATTGTTGGGTATGTATCACATGCCAACTCACAAAACATCAGGGCTTCCAATGGTTGCAGTACCTTTGGCCGAAGGTGACTGGTATAAGGGACAATGCTATGGTTGTTCAGGGATGTGGTCTAACAGTTGGACTAAAAGTAACATAAATACATTGCATCTTGGAAGCCGAATCCAAGAGGTGGCGGGAATCTGCTGGACTCACAATGAGACAGTAGAGAATATGACTTACTTGGGAACATATCCATTTTGCAACAAAACAATTGTTATTGGCAATGGAAGTCGGGTTTATCCGGATGACATGAAAACTAAAAATCTCACTTACTTTGTACATAATATTTCTAAATTTGATATCATATCTTTGATCAATGAAAATGGGTGTCCAATTATCCCTGCCACATGTTGTCCCATCATGATAGAAAACCAGCTGCCCAAATGTGCAAATGGGAAATACGCACCACCGCCCACTTATTTGGCTATGTTAATGGAATCTTTTGTACGATTAATCTATGCTGAACCAAATGCGGTTGGTCATCTCCTGGGAGCAAATCTATGGTTGCTGTGTGGATGGATGGCCTATGATCGCATGCCAGCATGATGGAAAGGAGTCTGCACCTTTGGGAAAGTAATCCCATCTCATGTCATTTTAAAATCTTTGGGGACTGCTCATATCCGCAATGCGCGTTCCACAACGGAAGTAAACTCTGTTTTGAATTATGACTACTGGACACAGATATCAAGGGGAGTTATTCCTCCTTTAGGAGTCATGATGAACTATAGAGATTTGCATCGTTTAAACAATTGGACAGTTACTATGTTTAAAGACACCATTAAAACGCTAAAGCTGCTTGAAGAAGAACACAGAAAAATCCTTGACTTTGTCCTGCAAACCAGATATGCGGTGGACACTATTTTGGCTGCACAAGGGGGAGTTTGCGCTGTGATTCATACACATTGTTGCATATATATCTCTGATTATTTTCCAAACATTACAGCTACTATACAGCATATAGAACAAACCCTGAGTGAGAATCCATTACAATCGGAGGACAAGGGACTGGACGTGTGGTCTGTACTTTGGTCCTGGTTGCCAGATGGTTCATGGATTCGTCACCTAATTGTTGGAGTGATATTGCTTTTTATACTTTCTCTTTGTGTATGCTGTTGTATCCAATGTCTCCCTGGACTTTTAGGAATGTGTCGGGTGAAGCCTACGGAAGGAGAACTGTTGTTGCAAATGGCGAAAAGCTACCGAGGCATCCGCGATCATCAAAAAACTAAAACAGGGGAGATGTGGGAATAAACTTTGACTTCAGTATTGGGTAATGATTAGTCTAAGACCTTATACATACATGTCTGCCTAAGGGTCACTGAGATAAGCAAGGAAATTAAAAACAAACACCAGAAACAATTAAGCAGCTCAGACAATTGTAAACAGTTTTGTGTGCTATATCTAATTATTGTAATCCACAATGTGAATGCTTACTATGTATGAATTTCTCAATAAAAGGGGGCACTAGAATTTGCTCTAGACTCCCATCCCAAGTACACCAGCCTCTGTGTCTCATTATTTCCATGGGAGACCACCACAGCAGTCTTAACAGGTGATGCTGCTGATTGGGTGGCAGAATTGCACAGAGAAGACAGAAAAGGTAATGGTAGAGGAAGAGTGTTGATGAGGTGTTTTCGATGTCAAGGTTTAGGACATCGGGTGACAAGAATGTCCATCTATAGAAACTGATTATAGAAAGCAGGTAATTAGGGTTCCTGGTCCCACTAGTAGTAATGTACAAAGAAGTGGTATGGCATGTCATACGAGACAAGGGTTGCATAGCTCTGAAAGATCTCAATGCGTATCACAAAAGGTGGATACAGATGTAATGTTGAGTGGTCACGACAGTTGCCCCTGCATGGCCCAATGGGAGTCTGACAACTAATCAAAATATGTGGTCAAATTCAAAGCCCAACAGAAGATATAAAACCCAGGCATGTTCAGCATCTCAGCCCTTCCTTCTCTGGAGCTCCAATCCATGTGGTCCTGTCCACCATTAACCATCTTTCCAAACCGCCTTCATGTTTCCAATGTCTTTTTCCCCACTTGGAACTGAACCCAGAGGGTAATTCTTCCAACATTTTTAAAAAATATATTCTACCTTTAAAACTTCAAAACAAACTTCTAAAAAAACTAAAAATACAAGAAAATAATATATTAATAAAATATATAAAATATGTTTTTTATTTTACAGATATATTAAAGATTAAATATTGTCAAAATCACAGTGGATTCAAGAGTATTTATTATTTCAAAACTCAAGTGGAATGGATGACTAAGTTTTAGCAGAAAGGAATTCCACAATTTGAGTACTTTTCTATATATATAAAGCAAAATATTATTCATGTATCATCACAAAATCTCCAGAAATGTAAAGCCTACAATCTTGAAATTTGGCACGTATGTTCCTCTTGGCTTCTAGTGCTCACTAAGAAAGGATTTTTTTAGAAATGACCATCAGAGGATTAATATTTCCTACATTATTATTAACACACTCTGATGCTAAGGAGTTCTACTCCCCCTCCCCACCTGAAAAGAAATTGATTCCAAATGTAAAACAAAAGCAGAGGAGAGGCATTTCAGTCTCAGTTTCACAGCATCAAGCAGCTTTAGTACAGAACAGTTGAGCTAAGCCACACCCAGGCTCCTTGTTGTCTTCTTCTTGCTCACACAGCAAATACTGTTTCAGTTTCCATGTTTCAGTTTCAAACAGCCCTCAACTCTCTTACACACTGACAGGATGCTAGCCAGATAAATAACAATGGATGATGGTAGGCAGAGGCACTTTTTTTCTTATTTTCTTCCGCCAAAACTAAGCCCGATCACATAGTTTTGTAGTGAGGCATGAGTATAGAGCTGTTTTTAAATAAATACAATAGTAGCTCATCAACAAAAAATTGATGGTCAAGGTAAAAACCAGTAACCTAAGCTCAACTAAATGGTAACAAGGCAAGCCAACTAAATCAACCAAAATAAAGTCTTCTCTGCGTTTCATGATGTGTTTTTTTCTTTCCCTTTAGCCAGCCACTAAAAGCACAACATTAAAATACAAAGTTAAAAAACAAAAACACCACACTGAAAATAATCTGGCATGGATTGTAAACCTCAAAGGCAGACAGCTGTATATGTTCTCACCAGCTCCAGCAGCAGGTTCTTTATGATACTCTTGGCACTCTTTCAATCACTCACCAAAAGCAGGATCAAATCTAGAATGGCTCCTTAGAGCCTCATGTGCTTTGCTATACCTTCTGTTCCCACCATTCCAACCACAGATCATATCACTCAACCTTAGCCAATAGCGGCTGCCAAATCAGACAAAATATTGTTTTTCTTATTGTTTCAATCCAGTGGCAAAATGCAAGACAGTATATCACTTACTTCTTCAAAAGCATCTCTGAGGACTGGGGGGGTCAGAAAGGCAAATGACAAAAAGTACACTATTACATCATAGTTTAAGTCTCATGATCCATATAGTCTAGCCCAATATTTTTCACACATAAGTTTTTTTTTTCCCCCACTGTCATCATGGTTTACTGTTAGGTGTATAGCAATTCACCATAGAAAATTTGGGGGAACATAAATACTGTGTCAGTGTATTGTTCTGCAAACAATGGATTAATAATAACTTCATATCCATATTCAAGTGACACAGCTCAAACAGAAATAACAAGATAATATATAGAGCTGATATTTCATTGTACATGGACTTATGTCTGTACTTGGGGGTTTTGGAGACAAAACAAAATTTATCTAATTCATAGCTATTTGAAGAATAATAAAACCTCATAGTTAACAACAAAGGAGGAGCACTTTTTATAATTAGATGTCAATCTCTTACTAAAATAATTGCATTGTTTCTGAAAAAATTCTCAAGTAAATAGTAATAATGAAAAGCTCTAATGTACACATTACCATCATTAAGATGCATCATTTGGAAAGCTTTGGTGGTTAACACATCTAGCTAATTTAACTATGAAATAGTGTCCTGTTAGGATTAACCATTAACAGTAGAAGAACAAGCAGTTAAGAAATATGCTACAGATTAGCACTTTGGTAGAGCAGCTATGAAGGCCTTGGAAAAAAATATTTAAATGCCAGACTTCCAGAAGAATAAATGGTGGATTAAAATTGCTCTGTGAAATTGATGGAAGTGACGATCACAGAGAAGAATGCTGAGCTTACTGGGATCACTTACTGTGATCAGCCTCTTTAAAAAATACAAGTTTCCATATTCACTTTCAAATCACATTCAAAAGTGCTTATCAAAACTTTTATTTATTTGACATCTTTGCTCTAGAAATCTATGTCCAAACTTAAATTATCGTACTTTGGACACACTGTGCAAAGGCAACTTCTGTCTGCAGAAGTAATGCTTGGAAAAGTGAAAGGAAATGGAAGAAAAGCACTAGCCAGGTGGATATAATCAATTAAAGTGGTTGTGAATGCACTGTAAGAAAAGTTGAAAGACCAGGGTAGGTATAGATCTAGAAACTATACATATATGATTATTATGTATCAACTATAATTTCATGACGTGTAATTATCATGATGGTGAAACTGATCCATTTTCTTCAATTTCTTCTTTCATTTCTTAGGTAATGCTTTCATTGGGAGCAATATACTTCTTTGAGCAAAAAAGCAATGTCACTTTCCTCAGTGAGCTGAACATACATCTGGAAAATACTTCTGCACATAAGCTGAATATCTAGCAAATATATTCTTTTAATATGCTGAATATTTAAAGCAGCAGCTTCATTTACTTTTAGAAGTGAGGAAGCCATGTGGCTTTGCAAAACAGCTTCAAGAAGATGTTTTACTTGATCTTTGATTAAAGTGAAACATTCACTTTACAGAGCCTTAGGATCTATTATGTATGAGACCAGTTGCAAGTTTGAAAAAAAAAATAGAGAATAAGAAATATTTAAATGTTTATCATTTTAACTCAGAACAACTATACATATCTATTTGGAACTTAATTTTATAAATTCTTTAATATAAATATTGAATATTTAAAATAGTAAGGAGTCATGTGTACTTCCTATTTTGTCTTTATTGAATGGTTCACAATGCATCAATAATTTTGATTTGAAATAATTGGTTTGCCTTTGATTTTGAGATAGTAGTCGCTGTAGCTGATAGTTACATCCTAGGATTGAAAAGATAATGTTCAGATAAGAGTAGAAAAGGGATGAAGAAGTGATTGGTTGTAAAGTAAGAAGGGATGAAATATAAAAATGTTTATACTTGGGATGAAGGTTGAAAGTCACTCTTTAAATGTTTCTTTTCTCTCCCTCTACTACAATATATTTTCTTTTCATTCTTTTTTTCTATATTCATTTTTTCTTGTGTTTTGCATCTTTCTTTCTAATTAAAATCTTTAATAAAAATATTTTAATTACAATGGTCACCTACTACTTGCTCAAAATTACAGTGGCCTCAGAAAGGGTGCTTTAAAATGTTACACCATCACCCTGCAATTATGCGAGTGCATTTTTTTGTGCTTGGCAACTCTGTCAGATTTATGATCAGCTAATGGAAAGATTTAAGTTTGATAAAAATAATGAATATGAAAATGATAAGACAGAATCTGATATGAAATTGTGTACAATGATGATCGTATCATTGCTAAGATATATGAACTTTTACTGAAAATGGAAACTGAGGATGAACAAGTTCAATACTGTATGATAAAATAGACATGTTTGGATATTATATACATTTGGATCAGTGGGTTAATATGTGGAGAATCTTGGTCCCCATTTTACCAACTTCATAAGGATGGAAGGCTGAGTCAATCCTGAGCCAGTCAGGATCTAACTGCAGGCAGTCTAGAGCAGGGGTTCCCAACCTGGGGTGCGAGAAAAGTCCAGGTAAATAATAGGTTATTGGCTATATGTTGGCATTTTTATTTTCAGAGGGTACAAGGTTCAAGTGAAATTTCTTTAGGGGTGTGGGGCGAAAAAAAGGTTGGGAACCACTGGTCTAGAAAATTAGTCCACAATATTGCATTCTAACCAAGCACTACCTTGGCTCATACTTACATGATCAAACACATTCTGAGATTAGAATGAGAAAATAGTGCTCTGGGAGAGGAAAAACTGTAACTGTATATAACATTTGTTTTCCACTTTAAATACTTTAAATATATGAAGATGCTTAAGTCTGAAAATGACAGTTTACTAGCCAAGGTCATCTTTGTTTTTGTCATTGTATTTGCTTTTATTATTTTTTTTTTTTTAAATAGTCCTATGAGAACTGCAGAGTCATGGTTAGTGACATTATAAAAGTGGGGAAAGAAAATTCTGTAAAAGTTTTAGATATTTCTGAGAGCTTTGAAAAGACAATTGAAAAGAGATATATTTCATGTCTAAGTTGAATACACAGAGACATGGACACAGAAATATACAAAGACACATTCACATATTTTTTGTTGAAATGCTCAGGTATTCATACATTGCACACAGCACTTGTATAATAGGAAAGTTTAACTTACCAAATTTTTCCAGTGATTATCACGTAGTTGATGTGTTATTATTACTGTGACTCGCATGACAATATTTGTAAATATTTAAAGCAAGTACATTATTTTAATTAATACTTTTGTATATGTTCATTGTAGTTTATTTGCTCTCTGTGAATATGGCAACTCTTATGGCTTTTCAGATGAATGTAAACATCCTTTTTCTGTTTTATTCTGAATCAATAAATTTGCTTATATATATATATACATATATGCTAGGAATATATAGAACCATATTTGACCAACCCCCTTCTACAGTTCACTCTCAGGACTATAGCTTTTATATTGATTAAGTTGGTTTCTGGTATAGACTTTCTTTCTTTACCAGCCTCCCAATGTGTACTAGGTATCTGAATTTTTTTAAATAAAGTTTTATTTGGGTTTTCAAACATACAGAACACAAGTAAAACAACTTTTTTGAAGATAGCATGGTCTTGGGTTGAACTTCTTTATACAGACACAAAACTCAATTTCATGCTCCTTTTTGTGTTCTATTCCATATCTTATACTATTCTACATTTTCTATATAGTTTTCCCCCTCTTTTAATTTTCTCAATTTTATTTTGATTATCTCATCTCAATTCAAATCATTATATTTATACTTTTGTCTGTTCTGTTTCAATTTCATATTATCTTTTCTCATTAAACAAGTTTTCTCCTGTAGTTACTAATTGAAGTATGACACCTTTATATCTTTTAATTACATCCATTCAACTCTTATTTAAATTTCAATATATACCTTAAAGTTATGAACTTCAATATAATACATAATACATAACTTCCAATTGAATTCTGCTTGTTACATTCTTATAATACACACTATATTCTTTTTTAAAAAGATTATAAATATATGTAATTATAAACCCTCATTCCATTCCAATTCAGTTCTATCATTAGTAATCATTAAAATCTTAACATCTTTAACATTTCTTTTCAATTAAATATCATACTTCCTTAAAGACACGTATAATCTCCATAATTAATTTTTCCCTTATTTCTCTTCACATATGTTTTGCAAATCATTAAATATTCATTTTATTACATTTATTTATTGAGAAGCATTCCACTGAATTACAATAGCTATTTTATCAAACATTTTAATCATACATTGTTTCACATTTTCTAAAATTATTTCTGCTTCTAATATAACCATACTATTTTATGTACCTTTGCAGAATCCCTTTTTCCATTAAGTTTTCACCCATTATCTCTAAATAGGCCCTGTTTCTCTATATTTTGTTTCTGTCCTTTATAACTTCTTTTCCTTTCTTTCTTCCCTCTCATCTTCTCCCTCCCTTTTTTACCTCCTTGTCTCTCTACTTCTAATTCTCTCTCTTCTGTTGCTTTCTGATTTTATACTTATTTTTCACTATTTTTTTGCGGGGGGGGGGGGTGTTTTTCCCAATCTTAAACTTTCCATTCTCTTTCCCCCCTTTCCTTTTTTCCCCCCACCTAAGATTACTTGTTCATTAAAGATGGCTTCTTCTTTGTCCCAATCTTCTTGTTCTGCAGGCATTTTTGTTGTTTCTCATAGTTCCAAATCTCTATTTCTAAGAACTGAAATACGAAGCCAGAAGAACCTCTCCCTTTTTGTGCATCTTCTTTGTACTTTTTAAGTTCCATTTTCAGTTCTTCTAAAAGTGGAGCCATTTTAAACAGTTTTACACAACCACCTGATTGATTTTAGTCATTCAAATACAATAACCAAAAATCCAGAGATCATCAAGTAATCCAAATAGTCCCAAGCTGTTTCTTCTTATTTCTTTTTCCACTTTCTCTTCCTGGGGTTTTTGTTGTGATGTTTCAGTTAAAATGTATCTTTTGGATGTCTTGTTGAGATTTTGCTGCAAGTTCTTTTTAATTCCAGGCAGTCTCCTCCCTTTCAGATCCTGCCCTTTTATTCTTTTTCTCTCCTTTCCTGTTTTCAAAAGCTTTTGATTATCCAGAAATCTTTATTATCCCTTTGACTTTTTATTTTCAGCATTAAATGCCTATTAATGTCAAAGTGGTTTTTTTTTCCAATTTCTTGCTTGGCTCTTAACTGTCAGTATAGGAAAAGGAGAAAAAAAAACCCAAATCTTTTCCCTTTTCTCTCTCCTTTGCAGCTTAAAAATATTGGGGAAAAATGTTATTTTTTTTTAATAGTTTCAATTCCAGGGTACCTTATTTGTTGTTTTTGCTGTTTGACCCAGTCAACCAAAACTTTCTCGTCTTATCTTCCTCCTGCACATTCTTTTCCAGTCAAGTTCTTCTTTGTGGTGGCCATTTCTGACCACCACTACAACTGCCTTTGGGAAAGGGAGTAATGGCCAGCTGGGGAGGAGAGATGTGGCTCTCCTCAACCCTGCAGGCAGTCTCCCCCTTCTTCACCACCTCTACGGGGTGGCTTAGCCCCGAAACCAGCCAGCTCAGGGTGCTCCAGCGGCGAGCATGGATCAAAACCTCGCAGAGATGAGGTTTTGATTTGTTGCCGAAGAAGCTCAAACCAGAAGTCCATCTAAGTATCTGAATTTTTCAGTGCTCTATAAACAAAACCAGAAGAAGATTCTTTCAGTAATAACTGTAGCATATAATCTGAAGTAGGTGTAAATTTCTGAATGAAAATCTCTATATCAGAAATATTTTTTAGTGATAGTCAACCTTTCTTCAGGTTGGAACTAGATCATGAATTATGAGCATTTTGGAGAGTACTCAGTGCTAACTGGACAAGCTATTCAAGGCTTTTTGCAAAAGTTGCAGAGATTCCTGAGTTTTGTTTTTTTGATTTAATAAATGAAATAAAAATTGTTATAACAATCACTAAAATTCAGCTCAGCATTTGGTTTCAAAGTTTATGTAGATGCAAATTTTAAAAACTTACAAAGTTAAATTTTACAATGCAAATCATAGAAAAACTTTGAATGGACTACCATATTTTCCATATTATAGATGAAAATAACAGCTATGTAAAATATTGTATATTTATATTAAATATAAAGAAGATTAAATTAATTGACAACATATATACCATAATAACAAGTCTTAGATTTGACAATGAAGTTATTAAACTGGCTGACAGCTTTTGACTCAACTTCAAAGTAATTAGCAGTCAAAAGGTTTACCACATACTAGTTCTTGGTAGAGTAGCAATGAGGACCTTGTAAACATATTCAGATATGGATCTGAATAATTCATGCAATGATTTTTCTTCTGATAGGGTGTGAAAGCAAAAGCTGTACTTCAAAGAAGCAGGATAGAAAAACTATTAATTCTTTTAAATGTTAGTATTGGAGAAGAATTTGATGTATCATCAACAAAATAAAATGGAAAAATCAAATAAATCAATCCAGAACTTTCACAAAAGGCACAAATAAACAGTGTGATATTATGATGCTTTGTAGAGTTCTAACTCTCTGGAGAAATCTATAATTCTGGAAATGTAGGGAAAAAAGAAAATAGTATGACCTATAATTGGAAGACTTGAATTACCATAATGAAAATATTATGAAAGAAAGAACCAGGTTAGGGACCACTAAGAGTTGAGTGTTTTAAGACTTGTAATAATTGGTATTCTTTCAATAAGAGAATATAAAGAGAAAGCTTGAAGTGTTTCAACAAATCTGGTTCAAGCATGATTCATCCTACTTCATTATTTATTTTTCTTTGAAATACATTGTATGACTGGTTTGTGTATGTGTGTGTGTGTGTGTAAATGTCTTATATTTTGGAGGGCTCCAAAATAAGCATTAGGGCTTATTTTCAGGGAAACATGATATGAGGAGGAGGATCCTGGCTGAGCAAATCCCTCCCCCCCCCAGTTCCCAGACAAGAGGTGAAGAGTGCACATGGGCTGCAGCCTGCTGGCCTGCCCAGGTGCAGTCTGGGAAAGTGAAGTCTGGAACTGAATAGCTCATACAGCACAGGTGAGTTGATTTCTTGTCCAAGCAGTGTCGCGCTCCGGTTGGAGGACTCTCGAGTTGGGTCCGGAGTGCGCTGCCCGGGAGTAGTCGCCTAGGGGTTGTCTTCAGAGGGACCCTCGCAAGGGTGAAGAGGCAAAACATGACACGTCACATGCAGAGTGAATGCAAGGTGGCGAAGCACACGCTGCACGGGTGGAGGTGATCTCTCTGACTCCGACCCCGTCAGCTATGCAGCGACGCCTTTTATTGAGCAAAAAGCAGAAATAAGGAAATGCAAGCATTATACCTTATAAGGTGATATATAATTGTTTTTTGTGTTATGTGTGGACGTGTCTTTTGTTCTGCGCAAGCATCAGGGACTTTCCAAGCCTATTTTGTCATACAGCACGATCGGCTCGTGGACAGTTCTATTGAGCAATTTTAGGAGTTATTAAACGCATGTTTTACTAATGTGCTTGGTGTGATCTTTCATAAGTGAAACATAATGAAATAGGTATGGCTCAAGGAGCCATATGTCACCTTTTTTTGTTTTTTAATGTTGACTTTCGATGCCGTCCGAGAGATCATCAAGAGATTTTTGCCCAAGAGATATGCCCTCCGGCATCTCTCGTGGAGCTGTTCTCTCAAAGACCTCATCCTCGGCATCTGAGTCATTGGATAAGGAAAATGGAGGTTTCCAATCATCGTCACCTTCTATGGTGAGCAAATGGTATGCATGTTTTTGAAACAGAGTGTTTACAGTAATTTTTGTATGATTTACTTCTTCTCCTATGTCATTTAAGCGTTGTCTGAGGAATTGTATGAGTTTCCTTGTTATATAAGGCCCTATCATACAAGCAAGCAATAAGAGAATGAGTGGACCTATGATAGCTGATATTAAGGTAGTTAGCCAAGGGGACCAGTTAAACATAGCCTGAAACCAGGACATTTGATTCTGCCTTTCTTTTTCTCTATTTTTTAAACGATCCCTTAATTGAGACATAGAATCTATAACAATGCCAGAATTATCTGCATAAAAACAACATTCTTCTTTTAGTGCAGCACACAATCCTCCTTGCTTTAAAAGAAGAAGATCAAGACCTCATCGATTTTGCAGCGCCACTTCAGCCAAGGAAGTCAAGGATGTTTGTAAGGCTGAGATGGAGATTTCAATACGTTGAAGATCTGCATCTATCTCAGCACTAAGTTTAGTAATTTGTTGAGCTCCATGCACCAAGGATGCAATGCCTGTGGATGCACCAACAGCTCCTAGTCCCAAAAGTACAGAGAGTGTGAGGGCTGTTACTACTTCTCTCTTTGCTCGAATGTGATATTGTTCAGGTTCCATGATAGAGGTGAAATCTTTACTGGAATACAAATTAATTTTTGGAAATAAGTGTACTTGGATGCAAAATCCTTTTGAGGCCAAGAGTTCATCACCGTGAACACAGGCAGTTGCACCTGTGGAGCAGGCCCATAAGGAGTTATTTGCTGGTATGAAATAATACCCCTTTAAGCGGGCAGTGATGTTGGCCTTAGGGACAAGAGTATATACTTGAGAAAAACCAGAGGAGCCAACTGTTGAGTCAAAATGCAATCGCTCTTGGGAAAGCCAAATTTGACAGCGATGGTGGTTAGATGCATTAAGACAATACTGCGTATAATTCTGTGGAATATGACCTAGGCAGCACCCTTGGCCTGTGATCGATGTGATGGTGATAGTGGTATTGGACCATCGGCAAGTAGAGTCATTGGTGGCGTTAAAGAAAGGTTCAGAAGATCCCACGGCTTCATAAAAGGGAGGTTCCGCTGACAAGCACATCCAACAAGGTTCAGTGGTGAAATTTGTTGTAGCATTAAGCACATCATAAGATGATTGAACAATGGCCAAAAGAGGATTAGGGTTAGACGTGATAGGCTGTAAGAAGGCTGAAACAATATCAGGGTTAGGACCTATAGGGGGAGACTGTGGTAAAGTGATGTGTCGCTGGAGGTAAAAAACGTTGCCATAATCATATCCCCCTGAATCATAAATTCTGCCACCCCACGAGGCACCTTTGTCCCAAATATGAGAAGATTTTCCGGCAGCTGTAAAGGTGATGGTGACAGGATTACAACGAGTGTGACGGGATATCCCTGAGCTGAAATCGCACTTCCGGTGAGGGTTGGTGCGTTTGATGGAAACAAGGTCCCCCGTGGATGGTGGTGACCAGTAAATGTAACCGGTAGAGACGCAGGACCATGCCTTACAGAATGTATCAGCAACCCCCCCGCATTGATGAGAACGATCAGGTGTAAGAGAGTGACCAGGACAAAAATACAAATAACACTGGTACACATAAGAGGGATACGGTTGAGGGGGTCTTGGATTGGATTGCAAGAAACCTGCTTTGTAAGCAGTTTGTCCATGTAGCATTTCAGCAAAGTCAAATTGCAAAGAAGGAAAGTACTCTGAAATGCGAGATGTATTGCAAGTTTTGTTGAGAGTTTGACCCCAGGCGTCTGTCACTGTCCAGCAAATTTTATAAGATCGATGGCGATTCACAGGTTGGAGGGTACGTCGGTGTCGTTGAAGAGAAGGACGAGTTGGCGGGAGCAGGTGCACCGTAAGAAAGGTTTCATAAGGTAACTTCGGGAGGCGTAAATGACAGTCATAGGATGCATAGTCTTTGGCAGTAACATTGAGCAAAACTAGGAATGTTTCACTGGTAGAAGAGAGAACGAGATGATTCTGAGACGGACGAATGGCCTTATCTCCAATTTGCCACGTCCAATAGGCGGGATGCCTGATAGGGTGCCGCTGTTTGCAAGCTAAAACAGTCCTGTTTCCTTCTGGAATATAGAGACGGCATATCGGAACGCGGATGTAAGCATTCAAGCGGTCGAGAAGGTTAAAGCAATTTTTTGGGTTTCCTTCAAAGAAGGCAGAGTCAATTAGGGCAGAAGCTGGAGGTGTTGGTGTAAAGTCCAAGAATTTTTTATCAAGTGGAGGGGACGGGGAATCAACTGAGCCAGGTGGAAGGAGTTGAGCCCCCTCCACCATGATGCCCAATGATCCCCATATTCCCCTTGAAGTTTGGCAATGACATGCATAAAGTCCAGCATGTTTTTGACTTGGAAGAGGGATGTAGACCTGAGATGAGTTCACAGAAGAATTGAGGGTGACCATGGCAGTGTGTAACAGGATGAAGGAACGAGGGAATCTCGGCCGAGGAAGGGAGCGGGATCGTTGAGTGGCAGAGGGCCAGGAATAAACTGGAACAACCCGATGAGGCAGGATGGCATATTTCCATATACAGGCAATCGGACTGGAGCAAGGAGGATGACAGCAATGGAAATGATAAATTCCCTTGGTGGTGGTTTGATGAGCTTCTGGTAACTGGATCCACTGTAGAAAAACAGGAGAGAGAGAGGGGGAAGCCACAGAGGGGGTGGAAAAAAGAAAAAAGTAATGCACGAAAGGAATAAAGCCTTGCAAGTGGTAATAGCCAATTGTGGAGGGTTGTACATTTATTTGAAAAAAGATATAGGAAATGCTGTAGAGACTTGAAGGGAAAATAGGTTGTTTATTAAGAGGAGCAAAAATAACAGTTGAAGATGCTCTAAAGGTAGAGCATGCATAGAGAGGGAAGTATATTATCGGTAGGAAGAGGATCAGGAGGGGCCCCATGATAGGGTCTCACACAGCGGGCTGGTACCCACAGAACTTTATCTGACAGTTGTACCGCAGCGTACCCTTTACCCCAGGTTATAAGTGAGACAGGACCCTTCCACTTTGGGTCAGGCAGCTGTCTGTAATAGACAAGAGGGAGGGGAGAAGGAAGTGAAGTTTTAGCAAAATGTCTGGAAGCCGCCGTAGAGGGCGGTGAGCGAGTTAAGTTTAGAAAATTAAGTGTGTACAAGCAAGTATTTAGAATATTTTGAAACACTGGGAGGCGAGGCGGGCCATGGCCTTTTACACCTTTATTAAATCTGTCAAGAGCTGTTTTAAGGGTGGAGTTGGCACGTTCCACCAGGGCTTGGCCCTGACTATTGTAAGGTATCCCAAATTTATGGACAATAGACCAGTTGTGGCAGAATTCAGCAAAAGAAGTACTGGTATAAGCTGAACCATTGTCTGTTTTCAAGATTTTTGGGCATCCCAGTGTAACAAATGTCCGAATGCAATGATTCTTTACATGACCTGCAGTTTCCCCTCTTTGCGCAGTTGCCATAATGAAACCTGAAAATGTATCCACGGAAACATGCAAATATTTCCATGGGGCGAAGAGGGAGTACTGAGTGACATCCATCTGCCATGTGTCACATGCTTTAGTACCACGCGGGTTTACTCCTTCGGGTAAACCTTTAGCCTGAAGGCTACAGGTGGGGCATTGCTGTATGATAGCCTGTGCCTCGGCTTTTGAGATGCCAAATTGTTTTGCCAAAGATTTTGCATTTTGATGGAAATAGTCATGACTTTCTCCTGCTGTTAGGACAGGGCGAGCAGGGGCCTTTATGACAATGGGCAAGATTTTACAGGCCTCATCTGCCATATGATTGCCTTCAGATAGAAAACCAGGCAAGTGTTGATGACTTCGGATATGTGCCACAAATAGCGAATGCGTGCGTTTCTGCAGCAATTCCTGTAGCTGTTGGAAAAAGGTTAACAAGGGAGGGGAAGTATTGGGAGAAAAATAGGCATCATATGCATGAGTAGCAACATAACAAACGTATTGGCTATCCGTTATGATGTTAACAGGTTGTTGTTGAAATTTTTGCAAAGCTAAAATAAAAGCAGCCAGTTCTGCCTGTTGAGCAGTGGTGACTTGCGTAGTAAGGAGTTTTTTCCATTCAGTTCCTTCCTTCCATGTGCAGGCGCCTTGTACAGCAGAGCCATCGGTGAACACAGTGAGAGAGTATGGTATAGGTTGAAAAACAATGGGGGAGGAAAAGAACATAGGAATGATTTTTAAGAGCTGAATTCGCCGATCGGGTGGCAGATGGCACGAAACTTGGCCCACCCATGATTCTAAAGCAGCTTGTAATTGATCAGACTGCTGGAACATTTGTTCCCATTGTTGAGATTTGCATTGGACATACAAAGTAACTATATCTATTCCCATAAGATGACGGGCCCTGCTGCGGCCTTTGAAAATAAGTTCAGCCATCTGTGCAGTTCGAGTAAAAATGACAGCACGAGGAGAGTTTTGCAAATGTAACCATTCTAAAATAAGAAGTGTTTTGTTAGCAGTTACTTGTAGTAATGCAGCCGTCATGAGAAGCGGAGTGTGAAAAAGTGCTAAGTGTAAAGGTTCATTAATAGTTGCTCTATCCACCCATTGGTGTTGTGAAAATGAATTAACTTTATCTAGAGCTGAAAGTTGATCATCAGTGAGGGTAATGAGATCTGAAGGGTGTTTGTGGCCTACTAACGCTTGAAAGAGTGGAGTGAGTATACTAGTGTGAAGGCCTAAGTAAGGCCTAGCCCAATTAATAGTTCCAAGTATTTGTTGTAGCTGTACTAATGTGGTAGGATTGGGAATTGTCATATGTGGCATGACAGGTGCAGCAGCGGAGGAAAGAACCTTGTGTCCTAGATAGTTAAAAGGATAGTGAAGCTGTACCTTACTGGGAGCAATATGCAACCCTGCTATCAGAAGACATTGTTGTAAAAAAGGGAAACTCTCTTTTAGTTGAGCAGACGATAGAGGTGCTGCTACAAGTATATCATCCATATAATGATATACTAAGTGAGATGGAAATTTAAGGCGATAAGGCTGAAGAGCTTTGTCTACAAAATACTGACACATTGTGGGAGAATTGAGCATGCCCTGCGGCAGCACTTTCCATTGGTACCTAGTAGTAGGGCGACTGTTGTTGTATTCAGGGATTGTAAAAGCAAACAAACATCGATCCTTTGCTGCCAATGGTATACAAAAGAAACAATCTTTTAAATCAATTACCATAAGGGAAAAAGATGACGGAATGAGATTAGGATTGGGTAGTCCACATTGGAGCGCCCCCATAGGAAGGATGACATTATTCACGGCTCTAAGATCCTGAAGGAGGCGCCATTTGCCACTCTTCTTTTTGATGACAAAGACAGGGGTGTTATAAGGGCTGTTACTAGGTTCCAAATGCCCTGCGAGCAATTGTTCCTGTACTAGATGTTGAAGAGCTTGGCGCTTTTCTGAGGTCATAGGCCATTGATCGACCCATACCGGGGTAGTAGTTTTCAAAGTAAGAGATAGAGGGATGATAGGCATGTGTCTTTAAGGAATTGTAAGAGTCAGTTGAAATTGGGAAAGCAAGTCACGACCCCAAAGGTTGCAGTGTAGAGGAAGAATATAAGGGCGGATAATAGCTGTAACAGTAGAACAAGAGGAAGTGGCAAAAAGATTGCGTGAGCTGACCTTAGCAGATTGAGCTCCTCCCACACCTTGTACGGAAGACGCCGGCTGAGAGGGCCAGGAGGAAGGCCACTCCTGTGTTCTGATTACTGACACGTCAGCTCCAGTATCAACGAGCCCTTGAAAAGAAACTCCGTCTAGGAGAACTTCGAGAGTGGGCTTGGCCGTTGAGATGGGCTGTTGAAGAGCATAGAAAGAGGGAGATTCAGAGGAAGGAAGAAAGATAAAGGTAGCGACCACCGTTCCCTTTTTTAAAGAAAAAATTCGATCTCCAGTAGCTGCGAGACCCAGAACGTGGAGAGAGGTTGTGTCAGAGAAAGGAAAGGGTGCAGCTACTACCCCTTCCATGATGAGCGTAGAGTTGGGGATCAGGAGGGCAGGAGTGCCAGGGGGGAAGGCAGAGGGAATAGTGATAGCCAGAGGAAGAGTAAAGGAAGAACCAGGATCATCATAAACAAAATCTTCCGTGAGGGCAGCAGGAAAAGCATAAGAATGAGATGTACTGAGAGCAGCCTTTGGAGCGGGGCTAGCTGCGGGCCCCGTCTCTAGTTTTCCGCTGGCTGATATGGAGGAGGGGCTGAACGACACTGAGAAGCCCAGTGAAAACCCTTACGACAGCGAGGGCAAACAGTTTTTGGTTTAGCTTGAGGAGGGGCACCTTTGTTTTGACCTTGAGTACGAGGGGCTGCTCCCCCACCTGGAGCACGGCATTGATTTTTAAAGTGACCAGGTTTCCTGCAATTGAAACAGTTACCATTGCGTGTCACGACATATGCTTCCGATGTGGAGGAGGTGGTGGAGGGTTGCGCAGTAATAATGGCAGCAGCAAGGGCAGACATTTTATGAGCGGTAGTGCCTACCACTCGACAGTTTTCAAGCATTTCAGCCAAGGTGACACCTGGTTTGTTAGCAATGGGCTTAAGAATAGATTTACAATCTTCATTAGCATTTTGATATGCCAATTTAAGCATGATTTCATTGCGAGCTGCTGCATTGGAAAGTTGTCGTTCAAGGGCTAACTGTAAGCGACTGATGAAAGCAGAATAAGACTCGGTGGGGCCCTGACTAATATTTAGGAAATTTTGACCCGCGCCGGTGGATTCATCATCCACTTGATTTAGGGCTTGCATGGCAGCCTCTTGAATTAAAGAAAAGGCACGGCGCGGTGTATTTTGCTGTTGAATAATTGTGGATCTAGGACCGGTGCCCATCATGTCATCACGTGTGACATTAGGGGGCAGATTCCCTGCATGAATAATTTTATCAATTTGTTTTTGATATTCAGATTGCCAAATCACATATTGTGCTGGTGTTAAAAGCATATTGAAAAGCATTTTCCAATCATAGATTAGCATATAAGTATCGTTAGAAGTCAAAGAATTGAGTAAACCCTTGGTGTATGGTGATTGGAGGCCATAAGTTTTTACAGCTTGTTTTAACTCCTTCAGAATTTTCATAGGGATATTAGAGTGAGGCTGGACACCCATTCCTGGGATGTGTGTGATAGGATATGCTTCAAGAGCAAGGTCATCAAGAACAGATTCATAAACATAAGAAGGGGAGGAAAAGGTCTCAGTTAGGGTAGAACGAGGAAGGGGTGGCGAGGAGGAAGAAGAGGGGGGAGGAGGACAGGTCGGAGTGGAGGGCTGATGTTCTTCTGTGTGACATGCAGTAGCATAATCCGGTGGAGAGGAAACATGAGCCACAGTAGGATCTGGTTTTTTAGCCTCAGGGTTAGAAACAGGAGTTTCGGGGTCATTAGGGAGAAGAGTAAGTGCAGTCATAAGGCTCTGCCAGGTTTGGAGAATGGTAATAGGAGCCCTAGGTTCTTTGTAAAGGTATTTCCCTATTTTTGTCCATGTGGATAATTTAAGTGACCCACCTTCCGGGTAGGCTGGACAATGTTCTTTGAGGTAAAGAAGAAAGAGGATTACCTCTTTTCTAGTTACACCGTGTACAGTTAAACCTCGATCTTTCTGAATCGTATTAGCCCTTTTCACTAAAATATTAAGCTCCTCCCTATGCGCTGAGGAAGTCTTGGAATGTGGGGTGCCCATTACTTACGATTGCAGTGCCTTTGCCAGGTGCGTAGCAATGAGAGTGAAAAGAAAGCTGCCGTAGACACGGCCGGCTCCGTGGATCCCGGACGAGCCCCCAGTTGTCGCGCTCCAGTTGGAGGACTCTCGAGTTGGGTCCGGAGTGCGCTGCCCGGGAGTAGTCGCCTAGGGGTTGTCTTCAGAGGGACCCTCGCAAGGGTGAAGAGGCAAAACATGACACGTCACATGCAGAGTGAATGCAAGGTGGCGAAGCACACGCTGCACGGGTGGAGGTGATCTCTCTGACTCCGACCCCGTCAGCTATGCAGCGACGCCTTTTATTGAGCAAAAAGCAGAAATAAGGAAATGCAAGCATTATACCTTATAAGGTGATATATAATTGTTTTTTGTGTTATGTGTGGACGTGTCTTTTGTTCTGCGCAAGCGTCAGGGACTTTCCAAGCCTATTTTGTCATACAGCACGATCGGCTCGTGGACAGTTCTATTGAGCAATTTTAGGAGTTATTAAACGCATGTTTTACTAAAGTGCTTGGTGTGATCTTTCATAAGTGAAACATAATGAAATAGGTATGGCTCAAGGAGCCATAAAGCAGCAGACAGAGGCAGTGGCTTGGGGGGGGAGAGGAGGAGGCACATGATCCAGATGCACCATGTGGCTGTGGGAAAGTCAAAAGTTGGTGAGCCAGAGCAGGTGGACAGACATGGGAGACTCATCTTTGTTCATGGCAGCAGGTGAAGGCAGAGGCACTGGGGAAAAGGCAGGCAATCCAGATGTACCACATGGACCATGGGAAAACCAAGAGATGCAAAGATGAGCATCCCCTGGCCAGCTGCCCACTCCATCCCACCATCTCTCAGCTTGCCTGTGGCCCATGAGGCATGTCATAATCACCTACCTTTCCCCATGCTCTGTCTCCATCTCTGCAGGTATCCCTGTGCAAAAACGAGCCTCCCATGGCTGGCCACCCATTCCGGCCCACCAACTCTTGATTTTCCTGCAGGCTGTGTGGATCATGTACCTCCTCCCACCTCTGCACCTGCTTGATGCTTGGACAGACTATCACCTTGACTGTGCTATGTGGCCTGTGACTGCTGCTGGATACCATTGGCCCCTGTGCCTCACCACCACACTTAGCCATCCCCTGGCTGATGAAGACCTTAACTCAGGTTTGTTTTTTGGGTAAGGCTTATTTTCAGGGAAACACAGTATATGTATATCAAGGTGTAACCATATAACCAGGCATCAATAAGTAATTATTTGTTATGTGTTTAAATAAGAGAAAATTGTTACCAAAAAATCACCAGATCCCTCCCATAATATTTAACTCTTTCTGAATGTTGGGACCCCTAGTTCTCATTACAAATTTTTGCTAAGAGGAAAATGTGCTGCATTGGACAATAAGTATAGGAAAGGTGACAACCTGCTACAGAAGGAAAATGGAATACATGGTATATTATCATGTCACCATCATCTGTGTATCTTGGTAATGCATAATAAGATATTTTAATTAAATTACTTTGGAAGGATAGGAAGTTATTAAGACAGTGATAGCATTGATTTGATATTGACATGCTATATGTACTATTGGATTAATGAACCAATTTTAATGTTATTTTAATACTTTTAGTCCTCAACTTACAACAGGTCATTTAATGACTATACAAAGTTACAGCGACAGTGAAAAAAGTGACTTATGACCATTTTTCACATGACCTTTGTAGCAGCCCTATGATCATGTGATCAAAATTCAAATGCTTGACAACTGGTTCATATTTATGACTGTTGCTGGAGTCATATGATCATCTTTTGCAAATTTTTGACAAGCAAAATGAAAGGTGAAGCCAAATTCACTTAACCATGTTACTAATTTATCAGCTTCAGTGATTCACTTAATAACTGTGGCAAGAAAGTTTGTAACATGGAACAAAACTCATGCAACAAATGTCTCACTTAACAACATAAATTTTGAGGTCAATTGTGGTCATAAGTGAGATCTGCCTGTATGCAGCAATTTGTTTTAAACCTGTAGGTGGTATAGAAGATCATTTAAAGCATTTTAAAGCAATTTTTGCTTAATTTAGTTTAGTTTTGGTCTATTTTTAGGGAACATTTTGAAAACCAGAAAAAAACATATTATTCTTTTTTCTACCTCTCCTAAACTTATTCTATCTTGCTCTTGTTTACAGTGTCATTTCCTGATCTCCTGCAATGACTCTGTAAAATTTGATATTGTTCCCTCTCTCCAGTTTTTTTCTCCTTCTTCTTTTATTCTTTCATAATCCTTTGCAGTGACCAGGAAAATTACCAGTCAGTTGGAAAAAAATTGTCATTCTCAGTAGATTTCATGTCAAGTGAAATTTTTCTGACCCAAGGCTGAAACCTGTATAGAATTAAATATAGAAAGAGCATAAGAAATCAAAGAAGGCAATTGCATTTTAGAGTTATATTAGCTGTTAAAGACAGTTATTGTTCACAGCTATGTAATGACAATTAGGATGTTGTCTATCAAAATAAAAGAGTGACTATTAATCATGCATGGAAATCACAATGTGTGACAATATGTGGAGAAGACTTTGGAAGCCTGCACTCTGCCGAGGGAATAGTCAAAGAAGAAACATCATAGCCGACAACTAACTAGGGGTGATGCAAGAGGTTCAGAAAAGAATTTTCCTAGTTTTTTGGGCTGTAAAGCAAATGAGGGGGAGACTTTCAATATTTCATCAATATAGCTTTACAATGTAATAGAATTAGCCCATTTGTCTATGTTTCTTCTTTGGTCTATCTGGTAAGACAGATAACATTCTTGTAAGTTTATAAGTAGAATTCCTTCTCAGTTTCCTTTACAGCTGGAAAACTAGGAAGGGTCCCTTCCAGTGGTGGGATTCAGCCAGTTTGCACCACTTCGGGAAAACTGGTTGTTAACTTTCTGAGCAGTTCAATGAACTGGTTGTTGGAAGAAAATATTAGGGCAGAGAACCGCTTGTTAAATTATTTGAATCCCACTACTGGTCCCTTCTGAGCCTTTTGTTCCATCCACTATCCACCTGCAGACCGTGCTGTCTCTTATTTTATCATTCTCTTTAGCCTTTAATAAATTAAACCAATATTCTTTTTTTGTGTGCCCTCTGAATCAATGTGATTAAGCTCTTAAGTCTCTGAAATAGCATGATTTTCACTTCTGTTTCTTTTTAATTCCACTGGAAAAATCATAATCAAGTAAGCTAGTAAGCTAGTTCTATATCTCCATAGAAATGCCATGCTTTCCCCATATGGCATCGGAATATACATAATTTCCACATCTAATATCTGTCAGGACTACTCTCCTGCCACAACAACAGCAACATTTGGAGGATTATGTCAGTAGCATAACATGACATTCAGTTGCATCACTGAACTGGAAGGTCTTGTCATTATGTGACCAACTAGAGAGAAAAATTGCAATAGATAGTGTAGCCTGTATGTTAACTAGATACACATGCAGGATTTGTTCTGGATAACAGTTGCAAAAGGTCTCCTAAGGTAAATCTAAAAGCTTCGAGGAATTAAGGATATATAAACTACTGAACTGAGTATTCAGTGGTTTCTTAAATGCTATTTATTTACTAGATGTGTGCAAAGACATACATCAAACCTCAATTTAGCGATTCATTGAACAATCTATTTCATAATTAGAAAATCCCTACAAATTTACACTAAGGACTGATCAGGTCTAACATTCTATGTCACAGAGCTAATAACCAGAGATATTCAGGAAGAGCATAAGTATGTAGCCCTCTTCCACAGTGCTTCAGCAGCTGTTATTTAAAGAATGTTGCTTGTAATTCAGAACATAGTATATAGCCACTAAGTCTAACTATTCAGTTTCTTTATTGTCCTTTAAGAAATCATTTCCTGATTGAAACAAACTTGTTAATTTAATAATTGGCTTAATTAATTACAATTTCCTTACATTATGCTTCAGTGCATAAGCCTGAGTTCTGTATCTGTCTAGAATATTTTTCAATGCATCAGATCTTATCAGTCTTTTTTAAGCTAAATAAACAATCAAAAGCTATGCAGATTTTTTATAAGACAGCTGCTCTAGTCTCCTTTGTCTTAGTCTGCTTTTCCTGTAAAATTTATAACTCTAAAATATTATGTTTTTTAGTTTTAATCCAATTCATTTAGGCTGATCAGAGTTCCCAGTTCATCTGAAGCCAGAATTCAACTCAGTTTATAAATCAAAATCTTCATATTTCCAACAATCCTTGAAAGCAACATGTGATTTTTTTTCCCTGTCTTCTATTTGAATTGGATGAAGAGAGGATACAATTCAAAAAAAAATACAAAAATACATTTAATTCCTTATAGACCAGATGAAACTTCTATGCCTCTGAATTGATGTTGCTTGCAAGTTTCATATGATTAAGTTTGTTTATGTTTATTTTATATCCCACATATCTATTAATATGACTTAACTTTAAAAGGAATCCTTTAATACAGGAGTCCCCAACCCACAGCCTGTGGCCTGGCAAACTCATGCACCTGCCCCTTGCATAAATGAAGTTGTGAGCGTGGGCATCCACTGTTTGCACGTAACCAACCTCTCTCCTTTCCACCGGCCCATAAAGGCTAGAGACCACTACATCCTTGAAGAATGGAGACAATATAATCTTTAAAATGAAGATTGAGTTATCTTCCTATGATTACAGAGCTGCCTGATCCTTGCTGGTTTTAGATTATAGCAATAGCAATAGTGATTAGACTTATATACCACTTCACAGTACTTTACGGTTCTCTCTAAATGGTTTACAGATTTCAGCATATTGCCCACAACAATCTGGGTCTTCATTTTACAGTCCTCAGAAGGATGGAAGGATGAGTCAACCTTGAGCTTGGTGAGATTCGATCTGCGAAATTGCTGGCAGCCAGCAGTCAGCAGACGTGCCTGTAGTACTGCACTCACTGCAGGACTGCTGCTCCAGCATCACCAAAAGAATATTAAATCCAGTGTGTGACTTACTGCATGTTGAGGCATGATATACATGTGACCATTCAGAATCCTAAGGGATATGAACTAAAAAAAAAAACACATTTTGTTTAATGTTCATGAAACATCAAAATTATTTTTAGAGAAGTACATGATACATAATGCAATCATCTGATGCTCTGAGAGCTCTGTCATGGATTCAGGCATGGGCAGAATGAATGGAGACAGTCTTAGTTGGTGAACTTTCAACTCTTTATTGCATAGTGACTTCTAACTTGTATAACAACAACTCTGCTTTATATAGGCAATGCTAATGTGAAATAACCAATAGGAGCTTGTGAAATGCTAGCTCCAGTACCAATAAGAGTCCTTCGTTAAGGGCCAATCAGATTCTCAGAACCCGACCAATCCGATCTAGCCGCTTAACACCCAATCAGAAGTGCAGGGCCAGAACCCTGCACTTTACCCCAAGCTTGCCTTTATTCAACTATTTACATACATAACACCCCTTCCCCCTGGCTTCACAATTAGTTTGTGACTATGTAGTCCTTTAAATAGGACGGTTGTCTCTTGGGTCTGTCAGATTTTCTTTGGACTGGCTGCATGCAGTCCTGTTGAGGTAGGCTGTTGTTTTGTAGTGGCTCAGCTTCTCGTTCTGGTGTGATTTCCCTTGGAGCGTACGATTCTTCTTCCTGCTCCATTTCCTGGGTTTCACTTGATTCATCGCTTTCCTGGAACAGGTTTCCTGGCATATCGTCATCTTCTCTTCCTCCCCCCCCCCCAGTTTGGTCGTTGGGAAGTTGTTGGCTAGCAGTTATAAGTCGTGACCGTAATTCCATAGTCTCTCATCAATACATTTTACAATATAGGATCTGGGCCCAGTCTCGCGTATTACCGTTGCTTCAATCCAAACTGGGTCGCCCGATAAATTTCTTGCATAAACGGGGTCGCCTACCTTGAAGGTACGGTAGCGTCCGCTGGATCCTGGAGGTTTTTCTGGCTCGTAAGCAGGGTGTAGTCAGTCGAGGTGGGAACGGAGTTTTCGCCCCATGAGAAGTTCAGCGGGAGTTCTGCCGGTTTCGCTGTGCGGAGTGATGTGTTGTAGAAGTAGAATGCTTAGTAGAAGTTTATTTTAACTTAGTAGAAGTTTATTTTTTCGTCAAGATTATCATAGTCCAGCTTTTGTAAAGTCTTTTTTACAAATTGTACCATGCGTTCTGCTTGGCCGTTGGTAGCAGGATGCGCCGGTGAGGTGAGCGCATGGCGGATGCCGTTGTCAGCAAGGTACTGTTCAAACATTAGCGCTGTAAACTGTGGTCCATTATCAGACACCAGGATGTCCGGCAATCCATGAGTTGCAAAGAGTCTATTGAGGACTTTAATGACTGCCTCGGAGGTTGTATTGGCCATTCAATGAATTTATAACCAATTAGAGTATGCATCGACAGTCAACAGCAATGTCTGTCCTTTGATCGGCCCTGCGAAATCCAGGTGGATTCTGGACCAGGGTCCACGTGGCGTCTCCCATTCGGTTGGTGCAGCTTTTGGTGGTGCGTTGCTGGTTTGTTGGCACTTGGTGCAGGCATTGACCCATTGCTCGATGTGTCGGTCCATGCCTGGCCACCAAGCGTAGCTCCATGCAAGTGCCTTCATTCGCACGATCCCGGGATGTCCATCATGCAAGATTTGTAACAGCGTCTTTTGGAGTCGTTCTGGGACAACGACTCTATCGCCCCAGATAACGCAGCCTTTTTGAGAAAAAAGTTCAGTCTGTCTTGTTTTAAATGGTGCGAAGTCATCTGGGATCTGATCCAATGGCCATCCACGCTCTACCCAGCCTAGGACTCGTGCTAGGGTGTGGTCTCGTCTGGTCTCCCTCGCGATATCTCGAGCGGTCATAGGAGGCGAGTTGAGCGTTTCGATTTGTAACGCCGATACTGTTGGTGCCGGATCGTCGAGGGTCTCTGGTAGTGGTGCTCTGCTGATTGCGTCGGCATGGGGAATTGCTTTCCCCGGTCGATGTAACAATCGATAATTATAAGCAGCTAGAAACTCTGACCATCGAGTCATTCTTGGGGACAATATATAGGGAGTTGGTTTGTCCCCAGCGATTATCCCCAATAAAGGTTTGTGGTCGGTTACAATTGTAAATGTCCTTCCATATACATACTCATGGAATTTTTTTACGGCTGACACAATTGCAAGAGCCTCCTTGTCTATTTGTCCATAGTTACGTTCTGCCTGGGATAGAGTCTTCGAAAAGTATGCAACGGGAGCGTCATTTCCATTAGGTAGCACATGGCTCAAAATAGCGCCCACCCCAAACGGTGAGGTATCACAAGTTATAACCAAGGGTACTGTTTCATTATATTGCATAAGTACAGAATCAGATGTAAGTAAATTTTTTACATTTCTAAACGCTTTTTCTTCTCGGTAACCCCAAACCCACAATGCTTTCTTATCTAATAACTGGTGTAATGGTTCAGCCACAGTCGCCTTATGCGGTAAAAACACATTGTAGAAATTGATAAGGCCTAAAAATGCTTGAAGATCAGTTTTGTTACGAGGTCTGGGAGCATTTCTAATCGCCCTTAATTTACTCTCAGTTGGGTGAATACCCTGCCTATCAATGCGATAACCTAGAAATTCAACACTGTCGGTATACAGATGAAATTTATCCCTTTTGACTTTCAATCCCGCTTCTTGGAATTTTTTAAGTACACATTTTAAACGATTCTGCAGAATTTTTTTACTAGGAGCTGCAATCAATACGTCATCAAAATACGGAACCACGCCCTTGATTCCCTGTAACAATCGTTCCATTAAACTTTGGAATATTCCCGGGGCCACACTCACCCCGAACTGCAATCGGGTACATTTAAAAGCACCTCTGTGCGTTACTATCGTTTGGACTTGGGCTGTTTTATCGTCCACGGGCAATTATTGATAGGCTTGAGCTAAATCTAGCTTAGCGAAAACCTTTCCACCTCCCAGGGAATGAAGGAGGTGCTGCACCACCAGCACTGGATATGTGTTCTGTTGGAGGGCGTGGTTTAGAGTGGCCCGGTAGTCCCCACAGATTCGGATTGACCCATCTGGTTTAATGGGGGTTACAATAGGAGTTTTCCATGGGGAATGATCAATGGGTTGCAGTACCCCTTGTTTAATTAGTTTGTCAAGTTGTTCATCTATCTTGGCCTTAAGGGCGAACGGAACTCGATGGGGCTTTAAACGGATCGGGGCGACCTTAGGGTCGAGGCTGAATGAGATTTGGGTCCCCTTATACTCGCCCAGACGATCTGCGAAGACATCGCTGAATTCAGACATAAGATCCTCCTCCCACTCGCAATCACCGACTCGATTCACGCCGGCTAGTTCGATGCCGAGTGGCGCAAACCATTGGAAACCCAACAAACTAGGCCTGTCCCTATCGATGATCGTTAGAGGTAAGTATGCCGTATGCTTTTTAAACAAAACGCGGACTCGACAAGACCCGACCACAGGGATCCGATTCCCTTGGTAATCTTTAAGGATAAGGCGTTGCATTCGAAGGTCTTGGCGTTGGATGGTAGGAATGAGCTGCTTTAATGTCTTCCACAACACCATCGAGAGGGACGATCCTGAATCGACCTCCATATGGCAGGGTTGGTTCTCTATGGCTACTGTAACTCGAATCTTCTTAACATCCAGGGCCGAGGCCTGACCTATAGTGATAGTATGGTGAGCCTCTTCTTTCTGCAATGCTCGATATCTGTAGGAGTGGTTTGCTGGGTCTTGTCTTACAGGAAGGTTTCCTGCCGATTGGCGAAAGTTGGTTCCCTTTGAGGCCGGGCTTGGTCCCGGTAAACTGCGACAGACTCGACCGATGTGGCCTCGTTTCCCGCACTCGTGGCAGAGTGCGTCGCGGAATTTGCAGTCTGTCCTGGGATGGTTTGCCCCGCAGCCAGCGCAAGGGCGTGAGGTTTTAGGACGAGGATCCCGGTCGGAACGCAGTCGATGGACCCCTTCTTCGTCGCTGTCTGACGACGAAGAGAGGTCCTCGTAGAGCGTTGTTGCCAACTGCCCTTCTGAGCTGGGTGAGATGTCACCTGTCGGTGGGTTTGTGGGGTTTCGGCTTCGCCGTAGTTGCCGTCTTCCACTCGTCCCCTTTGCGTATCCGAACCAGATTTTAGGCCCCATGCAGATCTAATTTAGTGAAGATAGTAGCTTCCCGCAACCGCTCCATCAATTCCGGAATGAACGGCAAGGGATAGCTATTCCTCACGGTGATAGAGTTCAGGCGTCTATAATCACAACATAGATGAAGTTCTCCCGACTTCTTCTTAACGAAAAGAACAGGTGCCGAAAGAGGGGATGAGGAGGGGCGAATAAATCCCCGAGCTAAGTTTTTATCTAAAAATTCTCAGAGTGCAACCAACTCAGGCTCCAACATAGAATATAACCTCCCCTTGGGCAATGGGGCGCCTGGTATTAGGTCCACAGGACAATCATAGGTACGATGTGGCGGTAATCGGTCTGCCTCCTGTTCACTGAAAACATCGTCAAAATCCGACAACTCTGAAGAAATGGAGACAGCAGGAGCGATGATATCTTGTCCGGCGCAGACATGCCTCAGATGGTCCACACATTGTAGGCTTGGAAACGAAATGGCGTTCTGCGCCCAAGCCACCAATGGATCATGCAAACGTAGCCAGGATACTCCAAGTACCAAAGGGAGATAAAGGTTCGAGGTGACACAAAAACTGATCGCCTCCTCATGATCCCCAATGACCATACGCACTGGCTGAGTTGCTAAACGAATGGATCTCGACTTGAGTTCTCGCCCATCTACAGTTTCCACCTTAATGGGGGGATTTACAGGAATTAAAGGAATTCTAAAATGTTCAACAAAAGCAGAGTCCATAAAGCTGGTTGTAGCCCCTGAATACACCAGCACAACAGCAGGAATTCCCTCCTTCTGGGACTGCAGAAATATTCGAGTGTCCAAAAGTAAATGCCGAGGAGGACCAGGATTTACTTCGGCAATTTGGGGTGGGTGTGTAGAACGTGCCTGACCTAGGGTTTCTCCTAGGTCGGGCCTACCCCTTTTCCCGACTGGCCAGGAGTGGTTTCAGTCACAGGTCTGCGAGTCCCTCTCCGAGTGCAGGAATTTGCAAAATGTCCCGGACCCCCGCAGTAAAGGCACAAGCCTTCCTGGAACCTTCTTGAATGTTCTCGTGCCGTGAAGCGTGGGTGGAGTGTGCCTATCTCCATCGGCTCCTCAACCTGAACCGTGGGTTGGAAAACTCTCGGTGGTGGAATGCGTGCGCGAGCAAACACAGGTGGTTCCACCACGGGCCGTTTGCTCCCACGTTGCTGTAAATGAGCTTCAATACGTAAGCATTGAACTATCAATGCATCCAAAGTTGAAGCCCGTTCTGCATGGACTAACTCATCCTTGATGGCATCAGACAACCCTTCATGGAATACAGCCATATGAGCCGGCTCGTTCCAGTTAGAGTCCATGCACAACAAACGGAATTCTGCCACGTATTCCTCTAGTAAACATTTTCCCTGCTTAATATCCATTAGCCGTCTGTCCACAGTTTGTCCTTTAATGGGATCCTCAAACATTACACTCATATGTTGGAGAAAACCCTGGAAATTGTTCAATAATGGGCTATCTTGAAATAACAAGGGATTAGCCCAATTGGCAGCCTGCCCAGTTAATAAACTAATAATAAAGCCTACTTTAGTCCGGTCGGTTGGAAAGTCTTCAGGTCTCAGAGAAATAAACATTTGGCTTTGGCCCATAAATGCCGGGAACCTGTCCATTTGCCCAGAAAATTTCTCTGGCATGGATAGTGGGCTTTTCCTCACAGGAGGGGCAGGGGAAGCAGCAGCGTTGCTTGGTAAGCTGAAAACATAATTCAGCAATTGTGTTACCTGATTTTGCAGTGTCACGTTACTTTGCAAAAGCTGAGTTATTTGTTCTTGTTGTTGCTCTACCAGACGCTGCAGTTGATTAGAATCCATCTTGCTTCTAAGATGGTTTGTTGTGGGACAGGAACAAAAATGTTATGGCTCCCCCTTCAAAGTTCCAACCAAACCAAACCAAAGGCAGCCGCCCCAAAACTCAAATCCAACAGAAAGGAGTCTTACAAGATTATATTCCACACGCCCTGTTTATCACAACAGTTCTGGCACAAATTCTCAAAACTCCGAGCCTCTGCTGAAAAACCTCTGCACATAATCAATCACTTTGTTTCTGACAAACTTCCCACACACAGCTGTGTCCTTTTATAATTCCTGAGGCAATGTGCTAATTGGCTTGCCCTCCCTTCTAACTCAGTTTGTCTCCATGAACCACCTAGATGGGTGTGTCAATCTCCCTAAATTCTCATCTGGCCTGGTGCCTCCACTCAGCCTGACGTTTCAGACTCCTTCTTGTTCTGACATCTAGCTACGATCTGTCAGCTTCCTCGCTCGACTCCTCTGACTCATCTTGTGGCTCAACTGCAGGCATGAATGAGGTCGAGGGTTCAGGCGAAGAATGTCTGTGTGATAACCTCTCATCCCCCTGACTCACATCTGTGTCCTCTAACAATTCAGACTCCAAATTCTCAGCAGGTTCTAGCCTTTCATCCTCAGAGTCATCAGAAGCAAAACTCACAGCAGGATCGATCCTTTCAGTCACAATATCGATCCTTTCAGTCACAATATATATATATATATATATATATATATATATATATATATATATATATATATATATATATATATATATATATATATATATATGTGTGTGTGTGTGTGTGTTTTTTCTTAAGTTTTTGCGGGTACTTACCTGTATGGCATTCAGCTTAGTTCGGGTATTTTCCCACGTCATAGTAGTTGTGCTTTTAAAGTTGTAGCAACGTTTCAGCAGAATCTCATCTGCAATCTTCAGGCTTCTGTATAGTAGTCATCTGTGAGTCAGACATTTACAGTGGTTTCAGATTTAAATTTGGGGCAGCCTATTGCTGTGCCAGAATAGTTTTTTCTTCATCCTGATTGGTTGGGAGTCTTGGTCTGTGTTTATTGGTTTTGGAGTTTGCTGTGTTCTGCTTGATTGGTGTTTTCAATATCTTCTGTCTGTTTTTTGACTCTTTTTGTATCTTGATTGGCTGGCAACATTGTGTTACTTTATTGGAGGCCTTTAGTGCAGCTTGGCTCCAGGTAAATGGACAGCTATCATTAGTTAGGAAGCTGGGTTTCATCTGGGTGCCTGGTTGGGGTGTGTTTTTTAGCTGGAGGTATCAGGGAGGATCTGTTTGTGCCCAGGTGTTTACCTGGCTTGTGGTGTGGAGATTTTTTTGTTTGTGAGTGCAGGCTTCCAAATGATTGACAGTCTGGTGGAATCATCTCTTCTATTCATGCTTTCTGGTCTTTTATGTGTATATATATATGTATATATGTATATGTGTATATATGTATATATGTATATATGTATATGTGTATATGTGTATATGTGTATATGTGTATATGTGTGTGTGTGTGTATGTATGTGTATGTGTGTGTGTGTGTGTGTGTGTGTGTGTTTTCTGAGGTTCTTGCAGGTATTAGTATGTGGATCTTTGGTTATTCGGGTTTTCTCCCATGAAAGAATCCAGAATTCCAGAATTCATATGGGTGGACAGCAAATATATTTAATAAATAATAAAAAATGAGGTAATTTAATAATGGAATAGTTGGTAATAATTTTTCTAAAAAAGAATACATTATAAAGGGCTCTTTTTTCTTTCTAAATTCCTAAAAGCTACTTTTAGGAATAGTAATATTCCTAAAATAATTTATCATCACTAAGAACCCATATTATTATTACACAGTGCATTAATTAATTTACAATATTCTGCAATACAGATTGCCTACTTAAAAACAAACCAATTTTCTAGAGAAGCAATACCGAAAATAGTGAAACAATCGAGCAGAACAGATTTTTTTTTTTTTACCTTTATGTCCTAATGACATGTTGTAAAGTTCCCAGAGTCATTGAAGATGAGATGGACAGTAAATAATTTTTATAAAGAAATAATGAGTTGAGAACTTTCTTATGGGGAATAGGGGGTGGAACTTGACATCTCTGCACTATTATTATAATGAATTTGTATTGTCACAAGTTTATTTGTGCCTAACCATGACAGTTTCAAATTCCATAAGTGACTAACATGTGTGAGATGTACTGTAAGAAGTAGGGGATTCTTAAGGAAATTTTACCTGAACATATTCTTTGATCTTACTTGGTCTTGGTAATTATAGAGAATGTTTATAGATTAATATTTAGGATGATCCTTTCTAAACTGGCAATAGCTGTATATTTCTTGGTTGTTAAAAACCAGATACTTGCAAGACACCTACATAAAATGATTCTATAATTACCCAGCATTTTTAATTGATTATGGAGCGATGCTCCTATTCAGTAAACATGGTACAAACATATTATGTTGTGGTTGAAACCGTGCTTATAGTGCATTCTTGAAAAACAAGATACAAAAGAACACGAAAAGCACCTATGGGTTCACCATTCCATTTTAGTACGAAAGAAACATCCTGCAACATTTTTCTGGGGTACAGATGACCATTAGAGTTGAGTGAACCATAACCTTTTATCATTACCTATTCTGCTGCTTCAAATGAAAACAGAAACTTCTATATTGCAAATCTGGGCACCATTTTGCACTTCTCACAAGCCTCAGAACTAATAACATTCCATGACATTGAGTTTGTATGGACGTGTGATGCTAATAATAAGACTAATAATAGAATGGTAGAATATTTTCAGAAAATTTATTGAGTAATCATCCTTCCTGAAAGCATGACAAAATAAATTAAGATGTAAAAAAATATAATATTGGTATTTTCTCAGAAAAAATAGTCTGCTATATAAGTTTTAATGTTTTTTTCAACAAACTAAGAAGTAGGCATTAATATTATTCTTTTTGCATTTCTCTTTTTGAGTTCATGTAAAATAAGTATGAGGATTGTTTGTGAAATTGAATTAAGTTAATTTCCATGATATATTTATTGTTATGAACTAATAAAGGTGCTTAAAAAAAGTTTTAACAAACCTCAAGAAAAAGCAGGGTTCTAATCCTGCACTTCTGATTGGCCGATAATAGCGATATCTGATTGGTCCTTTCTGGGGAATCTGATTGGATGTTAACGAGCCACTCTCATTGGTTCAAGGGTTTAACATTTACATGTTTCTTATTGGCTAATAGGTCAGTAGCCTACCCTATAAAAGGGCTGCTGCTGCCCTAGGGTTTTGCTCTGTTCAGAATGATTAATAAAGAGTTGAAGTTCACTGTTCACTGCCTCGTCTCCGTTCCTTGCACCCATGCACAGAATATAACACTGGCGATGAAGATGGGATGCGGAGACATCAGAGCTGACTGAACAATACAGAGCACCAAACAGAGCACGTGGCTGAAGGCGCATTGACAAGGGAAACCATTTCCGCCGGTGCCTTACCACCCGCTCCATTTGACCCAGCACAAGAAGACTGGGACTCATTTTTAGACCGGTTCCAGATGTTTCTGGAGACCAACAACTTGAAGGATGCCACTACGGGTAAAAAGCGAGCAGTGTTCCTGACCCATTGCGGGCCTGCCATCTTTAAGATGGCCAAGGAACTAGCAAAACCAGCTGAGGTGAAACCATGGACTGGGACGTCCTCGCGCCCCTTCTATGGGCCCATTATGCACCCGCTATACCAACACTTGTCCAAAGACATGAATTTTACCAGAGGGACCAGCGTAAAGGAGAGAGTGTTGCAGATTTCATCGCGGATCTCCGGAATCTGGGAGGCCTCTGTGGGTTTACAGACCTCGAAGAAGCTCTGACCGAATAATTCTGGGATTAGATGACCACACTACGCAGAGCAAGATCATGGCCAAAGGGGACATCAACCTTGCTGATGTCATCAAGGATGCTACTGCAGCAGAAGCAACCAAGAAGTCAGCCGCCCGAATGCGCCACACCAATGCACCACTCCGTCAACTCTCCAGTGATACTTCACCTCACCTAGAGAGGCACACAACAGCGACCCACCATGAGGACCTCGAATCACCATCAGAAAGTGATGAGGAGGAGGTCAACTGGCTTCGGTCTGAATGTGACCAATGCCACCAGTGGAATCAAAGACTACCGCACCAATGCCTGGGTTGTGGGGCAAACCACCCACGATCAGACTGCAAATTCCTCGACACGCTCTGCCATTTCTGTAGGAAAAGAGGCTACATCGGGAAGGTCTGTAGAAGCAAGCAAGGATCCAGCCCAATTCAGAGGGAAAACAACTACCGCCAGACCACAGGAAATCGTCCTGTGAGTCGGGAAAAATTGAACCAATGGAACAACCACTCCTACAGAACTAAAACACTGGCCACTTCAACGAGACGGGAAGAAGCACACCAAACCATTACAATCGGTCATGCCTCATCATTAGATGCAAAGAAGATCCGAGTGAAGGTCGCCATCGAAAACCAGCCTTGTGTGATGGAAGTCGACTCAGGGTTATCCCTCTCGATAGTTTCCTGGAAGACCCTTAAACAATTAATCCCTGCTGTCCGGCGTCAAGACCTCAGAGCCCAAAGAATCATACTCAAAGATTATCAGGGGAACTGAATTCCAGTCATTGGATCCAGCCAAGTCCAAGTATCATTCAAAAATCATACTGCATCGTTACCACTGACCGTTGTCGACCGTGATCGGCCTAGTTTGTTAGGACTTCAATGGGTCGCTCCACTCGGGATTGAGGTAGCCGGCATTCACCAAACCAGAAGTGATGACTGGGAGGAGGCCCTCGTCCAGGAATTCCAGGATGTCTTTGCAGACAAACTAGGTGAGTACAAGGGGACCCCGATATCATTTAACCTTAACCCTGAAGTAGCCCCCATCCGCCTTAAGCCTCATCGGATACCTTTTGCCCTAAAACCAAAGATCAACGAGCAGCTCAATAACTTAATAGCCCAGGGTGTTTTAGAACCAACTGACCACGCCCACTGGGAAGCCCCAATTGTAACACCCATCAAACCGGATGAGTCGTTAAGGATTTGTGGGGACTACCGGGCCACCCTTAATCATGCCCTTCAACAGAACGCTTACCTGGTGCCGATGGTGCAACACCTTCTCCATTCCCTGGGGGGCAGAAAAGTCTTCGCTAAATTGGATTTAGCACAGGCATACCAACAACTGCCTGTAGATAAAAAAAACCACAGAGGCACAGACGATCGTTACGTACCGAGGTGTCTTTAAATGCAATGGACTCCAATTCAGAGTGAGCGTAGCCCCAGGGATTTTCCAAAGTCTGATGGAGAGACTCTTGCAAGGGATCAAGGGGGTTGTGCCATACTTTGATGACGTTTTAATTGCGGCCCCAAATAGAGAAGGACTAGAAAAGCATCTTAAAATGGTTCTCAAGAAATTTAAAGACTCCGGCCTAAAGGTTAAAAAATGTCAACTGTGTACAGATAAAGTAGAGTTCTGGGGTACCTAATCAATAAACAAGGCATTCACCCCACTAATAGCAAACTAAAAGCAATCAAAAATGCCCCAAGACCCAGAAATAAGACTAACCTCCAAGCTTTCATGGGGCTCATTAACTTTTACAACATCTTTTTGCCCCAGAAAGCGACCGTAGCTGAGCCCCTACATAGACTTCTTGACAAAAAAGCAACCTGGGTCTGGGGACACCGAGAGGAGCACGCATTCCGACAAGTGAAAAAATTACTAACCTCAGATGCTGTTTTAATGCAGTATAACGAGACTTTGCCTTTAACAATTACATGTGAGGCGTCACTGTTTGGAGTAGGAGCCATTTTGAGTCATGTGTTACCAAATGGTAGTGAGGCCCCTATTGCCTATTTTTCAAGGACCCCAGCAAAGGCTGAACGTAACTATAGCCAAATCAACAAAGAGGCTCTTGCTGTTGTATCTGCTGTGAAACGGTTTCATGAATACCAATCATAAACCTTTGCTAGGGATTATAGTGGGATACAAGCCAACCCCCTTTATATTGTCACCTAGAATGACTCGCTGGTCGGAATTTTTAGCTGCGTACAACTATAAATTACAACACCACCCAGGCAAAGCCATTCCCCACGCTGATGCATTGAGCTGTGCCCCACTTCCGGAAACCGTCGACGACTCAGCTCCAACCCTTACGACACTCCAGATTGAAATGCTACATTCACCGCCGCTAACAGCCAGAGACATTGCAATTGAAACAAAACGAGATCCTGTCCTGGCGCGAATTCTTAGCTAGATCAAACGAGGATGGCCAGTAGAACAAACCCCTGACAACTTCACCCCTTTCAGAAACTGGCAAACAGAACTTTTTTTGCAAAAAGGCTGTATCCTATGGGGAGATAGAGTCATCGTCCCAGAGTGGTTACAACGAGCAGTATTGAAAACATTGCATGACGGTCACCCCGGCATTGTGTGTATGAAAGCGCTTGCATGAAGCTATGCATGGTGGCCGGGCATCGACAAGCAGATCGAAGCCTGGGTAAAGACTTGTCTAAAGTGCCAAGAATTCAGCAGTGCCCCACCTAAAGCAACTCCAACAGAGTGGGAAACCCCCCAGGGGCCGTGGTCCCGCTTCCACGTTGACTTTGTGGGACTTACTAAGTGACATACATTCCTTCTAACAGTGGATGGCTATTCCAACTGGCTTGAGATCCACGAAATGAAGAATACTACAACTGAGTCCGTCATCCGAAAATTGAATTGGCTATTCGCAATGCATGGGCTGCCAGACATTCTGGTTTCTGACAATGGACCCCAGTTCACCACCCTGGCATTTGAACAATACTTAGTGGACTGGGGTATCCGCCATGTGCTAACTTTGCCAGGGCACCCTGCAGCTAACGGCAGGGCTTAGCACATGGTCCAATTTGTGAAAAAAACTCTCCACAAAATGGACTATGGGGACATTGATGACAAACTAAACAGAATACTCCTACTCCAACACATCACCCCGCACAACGTCACCAACAACAGTCCAGCCGAACTGTTTTTTTTAAAAAACAAATTTTATTAATTTTACAAAAAAAAAAATACACAATCCAGGCATAACAACTTGAAGAATCTTTTCTAAAAATAATAATAATAATAATTAAAGAAGAAAGCCAATAGAACATAACTCCAAATTGTAATATCAATATTTACATTATCTATTTAACTTCATATCTTATCCAAACTTCTCCTTTTATCCAAATTATATTTCTTGCTTATTAAAATTTTATTGCCTTTCATAAACATACAAAACACAAAACATAAACAAAACTAAAACATCTTTTCTGAAGGCTGCCTGATCCCGGGTTGAAACTCTTCACACAGACACAAATTCAAACATCATATTCACTTTATATATCCTTCCATATCTTATTATCATTTTCTTTTTTATATATATAAACCAATTTTATCAGTTTTACAAAAACAGTGCATAAACAATCAAGGCATAACAGCTTATAAATTCTTTCCTAAAAAAATAATAATAATTAAAGAACAAACCAATACTTTATCTATTTAACTTCATATCTTATTCCAGCTTCTCCTTTTCATCCAAATTATTTCTTATTGATTAAAATGTTATTGCCTTTTATCAATATACAAAAAAAAAAATAACAAAACCTTTATATATCCTTCCAAATCTTATTTCCATTTTCAATGACATTCTTTGTCTGTTCTATTTCCAACTATCCATTCATCTTTTTTCTTTTACTATACTTCTCCTATACACTAACTGGAGTGACACCTTTAACTCATTACCCTAACTTAAAAGTACTTCATATAACAATTTTTCTTGGGATTCTGTTTAAAAGATTCTAAAATTACACAATAAATTTTATACTCTAAATACACATATAAAAAACACAATCTTATGTACCCTCCAGAATCCCTCTTTTATCCTAAATTAAATTCACCCATTGTCTCTGAATAAACTTTTTTTCTTTAGATCTTGCTTCCCCTCATTGAGGCTTCTCCTCCCCCCTTTCTCTCTTGCTTATTCTTCTCCTTGCCCTTTTTACCCCTTTGTCTTTCCTCCTCCCTTTTCTTATTCCCTTTCCTTTGCTTCCTAACCTTGCCTCCACCTTTCCGCTCATTTTTCTCTTCTTTGGTTGTTTTTATAATTCTTAAAATCCCCTTTTTCTTATCCTTTTTCTCCTCCTCCCCGGAAAGAACCCATTGTTCATCAAAGATGGCTTCATCTTCTTCTTTGTCCCAGTCCTTCTGCTGCGTAGTCAACTTTTCATAAGTACATAACGCCATTTCTAAGAATTGAAACAAACTGCCCAAAGTATCTTCTTTTTTATATTTTTGATATTCAGTCTTTAGTTCATCCACAAGCGATGCCATCATGAAAAAAGAAACTTTTTCCAAAACAACCACAAATATTTTTAATCAAGAATAATTCAAAAAAAAAAAAATTCCAAAAATTAATACTTTTCTTCCTTCTTCTCTTTCTCTTTCTGGGGTTATGTTTAATCAAAGAGGTCCAATTACCATATACCTTTCTTTGGGATTCTAGGCAATCTCCTCCTTTTTCAGCTTCTGCTCCAATTTTTTTTCTTCTCCCTTCCCACTTGCAATATCAATTTTAAATAATCAGAAATCCATACCTCCAACAAGGGTTTTCCAATTTCTTAAGTTTTTCAATGTGCAAAAACCCTTTTGTCCCTTAGCTTCAACTCTCAAAACAATTCACTTTCAATGTCCAGTATATCCAAACATATCTGCTGTTTCCATGGGGTGGGAGAGTGAAGAAAAAAAAAAAAGTTCCCTTTAACAACTTCTCCACCGCTTTCGATCTTCTTAGGGATACAATGTATCCTCCAGCAATTCAGACAGCTCAGTTCCAGCCAATTTGCAAGATGTTACTTGACCCGGCTCAGACAGCACTTTCACTCCTTACTTCCTCCAGCGCAATCTTACCCGGTTGCTGGCTTCTTCGTGGCGGCCATTGCTGACCGCCGCTCCACCGCCTTGGGAAAAAGGGGTTTTTCCGGAGGGGGAGGGGGTCTGTGACACCCCCAACCCCCTGTCCGACTCCCCTCTCTCTTCAGCTGTCCCTACAGGGCAGCCATATCCCCCTGACCCATCTGGATCGGGGGTACCTCGGCAGCTAGCACAGCAGGAATCGCGAGCTGTCGCGAATTCCTGCTGCCCCGAAGTTACGCGAAACCGGAAACCAGTCCAGCCGAACTGTTGATGGGATGCAAGCTCCGTTCCCACCTCGACCGGCTCCACCCGTCCTACGACCAAGAGAAACCCTGCGGATCTTGCGGGAAATGCCGTGAGTTCATGGTAGATGACTTAGTTTTCGCTAAAAACCTTTCTGGCGAACCATTATGGGTCGAAGCAACCGTAACTCAAACCATCAGGCCCAGATCGTACCGTGTGCAAACCTGCGACGGAAAAATATGGAAACGCCATTTTGATCAGCTTCGCTCTAGGCTACAACCCAGTTCCCGCGACTCCTGTAACTCTCAAACTGAGGGGGGAGGGGATGTCAAAGAAACCAAATTTGAGATGGTGGAAAGCAGAATCGAAGGAAGTCAGCAGCCGGGCGCAATACATGAAGAAGAATCAGGGAGGGGATTGGCCTCACCACAGAGGAATACCTCAACGGAGGCAAGCCTGCAAAGATCAGAGGACAACAACAACAGAATTAGCGGCACCGAGTCGTCCAGTGAGGATGCGGAACCGCCTGTCCAGATATGCCCAAAAACGTCCTGCTGAAACCGGGCTACAGACAGGAACCGGTGGGACAGCGCAAATCTAAGAGACAGTTAAAACAACCTACATATCTTAGAGATTATGTCACCGCACCCCTCAAACGGAACCCGGGGGAATGGGTGTTATGAACTAATAAAGGAGCTTAAATAAAGTTTTAACAAACCTCAAGAAAAAGCAGGGTTCTAATCCTGCACTTCTGATTGGCCGATAATAGCGATATCGGATTGGTCCTTTCTGGGGAATCTGATTGGCTGTTAATGAGCCACTCTCATTGGTTCAAGGGTTTAACACTTACATGTTTCTCATTGGCTAATAGGTCAGCAGCCTACCCTATAAAAGGGCTGCTGCTGCCCTAGGGTTTTGCTCTGTTCAGAATGATTAATAAAGAGTTGACTGTTCACTGCCTCATCTCCGTTCCTTGCACCCATGTGCAGAATATAACACTTATTGCAAGTAATCTATTATCTATGACAAAGCTCAAGAGGCTGCTTAACAAGATCCCAAACTGATAAGATAAGGAGCCTGGCTAAACAGTAGTAATAAAAACAAATAATTTGCACTATGATAGCAATTATAAAGCATTTAAAAATTTCATTAACACAATATTAACTTTTTATCACTTTTAAAATTTTGAAACCAATAAATTTGATAGCAGCATGATACTGTGGTGAGGTGGTGAAGGTTTTTGTTGTTTGTTTTCTTTTTACTTTCTTTCTTTTTGTTCAGGGAATTCTTTCTTTCTAAATTGGGCAGCTTACATTAACAGCATAATATCTTCTCAGTATGGTGGAAATTGAGTGAAAATAAATGAAGATAATAAGCTTTGCTCATATTGTTTCCTTACAGTCATAGTTATATCAGTTGATTATATCTGGATTATCCATGCTAGGTCACTGGATTACCATTCTTGAATCCTGAACCAGAAAATTGTCCCAGAGAAGAACATCTTAAACTGAGAAAGATAATAGAACTGAAAGTTCAGACGCAAAAAGCCAGTCTTTTAAAATGTTTGTTGATTGTTTGTCAGTTTATAATTGGCATACTACCCAATTCATTTGCTTTACCTTTTCAGCATTATTTAATGTAACTAACAATTAATCTATAGAATATTTCTCTATTTTTTCATACCTTTGGCCATTTTGTCGATTAGTCAAAAACTTTTTCTTATGATTTTGAGCAATGGAGTCATTGCAGTAGGGTTGCTGCAAGCTTAATCTAATGGACAATGTAATAAAGGAGCTAATTGTGCTTGAGAAATTACTGGAAAACTCTCAAACTCAGTACTGGTATTTGGGTTATAGCAGGTGCTACACACATTTTCTGCCATGCTAAAACTCTTTCAATGGAAATTTATTCATTTTCTTTGATACTGGTTCCAATATAAGAATCAAAAACCCATACATCCATGCATTTGATTCCATTAATTTTTTTATTTCATTTTTTTCACTTGATTTTTTTATACACAGATTTTTCTTCTAACTCTCTCTTTCCCTCTCTGTGTCCACCCCGCCCCCACAAAAAAAGATGCTCACATCTTGCCTTTAAGTAGAATCCAATTTTTTGTCATCTAAACTTATTATTCCAAAGAGTTCCAGATGGTTTTTCTTGTACAGTAATTCTGCTTCATTCAGAGCATTTTAAAGGTAGTTAAAACATTGTTTTTCCAGCTGTTTTCCACTTTTTCATGTGTTTCCCACTTTTTCTGTTATAAAAAAAGCAATTAAGGAGAAAAAGCTACAATAATTGTAGATTTTTTAAAAGTACTGATTTTCATCTGAATAAACCTTTGAAAGTAGGTCCAGGTGGGGTGGGGTGATGTTTGACAGTGGGGGCACTGTGGTAGAATAGGCTTTCATTCCAGATCCTGTCAGATGACATTCTTTTGTAGATGTAATTGATAACTTCCCTATCCTTCCAGGAATAGGAAATACATTAATTATACATTGATCTGATAGATTGGATTAATATAACCAGAGAAAGGATGTTCCTCAAATAACCCAGTCCCATAAATGTGCATGTCAGTTGTTTTCAAAATAGCTTTAAAACATGGCATGAACGACTTCAGTTTCAGTTTTGCTACCTTGGTCTCAGATATCCCTTAATAAAGGGTACCAACAACTTTTTTATTTAGTTAAACACAGGTGCCATATTCTCCAAAAATAAGAAGTGTAGTTGTGGATTGTTGCTGAATGCATCTAAGTACCACGAGCTTTGTGTTTCTCATTTCCATTCAAGATTGCATTTCAGCTTCATCTATCTGAACCTGCTAGCAGATTTTTCTAGAAGATATATAGATGGCCTTAAATTATTTTATTCAATCAGCCAATCATATCAGCAGGTTTTCTATCCTGCTGACTTTACATGAACTACTGGCCATTTACAAGTAGCTTATAAACAAGATTATATTAAGAGTAGAAAATAAATATACAACGAAATATTTATCAGATAAAAGCACTGCAATTATTTTAATGACATCACACAAATTATTATTTGGTGAGCCAGTCAGGTATAATATCTGCCTTTGTGATGAATTTACATTACCAAATGAGGCTGACAAATCAAGAAAAGTGCAAAGCACTATAAATATGAAGGTTCACTGAAATTTAAACCAGTTTTGAAAACTTTTTTTTTCAGTCTTAACATTATTATTTTTACAAATAACTCAAAGCAGTGAACATGATCTAATACTCCTGATTTTATTTTCTCCCCAACAACAAGTCCCAAAAAAATAAAGTAGTTTTTGGCTACTTTTTGTTGTCCTAGCAAAAACAAAGAAACTTAGCCTTAGTACCGTATAACAGTGCTTTAGTATTAGAAATATGTCTTTAGTTAACTTCCTACCATCCTGCTTTAGAAGTATTATTTATTTACAATAGACTAGTTGTTTAGAGTAAAATCTATTTATATTTTATAGTATTACATAACTGGTATAAGGATAAACATGGTTATAAATACATGAGATGGATACAAATAAAAAGAAACATTAGGATAGCAACAGTAGGCACGTTGGTGCACTTATGCATGCCCCTTACAAACCTCTTAGGAAAGGGTGAGGTCTATAGTAGACAGTCTAAGATTAAAGTTTTGGGGGTTTGGGGAAGAAACACAAAGTCAGGTAGAGGATTCCAGATACTGACCACTCTTTTGCTGAAGTCGTATTTCCTGCATTCAAGTTTGGTGCAGTTTACCTTGAGTTTGTATCTATTGTTGTGATTGAAGCTGAAGTATTTTATGTACTACACTTAGGTTGGACCGAAGACGGCATGGTTCTAGATTGTCTCGGTCTAAAATGTCAAGTCTGGAGGCATAAGGTATTCTGCTATGAGTAGAGAGTGGAGTACTCTTCTTGTGGAATATTTCTGCACTTTCTCAACTGTATTAATATCCGATATGTAGTGCAAGTTCCATACTGATGAGCTGTATTCAAGTATTGGTCTAACAAATGTTTTGTATGCTCTAGGTAAAAGTGTGATATTACCAGAAAAAACATTATACAAGTAATGCTTATATTTTATTTTCTGATTTATTTCGCTAATATGTAAGACAGAGCATTTGTTTGTTGAGATTTGAAGTTGCCACTTGTTTGACCATTCTGACACATAGTCAAGGTCTTTTTGAAGGGTAGCAGTATTGTCAGTGGTGTTGAATAGTTTTATATAATTAGTGAAAAGAACACAGTTGCTCTTAATATGATCACAGAGGTCATTTATGTAGAGAATATGCCCATAACGCATCTTTAGTTGAGAGACGTTTTAACTTGTAGAGAAGAATTTGACATAACCTGTTTGAATTATCCAGTTCTTTAATTTGGATTCAGATTTAGCAGAGTATATGTGCATCAGTTGCCAAATGCAATGGGAAATCAGGAGGCAGTTGCTTAAGAGGCAAAGAACAGGTAAAGATTTTTAAGTATGATTCCTGTCCAAGTGTATAAAAGTTGAGGAATAATCTATTTTTTTCTTTTAAAAAAGCAGACTGAAGAGAAAAGCTTAAGAATTTTCTCATCATGAAATAGTAAATCTGAGAGAAAGAGATGGAAAAAAGGGATTCCTGTATGTATTATCTCTAAAGCCGCTAGTGGACAATGAGATAAATCACTGGGCAGACAAGTTCAGTCTGTATATAATTATCTCTGGGTTTGATTGTTTTTTAAGAATAAACGAATTTATAGATTTAGATTTAGACAAATCTAGTGGTGGTATTCAAATAATTTAACAGCCATTTCTCTGCTCTAATGACTAGCTGGGTAGGTGTGGTTGGGTGGACATGTGACTGGGTGAGCATGACCAAGTCAATGTTACTCACATCAGAGGTGCCTTCCCTCCTACCTCCCCCAGCCACCCTTCACCGAGCACCATAGCATCACCCACATCACCCCTCTGCCTGCCCACCTGTCTGCCCATGCTCTTCAGCCAAGCACAGCAGGCCCAGAGTGGATCAGCCAGTTCACTGAACTGCAGAAAAGGTTAGCTACTGATTTGCGTGAACTTGTGAAAACCGACTGAATCCCACCACTGGACAAATCATAAATATTTCTTATAGTTGGTACAATGACCATCATTAGGAAAGTTTTAGAACCAGAGAATAAGCTCATCTGTTGTTTTCTATGGTTCTTTGCTTATGCTGATTCTGAAATATAAAATCTAGTTATATAGACTATAGACTTACATATACACATACAGCAAATGCACATGGAAACTGTGCTTATAGAGTTCCATTACATAAAAGTATTTTGTGATACCTGTACTTTTATACTACATAAGTACCTTAAAATAAACTTCAATGAATTTTATTGAATTCTGCTTTTTACAATGTCTAAAATCAACTAGAGCGGCTTTAAAAAAAACATAATTCAGATCTTGCTTGTATATGTATTTTTATAATGGGGAGAATTTATATGAGACTATCCTCTCTTGTTATGAATAAACAACTCTCAGACAAGAAGATTAAAAACACACACACAACACACCAATATGGCTCATTCATATCCAACTAGGGACAGCTTATCACAAAGGATTGCAGATCATGGTAACCTGGAACTTCAGACATTTCAACACACTGATCATGATCTACTGGATCTGGAGCATGACATAGACCCGGACAATCATTTTTTCTTTAATATCAACAACAACTGCTGCTATTATACAGAGGAACAGTACAACGACACCATTAAAATGGATAACAAATTATCAATAATACATTTCAATAGTAGGAGTTTATATGTAAACTTTAATAACATTAAGGAATATTTAAATCAGTTTATAAAACCATTCAAAATTATTGCAATATCAGAAACATGGATCAATACAGCTAAAGGAATGGATTTTGAACTGGATCAATATGAACTTCACTGTGCAAACCGAAGGAATAAGAGTGGAGGAGGTGTCGCTGTGTATGTGAACAAAAACTTGAATTACAAAGTAGTAGAAAATATGACAATTGTGATTGATAACTTGTTAGAATGTATAACAATTGAAATGTATAATGAAAAAAGTAAAAATGTAATAATCAGTTGCATATACAGAGCACCAGGCTCTAGTGTTGAGGTATTTAAGGAATGGATTGGAGAATTTTTTTCGAAGACTAACCAAAAGGTTGTTTTCATCTGTGGGGATTTTAACATTGACTTGTTAAATCCAAATAAGCACCAAATAACCGATGATTTCATTAACACAATGTACAGCATGAGTTTACATCCAATAATCACTAGACCTAGCAGAATTACCACCCACTGTGCTACTCTAATTGATAACATATTCACCAATGACATTGAAAATAATACAGTAAGCGGACTACTAATCAACGATATCAGTGACCACCTACCAGTTTTTACAATTTATAATAATAGTCAGCTGAGAGATCACCCAGAGAAGAAACTAAAATACAGGCGAGTGAGGTCAGAGGAAACTATGAATATGTTAAAGAATGACTTATTGGCACAAAATTGGGAGAATGTATATAATAAAAAAGACATTGATAGTGCATATGAAACTTTTATAAAAATGTTTACATCATTATACAATATAAATTGTCCAATAAAACAATATGATAGAAATCAAAAGTACAAAGATCGACCATGGTTCACAAAGGGATTACAAAATGCCTGTAAAAAGAAAAATACACTATATAGAGAGTTCATTAAAAAACGAACGAAAGAAGCAGAAAATAAATACAAAAAATATAAAAATAAGTTAATTAATATTATAAGGGTGTGTCGAAAGGAATATTACAGTAAAATATTATCTAATAACAAAAATAACATTAAAGGAATGTGGGACATATTAAACAGTATTATTAAAAATGGTACCAAGCAACAGAGCTACCCTCAATATTTTGTTGAAAATAATATGAAAATTGATAATATGGATGATGTTGTCAACAGTTTTAATAGTTTTTTTGTAAATGTTGGACCAAAGCTGGCAGATGAAATCCCAGATGCATGTTTAGCTAAGAAGTGGAGTGACAACCTTATAGAAAGGAATCCCAGTTCAATGTTCCTTACAGCAGTGGAAGGAAAGGAAATAATAGATATTGTAAATAAATGCAAAGGTAAAACATCTACGGATTTAAATGAAATTGATATGAAAGTTTTAAAAAAGGTCATTATGGGGATTTCAGAACCACTAACGTACATCTGCAACTTATCATTCCAGACTGGTAAATTTCCTAACAGTATGAAAATAGCTAAAGTTGTACCGCTGTATAAAACTGGGGATAGACACCACTTCACAAACTACAGACCTGTTTCCTTGCTTCCACAATTCTCCAAAATCCTAGAAAAACTGTTCAATAACAGACTAGATAAATTCATAAATAAACACAAATTACTCTCCGATAGTCAATATGGGTTTAGATCAAACAGTTCAACATCACTAGCATTAACAGAATCAATAGAAGAGATCACCAATGCCATCGATCATAAATTACACTCAGTTGGAATATTTATAGATCTGAAAAAAGCATTTGATACAATAAATCATGACATTTTAATCAATAAACTTGAGAGGTATGGGATCAGGGGGTTAGTACTGCACTGGGTGAAAAGTTATCTGAGCAACAGGAAACAATTTGTGAAGGTGGGTGAATATTCTTCGTCATGCTTGGACATTGCTTGTGGCGTCCCCCAGGGGTCAGTGTTGGGGCCTAAATTGTTTATTCTTTATATAAATGATATATGCAAAGTTTCTAAAGTATTAAAACTAATATTATTTGCAGATGATACAAGCATTTTTTGTTCTGGGGAGGAATTGCATAAACTACTGGGGAGAGTCATTGAGGAAATACGCAAATTAAAAACATGGTTTGACAGGAACAAATTATCATTAAATTTAAGTAAAACCAAATACATGATATTTAGCAACTGCAATAAAAACATTCACACACATATACAGGTAGATGGGGTAGATATTGATAGGGTGTACGAAAATAAGTTTCTAGGGGTAATAATAGATGATAGGATTAACTGGAAAGCTCATATAAAACATATCCAAAGCAAATTATCAAGAAGCATCTCAGTTCTCAGCAAAGCAAAGCACATTCTGGATCACAAATCACTCCACATACTTTACTGTTCACTCATTTCACCATATTTACATTACTGTGCAGAGGTCTGGGGTAACACATATAAATGTACAATAAATTCATTATCCATATTACAGAAAAGAGCCATAAGAATAATTCATAATGCCGGTTACAGAGATCATACAAATCCACTATTCGTAAAATCCAGAACATTAAAACTCACCGACATTATTCATTTTCAAACAGCTCAATTCATGTTCAAAGTGATACGTAAGGCACTTCCTGGCAATTTACAAAAAATGTTTTTCAACAGAGAAGGGAATTATAATTTGAGGGGGGAGCACAATTTAAAACAACAGAGGGCACGTACAACACTGAAAAGCTTTTGTGTTTCTGTTTGTGGAGTGAGGTTGTGGAACAAGTTAGGTGTGGAGCTCAAGCAATGTCCAAGCATGATCCAGTTTAAAAAGCGATACAGGTACATGGTTTTCACTGGGTACAGGGAAGAGGAAGGGGTCGAACATTCTGGATTTCTTTATTAATTATATTTGTTACTTACTTTCTATCTGCTTATTTGTTTTTGTTTTTTTGTATATATGTATATGTTTAGTACTTCAATTATTTATTATTATTATTATTATTATTATTATTATTATTATTATTATTATTATTATCATCATTTTTGTACTATGCATTCTATTGATATAAGTTGAATTCATGGGGAAGTGAAGAAGGGGTAGGATTAAATAAGCTTATGCTTCATCCTACTCCTTTTCGGACATGTTATTGTGTATTATTATTATCATTATTATGATTATTATTATTATTACTGTTGTTGTATTGATTATTATTGTCATTCTGCACATGTTCGAAATAAATTACACAATAAAAAAAAAAAAAAAAAAAAAAAAAAAAAAAAAAAAAAAAAAAAAAAAAAAAAAACCTTTATCTTACTCTGCAAATTAAATTTTGTAACTCTGGAAAAAATTTAATACCACTAACTGCTAAACTCAAAGGGTTCAAGTGTATACAACTGCACTATTACAATCTAACATAAGCTAGAAAAAATATGTGAAAACCTGTTCTACGCATTAGAATATTATTTCATAATTAGAATAGGTATAAGGTTGTTGTGAATGACACTTTGTCTATGCGGTGATTTTCAGTTCAGTAAGTTTTTGCATTCTAAGGATAATTTCAGTAGGATTCGGTTTTGGCTGTTTAGACAACATTGTGGCTGAATTTATTTCCCTATGCCATCAATTCCTTGGATAGAAAAGAGATGCTATTATTGATAACTTGACTGGACCATTAGGCAAAACCAAATAACAATATGCATTTGGACTTAATTAGAAACCAAGCAAGTATAACATTGTTTTATTTGAACAGCTTGTTCCAAAGTCAGAAATGTATATTCAAGCACATAATTTTTCCATTCTTGATGAAAGTTGTACCTTTTTTTTTTTAACAATATATCATTTTTAAGAATAATTATTAAACTAATAAGTTCCAATTCACCTCTAAGCACAGAATAAAGAAGAAATGCCATTCTCCATACTGTAAAGTTTAAACTGAGCAATAGTCATATACTTTATAGTGCATATTCCTTTTCAAGAAAAAAAAAAAATCAGAATGGACAGTTTAGCTGCCTTGATATATTACTGAAATTGAAAGCATCATTAATGTGTGTCATGAAGTTCAGTGTAAAAGGTTGTAAAAGTTGTATTAAGAAATAAATAGTTTCAGAACAAAATTAAATTTAATGTAAGAAAATTATTTTAACTTTCTGTTAAATGGTCTGTCAATTTATTTCCCAGGTTTTTTTAGAAACAGTAATCATAATTAGAAGCCAGGGAGCTTTCTTTGAATCCAAAATCTAAATGCAGATGGATATCAATTTCCTGTATTTTTATGTGCACATATGTACCACTAGAGGCCATCCCACTTCTCTTTAAATTGGTAAATATGCTAATAACAAGTGTTATAGTTCATGTGATTATCATATAAATGTGAAACATAAAAATGCTGCCTAGACTTGCTGCCAAAGTGCATAATCTGTGTCTTTTATCAAAATCTGTTTCTGGAAAAAAATAATACATCAGATACACACTCTACACATTGCTTTAAGAATTATTGTTTTTAGAAATTTCTGTCTCAGGAGGCATTTGTCTGCATTCTAACTATTCTTGGAGATGAAGACTGATTGTTGAGGATGAATTGCATCTATCCTTCTAATCAACCAAAACATAAATATCCAATTTTATACTCTACAAATAAATTCAAGAAAACAAAAGTAAATCTTTTTCTGTGAAAGAATTCTCCATAAAGCTGAGACTTTCAGATCAAAGCTTTCTGCTTTTTGTTTTCAATTTATTCTGCTAACTTTGTTCATCCAAAATGATTCATTATATTTCTTTTTTGTCAAGATTTCTTCCTAAAACTGCATTACTCATTGCTAATAACGATAAACTTGAGGAAAGATCTCAAGTAAACATATATGTGGCTGTGCAAATGTTTTCCTCTGCCTATTCTTCTTGTGAGCACAAATCAAAATCAAGGTAATTTAATAACAATGCACCAAATCAGCCATTGTAGTTCCAAAACTTCATGCCAACTGTATCTTCTAATTGCTGCTCCTTGTATTTCTTCTTGTATTCTGACATCTTGAGAAAGCTGTGATCTGGAAGCATCATTAGCTGTTAGTTGAACTGCTGTTTCAATTCTAATATATTTTTCCATTCATCATTGTGAATGGAGCATATCATTCTATTATCATATATTAATCAGTATGCTGTGAAAAAAAGAAAATATCTATGAATTATCCTGTACTAATTTGTTCTGCAAAATAGTATTCTGAATTTTTGAATGATTAAAGCATTACATTAAAATTAGAAATATAACAGTATTGAAAGAATAGATTTTGGCAGTGATTTGTTCTCCAAGCTTGCCATTTAGCTCACAGACATTTCATTACCAGTCTAGGTAATATAATCAGTGGGACTTTGGTAGAAGTGACTTGTTCTATTACTCTTTAGCTTATATATGCCTTGTGTGCTGGTGTGGTCAGTTAGTCAGACTGGCCATGGGTTTGATGCAATATTTAAATTCTGAGTTGGTTGGTTGGGTCCATTGTGGATTGGTCATTTAAATGGTCTAGTTTCTTATGTATTCATATGCTGAATCTGCAACATATGAACAGTATTTTTATTAAGAGTGTGTATTTGTGGATATCTCTGAAAGATAGAAGGAAAATGGTTTTCTATTTATGTTTGTCATATATGAGTGTTTATCTTACTAAGGCTATGAAATCAAATCTGGAATATAGATGGTATCACAGTATCTTGGAAAAGAATCAGCAAAATGACATGAAATTTGAACCCGCTAAATGCTTAATGTACTTCACTTTTGTAAATAAAATTTTGGGTTTTTCACAGGTATTTGCTTTTAGTTGATTGTGGAGTCTATTAAACTATCATAAAATTGGTAGAAGAAATCAATAGGGACTGTCAGAAATAACAGAAACTTACTAAGATTTTGTTGGAATACATTTTGAAATATTGATCATTTTATCATTACTATGAGGAGTATGCTTACATATTTATTTTGATGAATATTTCATTCTAGCAATGTTGAAGGTAGTTCAACATTATTTATAGCATTATTTATATCATTCAATTCATATACTGAAAAACCATATGCATAGAGATTCAGTGGTATCATATCATAACACAAAAAGAAATACTCTAATAATGGGAGGTAAAAGTAGGGCTGATTCTAGGCTTATACACACTAGAGAATCATGTAGGGCAACACATTTTTATGGGTTGTCAAAATTAAAAAGGTTTCCAAACACACACACACACACACACACACACACACACACACACACACACACTGAAAATCAGAACAGCATAATCTATGGGTCAGGAGATTTGCTATAGAGTAAAATATAATTTCACAGAATTGTTGCTATATGACAACAATGAATGCTGATATAATTAAAATTAATGTGATTCATAATAAATAAGCAGAAAATGTCTGAGGAAAGCAATACAGGCTGAACATTGCAAACATAAAGCTCAAAAATTCAAAGAAAAAATATGGCATCAAAATGTTTAGAACCAAAAAATGTTAAGACCATTTGGCAATTTTGAACTGAATTTTTCATTCTAATCTTGGAGATTTTGACAGAGGGGATATCACTTATACCATGTGATTTAATTTTAGAAATAAGAAAGCTATTTAATATTAAGTTTTGTTAAAAATGATTGTTTGAATGAATGTATAACTGTTTTCCATTTTCTTAAACATAAACACTATACGAAGCATCTGTCTAGTTGATTAGATAATACCACGAAAAATAAGGACATCAAGATTAGACTGTCTTGCAATCTACAAAGGAAGCATTAATCTGTACAGAACATAATGCTGTCGATGCTTCTTAGGCACTAATGTAGCCAGATTCTATTTAAGTTAATTGGAAGAGCAATTGATAGCTTACAATATCTAAGGAACCAGTTTAACGAATGGTATTTCTTCAACATATACCTGAAATGGAATAAAATACGTTAATAATATTATGCTTTTTTTAGATGTCAGGTCAATATATATATATTTAATAACAGGAATCTTTATTGAAGTCAAAGACCCTACATAATTAAACTCAATAATATAAAGCATATACATGGAAAGATACAAATCAGAAAATTAACTAAGGTATTAACCAAGTCACTGCACATTTTACATATGACATAACAGAAATTGACTATTCTTAGAATGATAGGGTATTGTATATGTGAGAGTAAACACTGTAGAAACTACCTATTACAATGTCTGGGAAATTTCCTTAAATGTGGAATTGAATAATGAACATGTGCAAGCATTAAAATGACAATATAATAACTGTTTTCCCAGTTTCAGTTTCCCCTTCACTGTATGTGCAGAATCTTATTCCAAATTGGACATGAATTTGCCTTTTAGGACTATGGTAGAAATGCATCAACTCTAAGCCAGTCAGAATGTCTTCTTATATTGAAGGTTTGTGCTTTGCTTTGCTTTGACTTAGATAGCTGGGAGGTTTAAATGGATAAAAAAACTAGTCAGGATTTTTGCCAGATTCCAGATTGGTGTTTTTAACTACTGTCTCAAAACTGCTGTTGCATACAGTTATCTTAGTGTGCAGAGTTGAGATAATAAAACTCCAAGGTGCCCCTTTCTTTTTTCTTTTTGTCTATTGCCCTAAGCCAGAAGAAAATTATCACTAAGATCCTAGATTTAAGGCCTTTTGGGACAACATTTTGTCCAAAATATTTTATAAACATATAAACAAGATTCATCTTTATCCTATTGATGCTGGCCCTACTAATCAAGAATTGCATTTGAGTTATAGCAGGGACCTTGCAGCAAGTTCCTGAGAAATTTGCTTTTAAACCCTCAGCCAAAGGGTTTTGCAAGGACTACCAATTTGGTCTTTTTGTTGTTAGAAGAATACAAGATCCAGTTCTAAGCTAGAAGAGAACATTCTGCTTGAAAAGAAGGTAGTTTTATTCAAGAGCAAGAAAGACAGCACTCTGAAGGTAGTCTACAATTTGCAATACAGAGGCTAGTAGTATTTATACGAAAGGTGGTTCTTTGTGTGGTGTGTGTGAATGTGCCCTTTGAAATGTTTATTCTGGGGAGATGCTTTATTTGACTTTTATTAAATTTTTCAGAACTTCTGCTTCTTTTCTGCCTACATGCTGACATATCTATGTACTCAGGGAAACTATATTGTAAAAAGACTGCTGACTACTTCCTGACTGCTATTATTTGCACAGTTTAATTAGTTTACCCTGGTGACCAATTATTGGTGTAAAAATTGTTTAGTATTCTTTGCAACATTGTATTGACTTTGTTTGCAACATAATAGAATAATGGAGTTGGAAGGTACCTTGGAGGTCTTCTAGTCCAACTCCCTGCTTAGGCAGGAAACCCTATACTATTTCAGATAAATGGTTGTCCAATCTCTTCTTAAAAACTTATAGTGTTGATGGCAAGAGCAAAAAACACTAAAGTACAAAGATAAAGAAATAGTGGTACTGAAACAGGTACCGAGAAGAGTGAGAGAGATAAGAAGAGAATATTTATTCTTGACCAAAGAGTTACTTAAGAGAGGAATAAATTACAGATGGCTGATACCCGAAGGTCTCATGTTTACCTGGCAGGAACAAAGACACAGAATTGATACAGTTGAAAAAGCTGAGTTATTCTATCTGGAATATTTTAGAGGAAGGGAGGAAGATACAAGAAAAGAAGAGTTGTTAATTAAATTTCAAGAGGAATGTATAGCACTAATTGAAAAAGAAGAAGGAGCTGTAGGTGGTGTACCCAGAGAGCAACAAGAACCAAGATCTAACAGAGCAACAAATCCTTCCAATAAAGTCTAAAATGGATGAGAGAAAACTAATTACAATTACAGATGATGATGGAAGGATTTTGATGGTGGAGATAATGGACAATATTCTAAAGATACTCCAAATGATAATCAAGAAGATTTTTACAGGAAATTACATAAGAAAATAATTGAAATGGACTATGCTAATATTTGTCTGATGGGAGATTTCAATGGAATAATAAATGATAAATTAGATTATAAAACACAAAAAACAGCAAAGAAAGCTAGAAAGACATTGCCAAAATCCTTCTTTTGAATGGTAGATGAAATAAATTTAAAAGATGCATGGAGGGAGAGAAATGTGGAAAAAAAATAATATACTTTTTATTCAAATAGACATGCATCATGGTCTAGAATAGATAAGATATGGATGTCAAAAGAATTGCTCTCTAACACACAAGACATTGAAATAGAAACAAGTACTTGGGCAGATCACAATCCAATAACACTTGTATGGAAAGGACAAAAAAGGAGATCTAGATGGACTTTAAATAATACAATATTAAAAGAAAAAGAATTCAAACAGAAAATTGAGAGAGAACTGACTTTTTTCTTTTAAAAAAACACAAAAGAGAATACATCATTACAGAACCTCTGTGACACAATGAAGGCTTGTACAAGAGGCTTGATAATGGACTATACAAGGAAAATAAATATAAAACAGAGAAAAACTTTTAAAATATTGGAAGATGACTACAAGAGTTTGAAAAAAGAACTACAGAAATTTTCACAAAAAAGGACATTAAAATTAAAATGGACTTAACTAAACATAAAATGGGGCTAATAGAAAAAGAAGAAACAGCACAAAAAAATAAAAATGCTAAGCAGAACTATTTTGAAGATATAAATAAACCAGGCAAATGGCTAGCATATAAATTGGGAAAGTAAAGAGACTCGAGAAGGATAAATCAATTAAAAAATGAACAAGGACATGTATGCTATGGAAATGTGGAGAAGAAAAAAATTATTCAAGATTATTATGGAAAATTGTACCATCAAGAGAATGTTCAGGAAGAAAGAATTCAATAATACATACAGGAAACAAATTTGCCCCAGATGCCCAAAGATACTGAAATAATGTTAGAAAGTAACATAACAATGATGAAATTAACAGAAGCTTTTAAAAAGCAAAACATTGGGAAAGCACCAGGCCCGGATGGTTTGCCAGTGGAATTTTATAAGACATTTCAGGAAATATTGAATCTTCACTTATTAGAAGTTATGAATGAAGTTATGACAAAGAAAAGAATACCCAAAACATGGTCAGAAGCCTATATTGCACTTGTACTGAAGGAGGACATAGACCCAAAGCAAGTTAAAAACTACAGACCTATATCGCTATTAAATTCAGATTATAAAATTTTTGCTTCAATTCTGGCAGAAAGACTGAACAGATACTTAAACAATTTTATTCATCCTGATCAAAATGGATTTCTGCTGAAGAGACAAAATAAAGACAATATGAGAATAATTTTAGATACACTGGAATACTATGAGGCATATCCCGAAAAACAAATGGCTTTGGTGTTTTTAGATGCACAAAAACCTTTTGAGAGTGTGAATTGACGTTTTATGCTGCTACAATTGGACCAAATGGGCTTTGGTAAAAAATTTATTCAAGCCATAGAAACGATATATTGTAAACAAACTGCAAAAGTTATAATAAATGGAGAGTTAACAGATTTTATAGATATAAAAAAGGGGACTAGATAAGGCTGTCCACTGTAGCCTCTGTTGTTTGTGTTAACACTGGAAGTGCTGAATAGAAACATCAGAGAAGAAAAAGAAATAAAAGGAATGAAAATTAAAAAAAAGAAGAGTATAAATTTCAAGCTTTTGCAGATGACCTGGTATTTCATATTAGAGGAGTCAGCACCATTGGAGTCAGCACCTAAGCTGATAGAAAAGATAGAAGAGTATGGGAAAATAGCAGGTTTGAAAATAAATAAAGATAAAACAAAGATTTTAACAAAGAACATGCTAGCAACACTAAAGAAAGAATTGGAGGAAGTTTTGGGGATCCAGGTCACAAATAGGGTTAAGTATTTAGGGATACATATAACATCAAGATGTTGCACACTTGAGGATAATTATCTTAAACTCAAACAACAGATTGCGACAGACTTGATAAAATGGGAAAATTTAGAATTATCATTGATTGGGAGAATATCTAAAATTAAGATGAATGTATTGCCTAGAATTTTATACTTATTCCAGACAATTCCAATTAGATTAGGGAAAGAATTTTTTTGAAATTTTAAACAAAATAGTGCTAAAATACATTTGGAAAGGGAAGAAAGTGAGAATAAAACTTAAATTGCTACAAGATGCAAGAATAAGAGGAGGATTTGCTTTGCACAGTTGGGAAATATACTATCAAGCGATGAGTCTGATGTGGATAAAGGAGTGGATAACACTAAGGAAACTAGACTTTTGAATTTAGAAGGACATGACTTGCTGTTAGGGTGGCATGCCTTCCTCTGGTATAAGGGAACTAAAATGCAGGGGTATTTTAGAAGACATTATATTTGAGAAGCATTGTTTCTAAAGATAAAAAAGCAATATTATTTAAAAATTCCACGATGGTTATCTACTATTAAAGCTGTTAAGTTCTGTGCATGGGTGCAATGAACGGAGACGAGGCAGTAAACAGTGAACTTCAACTCTTTATTAATCATCCTGAACAGAGCAAAAACCCTAGGGCAGCAGCAGCCCTTTTATAGGGCAGGCTGCTGACCTATTAGCCAATGAGAACATGGAAGTGTTAAACACTTGAACCAATGAGAGTGGCTCGTTAACAGACAATCAGATTCCCCAGAAAGGACCAATCCGATATCGCTATTATCGGCCAATCAGAAGTGCAGGATTAGAACCCTGCTTTTTCTTAAGGTTTGTTAAAACTTTATTTGAGCACTTTTATTAGTTCATAACACCCATTCTCCCGGGTTCCGTTTGAGGGGTGCGGTGACATAATACCTAAGATATGTAGGTTGTTTTAACTGTCTATTGGATTTGCGCTGTCCCACCGGTTCCTATCTGTCGTCCGGTTTCGGCGGGACGTTTTTGGACATATCTGGTACAGGCGGTTCCGCATCCTCACTGAATGACTTGGTGCTGCTAATTCTGTCATTGTTGTCCTCCGATCTTTGTGGGCTTGCTTCCATTGAGGTATTCCTCTGTAGTGAGGAGAGTCCCCTTCCTGATTCTTCTTCATTTATCGCGCCTGACTGCTGACTTCCTTCGCTTCTGCTTTCCACCATCTCGAATTTGGTTTCTTCAACATCCCCTCCCCCCTCAGTTTGGAAGTCACAGGAGTCGTGGGAACTGGGTTGTAGCCTAGAGTGAAGCTGATCTATATGGCATTTCCATATTTTTCCGTCGCAGGTTTGCACACGATATGATCTGGGCCCGGTGATTTGAATTACAGTTGCTTTGACCCATAATGGTTCGCCGGAGAGGTTTTTGGTGAAAACTAAGTCACCTACCTTGAACTCATGGCATTTTCCAGTAGATCCACAGGGTTTCTCTGGCTCGTAGGATGGGTGAAGCCGGTCGAGGTGGGAACGGAGCTTGCGTCCCATCAACAGTTCGCCTGGGGTCTTGTTGGTGATGCTATGTGGAGTGATGTGTTGGAGTAGGAGTATTCTATTTATTTTGTCGTCAATGTCCCCATAGTCCATTTTGTGGAGAGTTTTTTTACAAATTGGACCATGCGCTCGGCCCTGCCATTAGCGGCAGGGTGCACTGGTGAAGTTTGCGCATGGTGGATACCCTGGTCCGCTAAGTATTGTTCAAACGCCAGGGCAGTGAACTGGGGTCCGTTGTCAGAGACCAGAACATCTGGCAGCCCGTGCATTGGGAATAGCCTATTCAATTTTCGGATGACGGACTCGATTGTAGCATTCTTCATTTCGTGGATCTCGAGCCAGTTGGAATTGGCATCCACTGTTAGGAGGAAGGTATGTCCTTTAGTAAGTCCCACAAAATCAACGTGGATGTGGGACCATGGCCCCCAGGGGGTTTCCCATTCTGTTGGAGTTGCTTTAGGTGGGGCACTTCTGACTTCTTGGCACTTTAAACAAGTCTTTGCCCAGGCTTCGATCTGTTTGTCGATGCCGGGCCACCACGCGTAGCTTCGTGCGAGCGCTTTCATAACCACGATGCCGGAGTGACTGTCATGCAATGTTTTCAATACTGCTCGTTGTAACCGCTCTGGGACGACGACTCTATCTCCCCATAGGATGCAGCCTTTTTGCGAAAAAAGTTCTGTTTGCCGGTTTCTGAAAGGGGTGAAGTCGTCAGGGGTTTGTTCTATTGGCCATCCTCATTCGACCCAGCTAAAAACTCACGCCAAGACAGGATCTCGTTTTGTTTCGATTGCAATGTCTCTGGCTGTTAGCGGTGGTGACTGTAGTGTTTCAATCTGGAGTGTCACAAGGGTTGGAGCTGGGTCGTCGATGGTTTCTGGAAGTGGGGCATGGCTCAATGCATCAGCATGGAGAATGGCTTTCCCCGGGCGGTGTTGTAATTTATAGTTGTACGCAGCTAAGAACTCTGACCAGCGAGTCATTCTAGGTGACAATATAAAGGGGGTTGGCTTGTCTCCCGCTATAATCCCTAGCAAAGGTTTGTGGTCGGTAACAATAGTAAAAACTCGTCCATACACATATTCATGAAACCGTTTCACAGCAGATACAACAGCAAGAGCCTCTTTGTCGATCTGGCTATAGTTACGTTCAGCCTTTGATAGGGTCCTTGAAAAATAGGCAATAGGGGCCTCACTACCATTTGGTAACACATGACTCAAAATGGCTCCTATTCCAAATGGTGACGCATCACATGTAATTGTTAAAGTCAGAGTCTCGTTATACTGCATTAAAACAGCATTTGAGGTTAGTAAGTTTTTCATTTGTTGGAATGCGTGCTCCTCTCGGTGTCCCCAGGCCCAGGTTGCTTTTTTGTCGAGAAGTCTATGTAGGGGCTCAGCTACGGTCGCTTTCTGGGGCAAGAAGATGTAAAAGTTAATGAGCCCCAGGAAAGCTTGGAGATCAGTCCTGTTTCTGGGTCTTGGGGCGTTTTTAATTGTTTTTAGTTTGCTATTAGTGGGGTGAATGCCTTGTTTATCAATTATGTATCCAAGGAACTCTACTTTATCTGTACACAGTTGACATTTATTTTTTCTAACCTTAAGGCCAGAGGTTTTAAAACACATTTTTAAGATGCTTTTCTAGTATTTCTCTATTCGGGGCAGCAATTAAAACGTCATCAAAGTATGGCACGACCCCCTTGATCCCTTGCAAGGGTTTCTCCATCAGACTTTCAAAAATCCCTGGGGCTACACTCACTCTGAATTGGAGTCGGTTGCACTTAAAGGCGCCTCAGTGCGTGACGATCGTCTGTGCTTCCGCGGTTTTTCTATCTACAGGAAGTTGTTGGTACGCCTGCCCTAAATCCAATTTAGTGAAGACTTTTCCACCCCCCAGGGAATGGAGAAGGTGTTGTACCACCGGCACCGGGTAAGCGTTCTGTTGAACGGCGTGATTAAGGGTGGCCCGGTAGTCCCCACAAATCCTTAACAATCCATCCGGTTTGATGGGTGTTACAATTGGGGTTTCCCAACGAGCGTGGTCAGTTGGTTCTAAAACACCCTGGGCTATTAATTTATCGAGCTGCTCATCAATTTTTGGTTTAAGGGCAAAAGGTACCCAACGAGGCTTAAGGCGATGTGGGCTACTTCAGGGTTAAGGTTAAATGATATCGGGTCCCCTTGTACTCGCCTAGTTTGTCTGCAAAAACATCCTGGAATTCCTGGACTATGGCCTCCTCCCAGTCGTCGCTTCTGGTTTGGTGAATGCCGGCTACCTCGATCCCGAGTTGGGCGAACCATTGAAGGCCTAACAAGCTAGGCCAGTCACAGTTGATGACGGTCAGTGGTAATGACGCAGTACAATTTTTGAATGATACTTGGACTTGGCTGGATCCAACGAGCGGAATTCAGTTCCCCTGATAATCTTTGAGTATGATTCTTTGGGCTCTGAGATCTTGACGCCGGACGGCAGGGATTAATTGTTTAAGAGTCTTCCAGGAAACCATCGAGAGGGACGATCCTCAATCAACTTCAATCACGCAAGGCTGGTTTTCGATGGCAACCTTCACTTGGATCTTCTTTGCATCTAGTGATGAGGCGTGACTGATTGTAATGGTTTGGTGTGCCTCTTCTCATCTCGTTGAAATGGCCAGTGTTTTATTTCTGTAGGAGTGGTTGTTTCATTGGTGGTTCAAATGTTCCTGACTCACAGGGTGATTCCCTGTGGTCTGGAGGTAGTTGTTTCCCCTCTGAAGTGGGCTGGATCCTTGCTTGCTTTTACAGACCTTCCCGATGTGGCCTCTTTTCCCACAGAAATGGCAGAGATTGTCAAGAAATTTGCAGTCTGATCACGGGTGGTTTGCCCTACAACCCACGTATTGGTGTGGTAGTGTTTGATTCCGCTGGTGGCGTTAGTCACGTTCAGACCAAAGCCGGTTGATCTCCTCCTCCTCACTTTCTGATGGCGATTAGAGGTCCTCGTGGTGGGTCGCTGTTGTGTGCCTCTATAGGCGAAGTGAGGTATCGCTGGCGAGTTGACGGAGTGGTGCGTTGGTGCGGCGCATTCGGGTGGCCAATTTCCTGGTTGCTTCTGCTGCAGTAGTGTCCTTGATGACATCAGCAATGTCGATGTCCCCTTTGGCCATGATCTTGCTCTGCGTCGTGTGGTCTTCTAATCCCAGAATTATTCGGTCTCTCAGAGCTTCTTCGAGGTCTGTAAACCCACAGAGGCCTCCCAGGTTCCGGAGATCCACGATGAAATCTGCAATGCTCTCTCCTTTCTGCTGGTCCTTCTGGAAAAATTCATGTCTTCAGACAAGCGTTGGTACGGCGGGTGCATAGTGGGCCCGTAGAAGGGGTGCGAGGACGTCCCAGTCCATGGTTTTCACCTCAGTCGGTTTCGCTAGTGCCTTGGCCATCTTAAAGATGGCAGGTCTGCAATGGGTCAGGGAACACTGCTCGCTTTTTTTCCTGTTGTGGCATCCTTCAAGTTGTTGGTCTCCAGAAACATCTAGAACTGGTCTATGTACGAGTCCCAGTCTTCTTGTGCCAGGTCAAATGGAGCGGGTGGTATGGAGCCACCGGGCATGGTTTCCATTGTCGATGTGCCTTCAGCCACGTGCTCTGTTTGTTGCTCTGTAGTGTTCAATCAGCTCTGATGTCTCCGCATCCCATCCTCATCGCCAGTGTTAAGTTCTGCGCATGGGTGCAAGGAACGGAGACGAGGCAGTGAACAGTGAACTTCAACTCTTTATTAATCATCCTGAACAGAGCAAAAACCCTAGGGCAGCAGCAGCCCTTTTATAGGGCAGGCTGCTGACCTATTAGCCAGTGAGAACATGGAAGTGTTAAACCCTTGAACCAATGAGAGTGGCTCGTTAACAGCCAATCAGATTCCCCAAAATGGACCAATCCGATATCGCTATTATCGGCCAATCAGAAGTGCAGGATTAGAACCCTGCTTTTTCTTAAGGTTTGTTAAAACTTTATTTGAGTGCTTTTATTAGTTCATAACAGAAGCTTTTTCCTATCCAATAATATACAAAAAGGAAGAGTTAGATATAGTGAGATATTGAATGAAAAGGGTGAACTTAAATCTGTGCAAGCATTAGAAGAACAAAGTGTAAAAATGAATTGGTTTTCATATTTGCAAATACAATCTAGATTTGATAAAGATGTTAAAACAGAAGGTATTTATGATAATTTGACTGATTTAGATAAAATTTTGACAGGTACTGATGTAAAAGTAATTAAAAAACTTTATGGACATTTGCTGGAGTTTAAATTGGAGGAAGAGCAAGTAAAAGAAACAATGATTGCGTGGGGGAAAAATTTTGGATATGGGATTGACCTTCAAAAATGGCAAAAATTGTGGTCTCAAAATTAAAAAATGAAAATGTCAACTGCATATAATGAAAATTTGTATAAGATGTTTTATAGGTGGCACTTACCCCCAACGAGAATCGTGAGGATGTTCAAGAATAAATCGGATAAAGGTTGGAAATTTCATCAGATACCTGGTTCATATTACTATAAATGGTGGACATGTTCGGATGCAAAAAGATATTGGACTATAATCCACACATGGTTGGAAAAAATGATAAAAAAACACATAGACATTAAACCTGAAATATTTTTATCGGGAATTATACCAGAAATGTACCATAAAGAATTGAAATATTTGATTGTAAATGTTTTAACAACAGCTAGAATTGTATTTGCTAAGAATTGGAAAAATGAAAAAATACCTATGCAGGGGGAAATAAAGGAGAATAAATTTCATTTTGAATTAAATTTCTTCCAACATTGTATTTTATTTCCAGAACCTTGGAATTATCAGAAAGTACTAATGACACCCTTCTTAGGCCAATTGGAGTTTGGGAAAATAAAATTACAAACTATTGGTTTGAAATATGTTTGTCTGCTACTTTGGGATATGATGGAAGATAAATCATAGTAATTAGTGCATTGATATAGTAATTAAACAACAATGGAGCAAAAATATAGCCATGTTTGACTCTTCTGCTTAACAGTGATATATTTCTATTTATTTTAATGGTGATGATGGGGTTATATGAAAGTAGTATTCCAATATTTAAGGGAATGCCACAAAGAAGAGGCAGCCAACTTATTTTCCAAAGCAGCAGAAGGCAAAATAAGAAACAATAGATGGAAACTAATCAAGAACCGAAGCAACCTAGAACTAAGAAAAAATTCCTACCACTGAGATCAATTAACCAGTAGAACAGCTTGCCTTCATAAGTTGTGGGTGCTCCATCCCTGGAGGTTTTTAAGAAGAAACTGGACAACCACTTGTCTGGAATAGAATAGAGCATCCTGCTCAAACAAGGAGGTGGACTACAAGACTTCCAAGGTGCCTTCCAACTCTGTTATTCTGTTCTATTAGAACAAATATTTGTAAGCAAATGAATACCCAATTCATTTCAGTTTCTAAAATAGTGTTTATAAGTTGTAATGCTTATCCTGTAGCTAGCATACAGGATATTTATAATTTTGTGTTGAAGACCATATGGTATAGTTTATGCCTAACTCTGATTCTTACTTAGAAATTGTTACAGAGTCCAATGCTTGCAATTTTAAGAAAATACTTGCTTATAAAATAATTATGGTTATGAAAGTTAAATGTAAAGGAACAGGGGCACTAGAAAAATGATTTAATGTAGAAGAGAAAATCTAACTTCTGCTTCATGGGAATATCCATATTTCCAATTTGAAACAAACAAATAAAAAGTGATAATGAGCAATAGGCTTTATTAGTTGGGACAGCCTCTCTATCATGAATTGAATCTTCACAACTGAAAGGCAACACATGTCTCTTGATATCATGTCTAGTTTCCAGATTGCCAATTCTCAGTAGACTCCAGATTGCCAATTCTCAATTCTCACCCATTATCCTTTTTTCTTTAGGATGGTCACTGGATTTTTTTATCTCCATGGAAGTCTCATCTTCTGTCTTTCCTGTTCCTGGAACTTTTTTAGAAGTCTTAGGTCTTTGATGTAGAGTGGATCAAATTGATTGCACAGCTGCATTAAATGGAACTGTGTCCTGGTTGTTTTAGTTTTCCAAGTCATATGTTACCAGCCTTCCTTTTTCAAGATTGCCAGTTTCAATGTAGTTTTTGTCCAGGTTCAGCTATTTTTAATTTAATCTTGACCAATAGGGAACGATAAGACAAGCTGAAAGTAGAACTGCTGTATGATTTTGAGATTAGGACAATGCAATTCTGGAAGTGAAAACAGTTTGATGTGATGGTTAAGATTTCAGACTGGTCATCCATAAACCATGAGTCTTAGTCCTACCTTAGGCACTGAACTAGCTGTGTGGTTTTGGACAATCACTATCTTTCCAGGTATACCAGATCGGAGACAGACCAGCTGAACTAGAAGTTAGGGACAGTCCCTCCTTCGCCCCATGTGGGCTTTTCCCTCTTTTATCTTATTGTTTCCCAGGCAGCATCTCTTTGCTCCATTTCTCAAGGTCTTTCTCACATACTACTACACAGCTCTTGAAAGCAGATAATGCCAAACCACTTCCAAAATCTTAACAAGAAAACTGCAGAAACTTCTACAGGCAGCAGCTAGGAGTTAATGCTGACTGAAAGGCATAAACAAGCAAGCTGGAAACAATATTGCTGAGGGAAACTAAAGTTGAGCAGAGTCAAAGATATATCTTGGACTTTAGGAAAACATATTTTAATAAACTAAAAGCAATCACAAGTAGGAGTTAATGACAAGGAAGTCTAATGGTAGAAACAATCCAACATGGCTATGAATTCCTAAAACCATGTAGCAAAATTGAAAAAAGAGAATGAAGAAATGAAAATAATAATAATAATCCAAAACCTCAGAGAATAAAAAAAGGAATGCAAACAAGGCTGGACAGTGGAAAAGTTTACCAAAAAGTAGCACACACAGATAGTCTATGTCTTCAGCAACATTTTTAAGAAAGTGAAAGAATGAGCATTTAGTGATGAATGCTCAGAACAATATAGAGGGCTTGTTCAGCTATGTTTAAAATAAAAGTGTGACAAAAGAAATAATACACCAGATGCTCACAAAAGATGGTAATTAGCAAAAGACACAAATAATTCTAAACTTAATTCATTTTACTGTTCTTTGAGAAGAGGATATGTGTTTCTCTAGACAACTGTAAGACATGTTTAAGGGTACAGAATTCCAGCCGGAGCTGAATAGTAAGAAAATTTGGAATAATTATTGGGCTTGAATTAATTCATAATTGTAAGTGTAGCTGAATTGGAAAGGAAAGGAAAAGAGAGGAGAGGGGGGAGGGGAGGGGAGGGGAGGGAAGAAAGGAAAAAGGAGAAAGAAAGGAGAAAGGAGAAAAGAAAAATAAAATGTATAAAGTATTAGGTGACCAGAGGAAGACAAATGATTGCATGATCAAAATAAACAAACAGGGGGATATGGGAAAATACAGAACAATTAATCTGGGAATATTTTAAAGCAGATCATAAAATGATTGATATATAACTACCATGAAAACAATGCAGTAATTACTGTAAGTCATGATGAATTTGTCAAAAACAAGTTTTGACAGAATAATCTTTTTTTTTTTCTCATGGAAAAGCTCTGGGCATAATATATTTTGACTTCAGCAAAACATTTGATAAAGTACTCCATCATGTGCCGGTTAGCAAACTTGTGATGCATGGACCGCATGGCATGTCTATTAGTTAAACTCATAGCTAACTTAAAAACCATATTGAATGAGTTTTCAGGATAATATTTTTTAAAAAATATTTAAAACCTTTAAGTTTCACCTCTAAGTGAAACTTGTTGTATTAATATCTCTTAAAAGGTGTTATGAACTAATAAAGGCGTTTAATAAAGTTTTAACAACCTTAAGTAAAAAGCAGGGTTCTAATTCTGCACTTCTGATTGGCCAATAATAGCGACATCGTATTGGTCCTTTCTGGGAAATCTGATTGTTAACGGGCCAACTCTCATTGGTTCAAGAGTTTAACACTTCCATGTTTCTCATTGGCTAATAGGACAGCAGCCAACCCTATAAAAGGGCTGCTGCTGCCCTAGGTGATTGCTCTGTTCAGTATGCTTAATAAAGAGTTGAAGTTCACTGTTCACTGCCTCGTCTCCACTCCTTGCACCCATGCACAGAATTTAACACTGGTGACGAGGATGGGATGCAGAGACATCTGAGTTGATTGAACACTCACAGAGTACCAAACAGAGCACGTGGCTGAAGGCACATTGACAACGGAAACCATGTCCGGCAGCGCCATACCACTCGCTCCATTTGACCCGGCACAAGAAGACTGGGAATGGTACATGGACCAGTTCCAGATGTTTCTGGAGACCAACAACTTCAAAGACGCAACTACGGGGAAAAAGCGAGCAGTGTTCCTGACCCATTGCAGGCCTGCCGTCTTTAAGATGACCAAGGCATTAGCGAAACCGGCTGAGGTGAAATCCATGGACTGGGATATCCTCATGCCCCTTCTATGGGCCCATTATGTACCCGCAGTACCAACACTTGCCCGAAGAGATGAGTTTTACCAGAGGGACCAACGGAAAGGAGAGAGAGTTGTGGATTTCATCGCAGACCTCCGGAACCTGGGAGACCTCTGTGGGTTTGCAGACCTTGAAGAAGCTCTGAGAGACTGAATAGGTCTGGGATTAGATGACCAAATGGCACAGAGCAAGATCATGGCCAAAGGGGACATCGATCTTGCCAATGTCATCAAAGATGCTACTGCAGCAGAAGCAACCAGGAAGTTGGCCGCCTGAATGCGCCGCACCAACGCACCACTCTGTCAACTCGCCAACGATACCTCACCTTGCCTAGAGAGACACACAACAGCAACCCACCACAAGGACCTCGAATGACCATCAAAAAGTGATGAGGAGGAGGTCAACCGGCTTCGATCCGAATGCGACCAACGCAACCAGTGGAATCAAAGACTACTGCACCAATACGCAGGTTGTGGAGCAAACCACCCGCGATCAGATTGCAAATTCCTCGACGCGCTCTGCCATTCCTGTGGAAAAAGAGGCCACATCGGGAAGGTCTGTAGAAGTAAGCGAGGATCCAACCCAATTTGGGAAGAAAACAACTACCACCAGACCACAGGGAATCATCCTGTGAGTCAGGAACACTTGAACCACCAATGGAACAACCACTCCTACAGAAATAAAACACTTGCCACTTCAACAAGATGGGAAGAGGCACACCAAACCATTACCATTGGTCACGCTTCATCATTAGATGTAAAGAAGATCTGAGTGAGGGTCATCATCGAGAACCAACTTTGCATAATGGAAGCCGACTCAGAGTCATCCCTCTCGATGGTTTCCTGGAAGACCCTTAAACAGTTGATCCCTGCCATCCAGTGTCAAGACCTCAGAGCCCAAAGAATTATACTCAAAGATTACAAAGGGAACCAAATTCCGGTCGTCGGCTCCAGCCAAGTCCAAGTATCATTCAAAAATTGTACTGCGTCATTACCACTGACCATTGTCTATCGCGACCGGCCTAGTTTGTTAGGCCTTCAATGGTTTGCCCCACTCGGGATCGAGATAGCTGGCATTCACCAAACCAGAAGCAACGACTGGGAGGAGGCCCTCGTCCAGGAATTCCAGGACATCTTTGCAGACAAACTAGGCGAGTACAAGTGGACCCCGATATTATTTAACATTAATCCTGAAGTAGCCCCCATCTGCCTTAAGACTCGTTGGGTACCTTTTGCCCTAAAACCAAAGATCGATGAGCACCTTGATAAATTAATAGCCCAGGGTGTTTTAGAACCAACTGACCACGCCCATTGGGAAACCCCAATCATAACACCCATCAAACCGGATGGATCATTCAGGATTTGTGGGGACTACCGGGCCACCCTTAATCACGCCCTTCAACAGAACGCTTACCTGGTGCCGGTGGTTCAACACCTTCTCCATTCACTGGGGGGCGGAAAAGTCTTTGCTAAATTGGATTTAGGGCAGGCGTACCAACAACTTCCTGTAGATAAAACAACCACAGAAGCACAGACGATCGTCACGCACTGAGGCGCTTTTAAATGCAACCGACTCCAATTCGGAGTGAGCGTGGCCCCAGGGATTTTTCAAAGTCTGATGGAGAGACTTTTGCAAGGGATCAAGGGTGTCGTGCCATATTTTGACGATGTTTTAATTGCGGCCCCGAATAGAGAAGTACTAGCGAGGCGTCTGAAAATGGTTCTCCAGAAATTTAAAGACTCCAGCCTAAAGGTTAAAAAAAAAAAATGTCAACTGTGTACAGATAAAATAGAGTTCCTGGGGTACCTAATCGATAAACAAGGCATTCACCCCACTAATAGCAAACTAAAAGCGATCAAAAATGCCCCAAGACCCAAGAACAGAACAGACCTCTAAGCTTTCCTGGGGCTCATTAACTTTTACAACAACTTCTTGCCCCAGAAGGTGACCGTAGCTGAGCCCCTACATAGACTTCTCAACAAAAAAGCCACCTGGGTCTGGAGACACCGAGAGGAGCACGCATTCCGACAAGTGAAAAACTTACTAACCTCCGATGCTGTTTTAATGCATTATAACGGGACTTTGCCTTTAACCATTAAATGTGACGCGTCACCATTTGGAGTAGGAGCCATATTGAGTCATGTGTTACCAAATGGTAGTGAGGCCCCTATTGCCTATTTTTCAAGGACCTTATCGAAGGCTGAACGTAACTATAGCCAAATTGACAAAGAGGCTCTTGCTGTTGTATCTGCTGTGAAACGGTTTCATGAATATGTGTATGGACGAGTTTTTACTATTATCACCGATCACAAACCTTTGCTGGGGATTATAGCGGGAGACAAGCCAACCCCCTATATACTGTCACCTAGAATGACTCGTTGGTCGGAGTTCTTAGCTGCGTACAATTATAAATTGCAACACCGCCCAGGGAAAGCCATTCCCCATACTGATGCATTGAGCCATGCCCCACTTCCAGAAACCATCAACGACCCAGTTCCAATCCTCATGACACTCCAGATTGAAACACTACATTCATCGCCGCTAACAGCCAGAGACATCGCTATCGAAACGAAACAAGATCCTGTCCTGGCACGAGTTCTCAGCTGGGTCGAACGAGGATGGCCAGTAGAACAAACCCCTGACGATTTCACCCCTTTCAGAAACCGGCAAACAGAACTTTTCTTGCAGAAAGGCTGCATCCTATGGGGAGACAGAGTCGTCATCCCAGAGCGGTTACAACGAGCAGTTTTGAAAGCATTGCATGATGGTCACCCTGGCATTGTGCGTATGAAAGCGCTCGCATGAAGCTACGTGTGGTGGCCAGGCATCGATAAGCAAATCAAAGCCTGGGTGAAGACTTGTCTAAAATGCCAAGAAGTCAGCAGTGCCCCACCTAGAGCAACCCCAATGGAGTGGGAAACCCCCCGGGGGCCATGGTCCTGCATCCACATTGACTTTGCGGGACCTACTGAGGGACATACGTTCCTCCTAACAGTGGATGCCTATTCCAACTGGCTCGAAATCCACAAGATGAAGACTACTACAACCGATTCAGTCATCCACAATTTAAATAAACTATTCGCAAGACATGGACTGTCAGACGTTCTAGTCTCTGACAACGGACCCCAGTTCACTGCCCTGGCATTTGAACAATACTTAGCAGACCGGGCTATCCACCATGCGCTAACCTCACCGGCACACCCTGCGGCCAATGGCAGGGCTGAGCGCATGGTCCAATTTGTTAAAAAAACTCTCCACAAGACGGACTATGGGGACATTGATGACAAACTAAACAGAATACTCCTACTCCAACACATCACCCTGCACAGCATCACCAACAAGACTCCAGCTGAACTGTTGATGGGATGCAAGCTCCGCTCCCACCTCGATCGTCTCCATCCATCCTACGCGCCAGAGAAACCCTGTGGATCTAGCAGAAAATGCCGTGAGTTCAAGGTAGGTGACTTAGTCTTCGCTAAAAACCTTTCTGGCGAACCAATATGGGTCGAAGCAACCATAACCCAAACTACCAGGCCCAGATCGTACTATGTGCAAACATTGGACGGAAAGGTATGGAAACACCATATAGATCAGCTTCGCTCTAGGTTGCAACCCAGTTCCTGTGACTCCTGTGACTCTCAAACTGAGGGGGGAGGGGATATCGAGGGAACCGAATTCGAGATGCTGGATGACGAAATCGAAGAAAGTCAGCAGGCCGGCGCGTTACATGAAGAAGAATCAGGAAGGGGGGTTACCTCGCCACAGAGGAATCCCTCAATGGAGGTGAGCCCGCAGAGACCGGAGGACAACAACGACAGAATTAGCGGCACCAAGTCATCCTGTGAGGATGCGGAACCACCAGATAAATCAAAAAACGTTCCACTGAAACCGGACTACAGACAGGAACCAGTGGGACAGCGCAAATCTAATAGGCAGTTAAAACAACTTACATATCTACGGGATTACGTCACTGCACCCCTCAAATGGAACCTAGGGGGAAGGGGTGTTATGAACTAATAAAGGCGTTTAATAAAGTTTTAACAACCTTAAGTAAAAAGCAGGGTTCTAATCGTGCACTTCTGATTGGCCGATAATAGTGACATCAGATTGGTCCTTTGTGGGAAATCTGATTGGCTGTTAATTGGCCAACTCTCATTGGTTCAAGGGTTTAACACTTCCATGTTTCTCATTGGCTAATAAGACAGCAGCCAACCCTATAAAAGGGCTGCTGCTGCCCTAGGTGATTGCTCTGTTCAGTATGCTTAATAAAGAGTTGAAGTTCACTGTTCACTGCCTCGTCTCCGCTCCTTGCACCCATGCACAGAACTTAACAAAAAGTATGTCATTTCTCCTTTTTTTCATGATATTCTGCAAAAAACCACAATATTAGTATTTTGATACAGTTACTTTATAGTAAACCAGTGGTGTCAAACTCAATTTCCTTGAGGGCTGCATCAGGGTTCTTTCTGAACTTGGGGGCCAAGTGGGTGTGGCTGGATGGGTGTGGCCACTTCAATGGAACTCGTGTTGGCTCCCCCAGGTTCCATTTTTGGCTGCAATGGCCTCCTACAATGCTCTGCCAGCAAAAACAGAGCTTGGGAGGGCTGCACGCGGCCCTCCTGAGTTCTGTTTTTACTGTTAGAGTGTTGCAGGAGGCTGTTGCAGATGAAAACAGAGCTTTAGAGGGCTGCACATGGTCCTCCTGAGCTCCATTTTTGTTGGAAGATGAATCGTGGGCCGGTCCTTAACTGTTTCCAGGCTGGCCCCATGGGCCAGATCTGAGCACCTCACAGGCTGCATCTGGCCCACAGGCCTTGAGTTTGACACCCCTGTAGTAACTGTGAACAAATCCACACTTTCATTTTTCAAAACTTGAAAAAAGATTAAATTGCCTTTTTAGCCTTAAAGTGGATTTGTATTTTTAATGTGAAATTTTAAATTCAATTTGAACCAGATCTGTTTACATTGATCTGTTAGCTGTTTCCCAGAATGCACAGGTATAGGATATTCGGAAGGCAATTGAAGATTTGTAGAACATCTTGCAATTATAATTAGCAACAGATTGGAGTATGAATTAAAAGTAGCTATGAAAATTACAGCTTTAGGTTGCATAAATAGAATTATAGTTTCCACATCATAAGAAATAATATTTTCATTTTATCATGTGCTGGTTAGGCCCACCCAAATGCAATATCCAAATGCAATATCCAAGCACTACACTTTCAGAACAAAAAATTTCGGTATTAAATGTGAATGGCTAAGTTATTATTATTATTATTATTATTATTATTATTATTATTATTATTATTATTATTATTATTATGCTAGCTGTTGTAGTTTTTAAATCATTTTCTCCATTTTCATGTTTTTTGTTTAATACAGGAGTTATTAAACCTTATGGTAGGCAATACTGAAAAAAAACAAAACAAAGAAAATTATGATTTCATTTTGATTTTCCAGGAGATGAGTGGAGAGGCATTCTTGTAGAAGAAGAATTATTATTAGGGAACTGGAGATTTACAATGAGAGACTGAATGAACTGGGTTAACTTAGCAATAAGAAATAACTGAAGGTCAACATTTTATCTGTGACCTCAGAGGTCAGAATACAAAATAATGTGTTATTTTTGTTGAATGTTTGGGCAAGGATACTAAAGCAGTTTGAGTTTGGAGCCAGTTAACTAAATATATTTCATTTTAGAGACCACATAAGCTTCTATAGCAAAGAAACATCAATTAGAATTGCTGCACCAAAATCACCATGGAGATTGCCAGACATCTCCTGTTCAATGCTAAACCTTAAAGCCTTGCAGGCAGTTAGTTATTCAACAACATAGGTCTTTAAAAACTATGGTTTTTTTTCAAGGACTGTAAAAACTATTAAAAGACAACTATAGCAACTGCCAAGGGTGAAATGCAAGTCCAAATAACATTTAATACTTCTACTTTTTTTACCATCTGTATATTTTAATAGGCCGAAAGCCACAGACTTTAGAAAAGAGAGTAGGTAACATCTCACCATTGTTTTTATAAGGGAGCTGCTTCTGATACATCTAGAAATGTACATAGTTGCCACACTAACCTTAAGTGTTTAAATAGGCTTTTGACCCATAATGATATATCATTACCAAGATCAAAGAGTACATAATAACAATGTTTGAGCATCCTGACTTGGCATTATGCTGTACATTGTAAAACCCTCCAAAAATAAACTAAAAGGCTTGAGAAGCCCCAGAAAAAAAAAACTTGTCTACAAAATACAGTGTAAGAAATGTAGGATCCAGAATGTAGGACAAACAGACCAAAGACTAGCAGAGGCTATCTATAAACATCAACTAGCAGTCAGTAGATAGAATAAAAATGCATAATTGCACAAGAAATGGGCAGAGTTAACAATAAGTTAAGTTTCATCTGGGCAACTATGAGCATCCTGGACCAAGTCAAATCCAAAAATGTAGAGAATTCCTAGAAGACCAGCACTCAGACAAATTGCCTATCAACAGGCATGCAGAAATAAGCATTTATATACCATTCGAAGAAGACAATCAAAATGCTAAAAATACCCACCAACAAACAACAACCAAATAACCAGGAATGAACACCAAGATTAATGGTACTAAACCATATTAATGAACAGTAAACAACAGCCTTATCAAAGAATCACCAAGAATGCTCCCACCAGCAGTGACAGGAAAATTCACTTGTGTATAGAGACATCTGCAAGAAAACAGCCAATCTCAAAGAACATAAGGATTCCACAGTTCAACTATTAGCTACAAATATTCTCTTCTATTGGTCCTCCAATGTGTTGATTACCATCTGTAAAATTCTTCATGGTATGGGGACATGTTATTTACAGAACTGCCTCTCTCCAATGTTTGCTAATCACCTCAGCATCCTTGAGGAGGGGGTTTGACTGGAAAATTTCCGCAGTCCCTTCCAAGCCTATTGTTTTGTATTGATCACTTCCATTGGAAGGGTCATGTCCTGAGTCTCATTCAGGAGTGGGATTCTACCAGTTTGCACCTATTCGCTAGAACCAGTTGTTAACATTCTAAGCAGTTCAGAAAACTGGTTGTTAGAAGAAATTACTGGCCTAATCCTGTAAGGAAGTCAGGAAGGAAACATTCTGGTGTTGCTTACAGAAACTGCCCCTTATTACATTCTTGGCAGGAGTAGACTTCCTGTCTCAGGAATGTCTCTGGAGGTTTTTTTTTCCTCCTTTGCTGATACTTTGCTTGTGTGGAGTAACCATTCAAAGTTACAATGGCACTGAAAAAAGTGACTTATGACCACTTTTCACACTTACGACTTTGGCAGCATCCCCACAGTCATGAGAGGCAAGGAGATGCATGATTCAATGTGAATGACATTGAGTTGGCCACACCCAGCCAGTCACATGACCACCAAGCCATGTCCACCAACTAAGCCATGCCCACAGAATCGGTTGTTAAAAAATTTGAAACCTGCCCCTGGTCTCATCTATTCGGGAATGTTACATGAGAGAACTTAGGAAGTAAGCAACTATCCTCTGAGATTGAGCTGGCTACAGAGGGTAGCCAGCTACTCTTCTGAAATTTTGAAAAGCCTTGAAAACCATGGTTGTTTCCAGACATGGGAACTGGGAGATGAATGAATCCCATGATATGGTTACTATTTACTAATTATTTGTTGCCTTCAGCTGCTACTATATGAATATTTAATTATTTAGATCAATAAAACACTTTTTAATTGCGTTTTAATTTCATGTTAACCACCCAAAGTCACTGTTCCAAGCTGCGAATCTGAACAAATTGATTGAAATAAACTAATAAGCAAATGAATGCCTACATACCACACATTGCATCGGAAGTAAAAAAAAAAAAAAAGTCATATAGCCACCAGAGTAACAAGGAAATGTATTTGTTTGTTTGAATATCATCAATATTTTATAGACATCATAATTTATAACTTCTCCAGCAATCTTGATTATAGTTGGGAGTCTATGTTTCATATTTCTAGCATGGATTTTTATATATTGCAAATTTGAATGCAAAATATAGTACATACTTTAGTTATTTTTAACTGCTGGTTTGGAAAATCTTACATAAATATGGCATTATTATTACTGGAACTCTGGCAAGGACATTATTATTTTATAAATGCAACCTTTATTGTCCTGCAATTACATATTTACTCTACACAAATATTTAATTTATTAACATATATTATGTGGCATTTTATATTTTTATTAATGGCATTTTAGAGGGTTCAGTTTTTATTGATTTATTTATTTATTGATACACACTGTAAAAACAGCCTAAATGCCCCACATTGCATACTTTTCCAAAGTTTCACATGTACACAAAAATTCAATGTTTTATTTAAGAGATAACTTAAGACCTTCTGTAAGATGTTGTTTTTGTCCTTGATTTCACCCCCCACAAATAGACATAGATATAATCTTTCCCATTATGATCACTGTTTCATGTGGCCAATAAGAGGTCAGAAAGCTATGTCATAAATTAACTAGTGTTAATTAACAAGTTATAAGGGCCCTGAATAAGTGGTGATTATACCAGTCCTTGAAGTACTAGCTAGCCCAATATCCCCATAAACATATGATTTGGATCTGGGCAATCAGTTCATGTTTATGATCTTTTGCGGTGTCCAAAATCATGTGATCACTATTTAAATACTTTCTCGTCAGCTGCCCCAGAAAGGAAAGTGTTCTGTACAGACATTAACATACTTGGAAGCGCCGCGCTATGATTGGCCAAAGCGCATGGCGATCTCATTGGCTAAGCAGGCCGCGCTGATTGGCCTGTAACGAATCTCCCATGATTGGTGGAAACTAATCGTGGGAGATTCAAAGCAGTGCCATTGGCCGCGGCCGCCGCGGCTTGAGAATAAAAGCTGCAGCTGTTCCCTTTAAACCCCGAGCCGATCCAGGAACTTAATAAAGAGCTGAAACTAAGTCACTGGCTCCGAGTCTCCTTTCCCACGATGGACGCAACACTGGCGATGAAGGTGGGATCCCGAAACTAACCCCATCAAGCACGTGTCCTGAGGAAATGAGACCAACAAGATGGCCAGCATCACACCGCCCACACCCTTCAACCCCGCTACTGAGGACTGAGAATGATACACAGACTGGTTCCTAATGTTCCTTGAAAGTAGCAACTTGAAGGATGCAACCGGGCAGAAGAAAAGAGCCGTCTTCCTAACACACTGCAGGCCCACAGTGTTCAAGATGGCTAAAGCCCTCATGAAACCCAGGGACATGAAGGAGATGGACTGGGCCAAGCCATTGCTCCAAAACCACTATGCCCCCGCCGTGCCTACCCTCATCAGGTGGCACGATTTCTACCAGTGGGACCAGAGATCGGGTGAGAGCATCAGCAACTTTGTGGCTGATCTGCAGAGCCTAGGGGGCATGTGCGGGTTCTCGGACATGGACAAGGCTTTGCGGGACCGTGTCGTGCTTGGACTCAGAGAGCCAGTCCTACAAAGCTGGCTAATGGCAAAAGGCGACATCGCCCTCGCCAATGCCCTTGCTGAAGCCATCGCAGCCGAGGCAACCCGGAAATTGGCGAATCGAATGCAGAGAGCGGACACTGGGGAATGCACAGCAACCACCGAGACGGGCCAGGCGACCAAGGCTCACCCAGAAGCAAGCCACCGAGAGACCACTACCCACCATGGCGACTTCCACTCCGCCTCCGACACCACGGAAGAGGAAGAGGAAATACATCAGCTCCAGTCGGGACAAGATCGGCGCAATTGGCAAAGTCGTAAGTCAGGGACCACTTGTGCTGGGTGCAGAGGCAACCACCCTCGATTGGAGTGCCGGTTTTTCACCACAATTTGCCGGCACTGCGATAAGAAAGGTCACATCACCCGAGTCTGCCAACTGAAAAGAGGCTACAGCCCCCGTCGGCGAGACCACAGCAACCGGAGATGAGATGGCACCCCCCCCAAGGTCCAGAGACCGCCAAGCCGAGAATCGCTGGAACCGAGACGGACGGAACCGACGAAGCGGCAAAACCTGGCAGAAAGAGGAAACTCACCAGACAGTCATCATCGGCCACTCATCCACCACAGATGCCCAGAAGGTGCACGTAGAAGTGGGCATCAAAGGCGAACCATGCAAAATGGAGGTGGACTCTGGGTCCCATGGTTGCCTGGCGAGAAATCAAATGGTTGGTGCTGGAAATCCACAAGAGAAGGTTGGAAACCCAGAAACTCATCCTCAGAGACTACCAGGGGAACCGCATCCCGGTAGTCAGAACCGGACACTTTGAGGTAACCTTCAAGGGCCGCTCAGCAAAGCTTCCCCTGATGATCGTGGACAAGGACCATCCCAGCCTTTTGGGACTACAGTGGTTCGCACCACTCGGAATCAAAGTTACGGGCATCGACCATGTCGCAGATGCCAACTGGGAGGAGCAACTGGCATGGGACTTCCGGGAAGTGTTTGACGGCACTCTAGGCAAGTACCGAGGGCCCCCTATTTCCTTCAGCCTAGACCCCAGCATTCCCCCAATACACCTAAAACCACGGCGGGTACCTTTTGCACTCCGGCCCTAAATCGATGAGCAAATTGACAAGCTCATCAAACAAGGGGTCCTACAACCAATTAATCATGCCCAGTGGGAGACCCCCATAGTCACCCCAGTCAAGCCTGATGGGTTGGTGAGAATCTGCGGGGACTATAAGGCCACCCTAAATTGCGCCTTACAACAAAGCGCCTACCCCATCCCAGTAGTGCAGCACCTTCTACACTCACTGGGGGGGGGGGGCAAGGTCTTTGCAAAGCTTGACCTGGCGCAAGCCTATCAGTTGCCGGTCGACGCAGAAACCGCCGAGGCGCAGACCATAGTCACCCACCAGGGAGCATTTCGCTGTAACAGACTCCAGTTTGGAGTCAGCGTGGCTCCGGGAATTTTCCAGAGCCTCGTGGAGAGACTCTTGCAAGGAATTAAGGGGGTGGTGCCCTATTTTGATGACGTACTAGTGTCAGCGGCCAACCAACAAGAAGTAGAGGGTCATCTAAGGTAAGTACTAACCAAATTCAAAGAGGCTGGGCTAAAGGTGAAAAAAGAGAAATGCCAGCTGTACACAGAACGGGTCAAATTCCTGGGATACCTCCTAGACTGACACGGCATCCACCCAACCGCAGAAAAAATCAGAGCCATTAAAGAAGCCCCAACACCATGGAATAAAACAGAACTGAAGGCATTTCTGGGACTGCTTAATTTTTATAATGTTTTCCTGCCCCAAAAGGCGACCGCGGTGGAGCCTTTGCATAGGGTTTTGGACAAGGCGGCTACATGGACTTGGAAGAAATGTGAGGAAGCCGCCTTCACCAAAACCAAGGACCTGCTCACCTCGGATGCTGTCCTAATCCAATACAACGAGACCCTACCACTTGCTGTCACATGCGACGCCTCACCTTTCGGTGTCGGCGCCGTCCTCAGCCACATGCTCCCCGATGGAAAAGAAGCACCCATCACCTTCTTTTCAAGGACACTTACCAAACCGGAAATAAACTACAGTCAACTGGACAAAGAGGACCTGGCTATCGTCGCCGCAGTAAAGAGGTTCCACGAGTACCTCTACACCCGCAAGTTTACCATCATTACCGATCACAAGCCGCTGCTGGGAATCCTGGCAGGGAACAGGGCCACCCCAAACATTCTATCTCCTAGAATGACAAGGTGGTCCGAATTCCTTGCCGCCTACAGCTACCGGCTCACACACCGACCCGGTAAGCTACCGGCTCACACACCGACCCACGCAGAAGCCCTGAGCCGCACGCCATTACCTGACCTAGACACCGACCCAGCACCCACGACAACCACCCTCAGCATAGAGACTCTGCCTGATCTACCCATAACCACGTCAGACATTGCCCGCGAAACAAATAAAGACAAACGTCTGGCGCGGGTGTTACATTGGGTAGAAAAGGGGTGGCTGGAAAGAGACGACAACGAAGCATTCAAGACATTCCGGAACTGGCAAACAGAACTCTCATTACAAAAAGGTTGTGTACTGTGGGGGGATAGAGTTGTTATTCTGGAAAGGTTACAAGGGAAGTTATTGGAGTTGTTACACGAAGGGCACCTGGGCATAATTAGAACAAAAGCCCTGGCCAGGAGTTACGCTTGGTGGCCAGGGATGGACAAGCAAATCGAGACCTGGGTGGAAAAATGCAAACGCTGCCAAGAAACCAGACCAAGTCCCCCTGCAGCACCAATCCTGGAATGGGAAACCCCCAGGGGCCCATGGTCCAGGATCCATATAGATTTTGCCGGGCCCATGAAAGGACACATATTCCTTATCACGGTAGATGCTTACTCCAACTGGTTGGAGCTAAGCAACATGAAAACCACCACCACGGAAGCCGTGACCAAGGAACTCAGCAAGCTGTTCGCAACTCATGGCCTCCCAGATGTCATTGTGTTGGACAATGGGCCCCAATTTACCTCGCTGGAATTCGAAAAATTCCTAATGGAACAGGGCATACGACACGCATTGACAGCACCGGGATATCCGGCGGCGAACGGGAGGGTGGAACGGATGGTTCAATTCACAAAAAAACCATCCAAAAAAATGAACACAGGGAAATCCAAGAAAAAATAAATAAAATTCTCTTTATACAACACATAACCCCAAATACGACTACCAACAAAAGCCCAGCAGAACTATTAATGGGGAGGAAATTAAGGTCCCCACTTGACAGACTGCACCCCACATACAACCCAGAAAAAAACCCAAACTCCTCAAGCAAAAACCGAACATTCTCCCCAGGTGATGCAGTCTACACAAAGAACCTTACCGGAGACCCACTCTGGGTACCGGCAACCATAACCCAGCTGACAGGTCCCCACTCGTACCGCCTCCAAACAACCGACGGACGAGCATGGAAACGCCACATCGATCAAATAAGATCGAGGACAACCACGGGAAACACAACCGACATGCAAACAGACACAGACAGGCCCCACAACACATACCAAGAGGGGAGGGAATACTCCGGGAACCAGGAAGCAATAGAAAGAAACCAGCCATACTCACCAGCAAGCAGCCAGCTCGAAGCCTCACCGGGGAGAAGCAGCCAGGCCAGCTCAACCAGCCCAGAAAGACCAGGCAGGAGCGGCAACAATCGCAGCTCAACCAGCCCAAGTAGACCGGGAGGGAGCTGTGATGAAAGGCCCCGTGAGCCCTTCCAGGCGGTTCCATCAACGAGGCAGAGAGCAACACAGAACCCAACTGAACCAGCCAGGAGCCAAGCAACAACTAACCTGCGCAGGTCAAGTAGGCAAGTACGAAGCCCCGCCTACTTACGGGACTACGTTACCTAGGATCATACCAAGAGGGGACGGGTGTTCTGTACGGACATTAACATACTTGGAAGCGCCGTGCTGCGATCTCATTGGCCAAGCAGGCCGCGCTGATTGGCCCATAACGAATCTCCCGCGATTGATGGAAACTAATCGCGGGAGATTCAAAGCAGTGCCATTGGCCGTGGCTGCCGCGGCTACAGAATAAAAGCCGCGGCTTTTCCCTTTAAACCCCGAGCCAATCCAGGGACATAATAAAGAGCTGAAACTAAGTCACTGGCTCCGAGTCTCCTTTCCCGCGACGGACACGACAGAAAGTATTCTTACTCCTGGGGTAAGTAACCCTCACTTGTACACCCTCTCCCAACTCCTTTGCGCTCGCACTGCCTAACCATTCTCACACCTCTGCCCATCTCCCTCACCCATGCCATGCTTCCTTTATAGCACTGTAAAGCCTTGTGCAACCCTCACATACCCTCCTTGACCCACATCAAGCCACTAGCATGATTCCTTGCACCCATGTGCACAATATCCAACAGATTCTTACAAACTTGCTTACAGTCCCCCCAGACTCTTTCGCTCCTTTTCCCTTCAGGCAGAAGCTATTTACCTTCCTGCTAGTCTAGAATTTAGAGCTGCCTGCCAGCTTCCCAACTGACTTTGATTGTAGAAAGGTGGCAGGAAGTTGCCTTGTTTGACAACTGTGGAATTCAGTTAACAATGACAAATGAAATTGCAGAGGTTGTCATTATTAAGCAATTCCATTGCACTTTATGGTTTCATTATGGATTTCTAGTCTCAGTTGCTGTCATAATTTGAAGACTACCTTTAATGTAGTATAATATAATATACAGTAATAAAAAATATTGTGGACAACTATAATTATTTTTCCATTTGTCTTAAAATGAATCTCACTGAAGATTAGAATCTAAGGACTTTAAAAACTTGATTTCAGCTTTCAGAGGTTGTATTTACACTGCATCTAAGAAAAGAAGCAAAAAGTTTTAAAACACCATAATAATTGTATTTAATAAATTTAAATTAAACTCAGTTTTTGTTATTATCCTTAACCTGCTCAATTTGTTTTCCTAGTTGTGTTTACCTTTTGATGTACGTTGCCTCCAAATGCCACATATTGCCCTTAAGGTAACAATATAGCATTACCCTTAATGTCCTTTTGATACCAGCATTTTCATGCATTTAAACGATACCAAGAATTAAAGAAGCGTTCTACCAATGAACTTCAATCCTACATTCCAACAGCATTTTTCAAATCTTAACTATAATGATATAAATATACTTAGCAGCTCATTCTAATTAATTAGCACGAGTATTTTATCAAATACAAAAATTCTTCCCTAAGTTTTATCTTTTTCAAAGATAATATGGCCCTTAAAAAAAGAATTCAAGCAACTTCAAAGCACCTGCAACAAGCAAATACATCACACATAGTTTGATAGCTAGACATACTTCTAAGGGAGTCCAAGAAGCAGGAATGGCATGTTGATTTTCTCTGCTCACAAAGTACATGTCACAGACAAAGCTGACACAGAACAGAGAAGGCTATTGCAGACGTGCAACCTAATGCTCCTTGCATTACCTAAAGATTGTCTGCTGAACCAATTCATTGACATGGTATCTGCATTTAGCTTTTACAGTCAGTAATTGTTCTTTTAAAATAGATGTTCTTATTTTACTATATTTTATTCAATGTTATTCCATTCTCTGTTTCCGGCAGGGAGAAAGGGAGGGAGGGAGAGGGAGAGGGAGAGATGAATGGGTGAAGAGGAAATATCTTTGTTCTTTTTACATAGTCTTTTTGACCAAAAGAATTCAGGGAGTAACTGGTGTTATTAAATAATTGCTAGAAGCCTAATAAGTCATGAACCAGGAGGTTTATCTTTCTCCCCTTTTTAAATGCCAACATTTATTGCCATCTATGAAAACAGGAGTGCAAGCAAGAGGCAATTTTTAATATTCCCTGGGCATTTTTTTCTTTCCAGTCTGTAATCAGATTGACAGAATATTTGATTTTGTTCCCTGCATACACTATGAATAGAATCGTGAATCCAGCAGTATATTTTCAAAGGATTCATTTTATTCAGTTTTCAGAGTCTGGGTCAAACAAACTGACAGATATTGTTAAAAAAAAAAAAAGAATGATATTTGCATTTCAGAAATACTTTGATTAAACATCAGGTCTCCTGGTACAAAATACTTGTGCTTTTAAAGCTTTCTTAAGTACAATGTATAGTGGGGGGTGTTAAGCCTGTGTTCCCCAACCAGGGTTAAGGAGACAAGCTAAACAGAATGTGCAGCGTTAGTCAGATAGGCACACAGATAAATGAGTGAGATATGTTTGTATGTTTATTAACATACAGTAAAAATAACAGATACGCTTGTACTATCAAAAGATAGTTTATTCCATTTAGAGTTTATAGCATAGTCAAAATAACAGTCCATTAGTCATGTATCATTTTAGTCAGTCCATTCAAGGATATTCAATTAGCAAAGTCCGTGTAGAATATCCAATGTCAGTTCACTTACAAATCAGTCCTCTCTCTCTCCCATTCCAGTAGGGAAAAACGCAGTCTTGAATCCATCCAGTAATTAGGGATCATAAAGCCAGAGAGAGCAAGCTGATGTTCCTTGCTTCTATTATGGTGCTTTCACAACCACTCCCTTAATTACATTCCTACAGTTAAAGTTGCAGACACTTTAACTAATAAACCATGATAACATATTTATTATTTTACCTAAACCAGTTAGGGTAAACAATGTTATCCCTAACAGGGGGGATATAGGAGAGATCTGTTTTCTTCCTTAGATAAGTGCCCTCTAAATTTCTAGCTTGATTTTAAATCCCAGAGATGTCACTTTGGGAATTAGGAATGTATTTAGCCAAATCTTTTTGAAATCAGCAAAATGTCACTATTTCATTCTGGTGGGAATAGATATCAACTGGTAATGGTGTGATTGTTTTTCATACTTATAAATAAATCCCATTGAACACAAAAGTAATTGCTCTCCATTTATTTTAGCTTATAGTAATCAAATTAACTATGAAACAAGATTTTGAAAGAATGTTTTTAAAATGTAAATAAAATACTAAGTGTCATCTTGATTTTGAATTAGAAATGAAAGAATGGATAAAGTTTTAGTATTTATTGGTTCATGCAACAACTATTATTTTCCACAAGGCAAACCATCAGGCTACATGTTTTTTCAGTCAGTTATTAAATATAAGTGTCTTAGCAATAATCTGAGCTCAGGCATTGGCTAACATCCCTCATTTTCAATTTAATTTTGAAAAATGAATGCCTTAATGATTCTCTCTCCCCATCAAAGTCAGCGCTAATAAAAGCAACCTGCAAGGTTTTCCTTGGCTATTTCTATTCGATCCTCTTGTTCATGTTCTTCCACTTTGCTAGGAGTGTGGATGCTGGAAGACAAGGCATGTCAAATAATCCTTCTAATGATCACAAAAGTCACCAATACAATATAATATTGCTGCTGCTGCTTCAGTGACACTTCCTGTTTGCACATAAATTTGCACTTCAATAAGAAGAAACCAGATCCAAGTGCATTGACTAATTGATTCCCTTTGCTGTACATGTGGATAAGTATAAAAATTCCAAAGTAAAACAATGATATGATCTTCAAGTTTATGATCTGTTTCTTGTCACCTGGTTAAAAAAATAAAAACCAATGAAATGACAAAAATGAGAAAAATGTTTAAAACTTATTTGTATAATAAATAAATGGAAAAAAAACTGTGTGTATGTCTAATAAATCCACACACCCACACTGTTTTATCTATATAGACTATATTTTTAATTACTGACTGAAATATCTTGTCTAAAAATTCAAAATTTTTATATCACAATGGCTAGATGTACATAACATACAAAAATCCACACTGTAGCTTCATAGAATGTGTAAACTAAACTTATATCCACATATATACGTGCCTGAATATTGCATTAGGATCAAATGCTGCATAAACTACTTGAGAGTTTTTATTAATGGACTAAAGCAGGGGTGTCCAACCTTGGCAACTTTAAGACTTGTGGACAAACCTGGCTGAGGAATTCTGGGAGTTGAAGTCCACAAGTCTTAAAGTTGCCAAGGTTGGACACCCCTGGACTAAAGAATGAAATTTGCAGCTCTCCCTACAATGTTCTGAAAAGTTTCATATGGGCTATGACACAGAGTTTAAATGAGCAGAAAAAAGATCAGGCAGAAAGGGCTTCTTAGAAAGGAACTTGTTTCTGTATATGATATCTCTTCTCTTCAACGTCAACTAACAACTCAAGTTAGCAGGATTCTTCAGTTGTCATAAAAGTATGGATAGATACTAAAAAAAAGAATAATGTTACCATCAAGCATAATTCATAGAGTCTAATAGCCCATATTTCAATACTTTTCAGCTCAGATAAGTGTGTGTTTCACTAAAACAAAATATGACTGATAGAATATATTTTGGTATATTAACATTACATATTACATAATATATCTATATATGTCCGCTAAGTGCTGGAAATGTAACCAGACTGATATTATCATATGTGATGGACATACCCAAAGGCAAAAAAATATTGGACAAAAATACACACATGGTTAGAAAAAATAGTAAAGTAACTTATAGATCTAAAGCCAGAAATATTTTTTATGGATATTTTACAGAGAAATACAATAAAGGGAGTACATATTTAATTTTACATGTATTAACAGCAGCCAGAATTGCGTTTGCACAACAATGGAAAATGAAGAGATTCCTAGAGATGAAATTGTAATAAAAATATATTAGAATGTGCAGAAATTGATAGATTAAAACTTAAAATTAAGGAAAAAGAAGAAACTGAATATATTTAACAAGGGATTTGTTTTATCAATGGCTAATCAGTGAAAACAGAAATTAGAAACCTAACAGTATAAGAGAAGGATCAATTACAATGAAGATTTACTAAAATGGATAAGTAAACTTTACTATTACATGTGATTATTACTGATGTTAAGAATATTATTTTTACTATTACCAATACTATATCTCAAACTCAATTGTAGTTAGATAGCACACAGTTTATACAGATAATGAATTTTTAAATTATAAAAATACTTTATTAAACAAATTTATACAAATACAGTAAAATCAAACTTTCCACTTATTGCAACTTAAGCAAAACAGTGTTCACTCAATCAGACATTGAGTCAGACAGCACACTGTTTATATAGATAATGATGTTTTATGTTTTATAATGTAAAAGTAAAAAATAAAAAAATACAATAAAAACATTATATACTATATTAGGATATGTTTATAGGGAAGAATGTGGTAAACAATAGTTATGGGTTGTGTTTATGCATTTCTAATGATTAGCACAACTCTAAAGGAAGGCTGTATTGATACTGGTTGTATTTAAAAGTATGTACATAACCTCATTAGCAAAACAACACAAAAATCCATGTTCCTTTTCCATCAAATAGAAGATTCCTATAGAAGAATATAAAGATTTTCAGTCATGATTAGATTACTATTTAATTTAGTGTAAGATTTCATACAATTGTAGTGTTTGCCTGCTCCAGATAAAAAAAAAGTCTATACTCTTACCTTATTGGACAAGTGCACAATGTTCTAAGGCAATTACTAATGTTAAGCAGCTGGCAGTTTTTTTATGCTCTAAAAATGTAGGTCAATCTCTTTTCTATCCTGCATCTTGGTTACATGTCCTATTTTTTATTCATATATTCAGTGACCAAAGGGAAGATAAGATATTCTGAAGGTGAAGGAAAGAGCTTGTTATGTATGTAAATAGTTGAATAAAGGCAAGCTTGGGGTAAAGTGCAGGGTTCTGGCCCTGCACATCTGATTGGGTGTTAAGCGGCTAGATCGGATTGGTCGGGTTCTGAGAATCTGATTGGCCCTTAACGAAGGACTCTTATTGGTACTGGAGCTAGCGTTTCACAAGCTCCTATTGGTTATTTCACATTAGCATTGCCTATATAAAGCAGAGTTGTTGTTATACAAGTTAGAAGTCACAATGCAATAAAGAGTTGAAAGTTCACCAACTGTCTCCATTCATTCTACCCCTGCCTGAATCTATGACACTGGCGACGAGGATGGGATTTGGAGACATCTGATCTTAAGGAACTTGGAAAAAAAAAAACAGAGCACGTGTAAAAAAACGACGCCACCAACGGAAGCCATGTCCGGCGGCATCGTACCACCCGCTCCGTACGATCCATCCCAAGAGGATTGGGAATCCTACATGGATCGCTTTCAGATGTTCCTCGAAACGAACAACCTGAAGGATGCCACACCAGCCAAGAAGCGGGCGCTGTTCCTGATGTACTGCGGCCCGGCTGTCTTTAAAATGGCTAAAGCCCTCGCGAAGCCTCGAGAAGTGAAAGCAATAAGCTGGGACAACCTCGAACCTCTCCTGAGAGACCATTACGCGCCAACCATACCCACACTCATGAGACGCCACGAGTTCTATCAACGAAGCCAACGAAAAGGAGAGAGTGTGGCTGACTTCGTGGCAGACCTCCGGCACTTGGGAGGTCTCTGCGGGTTCGCAGACTTAGATGAAGCATTGAGAGACCGCCTAATTCTGGGATTAGATGCACTAAACGTGCAGAGCAAGCTGATGGCAAAGGGCGACATCGGCCTTGTTGACGCCATCGCCGAAGCCACCGCCGCTGAGGCAACAAAAAAGCGTTTGGCACTTGTTTTGGTCATTTTGAGTACACCGTCATGCCATTTGGTCTGACAAATGCTCCTGCTGTATTCCAGCACCTAATGAATGATATTTTTCGGGACATGCTGGATAGGTTTGTTGTGGTGTATTTGGATGACATTTTAATTTACTCTCGGTCCAGAGATCACCACCTTCAGCAGGTTCGTCAAGTGTTTCAGCATCTTAGGGAGCATAAACTTTACACGAAATTGGAAAAGTGTTTCTTTTTTCAGTCGTCGATAGAGTTTTTAGGGCACATCATTTCTCCCGAGGGCATTGCTAGGGACCCTAAAAAGGTTGAAGCATTGTGTAATTGGGAAGCCCCTTGTCGAGTCAAGGACATACAACGTCTTTTGGGATTCGCCAACTACTATCGGACTTTTATCCTGGACCTTGCTAAAGTAATGGACCTCATAACTCAGCTCCTCCGTAAGAAGGTCCCATTTATGTGGGCCCCCCCTCAACAACAGGCTTTTGATATTTTAAAGAAAGCGTTTGTAGCTGAGCCGAAATTGAGGCATCCGGATCCGAATCGTCCTTTTGTGGTCAAGACCGATGCCTCTAATGTCGCTATCAGAGCGGTACTGTTACAAGCTTCAAAAGATGGTGCACCCTTTTTCCCATGTGCATACTATTCTAGGAAGCTCACAGCTTCAGAGCGCAACTACAGCATCTGGGAAAAGGAGTTGTTGGCCATTAAGGCTGCTTTTGAGACCTGGAGACATCATTTAGAGGGGGCTCGGCACAAGGTAGAGGTTCGTACAGATCATCGAAACTTGGAACATTTGACCACAGCTAATTAATTGAACCAATGCCAGATTCGGTGGTCATTGTTTTTTGCCAGGTTCAATTTCTCCGTTACTTATGTTCCAAGTGGACAGAATTGGAGAGCCGATGCGTTGTCTCGGAAACCCGAGTTTATCCATCCTGAGGATCCTCTTCCTCTACAAACTGTGTTACCAACAGAATCCTTAGCCGTATTGCAAGATCCTGTAGATTTGAGAGCTCGTATATGAGAGGCGCAAAGATTAGACCCATGGATGCAGCAGAGAAAGGGGGAGGTTGGACCTAATTCCCCATGGACCTTTGAAGAGTGCTTGTTATGACATCGAGACTTGTATGTACCCAACACGACACTTAGAGTCCTCATCATGACACAATGTCATGACAATCCAGTTGCTGGTCATTTTGGTTTTCACAAAACCCTGCACTTGGTCACCCGGACTTTTTGGTATCCTCGGGTTCAACACGATGTATCTTCCTATGTCGCTTCTTGCGTACAATGTCAACAAGTGAAAGCGGCATTGGGTGCACCTCCTGGACTTCTTCAACCACTACTGACTCCCAGCAGACCATGGGGAGCGATCTCCATGGACTTTCTAACGCACTTGCCCCTTTCGTCGGGTTACACGACGGTGCTTGTGGTGGTTGACATGCTCACTAAGATGGCCCATTTTGTCCCGTGTAGGAAATTATCCTCGGCTCGTGTTACTGCCCGGCTTTTCATACAACACGTGTTCCATTTCCATGGCTTACGGGACAGAATTGTTTCAGATCGCAATGTTCAGTTCACCGCTCAATTCTGGAAAAGTCTAATGAACGCTGTATGAGTACAAGTATGTTTAGCATTGGCACACCATCCGGAAACCGATGGCAGGACTGAGAAGGTAATTGGCATCCTCGCCCAATACCTCAGATGTTTTGTAAATCAACAACAAAACGACTGGGTGATCTATCTTCCATTGGCAGAGTTTGCCTTAATAATTCTCGGCACAACTCCACCCACATGACACCTTTTTATGCCAATGTGGGTTATCATCAGAGGTTTTTTCCCCTGTCAATTGCAGATTCTCCAGTTCCGGAGGCGCAAGAATTTTTGTCAGAGTTATATGTGGTGCATCAATTAATTTCCAGACAATTGGAATGAGCAAAAGCAGATTATAAGCGTTTCGCCAATCGTTCGCGCCGGGCGACGCTTCCATTGGCTGTGGGAGACAAGGTGTGGTTGTCAACAAAACATCTTCGGGTCGATTGTCCAATTAGGAAGTTGGATCATCGCTTTATTGGTCCCTTCCCTATCGAGGCAGTTATTAATCCGGTGGCTTATCAACTTACTTTACCGTGCTCCATGCGCATCCAACCTGTTTTTCATCACTCCTTGTTAGTACCTGACACTCCATCGTGTACTCTCCGTTCTCCAGAAGATACCGGTTCTCCATCCAGGCTCCATACTGAACCTATTACTGATACTACAGTGGTCGGAATTTATGATTCACGATGGCTAAAGGGACGATTCCAGTACTTTGTGGGAAAACTGGACAATGAAACAGAGATTCGCTCTTGGCAGGATGTATCCAAGGTGCATGCCCCAGATCTTATTCGCATATATCACGCACAATTTCCGTCAAAACCACATCCTGATCGTCAGACTCGGGGGAAGGGCCCTGCGGTGAGGGATAGTGTTGTGACTGAAAGGATCGATCCTGCTGTGAGTTTTGATTCTGATGACTCTGAGGATGAAAGGCTGGAACCTGCTGAGAATTTGGAGTCTGAATTGTTAGAGGACACAGATGTGATCCAGGGGAATGAGAGGTTATCACACAGACATTCTTCGCCTGAACCCTCGACCTCATTCATGCTTGCAGTTGAGCCACAAAATGAGTCAGAGGAGTTAAGCGAGGAAGCTGACAGATCGTGGCTAGATGCCAGAACAAGAAGGATGCTGAAACGTCAGGTTGCATGGAGGCTCTAGACCAGATGAGCATTTAGGGAGATTGACACCCCCATCTAGGTGGTTCACGGAGACAAACTGAGTTAGAAGGGAGGGCGAGCCAATTAGCACGTTGCCTCAGGGATTATAAAAGGACACAGCTGTATGTGGGAAGTTTGTCAGCAATAAAATGATTGATTATGTGCAAAGGTTTTTCGGAAGAGGCTCGGAGCTTTGAGAATTTGTGCCAGAACTGTTGTGATAAACAGGGCGTGTGGAATATAATCTTGAAAGATTCCTTTCTGTTGGATTTGTATGAATAAACAGCATGAATAATTATTATTCACAGCATGAATAAACGAGATGATACCTCCCATCTACCAGCCATTTGGAAACCCGCCCTCATGAACAGACGAGTACCTAACATGAAGAAAGACACCAGACCCACATCCCTGAGAGCCACACAAGATGCCACCACCACACTTCCACATAGAAAGCAGACTCACACCCACACAGCAGATGAGACACGACCACGGACCAGAAGCCACACTGCAGCTGCATCACTACCCGCTTCAAACCCCTCTGAGCCATACATGAAGCGAACTGACCTCCACCATGAAGATGCAGCACGACCACGAACTCGAAGCCAAACAGCAAGATCACAGCTCACCAGGTCAAATCCCCCAGCAACTAAGACTAACCTGAGCACAACCAAGCCCCCACCTAAACAGAACATGCCTCCAGCCAACCCCCCAACCAATCAGAACATAGCCAAGCCCCCACCCAATCAAGTCGCACCCCCACTAGCAGTTAAAAGGAAGAAGCAGCTGCAAGCTCACATCACTCTGAGAAGCACAGAGCTGAAGACCAAGCCTGAAGATGATGAATGAGACTTCATCGAAACATTGCCTAGATACTTCCAAATAACCCAAATAACCAAAGATCCATATATATATATATATATATATATATATATATATATATATATATATATATATATATATATATATATATATATATATATATATATATATATTTGTTTTCTGAGGTTCTCGCGGGTACTGGTATGTGGATCTTTGGTTATTCGGGTTTTCTCCCGCGTAAGATTGGAAGTATCTAGGCAACGTTTCGATGAAGTCTCATTCATCATCTTCAGGCTTGGTCTTCAGCTCTGTGCTTCTCAGAGTGATGTGAGCTTGCAGCTGCTTCTTCCTTTTAACTGCTCCTGGGGGTGTGACTTGATTGGCTGGGGGCTTGGCTGTGTTCTGATTGGATGGGGGGGGTTCTCATTGGTTGGGGGTTTGGCTGTGTTCTGATTGGTTGGGGGATTGGCTGTGTTCTTATTAGCTGGAGGCGTGTTCTGTTCAGGTGGGGGCTTGATTGTGCTCAGGTTAGTCTGCTGGAAGGTTTGAGCTGGTGAGCTGTGATCTTGCTGTTTGGCTTCGAGTTCGTGGTCGTGCTGCATCTTCATGGTGGGGGTCAGTTCGCTTCATGTATGGCTCAGAGGGGTTTGAGGTGGGTAGTGATGCAGCTGCAGTGCAGCTTCTGGTCCGTGGTCGTGTTTCATCTTCTGTGTGAGTGTGAGTCTGCTTACTACGTGGAAGTGTGGTGGTGGCATCTTGTGTGGCTATCAGGGGTGTGGGTCTGGTGTCATTCTTCATGTTAGGTATGCGTCTGTTCATGAGGGCGGGTTTCCAAATGGCTGGTAGGCGGGAGGCATCATCTCGTTTATTCATGCTGTGTGGGCGTTTTTCTATCTCTATGGCTTCTCTGATGATTCTGCTGCTGAAGTGTTCGGTTTTGGCGATAGTTCTGGTATTTTTAAAGTCAATCTCATGTCCTGTGGCTTTGAGGTGTTGGACCAGGGAAGAGGTCGGTTCTTCCTTTTTGATTGAGTTCTTATGTTCTTCAATGCGTGCACCTATTCTTCTGTTAGTCTGTCCAATGTATGTGGTGGGGCAGGCAGTGCAAGGGATTTCGTATACTCCTTGATTTTCTAACTTGATTCTGTCCTTAGGGTTTCTTAGGATGGTGGATATCTTTCTGTTTGTGCAGAATGCTGTCTTAATGTTGTGTTTTTGGAGGATCTTGCTGATTTTGTCCGTAGTGCCTTTTATATATGGGAGGAGGGCTTTGCCATTCTCCTGTTCTTTGTCTTGGATTTTGGCTGGGGTTTCTTTTTGGATTAGGTGGGTGATCTTCTTTCTTTGGAATCCATTGGCTGTCAGCATGCCGGTGAGAGTGTGTAGTTCGGTCTCTAGGTGTTGTTCATCGGCTAAGCATTTTGTTCTGGAGATGAGTGTCTCAGCTACGGAATTGATCTGTGCTGGGTGGTGGTGTGAGAGTGCGTGTAGATAGCGGTTTGTATGTGTTTTCTTCTGGTTGATGGTGTGTCCTAGGGAGCCATTGGATTTTTTGTATACCAAGACATCTAGGAAGGGAAGTTGGTTGTTAGCTTCTGTTTCCATGGTGAATTGTATTTTGGGGTGTTGGCTGTTGAGGTGTGTGAGGAAGTTGTTCAGTTTTTCTTTCCCATGTGGCCAGATTATGAAGGTGTCATCTACGTATCTGAGCCAGAGTTTGGGTTTGTGATCATATTTTTCTAGAGCTTGTGTTTCAAAGTGTTCCATGTAGAGGTTAGCGATGACAGGTGAGAGGGGTGATCCCATGGGTGCTCCTTCTATTTGTTTGTATTTTTGTCCATTGTAGGTGAAGTATGTATTGGATAGGCAGTGGTTGGTTAGATCTAGGATGTGCTTGGGGGGGTTGTATTTGTTTTGGATGGCTGTCAAGGCTTCTTTTATTGGCACTTGGGTGAAGAGGGATATGACATCGAAGCTCACTAGTAGGTCACTGGGTTGTAAGTTTTGTTTCTTTATGATCTCGATGAACTGGAATGAGTTTCTTACGTGTGAGTTGATGGATTCTGCTTAAGCAGACTCACACCCACACAGAAGATGAAACACGACGACGGACCAGAAGCTGCACTGCAGCTGCATCACTACCCACCTCAAACCCCTCTGAGCCATACATGAAGCGAACTGACCCCCACCATGAAGATGCAGCACGACCATGAACTCGAAGCCAAACAGCAAGATCACAGCTCACCAGCTCAAACCTTCCAGCAATTCAGACTAACCTGAGCACAATCAAGCCCCCACCTGAACAGAACACGCCTCCAGCTAATCAGAACACAGCCAACCCCCCAACCAATCAGAACACAGCCAAACCCCCAACCAATGAGAACCCCCCCCCATCCAATCAGAACACAGCCAAGCCCCCAGCCAATCAAGTCACACCCCCAGGAGCAGTTAAAAGGAAGAAGCAGCTGCAAGCTCACATCACTCTGAGAAGCACAGAGCTGAAGACCAAGCCTGAAGATGATGAATGAGACTTCATCGAAACGTTGCCTAGATACTTCCAATCTTACGCGGGAGAAAACCCGAATAACCAAAGATCCATATATATATATATATATATATATATATATATATATATATATATATATATATATATATGATTTTATTACACATATTTTAAAAATATCTAAACCGGAGATTTTTGTGGAGATTTCTAAAAAAAACTCACTTCATAAATAAATATATAAAGAGGCAGAATATAATTCTGAGTAAACTCATGGAAACATTGGAGCCTGACTGAATTATTCATCCATATGGGCACTTAACTTGTTAAGCTGTATATGAATACTACCTATGTGGATTTGTCTCCTTACTGCTTTGCTTCTCCAATAATCTGAGCATTACAAATATAAAGTGTGTTCACAAATCAAAGGAATCTGTCAAGAATAAGTTTCCTAACAACACTATAGAGGCTTAGAAAATGATGCAGGTTAAGTCATCTTGGGATAATGTACCAAGAGCTCGCCTAATGGAAGTATATTGCTTTCAACTAAATTCTCATGTTGTCTGATAAATTACAATTTTGTCTTATTTTCTGCAGCATTACATTCTGTTTCATTGTATACACTACTCTATCATGAAGGATAGGCAGAATCTTTCTGGCAAATGAAATGGAAGATTGTGTGAACTAGTATTTCTGTGAATTCTAACTTATGCAACAATTGCCAAGCCATTAACATTCTACAACAAACAACACTTTATTAGAAATAAACAATCAATAATTATTTGCTAATCATCATGCTGCATTTTAATATTTTAACAAATATGAGCATGACTGAGATTTAACAAGTTGCAAGTGGAAATAGATCAAGTATTGAAAATTTCAAGTGGGTGCCTTTCGATTAGTTGCTAGCAGTGGTGATGAGAATATTTCCCATACCCTAACTCCTCCATTGATTGATTTCATTTTCTCAATTCTGATTCAAAATGTGATATTAAAATGAATGAATGAATGAATGTTTGCCAGGTCCAGTCTGATAGCATTAAGTTAAAATTTTAACATGTCTTAAATCCACAGTTGTAGCAATTAAAAATCGTGATTGCACTGGCTTCTACAATTATTAAACTATGTTTCTTTATTATTATCAATTAAATTCACAGCCGTCAATAAGATAGATAGATAAATAAATGTCATATCAAATGAAATAGGCCTAGTGTAAAGTTTTGTTCTCTCATTGATGTCAAGGCACATAAAACTGTAAAAACATCTGCTGTTAGAAAGAAATTAAAGGCAATGGAATGCTGCATAAATCAGGCAAAAGTATTTTAAAAAGTGCATCATTAATGTTGTGTCTCTGCAATACAATGTTTCTGTTCCATTTAGTACAACAGACACAGAACCCAAAGAGTTTGAGAGGATTTTTTTTCACTCGCTGGTGCAATCTTGCTATTTGTTATTTAGTCATATCTCTTTATTTAAGTGATTGGGAGGATTTTTTTCAAACAATAAGAAGAACCAAGTTTATAATGAACAGGTAACCATTGAAAATTGAAGGCATATCTTAAAAAGTGATTGCAGAATTCATATTTGAAATTTGAAGTAATTGTTCAGAAATTTTACCATAAAGTTGGGACACATCCAGGAATTCACTTGAAAATATGGTGTGAGGTGATTTTATTTCATTGCATTTTGTTCTGAATGTAAAAACTTCTCAAAACAAACTTTATAAGAATATCATCCTCATCCTCATCATCCTCATCCTCATCATCCTCATCATCATCATAGGACTTTGTATTAATAGTCAGGAAATTTAAATGCTCTTTATCATAGTTTATGTTTTCTTTCTTAGTATAGTATATATTTTCTTTCTGCATCTGATATCACTTGTTTTTATAATTTGTAAGCCACCCAGAGTCACCTTGTAGAGGATATAGGTGGCATAGGAATATAAACAAACAAACAAATAAATAAATAGTCATTCATATGGTTTAGATATAGTGATTCTAAATTTGGGCTAAGCCTCATAAAGTATAAATACTGTTATGTGTACCTTGAATTATTCCAATCTTCTACTTGTCAAAGACATTATGGTTGAAAGAGCACTCTGCCCATTTTCTCAGTTCAATACTTCCATCCAGCAACTGACAGATGCCAACAATGATGTTGCTTGGTTAAAGTTAGAATTGGCCAAATATCCAATGCCAAAGTATCAAAGTATCTATAAAAATGAGAAAAAGTGTTTTTAATTGTCCTCTACATTGATTTTACATTTTATGTTATTGGCAGCTTTCTAAACTAATCCCTCAGATTCCAACTACCTCAGTAAATACAAATAGTGAATCATTATGTCACTATAAGTGCAAGACAGTGTTTTTATTCCTTTTGAAATTTTGGTAGAGTGGCTGAGGAGCAAAATGAATTCTTTATGCTCCTAAAATTAGGAATATAAACCTATTGATGATTTTAAAGATCTGTGTCATTACTTTGCATTGCTAAATTATTTATTATTGTTTTATATTTACATATTTAATTTACATTCACTTTTTTTCCCCAGGAGAATACATAACACTACTTCTTCCATATTTGCCCCCACAATACCTCTAATATGTAAATGGGGCTGAAATGTTCTCCAAATCAGCCAGTTTTCTCCAAATCAGCCAGTGAACTTCCAAAACAAAGCTAGATTGGATTTGAATAGAATCTCTCTAGTCCTAGCTCATCATTTTAAATTGTAGCATCTTTATAATTCAAAATCATCATCATCCCAAATGAAAATAAACAAGCAACCTTCCCTCCACAACAAAAGAGTTTTAACTCCACAAAATCAATTTTATGTCCACTTTTAAACTGTGGCAAAATTTAAATGTAATTAGAATCAATATTTTTGTATGTATTCAAAATTTGATGCACTTAATCCACTCTTGAGTACTTTTTTTGTACTAAATTCTTTTTTAAAAGTCTATTCCTTTACTTGTGCTATATAACAATTTTTTTTTCTCATACCTTGATCCCTTGTGACGGTCCGGATAAGTTTCTGAAGCTTTCTTGGCAAGATTTTCAGAAATGGATTGCTATTGCTTTCTTCCTAAGAGAGAGTTGTTGGACCAAGGTCACCCAGCTGGCTTTGTGCCCAATGTGGGACTAAAACTCATGGTTTCATGGATAACAAAGAGAGTAACACCTCATTTAAGTCTAGATTGTAAAGTGCTAAAATATCATTGCCACTGAAGTTACATAAGTCTATCCCATAACAACAATACTTTGCACTAGAATTTTGGATTTTATGTAGCCTTGTTCGGATGTGACAAATGAAATTGCTCATGCTCCCACATCTCTCCTTGAGAAATCTGTTTTTGCAGATCTTAGGAATTGTCAAAGAGAGGAGCAGAGGCCTAGTGGTTAAGATGCTGGGCTTGTTGACAGAAAGATTGACAGTTGGCCATCCAAGCAGCACATGACAGGGTAAGCTCTCATTCTTGCTCCAGCTCCTGCCAACCTAGCAGTTTGAAAGCATTCAAATCAGAGGTGGTATTCAATTGGTTTTCACTGGTTCAGGTGAACTGGTAGTGTGATTTGGCATGGGTCACCGAACTGGTGGTGACCCCTGGTTGGCCATGCCGCTGACCCGGTAACCTGGTCACCAGGTCATTCACTTGCCCTGGTTGCTCTCCTAGCTTTCCCTACCACGTGGCAGTCACAGTGCAGCTTGGACAGATGTCCCATGGCTGCTGCACATGCGCAGACGCTACACATGCAGCCACTACACATGCAGTGCACATGTGCAATGGCCCAGGACATCCACCTACCTGCCTGCCCTCCCAGAGCACACTTTTTTCCTTTTCCCGGTGGATGCACCTCTTCTAGCCCAGCCCAACCTGGCCAGCCAGCAGGTGGCTACATGTCCAGCCATCCTCTTTTCAGCTCAAAAAGCCTCCCCCAACTGACAAACTGCTCTCCTCCTTCTCTGCCTGTTTGTTCTGTATGGCTGAAAAGGAGGAGTGCAGCTGGCTGGTTGAAGAAGGCTTCTTGTGCTGCGAAAGAAAGCAGCTGGAGACTGAAAAAGAGTCACCTCCAGCCACCCCTTTTTCAGCACAAGAAGCCTTACCCAACCAGCCATACTGAACAAACAGGCAGAGAAAGAAGAGAGCAGTCGGTGGGTTGCACTTAAAAAGGGGTAGCTGGAGGTGAATCTTTTTTGGTTTCCAGCCACTTCTTTCAGAATGCTATCGCACTCCACTCAGCCTTGCTTGGCAAGTCGATCTAGTGCTTCAGGCTCAATGTGGTGGACCTGCATGGCCGGCACCTAGAACGCAGCTGTGGCGGCACTTTAGAGAAGCAAAACAAAGTTGGAGGTCAGTAATTTTCACTGCAAGAAGCCTATAGCTGCTGTGTCTTTTTTTCAGTGTGGTTGGAGTCCAGCCATACAGAAAAATAAAACATGTGGTGGCTGCAGGCATCTCATGACAGGGGCGAGATGTGGGCTGGCAGGGAACCCATCAACAACAATAGCTCAGCCCTGGCTTGCCTTCCCTGGCAGCCAGCCATGGAAGGAAGGTAAGGTTTCAGGCAGTCAGGAAAGCCAAACCCAAGCAGCCTAGCCCAGAGCTGCTGGGGGTGGGGGAAAAAACCCTCATAATAAGCAACACAGCCGGGCACTTGGAAGTGTGTGTGTGTGTGCGTGTTTCAGGTGGGTCTTCTCTCCCAGCTTTAGAAGGAGAGGGAAGGAGGAAGGGAATGGATAAAGGAGAAAGAAAGAGAGAGAAAGAGAAAGAGGGAAACAAGAGGGGGGGAGAGAGAGAGAGAAAGAGAGGGGGAAAGAGAGAGAAAAAGAGAAAGAGAGAGAGAGAGAGAGAAAGAGAGAGAAGAGAAGAAAGAAAAGAAAGAGAAAAGGGAAAGAAAGAAAAAGAGAGAGATAAAGGAAGAGAAGGGATAGACAAAGAAAGACAGGATGGAAGGAAGGGAGAGAAAGAAAGAGGGAGGGAGGAGAAAGTGAATGAGATATATGGATGAATGGATGGATAAATAGATACATGGAAGAAGGAGAGAGGGAAAGAGAAAAAAAAGGAGAATAGGAAGGACACAAACCCTGGCTTCAGCACAGCAATCAAGGTCTGGAAGGGATCTCGAACGTTATCTTCTGGTCCAAGGGTCTTCAAACTTGGCAAGTTTAAGACTTGTGGACTTCAACTACCAGAATTCCTGAGCTAACATGACTGGAAGCAGAATTCTGGGAATTGAAGTCCACAAGTCTTAAAGCTGTCAAGTTTGAAGACCTCTGTTCTAGTCCATCCCCTTGCTTCAGCAGGAGATCCTTATAAAATCATAGAATAGCAAATTTAGAAGGAACCTTGGAGGCCATCTAGTCCAATCCCCTGCTCCACCAGGAGATCTTATATCATCTGGAATCTGGATTATTTTGGTGCCTCTAACAGAAAGGAAAATTGGCAGAGCAGTTTACTAGGACTAGGCTGCCATGCAGAGGAAGGCAGAAATAGTCCTTCACTTATAACTACAATTGAGCCCAAAATTTTGGTTGCTAAGCAAGAGCATTATTAAGTGAGTTTCACCACATTTTACTCAATCCGTGATATCTCCTGGGTCTAATGGTCATGTGCAGGCTAGGGAAGTAAATTTGAAGACATGTGTAATGTTCTAATGTACAGAAGTTATAGTTAAATGTGTGACAGAAAGTGGACTATGGGTGTGTTTTTCCAAATGCAGTGAGATTGAATGTATATAGTTTTAGAAGAGGTGTGTGTGTGTGTGTGTGTGTGTGTGTGTGTATACACATACAGTATATATAGTAGATAATTATCCTTTTGTGTGCCCATACACACACTATACTATGTAAGATTTTTGTACACATGTGGCATATATACATTGGATTAAATAGTGTATTTTGGATGTTCAGAAGTAGTAAATAAATAGAGAGGGAAATTGTATCTCTTTGAGGCCAGGCAAGGCACCCCTTGATGTGAGTGATGTCAAGTTGGCCATGCCCACCCAGACATATGGCCACCAAGCCACACCCACCAAATAAGCCACACCCACAGAACTGGGAGTAAAAAAATTTGAATCAATGCAAGTAGATAAATACCACTTCAGTGGTTAGTAACAGCATTCCATGCCCCTTGGTGTAGTAATACTGGCCACATGAGAACAGAAGTGTCCTCAAACATCACTGATTCTCTTGGCTAAGAAATGGAGATGAGCACTATTCCTTAGAATTGGACATGATTTGTCAGGGAAAACCTTTACTTTTCTTTAAAAAAAATAAGGATTGACAAGCAGAAAGACATTTTAGCAGTGAGAAGTGATTATCACCTCATCATGGTGACACTTTTTACTTTTTATTTTTGGGAATTTAGATTCACCTAATATATCAGGTCCAGGACAGGCTTTTGAAAAAGAATCTAGGATCTTTTCTAAGATTGTAGGCTGCTTTTAAAGAAAATGATATATTTTAAAAAAATGTTTTAATTAGTTTTGTCTTTTAAAACAAACAATCAGCAATAAAGATGAGAAAACAATCTCAAAAGAAAGCTAAATGTTGCATTTATATAACTCATATTTAGAAGTATATGTCAGATAATTTATCTCAAACCCTTCAAAAGCTTAAACATTTCCTCATTAACTCTCCTAAGCTATTTTTGAGGGCAAACATTTGAGCTGAACCATGTTGACCAAAGACCCTGCTACTTTTCTACTTCACTGATTCTATTTAATACGGAGAATGCAATTTAAAATTATTTGGAGTAAAATATAAAGTGGTACAATTGATAGAATCTGGCTTTCAACAGTTTTCACATATACACCATCAAATATTTCGTGCTAATATACCATCTCAGAGTGAATTATATTCTTATCAAATATATTCTGTTTCAAAGACCTACAGAAAATCATAAAATCAATAAATAAAATGTTAAAACATTAAAGTTTTAAAAAAGGTCTTCTGTCTTTAATCTGCATTCAACCAATTTGAATAGCACAGAATGATTAAGCTTGCTTTATTAACCAATTGCATTAAATAATGGAATACATAATAACAATAGCAATTAGATTTATATACTGCTTCACAATGCTTTACAACCTTTTCTAAGACATTTACCAAGTCAGCATATTGAGCTCAACAATCTGGTCTTCTTTTTTCTGACCTCAGTAGGATGAAAGATGAGTTAACCTTGAGCCAGTGAGACTCAAACTGCTGAAAACTGGAAATCAGCAGAAATAGCCTGCAGTAGTGCATTCTAACCACTATACCACCACAACTTTGTAATAACTGTAGAATCCTCTGTTGTCTCTGAGCTTGGTAGTTTGGTTGCAGCCAGAGGCCATAGGATGAGGATCACAGTGAGTCTGTGCCCCACGGCATATATTTTTCCTCATTTGTTGTTATTGTTATTAAATAAAAGTTTCCCTCTCGCATATGTGCTAGTTGTTTCTGGCTCTAGGCGGTGGTGATCATCTCCATTTCAAAGCTGAAGAGTCAGCACTGCCTGAAGACATCTCCATGGTCATGTGGCCGGCATGACTAAATGCCAAGAGTGCACAGAATGCTGTTACTTTCCCACAAAATGGTCCCTATTTTTCTACTGACATTTTTACATGCTTTCAAACTGCTAGGTTTGCAGAAGCTGGGTCAAGTAATGGGAGCTCACTTCATTACGCGGTACTAGGGATTCAAATTGCCAAACTGCCAACCTTTCTGATTGACAAGCTCAGTATCTTAGCCACTGAGGCACCGTGTCCCTATTATTGTTATTGTTATTACTAACTAACAAAAGGATTAGTGATTTGGAAATTTACAATGCGAATTTGGTAATTCTGTGGTTCATGCAATTTCATTTATAATCTGAAAGCCATTGATGGAGCTGATGAACATTTTTCTTAGTTTATCTTGTTTTTAATAGAATAATTTAATATGTATTTTTGTTCTTCCATATCATAGTTCTGAAATCTGGTTAAATACTTAGAACCTTCTGCTAAATAACACGCCCTTAAAATTCACTTCAAATCTATTCCTAGTGTATTTGTACTTATTATTTTGTTTTTATAAATATAATTATACATAGCAGAGGCAACAAAGTACTATGTGTTTTTGTTATTTTTAGTACATGGTTGCATCTGCGCTTTAAGGGAGTTTTATAAATAGTATACAATGGATTTCAATATAGTAAAATACAAATAAAATCATACTAAAGGTTGGAATGCAAATTCTGTCAATTCCCAGTTACAGATATCTCCAGAGATGCATTCCTTAAAAGATCTTGCACATTTTTCAGCAATCTTGCATTAAATAATATGGTATTTTTTTGTCATATAAGGTTCTTATGATCGTGGAAGTGTCATGGAAAAAGTTAGATATTGTAAGATGTGCAGGGTTGAAAAACCATACCTGTGCTTCCAATTTCCAAAACAAAAAAGCTCTCTGGCTCTTTATGCCTCACAGGATCTTAAAAACCTATCTGAAAAATAAAATAAAAAAATCTCACAGAGACTTAATTAACAAGATTTGTTGAAATGGTAAGGATTAAGTCTACAGAAATCTCAGCAGCTGCATTACTTTCACTTTAGAAGCCAATTTACTTTTAGTTCATCAGGATAGAGGGTTTTTTTTCAGTATTTTCCTAATAATCTTCTATGAATTGAAGATCAGGCAGCTCTTTTTTTCAAATAACTAAGAAACACACATGTGCTTATCTTCTACCTTATTAATTGAACCTTATCAGGATGTGAACAGACTATCACAGTGCCTTAATAGAAGACTGATGTGTAAATCTCACATATTTCTAAAAATAAATGACAACATAATGTTTATTATGGATCATTTTACAGACATCACTGTAAAATAGAGAAGAAGAATCACTTGTTTGGCATACTCAACACAGCAATTCATTTAAATAGTTATATAAACATATCTAGATACTTTTCAGATCTAAAAATTGGATTTAAATCTGAAGAGTTGATACAGAAATGCACTTAAATGCAAAAGTTTAATTAGAGTAGGCCAAAGCATATATGATCCTGTATTACTTCTGCATAATTTACTTCTGCATAATTTACTTCTACAGGTTATGTTAAATGAATAGGGCAAATCATATAAATAAAACAGGAATACTGTTGGATCAGCTTTGAAAATGTAAAGTGTATTGTTCCTTTAACATGGAATTGTTACATTTCCAAAAATGAAATATTAGACATGAAAACAAAAATAAAAACAAAATAACTCTGCAGTACTTCATGTTAAGACTAGAATATAAAAGAGAGGGAATTAAAATAAATACATTAAAATTATTAAAACAAACAAATAAAAAGAAATGTAATGAAACTACACCATTTTATAGTGTTCCGTTACACATAAGAGTGAGATTCAATGCAGAAAGATTGTTGTAAAAAGGAATATTTGTTTTACATGAACAAGAGTTGAAATTTTATTCTTGTATGTTTGACACAGCAAAAATGTAAAATACACATATCTTGAAAAGAGGCATAAGCAATTTCTCCTTCTCTCTGTACATACTGTTCTATTCTTCTTTACAAGACATTATGATTTGTAAATGAAAGTGAATAATATTAAATAAAACTTTTAATTTTTATAATGGAAAAGCTGAATTATATTTTAAAAATGTCAACCTCTTCCTCACCGCATATTTTGAAATAAGAAGTGGAATAAGAATACAAATGGAAATAAACATTATACTGGGTCCAAAATATCAAATTAAGAAATCAGAACTTTGAAAAAGTCACATAAACCCTATCAACAACTGCAGCGTGTAACGTGTATTCACATTTGAGGAAATAAATATATTGGTTCAAAAAAATTATTAGAAACATTATAAAAAGGAGTAATTGAAATAAATTCTTCCCCATCTTCCAAAAGGAAAGCTCACCTAAGTAAAACAATCATAGAAAATGTGGTTACCAAGATTCAAATATGACAATACTGACAGTGATAAAAAATGAAGCAGAAAATAGTAATATTCCCCAGCTTATATGAAAACAGAACTGTCAGAGAGGAGACAGGACAGCACTGAGGGACCGGAGGAGAAGATAGAAGGGAGAAAAAAAATCCCATGATAGACATTTCTATAACATAGAAAATTGCTAAGCCTGACAGTGGTCACTGCTATGTTTCACCTTCTAGCTGTTATCGCATACAAGAGAACCATCTAGAGAAGACAGTAATTTTGATAAACCAAAGCAGTTCAACTGTGGGTGCAGACAGATTGGAATACAAGCCAGACAAAATAGCTTTATAATGTTGTGGAAGGTTTAAACTATGCCTTAAATTTGTTTTCTTACAGTTCATCATTGAAATATTGGACATCATATTTGTCTGTGAAACATGGCTCAATGCATCTCTCCCTGACTCCATTACCACAGTAAGAGACTATCATGTTTACCAATCAGATCACGAAATTTGTAGAGGAGGTGGTGTTGCTATCTTCTATAAAATGTCCTTACATCTAAAAAACATCCAAGTTACCCAGGAGCTTGCTCTTCCTGAGACCATCACCTGTTAACTGTCCATAAATATCACATTTTGATTCTTCCTATGTTACAGAGCATCTGATTATGACATCGAACATGTAAACAAGCTAAATTCACTACTAACATGGGCAACATCCTGCCCACACACTTTTATCTTTCTTGGTGACTTCAATCTACCTCATATTAATTGGACCCTAAATGAATGTACAACTAAACCCATATATGCAAACTTCTACAATGTTGTTACAAATCTAGGACTGGAACAACTAGTAACCAACAATACTAGACTTAACAACTGCCTTGATCTCATCTTCTGCAATAGTTTGAATTTAATTTATGGAATACAAAATAAAGAACCCTTTTCTAACAGTGACCACAATATGATTGACTTTTGTCTCCACATACGCCCACACAAAAATCATCACAATGACAGAATCTCCAATTATAACTTCAAAAAAGGCAACTATGATCTTATAGACAATGATCTCTCATCCCTTGATTGGTAATCTCTATCCGCTGGATGAAATACTGTTGAAAACCATTACAACATATTCTTACTAGAAATCAAAAGAACCTTCAAACTATACGTACCAATAACAACTCCTAAAACCAGAAAAAGCAGATTACCCATAACAATAAGGAAGCATCAATCCAAAAAGAGATCACTTTGGTGAAAAAACAAATCTGGTCATGTTGCCAACTTCAAAAGCCAATACAAAAATATATGCCACCAAATAAAAACTGAATGCACTCATTATCACTTTCAACAAGAGCAAAACCTTCCATGCACAAATTCCACCCAAGCTTTCTACAATTTTGCAAACAACAAACTAAAAGACTCAAGGTCCATCCCACCCCTGAAAGGACCGAATGGTAAAGACTGCAATGATGACACTATTAAAGCAATTCTCTTTAACACATTCTTTGGTTCAGTATTTGTAAACAGCCATGGATCAAGCCTAGAATTTCCTCGTCAAACCACAGACAACTACAATGATCTAATACATATCAATTTTACAGAAGACATTGTTGAAAAAGCACTACGCAATCTAAAACCATCCCTATCTATTGGATCGGATGAAATATGTGCCTACTTCTTTAAAAGGCTATTCACTGCCATAGCCAAACCTCTAAGCATAATCTTTGAAAAATCTTTCAGGACCAGCTCCTTGCCTAACCTATGGTCACAAGTCACTGTCAACCCCATCTTCAAAAAGGGAGACCCCAGCCTAGTTGAAAATTACAGACCAATCTCTTATGCTGCATCTCCTGTAAAGTCATGGAATCAGTTATTAACCAATCCATCATCCTCCACTTAGAAACAAACAACCTACTCTCTAATGAACAATTTGGTTTTAGGAAAAAACTATCCTGTAATCTGCAACTCTTACATTGCAAAAACATATGGACTACACAACTCAATCAGGGCAAAAGAATAGACACAATCTACATTGACTTCTGTAAAGCCTTTGATTTAGTGGTACATGACAAACTACTTGTCAGCCTCAAGATACCCCTTCTACCTTCCCCTTCCTGACTATCTGCTATTATTTCATTATTTCTCTCGGCTGTCATGGCAATGGTGGGAGGGGGGATTTTATATGGGAAGAGAGCTGGAGGTGTTTGCATTCCTTGCTGGGCTAGCAAGGGGAGGGGGGATTCTTGTCTTTAACTTTCCGTTTCCTGGCTATCTTTTCCTCTTTTGCGCAACTGCGAACTTTTATCAAAATATGCCAAGGTCATTTGACAAGACGTCTCATCACCATCTGAAGATGACCACATGAGCCGTTTCAAAAGTTTTAATTGGAAGAATCATTTGAACTTTGGGGGGTGGGGGCAAACCTATTCCTTTGTATATGCATTCTACCCGCCAATTTCTCAGTTTCGGAATTGCTTTGTAGCTACCACTTTATTTCCCAGTAAAAGGATAACTTTGCTCTACCCCATGGAGTCTGAGTATTTTTTTCTTGGGATCTAAAAGGAGCGCATCCTGACACTACTCCTAAAATTAAAATCTTATGGTATCTCTGGACAACTGCAAAAACTGGATAGAAGTATTCCTGTCAAACAGACAACAAATGGTCAAAATTGGGAGTGTCCTATCAAATTATGTAACTGTCAATAGTGGTGTCTCCCAAGGCAGCGTTCTAGGACCAACTCTCTTCATACTCTACATAAATGACCTCTGTGATCATATTAAGAGCAACTGCGTTCTCTTCGCTGATAATATAAAGCTGTTCAATACCACAGACAATACTGCTACCCATCAAAAAGATCTTGACTATGTATCAGAATGGTCAAACAAATGGCAACTTCAAATCTCAACAAATAAATGCTCTGTCTTACATATTGGCAAAAAAAATATCAGAAAATAAAATACAAGCTGAATAGTCAAGACCTTGTTGATGATCCAAGCTCTGTAAAGGACCTTGGAATACTCATCTCTAATGATCTAAGTGCTACAGCCCACTGTAACTACATAGCTAAAAAGGCATTAAGAGTTGTTAACCTAATCCTACATAGCTTTTTCTCTGGTAATATTACACTACTAACTAGAGCATACAAAACATTTGCTAGACCAATACTCGAATACAGCTCATCAGTCTGGAACCCGCATTACGTATCTGATATTAGCACAGTTGAGAAAGTCCAGAAATATTTCACAGGAAAAGTTCTCCACTACTCTACTCATTGTAGAATACCTTATGCCACCAGACTTGAAATTCTAGACCTAGAAAACCTTGAATTATGCCGTCTTCAGTCTGATTTAAGTATGGTATATAAAATCATACATTGCAATGACTTACCTGTCAATGAATACTTCAGCTTCAACCATAACAATACAAGAGCAAACAATAGATACAAACTCAAGGTTAACCACACCAAACTTGATTGCAGGAAATATGACTTCAGCAACAGAGTGGTCAATGTCTGGAATACTCTACCTGACACTGTGGTTTCTTCTCCAAACCCCAAAAACTTTAACTTTAGACTGTCCCTTTCCTAAGAGGTCTGAAGGGGACATTCATAAGCGTGCCAATGTGTCTACCGTCCCTGTCCTATTGTTTCTTTTATTTTTCTTATATGTATCCATTTCATGTACTCATGACTATGTATATATTTATACCTATTATCTTGTAAGTGATTGACAAATCAAAATAAATAAAGTAAATAAAAAAATAGGCAATAGGAATGAATATTTAATGAAAGAAGCATCTACTTTATATTTCACTTTTAGAGGAATTTGTGGATGTTCTCCACATCTTTTCTTAAAATCATATTATCCTATAATTTTATACTAGCAGATTGTTTTAGCTATGAAGTATTTGCATATTTAAAAAAAACCCAATACCCCAAGACATTATTAATATTTAGGAGAATTCATTATATAAGTTGAAATTCTCCTAAACAAACAGCTTTGTATATATTCACCAAGTGGATACAGATGTTTCATCAGTGAAAGGTAAAATTCTCATGCAGCTTAATTGATTAGGAGTTTTTTAGAATGAATTTAATATTTTGCCTAAATTTGAAAGAAGAAAATATTGCTGTTGGCAGGTCAAATCTCCTCAGGCTCAAACTTGACTCAGGCTTCCCTCCTTCTGAGGTGGTAAAATAAGGATCTAAACTGTTGAGGGCAATATACTGACTCTGTAAACCGCTTAAAGAGGGCTGTAAAGCACTGTAAAGTGGTATATTAGTCTGCTATTGCTGTTCAGTTCACACACACACACACACACACACAAAAACAATACCCAGACTTAATCTTTTGGCTGAAATTATACATACATTTTTCTTTGTATAAAAAAACAACAACAGGTTAATTGTATTCATTTATTTAACTTTATTTTGTCCAGCCATTCCAAAAAACTTCAGTTTATTACTTGATGGCTAATGAAAGAAGCAACATACTTACTTAAGCATCTCTATGTGCATGTCAAGAAAAGGACTATTTTCTCTGTATCAATAGAATTCTGTTTCAAAGGGCTTGCACAATGAGGTCTAAAAGTCTAATTAACACAAACAGAGTACTTATGGACCTTTGGGACTCCAGATTTATTTTCTGTAATACTAACACCTAGTATCTGAGTAATGAATACAGTGCCAAAAGTGTTTTTCTTTGCCAGAATAGAAAAGGAAGTTTTTAATTTTGTTTTGGGTCTTTATTGCTGAGATGTGACAGATGGTAGCATTGATATTTATATTATATTACTATCTTAGAGCAATATCTTTGGCTTTCCATGCATCCTAATTTTTTTTTTGGAAGGTGGAACCTCTGGAGAAAGGGGAACAATTACTTCAATCTACCATACCCTGGACTTTTAATGAAGCATAAGAAACAAGGAAGTAGCATATCAATAGAGGAGTAATTATAGAATGAAAAAAGGCACATATTCTTGAGGCCTCATAAACAAGAATAAACACCAGAATGTTAAACTGAATGTAATTATGTCTATTCACAGGGTAAATAATATAGGTTCTCAAGTATTGTGTCTCTTTTTGCTCAGAGAAAAAACTAGTAATAAACTATCAGTTAAGGACTTTATGTTTGCATAAAACTAACCTAAAATGTGTAACTGATAAATTATTATTAATAATATCAAGTAGGTATTTATTAGAAATATACTGGATTGTTTGTTACAAACACCACTGTTCCTAGAAACAATATTTGTGTGTCTGGAAAGCGTTGAACTGAATTCAACTATCATAAGATGTTTCCATTCAAAATAAGCTTACTTTAATCCTTGCAGCTTTGCAAGGCCTTTGTAGCCAAAGTAATTTCTTAACTTCTCTACAATATTCAGATATGTACTTTAGAGAGTTTGCCATCCTTAAAGTCATTCAATCTAAGTCATCAGAGCTTCTTGCAGTAGATGCACGAAGAATGTTGCCTTATTTTTGGAAACTGACTTTGTCTCCGTGGAAGCTAGAGCTTGATACTATCTTTTTAACCTTTAACTAAAGTTAATGATTCTTCCAATTGGTCTGGAAAGGCACCAAGGCTATTTTAAGACAACCCAGGGTTTTTGTGTGTGTTTTTTTAAATGTTATTAGCAAGTTTCATTCCCTGGGACTTCTGTTGGAGAGACTGTGCTCATTCAATTTAAATATGTCAAAACTCTTCCTAAGCAATGTAGTTCAAACATTGATTTTCAAAACAAACTAAGGCTTGTGCTCAGCATCTCAGCCTATGTGTATTTTTAATACACATTAATTTCGTCATTTGTATATCTTGTCATCTGTTTCTGACCCTTGGTATTTTGATGAAGGGAGGGGGAGGGGGAGGAGAGGAGAATCTGGTTGAATTTTGAGGAGGAGAAATCCCATCAATAAGAGTTTTGCAAAATTGAATCAATTGTACAGAAGTATAGCGTGCTTGTTTTCACTGATCATATTCATGCAGGCACTGAATTTCTAGCTGTTTTTGTGCTTGATTTTAGAGCCCCAGTCTATTCTATCTCTGTGGTTTTATTATTCTTAGAACCAGATTACAGGAATCAAAAGTGTGGTTTTACACTTCTGTATTTTTTATTTTATTCATTATTTTGGGGTGGGGAGATATTCTAATAAGCTTTCAAGATTCTGTTCTTCTGTCTTATAATAATAAAGAACATTTTTGGCATTTGTGCTTGCTTTCTTTTTTTGACCTTGCTTATTTTCAGAAACTGACATCATTGATATTCCAACGTTGATTAATTATTTTCCCCCTTTGTTCCCAAGCCTACTTACTTTTTTCCATGTTGTCTAATCTCTTTGGGGTTAGGATTCAGTAAGATACTGGGTCCTGTTTTGAACCTTTTTATTCTAGATCCTAATAATATTCTATTATTATTAATTCCACTGAGTTTGAATGACTAACCTACTAAGAAGATATACTTTTAGATGGTATTCTTTTATTCTTGTCCTATCATATTATATGTAATTATCTTTATCCTTGTCATTCAAATTCTAAACCAATGTGCTGTATAGCTCACCTTACAATTTCTATTACCTTTCTTCACTCCTGAATTAATATTGGTAAAACATTATTATTTCATATGTTAAAATCCCTAAATAGTATGAGGAAATCAAAGGATTTCAAGGGCAACAAAAATTTATACAAACTGTTTGACTTTCCTAGCAGGATGAGCAATTCAATAATTATCATTTATTCTACCCTTCTATATATGTCTCAAGGCACTACAAAATAATATCTGGCGGACAAAACCTGACACACAGGTTTTATTTTACTAATGGTTTACTTTCTATCAAATCATGTTCTTAGCACAAGTACAAATATAGAATAAATTCATTTGATATTATTTAGAAATATTTAAGTAAAAAGTGCCAATATAGTTATAAATAGATGAGACATAAATAAAAGCAAGGCTAGGAAAGTGATTTGTAAATATTGTATTCCATATGCCTGAATTACTGAAAACATGATTATTTTTCTTCTCTAATTAACTGGTTATGAATCTGATATCTGTATGTTTGGAAACCATCCAAAGTAAACATTGAAAACTAAACAAGAAATCCTGAAAATTGTAGGAAAAAATATGCCTAAGAAAAAACAGTGATATTGTAAGCTAGCTTCAGTACAATATATTTTTTCTGCTCAGATTGGTGTTGCTATGTTCTACACAAATTATAGCTAACAGGTGGTCTCCAGACAGTTCACTATATAAAGTGCACTGCAGTAGTTCATTGTGGTAGTGATAAATCATTGTTACACAACTAAAGAGAGCTGGAAATGTTGAATCTGGATGAAAACATCTTTGTCCATGGACTCTACTTGTACATCCAGGAATAACTGTGTACCAAAACATCCAGAATCCAGCTGTGAAATTGCTCCTTTGGGAGAATGCTGGAACCTTATTAGAGTCAAGTGTACTTTTGTTTCATGATTCCAGAGACCAGCTTGGTCTCTGAACTTCCTGAACTTCCTGTCACATTGTTGCATAAATCCCCAAGCTTTCTCTAAAATTATGAAGAGTCTGAGATGAATTATCTTAATTTAACTCTCTCACAAATTCAATATTCCAAATAGCAACAGTTTTCCTTTGGACTAAGAATTGATGTGATCTGTTGGATAAGTAAAATTGAAATCATGACAAATGGAGTTCCAAGTCTTTAAAGGATAATGAAAAGAATGTATTTTGTCCCTGTCAATAACTGCTTAAAAGAGTCCAGTGTGCTCCTTGGTCATTTGTCCAAGCATGTTCCTTTACTCATTTGTCCATTCAGCCACTAGTGGTCAGTCAAACCCAGCTTATGAAACCTGACTCACAGAACTACTATGCTAGAAGGCCTAGATTCAGTTTTTGGGAGGCCTAACATTACCCTTAGTAACTGTAGCTCAGTGGAGATTCTGCCTTTGTTTTCTGACCAAATTGTCTGGTCTCAAGTCCAGGCTGATAAGTAGACCTTAATAGGTTCCAAGAAGAAAAAGTAAAGGCTTGTAAAGAGACTGATTGAAGAATTGGTTATCCAAGCTCACATTCTCATTGAGTGATATCAGCTAGAAACAGAAATAAAAAACCAGAATGAAGATTTTTACAATGTATCTGGGCAATATAGGTACAAGGCACTGTAGAGTCATTATCTAGCCAAGTTCACAAAAGGATTTTCAGTTCTGATTGCATTAATGTGATTAGCATTCATGAGATTTATATTTTCATATTTTCTATATGCTGCATGGCTCCATCTCTTCACAATTGAATTTTAACATTAAAGCCAACATTGCTATTAACTCTTAGCAAAATTATATTTGTAAGGAGAAGAGTTTATATTTGTAGGTAATAAGGGAAGGATAATTTATTATAAGCATTGCCCTTTTAGTAATTTCCTTTAATATCTGCCAAAATCTGAACATTCATTACAGTTTCCATATTTTATTGTTTGTATGACCTCTTGATTTCCTAATTTTAGTGAAGCTAAGAAACCTGTAAGTTTTTGTTTATCCAATTTCCTGTAATTTACCTTAATATAGATATTAAAACAATTCATGGACAATAGAACATAGAATAACAGGGTTGGGGGTCTTCTACTCCAACCTCATGCTCAAGTAGGAAACCTACACCATTCTGGACAAGCAGTTGTCCAATTTCTCTTTAAAAACCTCCAATAATGGAGTATCCACAACTTCTGGAGGCAAGCTGTTCCACTGATAAATTGTACTCACTGTCGGGAATTTTTTCCTTAATTCTAGATTACTTGCATCTTTGATAATCTTCTACCTGTAACTGCCTGTCCTGCCCTCAATTTTTTTGGGAGAATACATCAACTCCCATCTTTCTTGTGGCAGCTCCTTAAAAACTGGAGACTGTTGTCATATCACACTTTCGTCATTCTTTAAAGACTTATTAAAAATTTTAGAAATTACATACATAATTTTTTAGTTTTGTTGTAAGAAAATGATTGTTAAAAACCAAGATGTTTCACATAGAGAACAAAAGAGGGCTTAAATACTTCTGCTAAATGTCTTTGACGTTATTTTTATTTCAATTTTCAGAAAACATGCTTGCTTGTCTCTTCCAAATTGTTCTGACAGATAGAATTATGAAAAATAAATGCTATGAGTCCCATCATGAAAGGAATATAATGCCTCATTACATATCACATGTTGACATTTACATCTGCATTTATTATAGCAAGCTATACTTTTAAAGAATTTGTATGCATGTGTATATAGTGTGTATAAAACTTTTTAAAGTATAGCTGTTATTATAAATGCATACTGTATATAAATGTCAAAATAAAATATGCTACACACACACACACACACACACACACTTTTTCAGTTGATTATACAAATAAGATTTTTTGGGGGGGGTATTTATACTGTATGCCTATCTCTTTTTTAAAACAACCTCAAATATCTAGAGGTGGGCTTGTATAAATACATTTCAACATGTTTGTATTATTGTAATTGTTTTTCCTCCAAAAGGGAAGATTTCAGATCAATGTCTGTGCATAAGATGTGAGATTCTTCCATTTATTATAAGTGACTGTGTGATGTATGTGATAATCTTTATTTCATTATAAAAAAAAAAATAGTAGTCCAATCCTCCAAACTCCAAATTACAATTGCCATTTTTAAGTGTGTCACCACACGGGGTGATAGGATCAAGGAGATGGGAAAGGAAGGGGTCTTTGAGAGAGTCAAAACTAAATCATCACTCAAAATTAGGCATGCATGCCCCTAACTACCTCTATTCCAAACACAACTGGCCTTAAATGCAAGCTACTCAATGCAAGAAGCCTTGTAAATAAAATACCTGAATTTCTCCTCTTACTAAATACAGCTAAATTTGACATTATATTTGTCTGTGAAACATGGCTCAATGCATCTCTCCCTGATGCCATTACCACAGTAAGAGACCATCATGTTTACCAATCAGATTGTGAAATCCATAGAGGAGGTGGTGTTACTATCTTCTATAAAAAGTCCCTACATCTAACAAACATCCAAGTTACCCAGGAGCTTGTTATTCCTGAGACCATTGTCTATGAACTGTCCTTAAATATCACATTTTGGTTCTTACTGTGTTACAGAGCCCCTGATTATGACATTGAACATGCAAACAAGCTAAATTCACTACTAACATGGGCAGCATCCTGCCCACAGGCTTTTACCTTTCTTGGTGACTTCAATCAACCTCATATTAATTGGACCCTGAATGAATGTACAACTGAACCCACACATGCAACCTTCTACAATGCAGTAACAAATCTGGGACTAGAACAACGAACAACGAACAACACTAGACTTAACAACTACCTCAATCTCATCTTCTGCAATAGTTTGAATTCAATTTATGGAATACAAACTAAAGAACCCTTTTCTAACAGTGACCACAACATGATTGTCTCAACATAAATCCACACAAAAATCATCACAACGACATAATCCCCAATTATAACTTCAAAAATGGCAACTAAGATCTTATAAAAAATGATCTCTCATCCCTTGATTGGCAATTTCTATTCTCTGGATGCAATACTGTACAAGACCATTACAACATATTTTTACTTGAAGTCAAAAGAGTCACAAAACTATATGTACCATTAACAACTCCCAAAACCAAAAAAAAAAAACAAATTACCCAAAACAATAAGGAAGCTTCAATCCAAAAATAAATCACTTTGGCAGAAAAACAAATCTGGTCATGTTGCCAACTTCAAAAGCCAATACAAAAATTTGTGCCACCAGATAAAAACTGAATGCACCAATTATCACATTAAACAAGAAGAAAATCTCCTATACACCAATTCCACCCGTGCTTTCTACAATTTTGTAAACAACAAACTAAAAGACTCGAGGTCCATCCCACCTGTGAAAGGACCTAATGGTAAAGACTGCAATGAAGACACTGTTAAAGCCAACCTCTTTAACACATTCTTTGGCTCAGTATTTGTAAACAGCAATGGATCATGCCCAGTATTTCCTAGTTGAACCACAGACAACAACAATGATCTAATACATATCGATTTTACAGAAGATAATGTTGAAAAAGCACTATGCAATCTAAAACCATCTCTATCTATTGGACCGGACAGAATATGTGTCTACTTCTTAAAAAAGCTATCCACTGCCATAGCAGAACCTCTAAGCATAACCTTTGAAAAATCTTTCAGGACCAGCTCCTTGCCAAAACTATGGTCACAAACCATGGTCATCCCCATCTTCAAAAAGGGAGACCCCAGCCTAGTTGAAAATTACAGACCAATCTCCTTATGCTGCATCACCTGTAAAGTCATGGAATCAATTATTAACCAATCCATCATCCTTCACTTAGAGACAAACCACCTACTCTCTAATAAACAATTTGGCTTCAGAAAAAAACTATCCTGTAATCTGCAATTCTTACACTGCAAAAACATATGGACTACACAACTCGATCAGGGCAAAAGAATAGACACAATCTACATAGACTTCAGTGGTACAGGACAAACTACTCCTAAAACTAAAATCTTACAGCATCTCTGGACACTGCATAACTGGATAGAAGCATTCCTGTCAAACAGACAACAAATGGTCAAAATTGGGAGCGTCCTATCAAATTCTGTACCTGTCAACAGTGGTGTCCCCCAAGGCAGTGTTCTAGGACCAACTATGTATCAGAATGGTCAAACAAATGGCAACTTCAAATCTCAACAAATAAATGCTCTGTCCTAAATTTTGGCAAAAGAAATCAGAAAATAAAATACAGACTGAATAGTCAAGTCCTTGTTGATGATCCAATCTCTGTCAAGGATCTTGGAGTACTCATCTCAAATGACCTAAGTGCTAGAGCCCACTGTAACTACATTGCCAAAAAAGCATTAAGAGTTGTTAACCTAATCTTACGTAGCCTTTTCTCTGGTAATATTATACTAATAACTAGAACATACAAAACATTTGCTAGTCCAATACTCGAATACAGCTCATCAGTTTGGAACCCACATTATGTATCTGATATTAACACAGTTGAGAAAGTCCAGAAATATTTCACAAGAAGAGCTCTCCACTACTCTACTCATTGCAGAATACCTTATGCCACCAGACTCGAAATTCTAGACCTAGAAAACCTAGAACTATGCTGCCTCCGATCCGATCTAAATATAGCATATAAAATCATTGCAATGTCCTACCTGTCAATGAATACTTCAGCTTCAACCATAACAACACAAGAGCAAACAATAGATACAAACTCAAGGTTAACCGCACCAAATTTGATTGCAGTAAATACGTCTTCAGCAACAGAGTGATCAATGTCTGGAATACTCTCCCTGACTCTGTGGTTTTTTTCCCCAAACCCCAAAAACTTTAACCTTAGACTGTCTACTATTGACCTCACCCCTTTCCTAAGAGGCCTGTAGGGGGTGTGCATAAGCACACCAACGTGCCTACCATCCTTGTCCTATTGTTTCTTTTATATATTTTTCTTTTTTTCCCATGTATTCATAACTATGTTTTACTTATACCTATTATCTTGTAAGCAATTGACAAATAAAAATAAAATAAAAGAGTCAGCACATGATTCTCATGAGTTTGAAGCAGGCCAGGGAGAATTTGGAAGACCTGGCATGGTGTGGGCGTGGGGGCAGAAAGTTCGGGAAGGGTAAATGGTACAGCCAGGTATTATTAGTGCAGGAAGGTGAAAAACACTTACCAAACCAACTTTCTGTCCATTGAATTTGCTTATGGGAAGTTGATAGGAAAGGTCAGAAATGGAAAATTATATGACTATCATATATCCAAACTTTCATAAGTGCTAGCTAGTTGCCAAATGACCAAATTTTGATTACATGATTGTGTGAGCCTATGTTGGTCATAACTTTGAGACCTGGTCATAAGTTCTACTTGTTCAGTGACATTGGGGTTTAAAAGGGTAATTGAATGAACAGTTTGTAAGCAAGGACTATCTATACCTGTCTCCTATTCTGAAATAACCTAAAATAATGTTTATGACATTGTTGTCTGGAATTAGATCTTTTTAATCTTTGAGAAACAATGTTGGCCATATCTTCATTCCAGACAATTGTTAGCAATATCCCTGACTGGTATATTGGCTTTTTCTTTATCTCTCAATTCATTGGAGGAAGAAAGCACCAATTGGTTTCCATTCTAATGGTAAGTATTTGAGCAGAAGTGGTTTTTCTTGAGAGAGATTTGCATAAACCTCTTTGTATAAGATAAAAAAGGAGGGAGTGAGGAAGGAAGGAAGGAAGGAAGGAAGGAAGGAAGGAAGGAAGGAAGGAAGGAAGGAAGGAAGGAAGGAAGGAAGGAAGGAAAGCAGACCTTCTGCTTTTTTATTAGTGGATTTGTAACATAAACTAAAAGTCTAGTCTGTACCATTCTAAAAGTGAATCTATCAAAAATATTTTTTTTTTAAAAAAAACCACTGTTTTACTGATCCAGCAATTGAAGGTGAAAAGGTAAGGTAGCAGAGAGTGACCAGAGAGAAGAGATCATTCCTACTATAATAAAACTAACTAACTGGAACAGAGGCATTTGCATATAAGGAAAAGAATAACAGGCAACTAACATAGTTTCAAAACACGACTTTTTACTTAAAGCAATTAAAGTGGGTAGAGATGGCCTTGGTAATAAACTGGGGGAAAGCAGAAGATTATGTTATGTATTACTATTCTCAAAGTATGGTTATAGACTATCTTTGTATTGGAACAACAGGTTATCTTGATAAGATCCTACTCCCTATAGCTTGGCCATCACTTTTCACTTTATTTTAAACCCTGTGTCTTGTTGGAAAAATTAATGTGTGAATTTAAAAAGTTGTCTTAAAATATGTTTATTTCTGAGTGCAATAAAACTAATCACAAAAAAGGAAATTACAATAAGGAATTTTCAGCAATTTAGCATTTGTACAGATAATATGCATTTTCTATTTAGGTCAAATATAGTATAAGTAAACAAACAAACAAAACATACATTATGAAGATAGATAGACAGACAGACAGACAGACAGACAGACCTACAAATGATGCTTTATTACTGGAAAGGATTTGATACTATTATTTTTCATACATCTGAACTCATCGAATAAACAGGTTGAACATTTTTTGAGTTAAGTACACAATATAAAATATGTGAGTATATGTATATATAAAGACTGTATTTTTTCATCACTTTTTAAAGCTGACTCAGTGACTTTTTATTATGCTCTAAAACTTATTCAGTAAGTTTCTTTTGAGATTTATAGGCTGGATCAACCTTTTATTGCAATCAAGTAACATGTAAGTCTGTTCTGAGATTGCTGACAATGGTTTCCTCTCCCCAGAGATAATGTCAAAATAGTCAAGATTCAAGAATAACATAGGTCAGAGCATACTTTATAGAAAAGAGTCTCAAAATCTATTAATTTACCAATTCCCAAATGAGTTCGGCATCTGGTGTTGTTTGCCAATGATAAAGAAACAAGAACTGCTGGATTCCTTCCAATTCTCTAGAAAACATTATAAAATTATTGTCAAAACATTATTGGGCATTTTATATTGTAAATCAATGTCTTGCTCACAAAAGTATGAATAAAAATAATGACCAAAGGTTGACAAGGGCTTCTGAAGTATGTTAAGGAGTAGAAGAAATCTTATTCTCGGTAGTTAGTTAATGAGATATTTTGTCATGTTTCCATTCATTCCTGTCAGCAAGAAATGATTCATTCAGGTCAGGCAAGAATGAGCAATTAACAAATATTATCATCATAGCTGTTTTGGAAAAAATTTATGGTGGTATCAGTATGAAAATTATTATTGTTCAGGATGTGTCAACAGGGTTAATAACCTTGTCATATTGTGTAATCCTTGGAACTGAGCCAAGAAAAACATAGACATTGATGTTGTTCAGTTTGCTGAGCCCCGGATTTATGATGCACATGTCAAACGGCTGTTTGTACAACTGGAAAACAACCTGCATTAAATTAATATGTAAATGCTTGATTAGGAGATTATTGTGTAGAATTTTCCTTTTCCTTTTTGTTTTTAAATGCGCACACAACTTCTGTACATTCTTAAAAATATAGGCCACTACTAATGTAATTACCCTTATTAAAACATAAAAACTTCTAAGTTTTTATATGGCAATCTGAACAGTTTAATAAGCAAGATGTACACTTTCTAAATAATAATAAGAGAGGAGCAGCCTTAAGTGAATTTTATTCCATAGTCTACACACACTTTGGCATGGTTCTTGGGCAGGGGTAGGATTCAACCACTGTTACCACCAGTTCGGTGACTACACGCGTGTAAAAATCCTTAAGCTGTGCCACCCAGACAACTGAAAAGCACTGCATGCGGGTGCACAGCATTTGAAAAGCCACCTTTTTCCTGCTTTTTCAACCTCAGCTGTGCCGCGCAAAACAGCTGAGGTTGAAAAAGCAGGAAATAAAGGATAGGTAAGATACCAGGTAGGTGGGTGGGCCAAACAGCAACAACACAGAACCAGTCGGTGTCTGCCGCTCTTCAGAGCTACTGTTTCTATAGAGCCGGACAGAACCAATAGCATCCCAACCCTGTTCTTGGAGTTTTGTTTATTTATTTTTTATTTTTTGCCTCAAGCAATTTCATGTCTTAAGCTGCCCATGCCTGTATACTGTTGAAACACTAGTGGGGTAAATGATTTTATCACTCACTTTAATAAGTAATTTATAGCCATTGAGAGATGGTAAATACATTTTTTTTCCATGTCTTCTGTAACTTGTCCCTGGAACAGAAAGTTCCAAGGAGGGGCGGGAAAGAGAGGAATATTGTATTATATGTTTTACATAAAATTATTGCTTGAGATAAGTGGAATTTTATGTAAAATATCCCACTTCCGGTGATTAAGTCATATGGAAGTGCTTTTTCTTAAATTTTTCTCTTATTTTTAAATAAGTATAAAATGTATTAAAATAATAACTTATACCTCCTTGGCAATGACATTTCAAAATGAATATTATCATAAAATTCAAACCCTAAACTCCACCCAAGGCACATTATAAGAGTTTAATACTGCACTGTCTGCTATAACTGATTGTGGGGGGAAAACAATTTGATGAGAACTATAAAAGAAATGCCATCAGGAAGAATAAGGCATTTTAAAAGAATAAGACAGAAATATTCCCAAGTATCAATTTACCAAAGTCATATCTTCTCTGTTCCCACTAGCACAAGTTTATCGACAATAGAGTTTCTTTAAACATCCATATTTTAAAAATAACTGTGAGTTTTAAAACATAAACCAGCTTTATATACAAAGCTTCCTTCTCTCACTTGTAATAATCTTATATATCTGGACTTATAAAAAACATTATTGAGCAAGACTGAATTTATACCATTGAATGATTTGTTTCATTTCTAATTAAATTTTGTCTTACTTTTCTGTAAATTTTCATTCATTTTCAATCATATTTGTCAGTGTGATCTACCAAGTGCATAATAAAAACTCTCAAAAACATCCAGCCTTATGCTACAAGATCTTACTGCAGTCCTTAAAGTTCCTAGCCAATCTCAGAGGAAAAAAATAGTGATATGGCTTTAAGATAAAAATGTAAACTGCATTTTTTAAACAAACAAACAAGAAAATATAATCACAGACAAAAAATAAACTTGCTGAGATTAATTTGTCCTTTCTTATTCTCATTCCTAAAAACAAAATGTCTTTACAAAGAAAAGGAAATTCTGAGTGAAGAATTAACTGAATATAATACACAAAGAACAGTTACAAGAACTGTGTATGTCTGGTTTAAGGTAAGACAAGAAACAATGGTTGGAAACTAACCAAGGAGAGAAGCAACCTAGAATTAAAGAGAAATTTCTTCATGGTAAGACAAATCAATCAATGGAATAGCTTGCCTTCAGAAGTTGTAGATGTTGCATCATTGGATCAATTGGTTTGAAAGGGTATGGGTTTCCTGCAAGAGATTGGACGAGAAGACCTCTGAGGTCCCTTCCAACTCTATTATCATATGTTTTATCATCTATGTTTTTGTTGGACTGATCATAGTTACATATTCTTGGATCAGTAGGATCTTTTAACTCTTAGCTACCCAACAATTCCCATGTACTTCTTAAAAGTTCTTTGTTTGAAAAGAGATGATTGGTAAGGCATATTGATGGCAATAAGAAAATAAATGAGTACAATTCTAATCAGGACCAGTGACAAAGGCATTGGCGTAGCATGACAACTTACTTCAAAATCTTCAAACTTCTACATTTTTCCCAAACGATTAGGCTTTATTAATGTCATATAGATTCCAAATTTTCAACTCTATCTTAAACATATTAATGTTTTTATGTGAAACAATTTGAAACAATTACGTAAAACAATTTAATCACTAGAACTGCTTTATCCATTTTTTTACTTAAGCCTTAGACAATTAGAACTTCTGCTTTAATTTAACCCTTTCAATGGGTTTAATTTGTTTGTATTCATTTTCTGCTGAATATTCTGATTTAGAATCAGTTTAACAATGTTATACTCACATTTTTCGTATTGATAATTTCTTAATAATGAGTCAATAAAAAAATCTCTTTATTAAGGTACGAAGAGAAAGTTTTAAAATAAAATATATTCAGTATGTCTGCCTTCAGATTATATTATATGTGATATTGTTTGTAATCACTCCATTTGGCTTAGAAGAATCATTTTTCTTTACAAAGTCCATTGACATTGTACATTGCTTGTGTGTGTGTATATGCGTGTGTGTGTTGTATATACATATTTCTCACAATTAGTGATATTTTAAAAATTAATCAGTAAAACATGGACATTGGTTCATAACTTCCCATAGGCTAATATAAGATTGGAAATAAGGGTCACGTTTTTTTTCATTCTGAAGATACAGACCAAATAGTAAGTACCCAATTTCTTACACAATGCCAATGAATACATTTATTATATTGTGCCCTTTTCCTGTTCAGAATATTCACATTTGATGTAATAACATAGAGAGCCCATGGGCTATTTACACTCTTTAGAAATTCATTCTTTAGTCTCTACATTTTTCATATTTACTTCTGTGTAGAAACCATATGTTGATTTACAATATTCTGGAAGTGAAAAAAAAACCTACGTAGAGATCCCTTGCATGTTTTGAGTTCTTTCAAGGTCAAAATGCACAGTAGAATGTAACCAAATTAATATATTCATATTTCTCTGACATATAAAATATATATAGGCAGCCATGACTAAATTGGTAGAATACTTTACTATACGCCTTACTTTCTATGCTAAATATTTTGGAAATAAATGTTCTGTTTAACACCAGAATTCAAAATGTTAAATGATATACTTTTCTTGCTATTAATTGTTTCAGGATTTTGTTTTGTTTTAATCTTGTATGTTAAATGTTATAATTATGTTTTATTGGTGTTTCTGTATTTTAAAATTTGTATTTGTGTTTTATTAGTGTAAGCCTGAAAGCAGATAAATAAAACAGATAAGAATGTTTTTGTTCTGTTCTATCTTGAATAGTTGCTCATGCCTTATAACTTGAAGGAACATGAAGGAATATCCAGAAAAGGTCAAGATAACGAGCATATCTGGAATAATTAGAACATAGAATCCATATCACACACTAGCCAAAAAAGTGAGACATTATGAGATTTCATTGGAAATTCAGTGACATTATATTTTAAAATGTGGTTAATAAGTTTGCTTCATAAATACTAAGATAGATGGTCAATATCTAGAAAGCCAATTACAAGTGGATAATTAAAACTTAATTTGGAGAAAACCTTCTGGGAAGGGTTTTGTTTTTAAGTTTTTCAAACAGTATGTTTTGCCATAAATGAGCTTTGCTTGAATAAAAAAAAAGTATTAGTCATAGTACTGAAATTCATATGTACGTAGGAACATTGATAAACATATATTTTGATTCATTTTAATTTGACCTAGGCATTCTATTCAGTGGACAGATGCAATATATGTTCCTAAAATTTATTAACTACAACTTGGGAGATGATATTTCGATGGGATCTTAAATAAGTGAAAGTATACTGTTCTTTCCTACATTTTATATTATAATGGGAATAAAGACCATTTCTTGTGTTTTACAACACCTTTGAGCATCATCTAACCATCTACTAAACTGCTGTAAGGATACCTTTTATATCACATTAAAAATGCAAAACCATGGGTATTACTATGAAGATGCCACAGATGTCTGCAGTAGTTTGGAAGAACACATAAATTGATATCTCAATAATGTATATTGTCTGAAACCATTTTCTAAATATGACTATGTTTTGTGATCCTAACTCAATTCATCTGTAAATAAGTCACATTTATGTTTGCATTTGTTTCAGACTGTTCCTGTAAGTTTCTCTCTCAGACAATAGCAATTCCCTGGTGCTGCCCACTTTGCTGAGCCTGTCACTGGGTTGTTCATGCATAGCTTATGTCAGTCAAGACAGTTCAAGAACCTGAGCTTATACTTGGGATTTGTCTTCCCGCTCAGAATTGCTTGACAACTGATTTGCAAGGCATATTCCAACTTCTTAGTCTTTTATGTTAGACTATTATAGTATATAATAATACTATATCTATGTATCTATATTTATAGTTTATGCAATGATCTAAGTTGAATTAAATAAACAAGCAAACAAACAGGTAAATAAATCCATCTCTACAGATATATGTTCTATGTAATACCGAAAGACAACTGTAGGTAATGTCCTTCTTTGTTTGATTAAGTTTACATGATACTCAAGAGTCATATATGATTGAAAAGGCATATTGTATAAGCACAAACAAGTTTATTTATTCACTCATTCATTCATGCAGATATAAGAATTAAATTGCAGTAGATTTTAAAGTATGTACAAAGATGTGCAATATGCTGGAGAGAGCGAGAGAGAGCAAGAGAGAGAAGCATGAGAGAGGAAACTAATTTTCTTTTTAACTCTGATTTTTATTTAGTATAAAAATAAGATATTTGAGAGACAGAAAGAACATTTGCCAAAATTTCAACACAGTAGCACAGTAGCTACTAGTACAATTTGTGATAGTATCACTCAATTGCAAGGGTGGGCAAGTTGTTTGAATAAAGCTCAAATTCCCACCAATAAATGATTAATGCTGTGAAAGTTAAAGGCACCAAATCTCACTTTTCCATTTATGCTCAATATTTTTTTTTTTTTAAAAAGGATAAAACCAGAAAAAAAGGACAAATAATTGCTTATTGCTGTTATTCTCTAAGAGTTTCATCTTTTTCATAGCATTTCAATCAATCAGTGCCAACTCTTAGAACCGTATCGATAGATACTATAGATGAAACAGTGCCCCTAATCTGGTTTTACAAGTCTTTCTATGTCACACTCATTGCTGCTCTAATTGAATGCAACTGGCTTTCTTTCTTTCTTTCTTTCTTTCTTTCTTTCTTTCTTTCTTTCTTTCTTTCTTTCTTTCTTTCTTTCTTTCTCTGTCTCTCTCTCTCTTTTTCAGGATTATAGATTTCTTAAGAGGTTTAGATTTAGATTGCTGCATAATATATCTGAATTATGTTAATTTGAGCTTGGTAATTTGTGCCTCAGGTAAGAACTTTGGATTCGTTTGATCATTCCTTGAGTATAAGTGGTCTTTTCAACACCAAAGTTCAAAATTGTTAATGTCTTTCCATGCAATCTGTATGATTTCAACCTTAGGCATACTCCAGAATTGCATGTATTTTTCAAAGTGTTCATTGCTACATTAAATTAGTTAATAAGTGGTGCATTTCTTGCTTACTGCTTCCTTTCTTGTTGGTAGCTGATCCTAACAGACAGAAAGTATCCATTACTTCAATATCCTCACTGTTAGTTCTAAAGTTTGCTGCCATGTTGCTAACATATGTTTGGTCTTTTTTGTATTAAATTTTAATTATAGTTTCCATGTACCCCTTGACTTCAATTATCCAATTTTTCTCAATATACAAGATGTACTAGATCCAGACTGAATAAATACAGGGAGGCATACAGTCTTGTCTGATTTATTTGTAAGCCTGGAACTAGTCTGTTTCACAATATGCTATCCATGCTGTGGCTGATGTGGCTTCTTGACCTGTGTATAGGGTTTTTCATGGGGACAAGCAGATTTTCTGTTTTTCTAAGCACAGTCTACAGCTTGGCACACAATCAACACAACCAAAGATCTTTCTATAATCAATGAAATACATATTGACTTTTTATTATAATTTGACATTCTTGATTATGCAGCATGCACAAACAATAATGTGCTGTGTTCCTTGTTCTTTTCTAAAAACAGTTTGTGGCTTGAACATCTGCATTGCAACTGTATTGGATGATCCTGAGCAATTTTTTGCCTGTGTGTGTGTGTGTTTGAATTATGTGAGTTTTTGTTTTAATGGCTATAAAGTATAAATATTGAACAACATTGTGATCATATTGCTTCATGTTGATTCAGAAAAGTGCACGTTGATTCACAAAGGAACATACATATACATCTTCAGACCTGACATCAAATAAGAAATGTCTGAAATAAATATAAGTTCCAACAATCATAGAAACAAAAGAATTTTATTGTTCCTTTTTTGTTATTTCAAGTTTAATTAACTATGGTTTTATTTCAGAATGAATTACAGGACATTTTAATATAAAATTCTGTAATATGGATAGCTGGTTTTGCAGCATATATATTTTTCCCTATAGAAAGCATATTTTATTTTAAAATTTTAAAAGTATCTAACTTTGACTGACTTTTTCCAGTTTTTTAAAAAATATTTAGTTAATGGCAAATATTTCACTTTACTAAAGTCCATTCAGAATAAAGACAGATTCAAAAATTATGATAATGATTTACACTAAGGCACTTTTATCTGGAAATGCTATCATATTGATGAAAGATGCTCTCAATAAAGCTGGAGGCACCAACATTAAATTACCTGAGCTGAGTTTGTTTGACATTATTTTCAATTCAAGCCAGAAGTACTGTCAGTGCTAGCTCATCCAACAATAACTCATAACTCTCTCACTGATCCTCCACTTTATGGTAACCTCAAGGGAAGAATCAAATTTATTCTGGCTCCCATTCTCAAAACCATAACATATTTTCATATTTTGAGACCTCTCTTCCTACACACTACAATCACATTTTTGCAAAGTTCTCAGCATATGCTGTTAAAGTTCATTTCAAACACATGTCAGGAAATATATTTATGTATGGTTTTATAGAGATTAAAATATAATAAATCTACATAGATGTGATGCATGAGCAGAGATGAAAAACTAAATATTAACAATAATCTTGTAGTATTTAGTCCTACAGTTCATGAACTGGAATGGCAAGATAAAGATATGAATTTCAATTACTTTAGAACAAAACCATATTGTCTGATTTCAGTTTAATATTACCATGAACATCTTAGTTAAATCATGAATGTGCCTGTTTATTGGCCAATTTCAACATAATAAAGGATATTTAAAGATTTTTAAAATTGATTTAGTCAAAATTAACTACATTTAGAGCAGTGGTGGTATTCATTTTTTTTTACTACTGGTTCTGTGGGCATGGCTTGTTGGCATGGGTGTGGCCATGTGACTGGGTGGGCGTGGCTTTTTTTGCAGCCCCCAACCATTTTTGGGAGCTTCTTAGACACAGAGGAGTTTCTGGGGGGTGTTTTTGCTCCCCTAAGGCTCCTCTGGGGCTCAGGAAGAAAGGGAACAGAGCATAGGAGGGACATGCAGCACCCCTCCAAGCTCTGTTTTGGGAACTTCCTAGCCTCAGAGAAGCCTCTGGGGGGGGCGTTTTTGCTCCCCTAAGGCTCCTCTGGGGCTCTGGAAGGCAAAAAATGGATGGCGGGGATGAGTTCCTCCATCCATTTTTTGCCTTCCTGGGTCTCAGCAAGGGGAATCCCAGCATAGCTGATCTTATCTACAACTGATTATCAGGAGGAAAAAAAAAAGATATAACTGAGGCAAATGTCAGGCAGGTGGGTGGGGTGAGCAAGCATCAGGCAGGACAGCGACCAGGTGGGGGGCGTGGCCAGCCAGAATTTACCACCGGTTCCGTGACTCATGCCAAATTTTTGCTACTGGTTTGCCCAATCCATTGCAAACCAGCTGAATACCACCACTGGTTTAGAGTAATATGAAAAAAAAAAAAAAAACCCTTTAAAGCTCCACAAACAGTTCGCATTGAAAAAAACTGAATTTTATTTTATTTTAAGAATTAAGCCAATCTGAAGTTAGGTTTTTTCTCAGCATTTTACAAATTCATTTTTGCAATATTCCTGGAAATGATGCTACTAGATATCATTACTTGTATCAGTTTAATTCAGTCAAGCTTAATGTCATTATACAGCTAATAGTTTGACTGCACTATAATTTCAAGAAATATCAGAGAAGGAGATATCTTTTTAAGAAATTTTGCAAACAAGGGGCTGGAAGAAAATTTTAAAAGTTAATGAATTTGGAAAAAAACTAACCCATTAATTTTTTCTAATTTTAATTTTCTAAATTATTAAATGCAAAGTTGTCATATCCACATAGTTTTAGAGGAAATTACTGTTATTCAGCAATTATTAGCATTCTCACCAATGAAGATGAACTGTCCCAGGATAATGTTGAAGAATCCAAACTGGGTCAGCCACCAGTACCAGACATTTTATCTTTTGGGCTTTCGGACTCATGCTGAAGCCCATTCTCTGCTATGTCTGTAGTTTTCCTTTAATTCTTGAATAGTAAAAATTGACTTTTAGAGTTATTACAGTTATTAATTTATTATTTTGAAAAAGTATGATACCTACTTTTGGTAACTGCACTATTATACCAGATTTTGGAAATGGGCCTTGAAGGCAATATAGATGGTTTCTCTGGATGCAATACTGTAGAAGACCATTACAACATATTTTTACTTGAAGTCAAAAGAATCATCAAACTATATGTACCATTAACAACTCCCAAAACCAGAAAAAACAAATTACCCAAAACAATAAGGAAGCTTCAATCTAAAAAGAAATCACTTTGGCAGAAAAGCAAATCTGGTCACGTTGCCAACTTCAAAAGCCGATACAAAAATTTATGCCACCAGATAAAGACTGAATGCACCAATTATCACATTAAACAAGAGGAAAACCTTCTACGTACCAATTCCACCTGCGCTTTCTACAATTTTGTAAACAGCAAACTAAAAGAGTCAAGATCCATCCCACCCATGAAACGACCTCATGGCAAAGACTGCAACGATGACACCATTAAAGCCAACATCTTTAATACATTCTTTGGCTCAGAATCAGTATTTCCTAGTCGAACCACAGACAACTACAATGATCTAATACATATCGATTTTACAGCAGACAATGTTGAAAAAGAACTATGCAATCTAAAACCATCTCTATCTATTGGACTGGACAGAATATGTGCCTACTTCTTCAAAAAGCTACCCACTGCCATAGCGAATCTCTCAGCATAATCTTTGAAAAATCTTTCAGGACCAGCTCCTTGCCTAACCTATGGTCACAAGCCACGGTCATCCTCATCTTCAAAAAGGGACACTCCAGCCTAGTTGAAAATTACAGACAAATCTCTTATGCTGCATCTCCTGTAAAGTCATGGAATTAGTTATGAACCAATCCATCATCCTCCACTTAGAAACAAACAACCTACTCTCTAATAAACAATTTGGTTTTGGGAAAAAAACTATCCTGTAATCTGCAACTGTTACATTGCAAAAACATATGGATTACATAACTCGATCAGGGCAAAGCAATAGATGCAATCTACATAGACTTCTGTAAAGCCTTTGATTCAGTGGTACATGACAAACTACTCCTAAAACTAAAATCTTATGGCATTTGTGGACACCTGCATAACTGGATAGAAGCATTCCTGTCAAACAGACAACAAATGGTCAAAATTGGGAGTCTCCTATCAAATTCTGTACCTGTCAACAGTGGTGTCCCCCAAGGCAGTTTTCTAGGACCAACTCTTTTCATACTCTACATAAATGACCTCTGTAATCATATCAAGAGCAACTGCATTCTCTTCACTGATGATGTAAAGCTATTCAACACCACAGACAATAATGCTACCCTTCAAAAAGACTTTGACTATGTTTCAAAATGGTCAAACAAATGGCAACTTCAAATATTCTAGACCTAGAAAATCTAGAACTATGCCACCTTTGGTCTGATCTAAGTATAGTAAATAAAATCATACATTGCAATGTCCTACCTGTCAATGAATACTTCAGCTTCAACCATAACAACACAAAAGCAAACAATAAATACAAACTCAAGGTTAATCACACCAAACTTGATTGCATCAAGTTTGTTGACTTCATCAACAGAGTGGTCAATGTCTGGAATACTCTACCTGACTCTGTGGTTTTTCTCCCCAAACCCCAAAAACTTTAACCTTAGACTGTCTGCTATTGACCTCACCCCTTTCCTAAGAGGCCTGTGGGGGGCATGCATAAGCACTCCAATGTGCCTACGGTCCCTGTCCTACTGTTTCTTTTGTATATTTTTTTTATTTTTCTTACATGTATCTATGTATTCATAACCATGTTTTTGCTTATACCTATTATCTTGTAAGCAATTGACAAATAAAAATAAATAAATAAATACGTAAATAAATAAACTACTGTATGCAAGACCCTTCTGTTAAAAGCTTTTTTGCTCAATCTTATATAGAAACCCCCCCCATATTCTCCAGGGAAGACATTCACTATTTCAGTTGCCTAAAATCAATTTGCATAATTGATTGATTTGCGTGATCATTTACTAGATCTTCCTTTCATCAGAATCATTGAAAGAGGGTTATTTCTTTATATAGTTTGCTTTGCACTTTTAGATGTGCAAGCAACACCATGATATACGTATAAAATGTAGTGCTTATATTGTAGTGGGTGACAAACCTTTTGTCATTTCAATTCCCCTGCTGAATCATAGATGAACGTGTGATCAAAGTTCAAAAAAGTTAAACAAATACCTCTATATATTTCCAATATTCAACAGACTTGTATTATTATCTGTTCCCAATAATGTAGTCACAGATGTCAGTTCTTTATTGGCCTTTATATACATTGAGTTCATCCCAAGAATTTAGGATGTCATGTATCAATACAATATATTCTGTACGGTAATTAGCATTCTTGTAGATAACTGTTCTGATTGGCTAGGGCATGCGGCCATGTGATTGGCCGAGCGAGCCGCACTGATTGGCCCATGAAGAATCCCCCGCGATTCGTTCCGGCGATACAGCTGCGATCTCGGGGCTCTGAGATCGTAGCCGATATTTTCGCCCCTGGTCGGTCCTAACGGACCTAAACCGTCCCGTAGAGACGGTGATCATGAAGGGCATTGTTCCAGGATCCCAGAGATATCGCAAAATCTCTGGTTTGATCCGGAAGAAGCCCTTTCGCTGGTGGCGGAGAGGCAGCCTCCATAGCTGCTGAAGTCGGGACAGCTCCGGAAAGAAAGTGATTGGAGTGAAGTGTGTCGGCTGGGTGAGAAAAACTCTTTGGTGTTGTAAATTCGCTGAGGTTGGAAAGTTCATTCTGAAGAGAGAAGAAAGTTGTGAGGTTTTTTTTTTGACTGAAATTGTCTAGGCGGCGTTTTTTAAAGTGATGTCAAATTGAGGCTTGGGGTGTTTTTTTTTTTTTTTCTTTCTATATTTTTTGGGAAAGATTTTACTGTGACTTTGTAGGTAACCGGATTGAAATTTCTCTTATATATATTTTTATGCTCCCTTTGATTTTTTAACTTTCTTTAGGATAGAGGCTCCCTTTGGTTATTTTTTCTTTTTTTTTTTTCTGTATATATTATTCCTTTTTTCCGGATGGGGGGGAGAAAGAGCATTAAGAAACTTTGTAACACTGCCAACTAGAGGCTTGAAAGTATTTTATTTGAATTGGAGAGAATTGCAAAAAGACCTCATCTCAAGGACATTTTAACATGATAAGATAGAGGGAGAGCACAGCAAAATATTATTGCAGGTGCTTTCCTGGACTGTTATCAACAACACTTGAGGTTTGGCTTTGAAGCTGCTGGAGAAGAGAGTCATAACAAGAGCCTTGGATAAATAACAAAGTGCAGTGTGTCTTCTTATATATACCCCATTCGCTAGCCTTTTCTAAATTTCAATTCTAGTAATATTTTTATTTTTGCCTTTTATTTTAAAGGGAAAGCCTCAGAGTTTTTTCTTTTTTCTTCTTTATTTTTCTTTTCTTTTTTATTGGGACTTTTTTGCTTTTCATATTTAATCTGAAGGAACTTTTTGTTTTTTTCTCTTTTTGCTTTTTCTTTTTTCTTTTTTTCTTTTGCTCTTAATCAATATTATTATTTTTGGATTTGTTTGTTTTTTCCTTTCTATTTTTTCCTTTTTTATGGTGGACTATCTCGTAATTGGATTAGGGTCTAGAAGAACCTGAAGATCTTTCTTCTTCCTTTTTTCCTGTTTCTTCTTTGGTTTTGTGTTTTTTACTATTGGAGTTCTCCATTTTGGATTATAATTGGCTGCTCTACCAGTTGGATTAAAAGTCAAGAAGAATTTGAAGTTTTGGAAACATTGAAATGAGCAGGAAACCAATACCATCTGGCATTTCTGCTTCTACCTCTGCTTCCCCACCAGCTGGAGGACAACGTTTAATTCAGACAATGTTGAAGCAAGATAAGGAACAAGAAAAAGTAACTTTACAGATGATTATGCAAGGAATCCAAGATCTCAAGACAAAATCAGATATCATTGAACAAAGAACAGGAAATATTGAACAAAGAACAGAAAATATTGAACAAAGAACAGAAAATATTGAACAAAGAGCAGAAAATATTGAACAAAGAATAGAGAAGACTGATGAAAAAGTGGAAAATATTAAACAAATGATGGTGAAGTATGAGGAGAGATTCCAAAAAATTGAGGAAGAAGGAAAACAAAGAGAGAAGAAGATTGGAAATATTGACAGCAGACTAACAGCGGTTGAACAAGAAAAAGGTGGGATGTTGAGGTGGGAGATGGAAAGGTCAGAATTTTACCTCAGATTTCAAAATATAGAAGAGGAAAAAGGAGAAAATTTGGCAGCGGTAATGATAGAAATTTTGGCAGATGCTTTGGAAATTACAGAGGAAAAGATGATGGATGGAATAGATGAGATATATCGAGTCTATACAAGATATGCGATGAGAAATAAATTACCCAAGGAAGTCCATATTAGATTTACCAAAAAATCCACTAAAACGCAAATATTACAAGTAGTAAGAGAGAAAACACTGAAATACAAGGGTAAAGAGGTTGTGGTTTTAAAACAAATACCCAGAAGAGTGAGAGAGATGAGAAGAGAATATCGATTTCTGACCAAAATGCTATTGGAAAACGAAGTGAATTATAGATGGCTGATTCCAGAAGGACTAATGTTTAGGTGGCAAGAGCAGAGATATAGAATTGATTCAATTGAGAAAGCAGAACTTTTCCATGCAGAATTCTTTGGAGGAAGAAGAGAGGAAGCAGAGAAAGAGGCTTTATCAATTGAGTTTCAAGATGAACAACTGGAGACTGAAAAAGAGAAAGGAGCAGCAGGGGGACAGATGGATAATAAAGAACAGCGTGAAGTGAGATCCACGAGAGCTGTTAGACCTAAATATAAAGCATAATCATGGAGGAAAAAAAACTGATTACAATGAATATAAATGGACCTAATTCAGCTGTTAAAAGAAGGAAAACTTTTCATAAATTAGAGAAATTAAAATTTGATATAATTTGTTTACAAGAAGTTCACATTAAAAAACAACATGAACAATTGTTATTACAGCCAAAATTGGGGAAAATATTTACTTCTTTGACTCAATGTAAGAAAAGAGGTGTGGTTTTATACATTAAAGAGGCTATTCCAGCAAAATTGATTTACACGGATGAAGATGGAAGAGTATTAATGGTAGAAATAATGGACAATAATATAAAAATACTCTTGATTGCAATTTATGCTCCGAACGATCAACAAGAAGAGTTTTATAAAAAGTTACACATGAAAATAATTGGACTGGACTATGTTAATATAATTATGATGGGAGATTTTAATGGAATTGTGGACAATAAACTGGACTATATAGCAACAACAACAAAGCAAAATAGAAAGGCTCTCCCAAGGTCTTTTTTTTAAATGACAGATGAATTAACTTTAAAAGATATTTGGAGAGAAAGAAATGTTAAAGCTAAACAATATACTTTTTATTCAAATAGACATTTATCATGGTCCAGATGAGATATGATTTGGATCTCAACAGAACTATCTAATATTAAAGAAACAAATATTGAAACAAGTACTTGGGCAGATCATAGCCCAATGACAATTAAATGGAAGGGACAAAAAAAAAGATCGAGATGGACATTAAATAATACTATTTTAAAGGAGAAAGATTTTACACAATGGATGGAGAAGGAATTGGCTTTTTTCTTCAGAGAAAATAAAAAAGAAGATACTTCAACGCAAAATGTGTGGGATACAATGAAGGCATACGCTAGAGGTTTGATAATAGATTATACAAGAAAAAAGAATATTAGGAAAAGGCAAGCTTCTAAGGCCTTGGAAGATGAGTATAAAATTCTTGAAAAAGAATTACAGAAAATGCCACAGAAAAAGGATATTAAATTGAAGCTGGATGTAATCAAACATAAAATGGAATTAATAGAGAAAGAAGAATTGGCACAGAAAATTAGAAACTCTAAACAGAATTATTTTGAAGATGCAAATAAACCAGGTAGATGGCTAGCATATAAATTGAGAAAAGAGAAGGAATCAAGAAAAATATTGAAGTTAATAGATGAACAAGGCCAAGTTTGTTATGGGAATAAGGAGAAAAAAGAAATTATTCGAGATTTTTATGGGCAACTATATAAACAAGAGAATATTGATGAAGAAAAAGTCAAACAGTATTTACAGGAAGCTAATTTACCAAAGATACCTAAAGAGACTGAAGAAATGCTAGAAAGCAATATAACAATGATGGAACTAAATGAAGCATTTAAGAGACAAAATAATGGGAAAGCTCCGGGTCCAGATGGGCTTCCAGTAGAATTTTATAAAACATTTCAAGAATTATTGAGCATCCCATTGTTAGAAGTTATGAATGAAGTTATGTTAAAAAAGATGATACCTAAAACATGGTCAGAGGCTTATATTACACTCATACCAAAGGAAGAGACTGACCCATTGCAAATTAAGAATTATAGACCTATTTCTTTATTGAATGCAGACTATAAAATCTTTGCTTCAATCTTAGCAGAAAGACTTAAAAAATATTTAAATAATTTTATTCACTCAGATCAAAATGGATTTCTGCCAAAGAGACAAATTAGAGACAATATGAGAGTAATCTTGGACACTTTGGAATACTATGAGGCTCATCCTGAAAAGCAAATGGCTTTGATATTCCTAGATGCTCAAAAAGCATTTGACAACGTGAAATGGAGATTTATGTTATTATTATTGGAGCAGATGGGTTTCGCTAAAAAATTTATTCAAGCAATAGAAGCTATATATAATAAACAGACAGCAAGGGTAATGATGGAGGGGGAACTTACAGATTTTATTAATATAAGGAAAGGCACAAGACAAGGATGCCCCCTATCTCCTTTGCTATTTGTGTTGACCTTGGAAGTGTTGAATAGAAATATTAGGGATGATAAAAGCATAAAAGGAATGAAAATTAAGAAGGAAGAATTCAAGCTACAAGCTTTTGCTGATGATTTAGCTTTTATTTTGGAAGATCCGCTAGAAACAGCTCCAAAGTTACTGGAAAGGATAGAGGCATATGGAGAGGTGGCTGGTTTGAAAATAAATAAAGACAAAACAAAGATTTTGACAAAGAATATGCTATTGAGACAGAGAGAAGAATTGGCAGATCTTTTGAAAATTCAAGTTACAAATAAGGTTAAGTATCTGGGGATATATTTGACAACAAGATGTAGCACATTAAAGGAGAATAATTATATTAAACTTAAACAACAGATAACTACAGATTTGAAGAAGTGGGAAAACTTGCAATTGTCATTAATAGGGAGAATTTCAACAATTAAGATGAATATCTTACCTAGAATTTTATTTTTGTTTCAAACAATACCAATTAGGCTTGGAAAAGACTATTTTGAAGATTTAAATAAAATTATGTTGAAGTTTATATGGCAAGGTAAAATGCGAGAATAAAGCTAAAGCTTTTGCAAGATGCTAGAATTAGAGGAGGTTTTGGTCTGCCTAATTGGGAATTGTATTATCAAGCTGCAAGTTTGATGTGGGTCAAAGAATGGATAACATTAAGGAAACATAGGTTGTTGACATTAGAAGGGCATGACTTGCTGTTGGGTTGGCATGCTTTTTTATGGTATAAGGGAACTAAAACACAGGGTTATTTTAGAAGGCATTATGTACGGGAGTCTTTGTGGTTAAATTGGGAGAAGATAAAAAGACAATGTTATTTGAAAATTCCAGTTTGGTTATCGACCATTGAAGCATTTTCCTATCCTATAATCTACAAGAAGGAACAAACAGTTAGATATGGGGAACTTTTGGATGAAAAGGGTGAACCTAAATCGATCCAAAACTTAGAGGAACAAGGTATAAGGATGAATTGGTTTTCATATGCACAAATACATTCAAGGTATGATGAAGATTCCAAAACGGAGGGATTTTATGATAAACAGACTGATTTAGATAAGATCTTGATGGGTACTGATGAGAAGGTGATTAAAAAACTATATGGTTATTTACTGGGAATGAAATTAGAGGAAGAACAAGTCAAAGAAACTATGATTGTTTGGGGGAAGAATTTTGGATATGGGATTGATTTAGAGAAATGGCAGAAATTGTGGTCTCAAAATTATAAAATGACAATGTCAACAGCATATAAAGAAAACTTGTATAAGATGTTTTACAGGTGGCACTTTCCTCCGACAAGAATAGCAAGAATGTTTAAGAACAAATCTGAAAAATGCTGGAAATGTCATCAGATACCCGGCTCGTATTACCATATGTGGTGGACTTTTGAGGATGCTAGAAAATATTGGACTATAATTCGCATGTGGTTGGAAAAAATGACAAAGAAACATATAGACTTATTGGGAATTTTACCTGATATATATAGTAAAGATTTGAAATACCTGATTGTAAATGTATTAACAGCGGCCAGGATTGTATTTGCTAAAAATTGGAAGAATGAGAAAATACCATTACAGGAAGAAATTATTAAGAAAATATTGGAATGTGCTGAGATGAGCAGATTGACATTTGAAATTAGAGAGCAAGAGGATAAACAATTTTACGAAATTTGGGATCTTTTTTATAAATGGCTAGATGATAAAATACGATAATAGAATATTTAGAATGCTAGATAGTAAGGAATATCTTTATTTTGCTATTATTTTGTTATTTGATATTATATTTATAAAGGATTTTTTAGGATTGATTTGATATGACTAGATGATTTGTTATAGAGTAAACTGGTTTAAAGTATTGATAGCTCATAAAGCATGAATGATTAAAAATATAGTCAAAAACTTCTTTTTTTAGTGATATTAGGATATATAAGTTTGGATTGACAATATGAGTTGTTATGTAACATAATTGTAATTGAGACTACAGAATGAATGCACAAAAATGATGAACCAACTGACACACTGGATGTACATATAAGAGTTGATGTTTTTATGTTTTGTTTGTCTTGTTTGTTTGTAGAAAATTAATAAAACCTTTTTCAAAAAAAAAAAAAGAATCCCCCGCGATTGGAGGAAACCGATCGCAGGAGATTCAAAGCAGTATCATTGGCCGCGGCTCGGCCGGGAATTGCATATAAGCCGCCGCATGCCCAGCCAAGCAAGCCGATCTGGAAACTGAATAAAGAGCTGAACTGGTCACTGCCTCCTGAGTCTTCTTCCAGCCAGTGACATAACACTGGCGACGAAGGTGGGATCGCGCAACTGATACCCACCGAGCACGTGGTGCCGAGAAAAGCGAGATCATCGAGATGGCCAGCATCGCAGCACCCGTGCCCTTTAACCAAGCTACAGAGGACTGGGAATCGTACATTGATCAGTTCCTGATGTTCCTAGAAAGTAGCAACCTCAAGGAGGCAAACGGGCAGAAAAAAAGGGCTGTTTTCCTGACACACTGTGGGCCCACAGTGCTTAAAATGGCGAAAGCCCTCGCGAAACCTGAGGACATGAAGGAGATGGACTGGGCCGACCTCGAACCACTGCTATGAAGCCACTATGCCCCCACCGTGCCCACCCTCATCAGGAGGCACGACTTCTATCGGTGGGATCAGAAACCAGGTGAGAGCATCAGCAATTTTGTAGCAGACCTGCAGAATCTGGGAGGCATGTGCGGTTTCACGGACATGGATGAGGCATTGCGAGATCGCATCATCCTCGGGCTCAGGGACCTGGTCCTACAAAGCCAACTGATGGCAAAGGATGACATCTTCCTTGCTGATGCCCTTGCCAAGGCCACCGCAGCCAAAGCAACCTAAAAGTTAGCAGCCCGAATGAGGAGACCGGACACCGGAGACCGAGCCACAACCTCTGAAGTGACCCTGACGGCCGAAATGCATCCAGAGGCAAGCTGCTGGGCGACCACCATCACCCACCATGGCGACCTTGACTCCACCTCCGACACCATGGACGAAGAGGAGGACATCCACCAACTCCAAACGGATCAAGACCAGTGTGAACGGCAGAGTCATAAGTCGAGACTCCAATGTGCCGGCTGCGGAGGCGACCATCCCCGATCAGAGTGCCAGTTTTTTGGTGCGATCTGCGTGCAATGCGACAAGAGAGGTCACATCGCCCGTGTCTGCCGTCTCAAGAAAGCCTACAGTCCCCGACAACACGACCACAGTGGCCGGAGATGGGATGGCACCCCCCCCCCCAGAACAAGGGACTGGCAACCTGAGAGGCGTTGGAACCAGGATGGATGAGGCCGATGGAACGGCGAGAACCGACTGAGAGAGGAGACCCACAAGACAGTCGTCATTGGCCATTCATCAAGCACAGACGCCCGAAAGGTATACGTATAAGTGGGCATCGAGGGCAGGCTGTGCAAGATGGAGGTGGACTCCAGGTCCTACCTCTCCATGGTTGCATGGCGGGAACTCAAATGCCTGGTGCCCACCATCAACAAGAGACAATTGGGAAGCCAGAAGTTAATCCTAAAAGACTACCATGGGAACTGTATCCCCGTAGTTGCATCAGGACACTTCAAGGTCACCTTCAAGGGGTGCACAGCAAAGCTTCCCCTGACCGTTGTGGACAGAGACCGACCCAGCCTTCTGGGGCTGCAGTGGTTTGTGCTGCTCGGGATCAAAGTAATGGGCATCAACCACATCACAGAGGCAGACTGGGAGGAGCAACTCACAAAGGACTTCCAATAAGTGTTTGATGGCACCCTAGGCAAGTATCGAGGGCCCCCTATTTTGTTCAGCCTAGACCCCGGGATTCCCCCGATCCATTTAAAAACACAGCGAGTACCTTTCGCACTCAGATCCAAGATCGATGAGCAGATAGACAAGCTCATCAAACAGGGAGTCCTAGAGCCAACCAATCACGCCCGGTGGGAGACCCCCATAGTCACCCCCGTCCAGCCCGATGGGTCTGTGAGAATTTGCGGGGACTATAAGGCCACCCTAAATTGTGCCTTACAGCAAAGCGCTTATCTCGTCCCAGTAGTACAGCATCTCCTGCACTCACTGGGGGGAGGCAAGGTTTTCGCGAAGCTTGACCTGGTGCAAGCCTACCAATAGCTACCGGTCGACGTGGAAACTGCAGAAGCACAGACTATAGTAACCCACCGGGGGGCTTTTTGCTGCAAGAGACTCCAGTTTGGAGTCAGCGTAGCCCCAGGAATTTTCCAGAGTCTCATGGAGAAACTACTGCAAGGGATCAAGGGGGTGGTTCCTTATTTTGATGATGTACTGGTGTCAGTTGCCAATCAAAAACAACTGGACGGTCACCTAAGGGAGGTACTACAAAAATTCAAAGACGCGGGGTTAAAGGTTAAAAAAGAAAAATGCCAATTGCACACCGAGAGGGTCGAATTCCAAGGGTACCTTTTAGACCGGCATGGAATTCACCCAACCAAAAAAAAGATCAGAGCAATCAAGGAAGCACCCACTCCAAGGAATAAAACCGAGCTGCAGGCATTTCTAGGACTGCTTAATTTTTATAATATTTTCCTGCCCCAGAAGGCGACCGCGACAGAACCGTTTCATAGACTCTTGGACAAAACGGCCGCCTGGAACTGGGGGAAACGTGACGAAGCCGCGATCAACAAAACCAAGGACCTGCTCAGTTTGGATGTCGTCCTCATCCAGTACAATGAGACCCTACCCCTAGCAGTCACATGCGACGCATCACTGTTTGGTGTCAGAGCCGTCCTCAGCCACACTCTCCCCGACGGAAAAGAAGCACCCATCACATTCTTTTCAAGGACCCTCTCCAAGCCAGAAAGAAACTACAGTCAGCTGGACAAAGAGACCCTGGCAATCGTCGCCGCAGTGAAGAGGTTCCACGAGTACTTCTTTGGCAGGACTTTCGTCATCATCACCAATCACAAGCTGCTGCTGGGAATCCTGGCAGGGAACAGGGCCACCCCGAACATTCTATCTCCAAGAATGACAAGGTGGTCCGAATTCCTTGCCACCTATCACATCGACCCAGTAAGACAATCACCCACGCAGATGCCCTGAGCTGCACGCTGTTGCCCGACCTGGACACCGACCCAGCACCCACAACATCCACCCTCAGCATAGAGACTCTCCCCGATCTACCCATAACCGCGTCAGACATTGCCCGCGAAACCAATAAAGACAAACATCTGGCGCGGGTTTTACATTGGGTCGAGAAAGGGTGGCCGGAAAAGGAAGATGATGAGAAATTCAGGACATTTTGGAACTGGCAAATCAAATTGTCATCACAAAAATGTTGTTTGCTATGGGGGGATAGGGTTGTCATCCCAGAAAAATTACAAGAAAAAGTTTTAAAACTATTACATGAGGGGCACCCAGGAATTGTCAGGACAAAAGCCTTGGCTAGGAGTTATGCCTGGTGGCCAGGGATGGCTAGACAAATCGAGGCTTGGGTGGCAACATGCAAACCATGCCAAGAAACCAGACTGAGCCCTCCCTCCGCACCAATCTGGGAATGTGAAATCCCCAGGGAACCATGGTCCAGGTTGCACATAGATTTTGCCAGACCTACAAAAGGACACACCTTCCTCATCATGGTAGATGCTTACTCCAACTGGCTGGAGGTAAGCAACATGAGAACTACCACCACAGAGGCCATCACCAAAGAACTCAGCAAACTATTCGCAACCCACGGCCTCCCAGATGTCATTGTATCAGACAATGGGCCCCAATTTACCTTGCTGGAATTTGAAAAATTCCTAGTGGAATGGGGAATACGGCATGCACTGACAGCACCGGCACATCCGGTGGTGAATGGGAGGGCAGAACAAATGGTCCAATTTACAAGAAAAACAATCCAAAAAATTTAAACCAGGGAAATCCAAGAGAAGATTAATAAAATGTTACTGATACAACACATAACCCCAAACACGACAACCAACAAAAGCCCAGCAGAACTATTGATGGGGAGGGAATTAAGGTCCCCACTTGACAGACTACACCCCACATACAACCCAGAAAACCCCCCGACTCATCGAGCAAACACTGAACATTTACACCAGGCGACGCAGTATACATGAAAAACCTCACCGGGGACCCACTCTGGATACCAGCAACCATAAGCCAAGTGACAGGTCCCCGCTTGTACCGGCTACAAACAACCGACGGATGAGCATGGAAAAGACACATCGATCAGTTAAGATCGAGAACCTACACGGGAAAGACAACTGACACGCAAACCACAGGGGGAAGGGGAAACCCGGATACCAACCAAGAGGGGAGGGAGAACCCGGAAAACCAAAATAACCACCCCCCACAAGAAAGAAACCAACAATACTCACCAGCAGACCCACCGACGGACGACCAGCTCGAGTCTCACCTGGAAGGAGCAGCCAAGCAAGTTCAACCACCCAGAAAGACCGGGCAGGAACAGCGGAGCCAGCAGCTCAACCAACCCGAGTAGACCGGGAGGGAGTTGCGGCGAAAGGCCCGGCCTACCCTTCCAGGCGGTCCCATCAAAGAGGCAAGGAGCGACACAGGAACCAACTGAACTGCTCAAAGACCAGACACCAACTAACCTGCGCAGGTCCAGCAGACAAGTACGGAACCCCGCCTACTTATGGGACTACGTCACGTAGGACTATACCAAGAGGGTAGAGGTGTTCTGTACGGTAATTAGCATTCTTGTAGATAACTGTTCTGATTGGCAAGGGCGCGTGGCCATGCGATTGGCCGAGCGAGCTGCACTGATTGGCCCACGAAGAATTCCCCGCGATTGGAGGAAACCGATCGCGGGAGATTCAAACTGGTGTCATTGGCTGCGGCTCGGCCAGGAATCGCATATAAGCCGCCGCATGCTCTAGCCAAGCAAGCCGATCTGGAAACTGAATAAAGAGCTGAAACTGGTCACTGCCTCCTGAGTCTTCTTCCAGCCAGTGACATAACATAATATATATGCATATCCAAGCAGTGTGGCTTTTTGCAATATCTTACACACCAGTTAATCTAGGATGCAATGCACCAAGACTTTATCAGTTTGTATTTAGGAAGCTCATTAACATTGTTTCCACATTTTTTTCATTACTGGTACATGACAAATTTTACATATGTTCCAGTGAATCATTTTGGCAACTGTGTTATGTTGTTATTTTTAATCAGTATGTGTAATCTTGCATGTGTGGAATATATAATCTACTGTTTCTCTTGTTTTTTTTTTTTTGCACAATTTCCACTTTGAATCATTTGAGCATTTTTCAATTCTGGCTTTAATTGCATTATTTCGAATAACTGGCTCTTAAGAAACTAAAATCAAGCCTTCAATTTCTTTTTACTAATATTCCACTTGTAAACCATTGCCAGGCTTTATCTTTGTCTGCTTTCTCCTCAATCTTTTGTAGAAATCAACTATATAATGTTGCTCCTTGTCAGAATTCTGCTTATGATTAAATTACATTATTCAATATTCATTTTTTTCTTTTTTATACATTTAATAAGTTCCAATTTTTAATTGGGATCAATGCTTGTTCTTGGGTGTTTTTTTAATGATTAGCCAATACAACTTTTTTTTCTTCTTTGATCTAAAATAAACATCTACCTCATCTGTGTATAGATATATAATATAATATAATATAATATAATATAATATAATATAATATAATATAATATAATATAATATAATATAATATAATATAATATAATATAATATAATATAATATGATGATGATGATGCAATGCAGAGTAAATAATCATCATTCTTGTTTTTTTCATTCCAAACTGTCCCATTGAGCTTGTATCCAATTAATAATTCCAGCAGTATATTATATCATAGGTACAGCCCAGATATGGATGACTTTGATGTTGTTTCCAGAGTTCAGTTTTCTTAATCTTTAGATTTATTCTTTACTAATAACTCACTTAATTTTTCCATGCTTGATGTTATTCAGCTGCCCAGAAAATATAGGCTTTATCTTCAAAGTTCATTGTGATGTGGCCATTCAGTATTTCAGTTCAACTTTTCTTTCCCTCATATTTTCTACTAAAGTACATTTCTTAAGTCAAAGAAGTTATTATATGTGGTTAATCTACAATTAGATTCACAGTCTAAGACTGGTAGAAACTTGATAATTCAACTCTTATTATGGTTTGTCACAGAATCAGCCAGATGTTCAACTGTTTTGACATTGTTATCCAGATATATTATAGTTGGATGGATGAATTGGTGGTTGGGTGGAAAGAATTAAAGGAGGAAAGGAGGGAGGTTTAGGGAGGATGGAAGAAATCTAAAAAAATATTTTCAGATTGATATTATAAAATTTGATCTTAAAATGTGAACAATATATGCACATGGGGGATAAAATCATGCTAAGTGCCTATCTTCAGTGGAAAATATTGTATGTTATGCTGTTACATGCAGTTGTTAATAATAATTTACACACCTTAAAACCTTGTTTCATATTCATGAAAGAACTTTAAATTTACTATTATACTATATTTAAAGTATAAGCAGCAAATTATATTGATCCTACCTGCCCTTTTCATTTAAAATAAATTTCTATATGGTCAATAACTCTTAAAATTTTATTAACTGAAATCTTAGCTTGTGCCACTTTGGGGAAATATTGTTTTATTAAGGAAATTATAATTTAACCTCTAAGATACATATCTCACAAGTTGTAGCAACTGTAAGCAATGGCAAGTTTTATAAATAGAATTTAAAAATATGCTCAACAGCTCTTTGACATAATGGCAACCAAGTCTCAATACTCTCTCTAAAAATGTGTTGTTTCCTCCAGAAAAGCATCTGAATATCCTTTTTGTAGTCAATAAATAATTTTCTCCCAAAATATGAAGAAACTTTGGAAATACTTTTAACTATAGCCTTTGATCAAGAAATGTCTAATTTTTGCATTTTGTCTTAGATGACATTCAGATCTTGTAACATGTTAATTTGTTCGTGATGAACTTTTTTTCTAACACAAAAAGAGAAATGAAAAGTCACGGTTTCTGTTTAAGGAATGCAAATGGCCTTAGAAAGTGAGAAGAGTAGGAGAGAAGATGCTATTTTATTGCTTAAGCAACACTTTAAAAATAATATTTCTGTATGTGGGCAATTTCATAAATTTAGCAAACAATATAAAATTGCTATATTGGTTTCTGATAAAACTCCTTTTTCTTTGGGTTTATAAATAGTCAAGACAGAATGATCTAAAAATTATTCAAGCTGGAAAGAAAAAAAGAAAGGTTAAATGAAAAATAGGATTTTTATGGATATGTGGAAAATAAAATAATATTATAAAATAATTTTAAAAAGGCCTTTGGAAAAGTGAATGCAAGATGACTGATGAATATTCACAGAATGAACAGAAGATTGCAATTATTAATCTTTCTCAACAATTGTTAACCAACCTCTATCTTCTGCTATGAAACATTTTATTCTGCGAGGCAAATGACCAAATTTTCCTTCAAAAGCTTTTTCATCTTTCACAATTTCTCATTTTCATCTCAGTAATGCTTTTGTCATCTTAGTGTTGACATTTTTAGGAACACATTATAGCTTCCATTCTCACATATGTTTTCAGGATAGTAAATAAAGATCTTACAATATTGACAACAGCCACAACAAATCAATTATTACAGTATTTGATTGCTTCAAACCTTATCAAATTTGGTTCTTTATGTATTTTAATAACCTTTGTCTACTGCTTGATGCATTGCTATAGTAAGAGGGGGATGGCTGTGGAAAATGGAAAGAAATTCAGTCATGATGGGTGGGTCACTGCAAAAAGAGGGGTACAGCCACAAAGGGCAGACAGGAAGTTGGCCATGCTGGGAAGTTCACTGATATAGGAAAGGGGACAGGCAGAAAGTTCTTGGCTGAAACAAAAGATTACATGGTAAATTACATGGTTTGTTTGGGACTTATCCTTTTTAGTACCCAGAACAAATTAATTCTGAGTACTGAGGTACCACTGTATTTTTAATTTTTTTTTTAATCTTATTATATCCTATACATATCAGAGCAGAAAAGTTGGAAACATTTTTGTCTCAAGCAAGTCCTCAGTTGTGGAGTATGCATGCATACATTTCCAAATAAACAAATGATCACATATTGAAACATACAAAAGCCAAACATTCATCATAGACCTTCCAGGCAACAAGAAGATATATAAATTCTGTCTAAATTAAAATAATCACACTTTAATTGAAAATAATTGATTTAATGTAGTAATGACTAATTTGTTCAAGCAAACAGAGTGGGGCACAAAAATGATATAAGGAACAATTAATCATTTTCTGGCTTCTTAATTTGTGCCAATTAACACGGGATTCTCTTTCTTCCCTATGGCTACTTTATTGCATAGACACTCAGGGCTTCTGTACTGCTGTCACTGATATACATAAATATATATATTTGTATGTTTTGTATATATATGTTTTCTCACATTTTTGTGGGTATTTAGCTTTGTTTGGGTATTTTCCCATGTCGTTATAGTTGTGCTTTTAAAGTTGTAGCAATGTTTTGGCAGAATTTCATCTGCCATCATCAGATGAAATTCTGTATTGTGTTTGTCTGTGAGTCAGACTTTCACAGCCATTTCTGTTTTAAATTTGGTGCTAGCCTACTGCTGTGCCAGAATGTTTTTTTCTTCATCCTGATTGGTTGGGAGTCTTGATCTGTGTTTATTGGTCTTGGAGTTTTCTGTGTTCTGCTTAATTGATGTTTCTAATATCTTCTGTCTGCTTTGTAGCTTTTTTGTCTTGATTGGCTGGCAACATTGTGTTTCCTGTATTGGAGGCTTTTAGTCCGACTTGGCTCCGAGTAAACAGACAGCTATCATATATATATATATATATTTGTAGGTTTTCACGGATACCGGTATGCAGGTCTTGGCGTGTTCGGGTCTTTTCCCATGTAAGATTGAGAGCATCTTTGCAACATTTCGGCAAGGTCTCACTCACCATCTTGTGCAAGCTCAAGCACAAAGCCGAAAGCACCAGCCTGAAGATGCCAAGTGGGACCTCGTCGAAACGTTGCCAAGTTGCTCTCAATCTTACATGGGAAAAGACCCGAACATGCCAAGACCTGCATATATATATTTTACATTTTACATTTTATATTAGTATGATAAATCTGATCTGAAACTCCATACAAAATCTGTTGCCACTTACTTTCATGGGGTCTGCTAACCCATAATTTTGAATCCATCTTTCTCTATTTCTCGATAAATATAAATTGCCTATGAACTTTTCTTTTAGAAAAAAAATGCAAATTATCATGGATTTTTGTTCTTTGATGCATAACAAAAATGCTGATTGCTCCCATCACAGGTTTTTTTTTTTTTTTCCTGGCAGAAGAAGCTCATAGTAATCAGTGAACAAGCTGATCACATAAAAGAGTGAGTGTGTGGAAAATAGGATGTAAATCAGAATTGTCTAAAAAAGAAGAGCAAGATTATGTATACTAAAATAACAGATCACCAGGATTAAGAAGGTATGATTAGTGAAACCTAGCAAGGCCACTGAATCCTTGAGATATTCATTATACTTTGATCTCTCTTCCATCCCTTTTACTCTGTTTTTGAGTTATAGATGTGATTCTTTCTATTTTTTTCTCTAAAACTGGATTCTTATGGCTTATTATTCTGTAGCATTTTTAAATGAAATGTGCTCATGATGTGCTTTTACTTGATTTCTGGCTTATCACTATACAGCTTAAAGTCATCCTTAGTTGTCCTACACATAAAGTAGTGTTTTCTAATGTTTTTTTAAAACCCATTTTCTGGGGTTTTAATCTAGAATCATTATAGATTATGTGTTCATGATCTAGTCTGGAGCTAGGATTTTCCTATTTCATATTGACTACTTTAGGTTGCTGCATGTACAACATTTCCTTCTGGTTATTCTAGCTTCCATGACCATTTTGACTTGGGCAAAACCATCACGCACCCCTTTTCAAAAAATGCATCTCCCTACATATAAATTGAGTGGAAATTCCTAAAACCCTCAACAAATCTTTCAAGATCAATTTAAACTAGCAAAGATAGTCTGGTGTGTGGCAGGTTCCAGCACTATTGGTCACATTATTGATTTTCCAGTTTTTGTATGGCTCTACTTGCAGAAGAGACCAGGCTACCCATATTTGATGTGTACACTTTTCTGTCTTATTGAATGAAAATTAAATAATTACAATTCTAAATCTAAAAGAAACCTTAACTATTATTTCAATGGATCAAATTATGTGTATTTACCAGTATATTCAATATTTTTTTCATGTGAAGGAAATAAGATTGTTCTTTCATGTCAGCATTTGGCATAAGCTTGCTTAGGCTGTATTTTTTTTCTCCCCTAAACTGGTAGAATACTGATGTGTTGTGTCTGTCACTCTTGTCATGTCTTGTAATATATATATTCTCCATAGGTGAATATTGCTTTTGTACATCCTTCTTGTGTGTGTCTGATTTTTCAGTTCAAGAATTTTTACCTATTTTTCCACTGCTTATCAAACTAACAAACAGCTGATAAGTCAGATTCTGACAGGGTGTCTACTTATTTTTCTTGTAATTTCTTTTACTACACAGAACATTAAATAATAAATGCAAGAAATAATGGCAGAAGTAATTCACTCCTAATGTTACAGAGGACCAAGATCCTGAGATTTTCTGTGTAATGGGAGAAGTTATGAATTATCTCTCTTTCTCATTCAACAAAAATGTTGAGAGAAAGTTCCCTTCCTGTTAAGTCCTGAGCATGGGCGCAAGGAATCGAGACGAGACATCAAACAGTAACTTCGAAACTTCCGGTTTGCGTGGCTTCGGGGCAGCAGGAATTCGCGACAGCTCGCGATTCCTGCTGGGCTAGCCGTCGAGGTACCCCCGATCCAGATGGGTCAGGGGGATATGGCTGCCCTGTAGGGACAGCTGAAGATAGAGGGGAGTCGGAAAGGGAGGTGGGGGCATCGCAGACCCCCCCTTTCTCCGGGAAAACCCCTTTTTCCCAAGGCGGTGGAGCGGCGGTCAGCAATGGCCGCCACGAAGAAGCCAGCAACCGGGTAAGAACTGTGCTGGAGGAAGTGTGAAGAGTGAAAGTTCTGTCTGAGCCGGGTCAAGTAACACCTTTTAAATTGCCTGGAATTGAGCTGTTTGTTGCTGGAGGATACATTGTATCCCTAAGAAGAGCGAAAAGCGGCGGAGAAGCTGTTAAAGGGAATTTTTTTTTTTTTTTTTACTCTCCCACCCCACGGAAAAAGCAGAAATATTTGGATATATTAGACATTGAAAGTGGATTGTTTTGAAAGCTAAGATAAGAGACAAAGGGATTTTTTGACATTGAAAAATGTGAGAAATTGGAAAATCTCTGCTGGAGGTATGGATTTTTGATTATTAAAATTTTCATTGCAAGTGGGAAGGGAGAAAAAAAAATTGGAGCAGAAGCTGAAAAAGGAGGAGATTGATTAGAACGTCTTTGTGGATCCCAAAAGAAGATATATGGTAATTGGACCTCTTTGATTAAAAATTAATTCAGAAAGAGAAAGGGAAGAAGGAAGAAAAGTATTAACTTTTGGAACTTTTTTTCTTTTTTTAATTGCTTTTGATTGTCTTTGATTAAAAATTCTTGTGGTTGTTTTGGAAAAAGTTTCCCTTTTCATAATGGCATCGTCTGTGGATGAACTAGAGATTGAATATCAAAAATATAAAAAAGAAGATACTTTGGGCGCTTTGTTTCAATTCTTAGAAATGGCGTTATGTTCCTTTGAAAAGTTGATTACGCAGCAGAAGGACTGGGACAAGGAAGAAGAGGAAGAAGAAGCCATCCTTGATGAACAATGGGTCCCTTCTGGAAAGGAGGACAAAAAGGATAAGAAAAAGGGGATTTTAAGAATTATAAAAACAACCAAAAGAGAGAAAAATGAGCGAAAAGATGGAGGCAAGGTTAGAAAGCAAAGGAAAAGGAGCAAGAAAAGCGAAGAGAAAAAACAAAGGGGTAGAAAGGGCAAGGAGAAGAATAAGCAAGAGAGAAAGGGGGGGAGGAGAAGCCTTAATGTGGGGAAGCAAGACCTAAGGAAAAAAAGTTTATTTAGAGATAATGGGTGAATTTAATTTAGATTAAAAGAGGGATTCTGGAGGGTATATAAGAGTGTGTTTTTATATGTATATTTAGAATATAAAATTTATTATGTAATTTTAGAATTTTTTTTTTAAACAGAATCCCAAGAAAGATTGCTATATGTAGTATTTCTAAGTTAGGGTAATGAGTTATAGATGTTACTCCAATTGGTGTACAGGAGAAGTATAGTAAAAGAAAAAAAAAGATGAATGGATAATTGGAAATAAAACAGACAAAGAATGTTGTTGAAAATGGTAATAAGATATGGAAGGATATATATGCTTTTTTTTTTTTGGATTTTGTGTATTGATAAAAGGCAATAAAATTTTAATTAATAAATAATTTGGATGGAAAAGAGAAGTAGGGACAAGATATGAAGTTAATATTATATGAAATATTGATATTATAATCTGGAAATGTTATGCTTTATTGGTCTATTATTATTATTTTTTCTTAGAAAAGAATTTATAAGCTGCTATGCCTTGATTTTTTGTGCATTGTTTTTATAAAACTGATAAAAATGGTTTTTATATATATATATATAAAAAAGAAAATGATAATAAGATTTGGAAGGAGATATGGGTTGAATATGATGTTTGAATTTGTGTCTGTGTAAAGAGTTTTAACCCGGGAACAGACAACCTTCAGAAAAGATCTTTTAGTTTTGTTTATGTTTTGTGTTTGTATGTTTGTGTATTGTGCTTATGGTAAAACTAACAAAATTTGTTTTTTATAAAAAAAAAAAAAAAAGGAAAGAATCAATAAAACCTTGGAGGAATGCTAGACGAGAATAATTTATACAAGCCAGAAAGAAAAGATTATGATGACTATAAAATGGATAAATATGGAAGAGAAATGAAATTGAATAGGAGTAAAGAGAAAAAATGAGAAACTTGCTGAAAGATGTTTGTGTGTCCATATGGAGATGGGATAAATTGGAATTATGCTGTATAAAAATAATGTTTTGTTTGACTTGTAAGGATTTACAATGTTAAGAGGTTTTATGTGTTTATGTATTTAATGGTTAATGATGTGTTGTTTTATCTTTAAAATTAATAAAAAATTGTTTCAAAAAAAAAAAAAAAAACAGTAACTTCAACTCTTTATTGTGAAATAAGAACAGAGCAACTACTTGGGCAGCAGCAGCTCTTTTATAGAGCTGGCTGCTGTCAAAACAACCAATGATTTGAGTTTACCGCTCTCACAAGTGTCCAATCAGAGAGGCCCATTAACAGCCAATCAGACTGGCCAGAAATGACCAATCACGACTTGCTATTTGCAGGCCAATGCGAAGTGCAGGATTACAAGCCTGCTGCAAAGTAAAGCTATTTAGGGTTGTTACTGATGCGTTGGCTTAGTCCATAACACCCCTCCCCCCTAGGTTCCGTCTGAAGGGTGGGGTGATGTATTCTCATAAATAGGCAGGTCGCTTCACCTGTCTGCTTGACCTGCGCTGTTCCACTGGTTTCTGTCCTGGCTCTGGTTCCGGTGGGCTGCTAGCTGAGCTGGATGGCAAAAACGGTCCTGCTGTTCCGTTGAATGGCTCTGGGCTGTTCTCTCTACTTCTACCAGTACTCTCTTCCGGGTTCCCTGGATCTGTTCCCATCGCAGTGCTGTCATGCGGCGAGGCCACTCCCCGGATCAGTTCTTTTTCTAGCGGTGAGTATCCCCTGGTTGGTTGTGTAGACTGCTGGGTTTTGATTGTTAAGTCATCTGTTATTTCTTTTTCGGCCTCCTCAATGTTCCTTCCCCCCCCCCAGTTAGAGATTCAGGGGTTGAGATAGGACTAGGTGCTAGTCTGGAACGGAGTTGGTCTATGTGGCGCTTCCACATCTTACCATCTGCAGTTTGTAGGCAATAGGATCAGGGTCCCGTAAGTTGCATTAGGGTAGCGAGGACCCAAAATGGGTCGTCCAAGAAGTTTTTTGCAAACACGGGGTCACCTTTCTGGAATGCCGACACTTGCTGCTGGATCCTGGGGGTTGTTCAGGCATGTAATTTGGGTGGAGGCACTCGAGATGCGAGCGAAGTTTCCAGCCCATCAGGAGTTCAGCTGGGGTTCTGTTCATGGTGCTGCTTGGGGTTATGTGTTGGAGGAGAAGCATCCGGGTTATTTTGTCGTCAATGTCATCATGGTCCATTTTGTGTAAAGTCTTTTTTACAAATTGAACCATTCGCTCAGCCCTACCATTGGCCGTAGGGTGAACTGGCAATGTTAAGGCATGGCAGATGCCCCGGTCTGCCAGGTACTGTTCGAATGCCAGGGCAGTGAATTGGGGGCCATTATTGGAGACCAAGACATCCGGCAATCCGTGAGTAGCGAATAGCTTATTCAGTTTTTTTGTGATCGCCTCTGTGGTGGTGCTTTTCATCTTGTGGACCTCAAGCCAGTTAGAATAGGTATCCACTGTTAGGAGGAAAGTGTGTCCTCTTGTGGGTCCCGCAAAATCGATGTGGATACGGGACCAAGGACCTCAAAGCATTTCCCACTGAGTTGGGGGAGTTTTTGGAGGAACTGAGTGAGTCTCCTGGCATTTGCTGCACTTTGCTACCCAGGTCTCTATCTGTTTATCTAACCCAGGACACCATGCGTAACTCCTGGCCAATGCCTTCATCCGCACGATGCCTGGATGTCCATCGTACAACATTTTTAATAACTTATGTTGCAATTTCTCTGGGATTACAACTCTGTCTCCCCACAAAATGCAGCCCTTTTGGGAGAATAGTTCTATCTGTCAATTTCTGAATGGCTTGAAAGTGTCGTTGGGTGCACTGACTGGCCAACCCTGTTCCACCCAGCTGAGGACTCGAGCCAACACAGGGTCCTTTTTTATTTCTGAGGCGATGTCTCGAGCGGTCAGTGGCGGCAATTTAAGGGTTTCAATTTGCAATATGGCTAAGGTTGGAGCTGGGTCCTCTATGACGTCTGGTAGTGGAGAGTGGTTCAAAGCGTCAGCGTGGGGAATGGCTTTCCCCGGGTGGTGTTGCAATTGGTAATCATAGGCGGCTAAAAATTCTGACCAATGTGTCATTCTTGGTGATAAGATATGGGGAGTTGGTTTGTTTCCCACCAAAATACAAGTAGTGGCTTGTGGTCTGTAATTATGGCAAAGGGTCTCCCATACACATATTCATGGAAACGTTTAATTGCGGATACAATAGCGAGAGCCTCTTTATCAAGTTGACCATAGTTCCTTTCAGTCTTAGACAAGGTTCTTGAAAAGAACGCAATAGGTGCCTCATTCCCATTTGGTAGGACATGGCTTAAAATGGCTCCCACTCCGAATGGTGAGGCATCACAGGTAACTGTTAAGGGTAGAGTCTCGTTGTATTGTATCAATACAGCATCGGAGGTTAAGAGGTCTTTTACTTGTTGAAATGCCCGTTCTTCACACCGTCCCAAGACCCAGGAAGCCTTTTTGTCGAGAAGTCTATGTAGGGGCTTGGCTACAGATGCCTTCTGGGGCAAGAAGATGTTATAAAAGTTAATGAGTCCCAGGAAGGCTTGGAGGTCTGTCTTATTCCTAGGTCTCGGGACGTTTTTGATTGCAGTTAGTTTTTTTTTTCAGTGGGGTGGATTCCCTGTCTGTCCAGAAGGTATCCCAGGAACTCCACTCTCTCTGTACAAAGTTGACACTTGTCCCTTTTTACTTTCAGGCCAGCATCTTTAAATTTCTGAAGAACCTTTCTGATTCGTGTACTAACTCTTTAATGGGGGCAGCTATTAAGACGTCGTCAAAATAAGGCACGACGCCTTTTATGCCTCGTAATAGTCTTTCCATCAAACTTTGGAAAATGCCAGGTGCCACGCTTACTCCGAATTGGAGTTTATTGCACTTGAAGGTGCCTCTATGTGTAACTATTGTCTGGACTTCTGCAGTTGTCGCGTCTACAAGTAGTTGCTGGTACGCCTGAACTAAATCCAATTTCACAAATATTTTTCCGCCACCCAGGGAGTGAAGAAGGTGTTGGACCACTGGTACTGGGTAAGCACTCTGTTGAAGAGCATGACTTAGGGTGGCCTGGTAATCCCCACAAATTCTTAACAAGCCATCTGGCTTCATGGACGTTACTATTGGAGTTTCCCAGCGGGTATGGTCAATCGGTTCCAACACGCCCTGGGCTATCAGTTTATCTAGCTGCTCGTCGATCTTCGGCTTGAGGGCAAAGGGTACCCAATGAGGCTTAAGCCGAATGGGAGCTACATCGGGGCTGAGATTAAACGATATAGGGATCCCCTTGTACTTGCCTAATGTTCCTGTGAACACGTCCTGGAATTCCTGGATGAGGGCCTCTTCCCAGTCATCACTTCTGGTTTGATGTATGCCAGCTAGTTCAATCCCGAGTGGAGCAAACCACTGTAACCCTAAGAAACTGGGCCGGTCACGATCGACGACAGTCAGGGGAAGCGTCGCACTGCGGTCCTTAAAGGATACTTGGACGTGGCTGGAACTGACAACTGGAATTCTGTTTCCCTGGTAGTCTTTTAGGATGATTCGTTGAGTGCTGAGGTCCTGGCGGCAGAAGGCAGGGATCAGCTGTTTGAGGGTTTTCCAGGATACCATCGATAGGGATTACCCTGAATCGACTTCCATCACGCACGGTCGATTCTCAATAGTAATCCTTACACAAATCTTTCTTTCATCTAACGATGAAGCATGGCCGATAATAACGGTTTGGTGTGCCTCTTCTCGTCTCGTTGAAGAGGCAGGTGTTCGATTTCTGAAGTAGTAGTGGTTGTTCCATTGGTGGTTCAGGCGGTCCCGATTCCCAGGTGGTTTGCCTGTCTCCCGAAGGAGGTTGTTCTCCCTTCGGCTGAGACTGGACTCTCACTTGCTTCTGCAGACCTTCATGATGTGGCCTCTTTTCCCGCAGGTATGGCAGAGTGCGTCGAGGAATTTGCAGTCCGATCGCAGGTGGTTTACCCCACAACCAGCACATTGTCACGGGAGTCTCTGGTTCTTTTCCTCTTGTTCTGAGCGAAGCCGGTTGACCTCCTCTTCCTCATTGTCTGAGGATAAGTCGAGGTCTTCGTGGTGGGCTGTAATAGCGTGCTTCTCAGCGGCGAGCGGGCTATCGTTAGCGAGTTGGCAATGTGGTGCGTTCGCTCAGCGCATTTGAGCGGCTGACTTCCTGGTTGCTTCTGTGGCAGTAGCATCAGCGATGACATCTGCAAGGGTGATGTCTCCTTTCGCCATGAGTTTACTCTGTGCCATGGGGTCATCTAATCCCAGAACTATGCGGTCTCTCAAGGCTTCCTTGAGGTTTTCAAAACCACAAAGCCTCCTAGGTTCCAGATGTCAGCTACTAAGTCCCCAATGCTCTCGTTCTTCCATTGGTCCCTCTGGTAAAACTCATGTCTTCGTATCAGTGTAGGTACGACGGGTGCGTAATGGGCCTGGAGGATCGGTGTGAGGTTATCCCAATCCATGGTCTTCACTTCTGCCGGTTTGGCAAGTGCTTTAGCCATTTTGAAAATGGCGGGTCCGCAGTGAGTCAGGAACACCGCTCGTTTCTTGCCAGGCGTAGCATCTTTTAAATTGTTGGTCTCTAGGAACATCTGGAAACTATCTATATACGAGTCCCAGTCTTCGTTTGCTGGGTCAAATGGAGCGGGTGGTATGGCATCGCTGGTCATTCAGCCACATGCTCTGTCTTGTTCGATGAGTACGTAGTCAGCTCTATCATCTCCGCATCCCATCCTCGTCGCCAGTGTTAAGTCCAGTGTTAAGAGCATGGGCGCAAGGAACAGAGATGAGACATCAAATGGTGACTTCAACTCTTTATTGTGAAATAAGAACAGAGCAACTACTTGGGCAGCAGCAGCTCTTTTATAGAGTTGGCTGCTGTCAAAACAACCAATGATTTGAGTTTACCGCTCTCACAAGCATCCAATCAGAGAGGCCCATTAACAGCCAATCAGATTGGCCAGAAATGACCAATCATGACTCACTATTTGCGGGCCAATGAGAAGTGCAGGATTACGAGCCTGCTGCAAAGTAAAGCTATTTAGGGTTGTTACTGATGCGTTTGGCTTAGTTCATAACACTTCCTCAATCTTTCCTGGTGGCATTATTAAAATATATTGCTTTTCATATGAACACCTTTGGCCACATATTGGAATGATGACTGTTGCAGAACTGACATATAGTTCTTAGAATATCACATATTGTTTCCTGAAGACTAAATTAAACCAAAGAGATATTTATAGGTTCTATACTGGCACAATGGATAAATGAAATATACTATATAATTTGCCTAGTGAATCCATAGAGTAGCTGGAAAAAATCAGAAGGAGTGTGTTTAGTTTGTTTTTTGGGCTCTATGATTCCTACTGCACTTTGGAAGCAAACAGGGGTCCTTGAGACAGGAAATTGAGATGGTTTAGGAGTTTGGGGTATGAAGCAGGGATGATTCCCCCACCCATCTTTTTGTGTTATTCAGACTTGAAGAATCAGTAAGTATGTGTAATCTGATTGTATTCCAAAAATGTGTTTCGAGTACATTCCTCATCAACAACCATGCCATACATAATGTTAGACATCCAATAGCATTACATACTCTGTAAATATTGGTCTTAGTTGGCTGAATAGATGTCAAAGGTGTGGTCATCAAAATATTTACTTCAAATCCTAATAATCAGTTGAATAGGATTACAAGGTAACTTAGTAGAATGATAATGTGTAAAATTTCCTTCATTAATCAGTTGTACTTGGCCACACAAATCTTGGTAAAAGAATGTGGAAGGTGGTGAGACACTGGCAGCCTACAGGATGTAATAAAGCAAAATGGATTATAGTAGTGAGAACCTACCTTCATAATTTCACAGCAATGGAGGATAAATTGCTTTGAAAGGGCAATTCAACAACAACAACAGACTGATTGTAGGCAGAGTGTGATCGGACTTGATGATTAGAAAAGAATATGTCTCCCAATTAGTTTGGTCCATGCAGGTCCCTTTCTGTGCTTGAAATCTGTTTGCTGGGAATCTTTAATGTAAGTCAAATGATCTTTCAGAATGTTCCCAAAATAACCCAAATAATACGGGTCAGACACAGAAAAATAGCATGGGATGAAATTGGCCATTTGTGGAACATGACTTTCAAAAGACTACTAGACTTGTTTTCAAAAATAACCTCTGGATTTCCAACTTATCATTATGGTTGGTCAGCTGGAATATGTAGCTAAATGTACTATCTCAGGTACCTTCATACAACTAATTACATTTACTCATTCCAACTATATCAAATATTAAGGAAAATGATTAATGGTTGCTTTTCCTGCTTGCAGGTGCTGCTGAATCAAAATAGAGATCAGTTACCAGGACAGTTTAACAACCAGTCTGGTGTAGTTAAGGCATAAAGTAAAAACAGAAGGCTATGAGTTCTAGTGCCACCTTAGCCGGTTGGTGTACCTTACACTAGCCACTTTCTCTCATCTCTAGGAAGGGGCGGGAATGGCAAATTCCTTCTGAAAAAAAAATTGCCAAGAAAACTGGAGAGACTTATCCAGACAGTTGCTGAGAATCAGTCAAGAAGTCAACAAAAAAACAAAAAACAAAACAAGAAATAGGGAAGTGTATTTTATGCCATGACTAGAATATAGCACATTAGTGCATCTAGGGGAAAAGGAGTAGGTTTTTATTTTTGATGTCAACAAGCATAAATCTTCACTTTCAGAGACTTTTTCTGCTTCTTTTACTCACATGCCAGATAGAAGTCAGCTAGCTGTGGTCAACTGATTCCAGATTACATACCTTAACATTTTCTGATTTTTAGCTTTTGATTCAGCCATACTCAGATCACAACTAGAATCTTCCTACATATTGTATGCTGTTCTTTTAAGTATCAATGTTTTCTGAATGACATCCATTTTATCTCATTCATAACACACAAACTTTTTTCCAGTAGTTTCTAAAAATGTATAAATTGGTAATATAGCAAAACTTCCACTGTAACAAATAATCTTTCATTAAATTTTATAGCTCCCTTGCCAACACTATTAAGAATACATTTCACTATGTAATAATCTACTAATCTCATTTAATCCAGAAGTATAAAAATTGCTGAGAAATTTTAAATCAAGAAGAATTTGCATAACTGTATAATAATAATTAGTAGATGAAAGTACTGCAGAAATAATGCTTTATTACCAATAGAATTATACTGGCTGACATGTCAACTCTTTGCTATAATAGTAAATTGTGCCTTCGCTGAGGGCAATATTACTTTCTCTAATTGCTTGACATAAATGTTGTATTTTAATGGCCATTTACTCATTTAACTGAGTGTCTGGATTATGAAGGGCTGAATTGCATAAAATGAGGAAGCACATTATTACAGATACTGCTGAAAACATTTTTGGTTTTAAAGTGATTTGAGGGCTTATAAATGAAGTAATTATAATTATCAAACACATTTCTAAACTTTGTTTCCTCGTCTCAGCTACTTCAGGTGAGGAGGATCAGGTTATAGTAGATGTTATATGTTAATAAATTGGTTAGGCTTTAAGATGCTGCAATAATTCTTCCAGTCTGTTGTGTTATTCAGTGCATTTATTCCCCACCATCCAGTCATGGATAATAAGTGAAACGTCTTCAAAGAAAAACAAGAAAGTCCAGTTGCTTCTTGAAAAAGCAGCCTTGGATTTACCAGTACAGCTAAATGTACAATTACATTAAAGGTAAATGTTCCCTCACACATACATGCTAGTCATTTCCGGCTCTAGGGGGCAGTGCTAATCACTGTTACAAAGCTGAAGAGCTAGCACTGTCCGAAGATATCTCTGTGGTCATGACTAAATGCTGAAAGCACACAGAATGCTATTACCTTCCCACCAAAGTACTCCCTATTTTTCTACTTGCATTTTTACATGCTTTCAAACTGCTAGATTGGCAGAAGCTGGGAGAAGTAATAGGAGCTCACTCTATTACATGGTGCTAGGGATTCGAATTGCCGAACTGCCGACCTTTCTGATCGACAAGCTCAGCGTCTTAGCCACTGAGCCACTGCATCTCATTACAATTGCTTTATTATTACATAAATATGCTTATAAACAATTTGAAATCATAAAGTGGTAGACAACAATATATAGCAATTTATTTCTAGACAAGATACAAATCCAATAAATAAATAGATACTGATTGAAGCTTTGTTGTATTTAAAATACTATATATGTGTGTGTGTGTGTGTGTGTGTGTGTGTTTTCTTAAGTTTTCGCGGGTACTTACATGTACGGCATTCAGCTTTGTTCAGGTATTTTCCCACGTCATGGTAGTTTACTACCATGACGTGGGAAAATACCCGAACAAAGCTGAATGTCATATATATATATATATATATGTGTGTGTGTGTGTGTGTGTGTGTAGGTATAGGTACACACACACACACACACACACACACACACACACACACACACACACACATATATATATATATATATATATATATATATATATATATATATATATATATATATATATATATGGATCTTTGGTTATTCGGGTTTTCTCCCGCGTAAGATTGGAATTATCTAGGCAACGTTTCGATGAAGTCTCATTCATCATCTTCAGGCTTGGTCTTCAGCTCTGTGCTTCTCAGAGTGATGTGAGCTCGCAGCTGCTTCTTCCTTTTAACTGCTCCTGGGGGTGTGACTTGATTGGCTGGGGGCTTGGCTGTGTTCTGATTGGATGGGGGGGTGTTCTCATTGGTTGGGGGTTTGGCTGTGTTCTGATTGGTTGGGGGGTTGGCTGTGTTCTGATTGGCTGGAGGCGTGTTCTGTTCAGGTGGGGGCTTGATTGTGCTCAGGTTAGTCTTAGTTGCTGGAGGGTTTGAGCTGGTGAGCTGTGATCTTGCTGTTTGGCTTCGAGTTCGTGGTCGTGCTGCATCTTCATGGTGGGGGTCAGTTCGCTTCATGTATGGTTCAGAGGGGTTTGAGATGGGTAGTGATGCAGCTACAGTGCGGCTTCTGGTCCGTGGTCGTGTTTCATCTTCTGTGTGGGTGTGAGTCTGCTTTCTATGTGGAAGTGTGGTGGTGGCATCTTGTGTGGCTCTCAGGGGTGTGGGTCTGGTGTCATTCTTCATGTTAGGTACGCGTCTGTTCATGAGGGCGGGTTTCCAAATGGCTGGTAGGCGGGAGGCATCATCTCGTTTATTCATGCTGTGTGGGCGTTTTTCTATCTCTATGGCTTCTCTGATGATTCTGCTGCTGAAGTGTTCGGTTTTGGCGATAGTTCTGGTATTTTTAAAGTCAATCTCATGTCCTGTGGCTTTGAGGTGTTGGACCAGGGAAGAGGTCGGTTCTTCCTTTTTGATTGAGTTCTTATGTTCTTCAATGCGTGCACCTATTCTTCTGTTAGTCTGTCCAATGTATGTGGTGGGGCAAGCAGTGCAAGGGATTTCGTATACTCCTTGATTTTCTAACTCGATACTGTCCTTAGGGTTTCTTAGGATGGTGGATATCTTTCTGTTTGTGCAGAATGCTGTCTTAATGTTGTGTTTTTGGAGGATCTTGCTGATTTTGTCCGTAGTGCCTTTTATATATGGGAGGAGGGCTTTGCCATTCTCTTGTTCTTTGTCTTGGATTTTGGCTGGGGTTTCTTTTTGGATTAGGTGGGTGATCTTCTTTCTTTGGAATCCATTGGCTGTCAGCACGCCGGTAAGAGTGTGTAGTTCGGTCTCGAGGTGTTGTTCATCGGCTAAGCATTTTGTTCTGGAGATTAGTGTCTCAGCTACGGAATTGATCTGTGCTGGGTGGTGGTGTGAGAGTGCGTGTAGATAGCGGTTTGTATGTGTTTTCTTCTGGTAGATGGTGTGTCCTAGGGAGCCATTGGATTTTTTGTATACCAAGACATCTAGGAAGGGAAGTTGGTTGTTAGCTTCTGTTTCCATGGTGAATTGTATTTTGGGGTGTTGGCTGTTGAGGTGTGTGAGGAAGTTGTTCAGTTTTTCTTTCCCGTGTGGCCAGATTATGAAGGTGTCATCTACGTATCTGAGCCAGAGTTTGGGTTTGTGATCATATTTTTCTAGAGCCTGTGTTTCAAAGTGTTCCATGTAGAGGTTAGCGATGACAGGTGAGAGGGGTGATCCCATGGGTGCTCCTTCTATTTGTTTGTATTTTTGTCCGTTGTAGGTGAAGTATGTATTGGATAGGCAGTGGTTGGTCAGATCTAGGATGTGCTTGGGGGGGTTGTATTTGTTTTGGATGGCTGTCAAGGCTTCTTTTATTGGCACTTGGGTGAAGAGGGATATGACATCGAAGCTCACTAGTAGGTCACTGGGTTGTAAGTTTTGTTTCTTTATGATCTCGATGAACTGGAATGAGTTTCTTACGTGTGAGTTGATGGATTCTGCATAGGGCTGTAGTTGTTTGGCAAGAAATTTGGCTAGGTTTTGTAGAGGTGAGCCTATGGAGCTGACTATTGGTCTAAGTGGGGTTCCTTCTTTGTGTATCTTGGGGAGACCATAAAGTTTAGGGCATCTGGATGATTTCTCTCTGGGTATGATTCTTTGCTGGATTTCTTCACTGATGGGGGAGGCTTTTATTTTGGATCTGGTGGTTTTTTCTAGGTAGGTGGTGGGGTCTGTCTTTAGGGGTTTGTATGTGGGGTCTTGGAGTAGATTGGTTAACTTGGATTGGTAGTCAGATGTGTTCATAACCACTGTCGCGTTTCCCTTGTCTGCTGGTAGGATTATTATGCTGGTGTCTTCTTTCAGGTTGAGTAGTGCAGTTTGTTCTTCTTTGGATAAGTTGCTTTTGGGTGGTTTGCTAGTGCAGAGGATGTTGGTGATTTCGAGTCTGATTCTATTAGCATCATCAGGGTTGGTTTTGGTCAGGCTGGTTTCAACTCCGCATATGATGGTTTCTGTGGGGATGTGTTTGGGAGCGACAGCAAAGTTGAATCCTTTAGAAAGGACCTTGGTTTCGGCTTCGGTGAGGATCTTGTCTGAGATGTTGTGCACTGTTTGTTTCATGTGTGGCTGTGAGGGGGGAGGAGTTGGTTTCTGGCGTTGTTGTAGTTTTCTGAGTTTGTTGGTGTGTGTGTCTGTCTTGAGGGTGGTCTGTGTTTCGGCTCTCCAGACAGCGAGCTGTTTGGATTTGTCCCAAAGTAAGGGGTGAATCTTGTTGCTGAGTCTGAGGTGAAGTGTGAGGAGATCTTTGTTGATTTGATCTAGGAGAAATCTTTTTGTGTGAAGTTCATTTCTAATTAGGGCCAATTCTGTTCTTTTTAGGATGCGTTTGGTGGCTGCTGTGTTGGTGTGGAATTTCAATTGGAAGCTTGTGGGAATTAAATTTTGATCTCGGCAGTTGCATAGGAATGCGAGGTCACATAAAATGGAAGCTCTTTGGACTTCAAGTTTTTCATAAGTCCTGGTCAGATGGTGGGTTTCCTCCCCGTAGAGGTGCAATATTTGTTTTCTGAGGTTCTCGCGGGTATTTGTATGTGGATCTTTGGTTATTCGGGTTTTCTCCCGCGTAAGATTGGAATTATCTAGGCAACGTTTCGATGAAGTCTCATTCATCATCTTCAGGCTTGGTCTTCAGCTCTGTGCTTCTCAGAGTGATGTGAGCTCGCAGCTGCTTCTTCCTTTTAACTGCTCCTGGGGGTGTGACTTGATTGGCTGGGGGCTTGGCTGTGTTCGGGTAAATGGACGGCTACCCGAAGCCAAGCTGCACTAAAGGCCTCCAATAAAGTAACACAATGTTGCCAGCCAATCAAGATACAAAAAGAGCCCCCCCCCCAAAAAAAAACCAGACAGAAGATACCAGTAGCAGAACACAGCAAACTCCAAGACCAATAAACACAGACCAAGACTCTCAACCAATCAGGAGGAAGAAAAAACCATTCTGACACAGCAATAGGCTGCCCCAAATTTAAATCTGAAACCACTGTAAAAGTCTGACTCACAGAGAAACACCATACAGAAGCCTGATGGTGGCAGATGAGATTCTGCTGAAACGTTGCTACAACTTTAAAAGCACCACGTGGGAAAATACCCGAACAAAGCTGAATGCCAGACATGTAAGTACCCGCGAAAACTTAAGAAAACAAATATATATATATATATATATATATATATATATATATATATATATATATATATATAATTGTTGTATAACTTGGTACCAAGATGTTTTCTTCAACAATCTCCTATCAAAATGCTGCTTTTAATATAAAGTTAGTTACACAGAATTGTGAAGATGAAATTGGCAACTGTATAAATTCTATTATATCAAAGAATGAAATTCCTGAATGTTTTAAAATATACCACAGTTTTAAAAGCATAATGTCAACTCATAAAACATTTCTATGGCCAAGGGAGGGGGGAAAGTGGTTTGAAAGAACAGTGCAGCAGCTTGGAATCAAAAGTGCATTCCATTCATAGTTTTTCAGAGATTGTAACTAGGTGACTGAATTTTCTGCAGCGAAAAATCTAATTGGACATGATTGGTGTTGGCAATGGACTTGTTTCATTGGAGAATATGAATTATGATATACCCAGACGGGTGGGGGAAAACAAGGGTCAAGGGTGACTGTGAATTACACTTCTCAGAGTCAGCTACACCCAGGTCATGCCAACATGTTAACTCCCAATAAATCCTGTGTAGTTTTGGAAGTTTGGCTCGAGACTCATGATTTAATTGGGGTAACTGCAGGAGTCCTGACACTTTCTTTTTGTGCCAACTCAGAAAGCTCAAACTGCCCAAGGAGCTGCTGATACAGTTCTACAGAGGAATTATTGAGTTTGTGATCTGTACCTCTATAACTGTCTGGTTTGGTTCTACAACCCAACAAGACTGACACAGACTTCAGAGAGTAATTAGGACTGCAGAAAAAAAAAAATACTACCAACCTGCCTTCCATTGAGGACCTGTATACTGCACAAGTCAAAAAGAGGGCTGTGAAAATATTTACAGACCCCTCACATCCTGGACATAAACTGTTTCAACTCCTACCCTCAAAATGATTCTATAGAGCAGGGGTCATCAACATTTTGGACCTCAGAGACCACCAAACTCATAATTTTAAATCCCAGGGACCACTAACCGGTTCTGTAGGTGTGGTGTAATTTGTGGGTGTGACTTGGTGGTCATATGACTGGCTGGGCATGGCTTGTATGTAAATATTATAAATATTTATATAAATATTGATTTTTTTTATAAAAAAGAGCAACTTTTACCCAAAATCAGGCAAAGCAGGCAGGCAGATTGAGTTGCTCACAGAATCACAAATTCATTCAGAAATCTATCTATCTGCCATTGGCTATTCTGTCACATAAAATTTGCTTGCAAGCAAACTCACAAAATTAACTCACAACACACCATGTATGTAAATTTTATCTAAAAAAAGAACAACTTTTACCCAAAATCAAGCAAAGCAGACAGGCAGATTGAGTCTCTCAAATTTGCTTGCCGTGAATCTGTGCTGAATAATAGAACCTTCAGTCCTAAGGGAAGTTCCGCTGTGCTTAAAAGCGGAGCTGAGGATCTAAAGACTAGCTAGAAAGCAAGAAATCCAACCATTTCCTGCTTCCTAGCTAATCTAAATCTCCCAGCACAGCAGAACAGATGATGGTTGGAAAAAGAAAAAATAGCAATTTAGCAGGCAAATTTGCCGGGTGAGGAGTGTGCCATGTAGGCGGCGCAGCCCTGTGTTTCTGCACAGCCTGGATTAATTGCTTTGGGGGGTGCTCTGGGGGTGAGATTTCTCTGTGGCCCACCAAAATTTTCTCACGGCCCACCAGTGGCCCACTGGTTGGCAAAAGCTGCTATACTGAACAAAGCTGTGGCCCACTGGTTGGCGACAGCTGCTGAAGAGCACTGCACACCAGAACAACTAGACATAAGGACAGTTTTTTCCCCTCTCTGCTAAACAAATAATTCCGTCAACACTGTCCAACTATTTACAAAGTCTGCATTACTATTACTATTAATCTTCTCATTACTCCTTATTACCCATCCCCTCCCACATGTGACTATATGACTGTAAGTTTGTTGCTTGTATCCTTATGATTATATCGACTGTTTTCTAGTATGATTTGATTGCTTATTGTACCCTATGACTATTATTAAATGTTGTACCTTATGATTTTTGATGAATGTATTTTTTCTTTTATGTACACTGAAAGCATATTCACCAAGACAAATTCCTTGTGTGTCATTACCCAACTAAGTAATATTATCAGTACAAGTGAGTATGGGGTTTGCTCCCTGTTTACATATAGTAGCTTGACCTGTTCTCTGTGGTTTTCTCCTTGATATTTTTTTTTTTTTTGATTAGGGTATTGATTTTCTCCTTGATTCATTGCTTAAAGTGTTAATGTCTGTTTATCAGAGGTTGACTGCTGGTATGCTCTGGAATTTTTGTTTCTTTCTTAGCTTTTTTATTATTATTTTTATTTCTTTACATTAAAACAAAATCTTTCTTCCCTAAATAGGAAATGAACTAAATGTAAATAATTACTGAGTTTATACAATAAAAATGTAAAGTTACTATACATTGGTTTAAGAAAATGAATCAACAAAGTGTTCTAAATAAAAGAAGAAATAGAAGAGTAGATAAACACCAGTAATAAGATTTAAAAAGACATAGAATGGTTAAAACAATTTCAGTTATATATAGTAGCAAGAGGCTATTCACCCTTATTTTCCAAGCATTTCAAGTCAGTTTCTGCATTACTGCACTTGCTGCTATAAATCAGGACGCCAAGCTGTGCACGGTAGGCAAAATTATCCCTATGCAGAAGGTCAAGACAAAGCCTATTTGCCATCATGTTATCTGCAGTTTTACAGATATAACCCCATGCTCTGATTTTGTGTCTTGCTTTCTAATCTCTGTGGATCTTCTCATATGATTTATCTAGCTTCATAAATCACTCTGACATGCAAATACTATTAGCCTGCTGGTTATTTCTTGAAGCTTATTAACGAAACAGCAAATAAGCATAAGTCTTATATGATGTGTGCATTTATTAATACAGAAATTGTCCCTGCCATTCAGGAAATTCACATTTATCAGTATAGTTTGTCTTAGTTACTTTTTGGTTCCTCTTATCCAATTCAGTGTTTGTTTGTTTCCTTGATAATTCATTTATTCATTCATTTTATATGCTTCACTGTTTAACATGAAATTTAAAATGGTTAATAAAAATAGAAAATAGAAAAGAATAACTCAGAATGGAAATGCTTGAGTGATAGGTTCTGGTGCATAGCAATCCTACAATATATATTTTTAGATGGACAGAAGTAATTGAAAATACACAATCCAGTAAATAGCAAGACCCTGTTTCCTGAAGTTGTTTAGAAATGACCAACCCCATCAATTCAGTTCATTTGGTGGTGATATTGCATGCATGTAATTAGGTGTGCCTATAATTATTTTCAATGCTGCATTCTAGATCAGGTCTCATTTTTAAGTAGCCTTCTAGGAGACTTAAATATATGCATGTATGTTGTAATAACCAGATATGAAGTGACTAGGGCATGACTAGTCATGAATAGGGCCTTTTGATCCTTCAAGAGGTACAAAACGTCCTCTCAGCCATGGTTGCCACCTGCACTTTGAGCAGTAAATATGAGACAAGAAAGCAAAGAAAATTGTAAATCTGTTTTGTCTGTGTTAGTATAGTGCTGTACAGAACAAAAGATGGAAAATAAACAGACCAAACAGCCACTTGATTTTGCTAGAGTGGCACCTAATCCTGATGATATCTAAATCAATGCCGAAAGATGATTTCACCCCATGGCTTCATGCTAATATATAATATATAAATGTTTAACACAACATATAGTTCTATAGAATATAAAAGTTAAACACATTCTGGAGAAGGCGGAGCTTCGTGCCGGCGTTACAGCTGCGATCTCGGGGCTCTGAGATCGCAGCTGATATTTTCGCCCCTGGTCGGTCCTAACGGACCTAAATCGTCCCGGAGAGACGGTGATCGTGAAGGGCACTGTTCCAGGATCCCAGAGACATCGCAAAGTCTCTGGTTAGATTCGGAAGAAGCCCTTTTGCTGGCGGCGGAGAGGCAGCCTCCATAGCTGCTGAAGTCGGGACAGCTCCGAAAAGAAAGTGACTGGATTGAAGTGTGTCGGTTGGGTGAGAAAAACTCTTTTGTGTTGAAAATTCGCTGAGGTTGGAAAGTTCATTCTGAAGAGAGGAGGAAGCTGTGAGATTTTTTTTTTTGATTGAAATTGTTTGAGCGGCGTTTTTAAAGTGCTGTCAAATTGAGGCTTGGGGTGTTTTTTTTTTTTTCTATATTCCATGGGAAAGATTTTATTGTGACTTAGGTAACCGGACTGAATTTTCTTTTATATATACTTTTAGGCTCCCTTTGACTTTTTTATTTTTTTTAGGATAGAGGCTTCCTTTGGCTATTTTTTTTTCCTTTTTTTTTGTATATATTAATTCTTTTTTCCGGTTGGGGCTGAGAAAGAGCATTAAGAAACTTTGTAACACTGCCAACTAGAGGCTTGAAAGTATTCTATTTGAATTGGAGAGAATTGCAAAAAGACCTCATCTCAAGGACTTTGGAACGTGATAAGATAGAGGGAGAGCACAGCAAAATATTATTGCAGGTGCTTTCCTGGACTGTTATCAACACTTGAGGTTTGGCTTTGAAGCAGCTGGAGAAGAGAGTCATAACAAGAGCCTTGGATAAATAACAAAGTGCAGTGTGTTTTCTTATATGTACCCCATTCGCTAGCTTTTTTTTTTAAATCTTAATTTTTAGTAATATTTTTATTTTTGCCTTTTACTTTAAAGGGAAAGCCTCAGAGTCTTTTCTCTTTTCTTCTTTATATTTTTTTTTTCCTTTTTATTGGGACTTTTTTGCTTTTCATATTTATCTTTTTGGATTATTCTGTTGTCGTGGTTGATTTTTTTTTTTATTTTTCTTCTTCCTTTTTTGGATTATTTTTTGGATTATTGAGATTTTTTAACTGGATTAAGGTGTGAAGATCCTGAAGGAACTTTTTGTTTTTTGTTTTTGTTTTTTCTCTTTTTGCTTTTTCCTTTTTCTTTTGCTCTTAATTAATATTATTATCTTTTGGATTTGTTTGTTTTTTCCTTTCTATTCTTTCCTTTTTTATGGTGGACTATTTCGTAATTGGATTAGGGTCTAGAAGAACCTGAAGATCTTTCTTCTTCCTTTTTTTCTGTTTCTTCTTTGGTTTCGTGTTTTTTACTATTGGAGTTTTCCATTTTGGATTATAATTGGCTGCTCTACCAGTTGGGTTAAAAGTTAAGAAGAATTTGAAGTTTTGGAAACATTGAAATGAGCAAGAAATCAATACCATCTGGCATTGCTGCTTCTACCTCTGCTTCCCCACCAGCTGGAGGACAACGTTTAATTCAGACAATGTTGAAGCAAGATAAGGAACAAGAAAAAATAACTTTACAGTTACAGATGATTATGCAAGGAATTCAAGAACTTAAGACAAATTCAGATATTATTGAACAAAGAACAGGAAATATTGAACAAAGAACAGAAAATATTGAACAAAGAATAGAAAATATTGAACAAAGAACAGAAAATATTGAACAAAGAATAGAGAAGACTGATGAAAAAGTGGAAAATATTAAACAAATGATGGTTAAGTATGAGGAGAGATTCCAAAAAATTGAGGAAGAAGGAAAACAAAGAGAGAAGAAGATTGGAAATATTGATAGCAGATTAACAGCGGTTGAACAAGAAAAAGGTGGGATGTTGAGGTGGGAGATGGAAAGGTCAGAATTTTACCTTAGATTTCAAAATATAGAGGAGGAAAAAGGAGAAAATTTGGCAGCGGTAATGATAGAAATTTTGGCAGATGCTTTGGAAATTACAGAGGAAAAGATGATGGATGGAATAGATGAGATATATCGAGTCTATACAAGATATGCGATGAGAAATAAATTACCCAGGGAAGTCCATATTAGATTTACCAAAAAATCCATTAAAACGCAAATATTATAAGTAGCAAGAGAGAAAACACTGAAATACAAGGGTAAAGAGGTTGTGGTTTTAAAACAAATACCTAGAAGAGTGAGAGAGATGAGAAGAGAATATCGATTTCTGACCAAAATACTATTGGAAAACGAAGTGAATTATAGATGGCTGATTCCAGAAGGATTAATGTTTATGTGGCAAGAGCAGAGACATAGAATTGACTCAATTGAGAAAGCAGAACTTTTTCATGCAGAATTTTTTGGAGGAAGAAAAGAGGAAGCAGAGAAAGAGGTTTCATTAATTGAGTTTCAAGATGAACAACTGGAGACTGAAAAAGAGAAAGGAGCAATAGGGGGACAGATTGATAGTAAAGAACAGCGTGAAGTGAGATCCACGAGAGCTGTTAGACCTAAATATAAAGCATAATCATGGAGGAAAAAAAACTGATTACAATGAATATAAACGGACTTAATTCAGCTGTTAAAAGAAGGAAAACTTTTCATAAATTAGAGAAATTAAAATTTGATATAATTTGTTTACAAGAAGTTCACATTAAAAAACAACATGAACAATTGTTATTACAGCCAAAATTAGGGAAAACATTTACCTCTTTGACCCAATGTAAGAAAAGAGGTGTGGTTTTATACATTAAAGAGGCTATTCCAGCAAAATTGATTTACTCGGATGATGATGGAAGAGTATTAATGGTAGAAATAATGGATAATAATATAAAAATACTCTTGATTGCAATTTATGCTCTGAATGATAAACAAGAAGAGTTTTATAAAAAACTGCACATGAAAATAATTGGACTGGACTATGTTAATATAATTATGATGGGAGATTTTAATGGAATTGTGGACAATAAACTGGACTATATAGCAACAACAACAAAGCAAAATAGAAAGGTTCTCCCAAGGTCTTTTTTTAAAATGACAGATGAATTAACTTTAAAAGATATTTGGAGAGAAAGAAACGTTAAAGCTAAACAATATACTTTTTATTCAAATAGACATTTATCATGGTCCAGATTAGATATGATTTGGATCTCAACAGAACTAATATCTAATATTAAAGAAACAAGCATTGAAACAAGTACCTGGGCAGATCATAGCCCAATGACAATTAAATGGAAGGGACAAAAAAAAAGATCGAGATGGACATTAAATAATACTATTTTAAAGGAGAAAGATTTTACACAATGGATGGAGAAGGAATTGGCTTTTTTCTTTAGAGAAAATAAAAAAGAAGATACTTCAACGCAAAATGTGTGGGATACTATGAAGGCATACGCTAGAGGTTTGATAATAGATTATACAAGAAAAAAGAATATTAGGAAAAGGCAAGCTTCTAAGGCCTTGGAAAATGAGTATAAAACTCTTGAAAAAGAATTACAGAAAATGCCACAGAAAAAGGATATTAAATTGAAGCTGGATGTAATCAAACATAAAATGGAATTAATAGAGAAAGAAGAATTGGCACAGAAAATTAGAAACTCTAAACAGAATTATTTTGAAGATGCAAATAAACCAGGTAGATGGCTAGCATATAAATTGAGAAAAGAGAAGGAATCAAGAAAAATATTGAAGTTAATAGATGAACAAGGCCAAGTTTGTTATGGGAACAAGGAGAAAAAAGAAATTATCCGAGATTTTTATGGGCAATTATATAAACAAGAGAATATTGATGAAGGAAAAGTCAAACAGTATTTACAGGAAGCTAATTTACCAAAGATACCTAAAGAGACTGAAGAAATGCTAGAAAGCAATATAACAATGATGGAACTAAATGAAGCATTTAAGAGACAAAATAATGGGAAAGCTCCGGGCCCAGATGGGCTTCCAGTAGAATTTTATAAAACATTTCAAGAATTATTGAGCATCCCATTGTTAGAAGTTATGAATGAAGTTATGTTAAAAAAGATGATACCTAAAACATGGTCAGAGGCTTATATTACACTTATACCAAAGGAAGAGACTGACCCATTGCAAATTAAGAATTATAGACTTATTTCTTTATTGAATGTAGACTATAAAATTTTTGCTTCAATTTTAGCAGAAAGACTTAAAAAATATTTAAATAATTTTATTCACTCAGATCAAAATGGATTTCTGCCAAAGAGACAAATTAGAGACAATATGAGAGTAATCTTGGACACTTTGGAATATTATGAGGCTCATCCTGAAAAGCAAATGGCTTTGATATTCCTAGATGCTCAAAAAGCATTTGACAACCATAACTGGAGATTTATGTTATTATTATTGGAGCAGATGGGTTTTGCTAAAAAATTTATTCAAGCAATAGAAGCTATATACAATAAACAGACAGCAAGGGTAATGATGGAGGGGGAACTTACAGATTTTATTAATATAAGGAAAGGCACAAGACAAGGATGCCCCCTATCTCCTTTGCTATTTGTGTTGACCTTGGAAGTCTTGAATAGAAATATTAAGGATGATAAAAGCATAAAAGGAATGAAAATTAAGAAGGAAGAATTTAAGCTACAAGCTTTTGCTGATGATTTAGCTTTTATTTTGGAAGATCCGATTGAAACAGCTCCAAAGTTACTGGAAAGGATAGAGTCATATGGAGAGGTGGCTGGTTTGAAAATAAACAAAGATAAAACAAAGATTTTGACAAAGAATATGTTATTGAGACAGAGAGAAGAATTGGCAGATCTTTTGAAAATTCAAGTTACAAATAAGGTTAAGTATTTGGGGATATATTTGACAACAAGATGTAGCACATTAAAGGAGAATAATTATATTAAACTTAAACAACAGATAACTACAGATTTGAAGAAGTGGGAAAACTTGCAATTGTCATTAATAGGGAGAATTTCAACAATTAAGATGAATATCTTACCTAGAATTTTATTTTTGTTTCAAACAGTACCAATTAGGCTTGGAAAAGACTATTTTGAAGATCTAAATAAAATTATGTTGAAGTTTATATGGCAAGGTAAAAAAGCGAGAATAAAGTTAAAGCTTTTGCAAGATGCTAGAATTAGAGGAGGTTTTGGTCTGCCTAATTGGGAATTGTATTATCAAGCTGCAAGTTTGATGTGGGTCAAAGAATGGATAACATTAAGGAAACATAGGTTGTTGACACTAGAAGGGCATGACTTGCTGTTGGGTTGGCATGCTTTTTTATGGTATAAGGGAACTAAAACACAGGGTTATTTTAGAAGACATTATGTACGGGAGTCTTTGTGGTTAAATTGGGAGAAGATAAAAAGACAATGTTATTTGAAAATTCCAGTTTGGTTATCGACCATTGAAGCATTTTCCTATCCTATAATTTACAAGAAGGAACAAGCAGTTAGATATGGGGAACTTTTGGATGAAAAGGGTGAACTTAAATCGATCCAAAACTTAGAAGAACAAGGTATAAGGATGAATTGGTTTTCATATGCACAAATACACTCAAGGTATGATGAAGATTCTAAAACGGAGGGATTTTATGATAAACAGACTGATTTAGACAAGATCTTGATGGGTACTGATGAGAAGGTGATTAAAAAATTATATGGTTATTTACTGGGAATGAAATTAGAGGAAGAACAAGTCAAAGAAACTATGATTGTTTGGGGGAAGAATTTTGGATATGGGATTGATTTGGAGAAATGGCAGAAATTGTGGTCTCAAAATTATAAAATGACAATGTCAACAGCTTATAAAGAAAACTTGTATAAGATGTTTTACAGGTGGCACTTTCCTCCGACAAGAATAGCAAGAATGTTTAAGAACAAATCTGAAAAATGTTGGAAATGTCATCAGATACCCGGCTCGTATTACCATATGTGGTGGACTTGTGAGGATGCTAGAAAATATTGGACTATAATTCGCATGTGGTTGGAAAAAATGACAAAGAAACATATAGATTTGAAACCAGAGATCTTCTTATTGGGAATTTTACCTGATATATATAGTAAAGATTTGAAATACCTGATTGTAAATGTATTAACAGCGGCCAGGATTGTATTTGCTAAAAATTGGAAGAATGAGAAAATACCATTACAGGAAGAAATTATTAAGAAAATATTGGAATGTGCTGAGATGAGCAGATTGACATTTGAAATTAGAGAGCAAGAGGATAAACAATTTTACGAAATTTGGGATCTTTTTTATAAATGGCTAGATGATAAAATACGATAATAGAATATTTAGAATGCTAGAGAGTAAGGATTATCTTTATTTTGTCATTATTTTGCTATTTGATATTATATTTATAAAGGATTTTTTAGGATTGATTTGATATGATTAGATGATTTGTTATAGAGTAAACTGGTTTAAAGTATTGTTAGCTCATTAAGCATAAATGATTAAAAATATAGTCAAAAATTTCTTTTTTTAGTGATATTAGGATATATAATTTTGGATTGACAATATGAGTTGTTATGTAACATAATTGTAATTGAGACTACAGAATGAATGCACAAAAATGATGAACCAACTGACACACTGGATGTACATATAAGATTTGATGTTTTTATGTTTTGTTTGTCTTGTTTGTTTGTAGAAAATTAATAAAAACTTTTTCAAAAAAAAAAAAGTTAAACACATTCTATTTTATAGATTCTAAAGGATAATGTTCATAATAATTGAATATAAAATACTCACATACTCAAAATCCTTGATCAGAATAGTCATGATAAATTATTTCATTTTGTTGATTTTCTTTACTGATACTGAGGTGATTGAAATGTTATAGCTATTTTTTTTAAGCTGAGGCAATTTTTCAGGGTATAAAGAGATATAGAGTAACACTTTTAAATAGTCTTTTCTAGAGGCTTTTAGAAGATGGTAATGTCAAACCAGTTTTGTGTTATTGCCAAAAACACCATACTATGAAGTCAAGCTTACCCTTGAAGGAGTTTGCCTCTCAATTATCCAAATATGAAAGACAAGATCATTTATCATTTCTTGGATGATAAGTGAAACTTCTTCAAAGAAAACCATAAAGTCCAGTTGCATCTTGAAAAAACACCTTTGTGAGAACCCTGACCTGAATGACTGAGAATCTCTGTAAAACTACCACTTCTTTGCCCCATAATATTGATGGCATATTCTTGTCAGAATGTCATAAAAAGCATAAAAGCAAAGTTAAGTAAAGTTTTGTTAAATGGAAAAATGGTATGTCAATGAAATCCACTTACACATTTTAGCAGAAAGTAGGCACACGCATACTGTTCATAGATGATAGATAGATCGATAGATTGATAGATCGATAGATCGATAGATCAATGGATGGATGATAGATAGATGATAGATAGATGTTATGTCTCCCCTTTAATTTCAGGTGAGCAAAACAAAATTCAGCCATTTCAGAATTAACTCAAATGAAAAACAAACCCCCACAAGAGAACGGCTGGAGTAATTCCAAAACACAGCAATAAATCCACACTCTGTCCGGCAATCCTGGCGTGGCAATAATTCACAAGCCTCAGAGAGTTTGCTGCATGTCTTCACTCCATTTAGTCACTTTGCTTCTGGAGAATTCCACCAGCCCAGCCATGTCCTTTTATCCACTTATGGAGCATGTTAATTTCCCTAATTAGTTACTGGCTCGATGCCTCCTTCCTAATTGAGATTGGCATCTGAGCCTCCTTCTATTTCTGATGTCAAGCCATAAGTTCTCCAAGTTTTCTTCTCCATTGGAAAACTCTCTCATGCCTTCCTTGTCAGCCATTCCCGGCTGCTGCTCAGATAAAGAACCAGAGGAGGTCAAAGGTCCTGACAACTCTATTAAATCAGGTTTATCTCCCCTAGTTAAATCCATCTCCTCATACTGGCTACTATCCAAGTCACTAAGCAATGCCAGCTCATATTTTGCTGCCATATCCTTGTCGCTCGAACTCATATCTGCCACAGGAGCAGATTCCAAACCTGGAGTCACAACACTATCCCTCACCGCAGGGCCCTTGCCCCGGGTCTGACGATCTGGATGCGGTTTCGAAGGGAAACGTTCATGAAAGTCCCGAATAATGTCTGGAGCATGAACTGCAGAAGCATCTGTCCACGAAAAAGCCTCTGAGTCATCTGCTCTCCTCCTGACTAAGTACTGGAAATGACCCTTTAGCCAACGCGAATCAGTAATGCTGACCACCGTGTCATCAACATCAGCCTCCCACTGGGCGTTGATGGAGAAGCCGTACCAGCGGGAGCATGCAGAGGACACTCCGGGGAGTCAGGAACCAAGAGGGAACGATGGAAGACAGGATGAATGCGCATGGAGCGCGGTAAGGTGAGTCTATATGCCACAGGGTTGATGACCACCTCAATCGGGAATGGACCGATGAAACGATGGTCCAGCTTCCTAATTGGCGATCGACCCAAATGTGCCTTGTGGATAACCACACCTTGTCACCCACAGCTAACGGAGGCGTTTCTCAACGTGACCGATCCACAAACCGTTTGTAGTCTTCTTTTGCCCGTTCTAGTTGTTGCACTACTAAACCGCTTGTAATTCCTCCAGAAAATCTTGTGCCTCAGGAACCGGGGAATCCATCAAAGTTAACGGGAAGAATCGCAGATGATAACCCACATTCATGAAAAACGGCGTTACATGAGTGGAGGTATGCTGAGAGTTATTAAAGGCAAATTCTGCCAATGGGAGGTATTTCACCCAATTGTTTTGTCGATGATTGACAAAAGATTCTTTTGATTGACAAAAGAACCAGAGGAGGTCGAAGGTCCTGACAACTCTATTAAATATTATTTATCTCCCCTTGCTAAATCCATCTCCTCATCCTGGCTGCTATCCAAGTCACTAAGCAATGCCGGCTCATATTTTGCTGCCATATCCTCGTCGCTCGAACTCATATCTGCCACAGAAGCAGATTCCAAACCTGGAGTCACAACAGATAGATATAGATATAGATATAGATATAGATATAGATATAGATATAGATATAGATATAGATATAGATATAGATATAGATATAGATATAGATATAGATATAGATATTTTATTTTTATTTTTATTTTTATTTTTTTATTTGATTTGTCAATCACTTACAAGATAACAGGTGTAAGTATAAACATAGTTATGAATACATGAAATGGATATGCATAAGAAAATAAAAAAAGAAACAATAGGACAGGGATGGTAGGCATGATTGGTGTGCTTATGCACACCCCCTACAGGCCTCTTAGGAAAGGGGTGAGGTCAATAGTAGATAGTCTAAGGTTAAAGTTTTTGGGGTTTGGGGAAGGAACCACAAAGTCAGGTAGAATAATCCAAACATTGACCACTCTGTTGCTGAAGTCGTATTTCCTGCAATCAAGTTTAGTGCAGTTAACCTTGAGTTTGTAGATATATCTTACATTGTATTGCAGTTTATTTAATCAGACAGCAAACAAGTCAATTGTACAGAAGATGCGTGGATAATCTGGAATTAGGGCTGACTTTCATTGAGCTGTTTTTCTTCTTTCAGAGTTTGAAATCATGGTGCTTTTTTCAAAATTCATTTTTTTCAAATTTTATTTATTTTCAAAATAAATAAGAATATTGAGAAGTTGATTTTCATATAGCTAGAACTTTGTATAATTTTAGAACCCTGGTCTCTGTAAGGAATGCCTAGTGTCTAGTACAATATCAAATATCAGAGTCGCTATAAAGTGCTTCCAAAGAGATACCAGTTTCTCCAGTAAAGTACAAAGGCAAAAAAAAAAAAAAAAAGAACCCAGTTTCAAGGGTAGAGTATGCCAAGTTATTTTCCAACTTAGGAAAAATATGAAATAGTAGGAAGAGTGCAGGAATTTAGTGGTCCTGAAAATATACCAGATTATTGTTTGTGAAGATCCAATGCCAAGGCACAGTAAAAGTAAAAAATTCATAGACATACACTCCTGCTGACTCAAGCATGGGAATAAAGTACATTACTGGGAACATGAAACTGAACACTCACTGGGTCTGCACATATGTGTTTGAGAATTTAGTATAAAAGTGATGATCCTGAATGCTACTGCCAGAGATTTATAACCTCAAAATGTTGTGAAAATGGGAGCAAAATCTCTGATGATTTATTTTATACAGGCTGAAAAAAGTTTTGTGCCCCGAGAAATTAGAACCATCAGTCAAAAGCAGCATCCATCTTTTTCAGTCTGCCTTTCCATCACTACAACATTCTGGTATTTTTCTTCTTCACAAAGAGCTTTGAAAGAATTTGATTGGTTTATTTAATTACAATATCTGTTTTTAATGTACAACCATCCAAAACATTTATTCATTGGATAAATCCAAACTTGTAAAATTGTTCTTTGTGTATAGTTTTAGAATATTGACACTCATCAAATTCTTGAAATATGTGGTGTTTCTTTTTCTTTTTTTCTTTTTATACCCAGGCATATATTATTTTTATACTTTTATTAGCACAGGCAAATAAGCATAGATCGGTAAGTATAAGATAAGAACAGGAGTTAATGCTTCTCTCTCTCTCTAAGTGTAAATTAATTAGTTAGTTAGTTAGTTAGTTAGTTAGTTAATTTTTATCATATTTTAAGATCACCTGTCTCCATATAGGAAATTATGCACTATACAATAAAATATTAAAATATAAAAACAGAATACACTAAACAGATTTTAAAACATAATTATCATTATGCAATTATTCTGTAGCTAGAGACGTGTTTGTTACATACATATGAATAAACATGTTTGCACTTTCACATGAGCATGATATAATCATTGCTGACATGTTTAGCAAACACTTTTTCCTGTCATGTCTCCCTAATTTTCTCTTCATTTGATGCCAATTCGTTAGGCTTAAACCAGTTTTATTCCCTTTTCAGTCGTATTTTTTTTCCATTGACATCCGAGACAAGTCTCGAAAGGTGTATAAAATCTTTGGCCTGTCTTATCTTGGAGAATATTCAGGTTCCTGGGAATAATTGGGGATAGAAGCAACCATGGCAGAATAGGAATCCACCAGGGGTGGGATTTTACTGTTTCAGTCCGGTTCTATAGAATCGGTTTTTTACTGTTCTCAGTAGTTCAGAGAATCGGTAAATTGGGCCTCTGGCTGGCCCCAACCCTCTCTGCCCACTTCTCCGCTGCTTGCCTGCCTGACATTGCATGCATGTGTGACATTGCTGCCTGCTCTTGCATGCCCGCCAGGCAAGCCATTGCTGCCTGCCTTCTGCTGCAGCCCTGCCTTTACTGATTTCCCTGGGTGAGTGAGGCTCTGCAAGCCCCGGTTGCCTCCCCCACACTTGCCTTTTGCTACCACCGGTTGCCTTTTGATGTCGTCGCCAGTCACCTTTCCCCCGCCACTTGCCTTTTGCTGTCGCTGCCAATAGCCTTCCCCCCTCTGCTGCTGAGGCACAGGTGGAGAGGCTTGTATAGAATCCAGCCAGTTCAGCGGTTGCTTCTCTCACCTGCTGCTGCACAGCGGAAAGCTTCCAAGTCCCCTCTCTCCCATTAGAAATGGCTGCTGGGCAAATACAGAAGCAAGTTCAGTTGAATCCTGCTTTTCTCTGCTTGTCCAACAGCTGTTTCTAATGGGAGGGAGGTGGGGCTCCCATTAGAAACAGGTGTCGGGCAAGCAGAGAGAAATAGGATTCAACCGGTCTTGCAGAGAAGCAAGCCTGGTTGAATCCTGCTTTTCTCTGCTTTTCCAGCAGCTGTTTCTAATGGGAGGGAGTGGGGCTCCCATTAGAAACCTTGCCCAGCCCCTCCTAGGAGTCCCCATGAGGCCTATCTGGTGACCGGGTAAGTATAGGGTAGACTCCTGGGAGCAAAAACGGGGAGCTGGGGGAGGTCTGGCACTGCCCCCCCCCCCCATTTTTGCTCCCAAGAGGCTCCAGAGAGGCTTGTTGGATCTAAAATATCTTTACCCACTGGGTTACTATACACCTCTAGCTAGGGCTAACTAATTTTAGATGAAAGCACTCAAACAGCCATCTGATTTGGTAGTTTCAACTTAGAAAAATATGTTTTCAAAATCATTTATAATAGGCATAGCGTGACTTTTGATCCTTAGGTAAATTCAACATGAAGGTTATAACCTTTAAAATCCTAATCTCTGGGATGAAAAGTCCAACTGTTTCTACAGATATCTGCATAAATTATGAAGAAATAGAAGTTTCATTCTGATTTCCTACTCTTGGGGGGGATCCACAAAAAAGTCAATCTTTTGTGACATTTCCAAGAGATGTGGTTTTTATATTGATGCAATGCAGTTCGTTTATTGAGGTGTGGAATTGACTTGATTTGCTTTGTTGGTACGTTTTGTGTCACTCTGATGGCTTGTCTGGCAACTTCAGTTCACTTTACTTTACTTCACTTTCAGAAGAAACTTCAAAAGAGCCGTTTATATGAATCTCAAAAAAGCATTTTGAAGTTTTACTCAGTCCTATTGAGGAATTCCTTAGTGCTTCGGGCTTTCTGGTTTCATCTCTTTTAGATTTCCATTACATAGTGAGGTGGCTTTTTCTATGATTTTTGCTCAATTTGTTTATTTTTGAACAAATATTTAATAGTCATATGATTTAAATATAACACAATTCAAGTCAAATATCATAGATAGCTGTAACTTAGTGATTTTGAATATCTAGAGTACTTTTTAGCATAAAATTGCTGCAAAGGGTTCATAAATAAATGAATAACCTTTCAAAACTAAAGAATCTAAACTAGAAAAAAGTGGTAAAGTGGTTGCATTTACAAGCATTCTATGTGCTTCGTAATGAAATGCCACAGAGTAAAAGCACTTAAAACTGGAACTTGGGGTGAAAAGCACAGATATTCTTCATACTGTTATGGATTGTAATGCATTGTTACCAGTGTAGTGGAGCAATGTAACATTAAAGTTGTCACGAAGATAAGCATTTTCAGAAAGTATGTGTGTGTGTGTGTGTGTGTGTGTGTAATAGTATATTGAAATCTTGTCCAAGTTTCCCAAAGTTATCTTTTCCTTTGTGCTTTTTGTTTATATGTAATTATCAGAAAGCTATCTTTTAACATACTTCTGATTTTTTATTGGTAAATATGGTCCTATAATTAAGAACCTTTTATATAGTAGACTTTGGCTGTCATTTAAAAAAAACCTCAGCAATTTATATTTGCTACATTATTCCTTTTTTATTGTAAAAGAATAAAATTGCGTACAATACTCTATTGTACTCTATGCCTCTGTTACCTTTTAACTTTATAAGTTCTTGCATATTATTTGGAGGATGGACAAAGCAGAAATAATTTATACTTCATCTTGAAAAAATATGGTGAAACAACACTGGACTGATTTTCCCCCGCAATATCTTTTATATTCTTTTTTTATCTATATATACTGCAGTTTTGCAGGCTGACCTTGCTTTATAATTTGAAAAAAATATTTGTTCTGAAAGAAGTCCCATAAGGATATTTTTCATTGGAACTGAAATAAAACTCAGGGAACCTTCAGTCTATTGGAAAGATAACTGAACAGCAAAAAGCTGAATAGTTGGACCCATTTTAGTTTGTAACAAAGTCTCAAAGTTAATATCTTCAATGTGACTATTAAAATGCCACAAAACAGTGTAAATGTTTTGATATTACAAAAATCAAGAAACACAAAAAATTATCAAAGCTAAAATCTGGATGACTTGTTTCTGTTTCTATAATGAGGCCTGCAATCCAAAATGAGTCTCTAGATGGAGATTGCAGATGTAGTTTTAGGTCTTATTGGTATCAGGATACATCTAACATTAAGGAACAAAGAATATTGGTTGATTCCCATATCAACCCATGGGATTCATATACCTTCTTTTTAAAAATTATTTATTTTCATTTAAGAAATGTGTCAAGCAAATGTCGGTTCATATTTATCTATCTACTAATGATGCAGGCGCTTGCTACTTTTAGCTGAAGAACTATCCACTTTTCCAGTTTTCTATTTAATTAAAATGTGTTACAGTATTTTTCCTCTTGGAAATATCTACAAAACATGAGTTCCTGCACATCTTTCAGTTTAGTTGAATCCATACTTGGTCTGCATGCAAACTTTCTGTTGGACCCTCATCTTTAAGATACAGAAATCATACATCAGAGTGGGAAAGATACTATACAAAAATAAATAACTTGCAAAAGGTTTCATTCAGAAGATTTAGTGAAGTAGTAAAAATAAAACAAAATAGCTTTTCATATACTCAATTTACAATTTCATGGAAACGTGTAAAAATCATTGTAAAAGAGATAAGGAAAAGAGCTAACCAAAGAATGAGAATACAAATGTGTTTTATTTATTTTTATTTTATTTTTATTTTATTTATTTGATTTGTCAATTGCTTACAAGATAATAGGTATAAGTATATACATCATTATGAATACATGAAATGGGAACATATAAGAAAAATAAAAGAAACAATAGGACAGGGATGGTAGGCACGTTGGTGCACTTTTGTACGCCCCCTACAGACCTCTAAGGAAAGGGGTGAGGTCAGTAGTAGACAGTCTAAGGTTAAAGTTTTTGGGGTTTGGGGAAGAAACCATAGAGTCAGGTAGAGTATTCCAGATATTGACCACTCTGTTGCTGAAGTCGTATTTCCTGCAATCAAGTTTGGTGCGGTTAACCTTGAGTTTGTATCTATTTTGTGCTCTTGTATTGTTTTAGTTGAAGCTGAAGTATTCATTGACAGGTAGGACATTGCAATGTATGATTTTATATACCATACTTAGATCAGACCAAAGACGGCATAATTCAAGGTTTTCTAGGTCTAGAATTTCAAGTCTGATGGCATAAGGTATTCTACAACGAGTAGAGGAGTGGAGAACTCTTCTTGTGAAATATTTCTGGACTTTCTCCACTGTGCTAATATCAGATACATAATGTGGGTTCCAGACTTATTAGCTGTATTCGAGTATTGGTCTTACAAATGTTTTGTATGCTCTAGTTAGTAGTGTGATATTACCAGAGAAAAAGCTACATAGGATTAGGTTAACAACTCTTAATGTCTTTTTGGCTATGTAGTTACAGTGGGCTCTAGCACTTAGATCATTAGAGATGAGTATTCCAAGGTCCTTTACAGAGCTTGGATCATCAACAAGGTCTTGACTATTCAGCTTATATTTTATTTTCTGATTATTTTTTTTGCCATTATGTAAGACAGAGCATTTATTTGTTGAGATTTGAAGTTGCCATTTGTTTGACCATTCTGATACATAGTCAATATCTTTTTGAAGGGTAGCAGTATTGTCTGTGGTGTTGAACAGTTCTACATAATAGTGAAGAGAACACAATTGCTCTTAATGTGATCACAGAGGTCATTTATGTAGAGTATGAAGAGAGTTGGTCCTAGAACACTGCATTGGAGGATACCACTATTGACAGGTACAGAATTTGATAGGACACTCCAAATTTTGACCATTTGTTGTCTGTTAGACAGGAATGCTTCTATCCAGTTATGCAGTTGTCCAGAGCTACCATAAGATTTTAGTTTTAGGAGTAGTTTGTCCTATACCACTGAATCAAAGGCTTCACAGAAGTCTATGTAGATTGCATCTATTGGTTTGCCTTGATCGAGTTGTGTAGTCCATATGTTTTTGCAGTGTAAGAGTTGCAGATTACAGGATAGTTTTTTTTTCCTGAAACCAAATTATTTATTGGAAAGTAGGTTGTTTGTCTCTAAGTGGAGGATAATGGATTGGTTAATAATTGATTCCATGACTTTACAGGTGACGCAGCATAAAGAGATTTGTCTGTAATTTTCAACTAGGCTGGGGTCTCCCTTTTTGAAGATGGGGATGACCATGGCTTGTGACCATAGTTTTGGCAAGGAGCTGATCCTGAAAGATTTTTCAAAGATTATGCTTAGAGGTTCTGCTATGGCAGTGGATAGGTTTTTTTTAAGAAGTAGGCACATATTCCATCCAGTCCAATAGATAGAGATGGTTTTAGATTGCATAGTTCTTTTTCAACATTGTCTTCTGCAAAATTGATATGTATTAGATCATTATAGTTGTCTGTAGTTCAGCTAGGAAATACTGAGCATGATCCATTGCTGTTTACAAATACTGAGCCAAAGAATGTGTTAAAGATGTTGGCTTTAATGGTGTCATCATTGCAGTCTTTACCATTAGGTCCTATCAGGGGTGGATGGACCTTGAGTCTTTTAGTTTGTTGTTTACAAAATTTTAAAAGCACAGGTGGAATTGGTGCATAGAATGTTTTCCTCTTGTTTAATGTTCACCTATAACATCTGAAAATGTGCAAATGTTCTGCCACGGTTGGAGAACAATCTGTAAACACAGTTGTCACAAGCCCATTCAAATAAAATATGTCCATTCGATTAGAGTTCTTTTGGTATATGAAAAAAAACTCCTCCACTATTACTGTAAATGAAATATTTCAAGCCAGTGATTTGCAATGCCAATAAGGCAGCTCTAGTTATAACACAAAGGTCAGCAACTATAAATTATGACTATCTTTTAAAATGACATATGGAAGAAAATTTGCTTGCTAGAAAACACCCTGGAAATGATATATTTAATAATTAAGTGTCATTAAAAAATAAACTAAAACTGTTCACAGAGAACATTATTTCCAGTATTTTAAAGATCTTTTCAGCAGGTAAACTCATAGAATACTGCTAAGACAGTATACAGTTCAAGACAGGAGTTTCACAGTATGTAATTTTGGAAACTTCATTCCCCGTTGAACAAGTCTTTTTGGGCTCTTTTGAGCTGCTGTAGGACACTGAAGGTTTCTCCCAGCAATATTTCTTGGAAATAATTGCAAGTGAGGTTCAGGCAAACAAATAAAGTATGAATTAAAAATAACATCTTAGAAAATTGTGAGTAGCAAATTCAGCAGTATACTGTATATGTATACAAAGGATTCATACTTATCAATTTACATGAGGTTGTCCTCAGATGAATTATTAGAAAAGGAACTCAGTGAAGCAGGTAAGATGAGGTGATGGGATTAGTACAAAATCTCAGGGAGAGAATCTATGTGGTTGCCAAGACTTAACACCAAGCTGATGGCATTTAATCAGTCAGTCAGACATGAAATTTCTCTCCCAAGGACATTTGGTTAATCCAGGCAGTATCTGTGTGTGTGTGTGTGTGTGTGTGTGTGTGTGTTTATGTGTGTATACCAGGGGTGGGATTCTTCCAGTTCCCACTGGTTTTATGGAACCGGATGTTATGATTCTACCCAGTTTGGAGAACCGACCAATTATGCTTCTGACTGGCCCCACCCCTTCCCCTCCCAGCTACTTGCCTCTGATGAGGCTGAAGATGTGTTGCTGGACTGCTGGGCTTTAAGCCTGGAACAAGAATCCCTTTCTCTCCTCCCCTCCCCCCTGCACCTATCCCATTTGGAAGATATTGAGTTTTGCTGTTGCTGATGATGTTCTGTTCCCTCATTAGCATTCTTGAGAATCCCGCGCTTTGATTGGCCAAAGCGCGGGGCACTCTGATTAGCTAGGCGAGCCGCGCCGATTGGCTCGCTAAGAATCTCCCGCGATTGGTCTATTTGGATCGCGGGAGATTCAAAGCGGTGTCATTGGCCGCGGCCGCCGCAGCTTGGAAATAAAAAGCCGTGAGTTTTGCCTTTAGCCCCAGTTTGGTTCCTGACCAAATAAAAGAGCTTGATAATAAGTCACCGACTCCTGGCATCCTTTCCGACGACACGACAGATGACATCCTCCATGCTTCCTAAATGAGTTAGATTGAGTGGGAAGTGGCTGGTATGTGTGCATGTGAAATTAAGCCTTAAATCTAGTTAGATGCTAATTGGAAGGTTAAGGCCATAGATACAGATAGTCTTTGACTTATAACTATTTGTTTAGCCTCCATTTAAAATTACAACAGCAGTGAAAAAAGTGACTTATATCCCCTCCCCCATGAACAGAGAGAGAGGGAGACAGAGGGAGGGACAGAAAGAGAGAGGGGGGGGAGAAAGACAAGAGACAGAGAGAAAGAGAGAAAAGGGGGAAGAAAGAGACAAGATACAGGGGGGAGAAGAGAGACAAAAGACACAGAGGGAGGGCAAGAAAGAGACAAGATATGCATACAGATAGAGAGAAAGAAAGAGAGGGAGAGAGGGAAAGAGAGAGACAAGACAGAGAGAGAGAGAAGACATACGGAGAGAGAGAGAGAGATGAGTGACAAAGAGATGAGAGAAAGAAAGAAAAAGGGAGAAAGAAAAAGAGATGAGAAAGAGGGAGAGAGACAGAGAGAGACAGAGAGAGTTACTTGTTTAAAAGAAAATAGAAAAATGGCTCTTTGAGTGTTTAAGGTTGCAGACCACAGGTTAGGCAAACACCATGGTCATTAGTGAATCTTGTGGTCATTAAGCAAACACTGCGGTTGTTAAACAAGTCCATTTTCTCCAATGGGCATTTTTAACCAGAAACCAGAAGGAATTGTTGGAAACTGGAATTGTTGGAAACCGGCAAAAAACATAGAAAACCTCAGTCATAAGACTGGGTGGGATGTTGTAACTGATCATAAGTGTGTGTGTGTGTGTGTGTGTGTGTGCATGGCTGTCAAAACACCAAAAACAGGTCAAGTAGCTCTGGGGAGGTCAGTCATAAATTAGAATACTTGCTAAGCAACTGGCCATTAAGCGAAGACCACTTATATATGGTTTGCCAGTCACATGACCAACAAGCCACACCTAGCCAGTCACATGACCACCAAACTATGTATGCTCAGTCAACAAGCCACACCCACCCAGTCACATGACCACCAAGCCACACCCACAAATTAGACCATGCCCACAGAACTAGTGTTAAGAAATTTGAATCCCACCCCTGTATATCCAAGGGTTGATGTGTTTTAATTCCTTGAAGTTATTATCAGTGTACTTATTGTGCATAGTCTACAATTCATAATCTACAATTCACTCATGCAATTTTTGTTATCAAATTAATTAAATAAAAATCAAAATGCATTTTAATGTCATTTTCAAATGCAGTTTATATAATACTTGGAAACATATTTATACAGTTATTCTATCAAATAATATGATTTGACATTAATTCTATCAATTAGCTTATGGAAACCACAAGGCTGCTTCATTCTGAAATTGTTCTTTTATTCTGAATCATTTTGAGGTAGCCATGTTCTACCAATGGCCTAGAATTAGTGCTTTGTAAGTCTTCCACATATATACACATATACGTAAAATTATACATAGATCATTAAGATTTGGTAAGACACAAAAGTAAGCTTCGTCAGAATAATTCCACTTCAGGTATCTCCATGTTTATATTTTAATGCCATTTATATCTTACAACTCTAGTAATACATCAAAATTTCATTAAAACATGAATATGACTACATGGAAATAGGATTAATAGTTTTGGGATGAAGGAAAGCTAAGGAAAGCTCCATTTCATCCCTATGTGAAAGACCCTGTGTATGATTCATTATTTATATCACACACAGTCCATTGGTGCTCTTAGGGGCCTTTTTTATCATTATACAAATATATAAATCCACTGTTCATCCAGGATAAAATTGTGCAGTTTCTATTTGTGGTCCCATGATTACCTGTAAATAGTACCAATAAAAATAGATTCATGACACAATACAATATATTTATAAAAGAATGGCAATTTTGGTCATAAAACAATATAAAAATAGGAAAGATTTTTTTGTCCACATCTTCTTTGTCTTCCTCTTGTATGTCAAAAATGAACAAGATAGCTGATAAACAATTTAGACTGTTGGAGCTGAGATTGTCATTTTCACAATGAGTTGAAACAGTTTCATTCCAACAGCCAAATGATTGGTCACAGTTTGAGAGATGTAGGTTATTTCCTGGGAGAATTGTCTCTTCCTGTAACTTTTTTTTCCTTTTAAACATCTACATTTTGAAAAACTTCAAATTAAGAAACTGAGACTCCTATATAAATGTCATTGGTTATTCATTACATCTCTGCGAGAAGCAGCTCTATCTATTAGCAACTAATATCTTTTAGCAACTTTTTTTCCAGTAAAAACTGAGACAAAATTTGGAAATATGCTTATATAGTCTTTAGTATTTACAACTATTTAATACTATATATGCAAATTATTGTACATTTTGTACAATAACATGAGTTGGAAACTTGAGATAATCTTGATAATTCTTATATGATGTAATAAATATTAATATAGGAACTGAAATCTCTCTCCAGCAGTTCTAACACAGTGATTATCATTACCAAAGAAACTGAAGATGTATTTTCTGCCCTGCACATGAAACTGTGAATAATGACATTTCCTTATATTATCATACTATTGCAAAGAACAGAGAGTGTTTTATGTTTCTAATAATAGCAAGATTGTGCTTTACAATTAGAATAGGTGATCCGTTTAATTTAGACAATTATTTGTTTAGGGTGATCTGAGGGTTTCTGCTGTGGGCAGCTGGTTGGACTAAAAAAAAAAAAAACAATTCATAGTCCTTTCAGTCCTATGATTATATAATTCTAAGCACTGTGCCACCATAGTGCATTAATATATTTCCTTGATATCAAAATCATATACTAAAAAGCCAAGATCATATCTTGCAAATGGCAATAAATCTTTATTATTGTTCTATTTTTAAGAACAGTTACATGATCTTAAGAAAATAGGAATCCTTTCATTTTCATATCTATCAATGTAGAACAGAAATTGAAAAAATAATATTTTAAAAATGCATTGTGAATTTTTGGCACAGAAGTGTACAAACTTTCTAATACTTTATGCATGTCATTCTTTGTTATAATTAATCTTTTGATAATTTTTTGAACAAGATCTCAAAATCCACAGTACCAAAGTTCAAGAGAAGAAACAGAAGATCTTTAGATGATATGAAAAAGCTATTCATTACCAAAATTTGAAGGGAAATTGTAAGCCTCACACTTCTATTTATTATGAAAATTAATGATAATAAAATTTGGCTTCATTTTTTACTTTCTATAGAAGCTAGATGTAGACTACTGTGAGGCATTTCTAATAAATGATGACATAGAAGGAATAGATTTCCTCAATGTTTGATTCAATCTGGATCCAATGCATATAAGATAGATATAGATATGAGTTTATAAGATGACCAATTCATATAAATTTTTTTTCTACAACAATATTATGAAATGCATCCTTTACAAAGTTGCAGGTCACTTTTGTTAAAATAATATGTCAGTTTGAATCAATTTTTGGGACTATTTACAAAAAAAAGGCTTTCAGAATTCAAAAGAAAAGATTTCAAACAACTAAGACTTTCAGATGTATTCTGCAGAAATTACTACGATATGGTAGCAAATATTTTTTTTTCCATTGAGTCATACTTAAAAGGAAATTATTAATGCTTTTACTTTTGACAAAAGACCTGAAATTGTTTCTGAAAAAAACTGTTATTTGTGCAAGACAAGCAGAACCAGTTTCAAAAAGAAAGCCCTTCTTGTTATGAACTCATAAAGGCGCTTAAATAAAGTTTAACAAACCTTAAGAAAAAACAGGGTTCTAATCATGCACTTCTGATTGGCCGATAATAGCGATATCGGATTGGTCCTTTCTGGGGAATTTGATTGGCTGTTAACGAGCCACTCTCATTGGTTCAAGGGTTTAACACTTCCATGTTTCTCATTGGCTAATAGGTCAGCAGCCTACCCTATAAAAGGGCTGCTGCTGCCCTAGGGTTTTGCTCTGTTCAGCATTATTAATAAAGAGTTGAAGTTCACTGTTCACTGCCTCATCTCCGTTCCTTGCACCCATGCGCAGAACCTAACACTGGTGACGAGGATGGGATGCGGAGCCATCAGAGCTGATGTCACAGGAATCATCCTGTGAGTCGGGAACATTTGAACCACCAATGGAACAACCACTCCTAAAGAAATAAAAAACTGGCCACTTCAACGAGACGAGAAGAGAAGAGGCACACCAAACCATTACAATCGGGCACGCTTCATTGTTAGATGCAAAGAAGATCCGAGTGAAGGTCGCCATCGAAAACCAGCCTTGTGTGATGGAAGTCGACTCAGGATCGTCCCTCTTGATGGTTTCCTGGAAGACCCTTAAACAATTAATCCCTGCCGTCCGGCGTCAAGACCTCAGAGCCCAAAGAATCATACTCAAAGATTATCAGGGGAACCGAATTCCGGTCATTGGATCCAGCCAAGTCCAAGTATCATTCAAAAATCATACTGCGTTGTTACCACTGACCGTCATCGCCCGCGACCGGCCTAGCTTGTAAGGCCTTCAATGGTTCACCCCACTCGGGATCGAGGTAGCTGGCATTCACCAAACCAGAAGCGATGACTGGGAGGAGGCCCTCGTCTAGGAATTCCAGGACGTCTTTACATACAAATTAGGCGAGTACAAGGGGACCCCAATATCATTTAACCTTAACCCTGAAATAGCCCCCATCCGCCTCAAGCCTCGTCGGGTACCATTTGCCCTTAAACCAAAAATTGACGAGCAGCTCAATAAATTAATAGCCCAGGGTGTTTTAGAACCAACTGACCATACTCACTGGGAAACCCCAATCGTAACACCAATCAAACCGGATGGATTGTAAAGGATTTGTGGGGACTACCGGGCCACCCTTAATCACGCCCTTCAACAGAACGCTTACCTGGTGCCGGTGGTGCAACACCTTCTCCATTCCCTGGGGGGCGGAAAAGTCTTCGCTAAATTGGATTTAGCACAGGCATACCAACAACTGCCTGTAGAAAAAAAAAACCCGCAGAGGCACAAACGATCGTTATGCACCGAGGTGCCTTTAAATGCAACCGACTCCAATTCGGAGTGAGCTTAGCCCCAGGGATTTTTCAAAGTCTGATGGAGAGACTCTTGCAAGGGATCAAGGGGGTCATGCCATACTTTGACGACGTTTTAATTGCAGCCCCGAATAGAGAAATACTAGAAAAGTGTCTTAAAATGGTTCTCCAGAAATTTAAAGACTCTGGCCTTAAGGTTAAAAAAAATAAATGTCAACTGTGTACAGATAAAGTAGAGTTCCTGGGGTACCTAATGGATAAACAAGGCATTCACCCCACTAATAGCAAACTAAAAGCAATCAAAAATGCCCCAAGACCCAGAAATAAGACTGACCTCCAAGCTTTCCTGGGGCTCATTAACTTTTACAACATCTTTTTGCCCCAGAAAGTGACTGTAGCTGAGCCCCTACATAGACTTCTCGACAAAAAAGCAACCTGGGTCTGGGGACACCGAGAGGAGCACGCATTCCAACAAGTGAAAAACTTACTAACCTCAGATGCTGTTTTAATGCAGTGTAACGAGACTTTGCCTTTAACCATTACATGTGACACATCACCATTTGGGGTAGGAGCCATTTTGAGTCATGTGTTACCAAATGGTAGTGAGGCCCCTATTGCCTATTTTTCAAGGACCCTATCAAAGGCTGAACGTAACTATAGCCAAATCGACAAAGAGGCTCTTGCTGTTGTATCTGTTGTGAAACGGTTTCATGAATATGTGTATGGATGATTTTTTACTATTGTTACTGATCACAAACCTTTGCTAGGGATTATAGCGGGAGACAAGCCAACCCCCTATATATTGTCACCTAGAATGACTCGCTGGTCAGAGTTCTTAGCTGCGTATAACTATAAATTACAACACCGCCCGGGGAAAGCCATTCCCCACACTGATGCACTGAGCCATGCCCCACTTCCGGAAACCGTCGACGACCCAGCTCCAACCCTTACGACACTCCAGATTGAAATGCTACATTCACCGCTGCTAACAGCCAGAAACATTGCAATCGAAACAAAACAAGATCCTATCCTGGCGCGAGTTCTCAGCTGGGTCGAACGAGGATGGCCAGTAGAACAAACCCCTGATGACTTCACCCCTTTCAGAAACCGGCAAACAGAACTTTTTTTCACAAAAAGGCTGCATCCTATGGGGAGATAGAGTTGTCGTCCCAGAGCGGTTACAACGAGCAGTATTGAAAACATTGCATGACGGTCACCATGGCATTGTGCGTATGAAAGCACTCACATGAAGCTACGCGTGGTGGCCGGGCAGCGACAAGCAGATCAAAGCCTGGGTAAAGACTTGTTTAAAGTGCCAAGAAGTCAGCAGTGCCCCACCTAAAGCAACTCCAACAGAGTGGGAAACCCCCCGGGGGCTGTGGTCCCGCATCCACGTCGACTTTGCGGGACCTACTAAGGGACATACATTCCTCCTAACAGTGGATGCCTATTCCAACTGGTTCGAGATCCACGAAATGAAGAATGCTACAACTGAGTCCGTCATCCGAAAATTGAATCGGCTATTCGCAACACATGGGCTGCCAGACGTTCTGGTCTCCAACAACGGACCCCAGTTCACCACCCTGGCATTTGAACAATACTTAGCAGACCGGGGTATCCGTCATGCGCTAACTTTGCCAGTGCATCCTGCGGCTAATGGCAGGGCCGAGCGCATGGTCCAATTTGTTAAAAAAACTCTCCACAAAATGGATTATGGGGACATTGACGACAAACTAAACAGAATACTCCTACTCCAACACATCATTCCCCACAGCGTCACCAACAAGACTCCAGCTGAACTGTTGATGGGACGCAAGCTCTGTTCCCACCTTGACCGGCTCCACCTGTCCGACGAGCCAGAGAAACCCTGTGGATCTAATAGAAAATGCTGCAAGTTCAACATAGGTGACTTAGTTTTTGCTAAAAACCTCTCCGGCGAACCATTATGGGTCGAAGCAACCGTAATTCAAACCACCGGGCCCAGATCGTACCGTGTGCAAACCTGGGACGGAAAAATATGGAAACGCCATATAGATCAGCTTCGCTCTAGGCTACAACCCAGTTCCCGCAATTCCTGTGACTCTCAAACTGAGGGGGGAGGGGATTTCGAAGAAACCCAATTCGAGATGGTGGAAAGCAGAAGTGAAGGAAGTCAGCAACTGGGCGCGATACATGAAGAAGAATCAGGGAGGGGATTGGCCTCACCACAGAGGAATACCTCAATGGAGGCAAGCCCGCAAAGATCGGAGGACAACAACGACAGAATTAGCGGCATCGAGTCGTCCAGTGAGGATGCAGAACCACCTGTACCAGATATAACCAAAAATGTCCCGGACTACAGACAGGGACCGGTGGGACAGCACAAATCTAATGGACAGTTAAAACAACCTACATATCTTAGGGATTTCGTTACCGCACCCCTCAAGCGGAACCCAGGGGAAGGGGTGTTATGAATTAATAAAGGCGCTTAAATAAAGTTTTAACAAACCTTAAGAAAAAGCAGGGTTCTAATCATGCACTTCTGATTGGCCGATAATAGCGATATTGGATTGGTCCTTTCTGGGGAATCTGATTGGCTGTTAACGAGCCACTCTCATTGGTTCAAGGATTTAACACTTCCATGCTTCTCATTGGCTAATAGGTCAGCAGCCTACCCTATAAAAGGGCTGCTGCTGCCCTAGGGTTTTGCTCTGTTCAGCATTATTAATAAAGAGTTGAAGTTCACTGTTCACTGCCTCGTCTCTGTTCCTTGTATCCATGCGCAGAACCTAACACTTCTATTTGCTATAAAATTCATTTTGAAGTTCTTCTGTCATAAGTGCATACTCAGAAACTGTAATAGTTCTACTTTTTCCTTACTTTAAAATCTACAGTGTCCTTCCTTCCCCTTTATAAAATAATGCCTAAAAAAACAGTGTGTTTGTATATGTGCGTGAGATGGGTGGGTGGGTAAACAACAGACAAATAGACTGATATTGTGGAGAGAGAGACAGAAAGAGATTATGTACACTGGGCTAGCTATGGGGTGGACCAAGATTTGAGGTGCAACATAGAGGGAGATGGCTTTGGCTCAGTCCTTTTATTTCAACCCTAGACTGGGAAGTTGAAAAATATTTATTTTCTATCCAGCACTGAAGCAGTGTGGTAGATTTCAGTATATAAATGAAAAGGCCTTAAATCTCTCCTTTCTCCCTCTCCCTCCCTCCCTCCCTCCCTCTCTCTCTGTATAATTACTCTGTATTAACTTAATAAGAACATATGTTCATTCGGAATGTGTGTAATATTTTTATTCTAATAAATTCAGAAGTTTAACAGGGACCTAACTTTGGGTCACTGCTAATGAATTCTGGAAAGCACGGAAGTGTGGAAAGTATTGTCAGTTGGTTACTTTTTGCTTATATTCCCTGGCATATGAGTTAATGAAATAATTAGCTTAACTGCATTCAATAAGGAAAAAATAACAATAATGCATAAAAATCTTACAAAGAAAATTCTATTTCAAAGTAGTGCGCTACAACTCAGAGAATTAGAATCACAACCAGAAATAATGGAGTTATGACTCCCTTAAGTAAAATTCATCAAAAGATGTGTTGAAGTAAATGTGCAAACCAAAATAGAATCAGCTACTCCTACCTTTAAAAGCAAAAACCAAAATAAACAGATTTTAAGTATTCTTTAAATTATTTATCAACACAAACTATTCCTATTATTATAACTGGCTAGTCAGCATAAATTTATTTTCTTTTAATCTCAGAAGATAAAGAAAAGTTTGTTGTGTTTTGCATTTTTAAAAGCCTACTTGAGTGAACAAGTATGCCTTTTTGACAATGAAAATGACTAAAATAGGAGTAATCACTCCAGAGTTATTACTAGAGGATTTTTAATTTGCTCTCTTCATAAATGTTTCATTGCTGACTTTAATTTCATTTTGTTTGAATTCACATGGAGATAGCTGCAGCACACCAATTTCTGAGAATTAAAAGGAAAGAGAAGACAAGAAACTGTCTGCCTTTACAGCTTGAATAAACTTATTTAGACTTTCAGAAATTAAGTACATTGTATTTTAAATACTTTAGATTTGCATATTTTATTTTGACTTAGAATCTGACATCTGGCTATATAAAATGCATGCTGCAATAATCATTGTTTTGAGTTTGCCTAAAGGAAATTAGCACATCTAAAATCCAATTTAATGCTGTGATATCATTTACATTATTTAACAGTTCCATAAAAAAAAAAATGTTCATATGAAAAATAGAATGATGAAGTTTCCAATCATTCTTTCTTTCCAAAATATTAATATGATGTAGCAAATTGTTAAGTGTGGCAAAGATATTTTTGTTATTTAAATAAATTGGAAAACAATGAAAAAATCTATATGAGGAAAATAATGCTGGCAAGTCATTTAAAAAAAAAAAAAGTAGATTACAATCAGAAATGAGACCATAAGAGAATTAATTGAAATAGAACCAATCCTGAACTACATAAAAAATAGCAGATAAAATAGATTTCTTTCTTTGAGAAGATATCTTGGCATTTCATACCTTACAAGGCATATGCAAATAAAGGAGAAGGTTAAAGAACATGAGGCAGACCCAGAGGAAGATGTAGAGAAAATATCAAAGATACACTACAACATCAATTAATAATGACTGAGGTTGGCAGAAGAGCAACACCAGACCTTTGTATGTCCCTCAACACCTGAAACAGTAAAAGAGGAAGAGAAGGGGGAGAGAGAGAGGAAGTTAGAGAAGGAGAAGGGAGGAGGAGGAGGGAAGGAGGAGGAGTAAGTCACTTTGTGAAAGCTGATAAAGTATATGGTGCTATCTAGCAAAGCCAAACTGCATAAAAAAAATAATGTTTTTTATATGAATATCTTACTGACTTTTCAGCTATGGAAATGTTTGACTAGAAGAAAAACAATGTATTGTTCATTATTTATGGTTCTTAGATGGTATTTCTAATTATGAAAGTTTAATGAAAATTAATACTTCCACCTCCACATCTCTAACCTAAGTAGGAAGTTTTAAATATATTTAATAAACAGGGGAAAAAAATGCTTGAAATGAACTTAGTTGTTACATTATTTATTTCATCTTATAATTGCCATAATTTGTTTACACTTTTGAAAATGATGGATAAGCTTCCTAAAACCATCATGAAAGAACTTCACACTTTGGCACTGAAATTAGGTCCTGACAATTCTTTCTGCCTCTTATTGTGAACTGAATAATCCTTATAATGATATTACTTACATTTTGGAAAACAGTGAAAATTGGTGGTGCCAACTCTAGACCGTATGTTAAATAAAGTAAGATGATGATATACAACTATGCAATTGCCTCGAGTGATTTATGAAGTCTGAGACCTAGTGTTGTTATGTTGAAGAGTCATTGATTCAAATACTAGGACTTGGTTTATTTCGAAAGTAAATCTAAATAAATAATGACAACAGGTTCAAGGAAATACATGTAATTAACACAATTTGTTTCTCAAAAACCTGTAGGCATGCTTTGTTTTGTTTTGTTTTTTGTCAATGCATAGATCTGGGCTGGGGTCCTCTTATCCATAGGATGTAACAATGTTTCATGGGCTAATATGTAATTATGATGAGTTCATGTTTTGTCAGCTATTATAATGCTGTGAAAAAAATTCTCACTGTCATTTTCATAGTGTGATGACAATTACTTGCAAATATCAACTCTCAAAAACTTTATCTCTTCAATCAGTATGCCTTGATCTTATTTGGAATCAAATTTCCAATCTGAAGGAACATCAATAATCAATAACATGTTCCTGTAGAATGCCAAGGTTGATAACAATTCCCCTTTCAGTGATCCATTAATTATTCTTAATCAGTTCATGTAAAACTTTCGGTTGTCACACAGGCAGTCCATGTCACACAAATAAGCTCTTTCCATTTCTGTCAGAATACATTCATAAATTGGAATAGAGCTTAGTAGCAAGGTCAGCCAATGAGAGCTGAATTGGAAACTGAAACTAGAAGTAGCCTAGCATGGCTCTAAAAAGTAAGCTCTGCAACTCTGAAGTTGCTGTTAAGTTCTGAGTCTGCCTATTGAAGATGAAACTGCTTTTCTCCTCTGCTCTGTGACTTGCTTACTGAAGACTGGAGCTCTGCTCTGAACCTGTAACGTCTTTGCTTTTTGTTCTGTATGGTCATTAACATACTTGTAAACGCCACGTAGCGATTGGTCAAGCGCACGGCGATCTGATTGATTGAGCGAGTCGCACTGATTGGCCCATCACGAATCCCCCACGATTAGTGGAAACTAATTGCGGGAGATTCAAAGTGGTGCCATTGGCCACAGCCGCTGCGGCCAAAGAATAAAAGCTGCTGTTTTTCCCTTGAAGCTGAGCCGATCTTGGGACCAAATAAAGAGCTGAAACTGAGTCACTGGCTCTGAGTCTCCTTTCCCGCAACAGACACGACACTTTTGTTTGAGTTTGCTCCATGTTGGAGGAATCTACAATTTGTATTGTAAAATTTGCTTAATATGTTTATAAAGACGTTAAATGAAGCCTCAGCTATCTGTACTTACTTTTCTGGCACTGAATTTACTCCGCAAAACTCTGAACAATTTCAACATCTTTACAATTTTCTTTTCTTTTTTTCATTTTTTTGGTCCAGAGATGCATAGTATTTTTGACAACATTGTCATCTATAAATAACCTGCATTGGCAGTCATTTTCAAGTGAAGAACTCTTGGAGCAGTCCAAAATTCAGTCAGGGTATGACACTTGAAATGTACGTGTGATTACTCATTGTTGGCTTCCACTTCATAACAATGTACAACTGCCATCTATTGAAAATTTAATAACATTAAAACCATTACTCAATCTTATTGTGATTGTTGTTCATTGTTGTTAATTCATACCAAACTTGACAGATTGTTTATGATTACACCCAATTTATAATAGCTACAATACATAACCATTTTCTCTCACTGAATTGTCAGGATGTTTTTTCCACCTTTAATGAAAATATTAAAAAACCCATTTTTGTCACTTACAACTTATGTGTAGTAGAATGTAAAGGTTGCTTCACAACTTATGCATATACATATATGTACAAATTCCAATATGCATATAGGTACAGATACCTAATATATTTTATGCATAAATTCTCCAGATGCATACTTTCAAAATACATGTAGCTCAAACATTATTGATGTTTAAACCATCAATACTTCCACTATATGTGCTATTTGTCTACTGGTATTTAATTTTCTCTGGTCATTTGGAAGGTCATGGATAGTTAGAAAGATGGCAGGAATTTTCCAGGTACATACATGCACCTGTCTTTCCTAAATTACTGTATTTTGCTTCTTAGTTCTTTTAGATATATAATTTGTGTAAATTCTGGATAAAGTGGCCTTGGCTTAACAAACTAAGCATTTAGCACAAGGCAATTCCAAATAGAGCTTTTCCAGCCTTTTCCATTCCTGGCTCATGCACTCTTAGGAATTTCCCTTCTGAGGCCATCTTTGACAACATCCTCCCCAAAAATATGTTCACCAATCAGAATGCTTTCCCTTGCTTCTACAATTGCAAATTCCTCCTCTGTCTAATCCTTGATTCACATAGTATCTTCAAGACAATTCCAGCAATCCCTTTCAGGGATTTTTAGCTGTACAACAGATGTCCTTGCATCAAGGTGTTTTAATCAGTCACAAAGCTTCTTGATGTCTATGTGATGCTCAGTCTTTTTTTTAGCATGAAACATTAAATGAGAAGAAAAACTTAACCAAAAGACCACAAGCCTACCCTCACCCCTACACAATTCATAATAAGTTCAATTTTTGAATAGATTTGATAAATGCTAATTGAGATAATGCACTATAACTAACCATGCAACAGTAGACTCAGTAATGCTTCCATAGAAAGCTGTATTGTATTTCTGGACTTTTGGTTTGCAAGGTTTCAGCAGCAGCACAGATTCGCGATACTGCACGATCCTTGCTGTGTTCGCCGCCAAGGTTCCCCCGATCCGTTTGGATCTGGGGGATATAGCTGCCCCGTAGAGGCAGCTGAAGATAGGGGGGATCTGGACAGGGGCTTGGGGGTGTCGCAGACCCCCTCCCCAGCCGGCAAAACCCCCTTTTCCCAAGGTGGACGAGCGGCGGTGGGCAATGGCCGCCACGAAGAAATCTGCAGCCAGACAAGCAGGTGCAGGAGGGAGAAAATTGGAAGAGATATGAAAGTTGCTTTCAACTGGGACAAGGCAAGAGAAGGTGCCCTGGAATCTTGAAGGCTGCTAAGGATACATTGTTTCTAGTGAGCGTTACAAGCTGCGAATATCCTAAAAGGGAAAGGTTTTTTTTGTTTCACTTACAAGCTGCGAATATCCTAAAAGGGAAAGGTTTTTTTTGTTTCACTCTCCTTCCTAACGTGACAGCGGATGAAAAAAATCTTTTTGGCTGTGAGTGGGAAGGGAGAGGAAAAAAAAATTGGAACAAAATTTGAAAATAAGGAGAAGATTGCCTAGAATTCTAAAGAGTTACTAAACATCAATAAGACTTCTAAAAGATATATTTTAAAGGGAACTTTATGACTAAACTTTAACCCCAGAAAGAGAAAGTGAAGAAGGAGAAAGTATTTAAAAGAAACAGCTTGTTTGGATTGTTTGGTGATTTTGGAACTTCTGAGAATTATTTCTGATTAAATGCACTTGGGTGGTTGTTTGGAAAAACCTTTTCTCTACACAATGGCATCACTTGTGGATGGACTGAAACTTGTATACCAAAAATATGAAAAAGAAAAGCAAGAAGGGAAAGATGTCCTTGGCATTCTTTTTCAATTTTTAGAAATGGTGGTTTGTACCACCATGTAAAGCTGAATGAGCAACAGGATGATGGGGACAAAGAAGAAGCCATCTTTGATGAACAAATTACTCTGGTCGGAGAAGGGAAAAAGAAAGAGAAAAAGGAAAAGAAGACTTTAAGACTTGGAAAAACAACCCAAAAAGAGAAGAATAATGTGAAAAGGGAACATTATGTTAGAAAACAACAGAAAGGAGGAAAGCAGAATAAAAGGGAGGTGGAGAGACAAGGGGGTAAAGAGGACAAGGAGAAAAAGAAGCAAGGGAAAAAGGAAGGGATGAGAAGCCTTAATGGTGGGGAGCAAGATGTAAAGAAGCAAAAGTTTTTTTTAGAGATAATGGATAAATTTTATTGAAAAAGGGATTCTAGAAAGTTACATAAGATTACATTTCTATATTTGTATTTAGAAATAACCATAGAAAATTGGAAATAATATGCAATTTAAAATGTGATAAAATATTTAGTATAATCTAGTGAAATTTTTGTGAAGAAAAGGGGAGTACTGTAATGAAACAATGATTTAAGATAGGTGATGTGGGGGGGGGATAATTTTGGAAAGCATAAGTGTTCCCACAAAGGCATGATATTTAATTGAAATGGGTAAAATGTTTACGATATAAATGATTGTTAATATTAATGATTAGACTATGTTATCCTTGTGAAACTTTTTGTGAAATGAGAGATTTGAAGTAGAAGAAGGGGGAACATCATAATGAAATAATGATCTATAATATGTGATGTGGGGGGAGGAATAACTATGGAAAATATGTGCTCCCATAAAAGTATGTGATTTAACTGAAAAGAAATGTGCTAAATGTTAAAATATAAATGAATATCAATATTAATGAATAGATTTGTATTGGTTTTGATAATACGGTATAATTTTAGAATATACCAGAAAGAATCCCAATGTAAGTTATGTGTTCTATATTAAATATTATAAGTATAGGGGAAAGAGATAAAGGCATCATACTCCAATTAGTGTACAGGAGAAGTTTTTTTCAAAGAAGAAAAATAAATGGATAGCTGGATATAGGACAAAGAATTATAAATATTATGATTCGAATTGAGAGGAGATAAATAAAATAAAATTGAGAAAATTTAAAAGAGAGGAGAAGTTATATAGAGGAATGGAATGGTATATAAAATGAATATGAATTTGAATTTGTGTCTGTACCAAGAATTTTAACCCGGGACTAAGCAACTTTCAGAAAAGAGATTTCTTATGTTTTTATGTTTTGTGTTTTTGTGTATTTATGTTTTGTATGTCTTTAAAAATTAATAAAATTTGTTCAAAAAAAAAAAAAGAAAGCTGTATTGTATTTTTATGTAAACACTATCAAATATTTTTATAAATATACCAGTAAAAACACAATGCTGGCAATGTACGCATATTGTTCATTCCATGTGTCTTCCAATCAGAAAAAGTGCATTTCATTATCCATTTTTAGTATAATGGTAATAGGGAAAAAAAGATCTATTTAAGCTAACCTCAGTAAATATATGTTGCAGATATTTATTCCTTGAGTTTTTAGGAAATGTTTTCTTCCATTTGTTCTGAAACAAGTGACAGATTCATTGGACAACTCAGAATTAATAGCATGCTTTTACATAAGTAGTTTGCAGCAGAGTCTGTAATTTAAGAAAAAAGTCCAATATCTTTTTGCAGCTTTGACATTTATCAACCATTGATTGGACCTTAGCTAATGATAATTACTAAGTTACATATTCAGCTAAAGAATACTGAATTGCATTTGAAAAACATAATATGATCCTCTCCTAAATATTTATGATCAGAAGTAGACATGAGAAAATTGGAAACAGATGGACAAAACAATGAAAAAAAAAGAAGTGGGAAATACTATGAAAAGGCATAAAATAGAATTAATGAAAACAAGAAAATTTTATCTATGGAGATTTTAATCAGTTTTTTGAATGCAGTAGCCTAAAGACTAGATTAAAGAATGCTGGAAAAATAGTTTCCCAGGGAAGATAATTTAAAATTTATAGATTAGATTACAGAATGTGATCTGAAATTTTGCAATTTAATGCAAAGGTTCTTACTCATAGTTTAGCCTGAAAGGCGAGTGGATTTTCAGCTAATGACTTTGTTTTTTGTTTCCATGGTCTAATGTTTGGTTACAAGGTTTCATACCAAATTGTTATCATGGAACCTCTATGAATATCTATGTTGCACTATAAATTCCAAGCTGTTTTCTCTAGAAGAAATAATGACAAAGATTGGAAACTGTTTGGAATATGAATGATGGAGAATCAAAGGAGCTAAGCTGCTTCCTTTTTTTCTTTCTATTTAATTTTTATGCAGTATAAAATATCCTTATAATGGTCATTATTAAACCTGAATATCACCTACTTTTTTTCTTTTTAATCGATTATGTGCCAACAAGTGATCACATAAATCCGTGATGGCGAACCTATGACACACATGCCAGAGGTGGCACACAGAGCCATTTGTGTAGGTACATGAGCTAAACTTACCTCACTATGCACCTCCAGAAATGATGAAACAGGCCCATTTTTCGGCCTACAAAGGCTGCAGAGGCTTTACTCAAGCCTCTGGAAGGCCGAAAGAGTTCTCAAATGGGGCAAAAATTAACTGGGAGGCATGCGAATGCGCAGTGCAGGTAAGGAGGCAGTGGGGGAGGGGTTGTGTGCACATGTGCAGGGGGCAGGGGGGCACATGCATTGCCTTCTGGGTGCTGGCACGTGAGCACAGGAGCCCAAAAGTTTTGGCCACACTGATATAGATCTTCTCCAACATGATCTATCCTTAACCTAATCCTTTATGTCTTACAATGAATCATCCCCACTTTAACTGAATCCATCCACCTTGCTGCTGATCAATTTCTTCTTTTTACTTTCAGTTTTGCAACATTAGACCCTTTTCCAGAGACTAGGTTTTCAAGTTGAGCTTTTCCTATCCTAAGTAGAATATAAGCCTGATCATTTGTGTCTTAAGTGAGAAATCTGAGTCGATTTGTTCAATGATACATCAGTTTCAGTGGTGGGATTCTAACAATTTCCCTACCATTTCGGTGACTGCACACTTCATGTGTGCGTACCTGCAGCTTTCCAAACACCAGCTGAGGCTCTGCCATGCCAATCAGCTGAGAGGATAAAGAAGAGAAAAGTGCAGGGGCAAGTAGGAGGGCCAATCCTGCACTTTTCTCTTCTTTTTCCTCTCAACAAATCATTGGAGCTTTCTTTTTTTTACTACCGGTTCAGCCACAGCCATTTCATCAATGATCAGTTTGTTTTCTTTGCTGCCCACAGCATCATCCGTAGTCTTCTCCTACATTAAACTATACATTTCAAACTGTTATTCACTGATGACACTGTCATTTGTTTTTCACAATTGGAGTTGAAATGAAATCTAATGAGCACTGGCATTATTCTTCCAGACTGAAATGCTAGAAATTAAATATTCAGATATCAAAGTGATGGTATTCCATAAAGCATCATTCTAATTATTCATGTCCATGGAAAATTAATAAAGTATAGATTGAGCATGTCCTTCATAGAAATATATTAGTGTTTATTTATAATCTACATTATGAGAAACTGTAATCTTCATTCCAAATTTCTATTCTGATAGATCAAATTTACTTTGCACATTAGATGCCTTCTCCTTAATGGCATTAAAAGGAAGATATAACATTGTTACCTTCCAAAACCTCCTTCTATCAATTGTCTTCTAATCTAAGAACAATAAGTATATAAATTATAGAAAATAAATATATATTTAAAAATCCTGTGGACTGGCTCTTTTATAGCCACAACAATTCTGTATGTTTGTTTACTTTGCCAAGCTTGTTTGAACCAATAGCAAAAGACACAACACTGGTTCCTAATGTTGAACTGGTTAGGCTAAGAAAATGTTGAACAAGGACAACAACTAGCTCAATCATGAAGTAGCAGCTAACTATCATGTTCAGGACAGTCAGAACCTTCAAAACTATGCATTCTGAAATAGCAAAACATTTTATTTTCCATTTCATTTTGAATCAGAATATATATATATTCTGTGTGCATAAAATTCAGTAATTGCATGTAGCAACCTGTTTCATTAAATCTGTTTAGAACATCTTTTAAATCAGTAAAATATGCTACATTTTGTGAACTTAATCAGGACAATCTAAACATCTATAATGTTTAGTGAACTAAATCATATCAATGTAAATATCTGTAAAATTGGTTAACGCTTTCACAAGAAAGAAAAATTTCCAGTTCAAAATAACACACACACACACACACACACATACATATACATACACACATACATATCCATATGCATATATACATATACATACATAAACACACACACACACACACACACACATATACATATACATATACATATACATATACATATACATACAAACACACTTGTTCACAGTCTTACTGTCATTTTCTTTTCATTCATCTGAATATACTTTTAAAAAGTTGTATTTCCCACTGGACTGCTAATATCTTGTATGAATTTTTAATCATTGCCATGAACTTCAGTCAATATTTTCAAAGAATTGTAATTGACATATTCCTTGGTGCACTTGAGATTTTCACATATTAAATAGAAAAAAAGATGAAATTCCTTATTTTGCATATTTCTTGTTCTGATGTATAGAACATCTAATTAAATCTTGATATTCATATGAAGAAGCATTGGAAAATTCAATAGCATTGCTATCTGTGGGAATATTCTGAAGTACAGAAATGTGAATCAATGACCTTATCATTTTTTTTTATTTTCCAGATTTAAAGTTAAAATTTGAAATATTAAGTCTGCATCTGTGCCTGAGCATATTATCTTAGATAATAGTCTTCTTTCTGCTTTCATACTTTTTGCTAGAGGAGTTAGACATATGTACAAAAATAAAAATTATGTTAAACACATATTCTTTTCTTCCATTGTTATGACAATCTTACTAAATCTTACTAAATCTATTTGCAAAAAGAATTTTGTTTTTTTAAATGTACATATGAATTTAATCCGTAAGAAAATTTATTCCAGTAAAAGTAAAATAGAATTAAGTATACATTTTATATTATATTTGATTACAGACACAGCTAGCAAGACAGAATTTTAATTTTCCAATTGTCATATTTTATCTTTTTAAGACAGATGTATAATAATTGAAAAGCAATCTTTCAATCACAAAATTAATACTTCATATAGATTATGATACATTATTGATTTCTCTTATTTCCACTTCATCCTCAATATCTGTTCCATTATCTGTTCTTTCTATTTATGTACAATCCAATTTATCTAAGAGAAATGTTACAGAACAGAAAAAATATGAAATAACCATCAATCTGGTGTGGATAGGTTAGAAAATATGAGAAAGCCAGAGAAAACCATAGACATGATTATAGATCCAAATATATGTACAAATGGGAGCTTTGGTTATGATGTCCAAATTAATGCCCAAACCTTAAATCTTACATATGCTGAATCTTCTGGGGAACCCTAGCTATTCATCACTGTCTGGGAAAAGCGAATACTTGCCCTAGCTAACCAAATAATGTTGTATTTTATTGATGATACCTCTCTGCCTATAGATCTCCCAGACATCTGTGCATATTATCAGCGATCCACTGGAAATTTTAAGCATTGCTAAAAGCCACTTGACAGTCTATTGAATCTGTCAGCTTTAATCATAAGAAACAAAAAAAAATCAGCAGAGTAGTCCTGCTCTGTACTGTCACTCAGCCTGTCAAATGAGGCTTACTAGAAAATACAATCCAGAGCACGTAATCATACTGCAAGATTCACTGTTACATTTGCACAGAGTAGCCAGCAATGTAGGAGTAATTGGAAAACTAAAAAAAGATGAAAATAGTAGCTTACAAATGACATGTGCAAAAAAATGAATTGTATAAACAAACTGAACTACTTTTCTTAACAGCTCATTATTCTTCACAGCAAAATTCTATGAACACCAATTCAGAAACAAGTGCTGTGCAGTGCTGAATTGTTTTCTGCATTTTGTTTCAATTTTTCCCTTTCCCTTTTGCAGTAACATAATTGCTTTCTAGTTTTCTTTAAAAGAGAATTATGTCTCAGTAAAATTCTTTACTGAGAATTCTTAAAATTCTCAGTAAAATTCTCATATTCTTCAATTTACCTTCATTATAAAGGATAGAGATGTAGGATATGAATGAATTTATTGTACTTTCAGCTTCTAATATATCAATTTACCCAGCTGATTGAATATTATTACTGATCTAGGGGTATAACCTTTTCAGCATTATCCCTTTTATCTTTTACTTGTAAGAACCATATTTAATTGTCTCCTGAAACAAAGATGTTCAAGAAAAACCTGGACTTTCGCCATCATCCAAAGTATCACCATAATTTATTTCATATCTGGTTTTAGTGTTATTGACAATTTGGCTATAAAAATAAATAAGCCTGTAAAGTCCTTTGAAATGAAAAGTAAAAAGTTTTTTGGAAATATGTGGGTATGACAATAGTATCTATTTGCAGCTCCTTAAAGCATGTATGCCTTTCCATATTTAACCTCTGCCAAACTAATCTGAGAAAAAATTTGCTTAAATTAAATAAATACAGATAAGTGCTGCATTCATATCCATAGCTGTTTTGAAATCTCTTCTGAGCCTTCCGATGCAAAGCATCATAATTAACACAACGAAAATATTGTTCTTTTGTATTTAAAATTATTTCCCCAAGTTGAGCAAGCATTTTGTTTTGGTTCTTTCAGGAGCTCATCAAATTGCTTAGTATTAAAGTTGCTAAGAAAGGTATTTATTTAGGGTTATATGACTGTGCATACTTCAATATTAAAAAATACATGAGAAAAGTATAATGAAACTATTACTAACATTGGATAGGCATGGAAATGCTACAAGCATATTAACATCAGTGAATGGCCTTGGAGGTTATTTTCAGCTGAGAGGAAAGATATTAAGAACTACTTGCCTCCAGAAGTTGTGGATGCTCTAACACTGAATGCTTTTAAGAAGTGATTGGACAGGATCTGAAATGGTACAGGATCTCCAGCTTCCTAGCCTGATTCCTTAACCACTAAATGAAACGGGTTCTGTTTATTTTATACGGTACGTACAAAAATTGTCATTGCATGCTATTGTGCAACATCCAAGGTCCCTTCCAACTCTGCTATTCTGTAAAGGTGCTCATAAGGCAGATAATCTCTTTTATTGTTAATATCTGACTTCTTAATTCAGTATGATTGTGACGTGTTTAAGGCACTTCCAAATAGTAGAATAAATACTAGCTAAAAAATATAAGCAGTACTTCATATGTAAATTTTCAAAAACTGGGTTATTGTGGGAAAGCTACAAATTTCTCTCTCTCTCTCTCCCCCCCCCCCATGTTAGCCTTTTTAATAGTAGATTTTTCTCTTGTCTAATATTATATTTTATTTATGGCGTTCGGAAAAGACTGAGCTGAAGTCTTCACTCCAGTCCATGTTTCCAGCGGGAACATGGACCGTTCCTATTGGCTGATGACAATTGACAGCCGGCTATAAAAGGGAGCTGTCAAATGGCATCAGCTGTTGTCCACCAGCTGGCTGCCTTGTTAGTGCAGCAGCCGTGGCAACCCTTTATTGTTACAATAAAGTAAAAGCTGAAGTTCACTCTGTGTTCCCCTCAGGTTATTCCACCACTCTACAACACTGGCGACGAGAGCGGGATACATATAAGAGGCAACCAGGCAAAGAATCACTGAGCAAAGTCACTACAAAAAGAGCTGAAGTCGGGGACATCCGGTTTGCCAGGCTTCGGCAGCGGCGGGGTTTCGTGATCCCTGTTGCGCGATCCCTGTTGCGCTAGCCATCTTGGTGCCTCCAATCCTGATGGGTCTGGAGGATAAGGCTGCCCCATAGAGGCAGCCGAAGATAGGGGGGATCTGGACATGGGTCTGGGGGTTCCACAGACCCCCTCCCCACCCGGCATAACCTCCTTTTCTCAAGGCGGTGGAACAGCGGTTAGTAATGGCCGCCACAAAGAAGCCGGCAGCTGGACAAGATTGTGCTGGAGGAAGAAGGAGAAAGTTTTGAAGCGAAAGTTTTTTGGTTGAACCGGGAGCATAAGATGCATTTAATATCCTGAAAACCTTGATTTTTGAGTGATACTTTGTTTCCAGAAGAGATTTATAAGTGGCAAGTGAAAGTGATGAAAGAGAAAGTTTACTCTCCTTCCCTATGGAATCAACAAATGGACATTGAAAAGCCTGCTTTTTTATAGAAGGTAAAAATTTAAAGCTCTTTATGACAAGTGGGGATGGAGAGGACAAAGGAGAAATTTATATTAAGATTTTGTTGGAGGAGATGCCTGGAAGACTTTGAGATTGGAAATTAATTGCAATAAGACTTTTAAATACAGATTGGGCTTTTTCTTCCCTTTCCAATTGATATTACCACAGGAAGAAAAAGTGCGAAGGGAAGAATCTTATGCTCTGTTTGGACTGTTTGATGACTTTGGGAGTTTGGGGAATTGTTCTAAGTTTTGAAATATTTTGGTTGTCTTAAGAAGAAGAAGAGAAAAGAAGAAAAGGTTTATAATGGCTTTATCTGTTGATGAACTAAGAGAGGAATATGGAAAAATAAAGAACGAAGGCAAGGACATTTGGAGAGAAACTATTCGCTTTTTAGAAATGGTGCTTGCTACTTACCAGCAAATACAACAATTGAAGGAGGAAGCAGAGGGAGAAGAAGAAGAAGAAAAAGGAGAAGCCATCTTTAATGAATCCAAAAAGTTGATTAAGAAAGGAAAGAGAAAGAGAGGAAGGAAAAAGGACTTAAGACTTAAAAAAACATCCAAGAAAGAGAAAAATAAGATGCAAAATCAATACAATGTTAGAAAGCAAAAGAAAAGAGAAATACAACACAGAGGGGAAGCTAAAAAGGCGGAAGTTTGGAGAAGGGGGGGTAAAAAGACCAGGAGGGATAAAAAAAGAAGGGAAAAGGGGAAAAAAGCCACAAAGGTATGAAACAAGATGGGAAAAAGAAGTCCATATAAAGAGAGGTAATCTGGGAGCCGAGCTACTTTCTAAAAAGAAGTTTTATGTTTTTGTGTTTTGTGTGTTAATGTTTGTTTGAGATTTAATAAAACCTTGGAGGAAAGCTAGATGAGGATAATTATAAACAAAACAGAGGTAAATATGAATATGATGAGTATAAAATGGATAAATATAGAAAAGAAACGTAATTGAATAAGAGTAAAGAGAAATAATGAGAAATCTGCTAAAAGATATTTAAGTGGAAATGGGATATATTATAATTATGTTGTATAAAATAAAATAATGTTTTATCCATCTTATAAAAATTTATAATGGAAAGAGGTTTTATGTGTTCAATGTTTAATGATGTTTTGGTTGTTTTTAAAATTAATAAAATTTGTTTCAAAAAAAAAAAAAAGAGCCGAAGTCACTACCGAGCTGTATGTCACTTTAAGAGCTTACTGTCACTATTCGCAAGTGTGAATTTCAAACTTTCCTCGGAAGATCCGGCACCGCTGAGTCGAGATGACTTTGAACTCTGCATTCCCACCTTTCAGACCGACAGCAGAAACATGGGAATCCGACAGAAACCGATTTGGCTGTTTCCTAGATGCCATAGACCTCACTGACATTTCCAACTATAGGAAAAAGTCCAACTTTTTAAGTTTTTGTGGAGCCACAGTGTTTGACACTGCTATGACATTATTGGCTCCACATTCAATTAAGACTGTTCCATGGGAAGAATTGCAGGAAATTCTTTCCAACCACTATTCCCCTAAGCCATCCCGAATTGCCAGGCATCATGCTTTTAAGAGACAGATTCAGGCTGAGGGAGAGACTATTAGTGGGTACATGGCTGCCCTATGGACAGCTGCCTTGTACTGTGGGTTTAGAGACTATCTGGAGGACATGTTATTAGACCAACTAGTTTGTGGAGTCAGGGATTTAAGGCTACAAAGGCATCTATTGGCTAAAGGGGATTTAACCCTTAAATTAGCAATTGAAGAGTCTCAAGTTGCTGAACTATCAGCACTTTCAGCAGCAGAAATTCAGGAACATCCAATTAGCCAGAGCAGCTCAGCCATCCATTACGATGAAGCCTCCACAGAAGAAGGCTATGAAGAGGCTAATGATGTAAATTGCCTCAGGCAGCAAAAAAACCAGTCAAAAGGAGAACAGGCCAACCCCCAATCAACCTCCGTGGCCTCAGCCCATTTGTCTAAGCTGTGGGGGAAACCACCTCAGTGCATCCTGCAAGTTCAAGAATGCTATTTGTCTAAAATGCCAGAGAAACGGTTAGTTAGCCAGGATCTGTCAAGCAGGAAAGATTTTTGCCCAAAAGCCTCAGACAACTCAACATTTCCAAAAACAAGTTGAAGACTGTTTTACCTGCTATCAAGCCAAGCTGACTAACAAAGGCTCTAACAAAATCAGTGTTTTTGTTTCTATAGAAGGGAAACCTTGCAGGATGGAGGTTGACACAGGCTCAGCACTGTCCATCATCTCATGGAGCACCTTGAAACAACTACTTCCCAGAATGGCTAAGAAGAAGCTTCATGGCTGCCAGTTAACCCTATGTGACTACCAAGGCAAAACCATCCCAGTCATCGGAAAAGGCAAGTTTTTTGTTCAATTTCAAAATTTTAAAGATCACTTGCCTTTAGTAGTAGTGGATGGTGCCCTCCCTAGCCTGTTGGGATTGGACTGGTTCCCTGACCTTGGCCTCCATATAAGCAGAATCCACTCTATTGCAAATGCTGAAGTGAACATATTGTTTAATGACAATGCTGATGTATTCAACGAGGGGCTGGGCTGTTATTCAGGAACCCCAATATCTTTCAACTTGGACCCTCAGGCAGTACAAATCCATTTAAAGCCTCGAAGGGTACCTTTTGCAATCTGCCCCAAATTAGACATGGAGCTTGACAAATTAATTAAACAGGGTGTTTTAGAGCCTGTGGACTTTGCAAAATGGGAAACCCCAATAGTGACACCCCTGAAGAAAGATGGTAGCATAAGAATCTGCATAATTACAAGACGTCATTGAATAAATATTTACAAATCATCGCTTATCCAGCCCCTGTTATCCAGCACCTACTGCATTGTTTTGAGCCAGGAACCATTTTTGCGAAATTAGACATGTTACAGGCCTATCAACAGTTCCCTGTTGATGACACAGTCGCTGAACTACAAACTATTGTGACGCACAGGGGCACTTTTAAATGTAGGCACCTCCAATTTGGCGTAAGTGTAGCCCCAGGGATTTTCCAATCCTTAATAGAAAGCCTTCTTCAAGGATTACCCGGTGTAATTCCGTATTTTGACAACATTTTAATGTTGTGGCTCCGGGTTTGAAATCTGCTCCTGTGGCAGAGATGAGTTCAAGCAATGAGGATATGGCAGCAAAATATGAGCCGGCATTGCTTAGTGACTTGGATAGTAGCCAGGATGAGGAGATGGATGTAACAAGGGGAGATAAACCTGATTTAATAGATGCGGTATCTGCCATCCCGCATTAGATGGGCGCCTCATGAAAGGGAGCAAGGGAGAGAGAAATGACACGAGACGAGGTTTCCTCTGGATGATGCGCGCCAAATGCCTTAGCACAGGCTCTTTTATTATGCTTTTTCACAGGGGGGTGAAGTTCTTCAAAGCCCAGGGTAAACAAGACATTCATGAATTATAATAGCTTAGGTCAGCAGGAAATACATAAGATTTATAATAGCTCAGGTTAGTAAAGACAACAGAGTATCAGAAAGCGTAATTTATAGGAACTCAGGTCAATTAAGACATCATTCTGTATTGACAGCTGTTTAAACTCCTCTTCTCTTTTGCATTCCTGGCAAAGATCACTGAAGAGATAGGAGTCTTAGTGTTTACAAAAAGATACAATGCAGACAAGATTCTGATGTTTACATAAAGATACAATGCTAGGATGGTACAGAATTGCACTGATAGTTACAACATCTCCTCTGTTTTTATTTTTTTATGACGAGTCTTCTTCCTTGTCCAAGAAAACAGGAACTACTTTTCTGAAATGTTCTCCGTCCCCGTCATCTAGGCAGGCGTGCGACCCGTCAGCATCAGGGTTGTCCAAGGAGCAGTAACTCAGCAATGATATTTCTTCATCCGATGTTAAAGACATAACATGAGCTTGCAATAACACATCAGCATCAGTAGTCATGGAAGATAATTGATCTTTAAAAAATTGCAATATTCTATTAAAACAACAAGGTCCTATAATACATATCAATATAATGATTATTAATGGTCCTGCCAACGCAGTTAAAAGGGTTGTAAGCCATGGTGAAATAGAAAACGAACCTTGATACCAATTATACATGTGTGATCTTTCGTGTTCTCTATCTTTTAAGCGTTTTTCTAATTCATTCATAGAATCCAGCACGACTCCACTGCTATCAGCATAGAAACAACATTCTTCTTTAAGCGCAGCACACAATCCCTCTTGTTTTAAAAATAACAAATCTATACCTCTACGATTTTGCAAGACTACTTCTGAGAGGGATGTCAAGGAGTTTTGCAAAGCTACAATTGATTTTTCAATACGTAATAAATCATCATCAATGGCTGAACCCAGAGCTGTAATTCTTTTGTCAGAAACAGCTAATCCTGCAATGCCCGTGGCTGCGCCCGTGGCGCCCAGAGCAAGCAGTAGACCTAAAGTGAGAGTACTAATAATTTCCCGTTTTGCTCTGAGGGGGTATTCCATGGGTGCCTGTAAGGATATAAAATCATCAGAGTTATACACATTAATTTTTGGTACAAGCCATACTTGAATACAAAATGATTTGGATTTAACAAGTTCATCCCCATAGACACATGCTGTGAGACCGGTGTTACAAGCCCAGACAGAATTTTTGCCAGGGATAAAATACATTCCTTTTAGGCGTGATGTTAAATTTCCTCCTGAAGAGGTGTAGACTGGAGCATATCCCCCAACGGTGTGGTAGCGGCCAAGGCGATGCTTAGGAAGATATAAATTACAATGATAGCTATTAGAAACATTATGACAATATTGTGAGTAATTGGATGGAATATTTCCCAAACAACAACCAACCCCAGTGATGGAAGAAACAGTAATAGTGGAGTTTCTCCAACGGCAAAGTTCATCTGATGTGGAATTAACGATGGGTTCTTGGGAAGCGATGGCTTCGTAAAAAGGTGGAGAGGCAGAAACACAAAGCCAACATGTGGAGGCAATGAATGAGTTTGAGGAGTTCAACAAGGCATAGGAAGCTTTGATCAATGGAATCAATGGGTTAACTTCTTGTGCTATGGGTTGCAGAAAAGGGGATTTAATAGTCTTTTCATGTGGTCCCACTGGGTCAAAGCGAGGGAGTTCAATGTGACGTTGAATGTAAAAAATATTTCCATAATGCTCTCCTGGCCAAGGTAATTTTAAGCGAGCACCCCATTTCAAGCCAGTGTCCCATAAAGTACTTTCCTTGCCTTTGTCTGTGAACCATATGGTTACTGGGTTGCATCTGGGCCATTTTTTATCACTACATGGAATATTCCGTGTGGTGCGAGTGACAGTAATGAGATCACCCTTAGTGCCTGGATCCCAATAAATGTGTCCAGTTGAAACACACGACCAGTCTTTGAAAAAGTAATCTGATAACCCCCCGCAGTCAGAAAGTCGTTGAGCAGGGGACTGAGTGTTAGAAACAGGCTGTCCAGGGCATACATAAAACCTATTTTTTTTCACAAATCTATAATTAGGCTCCGTTGTATGAGAGGGTGAATTGTAATCGATGGAGCCTACAAGCATTTCTGCCAAATCGAATTGAAGTGGTGGGTAAAAGTCTTCTATGCGAGAGAAATTGGTTGTGAAGTTTAAACGAACGCCTTGAAAGTCAGTTATAGTCCACGTAATATTGTATCTTCTATGAGGCTTCTGTGGATCATCATGGGCAGTTCTTTTGAAGCGTCGTTTGTTGACAGGATCAGAGTTTGGGTAAATAAAAGCATGACAGGTAGGAGAAAGAGCTAGGGACAAGTTAGTTGTGGAACATTTACGATATGAGGAAGGAATACAATTAGTAGAAAAAGGATAATAATTACAATAATGACAATGAAGATTAACTTGATCATTCATTAAGAACGTTAAATGGGGTGGGGAAACCCTTGATACAATATAAGGACATTCAGATCCCCCTATGTTTAGATTAAAAAGAGGAAAAGATTTTAAGGTTCCTTTCCATAGGAAGAGTAAAGGAGAAAAAAAAGAGTGAGTGGTAGAGTGTTCTGTAAACAAAACAGAAGTGACAGAGTGAAAGCTACGGGTAGCATTTTCATGACTTACCCTCATGGAACAAGTATAAGAGCCTTCTGTTAAAGGAGTAGCTTTAACACGAATAATCTTTTGACAGGAAGCATGTGTTTTGTTGAAATATGTGTGAATATAAGGAGATATATTTATGGGAAGATTATTATGCCAACAAACAATAGGACAGTCATTATCATATTTACTAAAGCGAAATTCTAATGTGGTCCAATGACCATGTTGAACAAAAGTATAAGTAGGATATGAATAAGGTAGAAATTGCAAGGAGGGTATAGGCAATAATATCAGGAAGAGTTTAAGATGCAGATGTATCGGAGGATTTCCCATGATAGGGTCTTACCGCCCGACCAGGGATCCAGCAAGTGGTTTTGTCTGGCAGTAAGATCGCAGCGTATCCTCTCCCCCAAGTAATAAGTTCAGCAGGACCCTGCCAGGTTGGATCTGGCAACCTGCGGTAATATACCAAAGGTCTGTTAGAGGGGGAAAGGGGGGGGGAAATGACAAACAGCAGCAGAAGTGGGAGGAATCCCTGTTAAGTTTAGGAAATTTAGAGTAAAAAGACAAATGTTGAGAGAGTTTTGCAATGCTGGGAGGTTCGGGGTTTTTTCCCGCAATGAATACCTATCAAGAGCATTTTTCAGGGACAAATGAGCCCGTTCTACAATAGCTTGTCCTTGGCTATTGTAGGGAATCCCAAACTTGTGGATTACATCCCATCTGTTACAGAAGTCCTGAAAAGCAGAACTTGTGTAGGCAGATCCATTGTCTTCTTTGATTTCTTTTGGACGTCCCAGCGAGGCAAAGGTACGAATTGAATAATTGTTTTACAGCTTCTCCCCTTTGAGGAGTAGCCAAAATAAATCCTGAATATGTATCTATTGAAATGTGCAAATATTTCCATGGGGCAAAAGGTGGATACTAAGTTACATTCATTTGCCAAATTTCACAAGCTTTTAATCCTCTAGGGTTAACCCCTATAGGAATGGAATGTGCTTGCTTGCTACATGTGGGACATTGTTGTATTATTGCACTAGCCTCTGCCTGGGTTAATGAGAAATGCTTTTGTAATGCTTTTCTATTTTGATGGAAATAGCTATGACTTTGTGATGCTGTCAGATTACAAATTGATTTACCTGATGCAGCTCTTGCAGCTGCATCAGCTATCTGATTTCCCTCCTGTAATATACCAGGAAGAGGTTGATGGCTCCTGATATGTGCTACAAAAAATGGATGTGTGCGATTGTTGATATATTGCTGTAGAGAAAGCAATAACTTTTACAAAGAATCAGATATGCTAGGAGATAAATAGGCTTGATATATATTTTTCAAAATCTGAGAAACATATAAGGAATCTACTATTAAATTAAAAGGAGTCTTTTGAAACTGTTGAAAAGCAATAAGAGATGCAGCAAGTTCTGCCTGTTGAGCAGAAGATTGTGGAGAGGTAATTTTAGTTTTCCACTCTCCCTCCTGGTGCCATGCACAAGCGCCATACATCTTTCCTCCATCGGCATAAAGTGTAGGTGCATCTACTAATGGAGATAATGAGAGGGGGGAATGCCATTCAAAAGGAAGAGTTTTAAGAAAAGTGAATCGTGGGTCAGCTGGTAAATGGCAAGAAATTTGCCCTGGCCACTCTTCTAAAGAGTATTGCATTTCTTCTGAATTACACCATAGCATTTCCCAAGTAGTCAATGAACAAGGAGTGAATATGCAAACAGGCTCAAATCCCATGAGTTGTTTACATCTTTGACGACCTTTAAAGATCAACTGAGAATATGCAGAGGATTTATTAGTAATTGTGGTCCTTGGGGTGTGAGACAAATGCAGCCATTCTAAGATCAGAACCTGTGTCTGATGAATTTGATAATGACAGCTGTTGGTCTCTGAGCAGTATTTAGCAAAGCAATTGATAAAGGACAATTTTCTATAGCCCGATCCACCCATCTAATAGCCATTAAATGGGAAATGTCTTTCAATGCCTGCAACTGCTCTTTGTTTAGAATGATAACATCAGACGGGGCTTTACCTTGCGTTAGAGCGTTAAAGAGAGGAGCTAATGTAGCTGTAGTCAAACCCAAATAAGGACGTGCCCAATTTAAAGTTCCCAGGAACTGCTGTAAAATCACAAGTGTTGGCTTCGGGGGAAGAGTGGGGAGGGGAAGAGAAGGAATAGCAGCCGAAGCAAGTAACTTGTGACCTAAATAGAAAAAAGGTGGTTTGGATTGAACTTTTTCTGGGGCTATAGTGAGACCTGCTTTATCTAAAATAGAGTTCAGGCATGGCAGAGTTTTTAATACCGTGCCCTTTGGACCAGGTGCAGATACCAATATATCATCCATGTAATGATAGACTAAAAAATGAGGATATTTGTCTCTATAGGGCTGCAATGCTAAATCCACAAAAAATTGACACATAGTTGGACTGTTTAACATGCCTTGTGGTAAGACTTTCCATTGATATCGTTTGGTAGGTCTCTGATTATTTAAGGTTGGTACAGAAAAAGCAAATAATTTTCTATCTAACTGGTGTAATGGAATGGAGAAAAAACAGTCTTTTAAATCAATAATGATAAGGTCATATTCTTGAGGAATTATGTTAGGATTTGGAAGACCACATTGCAGAGGTCCCATTGGAAGGAGGACCAAATTCACAGCCCTTAAATCCTGAAGTAGACGCCAAGCGCCGTTTTTCTTTTTGATAACAAAAACTGGAGTATTATATGGACTCAATGAGGGCTCTAGATGACCTTTATCTAATTGTTCTTGAACAAGAGAGTGTAAGGCTTCAAGTTTTATAGAAGGGAGAGGCCACTGATCAATCCACACAGGGATATTGTTAGTCAGACATAAGCGAAGCATGGTTAATGGAGAGTAAGCTGCGCATTAAACTGTGACATAAGGTCTCTTCCCCACAAGTTAGTATACAGAGGAATTACAGCTGGTTTAATATAAGCAACACATTGAGACTCAGGGGAATGGGCTTTTACCCAGTTTCTGCTAATGCGAGTCTCCTGGAGTCCCCCCACTCCTCTCACCACTGGTGCCACATCTGCAGGCCAGGTGTCCGGCCACTCAGCGGTTCGGATGATGGAAATATCCGCTCCAGTATCTAAAAGACCAAGAAAGGATCGATCATTCAATAAGAATGTCACCGTAGGTTTTGGTTGACTAATTGGTCTTTCAATTGCATAGAGTTGCTCTTGTTGTTGGTCTAAGAGCACAATCATTTTTGCCATAATATCCCCCTCATTTATAGTAACTTCTGTATTAGCTAGTACATACAGACAGACATCAGACAATACAGTGGGGTCATGCAGAAAAGGAGAGGCAAGAATACCTTGTTCAGCTAAATCCCTTACAGGAAAGACTAGCACTGGGATGTCGGGGGGCATATGAAAAGGCTGAACAGGATGTACAAAGAGAAAGTCAGCGACACCAGGAAAATAAGTAACAGTATCATTAGCAACAAGATCGTAAGTGAAAGAAGAAAAGTTGCAAGTTTCAGCAGCCTTTGTTGTGGGGCTGGCTGCCTGCCCCGTTTCTAGTTTCCCTGATTCAAAAAAGGTTTTTGTGTGATTGCAGGGCTATTCTGCTGTTCATTCTTTTGGACTCTGCACTGACTAGCCCAGTGATAGCCCCTTTGGCATCGAGGGCATGTTGTCATTGGGCGAGCAACCTGGTTTCTTGGCATATTTGCTCCCCTGCCCAGGACCCTGCATTGGCTCTTAAAGTGACCTGGCTTGCCACAATTAAAACAATTTCCCATTTTGCGAGTATTCTGTTGGGAAATGGGAAGAAGAGAGCCCATATTCTGCTGCATGCCTTCAGTAATGGCTGTAGCCAGCGTAGACATGGAATGGGATGTGGTTCCTATGATTCGGCAGGCTGTAAGATAATCTGCCATGGTAACATTTTTCTTATTAATTAATGGTTGCAAAACTTTCTGACAATCAGCGTTTGCGTTTTCATAGGCAAGTTTCATTTGTAATTCAGTACAAGCCTCTCTATTATCAATTTGTCTCTCTAAGGCTTCTGTGAGACGGTTTATAAAGGAGGAAAAAGGCTCAGAAGGTCCTTGAATAACTTTAGAGAAAGAGTTGGGCATGCATCCCGCATTATCAACCTTTCGAGCAGCTGCCAAAGCACACTCCTGTATTATAGGGAAAGCAGCTGGGTCTGTGGCAACCTGTTGGGCAATGGTAGACATGGTGCCAGTACCGTTCAGCATATCCAAAGTGACATTTGCTGGTAAGCCTCTAGCAGCTGCGGCTGTGGTACGTTTAAGAAATTCTGACTCCCAGACCAAAAATTGTGAAGGCGTGAGGATCATGTTAAATAATGTACGCCAATCAGCATTCACCAAGTCAGCACCTGGCTGGGTTATTGATCCTAAAAGTCCCTGTACATAATGAGATTGAATACCATTTTCCTTACAAGCTGCCTTTAAATCCTTAATTATTTTATATGGCATTGGGGTATACTGAGGAACTGGAGGATTGCCGGCTTGAACAATAGGATAAAGGGAGGCAGCTGCAAGGGTGTCCTCATCTGTATCTCCTTCACAAAAGGCTTGTTGAATAGCTTTTACAACACACCCTCCTCCTCGGAGGGGGGGTGGAGGACACGAGGGCTCTACATTTAAAGAAGTGGATTGAATGGAAGGAGGCTCCCGTGCTGCTTTACAATCATCGGGAGCGGAAGGTTGAAGGATAGAAAAGTTCTCATAACTTGGTGGGGGAGATTCAAACACACTCCCTGCTTCTATTTTATAATGAACTTTTAAAGCCTCCATAATTTTCCTCCAAGTGACCAAAATGCCAATAGGTGCACGAGGAGGATTATGGAGATATTCACCAATTTTTTGCCAATTGGAAAAATTTAAGGACCCTCTCTCTGGATAATTGGGGCAGTGTTGCCACACATAAGCCAATAATGCAGCAATAGATTTCTTTTTTATGGGAGAGCCCTTTAAATTAGCAGAGTATTTAGAAGAAGAAGCGACTAGCTCTCTCATTTCCTTCAGATGCTGCGTCTGCTGTTGAGAAAAGCCTCCACCCATACTTACTAAAGTCGAGACCGTCTTTCAGATCCGATGAGGTGCAATTCGTTCAGGCGCCTGGCGATGCACAGCTCCAACCGAGCTGATAAGTATGGGCGCGCCGCTGCGTATCCCCCTTAGGGAATCACGTCGGGGTCACCAAAATGCGGTATCTGCCATCCCGCATTAGATGGGCGCCTCATGAAAGGGAGCAAGGGAGAGAGAAACGACACGAGACGAGGTTTCCTCTGGATGATGCGCGCCAAATGCCTTAGCACAGGCTCTTTTATTATGCTTTTTCACAGGGGGGTGAAGTTCTTCAAAGCCCAGGGTAAACAAGACATTCATGAATTATAATAGCTTAGGTCAGCAGTAAATACATAAGATTTATAATAGCTCAGGTTAGTAAAGACAACAGAGTATCAGAAAGCGTAATTTATAGGAACTCAGGTCAATTAAGACATCATTCTGTATTGACAGCTGTTTAAACTCCTCTTCTCTTTTGCATTCCTGGCAAAGATCACTGAAGAGATAGGAGTCTTAGTGTTTACAAAAAGATACAATGCAGACAAGATTCTGATGTTTACATAAAGATACAATGCTAGGATGGTACAGAATTGCACTGATAGTTACAACAAATAGAGTTGTCCAAACCTTTGACCTCCTCTGGCTCTTTATCTGAACTGCAGCCGGGAATGGCTAACAAGGAAGGCATGCAAGAGTTTTCCAGTGGAGATGATAATTTGGAGAACGTATGGCGTGACGTCAAAAATAGGAGGAGGCTCAGACACCAATCTCAATTAGGGAGAAGGCGTAGAGCCAGTAATTAGGGAAATTAACATGATCCATAAGTGGATAAAAGGACACGGCTGGGCTGATAGAATTCACCAGAAGCAAAGTGTCTAAATGGAGTGAAGACATGTAGTAAACTCTCTGAGGCTTGTGAATTATTGCTATGCCCGAATTGCCGGACAGAGTGTGGATTTATTGCTGTGTATTGGAATTACTCCAGCCATTCTCTTGTGGGGGTTTGTTTTTGATTTGAATTACTTCTGAAATGGCTGCTTTTTATTTTGCTCGCCTGCAATTAAAGGGGAGACATAACATTTTAATATCTGCCCCTGACAAGTCTCAATTACTGAAAAGAATCAGAGGAGTCCTCAATCATTTCAGGAAGCATGGTTTTAAGTTAAAAAAAGAGAAGTGTACTATTGCCACCCCACAGATAGAATTTTTGGAATACAGAATTGACGCCTCTGGTATTCACCCAATCGAATCCAAAGTAAGGGCTATTCATGAGACACCCACACCAACTAACAAAACTGAGCTCCAGGCCTTTTTAGGACTTCTTAACTTTTACGCTTCATTTTTGCCACATAAAACTTCTGTTGCAGAGCTTCTGCACAGACTCTTGGATAAGCAATCCCTCTGGCACTGGGGAGCTAAGGAAGCCCATGCTTTCCATGCAGTCAAATCATTCCTCATATCCGATGCTGTTCTGATCCAATTTAATGAGCCTTTACCTTTAGTTTTAGTAGCAGATGCTTCTCCTTTTGGCATAGGTGCTGTTTTAAGTCATAGACTGCCTAATGGTTCTGAGGCACCCATTGCCTTTTTCTGCAGAACTTTTTCCCCACCTGAGTGCAACTACAGCCAAATTGACAAGGAGGCTTTGGCTGCAGTTACTTCTGTCAAAAAATTCCATGAGTTTCTATAGGGACACTATTTTGAGTTGGTTACGGATCACAAGCCTCTGTTAGGCCTTCTGTCAGGCGATAGACAAACTCCTCAGATTTTGTCTCCAAGGGTGACCAGGTGGACTTTATTTCTGGCTGCCTATTCCTATACACTGGTTCATCAAGCTGGCAAGAGTCTCTGCCATGCTGAAGCTCTTAGTCGCTGCCCCTTGCCTGTTCCTGTGGAGGATCCTGCACCAACTAATGCTGTGTTCCTGATCAACGATCTCAAACTTCCCATCACTGCCCTTGATATCACTGCCCACTCTGCCAGGGACAAGGTAATCGCCCAAGTCCTTGACTGGGTGGGAAGGGGGTGGTTGCAATTCCTTATGCCCCCAAATTCGTGCCTTTCAAAACTTGCCAGCAAGAACTGTCTTCTTTGCAAGTCTGTTTACTTTGGGGAACTAGGGTAGTTATCCCTTCCAAGTTGCAAGCCTCATTTTTAAAGGTCCTGCATGAAGGGCATCCTGGCATTGTCAGAATGAAAGCCCTAGCTTGCACTTATGTATGGTGGCCGGGCATGGATGCTCAGATTACAAGTTGGGTGAATGCTTGTCAGCCATGCCAAGTTACCAGACCTGCTCCACCCACATCCACTCCAGGCAGGTGGGAAGATTCTGGGACCCCTTGGTCCCGGGTGCATATTGATCTGGCTGGCCCCTTTCATGGGTATACATTCCTGGTGATGGTTGATTCTTTTTCTAAATGGGTAGAGCTGACCTTGATGACCACCACAACTTCAGAAGCTATCACTAAGGCTCTATCAACAATATTCGCTACCTATGGCCTCCCTGACACTATCATGTCTGACAACAGCCCCCAATTTACTTCCTCTGAGTTTGAGGTCTTCCTAGATAACCTGGGAATCAGGCACACACTTACAGCTCCTTTCCATTCTGCCAGTAATGGCCTGGCTGAAAGAGCAATCAGATCTGCTAAGGAGGTCCTGGAAAGGCTTGGGCCCATAGATTGGCATTCTAGACTTGCTAAATACCTTCTAACTCAGCACACAACTCCCTGTGCCACCACTAATAGGTCCCCGGCTGAACTTCTCATGGGTAGACGTCTAAGGACTACTTTAGACAGACTCCATCCATATTATGCCCCAGTCACGCCCCTAGGATCAAATAGTCAGGCAAGTTCACTGAAATAACCAGGACTATGCCCGGAATTATGCGAGACACCCTTTGTGGGTGCCTGGGCAGAGTGTGGTGGTAACTGGTTCTAAGTCTTACAGGATCCAACTGCAAGACGGGTGCATTTGGCACCGCCATACCGATCAACTTAGAAGGCATTGGAGTTCATCTGCAGATGGCCCTCAAGACATTCCTGTGACAGAGGAACCGCTGGTGCCCGAAGAAACTTCCCATGAATCTGACAGGAATGCAAGCCGACCTGAGCAGTCATCTGTCCCTCGCCCAGAGATGCCTGAAGCCAAGAGGCCAGCTTCGTTGGCACCAGAAGTTGCCCAAGAAGCAGAAAAGTTCCTTCCAGCAGCAGCTCCATCAGAACCTAGAAGATTTGGCCACCTGTGCAAGCGCCCAAGGAGTATGCATGCTCCGTTCGGGAGAAAGGAGTGTGGCATTCGGAAAAGACTGAGCTGAAGTCTTCACTCCGGTTTGTGTTTCCAGCGGGAACATGGACAGTTCCTATTAGCTGATGCTGTTTGACAGCCGGCTATAAAAGGGAGCTGTCAAATGGCATCAGCTGTTGTCCGCCAGCTGGCTGCCTTGTTAGCAAGGCAGCTGCAGCAACCCTTTATTTTTACAATAAAGTAAAAGCTGAAGTTCGCTCTGTGTTCGCCTCAGGTTATGCCACCGTTCTACAACATTATTGTGCCAAATTGCTAATAAGGACAGAATTTGCCAACCATACATGTCTATGTGGTATCTGAGACAATCCACAGATTATCTAATCACTCTACAAAACAAACCAATTTTAGTTTGAACCCCACCTGGAATAAATATCCCAGTTTATATGGCACTAATGCCAATGATGACAGAGTGCAAGATGGAGCTCATTTGAAACAGAAGCCATATTTGATAGCCATCTGTACTGGTCCTCTTAGCAATCATGAAAACTAAGAAATCAGAGGCATCAAGAATCGCATAAAAACTTAAAATCTTTTTTTAGGATAATAAAGGGAAACCTAATCTTACATTTATTTAAAATAATTAGACTTTGGGGGAAGAAATGGCAAACAGAAGGTGTCTTCTTGAATAATGGAGCACAGCAGATTGAAAAGCTGGCATGTAGACCAGCTTCTTCAATAATTCCTATCTGGAGAAGAAGAGGACTTGAGATCACCCACAGTGCTCCAGACAGTTACTGCTTGCAAGGAGATTGCAAGACAGTGGTCTCTGGTGGAAGTTTAGAATAACCACATTTCACAAACCGCAGTCAATGCTTTAAAAAGGACACTAAATCTGCATTCAATCTCCTTGCTTTCTCCAATTTTCCTGCAGCTTTGGCTGCTTTTCTTCATTCATTGATAATTTCATCTGAAGGTCATTTACATTTTTTCTTGTTTCTCATGTAGTATGTGTTCCATTACAATGATGTTCACTTGAATTTCTTGCCACAGTTTTCTTTCTCAGTAGCGTCCAGCAGCTCAACCTATTTTTCATCTCAATTGCAAATGTGGAAGGGATTCTGATGAACCCCTAACAATTCATGATCTGAACTGCAGTCAACATCCAGATATGTATTGACAGTGAAAACTGAACTGGACCATTAATAGGTGCATAGGGAATAGTTGATCTAATTATGGTGCAGTATATTTGGTGAGGTCCAGCTGTGTAAATTTGTATTGTTTGAATCATGATTTATAATCATTTTTTATGGCAAAATTGAACCAAATGATCACCCACATTACTCCTCTCTCCAAGGCCAAAACTTCCAGTAAATCTTGTTTCTGCTTGACTGGCCAAATCACACAGTATGTAAAATGATGTCATTTTTGCAATAATTAACCATAGAGAAACATTCCACTGCTTGGGCAGCCATTTTATTTTTTGGCAGAATAGGGTAAATATAGCATACATTATGAATCCTTTAGACAGATTAATTTTGCAAAGTTTTAACTGGATAGATTTGAAGATTTTATGGTTTGTTTTTGTTTTTTTGCTAGCTGTGGCTCTCCATGCTTCTTGGTGGATTGTTAGTTTTTGACAGATAGGAAGCAACAGGTGAAGCTAGGAATAATCACATCTAGTACCTGTGCAATTAGCACAGGCACCCCTCAGGGCTCTGTGCTCTCTCCATTCCTCTTCTCTCTATATTCCAATGACAGCATATGTAGGGCTCTGTCTGTTAAAGTGCTGAATCTTGCAGATGATACAGTAGTCAGCTGTCTCGTGAGTCTGCATATAGACAAGAAATTGAACAATTGGCCATGTAACAATCTGGAACAATCTGGATATGAACATGCTTAAAACTTTAGAGATGAGAGTGGATTTTAGGAAGAGCCTTCCTATTATATCACTTCTTACCATATTTGATTTAAAATATCAGAAGTAGAGTCCTTCGGGTTTTTGGGGTTTTTTTGCATCAACTCAGGAAGTTCAGACTGGCCTCAGGAGCTGTTTTATATCAGAACATCACTATAAGGCATTCATGCCAAACAACTAGAGACAGGGACAGGTTTTTTTTTTTTTTTTCTTCTCATGCCATCATTCTCACAATACTGTTATGTCTAAATATATTTACCTATATTGTATGGCTGTATTATTATTATCTTCTTATTTACTATACCCTCTTATTTCTATTATAATTATGATTTTTATTATTCTGTTGCTTTATATGTGCATCGAGCACTTCTGTATCAGAGATAAATTCCTTGTATGTCCAATCATATCTGGCCAAATAAGGCATTCTATTCTATTCTATTCTATTCTATTCTATTCTATTCTATTCTATTCTATTCTATTCTATTCTATTCTATTCTATTCTATTCCATTCCATTCCATTCCATTCCAGTCTAGTCTAGTCTTCTTTTAAAGCAGAGATACAAGTTACAAGGAAATGTTAGAAAAACATATTTGAAATTGTCTGGTATATAGACTATAGAGAAATTGGCTTTCATAGTATTCTGTTCCAAATAAAATTATAAACTTTTTTTTAAAAAAATAATCCTTTGTATTTGTTTTTATGTGATCCGTGTTGCCTCTGATTCCTCAGTTTTCATGATTGGTAACAGGACTAGGACAGATGGCTATCAAATATGGCTTCTGTTTCAAATGAGCTTATCTTGCACTCTGTCATCTTTGGCATTAGTGCCATATAAATTGGGATATTTATTCCAGGTGTGGTTCAAACTAAAATTAGCTTGTTTTTGTAGAGTGATGTGGCTTAGCTAATCTGTGGATTGTCTCAGATACCACATAGACATGTATGGTTGGCAAATTCTGTACTTCCTTATTAGCAATATGATACAATAAAATATAATATTAGACAAGATAAAAATCTACTATAAAAAAGGCTAACATTGGGAGGCAGGAGAAATTTGTAGCTATCCCACAATAACCCAGTTTTTGAAAGTTTACATATGAAGTACTGCTTATATTTTTTAGTAGGTATTTATTCTATTATTTGGAAGTGCCTTAAACATGTCACAATCATATTGAATTAAAAAGTCAGATATTAACAATAAAAGAGAAATTATCTTCCAGTTGAAGCCCGATGCTAAAATGTAACATTCATTTAGCCATTTTAGGTTTGTGGCCAGACACATGAAAAAGTTGAGAGCTGAGATAGTGAATACCTTTCAAACAATGTTAGCCTTGAGAGGTAAATTTTTAAATATAATTATAAAACCATTGATGAATTGCAATTGTATATTTAGAAAGCCAATGACACCAGTAAGGATCCTTCAGCCATATTCATTTATGGTACTAAAATTGCGCCACATTGTATATTATCTATAAGAATTTCAATAGGAGCAAAAATACCATTCATTCTTCCAAATACACTACTTCGGAAGCACTTGGAGCAACCTGGTCTGTTTTACATTGTGATCTGAAAATCTGCTTAATGGGTTATTTTCAAGCAATGGACAGCCATTATGTGCAGGCTTGTGTTATGTATGTGAGTTTCACAATTTCAGAAATCTCCTAAATCTACTTTAAAAACTGTTCTGTTAAACCTTCCACTTATGTCAGTGTGTATTCAATATTCCCTTCATTCCCTTCACAGATTTTTCCTCAGGTCAATTTTTTTTGCCGAGTCTGGAGCTTTCAGATGTACAAGTGATTTGTTCATATTATCATAAGCCTTCTGTAAATGAAGTTACAGTTCAGGCAGTGCTAGAATACAAATGTGTTAATGAGCTTTCTTCAGACAACTATTAAGTCACATAAATGCTCTTATTTATTTATTTTACAAATTAGGAGTTTTGCACTATAATTTGCTTTTCTTTTTAGCAACTTTTCACATCAAATTGAAAACACAAATTGCTACCTTAAAGACAATTGAACTAATTTATTTTCATTAATGTCACATATTAAACTTTAGCTTTGAATTGAAACCAAAGTAAAATGGGAATACCTTATATTCCCATTCTTATATAAAATTCTTATAAAATACAGGCTTAAGAAAGCACATTTCATTTGACTGGAAAACATTCCGGATCTTATTCAATTTAATACTTGTACCAAAATAAGAATTCCTGTGTTTCTTTGCAAATCTATCTATCCAGTGGTGGGATTCAAAATTTTTTACTACCGGTTCTGTGGGCATGGCTTGGTGGGTGTGGCAGGGGAAGGATACTGTAAAATCTCCAGTGAGAGGTAGTATTTGCTGGTTCTCCAAACTACTCAAAATTTCTGCTACTGGTTCTCCAGAACTGGTCAGAACCTGCTGAATACCATGTCTGCATCTATCTAATTAATTATATTTCTAGGCAAATGAATATAGTCAAATTAAAACAATACAGATGTGTTGAACAGAGAATTTTATTTCATCTAATTCATTCATTTTTAAAATGAAATGTATTCCAGGGACACCTTTGTATTAGTAAGCCTATCTAATATTTCTAGAGCTGAAAATCAGTATTATAACAAATAAATGACAGATATTCTAGGGTTCCAGTCTATATTAGCCTGATTATCACAAGCCTAAAATAATATTTCATGTTAAATTTTATATATGATTTTCTGAAATTAAGTCACACAGACATTAGTTAGTTGTTTGATATTTTTAACCATAATTTAATCCTCTAAATTCTAAACCTTTGGCATCTTGCTCTGTCCTCTCAAAGAACATCATCCTTCTCACTAAAATAGCAAATAATTTTTCCCAAGACAGACATTTATATATTTACATATAGACCATTGTGTAAGCATTACATAATTAATATTTCACTGATATATCTTGTGTCCCACTTATTATTTTTCAGCCCAATCATTAATGTGCTCACCACCAGTTAATAACAAATTTTAAGTCATCCTTGTTTTCAATTATGGTTAGCTAGATTTTCTCATAAAATATATTTCTCATGAAGATTATCTAATTTATTTATTTATCAAATTTTAAAACTGTCCACCTACGTCACAGAGAAACTTTGTGGGAGAGACCAATAAAATATTAAAATGCAAAAACAGCATAAAAATGTAAACTGATTGCTTCTGTGAGAAGAGGAAAGACAATCTGCTTTGGCTGGGTCCTGGTTTTCTAAATGTAAACAATTCAATAATTGTCCAGGATGTCCAAATGTCCAGGAACTCCAAAACCTATCAAGATTCTTATAGCCCAGGCAATGACCGAGCTGAAATGCACCTCTTTTAATTATGTCTCACCATATTTTTATGGCAGTGACACTGTTTGTCTGGTTCCTTTATTGAGGAGGAGGTTGGATATTTGGCAAGATGGAACATATTAACTTGACTGGAATGGATATTGCCCAAAGGATGGTTGATATTTTCCACCTGGGTGTTCTTGAGGTTTTATTTCTTAACATCCCAGGTACTCAGGACAGAAACTTGCAGGGCAAAACCACCTGCATGGCATTCAATTTGATGGAAGCCTTTTCCTCACTTTGACCTCCAGATAAGAAAGTGTTGCCAAAAGCAACTTCTTCAGGAACATATTTTGTTGTGAAGGATAATTTTCACAATAAAGGTAGTCATCATGTTACAATTTCAAATGGTATGAAATGTGGACCAATTGCCACTGTTGTTGTTAAATGAAGAGTTGCAAAATCAGATGCCATGTGATTACATCTCTTAGCCACAGCAATCCAGCCAGTCCTGGTTGTCCCAGGTTGGATTAAGCCATAAGTGGAGTGTTAGTGTTGGAAGGCATTTTTTTCCTTGGATTTCATAGTGAGGTAGGAGACTAGACTCAACAACATTCTTTCTCAGATAGTCAAGGACAAGTCATCCTGCACCTGGAGAGGAGTGTCTGGAGGAATGTTTCCAGTTAGGACAATGAATTGATTGGGACATATGATGGACTGATGGGTCAGGGGGTGGTTTTGTTTTGGGAAGGGAAAACCAGAAATTCTGACAACTCTGATAAAATGGAACTTTGAGGAAATGCTTGTCTCAGAGCTTATTGGTTTGGAGTTAGTTAGTTGGAATGCTGACATTAACCCAAATCCCTAAATCTTCAACCAGCTCCTCAAGAATCAGGGTCTGTCCAGGGTCCTGAGTCCCGAATGCTGACCTGATAACTGGGCAGCATGAAGACTCAGGGAAGATTTATTTATTTATTTTATTTCTCAATTGCTTACAAGGTAATAGATATAAGTATAAACATGAGTAAGAATATAGGAAATAGGTACGAGTAAATGGGGACAATAGGATAGGGACGGTCAACACGATGGTGCACTTATGCATGTCCCTTACAGACCTCTTAGGAATGGGGTGAGGTCAGTAATGGTTAGTTTGAGGTTAAAGGAGTGTGGGTTAGAGGATGCAACAACAGTCAGGTAGTGCATTCCAGGCATTGACCACTCTGTTGCTGAAGTCGTATTTTCTGCAATCAAGTTTGAAGCAGATTACATTGAGTTTGTATCTGTTGTGTGCTCTTATATTTTGGTTGAAGCTGAAGTAGTCATTCACTGATAGGACATTGTAGCAGATAAATCTGTGTGCTATGCTTAAGTCTAACCATAGGTGGCATAGTTCAAGGTTGTCCAAGCCCAAAATCTCAAGCCTGGTCATATAGGGTATTCTGTTGCAACAGAGGAGTGTAGTACTCTTCTCGTGAAATACTTTTGGACTTGCTCGATTGTATTAATTAATTGATTGATTGATTGATTGATTGATTGATTGTATTAATGTCTGATATGTAGTGCAGATTGAAGATAGAAGAGAAGGTGATGATTGAAGAGGGAACCATGGAGAATAGAAAAGAATACAATAGAATACTTTATTGGACAAGTGTGATTGGACACACAAGGAATTTGTCTTGGTGCAAATTGAGATTGACATGTAGTCCTTTGTCAAAACCCTGTACTCTCCCTCTGAGAAAATGACATGAGCAATTGAAGCTACCAAGGAGGAATGGCTATAAGGTGCCTGACACAAGGAGCCAGAGTCCTAGAAACTTGGTCAGGCTAAACCAACTCCAGAGACAGGAGTCGAGATGAGGCCACCTGAACACTGACCAGGGACCAGTCCGATGAGATCAACCCAAGGTCCTGAGTGGAGAGATCAGAGACCTTTGGGGTCTGACAACTCCTGGGATTGGAGCCTGCTGCCTCCCTTATGAAACTAGTCATTGACAGGTCTCCTAGAATGGTTCAGGAATCTTGAGGTGGGTAGTTATGCTCTGTGAGCCCAGGTCGGACCTGACTCAAACCATGTTCACATTTCTAAACCCATAGTCAACAAGTGGCCATAGTGCAGCAACAGCCTCCTTCTATTCAGCCTGAGATTACAGAAGGATTGACCCCATGCAGCCGGCCCAACCTAATGGAGATGAACAGTGACTGCTACCACAATTGGAGGTCTGAAATTGCCAGTCACCCTGCCTTGCCAGCAGGTTTTCATGCTCCCTACAGCAGAGTGCATTCCCCCTGGCTGGGGCTTTTATCCCAGTCAAGGGTGGGTGCAGTACCAAAGGACACCAGCACCATTCATGCCACCAGCTCCTGCCCCTCCACCCAATCTTCCCAGTAGCCAGCTCTGGCCCAGCAGCCAGCTCTGGCTCAGCAGCCAGCTTTGGCACAATAACCAGTCCCTGCTCTACCACCGGTTCTCCCAGTTGCACCTCCAGCAGTGCAGTCACCTATCCAGCTACGGTGCTGCTGCCGGGATTCAGGGTGACTTTTGATGGGACCCCAGGGAAGTGGCATATTTCCTCAACTGAGTCTAGATATACATCAACCAGTATGGAAACCAGTACTAGTTGGACCATGACCTAATCTCAGAAATTTGGGATGGAATGAATGAGGGGGAAGCAGCTGAATGGATAGCCCAGCTACATGATGAAAGTGAAAGTGCTGCTGAATTAGACGATGCCAATGGATTCATCCAACTGCTCAGGGCCAGATTTGAAGACATGGACTGCAGGAATGAAAATGAAGCCCTGTTTAAAACCATGGGGAATCATCCCCTAAGGAGTTTGTATGGAACTTCAGAAGAGTGGCTGTTAACCTTAGACACTGGCCTGAGTCAATCCTTATTCACTATTTCAAAGAAGCCATCAATCCAGAAATCAGAAAAGTGTGTGACATCTGAGGAGTACCCAACCAGCTGTAAGACTGGTACAGCATTGCCCTGGCAAAGGACTGGGAGATCAATCCACACCACAAGACCAGACTGGAAAAGCAAGTGAGAAAACACTCTTGGCCAATGAACTCCAGCGAAGCCTCTTGAGCCACTGGGTGCCTAGCAGACAGGCACCATTAAATACTACTGGTGCAGTCAGTTGGGTGACAGAGCTTCCAACTGCCTAGCTCCTGCACCCGTCCCTCAACTATGACCAGCCATGGCTTTCAGAGGAATAAGGACCCCAAGGAAGCCTCCAGACACAGGCAGGTTTACCCGCCAAGCCATAGAGGTTCCCCTTCCTGCAAATGAAGGTGAGGAACCTCCAGTCAGGGAAGCTCCTCTAGGAACTGCCAACAGAGAAGATGACCCAATGGTGAGTAGAGAAATTCACCCTTTTGCCATTAAAATCAAGTTGGTCGTACCAGAAACTGGGGTACAGGGGTAGGAAAGGTGATAGACATGGCCTGTACCAGATGCCTAATTGGGTTCTCCATTGTTGAGCAATTAGAAATAAAGATGAGATCCTTGGATAGCCCAATTCATTTCAAGCAAGTCGATGGGACATTGATAGGTGGAGCCCCAGCTACCCAAGTCACAGAACTTGTTAGGTTAGAAATGAGAGGGCATCAGGAACTCTTACAGTTTGTAGTAGCCCCAAAGATGATCAAATCCACCATATTAGGACTCGCTTGGCTAGACAAATGGGCCCCCACAATAAAATGGGAAGACAGTTACAGGAAGATCATAATAGGCATTGGGCCATTGCTACCAATCCCTAGGGGATCGCCTAGGGAATAGGAGACAGCCAACAACTAGTCTCAGATAATCAGAAGTGACATCAGCTGCCACAGAGACCCTGCCCAGCTACCCATCGGTCCCTAAGGAATATCAGGGCTTAACTGGCATTTTTAGTGAGGAGCAATGCAATATCTTCTCATCCTATCAACTAACCGATTATGCATTTGAAATCGAGCCAGAAGATAAATTACCAAAGCCAAAAATATATTCCATGACACCAGTAGAAATGACCAAGTTGAGGAAGTACATTGACACCAACCTTGCCAGAGGATTCATTGAACCCACAAAATCAAAAGTAGCCACTCCAATGCTATTTAAAGAAAAGAAAGATGAGGGGAGGAGGCTTTGCATGGAGTTTCATGGGATCAATGCCGTGTGTGTGCAAAACACCTACCCACTCCCCCTCATGAAAGACCTGTTGAATCACCTTCAAAAGGCAAATTATTTACTAAGCAAGACTTAAAGGAAGCGTATTACAGGTTATGCATTAGGGAGGGGGATGAATGGAAAATGGCTTTCAATTAGACCCTTGAGAAGTTTCCAATTCCGAATCAGGTCTTTTGGACTCCAGGGAGCCCCCACAATCTTTATGCAATTAAATAACAAAGTGCTGCATGAGCATTTATATGATGGAGTCCTAATTTATCTGATCAACATTCTCATATTCAGCAAAACACTAGAGGAACATATCAAATTTGTGTGGCAAGTGCTGAAAAAACTCCTAGCCATAAAACTCTATGCAAAGGTATCAAAATGCTAGTTCCATAAGATGTCCTTAGACTACCTGGGCTACTGAATGTCAAATGAGGGGATTGAGATGGATCCAGGGAAAGTGAAAGCTGTGCTGGACTAGCAGCTCCCTTGCACTCACAAATAGCTCCAAAGCTTTCTGGGTTTTGCCAACTTCTACAGACAATTCATATCAACCTTCATGGAATTTCCTTTGACTGAATTACTGAAAACTGCACTCCTCCCAAGAAGCCAAAGCCAACTCAGCTGCTAGCATGAACATTACTATCAAAAAGCATTTGAGAAATTAAAACACCTCTTTGCAGAAGAGCCTATTCTTCAACATCCAGACCCTAACAGACCAACTATCATTCAAGCAGATGCCAGTGATGTGGCCTTGGCAGTTGTGCTCCTTCAAAAGAACCCCCAAGGTCAACTGCTACCTTGTGCATATGTGTCTAAAAACTAACAGACACAGAGCAAAGTGGGCAGTGTGAGAAAAAGAAGCCTTTGCAGTCCGGTGGGCTCTCCTATTCTGGAGGCACTTCCTAGAAGGGACTAAATAGCCATTTGAAGTCTGGACTGACCACAAAAACCTCAAAACTCTGAAGACACACTAGAAACTTTTCCCTAAACAAGTTCACTGGGCTCAACACATAAACAGTTCAATTTCCAATTAAAATACATCTGGGGGGGGGGAGAATTTGTTAGCAGATGTGCTATCAAGAAAACCCCAATATGACAGTCAATGAGAGGAGATCACCCATGCAATGATTCCGGAAACACAAATTCCAGCCCATGCCACCATTAGGGGCCAAGCCAAACATAGAACTAACCCCTCTAAAGAGAAATTGATTCCGGACCTGAAAGCGTTGCTTCTCGCTGACTCATGATTCGCAGAAAACCAAAAGACTTTAACATTGAGGGTAAGTTGGCATGGAAGGGATCCAAATTCGGTGTGCCAGCAGCTGTTGATAATGCACCAGAGTCTTGACTCTCAACTGTGTGGCAATTTTGGGGTCCTGAAAACCCTCCATCTAATTAGAAGACAATTTTGGTGGCCAGAAATGAAAGTGGATGTTGAAAACTATGTCAAAAGTTGCTCAATTTGTGCTTCTATGAAGATGAGACCAGGAAAATCACCTGGGTTCCTCCAACTAGTGGCCAAACCCAGTAGACCCTGGGAAGAAATTGCCATGGACTTTATAGTTGAACTCCCAGAAAATCATACAGTAATATGGACTATGATTGATTTGTTCTGTAAGCAAGCCCATTTTTTTTTCTAAAAAAAAACTAGCTAAAATGTTTGTGAAGCAAATATACGGGCTTCTTGGGGTGTTGTGGGGAATAATTTCAGACAGAGGAGTCCAATTTACCACAAAGTTCTAGAGGAATTCCTGAGGTCTATTTGATCATCCCAAGGACTTAGCTTAGCTGTTCATCTGAATACCAATGGAGCCGGGGAACATTTGAATGCAATGGTGGAACAATATCTCCGATGTTATGTAGATTACCAGCAAAAGAAGTGGGAGGACTTACTACTGTTTGCAGAAGTAGCTTATAGCAATGTGGTGCACAGTGGCACAGGATTAACTCCTTTTCAGATCACAAGTGGCATGAAATTTGTTCCCATGCCAGAATTGCCCATAGAACCACCCTCCTCAATGTCCTTAACAGAATGGATGGAGTCATTAAAGGATTGAGAAAGCACAAAAAAATTCCCTGACTAAAGCAGTGGAAGCATATAAAAAGTAGGCTAAAACATAGGAATCTCCAGTCCCCCTTCCGAATGGAAGACCAAGTTTACTTGTCTACTAAATACCTTAAGTGAAAGCTGCCTAGTAAGAAGTTAGGACCACAGTTTTTAGGACATCTCCCCATAGTGGAAGTGATTAATCCAGTAACTGTCCAACTGAGCCTCCCTTGAATACTAGGGACACCCAGTCTTCCACAGTACTTTGTTAAAACCAGCTGTCAGTTTAAGGTTAAGACCTCAGACAGCTGCTCCCCCCATGCCAATTTTAATACAAAGGGAAACCCATTATGAGGTGAAAAAATTCTAGATTCTAGATTGTACAAAGGCAGGTTGCAGTATTTATTGCATTGGAAGGCGTATCCTTTGTCTGAAGCTATTTGGGTAAAAAGTTGGGGTGTAAAAGCAGGTATATTAGTGAAGCAATTTCATGATAAATTTCCAGACAAGATAAGGGGGGGAGTGGTTAAATTGGTTGTTTGCTGAGAAAATTAGCCTCCTGATTTTTTCTCATTCCAGGATATGATTTTTCTCCTGAGGGGGGAAAGCCTGTCAGCCTTGAAAGCCATTTTTTACTTGGAAGCTTTGCGGTTGCCACATTTAGTGCCTGGGAATTTGGGAGGGGGGGTTCATAGTGAGGTAGAAGATTAGACACAACATTCTTTCTTAGAGAGTCAAGGACATGTTAATCTGCACTTGGAGAGAGTGTCTGGAGGAATGTCTCCAGTTGGGAGGAGGGAGATGGATCTTTGATTTTCTTTTGGGAAGGGAAAACCAGGATCTCTCAGATTCGGGTTTTCCCAAATGTGCCAATATGATAACTCTAATAAACTGGAACTTTGAGGAAATGCTTATCTCAGAGTTTATTGGTCTGCAGTTGGTTAGTTGGAATGCTGACACGGAGGGAGTTCCAGCAATTACTGTAGGTGTCTTTGAATTCACTGAAATAGATTAAAAAGAAATAGGTTAGAATAGAGTCATGTTAGTACAATCCTGTATTTGAGGATTGCACTTGAAGAGAAACCAGATTTTCCTATTTTGAAAAAAAATATAAGTATTTAAATGAAACAAATCAACTACCATATTAAATTATATATCAAACAGCAGTTTTATTCAATGTGAAAGATGACATCATGTGTTCAATAGACATTGTTTTTATTTACAGTCCTAATGTTCCAATTCATGAAACAGCAGACTATATGTACAGTTTAGTGGAATCTAGCCAGATATCAATCCCTATACCAATTGACATTCTCGAACAGACTGTATTTACCTTTTATATGCAATTACGTGTTTCTCTGGAGTCTTCTCTGACAGAGTCTGAAAAATGTTAAACAAATATTTTAGAACGAGTAATGCATCATCATTTGAAGCATGTCTATTTCCCTCCAAAAAATGGAAGGTTAAATCTTACCGCCTTGGTATATCCAGGTGAGATAGGAATACCAGTTCAGAGCAGACATTATCAATTGCTTGCTCTCGAGCCCTTGTTAGTTCTTTGTTGTTCTCAATTTCTTTTGCAATCTCCTGATAAAAAAAATGAAAATTAATTTTTAATGCATTATAAAATTTTGCTTAAAGAGGTTGTTCTAATTTCTTACTATAATGTATGATACTTACAGTCTTCATTCTCTTGATGGCTTTCTGGAATTTTTCGTAGTTGTTCTTTAGTACCTGGCAGTCCATCTCCTCATCTCTGTTTGCATCTCCTGGCAAAAAAATAACAAAAGAACTAGAATGTCTGTGGTCAAACTTAAGATGAAATAAATCACTTTTCTTTATCCAATGAAACCAATTAAATGTCAAGTTAAAATGATACTCACTTTCTGGATTTTCTGGAATTTTCTTTTGAAGCTCTTTGTTCTCCTTCATCAGTTGAACCATTTTGTTGCCTAAAAGGTGGTTTTCCTCTTGCAACTAAGATGTAGAAATCACAAGAAGCAAACATCAATCATATGATATAAATGTGTGGACAAAAAGAGGAGCTTAAAACAGCATTGTACGGGAAATGAATGGCTTACAGCTCTTATTGTGAGGTATTTCTCTGCCAGCTGTCTTTCTTGAAGCAATGTAAATTCTTTTATCCGTTTGTTTTCTGTATTTGTGGAAAAACATTTGTGTTATTTAAATATAAGACTGGCCATTAAATAGGAAGGTTCGGGTGTGATGCAGGGGGAGGATTGCTTTTGTATCTCCACTCCTGCTACAATTCTCACATAAACAAAAGAGTTGGCTACTTACTTTGGTCCCTTTGGTCTCTTTGGTATTTTTTATATTTTTCCAAGCACACCTGCAAAAAGAAGACATTTTGAACAACTGAGGATAAACCAACTGGAGAAGGAGAACTTACTGTGTATTATAAATCATAGTGTGGATACAGTCATACTCATTGTAAATACTTGTTGATTGTCACTTTTGCACAGTGTGTAGATGTTGTTTATGTTTACATGTCTCTTGGTGGCCAGTTTGTCAGAATACTAGACTTCCAGGAATTTTCTCATGGTTTTTGTTCTGTCCTAAATTAACATATTCGAGATCCCCGCGCTTTGATTGGCCAAAGCGCGGGGCTCTCCGATTGGTCATGCGAGCTGCGCCGATTGGCTCGCTAAGAATCTCCCGCGATTGGTCCATTCAGATCGCGGGAGATTCAAAGTGGTGCCATTGGCCGCGGCCGCCGCGGCGAAAGGAATAAAAGCCGTGGGCTTTTTTCCTTTCGCCAGTTCGGTTCCAACTTCCTAATAAAGAGCTTTGCACTAAAGTCACCGACTCCTGGCATCATTTCGCAGACACAACACTGGCGACAAGGATGGGATCCAGACCCTGAACCGAACCACGTGTCCGACGGAAGCCAGACGAACCACCGAGATGGCGAAAATCGCACCACCCGCACCCTTCAAACCCGCCACCGAGGACTGGGAATCGTTCTCTGACCGATTCCGCATGTACCTCGAGTGCAGTGGCCTGAAGGACGCCACCGGCCCAATGAAACGCACCGTCTTCCTGACCCACTGTGGGACCGAGGTCTTCCAGATGGCCAAGGCGCTTGCCAAACCCGCTGATGCGACCGCGATGGACTGGGACGTCCTCGAACCCATACTTCGGCGGCACTACGCTCCAGAGGTACCCATCCTGATCCGGCGCAACGAGTTCTACCGGTGGGACCAGAGGTCGGGTGAGAGCTTCAGCGACTTCGTCGCCGAGCTGCGGCGTTTAGGGGGGCTCTGCGAATTCGATAACCTAAACGATGCCCTGCGAGACCGAATCGTGCTCGGTTTGTGGAACCCCGTCCTCCAGAGCCGGCTGATGGCCAAGGGCAACATCAGCCTAGCAGACACCCTCACCGCAGCCGCAGCTGCCGAAGCAACCCGAATATCCGCCAACAGCATGCGCAGACCAAACACTGGGGACCGCAGCGGAAACAACAACCCGGCGAGGTCGACTGAGCCCAAACCCGAGATGACCACCCACCAGGGCGATTTCCACTCGGCATCGGGCACTTCCGATGATGAGGAAGACATCCATTGACTCCAGACAGGCCGCGACCCACGGAACCGGCGAGGTCATAAGTCGAGGACCAACTGTGCCGGCTGCGGCGGCGACCACCCCAGGTCGGAATGCCAGTTTTTCGAATCGATCTGCCGGCATTGCGACAAGAAGGGACACATCGCCCGTGTCTGCCGCCTGAAGAAAAATCGCAGCCCGGCACGATGGGACCAGAACGACCGGAGGAGAGAAAGCACACCACCCTGGACCAGAGATCGCCCCTCGGACAGCCGATGGGACCGGAACGGGCGATCCTCACGAGGCGGCGACAACCGGCGGAGAGAGGAGACCCACCAGACGGTCACCATCGGCCACGCCATCACCAATGACGCCCGGAAGGTCCACATGGAGGAAGGCATCGAGGGCCAGCCATGCAAAATGGAGGTGGACTCCGGGTCCTACCTCTCCATGATTGCATGGCATGAAATAAAGCGCTTGGTGCCTACCCTCCAAAGGAGGAACGTAAACAGCCAGAGACTCATTGTAAAGGACTACCAGGGAAACCGCATCCCGGTAGTCGGAACCAAACACTTCAACATCACGTATAAGGGGCGCACCGAACGACTTCCCCTAACAATCATCGACCGCGACCGCCCATGCCTACTGGGACTGCAATGGTTCACCCCGCTCGACATAGCACTCACGGGAGTTGACCACGTCACCGATGACAGCTGGGAGCAGCAACTGGCCCGGGAGTTCCAAGAGGTCTTCGACGGAAACCTAGGCAAGTACCAAGGGCCCCTTATATCTTTCGACCTAGACCCTAACGTCCCCCCAAAACGCCTGAAACCAAGGCGGGTGCCATTTGCACTTAAACCCAAGATAGACGAGCAAATTGACAAGCTCGTCAAACAAGGGGTTCTACAGACCATAGACCACGCCCGGTGGGAGACCCCCATAGTCACCCCGATCAAGCCCGATGGGTCGGTGAGGATCTGTGGAGACTATAAGGCCACCCTAAATGGCGCGCTGCAACAAACGCCTACCCCGTCCCAGTAGTGCAACACCTACTGCACTCACTGGGAGGGGGCAAGGTTTTCGCCAAGCTCGACCTCGCCCAGGCATACCAACAGTTGCCGGTCGACGAGCAAACGGCAGAATCGCAGACCATAGTCACCCACTGGGGGGCATTCAAATGCAACCGACTCCAATTCGGAGTCAGCGTGGCACCGGGCATATTCAAAAGCCTAATGGAGAGACTATTGCAAGGTATCAAGGGGGTGGTACCTTACTTCGATGACGTCCTAGTGTCAGCAGCCAACCAAGCCGAACTAGAGGGTCGACTAAGGGAGGTCCTAACCAAATTTAAAGAGACCGGACTAAAAGTCAAGAGAGAGAAATGCCAGCTATGCACGGAACGAGTAGAATTCCTGGGCTACCTTCTAGACCGTCACGGCATTCACCCCACAACAAAAAAATCAAGCCCATCAAAGAAGCCCCCACACCCAAGTCAAAGACTGAGCTACAGGCGTTCTTGGGGTTACTGAACTTTTACAATGCTTTCCTACCCCAAAAGGCGACGGCGGCGGAGCCCTTGCATAGGCTCCTGGACAAGGCGGCGACCTGGACTTGGGGGAAACGCGAGCAAGCCGCCTTCCAAAGAACGAAGGACCTCCTCACCTCCGACGCCATCCTTATACAATTCAACGAGACCCTACCTCTGGCAGTCACATGCGACGCATCACCCTTCGGCGTCGGTGCTGTCCTCAGCCATACCCTTCCCGACAGAAAAGAAGCGCCCATCGCATTCTTTTCAAGGACCCTCACCAAACCGGAGCGGAACTATAGCCAACTGGACAAAGAGGCTCTGGCTATAGTTGCCGCCGTAAAACGATTCCACGAATATCTCTACGGCCGGACTTTCACCATCATAACGGATCACAAGCCGCTGCTGGGAATCCTTGCAGGAAACCGGGCCACCCCGAACATTCTGTCTCCCCGAATGACAAGGTGGTCCGAGTTCCTTGCAGCCTACAACTACGAACTCATACACAGACCGGGTAAGACGATCTCCCATGCAGACGCCTTAAGCCGCTCGCCGCTACCGGAACCCGACACTGACCCAGCACCCACGACGACCACCCTCAGCATAGAGACTCTACCCAACCTGCCCATAACCGCGTCAGACATTGCCCGAGAGACTAATAAAGACAAACGTCTGGCGCGGGTGTTGCATTGGGTGGAGAAAGGGTGGCCGGAAAGGGACAACGACGAGTCCGTCAAAACGTTCCGAAACCGCCAAACAGAACTCTCTTTGTTAAAAGGGTGCATACTATGGGGGGATAGGGTGGTCATTCCGGAAAAGCTACAGGGGAAGGTTTTGGAACTGCTACACGAGGGGCACCTTGGCATCGTTAGGACTAAAGCCCTGGCCAGAAGTTTTGCTTGGTGGCCAGGGATGGACAAACAAATAGAGGCCTGGGTAGCTAGGTGCCAACGATGCCAGGAAACTAGGCCAAGCCCACCCACAGCACCCGTCCTAGAGTGGGAAACCCCAAGGGGACCTTGGTCTAGGATCCATATAGACTTCGCCGGGCCCACAAAAGGACACACCTTCCTCATAACAGTTGACGCTTACTCCAACTGGCTGGAGGTAAGCAACATGAAGACGACAACCACGGAGGCCGTGATCAAGGAACTCTGCAAACTCTTTGCAACACACGGCCTCCCAGACGTCGTCGTCTCTGACAACGGGCCCCAGTTTACCTTGCTGGAATTCGAAAAATTCCTTGCGGAAAGGGGCATCCACCACGCGCTGACAGCACCGGCGCACCCGGAGGCGAACGGTAGGGCGGAACGGATGGTCCAATTCACTAAAAAGACCATCCGGAAAATAGACCACGGGGAGATCCAGATGAAAATAAACAAACTACTCTTCACCCAACACATAACACCAAATACCACAACCAATAAAAGCCCAGCCGAACTATTAATGGGCAGAAAACTAAGGTCCCCACTCAACAGGTTACACCCCACGTATAACCCGGAGAGGCCCCCAGACTCAAACAGCAAACACCGAACCTTCGCACCTGGCGACCCCGTATACGCAAAGAACCTGACGGGAGACCCCCTATGGATCCCAGCCATCATCACACAAACAACAGGCCCACACTCGTACCGGCTACAAACAGCAGACGGACGAGCGTGGAAACACCACATCGACCAACTAAGGTCGAGGACTACCAACCAACAAACCGCTGACGCACAAATAGGCGAAACCAACCCCCACAACACAAACCAAGGGGGGAGGGAATACCCAGGGGACCAAAACCAAAGAAGAATAAACCAGCAGTACTCACCGGAAAGCAGCCATCACGACCCCTCGCCAGGAAGGAACAGCCAGGCCAGCTCGACCGACTCGGAAAGACCGAGCGTGAGTGGCGAAACCCGCAGCTCAACCAACCCGAAAGGCCCAGGAGGGAGCTACGGAGAAAGGACCGGCCCGATCGACCAGCCGGTTCCCACGACGGCAGCAGGAGCAGCAGAGATCCCGACCGAACCGGCGGGGATCCAGCCTACAACTGAGTTGCGCAGGTCAAGTAGAACCAGACGGAGCCCCGCCTACCTAGGTGACTATGCAACGTAAGGACTGAACCAAGAGGGGAGGGGTTTTCTGTCCTTAATTAACATACTCGAGATCCCCGCGCTTTGATTGGCCAAAGCGCTGGGCTCTCCGATTGGTCAGGCGAGCCGCGCCGATTGGCTCGCTAAGAATCTCCCGCGATTGGTTCATTCGGATCGCGGGAGATTCAAAGTGGTGCCATTGGCCGCCGCGGCGAAAGGAATAAAAGCCGCGGGCTTTTTTCCTTTCGCCAGTTCGGTTCCAACTTCCTAATAAAGAGCTTTGCACTAAAGTCACCGACTCCTGGCATCATTTCGCGGAAACAACAGTTTTGGACTGGGCTTGGTCTAACATGGTCAATAATATAGATGCATAAAGGCAACCTCTATCTTGCCCAATAAGATTGTGCAACATTTCTTGTATTCCTTGCATAATCATCTGTAAAGTTACTTTTTCTTGTTCTTTATCTTGCTTTAACATTGTCTGAATTAAACGTTGTCCTCCAGCTGGTGGGGAAGCAGAGGTAGTAGCAGAGATGCCAGATGGTATTGGTTTCCTGCTCCTTTCAATGCTTCCAAAGCTTCAAATTCTTCTTAACTTTTAATCCAACTGCTAGAGCAGCCAATTATAATCCAACAATGGAAAACTCCAACAGTAAAAGACACAAAACCAAAAAAGAAACAGGAAAAAAGGAAGAAGAAATATCTTCAGGTTCTTCTAAACCCTAATCCAATTACGAGATAGTCCACCATGAAAAAGGAAAAAATAAAAAGGCAAAAACAAACAAATCCAAAAATAATAATATTGCTTGAAAGCAAAGAAAAGAAAAAGCAAAAAGCAAAAAGAGAAAAGACAAAAAGTTCCTTCAAATTCTTCACACTTTAATCCACTTAAAAAATCTCAATAATCCAAAAAAAAAAAAAAAACAATAACAAAGTGGTAAGTAGGAAAAGCAAAAAAGTCCCAACAAAAAAGAAAAAAAATAAAGAAGAAAAAAGAAAAAAAAGAAAAAACTCTGAGGCTTTTCCCTTTAAAATAAAAGGCAAAAATAAGAATATTACTAGAATTGAAATTAAAAAAAAAAAAAGGCTAGCGAGTGGGGTATATATAAGAGAGCACACTGCACTTTGTTATTTATCCAAGGCTCTTGTTATGACTCTCTTCTCCAACAGCTTCAAAGCCAAACCTCAAGTGTTGTTGATAACAGTCCAGGAAAGCACCTGCAATAATATTTTGCTGTGCTTTCCCTCTATCTTATCACGTTAAAATGTCCTTGAGAAGATGTCTTTTTGCAATTCTCTCCAATTCAAATAGAATACTTTCAAGCCTCTAGTTGGCAGTGTTGCAAAGTTTCTTAATGCTCTTTCTCCCCCCCAACCGGAAAAGAGGAATAATATATACAGAAAAAAAAAAGAAAAATAGCCAAAGGAAGCCTCTATCCTAAAAAAATTAAAAAATCAAAGGGAGCCTAAAAGTATATATAAAAGAAAATTCAATCCGTTTACCTAAGTCACAATAAAATCTTTCCCAAAGAATATAGAGAAAAGAGAAAAAAAAAACACCCCAAACCTCAATTTGACAGCACTTTAAAAACGCCGCTCAAACAATTTCAATCAAAAAAAAAATCTCACAGCTTCCTCCTCTCTTCAGAATGAACTTTCCAACCTCAGCGAATTTTCCACACTAAAAAGTTTTTCTCACCCAGCCGACACACTTCAATCCAATCACTTTCTTTCCGGAGCTGTCCCAACTTCAGCAGCTATGGAGGGTGCCTCTCCGCCGCCAGCAAAAGGGCTTCTTCCGAATCTAACCAGAGATTTTGCGATGTCTCTGGGATCTGGAACAGTGCCCTTCACGATCACCGTCTCTCCGGGACGATTTAGGTCCGTTAGGACCGACCAGGGGCGAAAATATCAGCTGCGATCTCAGAGCCTCGAGATCGCAGCTGTATCGCCGGAACGAAGCTCCGCCTTCTCCTAAGATAAAATCAGACACCATTGAACAAAGGATAGAGAACATTGAACAAAGAATTGAGAAGACGGATGAAAAAGTGGAAAATATTAAACAAATGATGGTCAAGTATGAGGAGAGATTCCAAAAAATCGAGGAAGAAGGAAAACAAAGAGAGAAGAAGATTGGAAATATTGACAGTAGACTAACAGCGGTTGAACAAGAAAAAGGTGGGATGTTGAGGTGGGAGATGGAAAGATCAGAATTTTACCTTAGATTTCAAAATATAGAAGAGGAAAAAGGAGAAAATTTGGCAGCGGTGATGATAGAAATTTTGGCAGATGCTTTGGAAATTACAGAGGAAAAGATGATGGATGGAATAGATGAGATATATCGAGTTTATACAAGATATGCGATGAGAAATAAATTACCCAAGGAAGTCCATATTAGATTTACCAAAAAATCTATTAAAACACAAATATTACAAGTAGTAAGAGAGAAAATACTGAAATACAAAGGTAAAGAGGTTGTGGTTTTAAACAAATACCCAGAAGAGTGAGAGAGATGAGAAGAGAATATCGATTCCTGACCAAAATACTACTGGAAAACGAAGTGAATTATAGATGGCTGATTCCAGAAGGACTAATGTTTAGGTGGCAAGAGCAGAGATATAGAATTGATTCAATTGAGAAAGCAGAACTTTTTCATGCAGAATTTTTCGGAGGAAGAAGAGAGGAAGCAGAGAAAGAGGTTTCATTAATTGAGTTTCAAGATGAACAACTGGAGACTGAAAAAGAGAAAGGAGCAACAGGGGGACAGATTGATAGCAAAGAACAGCGTGAAGTGAGATCCACGAGAGCTGTTAGACCTAAATATAAAGCATAATCATGGAAGAAAAAAAACTGATTACAATGAATATAAATGGGCTTAATTCGGCTGTTAAAAGAAGGAAAACTTTTCATAAATTAGAGAAATTAAAATTTGATATAATTTGTTTACAAGAAGTTCACATTAAAAAACAACATGAACAATTGTTATTGCAGCCAAAATTGGGGAAAATATTTACTTCTTTGACTCAATGTAAGAAAAGAGGAGTGGTTTTATACATCAAAGAGGCTATCCCGGCAAAATTGATTTACACAGATGAAGATGGAAGAGTATTAATGGTAGAAATAATGGACAATAATATAAAAATACTCTTGATTGCAATTTATGCTCCGAACGATAAACAAGAAGAGTTTTATAAAAAGTTACACATGAAAATAATTGGATTGGACTATGTTAATATAATTATGATGGGAGATTTTAATGGAATTGTGGATAATAAATTGGACTATATAGCAACAACAACAAAACAAAATAGAAAGGCTCTCCCAAGGTCTTTTTTTAAAATGACAGATGAATTAACTTTAAAAGATATTTGGAGAGAAAGAAATGTTAAAACTAAACAATATACTTTTTATTCAAATAGACATTTATCATGGTCCAGATTAGATATGGTCTGGATCTCAACAGAATTAATATCTAATATTAAAGAAACAAGTATTGAAACAAGTACTTGGGCAGATCATAGCCCAATGACAATTAAATGGAAAGGACAAAAAAGAAGATCGAGATGGACATTAAATAATACTATTTTAAAGGAGAAAGATTTTATACAATGGATGGAGAAGGAATTGGCTTTTTTTTTTAGAGAAAATAAAAAAGAAGATACTTCAACGCAGAATGTGTGGGATACAATGAAGGCATACGCTAGAGGTTTGATAATAGATTACACAAGGAAAAAGAATATTAGGAAAAGGCAAGCTTCCAAGGCCTTGGAAGATGAGTATAAAACTCTTGAAAAAGAATTACAGAAAATGCCACAGAAAAAGGATATTAAATTGAAGTTGGATGTAATCAAACATAAAATGAAATTAATAGAGAAAGAAGAACTGGCACAGAAAATTAGAAACTCTAAACAGAATTATTTTGAAGATGCAAATAAACCAGGTAGATGGCTAGCATATAAATTGAGAAAAGAGAAGGAATCAAGAAAAATATTGAAGTTAATAGACGAACAAGGCCAAGTTTGTTATGGGAATAAGGAGAAAAAAGAAATTATTCGAGATTTTTATGGATAACTATATAAACAAGAGAATATTGATGAAGAAAAAGTCAAACAGTATTTACAGGAAGCTAATTTACCAAAGGTACCTAAAGAGACTGAAGAAATGCTAGAAAGCAATATAACAATGATGGAACTAAATGAAGCATTTAAGAGACAAAATAATGGGAAAGCACCGGGTCCAGATGGGCTTCCAGCAGAATTCTATAAAACATTTCAAGAATCATTGAGCATTCCATTGTTAGAAGTTATGAATGAAGTTATGTTAAAAAAGATAATACCTAAAACATGGTCAGAGGCTTATATTACACTTATACCGAAGGAAGAGACTGACCCATTGCAAATTAAGAATTATAGACCTATTTCCTTATTGAATGCAGACTATAAAATTTTTGCTTCAATCTTAGCAGAAAGATTTAAAAAATATTTAAATAATTTTATTCACCCAGATCAAAATGGATTTCTGCCAAAGAGACAAATTAGAGACAATATGAGAGTAATCTTGGACACTTTGGAATACTATGAGGCTCATCCTGAAAAACAAATGGCTTTGATATTCCTAGATGCTCAAAAAGCATTTGATAACGTGAACTGGAGATTCATGTTATTATTATTGGAGCAGATGGGTTTTGCTAAAAAATTTATTCAAGCAATAGAAGCCATATATAATAAACAGACAGCAAGGGTAATGATGGAGGGGGAACTTACAGATTTTATTAATATAAGGAAAGGCACAAGACAAGGATGCCCCCTATCTCCTTTGCTATTTGTGTTGACCTTGGAAGTGTTGAATAGAAATATTAGGGATGATAAAAGCATAAAAGGAATGAAAATTAAGAAGGAAGAATTCAAGCTACAAGCTTTTGCTGATGATTTAGCTTTTATTTTGGAAGATCCGCTAGAAACAGCTCCAAAGTTACTGGAAAGGATAGAGGCATATGGAGAGGTGGCTGGTTTGAAAATAAATAAAGACAAAACAAAGATTTTGACAAAGAATATGCTATTGAGACAGAGAGAAGAATTGGCAGATCTTTTGAAAATTCAAGTTACAAATAAGGTTAAGTATCTGGGGATATATTTGACAACAAGATGTAGCACATTAAAGGAGAATAATTATATTAAACTTAAACAACAGATAACTACAGATTTGAAGAAGTGGGAAAACTTGCAATTGTCATTAATAGGGAGAATTTCAACAATTAAGATGAATATCTTACCTAGAATTTTATTTTTGTTTCAAACAATACCAATTAGGCTTGGAAAAGACTATTTTGAAGATTTAAATAAAATTATGTTGAAGTTTATATGGCAAGGTAAAAAAGCGAGAATAAAGCTAAAGCTTCTGCAAGATGCTAGAATTAGAGGAGGTTTTGGCCTGCCTAATTGGGAATTGTATTATCAAGCTGCAAGTTTGATGTGGGTGAAAGAATGGATAACATTAAGGAAACATAGGTTGTTGACATTAGAAGGGCATGACTTGCTGCTGGGCTGGCATGCTTTTTTATGGTATAAGGGAACTAAAACACAGGGTTATTTTAGAAGACATTATGTACGGGAGTCTTTGTGGTTGAATTGGGAGAAGATAAAAAGACAATGTTATTTGAAAATTCCAGTTTGGTTATCGACCATTGAAGCATTTTCCTATCCTATAATTTATAAGAAGGAACAAACAGTTAGATATGGGGAACTTTTAGATGAAAAGGGTGAACTTAAATCGATCCAAAACTTAGAGGAACAAGGTATAAAGATGAATTGGTTTTCATATGCACAAATACATTCAAGGTATGATGAAGATTCCAAAAAGGAGGGATTTTATGATAAACAGACTGATTTAGATAAGATTTTGATGGGTACTGATGAGAAGGTGATTAAAAAACTATATGGTTATTTACTGGGAATTAAATTAGAGGAAGAACAAGTTAAAGAAACTATGATTGTTTGGGGGAAGAATTTTGGATATGGGATTGATTTAGAGAAATGGCAGAAATTGTGGTCTCAAAATTATAAAATGACAATGTCAACAGCATATAAAGAAAACTTGTATAAGATGTTTTACAGGTGGCACTTTCCTCCGACAAGAATAGCAAGAATGTTCAAGAATAAATCTGAAAAATGTTGGAAATGTCATCAGATACCCAGCTCGTATTACCATATGTGGTGGACTTGTGAGGATGCTAGAAAATATTGGACTATAATTCACATGTGGTTGGAAAAAATGACAAAAAAACATATAGACTTGAAACCGGAGATCTTCTTATTGGGAATTTTACCTGATATATATAGTAAAGATTTGAAATACCTGATTGTAAATGTATTAACAGCGGCTAGGATTGTATTTGCTAAAAATTGGAAAAATGAGAAAATACCATTACAGGAAGAAATTATTAAGAAAATATTGGAATGTGCTGAGATGAGCAGATTGACATTCGAAATTAGAGAGCAAGAGGATTTACAATTTTATGAAATTTGGGATCTTTTTTATAAATGGTTAGATGATAAAATACGACAATAGAATATTTAGAATGTTAGAATGTTTTGTTATTATTTTGTTATTTGACATTATATTTATAAAAGGTTTTTTAAGGATTGATATGATATGATGATAGGATTTGTTATAGAGTAAATTGGTTTAAGGTATTGTTAGCTCATAAAGCATGAATGATTAAAAATATAGTCAAAAATAATTTTTTTTTTGGTGATATTAGGATACATAAGTTTGGATTGATGATATGAGTTGTTATGTAACATAATTGTAATTGAGACTACAGAATGAATGCACAAAAATGATGAACCAACTGACACACTTGATGTACATATGAGAGTTGATGTTTTTATGTTTTGTTTGTTTTGTTTGTCTGTAGAAAATTAATAAAATCTTTTTCAAAAAAAAAAAAAAGATTGTGCAACATTTCTAGGGCAGAAAACCAAGCATTGTCTCATAATCTTTTTCTTATAAATCTTATAAATCTTTCTTTGTCTCATGATTAGAGCCAAATTTAGTGTCACTAGCTCAGTGTTTCTCAACTTTGGTTGCCTGAAGACAGGGCTGCCAACCTTGAGTGATAGTTCGGAGTGAGACACTGCGAGGGAGCGAAGCGACCGAGGGGGGGATGGTGTGGAAGGGGGGTGTCCCCCCTTCCACGGTAGGGAGCTTTGACAATTTTACATTTTAAATGGTGCAATCTGATGCATACTTTTGTCATGATTTGGACATATACATACATACATACATGCAAGCAGCACCAATGTACTTGAACCGGATTTGTAAGATATTAATAATGCAGTTCACTGACCATCTTGGCTGGAAAGGGTCCACATTCTTGGGCCTCTGCCCATCTGCTCCATCCCTTTGGGCTGCTCTGGCTCTCCTCCTCCTCCAGGGTCCCTGGCTGAGAGGGGCGTCCCAAGTGCCTGGGATCCGGCCCCTCCAGGCTGCCTCTTCAGGGCCACAGAAGCCTCCCTCACATGGCCCCGGGGGTGGAGGGGGCCTTGCCAGGGTTCCCGGCCTTGGAGCTGGGCAGAAACGGCCCTTCCCAGCCCTCTCCCAACCTCTGGGCCTCCCACCTGCGGAGGGGAGGGGGATCCAGGCTGAGTCTTGGACCCACCAGCCTCACAGTCCAGCTGAAGGGTCGGAAAGGGCCAGGCAGGCAGATGGACACACACACACACAGAATGGGGGGGGAGGCTGGTATCCTTCACTCCCCAAACGCCCCCCTCCCAGTCTGTGCATGGGACCCCCAGCAATGCTGCCATCAGCTGCTCCCCTGCAGGGAAGTCCTGGATTGTCTGGGGGAGGAGAGGAGAGGACAGTGGCCACTCCCCCCCCCTTTGCTTGGCATTTGTGGGGAGACCCCTCAAGGCGAGATTCCTTCCCAGGGGCTCCCAAAGAGCATCCAAACATTCCTGGCATCAAGTGGGGAAAGAAGCCTAAAAAGAGAGAAACTCCTGCACCGGCTGCGATTGGGGCTCAGAGGGGACAGGAACCCCCCCTCCTTGTGAGCCCCCCCGCCCCGCTCCAGCCTGCCCTCTGGCGGGACCCCCTTCCTGGAGAGGCTCCTCCCTGCCAGACCCTCTTGCAGCCTCTTGGACCCAGGGGAGGCTGGGGGGGGGCGCATATCTAGGTGCAAAGGGAGGGGGGAGGGACACAATGTACCCAGGAAGGAGCCCTCCCCCCCTCTTCCCCCTCCCTCTCCAGGGACTTCCCATCAGGCTGGGGAGTGAGAGAAGCCGAGGCGCGCAAGAGGCCAGCCACGGCAGCTCCCCTTGCGAGAGGGAGGCCGGAGAGGGACGCGCCTTTGCGCCCCAATCCCAGCGGCCTTGAGACCAGACGGGTGCGGGGAGGGGATGATGGGAGCTCAGCTCTCGAGAAAGGCCCAGGGATGCCCTGTAGTCGTACTTCATGGGGGATAGAGAGTTCGTCTCTCTCATCTCCGCCTGCCAGAGCAGAGTGCAGCGCAAGGGTTAAGCCCAGAGAGTTGTGACATCCTAGAGCGGAAAGGAGCAACCGCTTCCTGCAGCGTGGAATTCTCTCCTCACCCCAGTACAGAAATCAATGCGGGCAACGTCCTCTCGCACATACTCTGTTCGCCCTCTGAAGCCGCCCAGGATCGGAGGCTTCACTTCTCGAAACTTTGGGCTTGGGCATATCGATATTCGGAATATCAGAGAATGTAGAGATATATTTATTTTTGTACATTCCATTTTGGGGGTTTAGCGTGAGATTTTGTTTATCAGAGTGAGACAGTCAAAATTGGTTGAATTGCGTGAGTCTCACGCTGATTGCGTGAGAGTTGGCAGCCATGTGAAGAAGCGTAGTTATTGCATGCCGGCAATAATTCTGGACTTGAAATAAATGCATCTTCAAGTGGTCGAGGTACATTACCCTAGTTAGTGGAGATGGGGAGGGGGAAAGAATGAGACCCCTAGTGACTATATCCATCCTTTCATTAATTTTTGTGGCAGCATGTTGGCAAGAAAAAATGAAATAAAAGAAAGGATCTCTTACCACAAAGAGCAGTTTCCCCGCGTAATAGAGGAATGTTTCCATCCCTAATGCCCTAAGTTAAACTACAATAATCTTAAACAAAATATATAAAATATAATAAATAATTAATAAATATAATAAATAAGTATAATAATAAATATAATAAGTAAATAAATATTGTATGTTAAATAATCTAAGTAAACAAATATATTAAACAAGATGAATAAGCAAAGAAACAAGCAAAGAAACACTGAAATGTTAGAAAAGCCAAAATCTGATCTAAGCTATCACTAGTCAATGTGCACACAGAGTAAAACTCGTCAGTGAGCAAGTTTCATTGGCCCACCCAAGGCTTTTATTTACTTCTCCTTTGTGAGTTCATCTATCTCTAGCACCACTTTGAAGCATGACCTCACAAAGAGAAAAGCAAAGCAAACTGATGAACTGAATGAAGGCTACTCAGAGTTTTATTTGTTTTTCAATATTTCAATATTTTTCAGTGTTGGTCAAATGTTAGTACAAAATCCTGTTGATGTGTTTGGTGGAATCAGAGGATTAGCCATCAAGAAAAAATCCATAGAAAGATTAGTGGAATTGAAGAAAGCAGGGAGGTCGCTGGAGAAACATGCACAATTTAGAAGGGAAAACGGAGCAGAGGAGAGAATTGGAGAGATTTCTGTAAACTACAGTAGGGCTCTTGCACCACCATACTGTGCTTGCCTTTTACTCTTGGGGAAAAATACTTCAAGACAAACACAGTATTCAAACTGAATTCAGCAATGCTGAATAGGGTGCATGACCATTATTTACTGTGATACAGGTGTACTTTTCTTCTGTTTTTCTGTCAAAAGCAAAGCCTTTTTGGTGATCAGAATCGGTGAGAGAAAATCTATGATGTTTGGGGAGCATCTATGTATTGAGAGTTAAACAGAAAGCATTCCTGGATAAGCTGAGTCATGATGATGTTATTATTTAATCCATTAAACACACTGAATATTAATTACAGGGGGTGAGTTTATGCAACAATCTAGACTTGTGTTTATTAGCTAGATTGTGAGTCAAATGTAATACATCTGCATGTCATCACAGTAAAAACACTGTCGAATACATATAAAATTAGAGAAGTATGGATGACCAATGATAGCCTGAACTTTTTAAAAAAGTTATTAACTGAATGCCAAAAATGAAGGAAAATATACAAAATTTAAAAAGGTAAAAGAGAAGAAACAGCATATAAGATCTATATTTACAGACAATAAATTGATGCCAAAATTTATTGCAGACACCCATCACTCAACTAATACCAAATTAGGAAAATCTGGATGGCCGATGATAGCCTGAACAGCTTTTAAAAATAATTGAATTAAAAAAAACACTACCGGAAAATAACACAATTATAAAAGGGAGAAAAAAAGTAAGAGAAGAAACAAAAATATACAAGATATTCAATTATAGACATACATATTTCAATAGATTGAAGCCAGGCTCTAAATGAAGAAGCTGAGATTGAACCGTATGTTATTTGTCAATTTAACAGTTGAATAAAATCCATTCAATAGTAGTCACGAGGCCCAGTATCACCTTACACTAAACCAGAGATGGGAAGATCCTAGTTTCAGACAAGATAGTGTCATCAACATTACCTTGGAGGCAGTGTCAATTGTTTATCTTGGAAGAAGAGTGCCATTAAGATTTCACTTTAACAGCAAAGCAACTAAAGGCAGTTTTAGCTGTCCCTGCAACTGGCTGGGGTGAAATTCCAGTGATGTTATGCAGGTTATTGCTTAACAATGGTTAAGTGAGTGAGGGTTTTCATAGTATGGTTAAAGGGACATGTATTTATTTATTTATTATTATATTTAATATTTTTGTTTAGGATTAGTGTAGTTTAACTTAGGGCATTAGGAATGGAAACATTCCTCTATTATGCGAGGAAACTTCTGCTTGAGGAAAAAGATCCTTTCTACTATATACAACAGTGGAATCAGAACAGTAGATGTAGCAATGTCTCCGGATAACTATATTGGAGGAAAGATAGATAAAAGTGGGTTGAGGCTGACTAATTTAATAGAATTTTTATACTGCTGACTCCATAGGAAGTCTTGAAAATCTACAGTTGAATAAAATCCATACAACTAGTAGTCACAAGGCCCAGAATCACCTTACACTAAACTAGAGATGGGAGGATCATAGCTTCAGACCAGATCCTGCCTATCTTGGAGGCAGTGTCAATGTTTGTACAGCAAGGTTTATCTTGGAAGAAGAATGCCATTAAAACATCAATAACAGCAGTGCAACTAAAGCAGCTTCAGCTGCCCCTGCAATTGGCTAGGGGTGAAATGCAGGTGATGTCATGTGGGTTGTTGCTTAATAGAGGAATGTTTCCATCCCTGATGCCCTAAGTCAAACTACACTAATCCTAAACAAAATAGAATAAATATAAGTATAATAATAAATAAATGAAATAAATAAGCATTATAATAAATATACTAAAGTATAACTAAAGATAATAAGTAAATAAATAAATATTGTGTGTTAAATAATCTAAGTAAAAAAATATATTAAACAAGATGAATAAGCAAATAAGCAAGTAAAGAAACACTGAAATGCTAGAAAAGCCAAAATCTGATCTAAGCAATCACTAGTCAACGCGCACACAGAGTAAAACTCATCAGTGAGCAAGTTTCACTAGCCCACCCAAGGCTTTTATTTACTTCTCCTTTGTGAGTTCATCTATCTCTATACCACTTTGAAGCATGACCTCACAAAGAGAAAAGCAAAGCAAACTGATGGGCTGAATGAAGGCTACTCAAAGTTTTATTTGTTTTTCAAAATTTCAATATTTTTCAGTGTTGGTCAAATGTTAGTACAAAATCCTGTTGATGTGTTTGGTGGAATCAGAGGATTAGCCACCAAGAAAAAAATCCATAGAAAGATTAGTGGGGCTGAAGAAAGCAGGGAGGTCGCTGGAGAAACATGCACAATTTAGAAGGGAAAATGGTGCAGAGGAGTGAATTGGAGAGATTTCTGTAAACTAAAGTAGGTCTCTTGCGCCACCATGCTGCACTTGCCTTTTACTCTTGGGGAAAAAAATTTCAAGACAAACACAGTATTCAAACTGAATTCAGCAATGGCCCTTTATTATCTGCCTGAACTGTTGATATACAAACTGCAGTAGGTTGAATGACCATTATTTACTGTGATACAGGTGTACTTTTCTTCTGTTTTTCTGTTAAAAGGAAAGCCTTTTTGGTGATCAGAATTGGTGAGAGAAAATCTATGATATTTGGGGAGCATCAATGTATTGAGAGTTAAACAGAAAGCATTCCAGGATAAGCTGAGTCATGATGATGTCATTATTTAATCCATTAAACACACTGAATCTTAATTACAGGGGGTGGGTTTATGCAACAATCTAGACTTGTGTTTATTAGCTAGATTGTGAGTCAAATGTAATACATCTGTATGTCATCACAGTAAAAACACTGTCAAATCCTTGTAAAATTAGAGAAGTATGGATGACCAATGATAGCCTGAACTTTTTAAAAAAGTTATTAACTGAATGCCAAAAATGAAGGAAAATATACAAAATTTAAAAAGGTAAAAGAGAAGAAACAGCATGTAAGATCTATATTTACAGACAATAAATTGATGCCATAATTTATTGCAGACATCCATCACTCAACTAATACCAAATTAGGAAAATCTGGATGACCGATGATGGCCTGAACAGCTTTTAAAAATAATTGAATTAAAAAAACACTACCAGAAAAAAACACAATTATAAAAGGGAGAAAAAAAGTAAGAGAAGAAACAAAAACATACAAGATATTCAATTGTAGATATACATATTTCAATAAATTGAAGCCAGGCTCTAAATGAAGAAGCTGAGATTGAACCGTATGTTATTTGTCAATTTAACAGTTGAATAAAATCCATTCAACTAGTATCACGAGGCCCAGAATCACCTTACACTAAACTAGAGATGGGAAGATCCTAGCTTCAGACAACATAGTGTCATCAACATTACCTTGGAGGCAGTGTCAATTGTTTATCTTGGAAGAAGAGTGCCATTAAAATTTCACTTTAACAGCAGAGCAACTAAAAGAAGTTTTAGCTGTCCCTGCAGCTGGCTGGGGTGAAATTCCAGTGATGTTATGCAGGTTATTGCTTAACAATGGTTAAGTGAGTGAGGGTCTTTATAGTATGGTTACAGGGACATGTATTTATTTATTTATTATCTATTATATTTAATATTTTTGTTTAGGATTAGTGTAGTTTAACTGAGGGCATTAGGAATGGAAACATTCCTCTATTATGCGAGGAAACTTCTGCTTGAGGAATAAGATCCTTTCTACTATATACAACAGTGGAATCAGAACAGTAGATGTAGCAATGTCTCCGGATAACTATATTGGAGGAAAGATAGATAAAAGTGGGTTGAGGCTGACTAATTTAATAGAATTTTTATACTGCTGACTCCATAGGAAGTCTTGAAAATCTACAGTTGAATAAAATCCATACAACTAGTCACAAGGCCCAGAATCACCTTACACTAAACTAGAGATGGGAGGATCATAGCTTCAGACCAGATCCTGCCTATCTTGGAGGCAGTGTCAATGTTTGTACAGCAAGGTTTATCTTGGAAGAAGAATGCCATTAAAACATCAATAACAGCAGTGCAACTAAAGCAGCTTCAGCTGCCCCTGCAATTGGCTAGGGGTGAAATGCAGGTGATGTCATGTGGGTTGTTGCTTAATAGAGGAATGTTTCCATCCCTGATGCCCTAAGTCAAACTACACTAATCCTAAACAAAATAGAATAAATATAAGTATAATAATAAATAAATGAAATAAATAAGCATTATAATAAATATACTAAAGTATAACTAAAGATAATAAGTAAATAAATAAATATTGTGTGTTAAATAATCTAAGTAAAAAAATATATTAAACAAGATGAATAAGCAAATAAGCAAGTAAAGAAACACTGAAATGCTAGAAAAGCCAAAATCTGATCTAAGCAATCACTAGTCAACACGCACACAGAGTAAAACTCATCAGTGAGCAAGTTTCACTAGCCCACCCAAGGCTTTTATTTACTTCTCCTTTGTGAGTTCATCTATCTCTAGCACCACTTTGAAGCATGACCTCACAAAGAGAAAAGCAAAGCAAACTGATGGGCTGAATGAAGGCTACTCAGAGTTTTATCTGTTTTTCAATATTTCAATATTTTTCAGTGTTGGTCAAATGTTAGTACAAAATCCTGTTGATATGTTTGGTGGAATCAGAGGATTAGCCACCAAGAAAAAAATCCATAGAAAGATTAGTAGAACTGAAGAAAGCAGGGAGGTCGCTGGAGAAACATGCACAATTTAGAAGGGAAAACGGTGCAGAGGAGAGAAGTGGAGAGATTTCTGTAAACTACAGTAGGGCTCTTGCACCACCATACTGTACTTGCCTTTTACTCTTGGGGAAAAATACTTCAAGACAAACACAGTATTCAAACTGAATTCAGCAATGCTGAATAGGGTGCATGACCATTATTTACTGTGATACGGTGTACTTTTCTTCTGTTTTTCTGTCAAAAGCAAAGCCTTTTTGGTGATCAGAATTGGTGAGAGAAAATCTATGATGTTTGGGGAGCATCTATGTATTGAGAGTTAAACAGAAAGCATTCCTGGATAAGCTGAGTCATGATGATGTTATTATTTAATCCATTAAACACACAGAATCTTAATTACAGGGGGTGGGTTTATGCAACAATCTAGACTTGTGTTTATTAGCTAGATTATGAGTCAAATGTAATACATCTGTATGTCATCACAGTAAAAACACTGTCAAATTCATATAAAATTAGAGAAGTATGGATGACCAATGATAGCCTGAACTTTTTAAAAAAGTTATTAACTGCCAAATATGAAGGAAAATATACAAAATTAAAAAAAATTAAAAAAGGTAAAAGAGAAGGAACAACGTATAAGATGTTTATTTACAGATAATAAATTGATGCCATAATTTATTGCAGACATCCCTCACTCAACCAATACCAAAATTAGGAAAATCTGGATGACCGATGATAGCCTGAACAACTTTTAAAAATAATTGAATTTAAAAAAAAAAACTCTACCAGAAAATAACATGATTATAAAAGCAAGAAAAAAGTAAGAGAAGAAACAAAAACATACAAGATACTCAATTATAGACATATATATTTCAATAAATTGAAGCCAGGCTCTAAATAAAGAAGCTGAGATTGAACTGTGTGTTATTTGTCAATTTAACTTCACTATATAGAACAGTGGAACCAGATGTAGCAATGTCTTCAGATAACTGTATTGGAGGAAAGATGGATAGAAGTGGGTTGAGGCTGACTAATTTAATAGAATTTTTATACTGCTGACTCCATAGCATATCTTGACCACAGACTGTCCAGGAGTTGGTTAATGCTTTAGTGCAAATGTGGGAAGAGATCCCTCAGGGGACCATCTGCCACCTCATCAGGAGCATGCCCAGGCATTGTAGGGGGGTCATTCAGGCACATGGAGGCCACACACACACTACTGAGCCTCATTTTGACTTGTTTTAAGGACATTGCATCAAAGTTGGATCAGCCTGTAGTGTTTTTTTCCACTTTAATTTTGAGTGTAACTCCAAATCCAGACCTCCATTGGTTGCTAAATTTGATTTCCATTGATAATTTTTATGTGATTTTGTTGTCAGCACATTCAACTATGTAATGGACAAAGTATTTAATAAGAATATTTCATTCATTACCATCTAGGATGTCTTATTTTTGTGTTCCCTTTATTTTTTTGAGCAGTGTATATTGAATGAAATGAATAAGCAAATGAGCAATCAAAGAAACACTGAAATGTTAGAAAAGCCAAAATCTGATCTAAGCTATCACTAGTCAATGTGCACACAGAGTAAAACTCGTCAGTGAGCAAGTTTCACTAGCCCACCCAAGGCTTTTATTTACTTCTCCTTTCTGAGTTCATCTATCTCTAGCACCACTTTGAAGCATGACCTCACAAAGAGAAAAGCAAAGCAAACTGATGGGCTGAATGAAGGCTACTCAGAGTTTTATTTGTTTTTCAATATTTCAATATTTTTCAGTGTTGGTCAAATGTCAGTACAAAATCATGTTGATGTATTGGTGGAATCAGAGGATTAGCCACCCCAAAAAAATCCATAGAAAGATTAGTGGAACTGAAGAAAGCAGGGAGGTCGCTGGAGAAACATGCACAATTTAGAAGGGAAAACGGTGCAAAGGAGTGAATTGGAGAGATTTCTGCAAACTACAGTAGGGCTCTTGTGCCACCATACTGTGCTTGCCTTTTACTCTTGGGGAAAAATACTTCAAGACAAACACAGTATTCAAACTGAATTCAGCAACAGCCCTTTATTTTCTGCCTGAACTGTTGATATACAACAGTTGATATGCTGAATAGGGTGCATGACCATTATTTACTGTGATACAGTCTACTTTTCTTCTGTTTTTCTGTCAAAAGCAAAGCCTTTTAGTGATCAGAATCGGTTAGAGAAAATCTATGATGTTTGGGGAGCATCTATGTATTAAGCGGTAAACAGAAAGCATTGCTAGGATAAAGCTGAGTCATGATGATGTCATTATTTAATCCATTCAACACACTGAATCTTAATTACAGGAGGTGGGTTTATGCAACAATGTAGGCTTGTGTTTATTTGCTAGATTGTGGGTCAAATGTAATACATCTGTATGTCATCACAGTAAAAACACTGTCGAATCCATATAAAATTAAAGAAGTATGGATGACCAATGATAGCCTGAACTTTTAAAAAGGTTATTAACTAAATGCCAAAAATGAAGGAAAATATACAAAATTTAAAAATTTAAAAAGGTAAAAGAGAAGAAACAACATATATGATGTATATTTACAGGCAATAAATTGATGCCATAATTTATTGCAGACATCCATCACTCAAACAATACCAAATTAGAAAAATCTGGATGACCGATGATAGCCTGAACAGCTTTTAAAAAATAATTGAATTTAAAAAATCCTACCAGAAAATAACACAATTATAAAAGGAGAAAAAAGTAAGAGAAGAAACAAAAACATACAAGATACTCAATTGTAGACATACATATTTCAATAGATTGAAGTCAGGCTCTAAATGAAGAAGCTGAGATTGAACCGCATGTTATTTGTCAATTTAACTTCACTATATACAACACTGGAACCAGTACAGTAGATGTAGCAATGTCTTCGGATAACTGTATTGGAGGAAAAATGGATAGAAGTGGATTGAGGCTGACTAATTCAACAGAATTTTTATACTGCTGGCTCCATAGGAAGTCTTGACAATCTACAAGCAGTTGCATAAAATCCATTCGACTAGTAGTCACGAGGCCCAGAATCACCTTACACTAAACTAAAGATGGGAAGATCCCAGCTTCAGGCAAGATAATGTCATCAACACTATCTTGCAGGCAGTGTCAATGTTTGTACAGCAAGGTTTATCTTGGAAGAAGAGTGCCATTAAAATTTCACTTTAACAGTAGAGCAACTAAAGGCAGTTTCAGTTGTCCCTGCAGCTGGCTGGGGTGAAATTCCAGTGATGTCATGCAGGTTATTGCTTAACAATGGTTAAGTCAGTGAGGGTCTTCATGCTATGGTTACAGGGACATGTATTTATTTATTATTTATTATTTATTTATTATATTTAATATATTTTTTTAGAATTAGTGTAGTTTAACTTAGGGCATTATTATATTTCTCAGATCACTCTCTCCCCCTCTCCACTAACTAGAGTAATGTACTTCACCCTTGACGACTTGAAGATGTGTGGATTTCAACTCCCAGAATGTTCTTGCCAGCATGAATTCTGGGAGTTGAAGTCTACACTTCTTCAGGCAGCCAATATTGAGAAACACTGAGCTAGTGACACTAAATTTGGCCCTAATTATGAGACTGGGTTTTATAAGAAAACAATAAAGAATTAGTAAGGGCTCAGGAGCAGGCAATTGTTAATATTTGCTCCCAACTCATATCCCTATCTTTCCAGGGAAGACCAAGATGGTAAGAATTATCCTTCCTTTTCTGGAGAGAAATAGATGTGTTTCAATTCACTATTTCATTCTAAAGTATTTGTTTAACATTTTTCAGACTATGACAAAGAAGAGTCTAAAGAAATACCTGATGGCATACAAAAGGTAAATACACACTATACGAGAATGTCAATTGGTATAGGAATTGATATCTGATTAGATTCCACTAAACTGTACATATTGTCAACTCTTTCATGAACTGGAATATTAGTAAATAAAGACTGAACGTCTACCGAACACATGATGTCATTTTTTGCATTGGATAAAACCGCTGTTTGATATATAATTTAATATGTTAGTTGTTTATTTCATTGAAATGCTTATATTTTTTCAAAATAGGAAGATCTGGTTTCTCTTCAAGTGCAGTCCTCAAATACAGGACTGTCCAAACATTACTCTATTTTAACCTATTTCTTTTTAATCTATTTCAGTGAATTCAAAGACACCTATAATAATTGCTGGAACTCCCTCTGTGTCAGCATTCCAACTAACCAACTGCAGACCAATAAACTCTGAGATAAATATTTCCTCAAAGTTCCAGTTTATTAGAGTTATCATATTGGCACATTTGGGAAAATCCAAATCTGAGAGTTCCTGGTTTTCCCTTCCTAAAAGAAAATCAATCTCCCTCCCTCCAACTGGAGACATCCCTCCAGACACTCCTCTCCAAGTGCAGGTTAACATGTCCTTGACTCTCTGAGAAAGAATGTTGTGTCTAATCTTCTACCTCACTATGAAACCCCCCCTCCCAAAATCCCAGGCACTAAATATGGCAACCTCAAAGCTTCCAAGTAAAAAATGCCTTCCAAGGCTGATTTTTCCCCCTCAGAAGAAAATCACGTCCTGGAATGAGAAAAAATCAGGAGGCTAATTTTCTCAGCACACAACCAATTTAACCACCTCTCCCCTCCCCAGGAAGACCCTTTGGCTTGTCTTGAAATTTATCTTAAAATTGCTTCACTAGTATACCTGCTTTTATATGCCAGTTTTTTATTCAAGTAATTTCAGACAAAGACTACCCCTTCCAATATGTTAGGTACTGCAACCTGCCTCTATATAATCTAAAATTTAGAATTTTTTTCGCCTCATAATGGGTTTCAACTGGCTTGGGGGGAACAGCAACTGGCTTGGGGGGAGCAGCTCTCTGAGGTCTTAATTTTGAAGTGACAGCTGGTTTTAACAAGCTACTGTGGAAGACTGCGTGTATTTTCCCTAGTATTTGAGGGAGGCTGAGTTGGACAGTTACTGGATTAATCACTTTCACTATGGGGTCCTTACTAGGCAGCTTTAACTTCAGGTATTTAGCAGACAAGTAAACTTGGTCTCCCATTCAGAAGGGGGACTGGAGTCCTATGGTTATAAGCCTGCTTTTTATGTGCTTCTGCAGAGTTACTGCACAATGGCCCACAACCGCCTTGTCCATCAAGTCATTGAAAGGCACAATGTCTTTAATTGACAACGGAAGGGCATTTGACTCAGTATTCCAACAAGCAATAATTACAAAATTGCTCAGCATATCACACAGCCAGGCAACTTTGTCCTTACAGTTTTCCTGATATTGAAAAATAAATAAAACTTTGAATAGCACTGATTCAACCAATCGGCTTGCTTTGCCTTTCCATCATCCTTCATAAGTCTTTTAAAATCTCTGATAGGGTCTGAGTTGAATAGCAGCTGCAAAGAGAGTTTTAATCCTAGGGAAAACTAGTGATTGTAGTCAGAACTTCAGGAGTGCTGCTTACAATGTATGCTGGAAAGATATTTGCATTAAAAGATATATTTGCATTAAAAGATATATTTGCATTAAAAGATATATTTGCATTAAAAGATATAAAAGATAATCCATGGAAAGATATTGCATTAAACCCAAGTGGATCTATATGCAGAATGTGTTGATGTTAAATCTGATTGGATTCCTTTCCTAACAAAATCTTGTATGAAAAATAAAAATAAAGGCCTATTCCTGCTTACATGTAAGCTATGGTGTTTGAAACTCACCAGACCCACTTCCAGTGCTAAGAAAAGAAGCTCTATATTGCTTTCCATTGCTTTTCTAGTTGCATATCCATTCCTTAACCTGTTCAGATGCAGGAGTACAACTCTGTCCCAAATTTTAATCAGCAATCCTTTAACCATGCTGCATACAAACCACAAGTTCTCAGGACAAGAATTCATGATTCCATCCTCTTCTCTCTGAAACTTAAGAGGACCACCTGTTGACGTAGTGATTTACATCTTGGGAAATCCATGAAGCTGAAGCTCAGAAATCAAAATTTTCACTTTTATGATCCTTCTTCATATAATTCATTATAAAAGTTAAAATTAAGACACATACAATATTAGAGTAGGAACATATACTGAGAAAGCATTTAGCCACACTAATGCAATAATCTGCAATATATGGATACATAACATGCTAGTTCCATTCAGCTTAGCAATGTTATAAAAGTATAGAACAGGGTAAGAGATTGTAAGGAAAAGCTAGGAGATTAAAAAATAAACAAATAAATGGAAACTTTCTGCTTCTATGATGATGATGATGATGATGATGATTTGATATCTACAGCTCTCTCATCTGAACTTCACTAAGCAATTGATCCAGTGACCACCTGCAGACACTAAGGTATTCCTTCCTCTGCCCTGTCACCACCAAATCTGCATTCCCAAGTTGTGTGCGGAACAAGCCAGATGAGCCAGGCCATCTATCTGCACCTGCCAAGCTCTTTGGCCACCCACTGCTTCCCTGGCTGACAGCCAATTCCTGGGAACCATGGTTGTTGCTGAAGCTTGTCTTGCTCTGGTCTCGTGCTTGGCCAGCCTGCCCCTCCAGCAATGGCCTGGTAGAAAAAGAGCTCTGGGCTTTCCAGCATTGGTCTTTGCTCAGGCCAGGGAAAGGAACAGGAGAGGCCGGAAGGAGAAGCTGCATTGGGTGCTCTGTGATCAGGAAGAAGCTCTGCTTACAATATCTGGCTCTGGCTGTCCCCCCTCCCTTTCTCCAATTGGGGTTTTTCAAGGTTTTCAAGGTTTGGGAATGAAGAGTGGCTGCTTCTCCGCAGTTCAGATTCAACTGCTGGCAACTTTCAGGCAGAGCCGTGCAGAAAAGGAAATTTGCTCTCAACCCAAGTTGGGGAAACAAGAATTGAAGGATGTGCAGGAATGGAAAAACAGAGAATCTCTCTTCCTAGCAGAGGTTGAGCCAAAATTGGTGGTGAAGAGTTGACTTCTGTACAGCATATTGCACAGCAAGGCAAGTGTGGAAAATGGGGTTTGTTTAGAAAAATGAGAAAGTCCCAACACAGGGAAACTTGTTTCATTAGTAATAATAACAATTCAAATTATGATTATTGATAGCATGTGGTGCTGTTACAGTAGCCAGGAAACCACAGTGCTGTTGCAAAGGAGTAGCTTTTTTTTTTAATAAATAAATTTTATTGATTTTACAATCAAAACAAACCAACAACATATACACAAATGAAAGAAAGGAAAAGAAAAAAAAGGAGAAGAAAATGGAAAGAAAAAATAGAAAACAATTAAAAACATTCTCATCTTCAACAGTTTGTAAGATCTTTTTTTAAAAACCCTTAATTTATGCCATATACACACACTTAATCCTTACATCTATATGTATATCACTACTATGGATATACCCTATCCCAGAGGAGTATCTTTGGTTGCCAAAGTACCAGTCCTGTTGTAGGAAATGCTTGTGTGTTTCCCAAGGTGCCCCACAGAAAGGCGAGCTGGCTTTGTACCAGAGAGAAAAATGAGTGGCTCTTTCTACAGCATCACCCAAGACCCACTCTCTTTCGAGAGCTGCCTCACAAAAGGGCAGTGCAATCAGGAAAGTTCACAGCCTTCAGAAACCTAGCTACCTGAACAGAGCACCAACTTGTCTCTCCACTAAAATGGTACCTATTTATCTGCTTTCATAGAACATGCTTTTTAACTGTTCAGTGGACAGAAGCTGAAATGTGGGACAGGAACTCATCTCCAAAATCATTAAGCCACTGAGCCATCTCACCTCCTATAATTCAAATGATCCAAACAGATATGAGTTAACAATGTCCAAAGTAAGGTTAAAATATGCAAGTAATAGTTAATATTTGAAGAAATGGGGAGGGGGGAGAAAGGGAAAATTGCTTCTTGAATGCACTTTTTATAAAATTCCCTTTTGTTATGTTTTTTGTTTTTTTTAAAAGAAATTATTTAAGTATGTACATGCAATTCTTTTTGGTTTCTGTTTTGCTTCCATAATTTAGCCAATAATAGATTTTTTTCCCCTAAATCAACAGATGTTGGATAAGAGCTTTTACTTTTAGACAAAGAAAATAATAGATTTTTCTCCAAATCAACAAATGTTGGATTAGAGGTTTTACTTTTAGACAAAGAAAATGGACTTAGAATCAAAAAGACTTACTGTTCAGGACTAGAAATCCAAACATATAACTCTAAAGTAGGCTGTCTTGACAACTGTGGATGGTCCTGCTCTCTGGACATGTCTATACCAGCAGAGCTGGTCTTCTCTCATCTTGTCTGTAATTGGTGCCACAGCAAAATGCTGTTGAATGTTGTCATTTGTGATGTGGTCAAGAAAGGACAATTTTATTTTTTTATGGTGATTGTTCTCAGAAGTTTATGAAAAAATGTGTTAAGACATTATTTTTGAATGCCATTGTTGAAAACTTTTCCTCAGTCCTGGGAGGTTTTTCCTTCCATCTATTTGTCAATGTACCTAGATTGAAAAACACTTGAACCACTTCAGAAATCATTGCATGCATGGACTTACATAAAGACCACCTGTTTTTTTTTAAAAAGACTGTTATGTGATGGTGATTAACATGGAACATGTGATCTGCTGCTTCAGTATTAAGTGCACATTGTACTAACTATCATCTGTTGAAGCAGATGTTCAAGTTGGAGGTCAGGTATAGAATAAGAGATAAACTGCTATTTAGTTCCCAATAACAAATCTGCAACACATCCACATTGCAAGAGAAAATAATGAGGGAGACCTTGTCTAAAACAACCTGTTTGGTATAAGGCATCAATCTGGAAACCAGGAGACCATGAGATCTAGTTCTGTGTTAGGCATGGTACCTGGTGGGTAACTTTGGGAGAATCATTTTCCTCAGGCCTTGGAAGCAGTAAGTGCTTATGAAATCTTGCCAAGAAAACTGCAGGGACTAGTCCAGGCAATCATCAGGAATCAATACTGCTTTGAAGAAACATACACAAACACACACACACATACACAGAGATAGATGATAGAAATAAAGAAATTAGATAGATAGATAGATAGATAGATAGATAGATAGATAGATAGATGGATGATAGATAGATAGACAGATAGATAGATAAGAGAGACAGAGACAGAGACAGAAAGACAAACAGGCAGGGAGGCAGGCAGGGAGGCAGGCAGGCAGGCTTTTTTTTAAGCTAGAATCCCAAGATTCAAGTAATAAACTATTGAGATAACAAGAACAACAAAAATATCAAAAACTGTTGTGTTCTGGGCATGGGCGCAAGGAACGGAGACGAGACATCGAACGGTGACTTCAACTCTTTATTATCAAGAAAGAACAGAGCAAAATACTTGGGCAGCAGCAGCTCTTTTATAGAGCTGGCTGCTGTCAAAACAACCAATGAATTGAGTTTACCGCTTTCACAAGTGTCCAATCAGGGGGCCCCAATAACAGCCAATCAGACTGGCCAAAAATGACCAATCACGACTCGCTATTTACGGGCCAATGAGAAGTGCAGGATTACAAGCCTGCTGTAAAGTAAAGCTGTTTAGGGTTGTATCACTGCGTTGACTTAGTCCATAACACTCCTCCCCCCTAGGTTCCATCTGAGGGGTGGGGTGACGTATTCTCGTAAATAGGCAGGTCGCTTCACCTGTCTGCTTGATCTGCGCTGTTCCACCGGTTTCTGTCCTGGTTTTGGTTCCGGTGGGCTGCTAGCTGGGTTGGATGGTGAAGATTGTGGCCCTGGGCTGCTTTGCCTGCTTACACCAGTGCTGTCTTCCGGGTTACCTGGATCCGTTTCCATCACAGTGCTGTGATGGCGAGGCCACTCCCTGGCTCGGTTCTCCTTCGGATGGTGAGTATCTCCTGGTTGGTTGTGTAGGCTGTTGGGTTTCGATTATCATTTCTTCTTTGGCCTCCTCAATGTTCCTCCCCCCCCCAGCTAGAGGTTCCGGTGCTAATCTGGAACGGAGTTGGTCTATGTGGCGTTTCCACATCTTACTATCTGCAGTTTGTAGGTGATAGGATCGGGGTCCCGTAAGTTGCATTATGGTTGCGGGGACCCACAATGGGTCACCCGAGAAGTTTTTTGCAAACACGAGGTCATTTTCCTGGAATGCCCGACACTTGGTGCTGGATCCCAGGGGTTGTTCCGGTGTGTAGTTTGGGTGGAGGCGATCGAGATGCGAGCGAAGTTTCTGGCCCATCAGGAGTTCAGCTGGGGTTTTGTTTGTGGTACTGTTTGGGGTTATGTGCTGGAAGAGAAGCATCCGGTTTATTTTGTCGTCAATGTTGCCATGGTCCATTTTGTGCAAGGTCTGTTTTACAAATTGAACCATTCGCTCAGCCCTACCATTGGCCGCAGGGTGAGCTGGCGATGTTAAGGCATGGCGGATGCCCTGATCTGCCAGGTACTGTTCGAATGGCAGGGCAGTGAATTGGGGGCCATTATCAGAGACCAGGACATCCGGAAATCCGTGGGTAGCGAATAGTTTATTCAGCTTTTTAGTGACTGCCTCTGTGGTGGTGCTTTTCATCTTGTGGACTTTGAGCCAGTTTGAATAGGCATCCACTGTTAGGAGGAAAATGTGTCCTCTTGTGGGTCCCGCAAAATTGATGTGGATACGGGACCAAGGACCTTAAGGTATTTCCCACTGAGTTGGGGGAGTTTTTGGAGGAGTGGAGCAAGTCTCCTGGCATTTGCTGCATTTTACTACCCAGGTCTCTATCTGTTTGTCTAAACCAGGCCCCCATGTGTAACTCCTGGCCAATGCCTTCATCCGCACGATGCCTGGATGTCCATTGTGCAGCATTTTCAATACCCTATATTGCAATTTCTCCGGGATTGAAGAAGCGGATCAAAGCCAGAGGTTGGTAATTTTTGCTACAAGAAGCCTACAGCTGCCGTGTCTTTTTTTCAGGGAAGCTGGACTCCAGCCGCCCCCCAAAAAACACATGGTGGCTGGGAGATTCCTCCAGCCGAGCAACAACAATGGCTCAGCCCTGGCTTGCCCTCCCTGGCAGCCAGCTGTGGGAGGAAGGTAAGGTCACACCATGGAATGATGGAAGAGGCGGTCATGAGAGAGGAAACAGGGAGATTAAGGGCCAAGGCCTCTGAAAGAGGGGAAATGGGGTGACACAAATGACTGGTGAAGGGAGATTGGATGGCAGGCAGGATTAGGCCAGGCCTTTGATAGATTAGGCCAGGTCTGTCTGGGCAGAAAATAGGTAGATAGGTAGAAATTCGATTTTTTTCCTACCAGGTTATGTGGGCATGGCTTGGAGGAGGTCATCTGACTGAGTGGGCATGAGTGATGTCAAGTTGGACATGCCCACTCAGTCACATGATCCTGCCCCACCAAACCATGCCCACAGAACTGGTAGGGAAAAAAATTGAATACCACCACTGATTAACATTGCAAGATACTACAATCATTACAAGCTGGTTGCCAAGTGCCCAAATTGTGATCACACATAAGTATTTTTGGGGAGTCATCAGTATTTTTTCTGAACCATCACAACTTCAAATTCTTATTAAATGAACTGTCATAAGTTGAGGATGTCCTATAAATTAAATAAATCATAAGATACAATATTGTCTCTTAGCTCAACCCACTTCAGAGGATTGTTGAGGGAAAAATAGGAGGAGGAAGGAATATTAGATGTGCTCACCTACCAAGAAGAAAATCACATCCCCACCAACTCTGGCAGGGCAAATTACCTATATTTAAACAGGGAGCAAACAGCATACTTACTGTCATTAATAATGTTACCTGGCTGAATGAATATAAGATAAGAATATAAATTTATTTCTAAATCGGAAACAAAATACAAAGTTGAATAAGAGTGAAATTTTGGTCTTGTGGACACTCTTAGGCTACAATTCATCATAGAGCACTGGGAGTTTTATTCCAGAAACATCTAGAGGGTCCCAAGTTACTTGTCCATGCCTTAAAACAATTAATTAATCAACAAAATAGACTTTTTAGAAGATTCTTAGAAAGCAGCCATGGTTCCTTGCCCTTTCTTAGGGATAGTGGTGCTTTAAATAGTGTATTAGATGCATGGTACAACACTTTTAGCATTTTACTTTAGTTTTGCAAAATATGCTTCATAATATGTTCTTCCCAGCACTTGCTTTCAATTTTGTTGTTTCGCTTCACCCTCACTGAATATCTACCTCTTAAAAATCTGGATCTTTCTCTCTACATTTGTTGCCAGTTGTTCATCTTTGCTCTTAGTTATGCTGCTTCATTGATCCTGGGGGAAAGAAGCTAGTTAATTTTGTTCTGAGCATTGGGGGGAATAGTTGGGCATCTTAATACAGTGAGCTGATGATGCATCTTACAGTCCAATTCAGCTTTAGCACTTTTTGAATAATGCAAGTTTCAGCAGGGTTCCTATGAAAGAAAATATGTATATGTGTACACACACACACATACGCACACACCTTGTAACAGGTTGATTCTGGCTCAGATTTCTGCATGTTAGTTAGACAAATCACTAAAAAGTGACCCTGCTCTCCCTTCATGTGCTATATTTATTGAGGCATTTAGACAGTGGTGGACTCCTGCCAGTTCAGATCTCCCAAACTGTATGTTAATTTTCTGAGCAGTTTGGAGAAATGGTTGCTTCTTCCATGGAAGAATTCTTTTCCCACTTTACAGGAATAACAAACCAAGGATCACAGGAAGGAAAGTTTCTAATGTGCCTGTATTTATAGCCTAATTCTTATCTTAATTGCCACCCCTGTTGCCTTGCATTACTTCAGAGAGGCCAAGGCATATGGTTGCTCATTAATAATAAGTGGATTCTCCTTCCAATTTGTTGTAGTTTGCTCACATGATGATATGGCAAAGTAACATGGCACCAATTGTAGAAAGTTAGTACCCACCCCTCTCCTAAAAGAATGAAATATTTTGAGAAATATTAAAAATGAAGAATATATTTTCCTGGATGAGAAATGGAGAAACATATTTTCTTAGAGGGGAGAAAACAGCCCCCACCTTCCTTAATAGCCTATAGCAGATGTCAGCACTTAAGAGATAAAGAGATAGATAGCTATATTCATAGGCAAAAATTCCCTGCAGCAAGGTCTGAACAAAGGCAGAATGGGATTAGCTGTCACTGAATATGTTAATTTGTCCCTTTAGCTCAAATATGTCTACTCATTTTGTAGCTCAAATATGCCCACCTACTTTCTGGAGAGCTTAAATGACCTCTCTGCCAAAGGATTTCACTTTATGAGCAAGAGTTGGCTGTATTTTAAATATTTTAATTCCTCAATGTGCTCTGGCACGCTGCCTGATTTGTAACTCCAGGTGTCAGGTATTACTGATGAAAAGGAAGGTATTCAGACAGAATGGTTTAAGTTTCCATGATGCTGTGGCTATAATTGATCTTCAGTATGTATTCCTCCATTTCTAATCTAATGACTGGTATTTAGGGCAGTTTTTTGCAAGCAAAGAAGCTTTTTTGTATTTTTGTAAGGTAATCCTTGACTTACAACAGTTCATTTAGTGACCATTCAGAGCTACAATGGTACTGACAAAAGTGACATGACTGTTTTCACATTTACAACCATTGCAGCATCCCCATAGTCACAAGAGGCTGAGTGATGCTAAGCACCCCTCAACATGAGTGACATCAAATTGGCCATGTTCATTCAGTCACCCAGCCAGCCAAACCCAACCAGCCAGCCAGTTATTAGAGCAGAGAACCAGTTGTTAAAAAATTTGAAGCCTACCACTCCATCTATATGAATAAAGAAGTAGATAGCTTTCTAGCAGGTATTCTATTTGTTAGGAATATGGAATATATGGCTCTCCAGGTACTGATTTCATCTCCAACCATCATGGCTACTCCTGATTTCATCCCTATTTAACATAGCTACTCTTGATGTTCAACAAACTCGAGAGAACTACAGATTTCTCATTCCTGCTAAACATTAGGAGGTTTAATTTTTAATTACCGTATATACTCGAGTATAAGTCGACCCGAATATAAGCCGAAGCACCTAATTTAACCACAAAAAACTGGGAAAACTTATTGACTCGAGTATAAGTCAAGGGTGGGAAATGCAGCAGCTACTGGAAAATTTCAAAAATAAAAATAGATGCCAATAAAAACTTTCACTAGGACAGTTGAGAATAAGCTTGATGTTCACAATTTCCTCTTTGAAAGAGACCAGTAAATAGAGAACAAGAAGATGAAGAAAAAGAAGTGTGTTTTTTCACACTTTTCACACTGAAGTGAACAAAAATGGCATCATAGGAATAGGCTTATTCTCAGCCCAAAGGTTTGTTTCTGATTTCTTCCCTGATTTAAGGGAAATTTGGGGAACGATCTCACTATTATGAAAGGTTTGATTGATTCACTAACCCAAAAGATGATGATGATGACAGTGGTAGGCAGGAGTCACTCTCTCCCTTGCAAGAAAAAACCAAGAGCCGTTCTTATGATCTCTCTCTCTCTCTCTCTTCCCCCCCCCCCAATAAAGTCAAGCCCTTTCCAGCACCCGCACGCGATCTGCCCCCGCCCCTTTGTACCTTGCAAATGCAAAACCCCAGGGTTTTTGCATTTGCAAGGTGCAAAGCGGTGGGGGCGGATCGCACGCGCATGCTGGAAAGGGCTTTACTGTATTACGGGGAGAAAGAAAGAGAGGGAGAGATCATAAGAACGGCTCTTGCTTTTTTCTTGCAAGGGAGAGAGTGACTCCTGCCTCCCACTGTCATCAACATCTTCTTCTTTTGGGTTAGTGAATCAATTAATTTGGGAAATGATATCAGAAAACAACGCGAGCTGCCACCACCACCTCCTCCTCCCCCTCCTCCCGAGTGGACTGAAAGCAGCTGGAGCTGAGAAAATGAAGCTGAGTGGAGCGACTTCGGCTCGCGTTGCTTTCTCAGCCTAGAGCTCAGAAAAGCCTCCCTCTCCTCCTCCCCCTCCTCCCCCTCCTCCCGAGTGGACTGAAAGCAGCTGGAGCTGAGGAAATGAAGCTGAGTGGAGCTGAAGCAACCTCGGCTCGCGTTGTTTTCTCAGCCTAGAGAAAGGGGAAGGGGGCTCATCTGGACCAAGGGTGAGTCTCCCCCTCAGTTTCCCCTGAAGGATCTTCTGTCACTTTTGCCTTCTCCCTACATCTTCCCTCTGTTAAAATCCCCCCAACACACACACACTTATTTTCAGTTGGATAGATTTCGTGTCTGAGCATTCTCACATGGCGGTGGGTCTTCCCCCCCAAAAAAAAAACAGTTAAAAAAAGAAAAAACAATATATCCTCAAGCAAGAACTTTTCTGCTTCTGATTACCCCCATGCTTAAAAGTTGCAAAGGAAACACGGAAGCAGGGAAGTGGCTGCCCAGCTTCGGAGCTCCACACCATTTTTTTTTCAGAGGGGAATCTGACTCGAGTATAAGCCGAGGGGGTTTTTTTCAGCACAAAAAATGTGCTGAAAAACTCGGCTTATACTCGAGTATATACGGTATATAGTTTTCCAGACTTTCTCTTGGCTAAATAGATTTCATCTTATAGTATATCTTACTTGTTAGGGATACACCCTAGCAGAATGTGCACGGCAGGCAGGCAAATATGTGAGAAAAATGTTTTTGTAGCTTACACTCAGTAAAACACTGTGCTAGTTAAATAGTTTATTCCAGTAAGAGTTTTAGCATAGTCAAACAGTCCATATACCATTTACTAGTTCAGTCCGTCCGGGGATTATTCAGTTGCAAAGTCCAGTGTCGAAAAAGAGGTCAGTAAACTTACAAATATCAGTCCAGTAATATATCTCCTTGCAGTAGAGATATGAAGAAGTCAAACCTTCTCTCTTTCTTCGACGTTCAAAAACTCAGCAGCAGGGAACAAGCAGTTAGTAAACCATCAATCCAGCAATCCAGCAAGTTCTCTTGCTCCCTCTTATGGCGGTTTCACAACCGCACCCAAAATTACATGCTTTGCAGTTTAAAGTGACACACACTTAAACTTACAATCATAGTTTATATATATTATTTTACCCAAGCTACCTTAGGTAACCTTGTTATTCCTAACATTACTCTACATAAAACTTTATCACTGAGGACAAGTATGTGAGCAAGGATCTGGTTCAAGACTACATCAGGAGAGGAGATGGCAAGAATAAACTGGGAAAGATTAAATATTGCTATGATCTTCCCTTTATAGTATAATCTTTTGAAACAGTGTGTGAAGAAATCATATCTCCAAATGAGAGAGAAAAGAAAAGCATATATCAGTATGTATGTGTGTGTGTGTGTGTATGTATGTATGTTTGTATGTATGTATGTTCCTAAGTATTACTCAGCAGCCCTATTTCTAAGCTGGCAATGTCTCTCATGACTGTATTATCAGATGGTGTCTGATTGAAGTAAATGCTAATTTTATGGTCTTAATAGAAGCTAATGTCACTGGGATGGCAATGAAATCAATAGATTTTATTAATAGATCTAGGTAGTATAATAAAAGAATAATGGTGAGAACTTACTAAAGATAAATAAATGCAAATTAATTATATGTAAACACACTGCACGGGATAACTTTTATGATACTACTGAGCTTTTTCTAATTCAAAGATTATTTATTTAGCCATTCTTTCATTTAACATGTAAACCATTTTATAACCAATGCTCTCAGAATGATGAATATTGTTTTGAGAGAATACTCGAAAAGGGGTATCTATCTTAGAAAAATTGTGTACTGGTTAATTTGAAAATAATTGCAGTAATTGCCAGGTGTTTGCTATGTTCCAGCCCTTTCTTGGTTTAGCAGGATAAAGAACAGAGGTGGTATTCTGCAGGTTCTGACCAGTTCTGGAGAACCAGTAGTGGAAATTTTGAGTAGTTCAGAGAACTGGCAAATACCACCTGTGACTGGTCCCACCCCATCTATTTTCTGCCTCCTGAGTCCCAGTTGATTAATTGGGTTTTCTTCTGTTGCCCTGCACAAGAGAATGGAGCTGGAAAGCATGTTAGTGAGGTGGGAAGGGAATGGGATTTTGCAGTAACCTTCCCCCAGGAGTGGGGAGAGAATAGAGATTTTGCAGTATTCTTCCCCTGGATTGGGGAGGAAATGGAAATTTTGCAGTATCCTTCTCTCCCATGCCCACCAAGCTACACCATGCCCACAGAACCGGTAGTAAAAAATTTTGAATCGCACCACTGATAAAGAGGGATATAACAGTGGCCTGGAGCCAGATGGATAACAGTCTCCTAGCTGGCCATTAACTCATTAGGCTGTAGTACTTACACTAGTGTAAATAGTTGCTGTACTACACAATCCTTATGGTCAAATGTAAATGTGAAAATTTGGTCAAGAACAAATTGAAAATCAGAGGGTGCTGCCATTTATAAGGTCATTTTCATACTTAAGGGAGGAAAACATTGTTTTCCTAGACAATTGGTGCATTTTTATTAAGTAAAGACAAAATACTGATACAACCCCACAAAGTTCTCTGTTCTGAGTGAGTTTTGAGTGAGAATAGGATAGGAAACATATGGTTTTCTCATTCTTTGTCCTATTTAGAGAGGCAATTCTTCCCTATCCATAACTGCAGTAATAAGTATATAATTAAGTATGTTGTAATTCATGGCTGCGCATTCACATGCTGCAGCTCAGTGCTCTTCGGCTTGGTGTTTTTTATGGATGTTTTTGTATGGATTATCTTGTATTGTGAATACCTCCTGCGGGGTGAACATACTCTACAGCAATTGTGAGCTTGTGAAGATTGGACTACAAAGCAAACAAGAGATAACAGCTAAGTTTGTTTGGAAACATAACATACCGTCAGAGGTTGCAAGGCTCCCCGGCTCTCCGTGGATTGTGGTTCCGGTGAGAGAGAGGATGAGAAGGAAAAGAAGACGAAGGGAGAGGGGGAAGAAAAGAGGCTGCAGGGCTGGTGTTTTATACAGGCTGTAAAAAAACCCGAAGCGGCTACCGCTCCCAAGTCTCTTTCTGACTAATGCTAGATCCGTGGCAAATAAGATGGATGATTTAAGGTTGCAGGTCTCTTCAAGTAAGTTCGTGAAAAGCTGTTGTGTGTTGTTAATCACTGAAACCTGGTTGAACCCCACCATTCCGGACATTGTTATTGAGATGGACGGTTTTTTACATCGGCTGGACAGAGACAGAAATGTGGGGAAGTGTAGAGGAGGTGGAGTGTGTATGTTTGTTAAAGAGACTTGGTGTACGAACTCAGAGGTTGTAACACGTCACTGCTCTTTGGAGCTGGAATATCTGTCTGTTAGATGCAGACCTTTCTATCTTCCACGGGAATTCAGCATTGTTATTATTCTTGCTGTTTACATTCCGCCGAATGCAAATGTAGATTTGGCTTTGGGCTTCCTGGGTGATGAAATCGGCAACTTGCAAAGCAAATTTCCAGATGCTGTATACATTATTGCAGGAGATTTTAATCATGTAGATCTTCGTGTGGTCCTCCCTAAATTCCATCAACATATAAGGTGTGCTACTAGGGGGTCGAACACCTTGGATAAGGTCTACATGAATATTGCAAATGGATACAGGGTATTACAATTACCACATCTGGGCCAGTCGGGTCACTTGTCCCTGCTTTTAGCCCCGGAGTATATTCCTCTGAGAAAACAGGCAGGGTCGGTAGTCAAGAAGGTGAAAAGCTGGCCAGAGGGAGCAATGGAGCAGCTAAAGGACTGCTTTGAACAGACAAACTGGGAAGTTTTTGATCATCCTGATCTCGACGATCACACGGCTGCGGTGTTAGGGTATATGGCACACTGTATTGATACTGTCACGGTGGATAAACGAATCCGGGTTTATCCTAATCAAAAACCTTGGATGACCGGGAAGGTTAGACACTTGTATGCAAGAAACAAGGCTTTTAAGTCTGGAAATGATCTGGATTATAGTGCTGCAAGAACGAACTTGAGGAGAGGCATTAAGCAGGCTAAGGCCGAATACAAGAGGAGAATTGAAGATTGCTTTCTCAGTAATGACATGAGGCAGGTTTGGCAGGGGGTTCAACAACTAACGAACTATAATGCAAAAAAGGTCTCTGTGGATGGTAGTGCGGCGATGGTTGTGGAGTTGAACAACTTTTTTGCTCGATTTGAAATCCATCAAACCGAAACTGTCCCTTTGCCATCATTTACTCAGCAGAGCCTCCCCTTCATTGTGAATGAGCAGGATGTGAGGCAGACAATGAAGGCGGTTAATTCCAGAAAGTCAGCTGGGCCCGACTTAATTCCTGGTTGGGTGGTAAAAGATTGTGCTGAACAGTTAGCTGGGGTATGAACCGGAATTTTTAATCGATCCTTGACACAATGTGTGGTTCCTGTTTGTCTCAAGACTTCCACCATCGTTCCACTGCCTAAAAAGTTGCCCACAAATGGTCCGAGCGACTATAGGCCGGTGGCACTAACTTCTATCTTAATGAAGTGCTTTGAGCAGCTAGTTCAAAATTATATTATCTCCTGCCTTCCCAATTTTTTTGATGGGCTTCAGTTTGCTTACAAAAAAAAATAGATCAACCGAGGATGCAATTATCACTGTGCTTCACATGGCCTTATCCCATTTGGAAACACCGGGGAATTATGTAAGAATGTTGTTCGCAGATTTTAGTTCTGCTTTTAATACCATCATGCCGCACAGATTAATAGCTAAGCTTAAAGATCTAGATTTTCCAGATTCTATTTGCTTATGGATATTGGACTTTTTAACAAATCGTCCACAAAGAGTTAAACTGAATGACTATATTTCTACTATCAAGACACTTAGCATTGGCACTCCACAAGGTTGTGTCCTTAGTCCACTGTTGTTCTCCATCTATTCATCTGATTGCACAAATAAACATCCCAACAATAGGATAATGAAATTTGCAGACGATACTACGCTTGTAGGACTTATTTCTGGGGATGATGAGTCTGCATATCGGGATGAGGTATTACAGCTATCCCGTTGGTGCAAAAATAATAATCTTCTATTTAATATCAAGAAGACCAAGGAGGTTATAGTGGACTATAGGAAAAAAAGAACAGACATTCAGCCACTGTATATAGAGAGAGTTCGTGTGGAACAGATGGTTGAATGTAAGTTTCTCGGGACCATCATTACAAATAACCTGACCTGGAGTGCAAACACCGCTGCTTTAATTAAGAAGGCACAACAACGGTTGTATTTACTAAGGATTCTTAGGAAACAACAACTGGCTGAGAGTCTATTGACTACTTTCTATCGGAGTTCAATTGAGAGTATATTATCCTACTGTCTCTGTGTATGGTTCTTGAGCTGCACAGTGGCAGAGAAAAAGGCAATTCAGAGGGTGATTAAGATGGCCCAAAACATCATTGGCTGCTCACTTCCCTCTTTGGAAGAATTGTATAGGAATAGATGTAGGAGGAAGATACTTAATATATTGAATGACGCCTCTCATCCGGGACATCAGCTCTTTGAACTATTACCATCGAGAAGGAGATTTAGGGTATTAAGAACAAGGACAACCAGATTTAAGAACAGTTTTTATCCAAGTGCAGTTTTGAGTTTGAATGCAGGGTCATAAGATTTATGTGGAAGTGAATGAGAGTAATGGGGTTTTACATTTTAAAATTGCATCAAGATCATTGTATGGTCGGCTGTGTTTAGTTTTAATTTAATTTATTTATTTTTTTCTTTTAGTGGTGTTTGTCCAGTTTTTACTTGTGGAAGAGCACCTCATTTCGTTGCACCCGCTTGCGAGTGTAATGACAAATAAACTCTTATGTCTTATGTCTTAAATGTTGATAATGATTTGGATGAACATATTTTTTAATAATTCTAACTGAGAGTTATTAATCCTTGGTAAATACTGAAATTATTCCAGACATCCTAACTTTGTGTCAGTATTGCAAATCATAATAAAACATACCTTTAGAGAAATTTACTTATTGAAATTAATCTGCTTGCTGATGAATACCAGACTGCTATGTTACATTTTTCACTCCTCCCTCCCCTATTTTAAATTACATATATAGTAACACTGTCACTATAGCGACATTGTCATTGCATATGAATAAAAACTTCACCAACCAAGCCTTCTCATCCTGCAGCTTCTAGTAGAATTTACGTTCATGCTAGCAGGTGAAAAATACATAAGAGAAGCTCCAAAAACAGCAGTTGGTCACTCTTAATATTTGGAATATAGAAGTACAAATTAGCACAGAAAAAAGTCCTGGTATAATAAACCAAGGGATTATAAGTAACTGATAAACTCAGCTGCGTATACTGTAATTCAGAAGAAATACCTATATCAGTCATCAGTCAAAGTGATGGTAGGATATTCATCTCATAATATGTGGTTTCATATGACAATCTGAGTACATTGGAAGTAGTTTCCATTTGCCCTTATGAAATGAAGTAAGCAAAACACTGACTTTTAATTTCTAAGATTTCAGATGTTGTGCTGCTTTTGGAAAAAAACTTAGTGGGAGGAAATAGGAAGTTATTTGAAACATTTACTCTGTGTTATTTACTGGATGATTAGTTTTTCAGATTTTCCTTCAAAACAACACTACACACCAGAACAACTAGACACAAGGACAGTTTTTTCCTGAATGCCATAACTCAAACAAATAATTCCCTCAATACTGTCCAACTATTTACAAAGTCTGTATTACTATTACTATTAATCTTCTCATCACTCCTTATCACCCATCCCCTCCCATTTGTGACTGTATGACTGTAACTTGGTTGCTTGTATTCTTATGATTTATATTGACTGTTTCCTAGTATGGTTTGGTTGCTTATTGTACCCTATGACTATTATTAAGTGTTATACCTTGTGATTCTTGACTCTTGATGAATGCATCTTTTCTTTTATGCACACCGAGAGCATTTGCACCAAGACAAATTCCTTGTGTGTCCAATTACACTTGGCCAATAAAGAATTCCATTCTATTCTATATTTTTAACTGGGAAAAGTGAAGTGAAGTAGCAAAAAAAAAAGTTGCCTCTTGCTTTGACACAATTTTATTTCAAAGGGTTTAATTAGTCAGTAATTTTAGTAAAATATTACAATTTTCTGTGAATTCAGAACATCTTTGTAGATTGAGTAATGGCACAGTTGTATCTTGTCTTTGGCTGCAATCTCATTTTACTCAGTTTTTGCACCATGAGAGGGTTTGTTAATTTGCATCATGAATGTGTTGGAATAATCAGGAGCATTAGATGTGCAAAAGAACCATGAAATTGTATCCTTGACATTAACAACATTCCTTTTGTAATAAACAATGCCATATGATGGAACATGGAACTTTGTCTCTTTATCCCCCTGAATGCTGTACTATGTAGTATGATTGAAATCTATTTTTAAAATACTGTAGTTCTTTTTAATATACCTCTATGAACACAATTCACAGAAAGTTCTTTTGGGAACACTATTATAAAGTATTGCTTGTTTTAGAAGACAGACTAACTTTGGGTTTTTTTCTGGTTAGCTCCCCTGGGGCAGAAACTGGAAAGGGTTCTTGTTGATTTTGCTTTCAATTTTTTAATACTTAATGTATATCATAAGACAATCATACTATTTAGTAGAGAACAGAATTCTCTGTTTCAAGAATTTTCATTTTTATTCAGGGGTTAAAGACAATGTTACACATTATTTAGCTAAAATCGTACATGTTTTTAATAATAACTTTGTGATGGCTATTAGAACAGTACTAGACAGAGTCAAATTTATTTGTATAAAGGGAAAAATTCCTTTTTCATAGTCTGGAATCAGTAAATATGGCAAGGCATTTAATGCCACTTTTATCTTGTGGTTAGTCAGGGAGTCAGAAAGGACACATGGGAAAAAAATGACTATTGTTTTTTAAAGCACTTCATAGCTATTGCCAAGTAGTCTCTCTTGATTAGAAAGAGTCTTCAGTGAAACCAGAAGAAGGGCCATGGCAATAAACAGGGACTGAACAATGACAGATGAAAGAATTATTATTCAAGTAGCAATAAACTGGATTGTTAAACTCTTTAGATGCATTGTCAGAATTATTTGAATCTATCTATTTTTTTCCTAAAGACATTTTTTTCCAAACAGAAGTTGTTGTTATATGCTTTGTAGACAAAAGGAGATTATGATGACAAAAATTGAGCATTAAAGAGCTGAATAAGTTGAGAACTGGGAGTTCAGGAAGCTGTGAATGTTGTGCTGGAAAAAAGGAGTTAGTGGTGATAGTGATGATTATTACCAGAAAATGTCAAGTCGTATAACAAAGAGTAGAACAGATAAAGTTAAGGAAATAAAATGGTTCAGACTTCTATGGTATGATTTGGATATACCAGGTTAAAAGTGGAGGCAAAGATAAAAACAAGGAAAACAAAATAAAGAAGGAAAAACTATAATTAAATTATTAATGTAGAGAATGAAGAGATAGAAGAATGAAAGGAAGGAAGAGTTCAAAAACCAAGTAATACATCAGATGTACAGCTCAATTTTATAAAAAGTCTAGTGAAACTGATTCTATTTAACTGGTCCAATAAAGAGTGGCTTTACTTCTTTATTTATTGTCGTGAAGGAAAAAATAGGAAACTAAACAGAGGAACCAGAGATAAATGGGGTGGAGGAAGGGGACAGAGATAACATTACTAAATATGTGATGGAGATTCATAGAAGTGAGAAAAGTATCCTTCACTGAAGGGGAAGAGTGGCTTTATTGCTGTCTGAACAGTTCAATTTAAATTTATTGTGACAAGTACAAAGTCAAAGACAAGTACAAATAATAAACAAAATAAAATTTAAAACCCAATTTAAGTACATTTATAAAGCAATGTAACATCTTGGTAGGGTGATTAGAAGGCAGAGCTTGGGTAACTAGGAATGGTTTGAGTTGGATAATAATTATAGTAAAAAGCAAAACAAAATGCATGATAAGATGGTTCTGAGTTCTCTAGAACATGAAAGACTGCCAATCTGATATCAGACTTGATACTGTACATCCAGTGTCTAATTTAATTCACTCAGATCCCTGGAGTAAGGCTAGTGCTTCTGGACATCTGGCTTGATATTATAAAATTAGCTTTGTCTATGATTTCATTATGAAGGAGAGGAGATGAGAGAAGTAACATGTATCATTGAGACTTGATTGGCAAAGACTTTCCTTCAATAAAATGTGGTTTTGTGTCTTGTATCAGTTCTGCCTCTGGAGCAGTATGCCATCCCCATAGTATATAGCAGTTTTTCAACTGGCCAGATACAAGTTCAGATTTGTGAAATGTCCCTGCCTGTGCTTTTGATATTATTGGTGTTTGGGGATGGGGTTGGGGGGATGATCAGTTCATTAATATTCTTAGTACTGGATGATTTTGTCTTTCCTATGTTGTGTTCCAGAGATGGTTTTGTAAATCTTGGCCACTGTGACAGGTCTGGGTTTATCCCAAATCATTTCTAACTAAGCTCACATACTGTCCACACATGACTTCTGGCATTTTACAGAGATATGATCTCATTTTGGATGACATTTCTATCAGTCCCTTATCAGGGACATATTTCCTTATGACGAGATAACTGGACTCACTACATTCTGCAAGATTGAAGTCTCAGTTAAAATGACTGACAAATACAGAAAGTTTCCATGAAAGGCAATTCTTTGAATATTCTTAGCTCATACTGTAGATGACCAGGGTAATGGAAAGAATTGCTTCTGAGTAGTCTTTCTCCATCCACCAATCCTGATCAGCTCCAAAGTTATATTCATTGCACCACTGCTGTAGAACATAGCATGTTTCTGAGTACAATTCAAGTTATTAATCTTTACTTTTAAAGATCAGAAATGGCTTGGAGCTTGAACATCAAAAATGCTACCCTTTCCTAATTAAATTTGTGCATCTGACTGAAAATCTCTTTTCAGGATACTTACTTATTGGATACTTGCTTACAATGCTGATTTGGTTCCCACAAGAGATGCTCCGGTGATCTCTATTTTTGTACAATCTATATATTTTTTCCTTCCTATTGTTTTTCCCCAGGGTTTTTTTTCCTGGTCAGCTCACTGCTGATCCATTGGTTGTGACAGGGATTGACTGACTGGCTTGTTGCCTGACATTGAAGACTGAAAGATCTTCAATGTCAGGCAACATTCAAAGATCTCGGATGGCCCAAAGTCATCCAAGCCAGCTTTCAGGTCTATTTGCCAGATGGAATATAACTTTGTATTTATGTTATAATCATTTTCATTTCCATGGTTCACTTTTGGTAAAGTGCCTGTGCCTGAAAGAAACATTTCAATCTGTATTCTTTTAATCCAAAAGAAAAAATGTTGGAAAGAAACGACTCTGTCCATTAGCACAAAAATCTGTGAAAACTGAACAGAACAAGACCATGAGAAAGGAAAGTAGATAAAGAAGGATTAAATGTAATTTGAATCAAGTTGAGATGTTCCATTGCCCATATATTTCATTATCCACAGTAAAAAAATTCATATGGCTTTTGCTGTTGACTCTTCTTGGAAGATTTTTGTGTTTCTGGTAGTAGTGGTGGCTGTGTGGTATATAATTTACATAGTCATAAGATGACACATGGGTTTTTGTACATACAAAACATATGCCCTTTGCACATACACAGAGTATATTTTTCATGGACTAATTATTCATGATTTCCATGTTTGTTAGTTAGAGTTCTTACATCTAAGTAATCCAAATAGAAATAACTTTTTATTTGAGCATTTGTAAGATATTCTCCATTCTGCAATTAGCAATCAACATAAAGTAGCCTCCAGTGTCTTTCTCTGGTGAAATGTAAAATAAAACAAATGAACAAGCCAATAAGTCTCCAGAATTAGCATAAATACTTCATTGCAGGAGCACATTGTGTAAAAATACCTAATCATCACAATCTATCAATGTGTTCATTTCTTTGTACATTTATTTTCCAGCTCAGTCCTTGAATGCCAATTCATGCAGAGTAAGTTATCCAAAGTATAAATAAATTTAATTTTACATCAGTCTCAATGTGTGTGTCTTCTTACCATTATATATAGATATAAATGACATATTTTTTGAATTGATTTGATTAGCTGAAGTGCCGTAAGTTTTGAAGCAAGCTATTTAGCAGTAAACTCTTTGCCGTTGTGGATTTGAATGGTATAATATTTATGGGATGTAGTCTATTAAGCTGCTTCCCCTGGTTGATAGGAAGTGTCAGTGGCAAGTGCAAAGCCATTCATAATTTATGTAATAAAACAGCAGGTAATAAAACACCACTTATAACATCTTTCAGATACATACAGCTGGACTAGAGCATATATCTTTCTGCACATCAACAAGTTTCCCTGTAAAATTTTAACAAAGAAAACATCTATAAAATCAGGGATATACCACAGAAGTTATATTCATTTTTAAAATGTATGCACACATGTTACTTACTTTCCTTTGACTTGAACTATCTGCTGTTAATTTGCCTTGTTAACTTTCCCAAATGAGATCGTGTGTTGTGATCAGACTATCAAATTAATATGCTCATTCTGGCCTTCAATGATAAAAGATGGTGTTTCTCTCCCACAGTGCAGACTTTAATGTAATCTAGAAAGTGTCATGTGATCAGAGGTCATAGATAAATTAAGAGTCATGGCACACTATTCAAGTGTCTTCACATTTCTGTTTAACCTTATATAATTAACCATAAAGGTAAGTTCTATAATTTGTTGTTTAAACCTATCAAAGGGGACAAAATTGTTTGATAAGCATAATTGAAAATGAAATGTTTGTGTGTGTGTGCGTGTGCAATTCTACTACCTTTCTTTAAGAGCAAAGTGAATTAAGTCACAGGATTTGTTATATATATTTAAGTCACAGAATTTGTTATATATGGCAAACTCTGTGGAATACATTCAAATCACAAATATTCAGGTTCAAGGCAATTTGATTTTATTCAACCAGAATTTATTATCTGTATTTCCGTTCACACATAAATTAAATGAACAAGATAAAAGATGTGGGGAAATTTTGCAATGAAGTTATTAATAAGTACATAATTTAAACTATTTATTTATTAACCACCACCACCCGGCAGGATTGCCCAGTGTGGCTTGAACCGGCAGTGTTCTCTAGTTCTCTCACAGGAACTCAGAAAAATAATAATAATAATGCATGCAGGATTATTCTTGGAACCTGGGTACATGAGTAAAGTAAAGACAGAGTCAAATTTATTCCATCTCAAACATAAACATGGGCTACATATATTCACATTCAGAAACATTAGCTCCTCTATGACTTAAAGATCAAACTTTAAAGGGTTTATTTAACTATTTCCAGACACTAAGAACATTAGCTTAGCATTCTGGTTGATAGGCAGGATAATGAGCACATGGTATGACATCTATATTTCGTATAAGTAATAATCACAGACCTTGAATTAATGAGGTTAAGAAGTTAAGGAGGGGTTCTATGTCTTCCTTCCTATGTTTCATTTCTCTGTAATATATTCTGTAGTGCACTGAGTGTGTGTATATCTAATGTATATTTGTGTGTATGATGAGACTTTAAGACTTATTATATTGCTTCTGTATATTTGGCTTCTTTAATCACCTCCCAAATGTCTCTTGTTCTGAATGCCACATAGGAGCTCTTTTTCTTCCAACAGAAAAGGAAATTGGCTTTAAGTGTGTTGTTTCTTTTTAAGCTTAGATTTTACTTTGCAACTAATTATTTAATAAAGATGATCCCAGGGTACCCTATTCTAATCATGCTTTGATTTGGACTTTATAAAGAAAGATAAACAAATAGTTTTGGAAGGGCCAGTTAGGCCATGGAGTCCAATCCACTGCTATGTACTAATAATATGAAATGACATGTTTAGCTAACTTATATGAATTTAGACTTTGCTGTTACAACTTGGCAATGGATTATATCAACATCGATACTATTATCCAGATATATGTTCAGTAAGAGACCAGATGACAACACAAATGGGGAATACAACAAATAATTAGCTTACATTGGTTAACACACTCTATATAAGGGGTCGCCAACCTTTTGGACCTCAGGGACCACCAAACTAATAATTGTAAATCCTGGGGACCACTAATATGAATTTTGAGTGACGGTGGCTTGCTGACATTGGTGAGAGAGAGAGAGAGATTTGATCTAACCCCCCCTCTCTCTCTCTCTCTCACACACACACACACACAAACACAGAGAAGCAAGGATGGAATTCAAATTTCTTAACAACTGGTCTGTGGGCATGACCTAATTTATGGGTGAGGATTGATCATGTGACTGGCTGGGCATGGCTTGTATGTAAATATTATAAATATTTATGTGAATATTGATTTTTTTTATTAAAAAAGGGCAACTTTTATCCAAAAGCAGGCAAAGCAGGCAGGCAGAGTTGCTCACAGAATCACAGATTGATTTAGAGATCTTTGATTCTGCAATTGGCTCCCTGGGTCTGTCACATAAAATTTGTTTGCAAGCAAACTCATAAAATTTGCGAACAAGCAAACTCACAAAATTAACTCACAACACACTATGTATGTAAATATTGAATTTTTTATTAAAAAGGAGGAACATTTACCCAAAATTAGGCAAAACAGACAGGCAGATTGAGTTGCTCATAGAATTACAGATTCACTTAGAGACCTATCTGTTAGGGGTAACATTGTTTACCCTAACTGGTTTAGGTAAAATAATAAATATGTTATCATGGTTTGTTAGTTAAAGTGTCTGCAACTTTAACTGTAAGAATGTAATTAAGGGAGTGGTTGTAAAACCACCATAAAAGAAGCAAGGCATGGCAGCTTGCTCTCTCTCTGGCTTTATGATCCCTAATTACTGTATGGATTGAAGACTGCATTTTTCCCCTACTGGAATGGGAGAGAGAAAGGACTGTTGATTTATCAACTATGAGAGGACTGATTTATTGTAAGTAAACTGACATTGGATATTCTACAAGGACTTTGCTAATTGAATATCCTTGAATGGAATGACTAAAATGATACATGACTAATGGACTGTTATTTTGACTATGCTATAACTCTAAATGGAATAAACTATATTTTTGATAGCACAAGCGTATCTGTTATTTTTACTGTATGTTAACTAACACACAAACTTATCTCACACATTTATCTGTATGCCTATCTGACAAACACTGCACATTCTGTTTAGCTTGTCTCCTTAACCTTGGTTGGGGAACCCAGGCTTAACACTGGTTATGGGCCCAGAGACTGCAAAGTCAATTTAACTAAGATAAAACAGATTTATGTAAAAAGTGAGAATTTGTGTTGTTACATGTTACAGTAAACAGACAGTTTTGTTTTATTAATTATAGTTTTATATCTATATAAGAAATACATGGCACAAGTCAATCGACAAAGTTTGTCCCTTATATCCAAGCTGGATGGAACAAACTATGTATCATGGTCTATGAAATGTAGTCTACTTCTACGAAGAGAAGATATGTGGAACATAATTGAAAATCCACCAAACGTAGAGGAATGGGAATCCAGAGACTGAGGAAGATAGACAAAAGATAGAAGACTTTAAGCAGAAGAATGAACAAGCACTTTGCATCATAGGACTAACACTGTCTGACCAGCAACTTGTTCATATCTGCAGAGAGCAAACGGCTGTTGGGTGTTGGCAGAAGCTGAAGAGGATTTATGTCCGAGATAACGTTGGTGCTCACATAAATCTAACACGAAAGCTTTTCAGGACGCATCTCCAAACGAATGGTGATATGCTAAAGTCATTTGAAAACTATAAAAAGCATTTTTCAAGAACTGCACAAGAAAGAGCTTATTTTCTCTGAACTACACCAAGTCTACATAATTCTATCTTCACTAGACGAAAGTTATGATAACTACGTCACTTCCCTTGAAATTTTGCCTAAGGAAAACTTAACTTTAATTGATATAACTGGCAGATTGATTGAAGAGGCAAGAAGACTTAAAAGAAATCAGTTAAGGAGGGAGCAACCTCAAAAACAAGATATTGAATCTCCTACTGCATACGCAATTAAAAAGTGTTTTAATTGTAGAGGAAGAGGACATTTGGCAAGATTTTGTAAAAAAGCAAAGCGCCAGAATGCTGGCCAGAATATTAAAAATTATCAAAAGATAAATAAAAATTTAGAGTTAGCCATGTATATTAACGGAGCTGTAGAATATAATGTATGGGTGGTTGACAGTGGAGCATCCCACTGTATAACAAATGATAACAAAAATTTTATTAAAATGTCCAAAAGTACACAGCAGATATCGTTAGCCAATGGCTGGAAACTGAAAGCTAAAGGTCAAGGTATAGCATATTGTTCTTTCATAAAAGAGAATGTAAAAATGTTATATGTACCACAACTTAAGTTTAATTTAATTTCAGTTGGAATTTTGGTTAAACTAGGATATGTAGTTACCTTTAGAGGAGATAACTGCATAATTGAAAAAGAAGATAAGAAAATTACTGCATCTTTAAGAGGTGAATTATATGTTTTAAATGATAATGGTTTAGAGGTGGCTAACACGGTTTATGATAATAAGAAACCTCATGATGAATGCATTCACTTGTTACACCGATGTCTAGGGCATTTAAATTTTAAAATGCTTAAGAGAACTGTTCAACTATCTGAAGGAATAAGTTTGAAACCTTGTAATAAGTATTGGCAATGTTTTACTTGTAATCAAAGCAAAAGCAAGGTCATACCGGCAAATAGAGTTGATGGATTTACTATCAAAGAGCCTTTAGAAGTAATATTTGCCGATTTAATAGGTCCGAAAAAACCAAGTGTAGGAGGAGCTCGATACATATTAAGTATAATGGACCACTATTCTAGATATGGGTTTTGCTATTTAATGAAGAGCAAAACTGAAATGTATCTAAATCTATTTAATTGGATTAAATTTGCAGAAAGAAAAATTAAAAAGAAATTAGTAACTCTTATAACAGATAATGGTGCGGAATTTACAAATAATAAATTCCAGAATAGACTTAGAATGTTAAGTATTCAACATAAAAAGTCTGCACCATATAGGCCACAACATAATGCCTTTATATAGAGAGACAAGGCCAAACACTACAATCAATGGCACGTGCTATGTTGTCTGATTCAGGATTACCTGACAATTTATGGGGAGAAGCAATAATGTGTGGTAATCATATATTAAATAATGTTGTTAATTCAACAATAGGTGAATTACCATTCACACTGTGGCATGGTACAAAACCTGATTTAAGTTACATGCACACATTTGGAGCACCAGCATGGGTGCATATCCTTATACAACTCAGCACAAAGGACAGCATAGAACTAAAAGATTATTTTTTGTAGGATATGAATCTAATCACAGATTTTATAGATTCTGGGAAGCAGGTACATCTAGAGTTTACACCAGTGCTAGTGCTAAATTCCTAGAACATGTAGGATGGAATAGATTAGAGCAAGATTTAAATAACGAAGTAATTATTGAACACTATAAAAGACAAAAAGATCAGACTAGTCATAAGAAGAGTCCAATAAAAGAAGAAGTCCACGAAGAGCAAATAGGACCAGAACAAGAGGAAACAGTTGATCAGGAAGAGTTAGATAATCAAGAACAATTAATAAATGAAAGACCACCTGTAAGTCCTGTAATACCTAGACGTACTACACGTGTAACTAGACCACCTGATAGGTATCAAGCAAGTATAGTTTGCCAAGTAACTAAAGTTCCAACTAGTGTAGATGAACTTAGGATGTATCCTGCTAAGGATCAGGAGAATTGGCAAAAGGCAATGGAAAAAGAACTAAATTCATTAAAGGTAATGAAAGTATATGAAGATGCTAAATTACCTCCAGGAGAAAAATCCATTGGGTGCAAATGGATATTTAAAGTAAAAACTGGAAATGATGGGACTGTTTCCCATAAAGCTAGGTTGGTAGCTCAAGGATTTAATCAAACTGCATCTGATTACGATGAAGTTTTCGCACCAAGTCTTAAAGCATCATCTTTGAGAGCAGCTTTAGTGTGGGCAGCTAAGAAAAACTATGTCATTAACCATTTAGATGTAGAAACTTCTTATTTGCATGCACCATTGCAGCACACTATATATTTGAAAAAGCCAGTTATTATAAAAGACAATAAAGTAAATAGTAATGATTGTTGGAAACTCAAAAAGAGTCTTTACGGGTTGAAACAATCTGGCTTTGAGTGGAACCAATATATTATGAAAGAATTAAACAATATAGGTTTTAAATCTGGTTTAGCAGATCCATGTGTGTTTAAAAGAGAAAATAATGAAATGGTGTCATTATTGTTATTATTTACAGATGATATTGCTTTGATAACTAAGACTAATAATGAAGCTAATGAGATTATATCATTATTAGCCAAAAAGATACAATTAAAGCATTTAGGTGAAATTAAAAAGTATCTAGGATTGACAATTAACAAAACAAAAAATGGATTTAAAATATCTCAAGAAGATAAAATTTGCCAATTAATTAAAACGTATAAAATGGAACTTTGTAAACCGGCAAAGACTCCAATGAATCAGGAAGTTTGCCAAACTGATGCTCAAAGTCCCAAATTTGATAAGTCTATATATCAATCTTTGATTGGTAGCTTATCATATATAAGCAATTGGTCAAGGCCAGATATAGCTTATAGTGTTAATCAGCTGGCACGTTTTAATTCAGATCCACATCAATATCATTGGCAATCATTAAAGAGAATTTTAAGATATCTTAAAGGAACAATGAACCATGCATTGTATATAGAACCAAAGGGTGATTTGAGTCTTTTTGCCTATGCAGATGCAAGTTTTGCAACTGACATAAACACTATAAAATCAACATCTGGGATGGCTATATTATTTGGTAAGACACTAATAGGGTGGAGGTCAATCAGACAACAGCATATCAGCTTGTCCACGATGGAAGCGGAATTTTCATGTCTGTCATTACTATGCACTGACTTAATTTTGTACAAACAATTATAATTAGACATGGGTATAACTGTTGAAGATTCCATTATTGTGTATGAGGACAACCAAGCAGCCGTAAAGTTAGTTACTAATATTCTGTAAAAACTAGATCAAAGCATACTGATTTAAGATACTTAAATATTAGAGAATCTGTAAAGAATGGGCTAATTAAATTGGAATACTGCATGACGGAAGAAAACATTGCAGACCAATTTACAAAAGCTCAAGGAGTAATTAAGTTTAAAGAGAGTTGTAACAAATATGATTTAAAGATATAAATAGTTATATTTTTATTATTGCCTAAAAGGGGAGAAAGTTATCATGGTTTGTTAGTTAAAGTGTCTGCAACTTTAACTGTAAGAATGTAATTAAGGGAGTGGTTGTAAAAGCACCATAAAAGAAGCAAGGCACGGCAGCTTGCTCTCTCTGGCTTGATGATCCATAATTACTTGATAGACTGAAGACTGCGTTTTTCCCCTACTGGAACGGGAGAGAGAAAGGACTGTTGATTTATCAACGGTGAGAGTACTGATTTATTATAAGCGAACTGACATTGGATATTCTACACGGACTTTGCAAATTGAATATCCTTGAATGGACTGACTAAAACGATACATGACTAATGGACTGTTATTTTGACTATGCTATAACTCTAAATGGAATAAACTATATTTTTGATAGCACAAGCGTATCTGTTATTTTTACTGTATGTTAACTAACACACAAACTTATCTCACACATTTATCTGTATGCCTATCTGACTAACACTGCACATTCTGTTTAGCTTGTCTCCTTAACCTTGGTTGGGGAACCCAGGCTTAACACTATCTATCAGCAATGGACTACTTGCACTGAATAATAGAAGCTTCAGCCCTAAGGAAGATTCAGCTCTGCAGAACCGAAGACCTAACGATTAGCTAGAAAGCAAGAAATGCAACGATTTCCTGCTTTTTAGCTAATCTTAGTCTCCCAGCACAGCAGAACATGCAGAACAGATGGTCAGAAAAAAAAGGAAAAATAGCAACTTAACAGGCAAATTTTCCAGGTAAGGAGAGAGTGGGCAGGGAGTGTTCCCATGGGCCATGGATTAATTGCTTTGGGGGAGTGCTCTGGGAGTGACATTTCTCTGTGGACCATCAAAATTTAGTTGCAGACCACCAGTGGGCCACAGCAACCACTGCTCTATATAGTCAGTTCAAGGAAGAAAATTCAGAGTAGCAATAAAGGGTATTTTTTTAATTACAACAATAATATATTTAAACCATGATGATGGTATCCATTCACCCATGTCAAGTCTTAGAGATTCTATGGGCCAGGTCTCTTCACACCTTCTGATCTTGCATTACTTCTTTGAGTTTTTCTGTGCTCTGGTTACCAAATATAGATTCAAGATCTTAGCAAATACTAACATTTTTGTATTTTCATAATTTCTTGTTAATTTATCATCTGCATAAAGAGTGGCAAATGATATTAGTGCATGCTTTAAGCCAATTGGATTTTGGGACAGAAGGATTGTATGGTCTGAATAGAGTAGCATTGGAATATGTCTATGTGCTAGTTTCGGCAGGAAAAAAATGTTCTGACAGGTTGCCTGGGAATTTATATAAAGATTGAATAATGATGGAGCCAGAATACAGCCCAATCTGACTACTTCGTTGAGGGAATTGTTTTCATGAGATGGCCTTGTGAAGTAAATCAAATTTTTACTCAGAAGTTTTCATGCAATTTATACATCAATAGAAATAGCCATTTATCTCTTGTGAATTTACTGAATTTGTTCTATGGTCTGATTCTAGAAATTGAGCTGAATGCAGATTTAAGATTGATAAAAGCTGAATTAGGTTTGTCTGAATAGTTTTCTACTAAATGTTGTAAAATAAGTGCATGATTTAGAGGGAAACAATGAGCACTAAAACCAGCTTTTCAAGAAAAGATTGGACAGTGACTTGTCTGAAATGATATAGAATCTCCTGCTTGAGCAGGAGGTTGGACTAGAAAACCTCCAAGATCCCTTCCAGCTCTATTCTGATTGACTGGGCTCTACCACTTTGGGTTGCAAGTAATTTCAGAGGCTAATAGCTGATTTGCTGGTGCTTTTCTTGCTTAACAGTTAATTGGGTATTGGATTATCAAATGTCTAGATTTCAGACAAAATAAATTTGACCCAACACAAAAATTAGTAGGTTTTAATATCACACAGTGCTGGAACACTCAATAGGATCCACACCTTGTAGGCATCTATCGAGACTTTCTGTACAAATGGGGCAGAGTATCATCCCTGAATATGACATTGGACACTGGATCCTATAGTGACTAGCTGCCACTTGGCAGTTTATACAATAAAGAAAGTAGATTTTTTTTTCCAACTAACAAACATTGTGCTTAATTGGATAGGTGGCCTAGATATTAATATATATTAATATATGACATTCTCATGAACCAAAATATTTAAAATGTAACCATAACTTATATATAACTTTTTGAATCACTCATACCTTACAATTGATGACATATTTCCATCATGCATATACTATAGTATAGTGTATTCCCTTTGTCTATTTTTACTGCTGTTATCCATGTGGTCTGTGTCATAGGCTAAGCACACACATAAACAGAATTAGAAAGATATAGATGGATGGATGGGTGGATGGATGGATGGATGGATGGATAGATGGATAGATGGATAGATGGATAGATGGGTAGGTAGGTAGGTAGGTAGATAGGTAGATGATAGAGATTAATGGAGTTGGAAGGGACCTGGCAGGTCATCTTGACCCCTCCTCTCTGTGACAGCACTTCAAATACTGGAACACTGCTATCATATCCCCACTGGTCCTTCCCTTCGCTAAACTAGTCATGCCCAATTCCTGCAACTGTTCATTGTATGTTTGAGTGTCCAGTTCCCTAATCATAATGGTTGCTTTTCTCTACAACTCTTTCTAGAGTCTCAACCTTTTTTTAATAGTGTGTGACCAATATACACACATACATACATACATACATACATACATACATACATACATACATACATACATACATATAATGTTCCTTAAAACACGTCAAATGAAAACTTATTTATTACATTCATATTTCTTCCAGAACCATTCAAGGGACTTTGTATATATAAAATGTACTGCTCAGACAAACACACACACACACACACACACACACACACATTTGCAGAAGGTTTGCTATCCAAACTTTTATTAAACAGGTGTAATTTTGTTTAGGTTCAGCAAGTTGCAGCATTGAATGAGTTTAAATTAAGAAATATTCTGGCAGACCCACTGTTGCTTTTCTAAAGAAACACATTTTACCTTCTTTAAATATTTTGCAAAAAATCCCTGTTTGTCTACTGTAGCCAACCAAGACATACTGATTGAAATAATATTTGAGGATAAACTAAATATTATTACTAATTAGCAATGTACATTTTATTAATCTATTTGGTCTTGATAGGCAAGGATTTGGGCAAAAAACTTCATATACCAAAATAAGAAACAATAAAGCAAAGAGAGAAGGCAGAGCAATTCTTAGTTGATGAATCCTTTTTTCCTTGTCATTCTATGTGAAGCATTCCATCATGAGTAAAAGCTAAATATGCATGGCCTCATATTCTATCTCTGCCATTGGGCATGTCAGCTTCACAACTGAAGTCAAACATTGTGTATCATAACCATGTGTGTTCTTTCTATACAAATCATCATATAGCATCTAAATGATTGCATGACATAAAAATATATGATAAAATGTTCTAAATAAAATATTTTGTATATTTTTTTCTTAAATCATATTGGGTAAATTCAGTGGTGGGATTCAACTAATCCCACCACCAGTTCTCCAAAAATGTGAGGGTGTGCGAATACATGCATGCACGGCTTTCGCGCATGCGTGGCTTTTGCCTGCAGCGAGGCTTGACTAAGCTGGCTTTCAGGGTCACCTGTTCTCCTCCATCTCTGGGGCAGAGGCTGTTTCTCTCCACTACTGCTCTTGCTGGGAGAGCAGAGTGCAATTTAGCAGCTGGGAGCCACCTCTTTGGGTCCTCTAAGTGCTATCTGGAAAGTGCTGCGGGCCTGCAGCACAGAGAAGAAGCAGCCATATTAAATGCTATTTCTCAGCGCTTTCTGGATGGGACTTAGAGGACCCAAAGCAGCATCTCACAGTTGCTAAATTGCACTCTGCTCTCCCAGCAAGAGCAGCATCAGAGAGAAGCAGCTGCCAACCCAGAGAGCACATGGAGCACCTCCGCAAGTGAAGCCTTGACGGCAAGGGATAGAAGAAGCAGCTACAAGATCTCTGCTGCAGTGCTTTCCAATTGGATCTTCTTAAAAATAAGAACTGCCCGGGACCCAAACTGCTTCAGTCCTCAGCATCCCCCCTCCTGCAGACCTTCGGTCAAGCGTAGCAGGTAACAGGCCAAATAAATTGCTTTAGCCCATGGCGCCATGAGGCCAGATGAGGACAGCGGCACATGGACAGAGGCCCAGGGCAAGGCCAGAGCTGGGTTATGGCACTTTCCCTGACCCGGTCATGGTGAACAGCGAGCAGGCAGCATACATTGTTTACCTTTGGTGATAAGGTGAGGCGAGGGACAGAGATTAGCTGGGCCATATGGTGAAGGCAAGATATATAGGGCAGGGTGGGGCAGGGCAGAATGGGTGGGTGGGCCCAGTGGTGCAATTGGCTCTATGAGAGCGCGTTCATGCAGGTGCAGCACATCACTCAAAGACCGTCAGTGTCAGTGCTGATGAGGTGAGCTGTTTTTTTAGCTCAGCTGAAGTACAGCAATCCACTCTGCTGTGCAAATCAGCTGAGCTAAAAAACAAGGGAATTTAGGGCAGGAAAGGCCAAGGGGAGGGGGCAGGCGGGCAGGGCCAGCTAGTGGTGGTATTTGCCAGTTCACTGAACCACTCAAAATTTTCCCTACTGGTATGCCTGAACTAGTATGAATTGGCTGAATTCCATCTTTGGATAAATTTTAAAGACTTTTCTGTCTTTTGATTGTTACTGTTTCTTTATATTTTAATTATCACTAAATAATTCTTGCAGTTTCTTTATTCTGTTTCTAGATTCAACCTTCAACATTCCTACAATAACAACATCCACACTCCTACAATAATTTTTGCCTTTAGGTGAAGCTAAAGTTGCAATTGCTGAACTTATTATTGTTCTTGTTGAATTTCATTTTCTTATCAACCTCTATCTTATAATCATGCTCTTTTTTTTTCTTCTTTATTATCCTTATACCATAAGTATCTGTGAAGTTGGTTGGCTACATTGGCCTTCTAATCTTCATGGATTTTATCCATTCAACTATCCATGACAAACAGCTGTTATGAAAACATAATTTAAAATTTCAGAGAACATGGCCATCTCTGTCTTTTAAATATTCTTCTTTGCCCATGTTAAAGGTACATAAGATATGCTGAGATTTTGGCTACACATGGTGTCTATTTGAAAACGTCCCCAAATAATTTTTTTGAGGAATTCTGTAGATGCAAGTCTCAAAACTTTAAAAGAAAAATAAACAAAGAATACTTATTTTTTCATTTTATCACCTTATTATTTCTTTTATTTTTAAAGAATGGGTGATGATTATGTCAGATAAAATTACAAAATGGGTAATAATGATATCTCTGAAATTCTCCTGAATGAAAAATCTATGATAGGAGATTAGATATTATCTCATAGAGTATGACTAGAGACATCTTGATAAGATTTTACCTCAATTTAATTGCCTAGTAGAATGGAATAGTGTATAATATTAATTTGGCCATAGTTAACTATGCATATAATTTCCTGCTTATTGTATGTTAATTGATTAATTGGTTGGTTAGTTAGCTTATTATGTACTTTATTTATTTATACCCCACCTTTATTATTTTTACAAATAAATCAAGATGGTGAACATATCCAACACATCTTCATTTTCCTATTATCTACACAACAAGTCTGTGGGGTGAATTGGGCAGAGAAAGATTGCCTGGGCAAAGGTCTCTCAGCTAGCTCACCATCTCTTGCCTTCTAGCCAGGTGCCTTAACTGGTAGATCAAATAGCTCTATATCATTTTTTCCCTGCAATTGTGCCTTTTAAAAGAAGACAATGTCAGTACAAATCATAGCTGTCTGAATTCCAACTGAAAGAGCTTATTCAAACTTTAATTCAAGAACCTAAAGGACTATGGTCCATCTGCTAATTGCTTTCAAATCTCAGTCCTAATGCGGGAGTTAACATGCCTACAAAACTTGGAATTTAAGTATCTAGGAGTACTTTATCATTTTTTTACTTTTAAGCCATCTGTCAAAACTTTCTTCATTATATTACACTTTTTATTGCTGAGATTATAATCACACAATTTCTAGCTAGTAAACATTCTTCCTCATGGAGATACTGTATCTGCCCTTGTACCGATGGTTCAGTTAAATCTGCATGTGCTGCTCCGTTGCCTTTTTAGTAACAATATTTAAACAAGACTTATTTTTCTTCTGTTCCTACATGACCCAATTATGTTCAGGAATGTTAATTCCATCTAATCAGACAAGAAATGCTGTATAATATAGCAAAGTTCAGTATAACTGCTTTGAATGTGAACAACCAACCAACCACTGCTTCATATGATGACTTTTCTCATACTGTTGTATCTAGCTTATTCACATATCTTTCCATTTGAATGGCTTCCACCATTATAATACTTTATTCTAATAACTATTTCAATATGTTGCAGTATTAAAATATGCATAGGAATATAAAGCAATCAGTAAATACATACTGAATGAGGTATGGAGACATTATATAGGTGGCCCAATCCAAGTTAATAGTGTGATATTACAAAAATGCTCTGATATATATGGGATGTTTAACATTCAACATTTTTTGAGTGAATGCAGAAATATATATTGATGTCACAGTAGAAAATGCAATATAGTATAGCAATGTCTGTGTAGGCAATTGAATATCTACATAGATTTTCATTAGATTACATATTACCTTCCAAATTACACTACAGACTATAAAGAGCAAAATTGTTCTTTATAATGAGTAATAGTCAATTCAACTAGATAGCCATTACTGTCCAGCACTGATTATGTATAGGAGAAATAAATATTCACTCCCAGGCTGCTCTTCTTCACACAGCTTGCATACTGAGTCCGAATTATTGAAATGGTATTTATGTATTGGTAACTGTGAAAGATCATAGCTCAAGATAATTATAACAGAAGTCTTCAGTTCTGGGGAGGAAAAAATCTTCACCATCTGTTTTAGTTTGATTCAATTTTCTAAGGTCCAATTAAGAAACATTTAACATGTAGTCTACATAAGGCCTTATGAGAAAATATGACTGATACTTTGAGTTGCAATCATTCTTAGCATTTCAGTATATTTCAAACAGCAGGAGAATTTTATATATCCTTTGTTGGAATGATACTTTTTAATGTACATTTGCCTATTTCTTTTCTGTTATTGCTTTTTTCCCCCAAATAGATTCTTCAGTATCTATTTTCCTATAAATTCTCTGGATGTTGTGGAATTACTTCAGAATATTTTGCTAAACTTCATAATGTCTGAAATGTAACTATACATAGCACAGAGCAGTCATTTTGTTTGTGTAGAAACTTGATAATCATCAAAATGTCTGTAGTAGACAGGAACAATGCCAATTCTTTATTAATCATTTGTGTTGAAAAACCCTTATGTGAACTGTAGAAAAGTTTTTTAAAAAGTAATATCTGAAGGACAAACATTTGTAAGAGTATTAATGCAAAATTAACTAAGATCATGGACAAACCCACATACATATAGTTCAGTTAAATAGATTATATTTGTTATGGTTCTCTTGTATTAATTTGAAGTTGGGTTTAAAGGTTTATGCCATACACTAGTTCACACACAAAATGAAATGGCTAAATTCATGCAAATAAAATGAATTAAAAATCCAAGGCTATATTGTCATGTCACTGCATTTGTAACCAATACACTCTATCATTTCAGTTGAGAATTAGTAGATCTTACATCTGTTACTGAAAAATAAAACAAAAATGGACTTAAATGCACTGCAGAAAAATGGACTGTAGATTTTATTGTGGACTCTTTTGAAAAAGATGACTGATTATGAACCTCAGTTTGAAGACCAAGGGGAAATATTTTTTTCTAGAGTATTTCACACAGAATAAATTACGTACAAAATATGCCCATGTAGTTGTGACCAGAATTTTAATTTTCTATGTGGTTGTAGACTCAATTTTTTTTTGACAGGCTGTGTCCCCATGGAGTTTTATTCTCTTGTTTCTAAACTAAATTCCTTTCATTAAATCTTTTATCTAACTTCATTTTCCTTGAGACTGGCAAATTATCTGTTGGATCAAAGATTTAAGAAGGATGAGAAAGTAGTTGATTAGTTATCAGATTATATATCTGTGATTAGTAAAATGGGATTGTGATTTTCTTATAGTGAGAAAAATGAATGTATTAATTAATGGCTCTAATGTTCAAGTATTCATGCCATATTTTTAAATATTTTTATAGTTCTACAAAATACACATGGATAAGTGATTGTTAACTAAATCTGGCTTGCCCATTGACCTTGCTTGTCAGAAGGTCACAACCAACATAAATATGAGTCAGTTGCTAAGTCCCTGAATTTTGATCACATAACCAAGGGAATGCTGCAACAGTTGTGTGAAAAATGGTCATGTCACTTTTTCAATGTCATTCTAACTTTAAACAGTCACTAAATGAACTGTTGTAAATTGAGAACTACCTGAAATTCTCCAATCTTATTTCCTCTACTGATATCAAGTCTAGTTTCAGGTACTCATATTCTGTCTCAAAGTAGTAGAAAGAAGGAGAGAAGAAGTAATATTTATATGGAAAGAGAAAGTTTTAAATAAAGAATGTTTGAGTATACAAAGATAAGATCTTTTTTGGCAAGTTTTCAATTTTTTAATATTTTGAAAAATATATAACTGCTTTGTATTGATAAGGTATGACTGCTTTATATAATATATGGCTACACTGTATTTTTTTCATCTTCAAAGAGTATTGTATGCATTAAAATGTCAACTCTGATTTGAATTAATCCTGGAACAAATGAATCTAATTGTTATTAAATGTGTGAACTAGAGGAATAGTAAGTAAGCTACATTACAATGTTGTAAAAATGAATTATAATCTCACATTATATGCTAGATGACACATTCTACACATTTTGGAAACATCATAAAATGAGCTGTACATGTTTGTAAATATGCCCTGTTGATCCTACTTGCCTGTCTTCACCTTAGGCAGTTTGCAATCTACTGGTTGATGGCAGTGAATGTGATAAGATTCCCAGCTGGCAAACAAAAGGTCAGAATGTGCAATTCTTGAGAAACAGACAGACAGGCAGATGATACTTTAACAAAAGAAATGAAAGCATAAATCATTCAAGATGTATTGAGTGTCGCACTGCATTGCTGCCAATTATATTGTTTGGTTCTGCGCATGGGTGCAAGGAACAGAGACGAGACAGTGAACAGTGAACTTCAACTCTTTATTAATCATTCTGAACAGAGCAAAAACCTAGGGCAGCAGCAGCCCTTTTATAGGCAAGCTGCTGATCTAGTAACCAATGAGAAACGTGGAGTGTTAACCCCCTTAACCAAGGAGAGTGGTTCGTTAACAGCCAATCAGATTCTCCTGAACGGACCAATCCGATATCGCTATTATCGGCCAATCAGAAGTGCAGGACTAGAACCCTGCTATTTTCTAAAGGTTTGATAAAACTTTATTTAAGCGTTTTATTAGTTCATAACATATATGTAGATGGCTGTGGTGTCAAGCTGCAGGAAAGCATTCATTACATATGGAATTAATTTTAACATGAAAGTATTGGATTAAGTTATTTTTTAAACACACAGTTTAGAATTTGTCTAGAGACTGCCTTTTTTAAGATTCTAAATCCTGAAATGCAATTTAACAATTAGTTGATAAAATTAATATTGGCCAGTTTGATGTCAGTCATATCGGGGACAGCTGTGCACAAGCACTCTGCCAGCAAAAATGAGCTTCAGAGCTCCATTATCAGTGGCAACAGCCTCCTGCTATGCTTTGCCAATGAAAACAGAGCTTGAAAACACATGCAAACCCTCCAAACTTTGTTTTCTCTGGCAGAGGGTGGCAGGAGGCCATCACAGCTGAAAATGGAACCTGGGAGTACTTCACATGGCCGTCCCAACCTCTATTTTTGCTGGGAGAGGCACCATGGGCCAGTCCTTTGCTGTTTCCAGTGAGGCCCGTAGGCCAGATCTAAGCACCATACAGGCTGGATCCAGCTCTGGGCTTGAGTTTAGCACCCTGGTTTAAAGCTTCCAAACTACTCTCATACAGTAACTAAGTAGTTTAACAAATGTGAGCTTGTTAATAGCACTTATTCAGTGACCTCATATTAGCCACATATATCCAAGAGACCATTAGACAATAGAAAAGAGATATTTCCCCCAACATGACATAGGTAAGAGTGGAAATTTTCATGAAAGGAACTACCAATAAGGACGTAATGTAGGCAACATGCACTATATGTGGATTTGTTTGTAAATTCAGTATGAAATCCAAATTGTTAAATATCCAGGTTGTTAAGTTTTCTATATCTGAAATAAGTTGAGATGTTCACTTGCTACATTAGAAATCAAAGAATCTTGTCCTGTATATGTGTGTCCCAGAAAATTAGAGAGAGAAAGACATAGACAACCTAGAAATTTTATCACAATTGAAAGAAAATGTGATCATATCAGAAAGGTGTCCAACAACTTCAGAATGTGGCCCTTAGTGTATCAGGCTATAAATTGAAAAAAATATATACTATGTAGACAGAGGAACAGAAAAATAAAATGTGATAAGTGAAAAATAAGATTTTAGTCACGTATATCAATTTTCTCTATCTATGGGCAATGTTGAGTAAAAATCTGATTCCATAAGATAAGAGGAGACGGAATCAAAATATGATGTTGTCATTGGTCACCACTATATTGCAGTGGAAGAAACCAATGTTCCTATTGGTATTCTAAAAGAGTTAAAGAAAAGAACTTGCTAAAATTATTTCAAAGGATTTATATATATTTTAAAGGAATTTTGTCCACTAAAGTCTAACAAATTAAATTATATTATCAAATATGAAAAGGAAGTGAATCAAAACCTAAACATGTGGCTTATGCCACTGAACCTCATATTAGGAGTGTAGGGATTATAGCAATTGTCTCAGTAAGCAGGCACTCAAAGGCAATGTTAAAAAACCCCTCCAACTATTCTTTCTTACAGAATGGTCTTTTTAAAGTAATAAAGTGACCTTTACCCCTTAAATAAATCTGTTTCCTACAGATAAAATAGGGGATGCTATTTTTTCATCACAGTTGAAGTAAGGTTTAATTGTAAGCCCACTGGCAAGAAATGGTAAATACATATCTTGTCTTTTTGGGCCAGGCAGCAATAACTCTTAGGCCAACCCTGTTAAAGGTTTATCTGTTATAAATTCTATCCATGTAATCAGCCAGGTCCATTGTGAATAACTCATGAACTTATTTTAAACTAATAATCCAACAAGAAAAACACCACTAAATAAGAGCAAATATTCTTGTTCCAATTTTGAGCAGATTTCTTGGCTAAAAGCATCAGCAGCTATAATTACTGCTGCTTCCTGTTATTTTTCTCTTATTTTACTGGGATCACTGAAGACTATGCTTGTTGGTCAAGATTAAATGCTAATAATCCTTATATGAGATCATGATAAACTTTAAAACTGTTCCCTGCTATCAGTTTCATCTCTATTATATTGCCATTCCAGCAAAGCAGGGTAACAAAATAGCAAAGCAATAGTAATAGCAAAGCAAAAATGTCCACAAGGATTCATTCCACTGAAGTGCTATAGTTAGCTTTAAAAAAAAAAAAGTCTGGGTTGAAAAATATTTAATCAAAATTGCAATGTGTTTAAATAAGGACTGTGAGAGACAGTAATGTCAAAGTTGTTTATTTCACTTTTAAAGAAAAATATTATGCATGAATTTCATCATTTGGATTCCTGACACCCTGTGATCTAACTTTCCCTTCCATATTTATGACCACTGCAATTTTATTTATCAGATTATTTATCCCACTTTTTAAAGTATTGTAGAAAGAGTGATGCTGAAATATTGATTGCTAGATTTCTGATAGATAGCTCCTTACCACATTAAGTACACTGTTGTTTTTCATTAACCTTTACTTTAGGTGTCTCATTCAGTTTTCAAATTCTGTGGCAGAGCTCATCTTGAAGACAACTTGAAATGCTGCTTCAAATAAAGTGATATAATTGTATTTACTACACAGTCTTCTTCTCTGAATATTATATATCATACTCACATAACTATCTTGGTCAAATGCTACTTGTTCAATTTGTCATGGTGTTATCCCAGAAAGTTTGAGTCCTTTTACCTAATGTGTGGTCCCAATGAACCATACAAGATAGGTGGAATGTTTTTTTTTAAAAAGACTTTTATTTGCAAATCAAAGGGCTATCCAGGAACAAATTTCAAAGAGGCATACCCCTGCTTATTATACAATTATTATTATCCCTTATTATACAAATTTTGAAAACCCTACATTGCCATGACCCACAATGGAAACACACATTATAAACTAGTTGTTTAGAACAACCATCACATTTAATCTTCAGTAATCATAGTAGCATGGTCCAGCCTTTATATTATAACCTTTATAATATATCCCTTTATATTATCAATTATATTCTTTCTTACAAAAAAAAAAAACACCATTCCTAAATAACTTAGAATCAGAGTCTTATTCATCACTTTAATCATCAGGCATTCTTGATCAGGAAGGCAAATCATTTGACTCAAATTGTTGTCATCTTTTCCTCACAAAGCAGCTCAACTCCATATGAACATATACAACACATCATGACCATTTCTATGTGCTAAATAATTTGCAATATATCAATTATAAATGGTTTAGCAATGCATAATTTAAATAAGGATAAGGCTAAGGGAATTAAGATACCATATCACATCACTGCATAAGATGTAGGGCATGAAAGTAGGCATGCTCAGTGCTTTGACATAGCAAATCTAAACCATATAGAAACATATTTTCCAACCTTTTTTTTTAACAGAATAAATATATCTCACAAACTGAAAACAAACACATTCCTTGAACACATTCTTTAAGATGTACCCTTTTTTGCCATGATGGGTAATCCTCTTAGTCAAAACTGAAATCAAAAGAATGCAAGATCTTTGGAAAGGGGTTATTTTAAGATTTAAAATTTGGCACTGCATTTACCTTTTTAAATAATACATTTTTTGTATAAATGCAACTGATGACCTAAAATGAAAAGAAGACTTTTTAAAATAATAGTCCCCCAGTGATCTGGATCCTCATTTTATCAACCTCAGAAATATAGAAGGCTGAATTAACCTTAAGCCAGTCAGGATTGAACTCCTTGCTATGGGTACAGTTAGCCAGCAATACAGTATTCTAACTATTGCATCACCAGGCAGGGATGGGATTCAGCTGGTATGGACTGGTTCAGGAGCGGTAGTTCCAGTGATTGTTTGGCCTTGCCCACCTGCCTCTTCTCTATTCTGTGCTATATTTCCTTTGTTTGAAGCCCAGCTGATCAGCACGGCAGCCTGGATTGCAACGTCTCAGCTGTTTTTACTCATCCAGGCTGCAATAAAAGGTAAGTTTTCCTTCTATTTTCAAAAGTACTGTGCGTGCAAAGCATGTACCCACCAAACTGGTTGTTACACCAATTGAATCCCACCACTGCCACCATTGCTCATACTCCATACTCCATACCTTTATGTGTTTATAATGCCTCTCCTTCCCTATTTTTTTCAGTATTACTATTCCATACAAATAATTGTTCAATTCAATGCACACTCATCTGGGTGTAAGTTTTATTAAACATGATATAATTTATTCCTGAATAGACATGCCACAGATTACATAGCCATGATAATTAGCAGCATAAATAAACAGAGCTATCAAGTGATTTTAATAGATGACAGTATTGATGAGCTTTGTAAAAAACATTAAATAATTGTAAACCAAATGTTAAATAAAGTACATAACATTTTTCTTCTTTCACTTCACACTATCCATTTTACTTTACTTTGTCTTCCCACAGCCTAACCAATAAACCTGTATTGATCTATGATTAATAGTTTAAGCCTCAAAGCAAACTTGTGTGGCATCAAAAATGGGCAGAATATAGTGAAACAGGAAGAATATTATGATTGGAAAATATTTCAAATAATTTCATAGCCATTATTTCCCTGAAATATGTCTGCCTCTAAAAGTACATGTTTTTAAATATTATGTTTTAAAACTATTAAAATATACTAATGTTAAGACTTGAAGGCAGGGTTGGTTTATTACAGAATGCTGTATTTTAAGATATCAAAGTTGTTTGTAAGTTTTGAAAATGTATAAGTATCCCGATAAACCATTTTTATTCATGAAGGCCATGAGTTTTTTTCTTCTTCTTGACTTTGTTGCTTATTTTACTGCAGGCAAAGTTCCACAGAATCATTTCTTTGAATTGACTGTTGTATTGACTGAATACAAGAGAGCACATGAAAGCATTGAAGCAAATCATGTGCCTTTGAATTGCTTCAGAGACAATTAAAGATGACTTGAATCAGTGGTGGGATTCAAAATTTTTTACTACTGGTTCTGTGGGTGTGGCTTGGTGGGCGTGGCAGGGGAAGGATACTGTAAAATCTCCAGTCAGAGATGGTATTTGCCAGTTCTGTGAACTACTCAAAATTTCTGCTACTGGTTCTCCAGAACTGGTCAGAACCTGCTGAATACCACCTCTGACTTGAATGACTCTCATGCTTTGCGCAATCTCAAACATTGCAAAGTAGAAAGCAAAGAGAAGAAATATTGTTTAAAAAAATACAGATTTGGTTTTAATATTAACTTAACATATAGCAGTTTTGGCTTTTGTATTGCATCGTGTTTAAAGAAGCTGGACAATTGTTTAAAGTGTTTAAAGAAACTAGACCAGTGATGGTGAACCTTTTGGACCCTGAATGCCCAAAACATGCGTGTGTGTGTGTATGTGTGTGTGCTTATCCAAAATGCAAGGTGTTCACCTGTACATGTGTGTGCCCCCACATGTGCCCCCTGTGCATGTGTCCCTGCCCCCACACATGCACAGCAGACACCCAAAGGCCAGCAGGCTGACAGGAGGTGCAAACACATGCATGGTGAAGCTGAGCATGCTATAAGTTCGCCACCACAGAACTAGACAATTGATACGATGCTGTGTAACTTTTTCGTCATCCGTGGAGAAAACGATTTCAAAATTTTATTGTGAACCTTTAAAGGTATTCATCTAAATTCATAGGTTACTATGTGCTAAAAATTCCATCATTCTAGATATCTTTATCCATTATAGTTAGTATGCTTAATCACAAGTTATTTATTTAATGATTTTCCTTTTTAATCACTCTTATTTTAATTTCATATAAACATTCATAGATCTGCAAAGATGAAGTGAAGAAAACTAAGGCTCACAATGAAGAAAGGCTTGTGACAAAAGTAAAAAAATAACAAACAAAAAAAAAGCTTCTTCCAACATGTTTAAAACAAGAAAAAAGTCAAGGAAACAATAGGTCCTTTGCTGGAAGAAGATGTCTTTCACCTTTATGTTTGGTCTTTTTATGTCATGGAGAAAAAAATAATGATTTATGCCTAAAGAACTTGATTATTTGATTGGTTAATAAGTTATCATATTTCCAAACTGCCTGTTAATGGCAAAGCCAGCCCAAAGTACTTTATATAAATTTATTGTATTGCTACGCAGGGCATCAATTCATTGAAAAAAAAAATAGAAAGCTAGGTTGCTGTTGCTGATGAAGAAGAAGATGATGAAGAAGAAAACGATGATGATGATGATGATGATGATGATGACTTTGTCCTGAATTGAATATATCAGGATTCTTTCAAGTGGAGAGTCACACTTTTATGTTATAATGAATCATGGCTGTAATCCAAGCTTCCATCTAGGAAAGATTTATTCACAAAATACTTATTGCCATAGTAACCACCACACACTTGGAAGAGTTAGTGGCTATTATTCATGAAGACATTGTGCAAATACAGAATATTCTCTTGTGAAGAGTTTAGATTCTGAAAGAGATCAGACTTCTTTCTCATTTTAACTAAAATCCAAATTTCTTGGTTTCACATAATCAAACATTTCATGCATTTGGATATTATAAAATACTTAAATATAAGCAATTAAAGCAGTTTGTAAAAGCAAAGCAGGCTATATAAATGAAATAAAAATGTACTAGAAGCCAGCTATCGGTGGATAAGAATCTAACTTACTTATTTGACATCTGAATATGTTCTTGTTTCCATTTAATTTTGTACAATGCTTTCATGCTTTCTTTTATTATAGATAAAAATATCTTAAAACAATTTATAATGTATTTCATATATACTTTTTCAATTAATTTGCCAAAAATGCTTACATGCATGGTTTAAAACACTATAAAATAAAATACTCCAAAAGACTTCACAAAGAGACTAACAATGAAAATTGTTTTAGCCATTTACTTCACAAGTTACCTTATTACCAAAGGGAGAAAAAATGTAATTTTCAGCTGAGGTTACTTTTGGTCTACTTTTTAATATTTTTTTAAACATTTTCAATTCTTTTTCTAGCTCTCCTGTCATTTTGTCAGACTGTTCAGTTCCTGTAAGTGATATTGAATTGAATTTAGGCCATCTGTACTTTATCACAAACTCTTTTCCCTGAAGTATGCCTGGTTGTGGCACATTATCCTTAGTGGCAGATATCTTCCAACAGATTGATGGACTGCAGTTCACCTTTAAGTTTATATAACACAAGTCTATCTTCATGCTTTGGCGGGGGGGGGGGGGGGAATGTGTGCTGCTTTCAGAAAATGAAACCAAGACAAATTTGATATGGGCAATATAATAGTATGTAAAAGTTATTTATTTTTTCATCTAGGTTGTTCATAAGCATCCAATGTAAATATTTCCTGAGAGGAGAGCATAAAAATAAGATGATTAAAAATCATAACTCCAATCTAAATGTTATAGAAGTGCAGCAAGAAAATAAAAGCAAACTCTTTAAATAGGAGAAAAGGAAAACAGTATAATATATTTAAAATAGGAACCAAGAAGGTTGGTCTCAATCAAGGGTGCACAGGTAAAACAAAGGAAGATTAGCCATGTAAGAATCATGTCTTTAGTGCAGTGGTGAAATCTGCATTTTACTTCTAAATAAATAAAATTGTGATAAATATGATAATCATTACCTGTTTCCATTTTTAAAAGATAATTTAAAAAGACAATAACTCCAGAGTGGAATACAAATGGTTTCTCCAGCATAAAAGAGAAAGAATGGAAGACATATGTATTATTAGTTATTAAAGGTGACTATTTTTGCTTTGTTCAACTTTGTGAGGACTATTTATAGCTGAAACATTTATGCCTGAACCATTTTTCTTGCTCTCTCCCATCTTTCAAATTTTAACCTGTCTATTTCTTTTCTTTTTTTAATGTATTCCTCTTCCTTTTAATCTTTACATACTTCATGGTCATTAGGATGTTCTTTATTTTTCATGAGATATGAAGTTGGTGGCAGTGTAACATGACTTTGATCTGTCATATACTTCCCAGACATTCATCCCTGTGTATTTCAGATAGCTCCTCACACAAGATTTATGTTCCTAGCTCAAGAAAACCATATAGTTTTTATGCATACTACTAAACTAAATATATGGTGGACATTGAAAAGAGGTTTTTTTCTCTTTTTTGCATGTTATAGTTGGACTTAACATTTGCAAGAACTACAATGAAACAGTTCCATAAATAAATGATTTTACACACCAGGTTAAAAGTAAAATGAAATATTAAATGAAAAAAAAACTTCAATAACATACTTGTGTCTGTATGCAAACATTTAGACACAAAATACATTGAAGGTAAACTTTTTCCAAGGTTATTTACAACATGAATCACAAAGCAAAAGAGACTATATATAAATGTTTTAATATTGATTTTATTTACAAGTGGGAAATGTTGCCAACAGAAGGTTCTCATTTAAACAACTGTTTACTAAAAAGCAGTATGGACAATTATTTCTTCTATAGCTTCACTTTTGGATAGTTTCTTGATTTTTTTCATAAGTGTAAAGTTTTTTCCCTGGGGTTTGTACCCCAATTTGCACTCATATGTCTATTGCTGTAATCCCAAACACTAGAACTTTAAGTTCTAGGTTTCAGGAAAACTAAACACAAAGTGCTCTAGCTTTTAGCTTATAGGAATATGGCTATTATTTGCTCTCCACTGATCTGAAATTCACTATGAAACTTTTGTCTCACATATATAAATCAGTTAGAAATTAATTTTGTTCTAGAAATTTGTCCAGATTTCAAAATCTTCCTTCACTTTTTTTAAATCATGGTCTTTGGTTCAAGTATTAAGAGAGAGAGGGGGAGGAGGGAGGGAGGGAGAGAGAGAGAGAGAGAGAGAGAGAGAGAGATCCATGTGGACCATATAGGAAAAAAGCAGGTTCAAGAGGGCTTTTCTCCAGCAGCTTTTCACACCTTCATTGATGAATTAATTTTATAAAATATCAAAATGAAGGACAGCTACCGGTGATCAGTTGGCAAACATTTCTATTGCATGCACTAATAGTCAACTGGGGAGGAGGTGTATTTTGCAATGAACTAAAATTGAAGCCCACAAACTAGACAGCAGAACAAAATACTACATAGAGACAGAAAAAATGGATGGAATTTTGTAGAATTGTATTCTCCTATAGGATCATGTAATGTATTCTAACTGTCCAAAATGGTGGGTGAGTCATATTTGCTGTAAAGCTAAGTGTAATCTGTTATTTTCAGTTTGACTAACTGATTATAAAAACAGTTTCCATGATAATTAAAAATCTGTGAATTTAATCATTAGATTTATTCCTGGAACAAAAGAATAGAGTTGATTTTCAGTTGACTGGAAAACTGAGTTTGACTGATGCTTCATGCCAATTATCTCGATCAATCTTAATACAATGACTTAATAAACTCTATAAAGGCATAAAAAGCTCTGGGCTTTTTTTAAAAATTAGATTTAAATCGCTCAAAATGTTTATATATAGAATTGCATGTTCTCTTCCAATAAGTTTTCATTTTGTTATAATTATCTATACAGTATTTAAATACATTATTTTCAGCAAATGAATCTGTTTCTGTTTTGTTTTCACATCCTTGATAAGGCCAAGACAGAAATTGATTTTTCCCTGTCATGACTCTTAGATCTAAACTGCAACTTTATAAAAGCTTGAGCAATTTTATCATGTCTTTCATGGATGATATGACATGTTCAGTCAGACATGATAACAGATGTGTTTAAAAGGACTACAGCTTCATTTAATATCTAAACAGAGATTCTCAACTAGTCAAAAGATACAGTTTTAACAATATAGACATTATTTGTGTGGGAGGAAGGATGAAAACAAGTCTCCCCATCACTAAGTAGCATAATCTTTTTTAAAAAAAGCAAGATCATTTGCTTGTCTGGAACGTGAATAAGTGTGTGGAGGTTACTATATTTGGCCACTCACTGTTCTCGATTAATCATAGGTTAATTGGAAAAATACATAGCAATATCCTTGGTTGTTGGCTACTAAATACTAGGTGAGTATATAATATGGTAAATCTTATCTGTCATCTGATTATGGATAAGAGGGGTAACTTTGCATTACCAAAATCTAACAGGGACCAGACACTTCACTTTCTGAGATGTGCCCAGTTGGGTTTTGAATGTGACATCAGCTGAGATCCCAGGATAAAAATGGTAGGACTATATTATGTGAGGGGCCATCTCTACCCTTGTGTTCTACCCAACTGGTCCTGCTTTGCCTTTTACCCATCCAATCCAGCCCATTAGGCTTCAATAGCAAGAAACATTAGTTAATGGGGCCCAGCTTTCTACCATAAAGCTTCCTTATAAGAAATTCTCCCTCTGAATATTAGAATGACCCCAACCCTGCTGGCTTTTCACAAGGTCCTAAAGACTTGATGCTGGGCCAGATTATTCCTGTTCATTGAATGGGCATTGTGTTGTTTAAGTGTTCCCTTTATTTTTTTGAGCAATGTACAATTGTCTCATCTTACACTGGAAATTTGGGAGGGCACAAATCTCCAAACTAAATCTCTATCAGGAAGATCCAGAAAACACTGCCATATAAAATTATTCAGTGCCTCTAAACCCATTGCCAGTAGGTCACCTAATAATACTGGTGCTCATTTTGCAATGCTTCATTTTTGCTAGGAGTGTGGAGCAATTTGTCTCTGATGGAAGTCAGAGAAATGACATTCTGCCCAATGTGTCTTTATAATGTCAATTTAGCAAATGCATTCAAAGACCAAAAGTCAGGCTGCACAAAATTTTCTTTTTCTGTAAAAAGCATTCCTTTCCTTTAGCACAGCTTGCCAATGCAAATCTGCAAGGCCTAGTTGAGCCCTTTAAAATGATGATAGCTAACAAGGAAAATCTTACTTTGTGCTGACAGATGTGGCATATCCCAAGGCAACATGAATGGGTGCTATGATAGGATAAAAAAGAAAGAGAGGGAGGGAGGGAGAGAGACAGAGACAGAGAGAAAGACACACACAGAGAAAGAGACAGATAACTACATTTGAGGACAAAATATATATTAATTTCATGTAACAAAGTGCTGCTCATCAATGATCTCCATGATCAGCTAGAAATAAGGTATAAAAGCTGAAATTTTGCCATTGCCTTCCTTATTTTGTCCAGAGTTTGTATTCCTTATTGGGATGAGGAAAACAGTACTTTTAAAAGTCTGCATGATATTCTGTATCTACTCCCTTTGCATTAAGCAATGCTAAAAAAAATCTCCAAAATATAGTTGTACTGTGCAACAGGGCAATATAAAAAAATAATTATATGGGAATTAGGAAATGCTCTTTGGAATGAAAGCAGAACACCGAAGGTATCAGAATGACATAGTAAAAAAATGTTAGTGAGGAGAATTGTTGATAAGGGAAAAAAAGAGCAGTCAGGAGAATGGAAAATATGGTACAAAAGAGAAGCAGGAGAAAGGAAGGAAGCTGATGGCAGATACATTAATTGCACAGAAATGAGTAATTAATTTTGAATACTGCAGGGAATTCCATCTAAGTTCCTGAAGGGCAGTATGCTGCATCTGCAATATGCTGCAATACGTTGCATTGATTTGCTATATGGAATGCAACTAAGTCTGAAGAATTTTGATTAAATTGAAGATACTTGCATGTTAAGATGTCAAGGAGTATTACCTTCTTCTACACCCTGAGGGTGTTATGGATTTTCTAAATTGTTGATTATGCTAGATTACAAAATATTGTATGATGATTAATTGAAAACAAAGTGTGACCATTATTTTAAGGTCATATGTAACAGCTCCTAATAACATAAACATCATGAACTGTTCAGTTTAATCCAAGGAATATTCACTCTGCAAAGTGTCAAACTAACTGCAACTTTAAATATCCCTGAACATCTTTAATGAACAAGTACCCAAAAATATTTTGAAAAAGGTTGGATATGTTCATCCCCAAGATTTATTTGTATGTTTTTGTTTTTATCCTAGTCCACACATCCAGCTGCAACATTAATAACAAAGAAAGAAACAAAGGAAAAAGACAAAATAAGGAAACTGCATTAGACTTCTTGTGGGAATCCTTTCTTCCTTCTAGTTTTTACTAAAAGTTTTGCCTAAAAGTGAAATTCAATTATTTTTTCATTGTCCTTACTTGTCTATTTGAATTCTAGTCCCAGAGCTCTTCAGTATCTTCACTGTTTAATACTTTGACTATTTTGTGTTCCCATCAGTTCCTGCTTGCAAGGAAATTGTATTTCTTGCTGCTGTATCATTGTATCATTGCTGCTCCTTTGTAATGCCATTGCTTGAAGTCAGTCTGTACAATCTTCTTGCAGCTAATTAGGTAGTCTATTGTTTTTAAGCTTCTCTGCTGAAACATTTGAAGACAGATATTTGCCATATGTAGTAGTTTTCTTAGTTCTGGTTTCATATGCATTTTTTTTAAGTGCTAGGTCTTGTGCAACCAGAATTAACCCCTTTGCCTCTTTCTTTAACTTCCTGTTTTTAGCCATTCCGATATTTTTTTATCTGATTTGTCTTTGAGTTTGTGTGTGCATATGTATATGTGTGGTTGTGTTTGTGGACCATGTAATAGTTTGCCTTTGCCATAGCTCTATCCTATTCTATATTTTGTCTTTCTTATAGGACAATTTGGTCTCTTCAGTATTCAGTAAGTGTTTCTGATATACTAACTTGAGTATTTCTTCTTCACTGCCCTTCAGATATTGTTTCTTCTGCAACCATGTGATATATGTTCAACATTTCATATCTAGCTAGGAATATTTATAAATAAAGACAGTCAACATTTCATCCATTGCTGCATATATGAAAGACATCATCTTATTGTTATTATGGTTGGTTACACAGTCAGCCAGATATTTAGACCAGATTATTTTTAATTTTGTTATCTTATCTATATAGCTATCTCTCCAGGTAGTAGTTCATAGACAACCAACAGTTACCATTTTACATCCAGTGGAAATTATGATAGCAAGGACTATGGAAAACACAACAAAGAGGCCAGTAAAGATAAAGTGAAGGATCTCCTAGTGAATGTGAATATTTTCTAAGTTGTCAGGCTCTAATGAAATGCACTCTAGAATATTGAAATAGCTAATTGAAGAGATGTCAGAAATTTTGTCATTTGTATTTGAGAAATTTTAGAGGAATGGACAGGCATTAAAAAACTGAAGAAGAGCAAATGTAACACTTCTCTTCAAGAGAATATAAAAGGGAGATAATTATCAACCAGTAAGTCTAAATCAAGTAATAAAACAGGACATATGAAGATGCTGGGACAATGCTGGGATTGATAACAGCGAATATGTTGAGTCACAACAGATCATAGGAGTAAAAACTTGTCTCCTTTGAGAAAGTAATCAATCTAATGCATAATATTATTGTGGAAATTTTATAACATATAATGTTGAATGTGGTCTAATCACATGTAATATCATAAGAGTAAAACAGATGGAACTTGGATTCTGGAAGTTAACAGAGACCAGACAACTTTGTAAATTTCCCTCATGTGACAGGAGGCAATATAATAAGAGAAAATAAGAGAGAGAAAGAGAGTACATGGAAAGAACTGCAGCTAGAACTTCAGCTTCATCAACTTCATGGGATAACAATAGTCTCTTCTGTATCATTTAGTGATGACTATATTCTTGCTAAATATCCTACAGCTTTTAACTTCCCCAAATTTGTCTTACTTTAGTTCCTGGCATAACAGCTAGCAAAGAGGTAGCTGACACCACTGCATATTAAAGATCGAGGTATTTTAATACCAACTGACAGCCTTTTAAGAACTTCTGCATTTTTCGCTTGATTTACAGGAATATAATACTATTACCACTAATAGGAATTGTGAGTGTAACCCTTACTGTTAAAAAGCAGGATAGCTGCATATCTGCATATTCCTACTTTCTAAGGGAATACAAGGCTAAATATTTCTTTGCTAATCCTTGGGCTTTGCTTCTAAGATCCTGATTCAGAATCTTATTATTAACAAATGGAATAATAAGAGCTCTTTTGAATTAGAAAAGTAATGAATTAGAAAAGTAATGCCAGAGGAGTAGCATACTAAGCAAATCAACGTTTCCTCAAGCTAGCATTAGGGGAGTACAAACACACAAATAAACTTGTCATACACAAATTCATATAGATGTTGTGTTCCTCCTCAACACAGTCTTGGTGAATTGGCTATTGTTTTAAAATCTTAGCTGTTAAAATTAGGGAAAAGCTGCCTGGGCATGGAGATGTCATTTCCTGATGACTGATTCGGTTGTTGTATTTTTCATCTCACAGATTTTGAGCCAGTTCGAGTAGGCATCCAATGTTAATAAAAATATGTGTCCATTCGTAGGTCTCGCAAAGTCCAGATGAATACGGGGCCATGGTCCCCTGGGTGTTTCCCATTCTGTTGGGGTTGCTTTCGGTGGGGCATTGCTGACTTCCTGGCATTTGTGACAAGTCTTTACCCAGGCTTCGATCTGCTTGTCTGTACCTGGCCACCACGCATAGCTTCGTGCGAGTGCTTTCATGTGCACGATGCCGGGGTGGCCATCGTGCAAGGTTCTCAGTACCACTCACTGTAACCGCTCTGGGACAACGACTCTATCACCCCAAATGATGCAGCCTTTCTGGGAAAACAGTTCCGTCTGTCGACTTTTGAAGGGAACGTAGTTGTCAGGGATTTGGTCCAATGGCCATCCATGCTCTACCCAGCTCAGGACACATGCTAAAATCGGATCGCGTTTAGTTTCAATCACGATGTCACGAGCTGTCAACGGCGGTTTTTGGAGTGTCTCGATCTGCAATGTTGTGACCGGTCAGAGCAGGGTTGTCAATGGTTTCTGGAAGTGGTGCACAATTCAATGCGTCAGTGTAGGGAATGGCAGTGTTGCAACTTATAATTATAGGCAGCCAAGAATTCTGACCAGCGAGTCATTCTGGGAGATAATATATAAGGGGTTGGTTTATCTCCCACTATTATTCCCAGTAAAGGTTTGTGGTCAGTTATTATAGTGAAAGCTCGCCCATAAATATATTCATGAAATTGTTTAACAGCAAATACAATAGCAAGAGCTTCCTTATCGATTTGACTGTAATTGCGTTCTGCTTTTGATAGCGTTTTTGAAAAATAGGCAACAGGGGCTTCACTTCTGTTTGGTAAAACGTGGCTCAAAATGGCGCCCACTCCGAATGGTGATGCATCACATGTAACCATTAAAGGTAAAGTCTTATAATACTGCATCAAAACAGCGTTGGAGGTCAATAGGTTTACTTGTTGAAACGCATGCTCCTCTAGGTGCCCCCAAACCCAGGTTGCTTTTTTGTCCAATAAACGATGTAGGGGTTCGGCTAAAGTTGCTTTGTGAGGCAGAAAAACGTTATAAAAATTGATAAGGCCTAGGAAAGCTTGGAGATCAGCCTTATTGCGGAGTTTTTGGGCATTTTTGATTGCCCTAAGTTTGCTATCAGTGGGGTGAATGCCTTGTTTATCTATTAAATATCCTAAAAATTCTACTCGATCCGTACATAGTTGACACTTGTTTTTTTTAACTTTGAGACCCGAGTCTTTAAATCTCTGAAGAACCAACTCCAGGCGCTCCCTTAGTATTTCTTGAGTCGGAGCAGCAATTAAAATGTCATCAAAATAGGGGACAACACCTTTTATCCCTTGTAATAGTCTTTCCATCAAACTTTGAAAGATTCCCGGGGCCACGCTTACTCCGAATTGGAGTCGGTTACATTTAAATGCACCTAGGTGCATAACGATCGTTTGGGCCTCTGCCTTTTTTTTGTCTACAGGCAGTTGTTGGTATGCCTGGGCTAGATCTAGTTTAGTGAAGACTTTTCTGCACCCCAGGGAATGGAGAAGGTGTTGTACCACCGGTACAGGGTAAGCATTTTGCTGCAGGGCGTGATTCAGGGTGGCTCGGTAGTCCCCACAAATTCTTAACGATCCATCCGGCTTGATGGGTGTCATGATCGGGGTTTCCCAGGGAGAATGGTCGGTTGGTTCTAACACCCCCTGGGCTATTAATTTTTCAAGCTGCTCATCAATCTTTGGTTTAAGGGCAAATGGAACTCGACGAGGCTTAAGGCGGATGGGAGCTATTTTGGGGTTGAGGTTAAATGATATTGGGGTCCCCTTGTACTCGCCTAGTTTATCTGCAAAGACGTCCTGGAATTCTTGGATGAGAGCCTCTTCCCAGTCATTACTGTTGGTTTGGTGAATGCCGGCTACTTCAATTCCAAGTGGAGCAAACCATTGGAGGCCTAACAAGCTAGGCCGATCCCTGTCGACTACAGTCAAGGGTAGAGATGCGGTACGATTTTTAAATGAGACACGGACTTGGCTGGATCCAACGACTGGAATTCAATTTCCCTGATAATCTTTGAGTATGATTCTTTAGAATCGGAGGTCTTGTCGCCGGATGGTAGGGATGAGTTGTTTGATGGTCTTCCAGGAAACCATCGAGAGAGACAACCCTGAATCGACGTCCATCATACAAGGCTGGTTTTCAATGGCCACCTTCACCTGGATCTTCTTGGCGTCCAGTGATGAGGCGTGACCAATCGTAATAGTTTGGTGCGCCTCTTCTCACTTCATTGAGTGGTTTTGGGGTTTGTTTCTGTAGGAGTGGTTGTTCCATTGATGGTTCAAGGGTTCTTGCTTTACAGGACGGCTTCCTGTGGATTGGCGATAGTTAGCCCCCCTCGGGGGCTGGCTGGGTCCTTGTTTGCTTCTACAGACCCATCCGATGTGGCCTCTTTTCCCACACACATGGCAGAGCACGTCAAGGAATTTGCAGTCTGATCGGGGGTGGTTTGCCCCACAACCAGCACATTGGTACTGCAATCTCTGGCATTGGTCTCATTCAGACCGGAACTGGTTGACCTCTTCTTCATCGCTTTCCGATGACGATTCAAGGTCCTCGTGGTGGGCTGTTGTTGCCTTTTCTTCTAAGTGAGGTGAAACCGCTGGCGAGTTGGCAAAGTGGGGCGTGGGTGCGGTGCATTTGGGCAGCCAACTTCCTGGTTGCTTCTGCTGTAGTAGCGTCAGCTATGGCATCTGTAAGGCTAATGTCGCCTTTCGCCATCAGCTTACTCTGCACCTCTGGTGCATCTAATCCCAGAACTATTCGGTCTCTCAGGGCTTCTTTGAGGTCGGCAAACCTGCATAGGCCTCCCAGATTCCGGAGATCAGCTATGAAATCAGCAACACTTTCGCCCTTCTGCTGATCTCTCTGGTAAAATTCATGCCTTCTAACGAGCATTGGTACGGTCGGTGCATAGTGGGCCCTTAGCAGGGGTTTGAGGACGTCCCAATCCATTGACTTCACTTCTGCCAGTTTCGCTAGTGCCTTGGCCATCTTGCATATGGTCGGTCCACAATGAGTTAGGAATACCGCCCATTTCTCTCCGATGGTGGCATCCTTCAAATTGTTGGTTTCCAGAAACATCTGGAAGCGATCCATATATGAGTCCCAGTTTTCTTGTGCCAGGTCGAATGGAGTGGGTGGTATGACGCTGCCGGACATGGTTCCGTCGTTAGTGCGTTTCAGCCACGTGCTCAGTTATCGCTCAGTAGTGTTCAGTCTGCTCTGACGTCTCCAAATCCCATCCTCATCGCCAGTGTTATGTTCTACGCATGGCGCAAGAAGTGGAGACGAGTTGATGAACAGTGAACTTCAACTCTTTATTTAAGATGGTGCAACAGTTCTAAAAATGGCCACAACAGCCCCCTTTATATAGGCAAGCTCTTGGGTATTTAGCCAATGAAAACACAGGCACGTTAGCTCTTTTAACCAATGAGAAAGGCTCGTTAATAGCCAATCAGATTCTCCTGAATGGACCAGTCCGATATCGCTATTATTGGCCAATCAGAAGTGCAGGGCCAGAACCCTGCACTTTACTTTAAGGTTTCAACAATCTTTATTCAAGAACTTTTATTAATTCACAACAGATACAGTAAAGCATTCTTCTTAAGATTTTGTTTCAGAAAGAAGGGAAAAAAATTAGCAATGTCAGTACTTGAATGTTTATGAAGGTTCCCAATCATCCAGATCACCACCAAGTATGATTACTACCACCTTGTTAAAAAAATAATACTAATGTTGCAGTGGTAGGATTCAATTTTTTTTTTTACTACTGGTTCTGTGGGCATGGCTTGGTGCGCATGGCAGGAGAAGGATGCTGTAAAATCTCCAGTCAGAGGTGGTATTTGCTGGTTCTCCGAATTACTCAACATTTCTGCTACCGGTTCTCTAGAACTGGTCAGAACCTGCTGAATACCACCTGAATGTTGGATGTATTGTTTATACTGTTGCTGTATCTTAGGGGATTTGAACTGAGACAAGTACAAAACTTTTTTAATATATAATTTAACAATTTAAAACTGTAAAAAAAAGGAAAATTCAGGATTGTTCAGAGCTGCAAGATGGGAACTATATAAGTTTAATAAATGAATTCAGTTGTGTTTTATTTTTTCTATATAGCATTAGAACACTTTCTGATTGAATGTATAGCTCTTAGCTTAATTTATTTCATCAAGATCAAGTAGTACAGATAACATTGGCAAATATATTTTATTTATTCTTTTGTTTAATGGAATAAAAAAGAAAGGATACTGAGGGAAGTATCCCCAGCCATTCATTCTTCGCTCAATTCCCTGCCATTCAATCTCTCTGCCATTTCCAGGGCAATAGGTTAGAAATTACATTTGAAACAAAAGGTGAGAAATTACAATATACTGGATTCAAAGATTAAAATTAGCAAACTGCCAGAGACTACTCAGGTAAACATTCCTTTCAGAATGCTAGAGTTTCTCTCAATAAATAAAGACCTTTCCTCCACAAGATTGTCATCTCCATCTGCAATGTTAAAAAAGAAGGAAACCTTGGCTGCAATGGTAAATAAGTAGGACAAAATCCAGCTCAGCAGAATGCTTGACCACAGTGTTCTCCCTTTGGGAAATCTGATCAATTATTTTTTCTTGGAATTTTGAGCAAATAAGTGCTTTTTTAAAAAAAAATATTTTTAATTTTAATTATGCAAATACAACACAATACATCCAATTTATCCTTGTTATACATAAATATATTTTACTTCATTATTTATAATCTTATTAAAATATTAAGTACTAATTAAACTAATCATAACTTTTAGTATTTCAACCTTGTCTTCTATCCTCACTCTTTTTGCTTTTGGAGAAAAAAGACAATACTTCCTTACAGAAGGGGCTATTGGGGGAACCTTAATCTGTGTCCATCTCCAGCCAGCAGACTATGTATTGTACTCTTGGAACAGAGTTAGGGTGTATGGGCAGCTTTACATTGGGAAGATATGATAGAAGGTCAGTAGCTGGTTTTATGTCTTTTATAAATCAAGACAAAGCAAAAACTTGGAAAGTTGCCCAGGATCATTTTAAAGTTGAGCAGACTAAAAATTAAATTCATAAATCGAAGTTCGCTGTTAGACAAATGTAATATTTAGCATTTCAAAATACAATAGCACTAAATTAAATAACTAACTCTTTTGAACTAGTCCTTTTTAATTGAAAAGGAAAAGGAGGCGGTTTTCTGAAATTTACAAATAATTCTATTGGCTGTTTGTTTCAATTCTAGATTTGAAAGCTTTATCTGCCTCTCTTTAAAGTATTCCACAATACACACACACCCAACAAAAAATCCAAACAACCTTGCATGCAAAGCTGTGATTAACTTTATAAGTGCAGTTGGGATTTTTAAAATGTATTGTGCCATTCTTGCTAAAATTATTCTGTAATCTTGTGCTTAAGCCAAGTTTTGAATAATTCACTGATGAATAAATTTGTAACATTTGTTACATTAAATACTTGGAGCATTTATTTTTCTTTGCCATTTTTTTTTAAAAAATGCAGCTGCCTAATAATCCTGATGTATTGCATTTCAATTAAATTACACAGGTCTTGAAAAAAAAGCAGTTTGTCCAGATCTGTTTAGTGTTGACAGCAAATGTCTTTTACCATTTTTTCTACACTATCATAACCAGAGATATTATGTAATATAAAGCACTGTCACATATGAACACCAAATGTTTTTCATCAAGCATTATGCAAAGCTGCAGAAGGCAAGAAAATAATCTATCTTGTATTGGAAAGATACAAATTTGAACATAAAGTAATATTCAGCAGATATTTCCACTTCAGGTTCAATTGAAATGAAATGTGCTCTCTCTCTATATATATAAAAAAAACCTTATGTTTGTAGTCTTCACCATTTCTAATTATTTGATCTCTTTTCTAGGTTTGTTATTCAGATATGACAATTTTGTTTTCCATGTGGGTAGCATCTAATGAGGGCCAGATCCCAGAATTACTAACAGCAGACAAAACAAACAAGCATGCAGAGCCATTTTCAAAATGCTAGTCTCTGTCTCTGTCTTTCTCTATTTTTGTAAGCACAGAGGCTTTCATACTGAACAGCTTACACATTATAACTGCATTCCTAAAGTCATTATCAAATATAATAGTTTATTCCATTTTGATGCAATTAAAACTAAAAAAAAAAAAAAGCAATAAGATCAGTTTTAAGGTTTGTGATAAGCAAATGTGAATACAGGAACAAATTATTACCCATTTGCTCAGAAACCAATGACTAAATCTTCTTGTGAACAATAAGAAATAAGTAATAGCAATAGTATTTAGGCTCCTGCACTGCTCATAGTACTTTACAACACTCTCTAGGATGGGAGAGGAGGGCTATAATGTTATCACAGGGGATCTGTGAAGGCTTAATTTTTTTAATTTAAATCTTGAGTTAATTCTTGGGAGTACTTGGCCATGATCCCTGTCCCCAAAAGGTATTTAAAGGGCAGGGAGGTCTGTGGTGAAGAAAAGGTTGAGAATCATTGCTCTAGACTGTTTGCACTTATTGGCCCCAATAATCTGGCTCCTCATTTTAAATACATTTATTCATTTCTTTTAATATTCAAACATGAAGTGGCCTGACAATACTTGTGGGGATATAGTTTTCTCTTTGGTAGTTCCTTGAGTAGGACATTGCTTATTTCTTGATCATTTGTCTAATGTTAGTCCATGTTTGTCTGGATACTGGCTAATGATGAGAAGATGCTCTGGTATTTTTGTTTTCTTTTTTGTTTTTGCTTTTGTCTGTTGGTGTGTCAACACAGTTTATCTCTAGGTACCTTTTCCCATTTACCCATTCATTCAGATTCACAAGGATATTCACTTTTTCCATTCACTAGAATTTGTACATGAAAGTTCAGTAGAGCAAACTGCTTCAATATCAAATAATTCAATTCAGATAATTTGATCTGTATCATTTTTGTACAGATACAATTTTAATTTGCCTATATGGCAGTTTTGAAACATTTGTGGTTTAAAATATTTTGTAATCAAATAACAGGGCTTTATTTCCCACTGATAGTATTTTATGAAAGCTGATAAAGGATAATACCCATCTATAACATTCACCTTTCATATCTAAAATTGTCTTATTATCCTAAGGAGTACATGCATTGTTACTTATTTATAGCCAATGGTCTTATCACAATGTTCAATTATAGAAAAATAGTAAAGCAATATTTCAAATTAATTTGAAAAGATATTTTTTAATATAAAACCAAAACTAAGGAAGCATTCAAGAAGAAGAATTTAATTGATGTAATATATTAACTGAGCAGCTGAAGATTAAATCAAAGCAAATCCATTCTTGCTCTATAATATGAAAAGATATCCAGCACATGTTTCTTAATTCTAAATAGTGGTGATGTCATATTACAAGAATAAGACATTTTTAAAATACATTTCCCCATATGGTTACAAAAAGCTAGATTTTTTTTTCAACTGTAAGACTTTACTTGAATATAACAAATGTTTAATTATGTGAAAGTCAGTAAAGGAAAAAAAAATACAGACCCAATTTGACAAGCAGAGGTACAGAAATATACTACAATAATTTAGATTGTTAAATTTAAGCATCCCATGAAACAGAAACACTATTTTGATAACACAACATACTTTTATTTCTGTATGAGATAGAAACAAGTGTGTGTGTGTGTGTGTGTGTGTGTGTGTGTGTGTGTGTATGTTGTAAGCTGTGGTGAAACATGCTAGCTGGGGAATTCTGGGGTTGAAATCTACATACCTTAAACTTGCTAAGGTTAAGAAACACTGCTCTAGAGCATGCCAATAGATGTTACAAACACTCCGCATAAAAACCAAAATATCAGTGTAATATTTTGACCTGTGATGCTTAAGGAACCCATTTTCCTTTTAAAAATTTTTGAAGTTCTCTATTGTTTATGAGAGTATTCATTCAGTAGTCATATATTCTGAAAGCATTTTTATTGAATTTTTATTGAATTTAATAGAATGTATTATTTCATCAAAATGGAGGTATGTTGTTTGAGGAGCATGTTTTCTAGCCAAAAAATGTATAGAACCACCCCTGATATATAATTGATACTTTGTTTCAAGTAAATTACTTCTTTGTTTCACTTTTTGGTAATTATCCATCATTACAAATATTAACTATTTTTGCTGTTTCAAACAATAACCTGGGAATTTATTATTATTAATTTATTATTATTAAGAGTTTGTAATTATACCATATTAGACATAATGGAACCAGTAACTTACTAGAAATCTTAACTCAAAGGACCTAATATCATACAGTAGTTAATTTAGCTACAATGTAAAAGTAACTTGATACACTAACCAAAATAAGTGATGTTCATAGAAAGAAATTGTGAAAAAAGGTGAATATTAATACTGTGACAATGAAAATATTTAAAAATAATAATGGCATATGAATAAATATAAATACAAAGGGACTAATAACATTGTGCAGGATACCACCAAACAAATGCCATTCCTATCTATAGGGATTCCTGGTGAGGGAATTGTTAAATTTTCCCTTCATGACTTTTGAGAGAAGGTCATCAGATCATGCCATGGTAAATGTTCTTCTATGAGAAACAGATAATTATAAATATGTATGGGTGGCATAACAGATACTACCAAGGTCTCTATAGCAAGAATAAAAAAGTTTCATGTCTGTTATTTTGTAGGTTGAAATCAAGCAGTCTCTTTTTAACTTCAACTATGCCTGTTTTACATCCAAGACAATGGATTGAAAACTAAAGTAGACAAGTTCACAGACTAAACATTTCTTTCAGAAGAAAGTGTTTTTAGCTACCAGGATGATGTGGGCCATACGGGCATATAATGGCCAAAAATCTAATCACCATGATTTTCCCCGTCATGCTTCAGATATATTACTCCCTATCTATTACCCATCTACTTACTGGCAGCACATGTTGATACTTGCATCTGTACATCTATATTTGCTGCCAGTAAGCGGAGGGAGCCATGGTAATAAATAGGGAGTCATATATCTGAAGCATGATGGAAAAAATCATGGTTATTAGATTTTTGGCCATTATGTGCACAATCCACACTATTTGTTATGATGCTATGGAACATTAATAATTTGAATTTCTGCTTAGTAAATTTAAGAAATAACTTCATTATATAGAAACACCTGCAATTAAATCTGTGACATGTTTTATTTTAAACTGTGTTTTCATAAACTGGTGATAAAATAAAACACTTATAGCTGTTACAACTAACTTTGCAAATGAAAGCAGAAAGAAAAAGTTTGGTGGTACATTAATGTTATACAATATTGGGAAAGGCAGAGCTGTTTACTGTTGCTGTTTAGCATGGCTCTGTCAGCAGAAAATGTATCCCATAGAGATATCATTAACCATTGTCTCTGCAATAGCTTATTATTTAATTCAGTGAATTGAGACAAACAGGTGTGAACATTTCTCTCCCAACTCTGCTTGAGAGACCTGGCGTTACTATTAGAAACAAGCATCTTCATTAGGTTGTACAATGTTCTGTGAAATTAATTCCTTATGCCAAGTCATAACAAGAGTGAGAAAATGCCATTTTTAGAAATGCATCTTTGCTGTCAACAAATATAAATGTGCAACCATTCTTCCTTATATCTGTTCTAGTGGCTGTCAAGAAACTTTGTTGATTTTGGATGAGAGAAACTTACCTGAGTTATATCAAATATGTTAACTATGCCCTTTTGTTTATGTGTATCAGAGGTGGTATTCAGCAGGTTCTGACCAGTTCTGGAGAACCGGTAGCAGAAATTTTGAGTAATTTGGAGAACTGGCAAATACCACCTCTGACTAGAGATTTTACAGCATCCTTTCCCTACCATGCTCACAGAACTGGTAGTAAAAAAAGTTGAATCCCACCACTATTGTGTATGATGTCATAAAGCATATACAAGAGGCACTGCTGCAGTGTTACTTCATCAATCTGACTCTTCACCCATGGATGCCAGTGGTTTGCAACTAGATCATTAAAGAAAGAAAAAAGGTTCCTTTCTTACTTTTCACTTTAAGTTGCCAAATGATTCACTTCCAGGAGAGGAAGAACATGCTTTCTCCTTGTCATATACTATATAGAAACTCTGCCATTCTTATTTCTAATAATTGGGAAGAAAGATAATTGGTGAACAATGTACATTTTCAGGGCAATTTTTTTTTAACAAAAAGGTTATTGCCACCTGCTCTTTTATATAATGCCACTGGCATTTAGTCATTAAAATGTTTCTGTAACTTAATCCACTTAAAGAATTAACCCTGTTGACCCTTATAAGACAAATAATTTTGTGGTCATTATTGTTTTCTACACACAAACACACACACACACACACACCTCTTCATCCCTAACAGAAATAATAATTAATTCTCATTTTTAGAGTGTCTGGAGGAAGCACTAGAGTTTCAGACTAAGAATGTGATATTTCCCTGTAACCCACCATAATTACTGTGTGAATTTAAACAGTGACTTTGATTTCACATGAGATCATTCTGGTCCTGCATTTAATGGGCTCCTTTTCTTTCCTGGCAACCTAGCCTGGAATCAAAATCTCACATGGTGAATGAGACAATCTGGGATAGAGAATGGTAATCTGGCTTGTGAGGATGGTTTTCTTTATTCTCTGAGTCATATACCTTTACGCTGGAACTATTTCATCTCAGCCTCATTGCTTGTTTGTTATTTCTTCCTGTGCCACTGGCAGTTGAGTCTACCGCTTGTAGAGAGAGAGAGAAAGGCAGTGGGTTAGTTTCTTGATTACAACGGGCCAGCTTTGGGCTGCAATAAGTACAACAAAGCTGCCTCTAGGGCAGCTCAGGGTAGAGAATTCATCTTTTGATACAGAATCTTTGTATGCATTTCAGTGGGAGCAAGGAAAGCTTCAAGCTATTGGAAACTCTTAAAAGCCTTTCTTCTTCTTTTCTTACAAGGAATAATCTCAGTTGGCTTAATACAATGTAACATACATTTTTTTTATTCTTTAATTAACCAACATTTTTGTAAAAAAAAAAACCTCTTATTTTTGCAGACTAAAGAATATCAGTTTGTCTTGAAAAATATTCATATGCTGTATAACACAATCTACTTTTTTAAAAAATATTTAAATAAATTCATATTGCATAAACATGCATAATACATGACACATATAAAATAAGTGGAAAGGCAATGATAAATTTCAACATATTGTGGGTGCCAAAAGTCTACCCCATAATTTTGTGTGCAAAGGGTGGACTATTGTTTTCTTACTCTCAGTCACCATCATTTCATTTTTTCTTTGGCTGATAACTTTCTTTGAATGTATATGACATTTTCAATAGCATCTTTTAGTTTCCTCTCTGGAAAGGTTTACCTGTGTTTCCTCCAATAATTTACACAACTGACTTATCTTGTGTCCACTGGAATGCTTTCTGCAAAAGATAAACATGCCACTTGTCAAAAAATAAGGGAAGTGATTGATTGGAGACCACAAAATATATGTTTGCATTAAAGCTTGCAAGATTCTAGAATTCCTTTAATTGTTGGCCCATTCTTGACTAATCCCAGAAATGTAAGAATTGTTTGCCTTATATTAATGCATTTATATCCTGGTTGTCTTAAGAGCCAATCTAATAAATTCATTTGAGGTGAGCAAAGAACAACTACTACTAAACTTATGGATACAACATGGCAGCAAGTTCTTATATTAATTTATTGCTGTATAGAATCTTAATTTCTCCAATTGAATAGTATATAGTTAATTTTCAAATATATAAAACCAAACAAAAAGAAGAATCCTTTTGCACTGTGATGCTCCACTGCAATTTATTTTCACACTTCATAGATGTACCATAATTTTTTGCACTAGTGAATAACCTGCCTTATTTTACATTTGTTTCAAATATATGATGGATTGCACATCTAGAATGAGAGATATGTTTAAAATTAACCTTCAGAAATGTCTGTGTGTGAGAGTGTTGTGTGTATGTGCAAATATATATTGATAGCAGTTCCCAGATATCTTTTTCCAGTAGCAATATGTAAATACTTTTTGCACTAAGGGAACATGTTAATTATCAACTTATTTATTATGTCAAGTTTTATATTCAAGAATAACATTTAATGAGTGTCTACATGTATTTGCATGTGAATAAGTATGTATGAAAAATATTTATGAATCTAAATGTCATCTGTCAGCAGTACTGTTTAGTGAGCTCTGCTTTATATTGATTTTAACTGGAAATGAAGAAGTATGAGTACACAATGGAATGTTATCATATTTATAAAGTGTACTAAAGATAAATTATCTTCATACTTATATCTTTTTCAGTCACAAATCTTATTATTGATGACTAGTCATTGATAAAATTGTTGATTTCATTATTTTGTCACTTACTTTCTCAATTTTTTAATTCTTCAGTTTACTTTTATATTGTTGGAATTTTTTATATACACCAAATTGGATCATATGTATTTCCATAAAAATTTCTCCAAATATGTACATTTTGTGCTCATTTTTATTCAAGAGACATTTTTGCAATTTCTGTTCATATTTACTCTGTATCCATATGTATATCTCTGCATTTATTGTTCTGGCTTATATGTTGCTTCATTTACAAAAATGTTGATTGTGTCTAATTGAACAAACAGAAAATGTGGGAAAATTATTGCTATTCCTCAACACATTCATTTTTCTTAAGCAAACTGAATCACAAAATTATGAGAAACATGAATTCTAAATAATAACCTTGATTCTCTTAAAAATAAATTGAAAAATATGAACTAATTAACTCATACTTCACATTCAGACTGATACTTCTACTGTGAATAAGTAATAGGAAGAATGACCATTTAAAGCCCCATTTTGAGCTTCCATGACCATGACACATCAGTGACCTTTTTTTAAAGTAAATCACTACTTTCTATTGGTGCAATTTTTTCAGTACTTAAAAATTAAATAGCCTAAAAATAATCTAAGTTCTCCAATAGGATTCATGCACCTGTTTTGAATAACAGAAGATTGAAAACTTTTGACATATCCTTTCCAATAAATTCATTTTTTGCTATAGTCCTTAAAGGCTTATATTTTATGAATTAAAGCTTCATCACTGATCACAAACAAGTTGTCAGGTTCTACTACAAACCATGATAACCTTTCTCTATTTCCAGCTTTGTGTATATCAGTATATAAAAGAAAGGGATAATGGGGATAAGATGAAAAAAAAAAACCCCAGCAATTAATATACCTTTCTCAGATATTAATACTAGTCTCATATCATACTATTAAGTTATATACTAATAACTTAATTATATACTAATTATATACTAATTTCTATTAGTCTCCTGTCACATGATTTAACAGTCAAGTCTGTTCATTAAGATTATATACTACCAGCAGGGTCATCCAAGTTATGAAGGTTATCAGAAGTGCAGAGCTAAAACCAGCAGGACATGATATAGGATATTGTTAGAGGCAGATGATCATTTCAGTGATAATGGCAAAGGATCATTCTATACTCTACAGGAGAAAGCAATGGTAAGCCACTTCTAGTTTTATCAAAAAGATACAGATAGATGATATGGCACTTAATGATTGCCCCACCATATTAGATGACAATGTAGATAAAACTGAGAATCTTTTGGACTATTTATGTTATTTATGACAGAGTTACATTAAAGCTAATTTCAGAACATCTATTTTCTGAGGTTGCCACGTAGGAAAAGAAAATCTAAAACTACAAAGTCATGATCATGGTCGAACATGGTGAAACATGGAATTGGTCAGAACCCTGACAGTATAAACACAGTGAAAGATGAAATGGATCTTTCAAGATATTTACTACACTGAGAATTTAGGTATAAGAGAATTGTAATGGACTCGAAATCTAGATTATACTGTTTAATATTCAGAAAATGAAAACCAAAGAAGAAACCATACTGATCTCATATTTAAACAGAATAGTAAAGATTTGGGTACAATGCAGTCAACAATTGAGCAATAGCAATTAAATTCCATGGACAAGTTCTTTAATATGAAGGTTATCCATGTTGATAGTCCAGTTACTGATGTAAAAGAAGTGCAGATTGGCAAATTTTCTGATCCAGTCCAATTTGAAGTAGACCTTACAAATATCTTTGTAAAGAATAACATCAGGCAGTTTTTAAGGTCATCAACAAAGAAATAAGAAATATAATTAAAAGAATAAAGTATGTGTTTGCAAACTTTTTGGGGCAGCTGTTTTTGGAGCAGCTAATTGAAAAGAAAGATCCTACTTAAGCAGTTTGAGTTTAGGTTTCTATTCAGTTTTAATAAAGGCTGTTTTCATTAAGGATACTTTTAAAATATTTAATATTTGTTAAAGCAATAACTCACAAGAAACAATGAGAAGAAAACATATAAACTAAATGGTATTTCCACAAGGGCACAGCCATATTTCTTAGAGGGTAGGAATTGCTGGAAAGCAAGATATGCAGTGTCTTTTATGTACAATCATGCAAATGCTTAGTACATATGTCCCTAAAATCAGGTAGAAAATCCTTTTACAGGCATTTTGGTCATCAAATATTGTTTAAATTGAATAGGACATTGGAAGATCTTGAAGGACCATGAAGCTGCAATATAGCTGGCTACAATGTTGTTTTTGAATTACAACATATCCATCCAACAGAGTTTAAAAGATAAGTGGTTGTTTCCAAATTGCTGGATTTGATTCAGGTGGTTTCCCAAAAAATCAAGCTATTGCATTTCCATTATGTACTGTATTACATAATTATTGTACAATAATTTCTTTGTTATTATTAATGCATTGTAATCAAATGACATGAATGATGCATACTGACCAAAATAAATTTAGTAATCTGTGTGGGAAGCCCCTGTCCCTGAAGAATAAAATATTTTAGGAAATATTAAAAAGGTAATATATTATATTTCCCTACACGAGAAGCAGAAAACATACTTTTTTAGAGCAGAAAGCAGGATATTTCAGAACTGCTTTCAGCAAAGTTTGACAGCTAACAAAAGACAGAATGATAGGATTAGAAGCAGTTCCCACTCAAAATCCAACACAGCATGAAAGCCATTAGACACAATAGGAATTGCCTAACTCCTTCTCAGAACACAAGGCCCTTCATTGCATTATCTCAAAGCAGTCCAAACTTCGAAGTCACAGAAACCTTGGAACTGATAAACAATAAATCAGATTAGCTCAGACATCTTGGATTAGACAACACCTAGGATTTGCATTTCCTCTTTTGCCTCTAGAGCAGCTATGACCCCTATATAACCCCCACACGATCCCTATAGAAATGTAACAATCACCAAAAGAATATTAAAAGATATGTTCTTGCACAGGAACAGGAACAAATACAAAGCCCAAAGAAGGTATAACCCCCCCTACTCTTAAATCCATTTTGTCAGCTGCCCAGAATCACATATAATGGTTGGTGATTCTGCTTTAATAATAAAGCAAATCTTTCTTTCCAATCAGCCTCCAGCCTCCATTTTATTTCCAGATGGATATTTCTTCCAACCTCTGCAATGAAAGAATAAGGAATCTGTCATTATCCATTTGTTTCTGAACATTATCCAAGGCATATGTTCTAATTTTTGTTTATTAAAGTTACAATACATGTACTCCTCAACTTGCAACCAATCCTTTTATGACAATTCAACATTACAATGGATTTTAAAAAAACTATTTACTGCATATCCACAGAGTTACAATTGCTTCTCTCCCCACTCCAATCACATGATGGCATTTCAAGTTGTTGGCAACCAGTTTGTATTCATGACCACTAGCAGCATCCTGCAGTCACTTGACTGTAATTTGTGACTTTTTTTTCCAGCTTTTCAGTCAAAAATACCACTTCAGAAGAAAGGATTTGTTTAATAACCATATGATTTGCTTAATGACCATGTGACTCACTTTATAACAATTGTAAAAATTAAGTCCAGTCACATGGTGCCTTGAGTTACAATTGCAATGTAAAATGTTCTTGCCATGTACCACAGTAATCAACTTAGTACCAAATAAATGTAAATTGTATAAATCATACTGTGTAACATAATGTGTAAGGATTAGGTTGTTACAAGTAATGAACATAGGATTCAATAACCTGAACAGACTCAAATTGGCTGAAGAAATGCATTAGCAATTGCTGATTCTGGCAAGTTCCAGTAAAGAATCAATTGGGCCTAAAATTATATATGCTAATTTACATTATTCTTTCATAGGGAATGCTTTTAGATCCCTATGTGAACTTCTTCTGAACATTTTGATTGTATCATAAACATCACATAAAATACACTGATTTACCTCATTTCATTTAGGGAAATATAAGCTTGCATTGATTCAGTTAGACAGCACTTTAATGGCCACTAATAATGAAGAACCAAAATTAAAACAGATGGAACATAGAAGGTATCGGAAGTAAATGTGGAAATGCAACACAAATGAAGAAAGTTAGCAGATCATTAGAGGTTTTAAATGCCTGCTACATCTAACTTCACTGAACTGTTAGATTTCATTGGCCTCTAAGTTAATACGAAATTGTTTATATGTCCCAATATCTTTGAACTAATTACACGTTCCATGATCAATTAGCTTATAGTACTACCACATGTTGATTGCACTATAGATATACTCAGGGGTGGGATTCTACCAGTTCACACCTATTCGCTAGAATTGGTTGTTAACATTCTAAACAGTTCAGAGAACTGGTTTTTAAAAGAAATTACTGGCCTAATCCTGTAAGGAAGGCAGGAAGGAAACATTCTGGTGTTGCTTACAGAAACTTCCTCTCTGTTAACCCTTATTACATTCTTGACAGGACCAGACTTCCCGTCTCAGGAACTTATCTGGGTTTTTTTTTTCCCCTCCTTTGCTGGTACTTTGCTTGTGCAGAGTGACCATTCAAAGTTACACTGGCACTGAAAAAAGTGAGTTATGATAATTTTTCACACTTACTACTGTTGCAGCATGCCCAGAGTCATGAGAGGCCAGGCGAGGAGATGCATGCCTCAATGTGAGTGATATTGAGTTGGTCATGCCCAGCCAATAACATGACCACCAAGCCATGCCCACCAACTAAGCTACACTCACAGAGCCAGTTATTAAAAAATTTGAATTCCACTCCTGGATATACTGTATATACACATACACGCTTGAAAGACTAGTATAAGCCAAATAGGGTGGAATTTGTTTTATGTATCTATGTACTTTGAGTGTAAATGAGAAGTCTTTTATAGCCCACAAATTTTCAGTTTGTAGTTTTGTTATAGGTAATATTAAGAGTGGATAGCATTTTATAATTCCATACCTGTAATATTATGTAACATAATATACATTTATAATATCATTTTGTAATATTTTATAATATAATATTTATAATATAATTATATAATAAAATAATATATACAATCGATATTTTTTCACACATGGAACGTTGCATCCAGTTTTGGTCACCACATTACAAAAAAAGATAGTTGGAAAAAGTGCAGAGAAGAGCAACTAAGAAGATTAAAGGCCCGGAAACTAAAACATATGAAGAATGTTTGCAGGAACTGAATATGGTTAGTCTAGTAAAAAGAAGGACTGGGTGATATGATAGCAGAATTCCAATATTTGATGGGTTGCCACAAAGAAGAGGGAGTCAGCTTACTTTCCAAAGCACCAGAAGGCAAAAAAAGAAATTAATCAAAAGAATAGAATAGAATAGAATAGAATAGAATAGAATAGAATAGAATAGAATAGAATAGAATAGAATAGAATAGAATAGAATAGAATAGAATTCTTTATTGGCCAAGTGTGATTGGACACACAAGGAATTTGCTTTCAGTGTACATAAAGAAAAAAATAAAGTACATTCATCAAGAATCATAAGATACAACACTTAATGATAGTCATAGGTTACTAATAAGCGATCAAATCATACTAGCAAACAAATAAAACAATATAAATTGTAAAGATACAAACAACATGGTTATAGTTATAAATGGGAAGACATAGGTAATAGGAAGGATGAGAATAATAGTAATATAATCTTACTAAGGAGTTTGACAGTGTTGTGGGAATTAGTTGTTTAGCAGAGTGATGGCATTTGGGGAAAAACTGTCCTTGTGTCTAATTGCTCTGGTGTGCAGTGCTCTATAGTGTTGTTTTGAGGGTAGAAGTTGAAACAATTTATGTCCAGGATGTGGGTCTGTAGATATTATCACAGTCCTCTTTTTGACTTGTGCAGTATATAAGTCAGAGGTGGTATTTAACCTGTTCGCACTGGCTTGAGCAAACCAGTAATAGTGATTTGGCATGGGTTGCCAAACTGGTGGCACCCCCTGGCTGGCCATGCCCCCAACCCGGTCGCCCGGTCTCTCACTTGTTCCAGTTGCTCTCCTAGCTTTCCTTACCACGTGGTGGCTGTGGTGCAGCTCGGTAGAATGTCCTGCAGCTGCTACACATGCACACTGCGTGTGCAACTGCTACACATGCAGTGCGCATGTGCAGCTACCCCGGGACATCCACACACCTGCCCACCCTTCCAGAGCACACTTTCTTCCATCTCCCAGTGGACGTGCCTCTTCCAGCCTGGCCCGACCTGCCCAGCCCAGCCCAGCCAGCCAATAGGTGGCCACATGTCCAACTTCCCCTTTTTCAGCACAAGAAGCCTCCCCCAACCAGATGGCTGCTCTCATCCTTCTCTGCCTGTTTGTTCTGTATGGTTGAGGAAGAAGAGAGTAGCCATCTGGTTGCACTTTTTCACAGCACAAGCAGCCTCCCCCAACTGGCCAATTACTCGCCTCCTCTATACAGAACAAACAGGCAGAGAATGAGGGGAGCAGCCAGCTGGTTGTGTTGAAAAATGCATGGCTGGAGAATGAAAAAATGTCATCTCCAGCAACCTGTTTCAGAGTGCTATAGCACTGTGCTTGGACTTACTTGGGCAAGTCCCTTTGGTGCAGTGGGCTCAATAGGGTGGACCTGCATAGCCGATGCCTATAATGGAGTGGTGGTGTGTTGGAGAAGTGCAACAAAGCTACTGCAAGAAGCTTATAGCTGTCACATGTTTTTTTTTTTTTTTTTTTTGGTGCAGGAGGAAGGAAGGTAAAGTTTCAGGCAGTCAGAAAAGCTGCCTAGCTCAGAGCTGCTGGGGGGGGAGGGGGGGGAGCAAGGCTGCAGCATACACCTTGCTTGAATTTCCCAGCCCTAAAAGCAGGAGAGGAGGAAGTCCCACCTGCAGCCCCTTTGTTGGACCCAGAAGCCTTGCTTGCTGGCTTTTTCAGGCAACGCAGGACTGGAGACTGGCCGGGAAGAACCCTTGTAACAAGCGACACTGCTGGGCACTTAGAAGTGTGTGTGTGTGTGTGTGTGTTTGTTTGTTTGTTTGGGTGGGTCTCCTCTATTAGCTTTATTTTCCCAGTCCTTAACTTTCCCCCAAAGTGTGAGGGGAATAAGTCCCACCCGCTGCCCATTTGTTAGACCCGGAAGCCTTGCCTGCCAGAGACTGACCAGAAAGAACCCTCATAACGAGTTATGTTGCCAGGTGCTTAGAAGCGTGTGTGACTGCCTGTGTGTGTTTGTCTGTGTGTTTGTTTCAGGTGGCTGCATGGAAGCATGTGTGTGTTTCAGGTGGATCTCCTCTCTGAGTTTTAGAAGAAGAGAGGGAAGGAGGAAGGAAAGAGAATGAGGGAGGGGAAAAGAGAGAGAAAAAGAGAGAGAGAGGAAGAGAGATGGAAAGAGAGACAGAGAAAAAGAGAGAGGAAAAGAGAGAGGGAGCAGAAGAGAAAGAGAGAGAGAGGAAGAGAAAGAGAGAGAGAGAGAAGAAAGAAGAAAGAAAAGAAGGAGAAAAGGGAAAGAAAGAAAAAAAGAGAGAGAAAGGAAGAAAAGGAATAGACAAAGAAAAACAGGATAGAAGGAAAGGAGAGAAAGAAAGAGGGGGGAGTGAGGAGAAAGTGAATGAGATATATGAATGAATGGATGGATAGATAGATGCATGGAAGGGGGAAGAAAAAAAAAGAGAGGAAATAAGGACACAAACCCTGGCTTCAGAAGACTCTTTGAAACAGCACAGCAATCTAGGACTGGAAGGGATTTCGGAGGTCATCTTCTAGTCCAAGGGTCTTCAAACTTGGCAAATTTAAGACTTGTGGACTGCAACTTCCAAAATTCCTGAGCTAACATAACAGGAGGAGGAATTCTGGGAGTTGAAGTCTGTTAAGCCTGGTCCCCCAACCAATGTTAAGGAAACACGCTAAACAGAATGTGCAGCGTTAGTCAGTTAGGCAGACAGGTAAATGTGTGAGATAAGTTTGTATGTTAGTTAACACTCAGTAAAAAGCAGATACGCTTGTGCTATCAAAATATAGTTTATTCCATTTAAGAGTTATAGCATAGTCAAAAACAGTCCATTAGTCATGTATCATTTCAGTCAGTTCATTTGGGGATACTTAATTTGCAAAGTCCGTGTTGAATATTCAATGTCAGTTCACTTACAATAAATCAGTCCGTATTATCTCTTCTCACCGTTGAGAAATCAACACTCCTTTCTCTCTCCCGTTCCAGTAGGAAAAAAACACAGTCATCAATCCATCCAGTAATTAGGGATCATTAAGCCAGAGACCGAGTTGCCGTTGTCTTGCTCCTTTTATGGTGCTTTTAAAACCACACCCTTAATTACATTCTTGTAGTTAAAGTTACACACACTTTAACCAACAAACCATGATAACTTATTTATTATTTTACCTAAACCAGTTAGGGTAAACAATGTTATCCCTAACAAAGTCCACAAGTCTTAAGCACCTGCTCTAGCAGGAGACTTGATATCATCTGGAATTTGGATTATTTTGGTGCCTCTAACAGAGAGGAAAATTGGCGGAGCAGTTTACTAGGACAAAGCTGCCATGCAAAGGAAGGCAGAGATAGTCCTTCACTTATGACCACAATTGAGCCCAAAATTTTGGTTGCTAAGCAAGAGCATTGTTAAGTGAGTTTCACCACATTTTACTCAATCCATGATATCTCCTGGGTCTAATGGTCATGTGCAGGCTAGGGAAGTAAATTTGAAGACATGTGTAATGTTCTAATGTACAGAAGTTATAGTTAAATGTGTGATAGAAAGTGGACTATGGGTGTGTTTTTCCAAATGCAGTGAGGTTGAATGTGTATAGTTTTAGAAGAGCTCTGTGTGTGTAGGTATGTGTGTGTGTGTGTGTGTGTATACATACACATACAGTATATATAGTAGATAACTATCTTTTTGTGTACCTATACACAACTATACTATGTAATATGTATATACACATATGGCATATATACATAGGATTAAATAGCGTATTTTGGATGTTCAGTAATACTAAATAAATAGAGAAGGAAATCATATCTCTTTGAGGCCAGGCAAGGTACCCCTTGACGTGAGTGATGTCAAGTTGGCCATACCCACCCAGTCACATGACCAAGTCACACCCACCCAGTCACATGACCACCAAACACACCCCACCCAGTCACAAGATCAACCATGACCACCCAGTCACATGACCACCAAGCCACACCCACAAAATAAGACACATCCACAGAACCGGAAGTAAAAAAATTGAATCCCACCACTGATAAAGGTCCTCAATGGAAGGCAGGTTGGTAGAAAAAGTGAAGCAATCTGGAATTAAGAAGAAGCTTCCTAACAGTGAGAACAATTAACCAGGGCTTAGCTTCAGAAGTTGTAGGTGCTTCATCATTGGAGGTTTTTAAGTTCCCTTCTGGCTCTATTCTGATAGACTCTGGTGAAGGCAATAATAGAATTGAATAATGTGGGACAAACACTACAGAAGTTACTGATGTATATTTTTTAGAATTAAAAAAAAACATTTTGTCCTAAGTTGTTTCTGGTTTACTTGGTCCTTCTCTCTGTTTTGTACTCTGGTTGGTTTCATTTAATTACTTTAGAGATGTCCAGTCTGGTACCCAGGTCTATCGTATGCCCCAATTCATTGAAATGAAGTGAACTTAGCTAGTCCATGAAAGGAAAGCTTCGCTCTATAAACCTATTGGCAATCAATTCAGCAACTCTATAATTGAAATTAGGATATTCAACCTCTCTGATGGGAATTGAGCCTCTGCATTTTAAACCAGTTAAAACTTCCATAGTCCTTTCAAATATTGCAGTAATTTAAACACAAGATTTGGATAGTTTAAGTTATCATTAAAATGACTTCCTAGACTAAGAAGGCCCACACCTGGCAATCTAGTCAAGGATAGATCATTGGACCAATGTGCCAAACCTCAACTTAACCATGGCTGTACCTGATGGTCAAATAATAGCTATTAATTGCTATGCCCAAATGATTGAAGAAGAAATTTCCTTCCTGTTGGATTTGAGCTACAACAAAATCAAATTCATCACCAACAGATAGCAATCAACTTACTCATTTTCACTTACTCGTTAGGTAATTTTCTAAACATGCTCTTATATTTATCCTTATGTCCTAATTTAAAAAAAAAAAATATTAGTGGCTTTTTCAACAACTTCTTGCTCCCAGTTGCTGGATTACTCTTTTCAAAGTCTAAGTGAAATACAGCATATTAATAATTGTTTAATCCACACCGAATTTAATGGTATATTTTGTATAATTTTATAGAAAATTTTCTGTTTTAGATGCCAGAAAATCTGATTGGTATTTTTTGAAAAGAAAATGTAATGTTTCTTAAGTACTGAAATATGGATCCTTATAGAATTTGGAAAGGGTATAGGAAATTCTGCATTATGAACTTTGGAATAGGTTCCCTAGTTTCCAAGATATATTGTACCATTATTATGATAATGTAACATTAGGAACTCATTTCTGACTTTTCTTTAGATTGGAAAATGTCTTGAAGATGCTCTGAATACCAGGTAAAACAAGACAAAAATTCATAGAAAAACCTAGGTTTCTATCCACTTTACAAAAAAAAAAAAAAAAAAAGTGATTTGAGTTACCAGACTATTTTGATCCTGCATTTTTATATATTCTGAGGTCCATTCTTCTTTTATATTTGTTGTAAAAATGATTTCCCTTTGATTCTAGATAAGTCAAAGCTAAAACCTATAGGGATTAATTCTACCTTATTTTTCTATGCATGCCTTGAGTATCTTTATATTTCTTTCAAAAGATCTGTCTGTCTCCAAGAGGTTAACTTTTTTCAGCTTTTGTTAGCAGAAAACTCCATGATACTTTATGATTTTTGTTTGGAGGGAGGAGATGGAAACCTTTGAGAAGTTCTTGAGTCTTGACATATGTTTATTTATTTATTTTTATTTTATTTATTTTTATTTGTCCATCTCTTACAAGATAATAGGTATAAGTATATACATAGTTATGAATACATGAAATGGGTACATATAAGAAAAATAAAAGAAACAAGAGGACAGGGACAATAGGCACATTGGTGCACTTATGCACGCCCCCTACAGACCTCTTAGGAAAGGGGTGAGGTCAATAGTAGACAGTCTAAAGTTAAAGTTTTTGGGGTTCGGGGAAGAAACCACAGAGTCAGGTAGAGTATTCCAGACATTGACCACTCTGTTGCTGAAGTCGTATTTCCTACAATCAAGTTTGGTGCGGTTAACCTTGAGTTTGTATCTATTGTGTGCTCTTGTGTTGTTATGATGGAAGTTGAAGTATTCATTGACAGGTAAGTCATTGCAATGTATGATTTTATATACCATACTTAGATCAGACCCAAGATGGCATAATTCAAGGTTTTCTAGATCTAGAATTTCAAGTCTGGTGGCATAAGGTATTCTGCAATGAGTAGAGTAGTGGAGAACTATTCCTGTGAAATATTTCTGGACTTTCTCAACTGTGCTAACATCATATACGTAATGTGGGTTCCAGACTGGTGAGCTGTATTCGAATATTGGTCTAGCAAATGTTTTGTATGCTCTAGTTAGTAGTGTGATATTACCAGAAAAAAAGCTATGTAGGATTAGGTTAACAACTCTTAATGCCTTTTTGGCTATGTAGTTACAGTGGGCTCTAGCACTTAGATCATTAGAGATGAGTATTCCAAGGTCTTTTACAGAGCTTGGATCATCAACAAGGTCTTGACTATTCAGCTTGTATTTTATTTTCTGATTTTTTTTTGCCAATATGTAAGACAGAGCATTTATTTGTTGAGATTTGAAGTTGCCATTTGTTTGACCATTCTGATACATAGTCAAGATCTTATTGAAGGGTAGCAGTATTGTCTGTGGTATTGAATAGCTTTACATCATCAGCGAAGAGAATGCAGTTCCTCTTAATGTGATCACAGAGGTCATTTATATAGAGTATGAAGAGAGTTAGTCCTAGAACACTGCCTTGGGGGACACCACTATTGACAGGTACATAATTTGATAGGACACTCCCAATTTTGACCATTTGCTGTCTGTTTGACAGGAATGTTTCTTTCCAGTTATGCAGGTGTCCAGAAATACCGTAAGATTTTAGTTTTAGGAGTAGTTTGTCCTGTACCACTGAATCAAAGGCTTTACAGAAGTCTGTGTAGATTGCATCTATTGTTTTGCCCTGATCAAGTTGTGTAGTCCATATGTTTTTGCAGTGTAAGAGTTGCAGATTACAGGATAGTTTTTTTCTGAAACCAAATTGTTTATGAGAGTGTAGGTTGTTTGTCTCTAAGTAGATGATAATGGATTGGTTAATAATTGATTTCATGACTTTACAGGTGACGCAGCATAAAGAGATTGGTCTGTAATTTTCAATTAGGCTGGGGTCTCTTTTTGAAGATGGGGATGACCTTGGCTAGTGACCATAGTTTTGGTAAGGAGCTGGTCCTGAAAGATTTTTCACAGATTATGCTTAGAGGTTCGGCTATGGCAGTGGATAGCTTTTTTAAGAAGTAGGCACATATTCCATCCAGTCCAATAGATGTTTGAATATGTTCCTACAGGGTTTTTTTGTGGCAGGATTTCAGGAGCCCTCCTTTTTACGGCTGAGAGAAAGTGATAGGCCTACCTGGATTACACATCTGGTTTTGTGCCTAGGGACTAGAACTCATAGGTCTTCTGGTTTCTAGTCTGATGCCTTATACCAAACAGGTTGTCTTTAACAAGGTCTACCTTATTATTTAATCAATACACCAAACCGGCTTACTATGACAAATAAATCAACAAAAACAACAGTTTATTTTCTTGGAAATTAAAGCAACTTCCATGAAATTGGATCACAGATTTTGACACTGTAATAAACAAAAGTAATATATAATATTATTGTGTTGCACATCATATTTTCTATAACATCCATTACATATATTGTGTACAATAAGTAAAATTTAAATTATAGCAGTCAAGTTAATAAAAACTAAAATGAGAGAAAGTAAAGTAAAAAGAATATGTAAGTACAAAGGAGGACAATGGAAAAGTAAAGAGTGAAATAAAAGAAAAGAAATACATAAAGAAATAGCATCCAGTCTTAAGGTGAATATATTTAGATAGAGACTTTCTCCATCTTTCACAACTTTGAATAATTATCAGAATGTTTTCCCATTACAATTTTTTTTAATTTATCAAGAACCATTAAAATATATATGCAGTTTAAGAAAAATTCTAAATATCAAGTGCTTTTTAAACAATTAAATAAGATTCATAAATAGATGAGTGGATAATAGCAATAGTCTTTACAGGTATCAATTTAAAGTACCTCTGTTAGATACTTTAACAGAGAAAGTTTAGATTAATAGCTGCAAAAACTGCTGTTATTATCCACTCATCTATTTAAGAATCTTATGGTTTATACCATGTTTCTCCAACAATATGCCTCCCCCAATAAGAAGACCTGGCATGTTTTCTAGGGATAAAATGAAATTAAGCCCTTCCCCCCCAAATTTAGGCCTATTTTAAAACATGCAAAATTGGGGGGGAAGGTGGGGGGAACTTGCCTTTAGGAGCACCCCGCAGGCAGCCATGCCTCATCACCAGTTGCTCCTAATGGCTGATCATGGCGGAGCACAGAGTGCTCCCTACTGCTGCCAAGCACCTTTGTTGCAGACCCTGGTATGGTGCTGGTTGCAGGCCGGGTCAGCAGGTGGGCTGTGGCGGCTTGGATGTTGGCCTCAGCAGGGCACTTTACATTAGGAGACCTTCAGCACCTGCTGCTGCTGCTTACTCTGTCGCTGTTGCTTTCCCTTCACATTCCTCCACCAGAAGCATTTTAGCTGCTTCTCGGGTGGGGGATCTGCCACTGTAGCTTCCACGGTTCCTGCCGGCGCTGGCGAGAGAACAGTGTCAGCGCCAGCAGGAACTGTGGAAGCTACAGAGGCAGCTGCCCCACCCAAAAACTGTTAAAACACTTCCAGGATTCCTGCCAGCACTGATGCTGTTCTTTCACCAGCGCCAGCGGAAACCGTGAAAGCTACAGAGGTGGCTCCCCTGCCCGAGAAGCAGCTGAAAAGCTGCCAGTGGAGGAATGCGAAGGGAAAGCAAGAGCAATGGAGGAAGCAGCAGTGGTGGGCACTGAAGGTCTTGTGATTTAAAGTGCCCTGCCAAGGTCGACATTCACACCACCGCTGCCCGCCCACTGACCTGGCCTGCAACGAACACCATACGTGGATCTGCAGCAAAGGTGCTTGGCAGGGGTAGGGAGCCCTCCAAGCTCCGCTATGATCAGTCATTAGGAGCAGCTGGTGGCAAGGCATGGCTGCCTGCGGGGCATTCTAGGCGAGGGTGCACTGGGGGGAGAAATTAATTCACCCCAAAAAGATCACCTAGCCATTTTTTGGGGCTCAAAAAAAAAAAAAAGACCCGGCCTTATTATATGAAAAACACGATAGAAGCTTAATCATGTTGCAATATTCCTTTTTACCATCAGAATCTACATTAACAGCAATAAACCATTATTTATTTATTTTTGCGAGAGTGTATGTTCGCTGTTATCAGCCCTTCCATTTAAACCAGACAGCAAATGTAACAAGATGAACTATTTCTACTTTATTATAAGGCTACATTAACAGAATCTTTCAAATCTGAACTTCCTACCTTCACCTTTTACTAGATTCATTAGGGCAGGTTTTTCCTATTTTTTTTTTTTCTGTTTGTTAAGGCAGGCTCCTTCCTCCTTTGTCTGATTGTTTCCTAGATAGCATCCTATCATTCCCCAAGATCATTCATAATTCCATTATAGATGTCATTTAGCTTTTGAACAGTACATTTACCATAACTAAAGGTTAATTATTTAACTAGTGCTATTGAAATTATATTGCCCCATGGAACATCATGCAATACACCATTCACCACTAGGAGTGCTTCTAATGAACATAATTAATAGAAAACATGAGATACTTTAAATGACCCCTTATTACATCACAGTTCTTGATTTTCTAATTTTGCCATCTACTTATCTGTGAAGGAGAATTTGCCTCAATGCTTTTTTTTTAATCTATTAAAACTTGCTACTGATGAAATTCACAGCATTTCATTTTGTTCAGTCAGCAGCTAGGACCTTGTCACTGCAGGATGAATTGCTTCAACACTTACTATACCTTTGCTTTTTCAATTTGCCTTTGTTGAATATAGAGCAGGTTCATGGAAATAATGAAGACACCCACTGGAACATTTTCAGCATCACTGAATTGAAGGATTTATGTTACAACTCCATTCTCTCACTTGCAAATATTTCAGTTATTACAAAAGCAGCTTCTGCTAGATTCATAGACAAAATAATAGCAGGAATAATCACTCACTGGCTCTTAAAATGTTAGCCTTGATCCTTTCAGTTTAATTTCTGAAATATAGTCATCTTCATCATTTGCAAATGAAAAGGATGAGAAAAAATAGAGAAAAACAATGCACTGCATTTCTCCATGTACTGCAACTTCAAATAATTAAAAAAAATTCCTTTAAAATTTGCATCAAAAAATTAACCAAATTTATTTTCTAACCCCTGCTATCATTGTGGAATTGTCTCCCTCAAGAAGTGCATCTGTCGCTGATTTTTAGTGATATTTATCAGTGCTGCGAGGTTTATTATTTTTAATAATATTTTTATTGCTGAATATTTAAATATTGTTATATATCCTGGACACTAGTAATAACATTTAAACCAAATTAAATAATTATGTATTATTATGAACAACTTGCCCTCGGAAGTTGTGGGAGCGCCATCACTTGAGACTTTCAAGAAGAGATTGGACTGCCATATGTCAGAAATGATGTAGGGTCTCCCGCTTGGGCAGAGGGTTGGACTAGATGACCTACAAGGTCCCTTTCCAACTCTGATTAACTGTTATCTGTTATATGAATGTACAATAACAGATTTTGGAAGGTAGCCACGTATTTTTTCTCTTTTTTAGAGGGAACAATAAATCTTAAAATTTATTAGTAATTTATTTTTTTTAATGGTACTTATTAACTAATAGCATAGTTTCTCATACATTTTCTTCTCTCTTTATTCTTTATTCTATTTAAATATTATTTATTTCACAAGACCCTTAATTCCATATATAATCATGTCTATCTTTTTAGGTAAGGCTTTGATCATTAGCTAACAAGGGACTGAATAGTTAATATGTCTAAGGGATAAGGACTAAATGCCATATCCAAGATTTGGATTGGGCTACATTTTCTTCCATTTCTGAAATGTCCTATTACTATTAGTACCTGCAGATCTCTACTTTTAATCAGAACTGGTTTTTACACAATTATCATTTCAAGCTTTCATTGATTGCTTTTGCTAAGCATAATGAATAAAAAGAAACACTGCACATCATGCAGAATATTGGATTGGTTGGTATAATAGACACAGTCACTATTTTACCCTGCTCTTTGAAAAGTTAATTTTCTCTTTCATCAAGAGAAATTTTCTAACAGCGTATAAGGTTTTAGAGGAATTTGCGTTAAAGAATGTAGTCAAGTGCCTTATCTGCTTTTGGAACTAAAGTGACACATGAATGTTCTTTAAATATTAAAACCTTAGGCAAAGACTAACACTCTTGCTAAAAATTGCCTTAGGCTGGTTTTAAATGTCCAGAATAGCAATATGCCTCATGCATCAAACTCTTTTATAGGTCAGTACTGAGTAATTGCAGCTATTTGAGACATGAAATTGTAACAAAATCAATCCTGTGGATATCAGCAAGATTAAATATACCACTACGTCAATATAAAATAAGAAATAAACCATGGTGTTATGCTACATGAAAGCACAAAACTGTTCCATAGGCTTCCAAACAAAATTTCTCAAATAGCAAAACAAATAGTAATTTGCAATATTTACCCAGTAAAAATACATTTACATTTGATTAAACAACAACACACACATACACACACATATTTAAATGTCTTAAAATACAAGGTGGTATTATAGAGAAGATGTTGACTGGACCTAGAAAGACAACCATGTTTAAATCTACCTTTAACCATGGAAATAACTGGATGACTTTGGACTACACTGAATAATTCCTGCACAGAAAACAGGATTATAAATATCACTGGAAACAACAGTATCTGGTGATTTGCAATGAAAACCATTCAGAATACCTCTTCCATGCAGTGTGACTGAAGCAATACACAGTATATTTGCAATGTCTCCTAGAAACACCTAGAGCGCTATACTTAATGAATGAAATACAAGTCTTAATTTGTACTGCCACATCTAGTTATTGTTTATTTTTTTAAAAAAATCACTTAATTTGATTGGCATGCATATTCTAAAGTGGATCATGTTCTAGTGAAACAATAATTTAATCAGCCTAAATTCTCCAGCACTCCTAGATACAGTAATAAATAACATCTGTAGCAGCTTGTTTTTATCTGCTGGCTAGAGAAGAAATGGAAGCCAAGGGATTTTTTTTTTTTAAAAAAAATAATAATTGAAGCCCATGAGCTACACCTCAGTTTCAGTAGCTGAAAAGAACAGAATCATGAAGATATGTGGGGATTTTGAAGGTGCAACTAATAGGCTATTATAGTTTCAGAAATACACCTTGCCTAAAACAGAGGATACTTTTACTGATCCACTGGGGGACAGCATTTTGTCAAAATATGTCTAAGAAGAGACTTATTTACAAAAGGAAATGGAAGAACAAATACATGCAAAGGGTTGTATTTTAACAGGTTTGGTTTGGAGTAGCAGTTGTACCAACACTTTCAGAGAGAAGAAAAATGTTTATGTGGCTTTACAGGCACCCCATATTAATTAGATAACATCATTCCATATGGACACAAGATGAGGTACAACTGTAAAATCTCAAGGCAGCCTTGGAAAGAGTGGCAGACTATGGGTTTTGAGTGTATTGAAACAAATATGAGGTCTTTAATCCTAGTCTTTCAATACATGTCTCACAATGTAGCATTTAATATGGTTATGGTTATGTGACATCATGGCAGAAAAAAAAAACCCTGATAGATTTTGTTCATGCTAATTAACATAGAAAAATAATGCATGAATACACATAAGTGCGTCCATGCATGCATACTCATGTGTGTGCACACACATACACACACACAGTGTGATTGTAGTACTTTTCTTGAAGATCATGTGTAATTGATTAGCAATTAGTGTAATTAATTGATTAGGCTGATTGTTGCTTAGCAAAATTATTTTACTAGAGATTATTGCAATTGATTGATTGGTGTGATATTGCCTATATTGATTACCCAAAATTGTTTCATTAAGTAATTTACAGTAATTATTTAATTACATTAAGTAATTTCAACGTACCATTTTAACAATCCTACCATGCCAAGAAAAAAATCCAATGCCAAACCACAACCTAAAGAGAAAGTAGTCCCCACCAATGAACCACAAGACATGCCTTAAATGCTATAAAACTCTAAAGGATAATGAAAATTCCATCAAATGTTCTCTATGTAACAAATACTCTCATCATGACTGCTTGGGATTACCCGAGCAAATGATTCAATACCTAGAATCATCCAATGAGTTTCCATACCTCTGCAAATCATACAGACCCAAACTGGATCTGTTTGAAAGAGTTGACACCATAAAAACATGAATAACATCCCTTGACACCATAACATCCCTTGACACCATAACATCCCTTGACACCATAGGACGCTTTAAAAGAAAAATTATCCAACCTTGAAAAAAAAGACACAACACAAAAACCTGAACATTCAATAGCTACAAACCACATCTATACCCAACAACCACAACACAATCCACAACCCAATCTACAAAAAAACATAAATCAGGAAATGGATTATACACATAGTGAGGTTTGCTAACAGTTTGGAATACTCCATTAAGGTTAAAACCTGTTGGATTAACACAATTATAAATGTTCTTCTAAAAGGTGAATGTGGAAAGATGATTGTACCACCAAAATTGTAGTGACCTTGTGTGATGTATGAATTAGGCACCTTGTAGGAGGCATGAATTACACAGCTTGTAATGTCAGCTTAATTATGAGCCAAGTGACCACTTAGAAGTTCTTTTCATATTTGAATGAATGAAATTCTAAGTATGCATGGTTAAAATTAATGAGACCAACTGCTCACCACCTGCCTTTTAATTGCATAGAATAATGCAGTGATTAATTCTGTTGCTGCTTTCAAAATTATTTACCGAAACAGTCTCAAAGACTGTTTTCTCCTTTTTCCTATCCTGTAAAGTAATCTTTATTTTTTTTAAGGGAGTAACCTCACAAGACTCATAGAAAGTAGCACTTAACAGGACATGAAAGTCTCATACAGACTTCCAGTGTAAGCTGAAAAAAATCAGTTTGGACTTCCTCACTTACTGTTCCAGGGTATAAGGTCTCCATGCGTAATTGTGGTTATTAAGATATTAACTATTAATAATATCTAACCTATTATTAGATATTAAGTAAAGTTATAGCCTATTGAATTTACTTTCTAACCATTTTGATATAATTCCAAAAGTTCGTTATATGAAACATACTATATGATACATACTTTAAAAATAATTCTTTAAAGCAGAGAAAAGGAGCGTATCATAACAGGAAAACAAAAAACAAATAGATGTATCAATCTTATCTGAAAGATTTTATCTGAATGATAATAGGAATAATAGTAGTAGCACACAATCTCAGACTTCACAATTATTGCTAAGAAAGACAAAAACGTTTGTATAATGGTGTCGCGGTACCTTGAGACAGAAGAATTGAAGAGAAAGAATTGGAGAAATACAAAGACCTACAAATAGAACAACTGTGACAAAACAAGACAAAGCTGTACTAATAGTAATAGATGCCTTGGGTGTAATCCCAATACATCTGGAACATCACTTGCACACCATTGGCACTGCCAAATCACCATCAGACAATTACAAAAGGCAGCTTTACTTGGCTTTCATCCAGCAGTGATACCTCTATCACCATCAAACAAATGCCAAATGTAGTCTAAACAATTGGTTGAATGGGTGATTAACCATGAAAATAAATTACATGAATATGCCTTCCAACTCCCATCAAATCAATATTGTTAAAATAATAAAGCATACTGCTATCACATACTGTATGATGACGATCATAAACAACTTATAAGGTTCTGTATCCTTTTCTTTCTTTCTTTCTTTCTTTCTTTCTTTCTTTCTTTCTTTCTTTCTTTCTTTCTTTCTTTCTTTCTTTCTTTCTTTCTTTCTTTCTTTCTTTCCATCTTCTAACCAACTCTGGGAGGCTCCCAATCAAAAAGTATTTTTACCATCATCAAAAAGGTGATTAAAAAACAAAATTATCTGCCCTTTCCAGAAAATAGTTTGCAAATTTCCTCACCTGCCCCTTCCTGAAATAGTAACATTATTTATTCATATATTTAAAATATAGAATATTTATATTATAATATTTATAATTAATATTATAATATTTATTCATCTTCTTGGATATGATCACTGCTCTATTTGGTCACTATTGTGTTTGAAAAAGATAATGTGAAAGCAGAAGACACTGGAGCAATAATATTTGCTTCTTGTTGAAAATTGACACTTTCTGTGGCTAGCTTGGTAGTTTGTTTGTGTTGAAACTTCTGAACAACAAAAATAGAGAAATACCAGAAATTGGATTAAGAGGTATTTTTCTATAGATCCAACTGTAGTTGTTTTCTTTTGCAGATTCATTGCGGATCTATAGCCGTGATGGCAAACCTATGGCATATGTGCGAGAGGTGACATGCAATGCCTTTTCTGTGGGCATGTGTGCCATCACCAGCTTCTCTTCTGGTTTCCAGAGTACACATATGTGTGCCAGCCAGCTGGTCTTCGTGCACCAGAGCGGCGGAAACCTAAAGACCAGCTAGCTGGTGAATGCAATGGGTGAGAATAAAATCTAAACATCCTTCATTAGAAAAAAAAAGTCTCAGTTTGAAGAAAAAAAGTTTACTTTTTAAAATTAATAAGGTGATTAAAAAACCATTTTTATCTTGAAAAATTTTGGTACGCTTGTAGCCAGTCATGATTTATTGATATATAAAAAATATTTCTAGCTCTAGGATTGTTCAATGACAAAATAGAAATTGGTAAATGAAGTTGAAGAAGCACTGGGAAGTAGAAGTTGAAGAAGCACTGGGAAGAATATTACTTTCCATTTACAAAGAAACGTTGTAGTTATTAGCTCTGTATGCATATACACAAATAAAACAAATTCTGGTCAGTGACTGTAGTAAATACTCAATATAAACAAAGTGAAATAAATGAATAAAATATGATTTGGATTACATTAAATCCAGATTAGATATGTGGAAGTCAGTGAGGCAATCATTAATATGTAATGTTTTGGATATATATATATATGTTAGGGATACACCCTAGCAGAATCTGCACAGCAGTCAGGCAGGCAGGCAAATATGTGAGATAAACGTTTTTGTAGCTTACACTCAGTAAAACAGATACACTGTGCTAGTTAAATAGTTTATTCCAGTAAGAGTTTTAGCATAGTCAGTACAGTCCACATATCATTCACTAGTTTAGTCCGTTTGGGGATTATTCAGTTGCAAAGTCCAGTGTCGAAAAAGAGGTCAGTAAACTTACAAATATCTGTAATATATCTGCTCGCAGTAGAGATATGAAGAAGTCAAACCTCCTTTCTTCCTTCGACGTTCAAAAAACTCAGCAGCAGCAGGGAACACGCAGTTATCAAACCATCAATCCATCATAGTCAGCAAGCAATCCAGTAAGCCAGCAAGCAATCAAGTTCTCTTGCTCCCTCTTATGGCAGTTTTACAGCTGTACCCAAAATTACATGCTTTGCTGTTTAAAGTGACACACACATAAACTTACTATCATAGTTTATATATATTATTTTACCCAAACTATGTTAGGAAACCTTGTTATTCCTAATAATATGTGTGTGTGTGTGTGTGTGTGTGTAATTTGAATCTGCATATAAAGATCTAGATCAGTGTAAATTTTGTATTCTGTAGAATCTAGTTGGACAGCACCTTCATGTGCTCTATTTTTTAATATATATATGGGGTTTTAACCATAACTATACCCAACACTTAAAGTATCTGTAGGCAACTCCCTGTAAGGTAAATAGGAAGTACTTACCCTTCTTTTCAAGATTTTAACCCTTCCTTCACATATTTCTTATTCTCCAATCTTCCTTCCTTCTTTATGTATGATCAAACTCCTTCGTTCTTTATGTATGATCAAACTCATCCCTATTCACTCACTTTAGTATTCAGTGCACATTCATCAATCTCCTTTTAATTATGGAAGTTAACTCTTTATATTTTATTGTAGACATTTATTAAATAATTATCACTGCCCTGTTAAATATCAAGAGAGGCAGAGCCTTTTCCTCAGCAATCTGGCAGACCTCCACCTTTCTGCCTTGCATACTCTGGCATTCACTATGGCAGTCATCATCTCCCCTTCTTTCTCACTGGCCTGCAAGCACTCCCCAGCTGAGAGCTGTTCCACTGGCAGTTCAGGGTCAGTAATTCCTTTTTTTTATTAAATATTTAATATTCCAAAGTTTAAAAACATAAAATAAAACTATATGCATTGTTATCAATATCAAGACATCTTTTACATTTTCTTACATTTTTCAATATATGATTACTTATTCCATTTCCATTACATCTTACTCTTGTTACAAAACAATATATTTCATCTTACACTTCAATCTCTTCTATAACATATATACATATTTACATACTTCCTCATTCTTTTCCAAATTGCCATTTTATTTTATTTTTATTTCTAAACTACTCATACCAGGCATACCAAGCTCTATAATATATTGAATCTTCTTTGTCTTTTAATTTCAACATTAGCCTGTCCATCTCTATATAATCTATTATTTTCTTCATAAAGATGCCCTCTGATGGTATCCTCTTCTCCTTCCAAAATTGTGCATATGAAATCCTTGCAGTATATGTAGCATAACGTGTCTATCTTTTTTACTACATTTTTGTGTTATTATACCTAATAAAAAAAATTCTGAATTAAATTCAATTTTCTGATTTATAATTTCCTCTAGCCATTGTCTGATTGTATTCCAGTATTTTTCATCCATACCATCATCGTTTCTTTGACCACCTCCTCTTCCATTTTAAAATTTAGTAAAAATTTGTATATTCTTGACATCATTTGTTCCATTCCTTGTAGAATCCTGTCTAATTGGTGTTTTTCCATATGAAATCCATATTGTTCTTTGTTTTTTTTATATCTTGCCTGAACTTGTATGTATGGCCACCAGTCCATGTTTATGTTTTGTTGCTGTAATTCTTATATCGTTTTCAACCTTCCTTGTGCATCAAATAAATCTTTATAACTCCTCTTTTTTTCCAGATCTATTGCATTTGGGTATATTTGTGCTTCCATAGTTGACAACCAGTATGGTATTTTGGTATAATGATTCCTTTTTAATTTTGTTCCATATCTGACTTAGTGAGTGTCTGATCATGTGTTTCTGAAAATATGCGTGATGTTTGTTTTTCCCATCCCATAGAAAGCTATGCCACTCTTTCAGGGGAGAAGGTGGAGCTTCGTTTTGGCGATACAGCTGCGATCTCGAGGCTCTAAACTGTCCTGTAGAGATGGGGATTGTGAAGGGCACTGTCCCAGGATCCCAGAGATATCGCAAAATCTCTGGTTTGATCCAGGAGAAGCCCTTTTTCTGGCGGCGGAGAGGCAGCCTACATAGCTGCTGAAGTCGGACAGCTCCGGAAAGAAAGTGGCTGGAGTGAAAGTGTGTCGGCTGGGTGAGAAACTTCTTTTGTGTTGTAAATTCGCTGAGATTTGAAAGGGCATCCTGAATAGAGAAGAATCCTGTGAGATTTTTTTTTGACAAAAACTGTATGAGCGGCGTTTTTTAAAGTGACATCAAATTGAGGCTTGGGTTGTTTTTTTTTTTCTCTTTCTTTTACTTTTTTTTTGGGACTTTAGTGTGACTTCGTAGGTAACCAGATTGAATTTTCTTTTACATATATTTTTATGCTCCTTTTGATTTTTTAATTTTCTTTTAGGATAGAGGCTCCCTTTGGCTATTTTTTTTTTCTGTATATAGAGGTTAGCGATGACAGGTGAGAGGGGTGATCCCATGGGTGCTTCTTCTATTTGTTTGTATTTTTGTCCATTGTAGGTGAAGTATGTATTGGATAGGTAGTGGTTGGTCAGATCTAGGATGTGCTTGGGGGGGTTGTATTTGTTTTGGATCCATATATATATATATATATATATATATATATGGATCTTTGGTTATTCGGGTTTTCTCCCGCGTAAGATTGGAATTATCTAGGCAACGTTTCGATGAAGTCTCATTCATCATCTTCAGGCTTCAGATGATGAATGAGACTTCATCGAAACGTTGCCTAGATAATTCCAATCTTACGCGGGAGAAAACCCGAATAACCAAAGATCCACATACAAATACCCGCGAGAACCTCAGAAAACATATATATATATATATATATATATATATATATATATATATATATATATATATATATATATATATGTCTGGCATTCAGCTTTGTTCGGGTATTTTCCCACGTGGTGCTTTTAAAGTTGTAGCAACGTTTCAGCAGAATCTCATCTGCCATCATCAGGCTTCTGTATGGTGTTTGTCTTGAGTCAGACTTTTACAGTGGTTTCAGATTTAAATTTGGGGCAGCCTATTGCTGTGTCAGAATGGTTTTTTCTTCCTCCTGATTGGTTGAGAGTCTTGGTCTGTGTTTATTGGTCTTGGAGTGTGCTGTGTTCTGCTACTAATATCTTCTGTCTGTTATATATATATATATATATGTCTGGCATTCAGCTTTGTTCGGGTATTTTCCCACGTCATAATAGTGGTGCTTTTAAAGTTGTAGCAACGTTTCAGCAGAATCTCATCTGCCATCATCAGGCTTCTGTATGGTGTTTGTCTCTCCAACTTTATATATATTTGTGATATCCCTATTCACCAGCCTTTTTGTAAATTTCAATCCTAGTAATATTCTTATTTTTGCTTTTTATTTCAAAGGGAAAGCCTCAGAGTTTTTTTTTTCTTTATTTTTCCTTTTTTCTCCTTATCTTTATTGGGATCCTTTTGCTTTTTCTATTTATGTTTTTGGACCACTTTGTTTTTCTTTTTTGATTATTGAGACTTCTCAACTGGGTTAAGGTGTGAAGAACCTGAAGGAATCTCTTCTTTTCTTTTTTCTTTTTGTTCTTTTTTTCTCTTAATCAATATTATTATTTTGGGGTTTTTTTTCTTTCTATTTTTTATTTTTTATGGGGGACTACTTTGTAATTGGATTAGGGTCTAGAAGAACCTGAAGATCTTTTCTTCTTCCTTTTTTCCTCTTTCTTCTTTGATTTTGGGCCTTTTACTATTGGACTTTTCCATTTTGGATTATAATTGACTATTCTACCAGTTGGATTAAAAGTTAAAAAGAATTTGAAGATTTGGAAGCATTAAAATGAGCAGGAAACAAACATCATCTGGCGTTTCTACTTCTACCTCTGCATCCCCACCAGCTGGAGGACAATGCTGAAGCAAGATAAAGAACAAGAAAAAGTAACTTTACAGATGATTATGCAAGGAATTCAAGATCTCAAGATAAAATTGGACACCATTGAACAAAATATAGAGAAAATTGAACAAAGAACGGAGAAGACTGATGAAAAAGTGGAAAATATTAAACAAATGATGGTGAAGTATGAGGAGAGATTCCAAAAAATTGAAGAAGAAGGTAAACAAAGAGAGAAGAAGATTGGAAATATTGACAGTAGATTAACAGTGGTTGAACAAGAAAAAAGTGGGAAGTTGAAGTGGGAGATGGAAAGGTCAGAATTTTATCTTAGATTTCAAAATATAGAAGAAGAAAAAGGAGAAAATTTGGCCGCAATAATGATAGAAATTTTGGCTTTGGAAATTACAGAGGAAAAGATGATGGATGGAGTAGATGAGGTATATCGAGTGTATACAAGATATGCGATGAGAAATAAATTACCTGATTAAAAGTATAGTCAAAAATTTCTTTTTTTTTTTTTTTTAGTGATATTAGGATATACAAGTTTGGATTGACAATATGAGTTGTTATGTAACATAATTGTAATTGAGACTACAAAATGAATGCACAAAACTGATGAACCAACCGACACACTGGATGTACATATGAGAGTTGATGTTTTAATGTTTTGTTTGTCTTGTTTGTTTGTAGAAAATTAATAAAATTCTTTTCAAAAAAAAAGAAAGCTATGCCACTCTTTCTGCAAACCATGACCTTCTATCAACAGTGTTCTTTTATTTCCCAAATTTATTTTCCAAACTGACATGCCAGGAAAGACCTCATTATTCCTCAAGATGTCTGAGGAAGAAGTAGAGGAGTTGTCATCCACAGGTGACATCACATTGGACTCATCAGAGAAGTCAGATCCAGAGTGTCATTCTCAAAAAAAATATTGGTAAAGTTCAATTTATATACTAGATGGTCATGGATTGGATTCCTTGGACATCTGGTGACAAATAAGCTAAGCAACTTGGATCAGTGGCTGCAAGGAAAGTTGTTTACCCTTCACAAATATAAGAAGGATTTAAAATGAAAAATAATGATCTAGGCAGAGATTTGTCCTCTGAACTTGCTGCTTGGCTCCTTGTTTCATTATAGATTTATATACTGGGAAAAGGGACTTTTTTTTTTAACTTTTTAAAAATATCAACTGTATCATTTGTAGGATCCAATTATTTTCTCTTCTTTCTGTCAATACTACTTCCTTTTTTGATGAAGAATACACAGATATTGTTATTTGTTATTTGCCTTGCTCCATTAACAATCATGTAACTATACCAACAAATTAAAATCTGAAGCCCAGATTTCAGCTTAAAAGACACTATACCAAATCTAGTCCAGAGTTAAAAGGTTTTTGAACAACAATCTAAAAGAAATAAAAAAAAAAATATTTACCTTTCTAGATCTCCAGCATTTCATCTATCTATATATATATTTTGTGAAGAAGAAAGATAATTTCTGGAGATTTATTTGTAAGGCTTTTAGAATCATTACCCAATGGCTCTTATTTCAAACCTCCTGGATCTCCTTCAGAAAGCATATTGTCAGTAAATTTCCCTTGAGGGTTCTTACAATTTGATTTGAATCAATCAGGGCCATGAATGTTTACTAGTTTTTGATCTTGACACTATTATAAATTTGAATATTGCAATGATGTTATTTGGGTTGATTAGTTACACTCTTCTCTTTTCTAGATACATACATGAAAATATTTTCTGATATTTTAAACAGATTTATACCATATGACATCTTATTTTTGTTTTTAGAAGATGCATAAGAAATGTCCTAGAATGTTTTTGCAAACAAGCTTTTTACTAAGTTGGAAAATTTTGTATTTGATCTTCCCCAATTGTGCTATTTAAATTATTGGATCTCTGAAGAAGGATTACAGATGAATCCACCTAAGGTGCAATAATTCTCACATAGCTACAAATGTGAAATATGTTTTTAACTGGAGGAGTTCTATCCATTTTTATAGAAGAGTTACCATTATTTTGCAGAATGCTAGGGGCTGCTTATTTAAAAGTGTGACAAAAGACATACGTTTAAATAGTTTATTATGCAAGGCAGAGTCATTTTCACGTCAATTACTACTCAGAGATCTGGATTCCAGTCACACCTTTCTTGTGCAAAGTAATGCCTTGAACTCTACTTCCTGGGATGTTCCTTTGGCTTCAGCAACAGGATGGTAGGAGATCTTGCATTGTTGTTTACAGATACTATGGTGTTTAAAAAAATTACTGTTCATAAAAGCAATGTTTCAACAATGGAGTTTTTTATTGGGAGATACAACATACTGTGTATATACATTAAATGAAATATGAGTTGAAGCATCAGGCATAAATCTGATCAGATGAAAACATTTTTTTCTACAATATTATTGTCTATATCAGCTATATACCTAGTTCACAAAATAAGCTGCCAGCTGCACTCTTAGGGCCAACCATTGTCTTGAAGCAAAACAATTATACCCGTCAAAGAGACACTCCAAAGAAGACAAGCCCTGGGAGGCAAACAGTAGATCTGTTGTATTAGATTTACTTGCAATAAAAACAGGACTTGCAACAACAACAGAACACAGATCGATGACTTCCACAGAGACCTACAGACTGATTCTGCTTTTTCTGTGACTGAGGGACATTTGTTTACAGGTATTATATCTGTGCCATAACAATACAATTGATAGAGAGAAGAAAGTTCAAAATGTTGCCTTTTATGCTATGAGAGTTTTGGTGTCCAAAGGTGACAATGGATGTCACAGATTATATGTTATTCTGTTATATCTGATTCCGGGTATCATTGTGAAGCTGGGCTAGTTTTCTCCACTGACTACCCTTCTTCTGGATCTTAAAATATAGTTTCAGTTATTACTGAACTTCCACCTGTACAAGGTTACACAGCCATCTTGAAGATAGTTGATTTGTTTACTAACATACTTAATTTTATTCCTTACAAGAGATTACAGTTGGTTCAGAAGACTGCACAAATTGTAATGGATGACCTTTTTTGGTACTGAGACTTAATCAATCAACTCAGATCAGAGCTCTCAGGTTGCATCCAGGTTTTGGAAATCCATTTTATATTTATTCAATAACTAGCTTGATACCCGTGCTTTGCTACGAAACTATGTGGTGGGACTTAGTTTTGGGGGAAGAAAATTGGGGGGGGGGGGAATGTGCCTCTGCCTACTAGCATCCATCGGTATTCATCTGGCTAGCATGCTGTCAGTGTGTGAGAGAGTTGAGGGCTGTTTGGAAACTGAAGCAGTATCTGCTATGTGAGCAAGAAGGAGACAGCAAAGAGCCTGGGCATGGCTTAGCTCAATTGTTCTATACTAAAGCTGCTTGGTGCTGTGAAACTAAAACTGAAACTCCTCTCCTCTGCTTGTGATTTGCATTTGGAACAGATTTCTTTTCAGGTGGGGAGGGGAAGTAGAACTCCTTAGCATCAGAGCATGTTAATAATAATACATGAAATACTAATGCTCTGATGGTCATTTCAAAAAATCCTTTCTTAGTGAGCACCTAGAAGCCAAGAGGAACATGCCAAATTTCAAGTTTAGGCTTTACGGTTCTGGAGATTTTGTGATGATGCGTGAGTGGTATTTGTGTCTGTGTGTGTGTGTGAGAGAGAGAGAGAGAGAGAGAGAGAAAGAGAGAGAGAGAAGATTAATGCATTACTTGAAGAGTATGTTTTTTATCAACAGAAAAATTAGGCAGAATTATTGTGTCTTTCAGAATTTGCCCACATCACCTGCCTCCATTCTTCTATCGCATGTTTCCCTTCAAATAGTCTGAAATTTCAACTTCTATACTCTCTCTTCCTAAAGTCCTACCTCTACTGTTCTCTAAGCCTCTGACTTTTTCCAGGAGACTCAGGTTGTATAGCAAATTTTCAATGCATAGCTCAATTTTTATTAAACTATTTTTATAGCTCAAGTTTATTATTTTTATCCTCTTTATTATTTACACAAATAACTCAAGATGGTGAGTATATCCAACAGACCTTTCTCCTTATATTTTTCCCCACAACAACAACCCGGTGAGATGGGTTGGTGTCAGAGAAAGTAACTGGCCCAAAATTACCCAACTGACTTTCATGGCTGAGGCAGGAATTGCTCATGATCTCCCAATATCACCTGGGGTCTTAACTATTAGATCAAACTATTAGACTTGACTAATGTGATGTACACATGTATAAAACAACCAAAATTCTAGTGGAGATTTTGTTCTGGCTTTCTATGCAGTTTTCCTTTCCTTACCCATCAAAAAAAGCTAGGCACAAAGTTTGTATGATCTTTTGGTGTTACACAACAGGCACCTTTTGCCTGTATTTGCCTACACCAGTGAAGATTGATCTGGGATTTCAGTGTTATTTCATGCTCAATAGAAGCAACTTTTTTCCTTGTATTCGGCACCTGTTCTACTTCCTTCCACATCAAGGTGAATCAGGTGAAGGAATAGGAGATAGAATGGATTCTAGATGCAGGAGGGGCTGCTTACAGTAGAATTTATTGGAAAGTCTATCCCAAACGGACGCAAATATTACAACACATCAAGTTATATCTGAAATTATGCACAAACCCATTTTTAACTGCCTTTAATATCAACACACTTTGACATAGGGGTGGGATTCTGCTGGTTTGGACCAGTTCAGGTGAACCCCTAGCTGGGAAGGTCAACCGGGAGTGAACCAGTTCACTCTGATGATATGTGGGCTTACCCACCCACCCCTGTGATGTTCTGACCTTTATTGTCTCAGCTGATCAGTGCAGAAGAGCAGATTGCCACTCCTCAGCTAGGTTACTCCCCCAAAGTAACATAGAAGGTAAGGATTTTTGTATCACTGTTCATGTGCGCACAGCATGTTTCAGGTGCGTGTGAGCACAAAGCCTCCATGCATGAAGCATGTGATCACCGAATTGGTTGTTATATTGGCAGCATCTCACCCTTCTTTGACATCTATATTGAAGGAGATTCTTTCATTCCAATTACCTTGGACTCTCTGGTTGTTATTGCCATAAAAAAGAAGTCATCTTTCAATGTCATCTAGATCTGCTACATCAGATCTGCCTAACATTGCCTTTGAGAAACTGCTGGATCCATCCTCACACGAAAGAAGGAAAGTGATTGTGCATTTATTACTATTTGCCTGGGCAAATTTCCTATACAGGAATAGAACTGAGAAAGAGTGTGAATTTAGTAGACTTTGGAAAAGGAAAAGAAAATGAAATGTTAATAAGCAGGAAATATGACAAATCAGCAGTGAAAAGTAGGAAATATGAGAAAAAGATGTTAAGGTCAACTCATGTAGATTTTACTTGGTTTAATATGGGAAGAGATAAATTCTGACAAGTTTTCAAGATTGAAATCTTTGAAGGGCTGACATCTCTATTTTGTATTGAAGTCTCTTGTCCCAGAAAAAACAGGGTCTGAGCAGTTTTTCAATAGGGGTGATAGAAAGCCATATTTTTCTTAATGTAATATAGTAAACTATATTGAGTCAATTCCAATCAAACTTCTTTTAAAATAAAAAAGCATCAATTTCCTTGATCTACTTGAGCCCGAAATGCTACTTGTTTTAATCCTTTCTTTGTTATATTATTGGGAAAAAACCCAAATTCCTCCATGCCATATTGCAAATAAAAAGGCCTCCACATTTGCCAAAAAAAATCGCACTTTAACCTGATTTTTCTACAGCTGCATTTTAAAAAATGGCTTTGTGAAAACCAGTTCAACAAATCTGAAAACACTGAATTAAGCAGAGGTGGTGCCTGGAACATGTACAGATGTTAATATATTTGGCCTCTAAAAAGAACATTTAATATATAAAGCACCATCTGAATAAGATTGGTAAAATTATGAGCTAAAAGCTTGTGCATTGCATTTTAAATGTGACACATTTTTTAGCTAAATAAGAATTACTGACATATTATATGGTGCAATGTTATTCTTGTCCTTCATGAGAGTAACACATTTATTTATTTTTCTCTTAACCAGATACAGTTAAAAGTGGTAGTTATTAAATATGTTCATTCCATCATAAAGCCTAATGATAAAAAACAGCCACATTCTATGAAGAATATAGCCGAGCCACAAGGGAAACCAATCTGTGGCAAGACATCAATTGGTTTCAATGAAATAGCTAAGGAATCAGAGCCAAAAAAATACTGCTGCTGCATTGTGTTTGCATTTCTGTGATGGGATTTACATAACTCAGCATGACATTTTATTGGCTGAAACACAAATCCAGTCCTTAATCCAACAAGATGCAAAATGCTCACTGTGTTGTGTCACCAAGACATTGTTTGCCAGCCTTCTGTATCTTGCCTAGCCAAATACAATCTGTATGCATATATATCCATTTAATACTAACTGCAGGTTTCCCAGGTTCTATAAAGCTGCAAAGATACAGTATTCAGGTAGGATATCCTATCTTGGAAGCCTGGGGTTTTTTGTTTGTTTTTGCTATCGATATGGAGATATTTAAGAACAGTATATACATGAAAAATATATTCCTGCAATTCTTGAATATAAAATGCTTCTTTCCATTCTTGCTTTCAATTTTAATTCTCTTTTTCCTCCTCTCTCCAATTCATTTGTTTCCTGTTTCTTAATCAGTTTTATTTTGAAAAGCAGTCCAAAGAATCTAAATATCCATGATAATATGTGCAATTCTGGATTTAAATACAAATGGCAAATGCCAGAACCAAAATTCCTCTTTCATTTAAATATTTTGTATTATTGCAAGCCTTGATTGATATAATAACTCAATAGTATTTGGGGAAATTGCAATTCTGTCTTCAACAGTAGATTTGATTAGGAGACAGTTTCCTTATGTATGCCTCTGGAAACCCTTCAGATAGATAGAATAGTATAAATGTATTCTTTCTGCCCAAGCCTTCTGCTATATAATTGTTTTATTCTGTCATTAAAGAGCAGGATTGTATTATGAACTCGACTGCAATCTGTTCAAAATTTAGCGTAGGTTATGAATATTTCCATAGTATCCAACTCTATATAAGCTCAAGAGATGGTCATGAAACCATTATCTCCTGCTTTGTAGACACTGAGCATATTTGTTAATGACACAGAGTTTTTAATTATATTATGACTACTTTTATACACTTTAATTTTATACTTTGATGGTTTATCCAGTTATAGAATATTACAGTATTCCATTTGAGCATTTTTCATTGTTGATATTTTTTAACAAAAATGGGACTACCATTTAAAAGAAATAGGAACTTTCAATTGGAGTCACAGCAAGAATGCTAAAGTGGCATTCATTTCTGGAATAAAGTGATATCTTTGTTTCAAATTATGCACTGGTTGTCAAGGCATATTTAGACCCATCTAAGATACTGGCATTAACTGTTAAAATACTAAGAGCTTAGGGTTTGTTGCTTGTAGAACATTTATCATATCAATATCCTTCCTGATTTTTAACTCTGGATGAGGGGATTTTCTGAAATTCTTTCTGATTTCAGAGGCTATAGTCATGCTACATTCTTTAGTTGTTGCAGACCTGTATTTGTGACTTTCAAGAAAGTTAAGAAAGTTGTTTCCAGTATTAGACTCTCTGACAAAAGTTTTCAGGGAATTCAAATCTGTCTATCTGTCCGTTAATACATACTTAGTGTTCTGTCCTTAATTAGCATTCTTGAGATCCCCGCGCTTTGATTGGCCAAAGCGCGGGGCACTCTGATTGGTCAGGCGAGCCGCGCCGATTGGCTCGCTAAGAATCTCCCGCGATTGGTCCATTCAGATCGCGGGAGATTCAAAGCGGTGCCATTGGCCGCGGGCTTTTTTCCTTTCACCAGTTCGGTTCCAACCTGAAATAAAGAGCATGATTTGAAGTCACCAACTCCTGGCATCATTTCGTGGACACTACACTGGCAACGAGGGTGGGATCCAGGCCCTGAACCGAACCATGTGTCCGACGGAAGCCAGACGAATCACCGCGATGGTGAAAATCGCACCCCCCGCACCCTTCAACCCCGCCACCGAGGACTGGGAATCGTACTCCGACCAATTCCGCATGTTCCTCGAGTGCAGCGACCTGAAGGACGCCACCGGCCCCATGAAGCGCGCCATCTTCCTGACCCACTGCAGGACCGAGGTCTTCAAGATGGCCAAGGCGCTTGCCAAACCCACCGATGCGACCGCGATGGACTGGGACGTCCTCGAACCCATACTTCGGCGGCACTACGCTCCAGAGGTACCCATCCTGATCCGACGCAACAAATTCTACCGTCGGGACTAGAGGTCGGGTGAGAGCTTCAGCGACTTCGTCGCCGAGCTGCGGCGCCTAGGGGGGCTCTGCGAATTCGAAAACCTGAACGACGCCCTGCGAGACCGAATCGTGCTCGGTTTGTGGGACCCCGTCCTCCAGAGCCGGCTGATGGCCAAGGGCAACATCAGCCTAGCAGACACCCTCACCGCAGCCGCAGCCGCTGAAGCAACCCGAACTTCCGCCGATTGCATGCGCAGACCGAACATTGGGGACCGCAGCGGAAACAACAACCTGGCGAGGTCGACCGAGGCCCAACCCGAGACGACCACCCACCAGGGCGACTTCCACTCGGCATCGGGCACTTCCGATGACGAGGAGGACATCCATCGCCTCCAGACAGGCCGCGACCCACGGAACCGGCGGGGTCGTAAGTCGAGGACCAACTGTGCCGGTTGCGGCGGCGACCACCCCAGGTCAGAATGCCGGTTTTTCGAATCAATCTGCCGGCATTGCGACAAGAAGGGACACATCGCCCGTGTCTGCCGCCTAAGGAAGAATTGCAGCCCGGCACGATGGGACCAGAGCGACTGGAGGAGAGAGAGCACACCACCCCGGACCAGAGATCGCCCCTCGGACAACAGATGGGACCGGAATGGACGATCCCTGCGAGGCGGCGAAAACCGGCGAAGAGAGGAGACCCATCAGACGGTCACCATCGGCCACGCCATCACCAATGACGCCCGGAAGGTCCATGTGGAGGTAGGCATCGAGGGCCAGCCATGCAAATGGAGGTGGACTCCGGGTCCTACCTCTCCATGATTGCATGGCATGAAATAAAGCGCTTGGTGCCTACCCTCCAAAGGAGGAACATAGACAGCCAGAGATTCATTGTAAAGGACTACCAGGGAAACCGCATCCCGGTAGTCGGAACCAAACACTTCAAGATCACCTATAAAGGGCACACCGAAAGACTTCCCCTGACAATCATCGACCGCGACCGCCCAAGCCTACTGGGACTGCAATCGTTCGCCCCGCTCGACATCGCACTCACGGGAGTCGGCCACGTCACCGACGACAGCTGGGAGCAGCAACTGGCCCGGGAATTCCAAGAGGTCTTCGACGGAAACCTAGGCAAGTACCGAGGGCCCCTTATATCTTTCAACCTAGACCCAAACGTCCCACCAAAACGCCTGAAACCAAGGCGGGTGCCATTCACACTTAAACCCAAGATAGACGAGCAAATTGACAAGCTCGTCAAGCAAGGGGTCCTACAGCCCATAGACCACGCCTGGTGGGAGACCCCCATAGTCACCCCGATCAAGCCCGATGGGTCGGTGAGGATCTGTGGGGACTATAAGGCCACCCTAAATGGCGCGCTACAACAAAGCGCCTACCCCGTCCCAGTAGTGCAACACCTACTGCACTCACTGGGAGGGGGCAAGGTTTTCGCCAAGCTCGACCTCACCCAGGCATACCAACAGTTGCCAGTCGACGAGCAAACGGCAGAAGCGCAAGCCATAGTCACCCACCGGGGGGCATTTAAATGCAACCGACTCCAATTCGGAGTCAGCGTGGCACTGGGGATATTCCAAAGCCTAATGGAAAGACTACTGCAAGGCATCAAGGGGGTGGTACCTTACTTTGACGACGTCCTAGTGTCGGCAACCAACCAAGCCGAACTAGAGGGTCGCCTAAGGGAGGTCCTAACCAAATTTAAAGAGACCGGGCTAAAAGTCAAGAGGGAGAAATGCCAGCTATGCACGGAACGGGTTGAATTCCTAGGATACCTCCTAGACCGTCACCCCACAAACAAAAAAATCAAGGCGATCAAAGAAGCCCCCACACCCAAGTCCAAGACGGAACTACAGGCATTCCTGGGGTTACTGAACTTTTACAATGTTTTCCTGCCCCAAAAGGTGACGGTGGTGGAGCCTTTGCATAGGCTCCTGGACAAGGCGGCGACCTGGACTTGTGGGAAACGCGAGCAAGCCGCTTTCCAAAGAACAAAGGACCTCCTCACTTTGGACGCCGTCCTCATACAATATAACGAGACCCTACCTCTGGCCGTCACATGCGACACATCACCCTTCGGTGTCGGCGCTGTTCTCAGCCATACCCTCCCCGACAGAAAAGAAGCACCCATCGCGTTCTTTTCAAGGACCCTCACCAAACCGGAGCGGAACTATAGCCAGCTGGACAAAGAGGCTCTGGCTATCGTTGCGCTGTAAAACGATTCCACGAGTATCTCTACGGCCGGACTTTCACCATCATAACCGACCACAAGCCGCTGCTGGGAATCCTTGCAGGAAACCGCGCCACCCCGAACATTCTGTCTCCCCGAATGACAAGGTGGTCCGAGTTCCTGGCGGCCTACAACTACGAACTCATAAACAGACCAGGTAAGACGATCTCCCATGCAGACGCCTTAAGCCGCTTGCCGCTACCGGAACCTGACATCGACCCAGCACCCACGACGACCACCCTCAGCATAGAGACTCTACCCAACCTGCCTATAACCGCGTCAGACATTGCCCGAGAGACTAATAAAGACAAACGTCTAGCGCGGGTGTTGCATTGGGTAGAGAAAGGGTGGCCGGAAAGGGACAACGACGAGTCCGTAAAAACATTCCGAAACCGCCAAATGGAACTATTGTTATTAAAAGGGTGCATACTATCGTGGGATAGGGTGGTCATTCCAGAAAAGCTACAAGGGAAGGTTCTGGAACTGCTACACGAGGGGCACCCGGGCATCATTAGGACTAAAGCCCTGGCCAGAAGTTACGCTTGGTGGCCAGGGATGGACAAACAAATAGAGGCCTGGGTAGCAAGGTGCCAACGATGCCAGGAAACTAGGCCAAGCCCACCCACAGCACTGGTCCTAGAGTGGGAAACCTCAAGGAGACCTTGCTCTAGGATTCACATAGACTTTGCCGGGCCCACAAAAGGACACACCTTCCTCATAACAGTTGACGCTTACTCCAACTGGCTGGAGGTAAGCAACATGAAGACGACAACCACGGAGGCCGTGATCAAGGAACTCTGCAAACTCTTTGCAACACACGGCCTCCCAGATGTCGTCGTTTCCGACAACGGGCCCCAATTCATCTCGCTGGAATTCAAAAAATTCTTAGCGGAAAGGGGCATCCGCCACGCGCTGACAGCACCGGCACACCCGGCGGCTAACGGTAGGGTGGAACGGATGGTCCAATTCACTAAGAAGACCATCCGGAAAATAGACCACGGGGAGATCCAGGAGAAAATAAACAAACTACTCTTCACCCAACACATAACCCCAAATACCACAACCAATAAAAGCCCAGCCGAACTATTAATGGGCAGGAAACTAAGGTCCCCATTCGACAGGTTACACCCCACGTATAACCCGGAGAAGCCCCCAGACTCAAACAGCAAACACCAAACCTTCGCACCCGGCGACCCTGTATACGCGAGAAACCTGACGGGAGACCCACTATGGATACCAGCCGTCATCACACAAATAACAGGGCCACACTTGTACCGGCTACAAACAGCAGACGGACGAGCGTGGAAACGCCACATCGACCAACTAAGGTCGAGGACTGCCAACCAAGAAACCACCGATGCACAAACAGGCGAAACCAACCCCCACAACACAAACCAAGGGGGGAGGGAATACCGAGGGAACTAAAACCAAAGAATAATAAACCAGCCGTACTTCCCGGAAAGCAGCCATCATGACCCCTCGCCAGGAAGAGACAGCCAGGCCAACTCGACCAACTCGGAAAGACCGAGCGGGAGCGGCGAAACCCGCAGCTCAACCAACCCGGGAGGCCCAGGAGGGAGCTACAGAGAGTGGCCCGGCCCGATCGACCAGCCGGTTCCCACGACGGCAGCAGGAGCAGCGGAGATCCCGACCGAACCGGCCAGGATCCAACCTACGACTGAGCTGCGCAGGTCCAGTAGGCTCAGACGGAGCCCCGCCTACCTATGTGACTATGCGACGTAAGGACTGAACCAAGAGGGGAGGGGTGTTCTGTCCTTAATTAGCATTCTTGAGATCCCCGCGCTTTGATTGGCCAAAGCGCGGGGCACTCTGATTGGTCAGGCGAGCCGCGCCGATTGGCTCGCTAAGAAACTCCCGCGATTGGTCCATTCGGATTGCGGGAGATTCAAAGCGGTGCCATTGGCCGCGGCCGCCGCAGCTAAAAGAATAAAAGCCGCGATCCTTTTCCCTTTTCCCCAGTTCGGTTCCAACCTCAAATAAAGAGCATGATTTGAAGTCACCGACTCCTGGCATCATTTCACGGACACTACACTTAGGTTATCACATATCACACAAGGTGTTGGAAATGGACCCAGGGAAATGAAAGCGGTCTTGGACTGGCAACCCCCGCACACCAAGAAACCGTTGCAAAGCTTTCTGGTGTTCACAAATTTTTATCGCCAATTTATTCCCTTGTTTGCTGAGATTGCCCTTTCCATTATAGAGTTGCTAAAGACTGGGAGTGGCCCTACCAAGCCGATACTGGGGCAACCTCAAAATTGGACTTTAGAATGCCACCAAGCTTTTGAATGCTTAAAAAGGCATTTTGCAAAAGAACCAATATTAAAGCATCCAGACCCCAAGCAACCTTGGATGCCTTCGACTTTATTTTTTGGGACATGTTTTACACACACACACACACAAACACACATCCTCAGATACATATAAAATAAATTTATACAGAGAAGTAAACAGGCACAATGACCCTTGAAACAAATTATTTTCTGGTAACTCTATTACATTTCAATATATTTAAGAGAGCCCTTTAATAACAGTTTTGAAATTACTGACTGAGTGCCATCTTTGCCTAACATGTAGAATTTTACTGATTCAAAAACATTATTTTTTAATTATTCTTTTTTTCCTCCAAGCTAGCTAGTTTTTGCTCCCTATCCCACCTCCAGGTTGTTTGTGGTATTGTTTTAACTACATCTAAGGGTAAATTTTAATAATGTATACAATTTGTTTTTCTCTATGGCTGCTGGCCTGTTTTGACAAAGGTAGAACAAGGCAATGTGTTTATGTCTACACCGTAAGACAGAATAAGAGAAGGTATTCTTTCATTGTCTCAAAAGTGCTTTTTCAAAAGGAAACTGACTTTTTTTCTTTTTTTCTTTTTTTGAGGAAAAAGAGGAAATCCTTTTGCTTCCCATCCAAGCCGCTTCATCAGTTGCAATGGTGAAGGTATGGAAGGATACATTTCTATCCTTCCATTTCCCCACCATTGCAAATGATGAAGCTTCTTGGATGAGAAGCGAAAGATCTTCTACTTCCTAAAAACAAACAAACAAAACAAACAAATAAACAAAAAATCAGTCCAGCTGCCTTTTGAAAAAGCACCTTTGAGACAAATATGACTTGTATGAGGATTTCCAGAGATGTTCTCTTTCATTTTTTCCCAAGATTGGTCTCCACCTTTTTGACCTTTAGAAGAGCCACTAATTTGCAATTCTTCTAGCAACCCATCAGTTCTAAATTGTCTTAAAGATTATTTTTATTTCTGGGTTTGACATATTTGTGCCTTATATTTTAGGCTTGGGCTGCCATATTAACAAATAGATGCATAATTTTAGTCAGTTTAGATTCCACAATTTAATGTAGATCTCTGTTATATATAAAACAGCCAGAAAAATATTTTTGTTACATTCTGCAATCATCAGCAAAAGTATTTTAGTGCAGACATAAACACTGAAGTCATTATTCCCATTCAGATAGGCAAACAGAGTCCTGGGTTCAACTTCTATAATCTATTCCAAGTACTGTGGAATGGTTTCAGTTTATCCTTTACTAAAATTATACTGAGTAGTATACTGCAGTTCTTGATAAGTTTGTGTAAAATTATATCTATAAGAAAAAAAAATGAACCAAAATAAAGTACCCCAAACAGAAACAGTTTTGGGTGAAACAGGTACAAATCTGTTTCAAACTATTTAAAAATCTATAATATAGGGCTGTGTCATAAAGTAAATTTAAAACTCATAAGCCACCACCACATCTGTTACCAAACAATATTCTAGCAGCTATATGTTCATAGTATTTTAGCATACCTTTCCTTCAAAACACCATCTGGTGTAATCTGTAAAAATAAATATGTCATAAATGTGGTAGTGCTTTTGAATAATCAGAAAATTTATTTTTTTAAAAAAAAATTATAGTAGATTCATTTAGAAAATCTATAGATTGTGACATCTTGCCTGTTGCCTTGCTTAAAGTATAAAAACAAAGCACAATATTCTGGGATGCTATAATTCCTATCCACATTATGGTTCCTATCTGCAGTCAGAGATGTAAAAAACATCTGGAGGTCTCCATGCTAAACTTCCAAAACTTTTTCAAAGCACTTGGATGTATAAATACAGTATCTTATATCTCAACCTGATTTTTTTTGTTTTAGGCAAATTTGATCATACTATTGTTGTCCTTTACTTTTTAGGCTTGATCTCAGATAAACTACTTTTGGTTCTACTTCAATTATTTCAATATAGTATTGTCGTGTGTGTGTGTGTGTACATGCACCACCTTAATTAAGAACAAACAAATATTTATTTACTAGCTGGATATCTGTGCTTTGTGATGAAACTTTGTGATTGGGCTATGCAGGAGAAATTTGGTTTACAATCTGTTGGCTCAGTGGTGGTTGCAGGTGATTGAAATACATAAGGGAATATTGTTCCCGCCTCCTTGAGTCTGGAAACAATTGGTGGAAGGCATAAACATTTTGGTGAGGTACTGATGTTTAGTACTGTAAGGAGCCCCAGAAATGCCAATTTGAACTGAAGTAACGGAATGTGAGGCAACTGGCAGATGGAACAGAGTTCTTTTTAGGTAGGGAAGGGGAGAAGAATGTCTAACTCCTTAGCATCAGAGCATGTTAATTACTATATAAGAAATATTAATGATCTGATGGTCATTTTGAAAAATCCTTTCTTAGCGAGCACCTAGAAGCCAAATTTCTACTTTGTAGGCTTTACGGTTCTGGAGATTTCATGATGAGTGAGTGGTATGTGGTATATCTATCTATCTATCTATCTATCTATCTATCTATCTATCTATCTATCTATCTATCTATCTCTGTATCTGTATCTGTATCTGTATCTGTATCTATATACATACATACCCACATATACACATACACATACATACACACACACACACACACACACATATCCTGCTTAAACAGACTCCTCTTGGTTTACATAAAATATAATTCCTATATTGATTTTGAAGTTAAGAGACTATTTATTATTTAAAATTACCATATATGTACACCTAGTTTATGAATGATAATCTTAGCAATGTTCTCCATGACCCTAAATAAAAACTCTCCAAGTGAACCACAATAACTTTGTACCTTAATCCTAATTTGGTGAGGTAAGAAAAGAACCCAAAATTTGATCAGTTTAAATAATCTCATAAGAAGGACAAATGGAGATACAATTTTGCAGATAACTCTTGCATCTAAACAATATAACATGGGCAAAATGTGAAGCACCCAGAGCCATAGACAAAACATGAAGCATTTATCATCATCATCATCGGCATTGTCTATTCACTACAGGATGAAGGCCTCTTCTGCATATTTCCAACCAATACAGTCCTGAGCTTTCTTTTGTCAACTGGGTCCACAATACTTGATCCAACTTGCTTTGCAATTATGGATAAAGGAGAGTAGAAAGAGGGAACAATATGTTCATTATAATGCTGCAATGCTTACTCTTTCTTGTTGCAATGTCATGATGCACATGTTTCATCATTTTATGATTTTATGTCTAAGTTGTATTTCTTCTTATTAGTCTATGATGAAGACAAAAGTTTGCAATAAGCAAATTATTAAATCTCCTTCCAAATGGACAAATTAAATTATAAGCATTTTAGGGAAATTCAGCATAAGTAAGCTTACATTAAAGTGCAATGTACCATAATATCTACCATAGTTGATACAGATTAATAGTGATAAACTTTTCATTCCCTCACCTATGTCATTATTTTTCAGTTGAATCCTCCCCCAACCTTACAACAGTGCTTTTCAACCTTTAAGGCTTCAAATTTAAGGCAATATTAGGGGAGAAGGCACATAAAGCTGGATAATTTAACAAAAAGAATTTATCTTTGCATTGAGAAAAATTGCCTAAACATTTTTTAGGAAATTTTTACACAATTCATAATTTAAAATGCATATATTTAGAGAATGGATATCAAAATGAAAGAAACAAAATTCAAGCAAAAGAAACAAAACAAAATGAAAAATAAAAAATAAATTAAAATTAAAATTGGTAGCTCTGTTCATCTTTTACAAACACCTTGACAAGTCTCAGAATTTCAAATACTTCCTGAAAGCATCTTCTTGAACACTATTATGCTAATTCACAGCTTGCCTGAAATATAAAAGATTAAGAACTTTGATTTTGCTTTAAACCAGAAAATATATTACCAAGTGAATATCAATATTTTCTAAGCTATATAAAAAAATAAGAAGTCAAGGAACAGTTTCTAAGCTTTATATTTAAAATAAACTTGCTGAAGTTTTGGTGAGCTTGTTAATCTTGGCAAGTATATCATGATGAATTAGTTATTTTAAGAATAAATGAAAATCCCCATTCATGGAAGCTGTATAAAATACTTTAATGGATATTTGGTTCATAGCTATTATAGACTGCAACAGTATTCACAGGCAATTTAAATAACTTTTACCCAACAGAGCCAAACATTAATTGTGTGAATTGAGAAAATTAAATTCATAGAGTGTTTTCATCAGGAAGAGTAAGGGAAAAGATAGGGCCTTTTTGTGCTAACAATCTTTTAAAAACCCAAATGTGAACAGCTGCTAGAGAAAAATATATTTTTTTGATGTTACATTACAGAAAGAAAATGAACTTTTCAATCTGTGTTATAACAGAACGAAAAGCAGAATGCACTTGATTGTAGGAAAAATATTTGTACTGGAGTACTTACAGTTATACTACAACATTAATTACATTTTTATTAATATAACTTTATATATGCAACTTTTGAACAGTTTCTAAGAATTGCTTCTATCATAATAAAATAATTAAATGATTTTCCAATACATAATAGCTAGAATAAAATATAATAGAAGAGTTTTATATACACAGATTGGTAACAGACCAAAATTACTTCGGTATTTTTTTAAACTAAAGGAACATGGAAATAAATGTATCTGGAAATGATAGATACAATTTATCAATTAAGATAAGAAAAATTTATCAACAAAGATGGCTATGCAATGTAGTAAAAAAGCTCTACTACTTCTTATTTTTGACCAGATTGATCTATTCTATTTCCTAGTGCAGGATAACAGAGATAGAAAGTCCTAAGGCAGCATTATCATGCCATGGAGATCCATAATCAGTACAAGTACACATTTTAAATGAGGATAAGAGAATAAAGATCTTCTGAGCCTTTAAAAATCTGTAATAATTCAACCATCTTTTTATTTTGAATAACCTAAGTTGATGAAATAAAAGCGCTGTACAATTCAAAATTTTGTCTGATGAACATGAGAGTGCCCAGAAACAGCAAAATAGAAAAGAAACAATTAGGGAAAGTCAAAAAATAAGAAGTCCTGCAAATAGAATGTCGACTAGCAAAGTATCTCTGAACTGCTCTCGAGTTGCCATGGGCAAGGGGGATAGGAGAGCAAATTTTGCTGCTACATCAAGGAACTGGTATCAGTCAAAACAAAGCACATCCCAATTGATATTCCAAGGTCATCTCCTCAACAACCCACAGTGACCGGAGGGAATGACTTTTACAACCCACAAAATTGTTTCATTGGAAAATGTGACTGATGACACATATTGGGGGGAGAGGGAAACAGGATCAGAGGCAAAGCACGAATTAACTGAGGTCAGAGTTGGCTCTACCTGGCCCATGCTGGCATAAATCTTCTAATAAATAATTGGATTTCTTTTGAAGCTTGGCTTGAGGCTCATGATTTAATTAGGGCATCTGTCAGAACCCTGACAAAGAACCAAATAAGCAAAAGAAAGCAAAGATAGTATCAATTGTAATAGAACCTTTGGCTGCAAATCCCAAACACCTGGAGGACCACCTGAATACACCATCAACACTGACAAAATCACTATGAGTCAATTGCAAAAGGTAGCTTTACTTGAACAGCTCACACCCCGTAACAATACTTTTAACAGCATCAAAAAGCAATATTTGCCTTAGTAAGATTCAATAATAGAAGAAAATACCAAATCCAGTCTAAACATCTGGCTGCCTATGTGATGAATCATAACAGTAAAAAGCCAAGTCCATGCTTTACACTAGTGTAGGTTTTCACAGTGAGAGTGAATTGAATAATTCTAACCTCTTAGGTTAAATGGTCTTGGTTTAATTTTCTGGTGTTCTGACTTTTCTACAGTATCTGTGGCTGGTATCTTCAGAAGCTGAGCATGCTCCTTTGAAGTGTACTTACTGGAATTTCACAGACAACACAAAGGTAACTAAATGTGCTCTGTATTTAAATCTGGCAAATTGGTCTCTGTTTGGAACATATCACAGGAGTAAAAGAAAACTGGTTCCAGATAGTTTCCTTGCCTAAAGAGACTTCTTCCTTTTTATTATATTGTTTTAGATCTTGATACCTTATATTGTTTCAATACAGTGATATAATATTAATTGGACATTATTGGCATTTTGTTGTTTAGGTGGTTTAAAGAGGTGAGAATGGAGGAGAGTCTTATATCAATATTAATTATAATTTAAATATCAATGTTAGTATAGAATTATCTTAATTTTATCCAGAGTTAAATACAGTATTGAAACAAGAACTGCTATAAATTACATTAAGATATACATTATGTATAAAGTGTTGATCTTTTACTTAATGTTAAAGATTCCACTGTGTGTATATGCATGTGTGTATTTAATAATTGTGAACAGTAAAACAAAATTAACAAGACTTACAGTTATTTTAGAAAAATATTGGATTTTTGAATTCTCTTTCCCCTTACCTCTAATGTTTATATTTCTAGGAGGCCATTTAGGCCCTCTTAGAAACCATACTATAATTGATTATATCTGTCATGCTGTGAAATGTTGTATTTAGAAACCATTCTTGTTAAATTTGGTTAAACCTCTGTGCATATATTCTGTATATTCTGTTGGTTTTGCCATTATTCAGAATTTAAGTTCTTAATCAGATATGTTAGAATTATATTTCTTTTCATGTTGAAAAAATATATTATTTATTAATGACTCCTGTTAATTAAACTGGACTATACAGCATAGAAAACAATTAAGCAAAACAGGAAGACCCTAAATCTTTTTTTAAAATGGTAGATGAAATAAACTTAAAAGATACATGGAGAGAAAGAAATGCTAAAACCAAACAATACACCTTCTACTCAAATAGACATTTATCATGGTCCAGAATAGATATGATATGGATGTCAACAGAATTGTTAACTAATATTCAAGAAATAAATATTGAAACAAGTAGTTAGGCAGATCACAATCCAATGACAATTAAATGGAAAGGACAAAGAAGAAGATCTAGATGGACGTTAAATAATACTATTTTAAAGAGAAAAGACTTCACATAGTGGATGGAGAAAGAACTGGCTTTTTTCTTTAGAGAAAACAAAAAAGAAGATACCTTAATCCAGAATGTATGGGAAACAATGAAGGCATATGCCAGAGGCTTGATAATAGACTATACAAGGAAAAGGAATACTATGAAAAGACTAGCCTCTAAAGCCCTAGAGGATGAGTATAAAGAGCTACAGAAAATGCCACAGAAAGAGGACATTAGGTTAAAAATGGATATAACTAAACATAAAATGGGTCTAATAGAATAAGAAGAACTAGCACAGAAAATTAGAAGTGCCAAACAGAACTACTTTGAAGATGCAAATAAATCAGGTAAATGGTTAGCATATAAATTGAGAAAGGAGAAAGAATCAAGGAAAATATTGCAATTAATAGATGACCAAGGCCAAGTTTGTTATGGCAGTAAAGACAAGAAGGAAATCATATGAGACTATCACAAGAGAGAATATTGATGAGGAAAGAGTTAAACAGTATTTACAGAATGCTAATCTACCCCAGATACCTAAAGAGATTGAAACAATGTTAGAAAGTGTTAAGTACTGAGCATGGGCGTGAAGAATGGAGATGAGCCGGTGAAATAGTGAACTTCAAAACTCTTTATTAACATGGTGAGACAGCTCATCTTAATGGCTGCAACGGGCCTCCTTATATAGGCAACTTCTTAACTATTCAACCAATGAAAACTTGGGAGCACTAGCTCCGTTAACCAATGGGAGAGGCTCGTTAATGGCCAATCAGATTCACCTGAAAGGACCAATCTGATGTCGCCATTAATGGCCAATCAGAAGTGCAGGGCCAGAACCCTGCACTTGACTTCAAGCTCTTGATAACTTTATTAATACATTTATTCATTCACAACACCCCTTGCCCCCAGGTTCCGTTTACGGGGTGCGATTACGTAGTCCTTGAGGTAGGCCGGTCGTTTTGTTAGTCTATTTGATTTTCGTATTGCACCCGGTATTTGGCTGCAATCTTGTTGAGGTAGGTCGTTATCTGGCAAACGGGGTGTCTCTAACTCTAAGTTCGAATTCTCATTGTCACCAACATCTTCGGTATCACCATGAGGCAAGCTCACTCCCATCCCCAATTCTTCTTCCCGTGTTTCCGTTTCGCCGTTGTTTCTATCGTTAAGATTTTCTGCTATTCCCAGTTCATCTTCCTCCGTATCTCCTCTCCCCTCAGTTTGGATATCAGGGGACTCGGAGATTCCTGACTGTAGCCTTGATCGTAGCTGATCAATGTGGCGCTTCCATGGTCTATTATCGCGACACTCCACGAGGTACGATCTGGGGCCGGTTACTCAGACCACAGTCGCCTCGACCCACAACGGATCGCCCAACAAGTTCTTAGCGAATACCAAGTCGCCTACCTGGAAGGTACGGCATCGCCTGTTGGATCCGTGTGTTTTCTCAGGTTTGTACGCTGGGTGTAGTTAGTCGAGGTGGGAATGGAGCTTCCGCCCCATTAGCAATTCAGCGGGAGTTTTGTTGGTGACACTGTGCAGAGTGATATGCTGCAAAAGGAGTATCCGGTTTATTTTTTCTTCGATATTGTCATAGTCCATTTTGTGTAGTGCTTTCTTGACGAATTATACCATGCGCTCGGCCCTTCCGTTGGCCACAGGATGTGCCGGTAAAGTCAGTGCATGGCGAATACTGCGGTCCACTAGGTACTGCTCAGAGGACAACGCGGTAAATTGGGGTCCGTTATCGGATACCAGAACGTCTGGTAATCCATGTATTGTAAATAGTCTGTCTAGTTTCTTGATGACCGCTTCGGTTGTTGTATTCCTCATTTCGTAGATTTCAAGCCAGTTCGAGTAGGTATCTACTATTAACAAGAATGTGTGGCCTTTGGTAGGTCCTGCAAAGTCCAGATGAATATGGGACCAGGGTCCCCGCGGTGTTTCCCATTCGGTTGGGGTCGCTTTTGGTGGAGCGTTGCTTACTTCCTGGCATTTGTGACAAGCTTTGACCCACGTCTCAATTTGCTTGTCGATGCCCGGCCACCATGCATAGCTACCTGTGAGGGCTTTCATGCGCATGATGCCGGGGTGGCCATCATGCAAGGTTCTTAGTACCGCTCGTTGTAGCCACTCTGGGACAACGACTCTATCTCCCCAGATAATGCAGCCCTTCTGTGAAAACAATTCTGTTTGTTGACTCTTGAATGGGGCGTAGTCATCAGGTATCTGGTCCAATGGCCATCCGTGCTCGACCCAACTGAGAACTCGTGCTAAGGTGGGGTCACGTTTCGTTTCCATTGCAATATCTCGGGCTGTTAATGGTGCTGTTCGAAGTGTCTCGATGTGCAACATTGTCACTGTAGGCACGGGGTCATCAATGGTCTCTGGAAGTGGTGCTCAGCTCAATGCGTCGGCGTGGGGAATGGCCTTCCCTGGGCGGTGTTGCAGTCAATAATTATAGGCAGCCAAGAATTCTGACCAGCGAGTCATTCTGGGAGATAATATATAGGGGGTTAGCTTATTTCCCGCTATTATTCCCAGCAAAGGTTTGTGGTCAGTCACTATAGTAAAGGCTCAGCCGTAAACATACTCATGAAATCTCTTGACGGCAGACACAATGGCAAGGGCTTCTTTATCAATCTGACTGTAATTGCATTCTGCTTTTGAAAGCGTCTTTGAGAAATAGGCAACAGGGGCTTTGCTACCATTTGGCAAAACGTGGCTCAAAATGACGCCTACTCCGAAAGGTGATGCATCACACGTGATCATTTATGGCAAAGTCTCATTGTACTGCATTAGTACAGCGTCAGAAGTCAATAATTTTTTACATTTCGAAACGCCTGCTCTTCTCTATGTCCCCATACCCAGATTGCTTTCTTGTCCAATAAACGATGTAGGGGTTCAGCTACGGTTGCTTTGTGCGGCAAGCAAACGATATAAAAATTGATAAGGCCTAGAAACGCCTGGAGGTCAGCTTTATTTTGGGGTTTTGGGGCGTTCTTGATTGCCCTCAATTTGCTATCGGTAGGGTGAATGCCATTACTGTCAATCAAATATCCTAAAAATTCGACACGATCAGTGCATAGTTTACACTTGTTTTTCTTAACCTTAAGCCCTGCGTCTTTGAATCTCTGGAGAACCAACTTCAGGCATTCTCATAAAATTTTCGGGGCAGGTGCAGTGATTGACACATCATGGAACAATGCCTTTTATTCCTTGTAATAGTCTTTCCATCAAACTTTGAAAGATTCCCGGGGCTACACTCACTCCGAATTGGAGTCGGGTACATTTAAAGGCACCTCGGTGCGTAACGATTGTCTGTGCCTCTGTCGTTTTTTTTGTCTACCAGCAGTTGTTTATATGCCTGGGCTAAGTCTAGTTTAGCGAAGACTTTTCCGCCCCCCAGGGAATGGAGGAGGTGCTATACCACCGGTACCGGATATGCGTTTTGTTGAAGGGTGTGATTCAGGGTGGCTCACAAATTCAGTCCCCACAAATTCTTATCGACCCATCTGGTTTAATGGGTGTAATGATTGGGGTCTCCCAGGGAGAGTGATTGGTAGGTTCTAACACACCCTGGGCTATCAATTTATCAAGCTGCTCGTCGATCTTCGGTTTAAGGGCAAATGGCACTCGACGAGGTTTAAGGCAGATGGGAGCTGTTTTGGGATTGAGGTTAAATGATATCGGGGTCTTGTACTCGCCTAGTTTTTCTGCAAAGACGTCCTTGAATTCTTGGACGAGGTCCTCTTCCCAGTTACTGCTACCGATTCAGTGAATGCCTGCCACCTCGATTCTGAGCGGAGCGAACCATTGGAGACCTAGTAGACTAGGCTGGTCCTTGTCGATCACAGTCAGGGGTAGGAATGCTGTACGGTTCTTGAACGATACCCGAACTCGACTGGATCCTACGACTGGAATCCGATTCCCTTGATAGTCCTTGAATATGAGTCTTTGGAATCAGAGATCTTGTCGCCAGATGGTAGGGATGAGTTGCTTGAGGGTTTTCCATGAAACCATCGAGAGAGACGATCCTGAGTCAACTTCCATCAGGCAGGGCTGGTTTTCGATAGCCACTTTCACTCGGATCTTCTTGGCATCCAAAGAGGAGGCGTGACTGATCGTGATAGTTTGGTGAGCCTCTTCACGCTTCGTGGGGCGGTTTATGGTTTTGTTTCTGTAGGAGTGGTTGTTCCATTGGTGGTTCACTGGTTCTTACCTTACAGGATGGCTTCTTGTCAGTTGGCGATAGTTAGCCTCCCTCGAGGGCTGGCTGGGTCCTAATTGGCTTCTACAGACCCGTCCGATATGGCCTCGTTTCCCACACACATGGCAGAGCGCGTCGAGGAATTTGCATTTTGATCGGGGGTGGTTTGCCCCACAACCAGCGCATTGATATTGAGATTTCTGACATTTCCCGTTCAGACCTCAGTCGATGGACCTCTTCTTTGTCGCTGTCTGACGATGAAGAGAGGTCCTCGTGGTGGGCTGTTATGAGCTGCCCTTCTGACTTAGGTGAAATTTCGCAGGTTGGTTGGTGAACCGGGGCATGGTTGCGGTGCATTCGGGCAGCCGACTTCCTGGTTGCTTCTGCTGCAGTAGCCTCAGCGATAGCATCGGCAAGGCTGATGTCGCCTTTCGTCATCAACTTGCTTTGGATCTGTGGTGCATCCAATCCTAGAACTATTCTGTCTCTTAAGGCTTCTTCGAGATCTGCAAACCCACATAGGCCTCCCAGATTCCAGAGATCCGCTATGAAATCAGCAACACTCTCGCCCTTCTGTTGACTTCTTTGATAAAATTCATGCCTTCTGATGAGCGTTGGAATGACTGGCGCATAGTGGGCTCTCAGTAGAGGTTCGAGGATGTCCCAGTCCATAGACTTCACTTCTGCCGGTTTCGCTAATGCCTTGGCCATCTTGAATACGGTCGGCCCGCAATGCGTTAGGAATACCGCCTGTTTCTTTCCAGTAGTGGCATCCTTCAAATTGTTGGTTTCCAAGAACTTTGGAAAAGTTCCATATAAGAGTCCCAGTCTTCTTGCGCTGGGTCGAATGGAGTGGGTGCCATCATCTGCCATCATCAGACTTCTGTATTGTGTCCGTCTGTGAGTCAGACTTTTACAGTGGTTTCAGATTTAAATTTGGGGCAGCCTATTGCTGTGTGAGAATGATTTTTTCTTCCTCCTGATTGGTTGGGAGTCTTGGTCTGTGTTTATTGGTCTTGGAGTTTTCTGTGTTCTGCTTGATTGGTGTTTCTGCTATCTTCTGTCTGTTTTGTGGCTCTTTTTGTATCTTGATTGGCTGGCAGTATTGTGTTACTTTATTGGAGGCCTTTAGTGCAGCTTGGCTTTGGGTAAATGGACGGCTATCATTAGTTAGGAAGCTGGGTTTCATCTGGGTGCCTGGTTGGGGTGTGTTTGAGCTGGAGGTATTGGGGGGATCTGTTTGTGCCCAGGTGTTTGCCTGGCTTGTGGTGTAGAGATTTTTTTTGTTTGTGAGTGCAGGCTTCCAAATGATTGACGGCCTGGTGGAATCATCTCTTCTGTTCATGCATTCTGGTCTTTTTTCAATCTCTATGGCTTCTCTGATGATTCTGTGGCTAGGGTTTTCTATAGTGGCTAGGGTTTTGGTGCCATTGAAGTTGATGCTATAACCTGTGGCTTCCATGTGTTGGACTAGTGAGGAAGCGTGTTCCAGCTTTTTGACTGAATTTTTGTGTTCATCCAGGCAGGTACTTATTCTTCTATTGGTCTGTCCAATGTATGTGGCCGGGCATGATGCACAGGGGACTTCGTATATGCCTTGGTTTTCCAGGTCAATTTTATCTTTGGGGTTTCTAAGGATGGCTGCTATTTTTCTGTCTGTTTTGAAGGCAGTCTTGATGTGATGTCTGTGTAGTACCTTACTAATTTTGTCTGTAGTACCTCTTATATAGGGCAGGACAGCTGTTCCATAGGTCTGTTCATCTTCTGGGTCTCTATTATGTTTCAGTGTGTTTTTGTGGCTCAAGCTGGTGATTTTGCTTCTGTGGAAGCCGTTGGCTGTCAGTACTTTAGTCAGGGTGCATAGTTCAGTCTTAAAGTGTGTCTTTTCTGCCAGGCGTTTGGTTCTAGTAATTAGTGTTTTAGCCACGGAGTTTATCTGTGCTGGGTGGTGGTGGGATTGGGCGTTGAGGTAGAGGTTAGTGTGTGTTTTCTTCTGGTATACGGTGTGTCCTAGTGTGCCATCTGTTTTTTTGTAGATTAGTACATCTGGAAATGGTAGTTGTTTGTTTGTTTCCGTTTCCATGGTGAACTTGATTTTGGGGTGTGTGCTGTTTAGGTGTGTTTGGACATTGTTTAGGTTTTCTTTTCCATGGGGCCAAATCACAAATGTGTCATCGATGTATCTTAACCATAGTTTGGATTTGTGGATGGCATTGGCCAGGTCTGAATTCGAATTCTTCCATGAACAGGTTTGCAATGACGGGTGACAGTGGTGATCCCATAGGGGCTCCTTCAATTTGTTTGTATCTTTGTCCTTTGTATATGAAATATGTGTTGATTAAACAGTATTCTGTTAGTTCCATGAGGTGTTTAGCTGGTTGGTATTTATATTTGATGATTTCAAGGGTCTCTTTTATTGGGACTTGAGTGAATAGTGAAACCACATCGAAACTTACTCTTTTATTCATGCTGTGTGGGCGTTTTTCTATCTCTATGGCTTCTCTGATTATTCTGCTACTGAAGTGTTCAGTTTTGGTGATAGTTCTGGTATTTTTAAAGTCAATATCATGTCCTGTGGCTTTGAGGTGTTGGACCAGGGAAGAGGTCGGTTCTTCCTTTTTGATTGAGTTCTTGTGTTCTTCAATGCATGCACTTATTCTTCTATTAGTTTTTCCAATGTATGTGTTGGGTCAGGCAGTGCAAGGGATTTCGTATACTCCTTGATTTTCTAACTCGATTTTGTCCTTAGGGTTTCTTAGGATGGTGGATATCTTTCTGTTTGTGCAGAATGCTGTCTTAATGTTGTGTTTTTTGAGGATCTTGCTGATTTTGTCTGTAGTGCCTTTTACATATGGGAGGAGGGCTTTGCCATTCTCTTGTTCTCTGTCTTGGATTTTGGTTGGGGTTTCTTTTTGGATTAGGTGGGTGATCTTCTTTCTTTGGAATCCATTGGCTGTCAGTACACCGGTGAGAGTGTGTAGTTCGGTCTCTAGGTGTTGTTCGTCGGCTAAGCATTTTGTTCTGGAGATGAGTGTCTCAGCTACGGAATTGATCTGTGCTGGGTGGTGGTGTGAGAGTGCATGTAGATAGCAGTTTGTATGTGTTTTCTTCTGGTAGATGGTGTGTCCTAGGGAGCCATTGGATTTTTTGTATACCAAGACATCTAGGAAGGGAAGTTGGTTGTTAGCTTCTGTTTCCATGGTGAATTGTATTTTGGGGTGTAGGCTGTTGAGGTGTGTGAGGAAGTTGTTCAGTTTTTCTTTCCCATGTGGCCAGATTATGAAGGTGTCATCTACGTATCTGAGCCAGAGTTTGGGTTTGTGATCATATTTTTCAAGAGCTTGTGTTTCAAAGTGTTCCATGTAGAGGTTAGCGATGACAGGTGAGAGGGGTGATCCCATGGGTGCTCCTTCTATTTGTTTGTATTTTTGTCCATTGTAGGTGAAGTATGTATTGGATAGGCAGTGGTTGGTCAGATCTAGGATGTGCTTGGGGGGGTTGTATTTGTTTTGGATCCAAATATATATATATATATATATATATATATATATATATATATATATATATATATATATATATATATGTATGTATGTATGTATGTATGTATATATGTCTGGCATTCAGCTTTGTTCGGGTATTTTCCCACATCATAATAGGGGTGCTTTTAAAGTTGTAGCAATGTTTCAGCAGAATCTCATCTGCCATCATCAGGCTTCTGTATCATGTGTGAGAACACACCCCCACCCAATCAAGTCACACCCCCACTAGCAGTTAAAAGGAAGAAGCAGCTGCAAGCTCACATCACTCTGAGAAGCACAGAGCTGAAGACCAAGCCTGAAGATGATGAATGAGACTTCATCGAAACGTTGCCTAGATACTTCCAATCTTACGCGGGAGAAAACCCGAATAACCAAAGATCCACACATAGATAGATAGATAGATAGATAGATAGATAGATAGATAGATAGATAGATAGCATTCAGTTTTGTTTGGGTATAAAAGTTGTAGCAATGTTTCAGCAGAATCTCATCTGCCATCATCAGGCTTCTGTATGGTGTACAGAAGCCTGATGATGGCAGATGAGATTCTGCTGAAACGTTGCTACAACTTTAAAAGCACCACGTGGGAAAATACCCGAACAAAGCTGAATGCCAGACATGTAAGTACCCGCGAAAACTTAAGAAAAAAAAAAAAAATATATATATATATATAAACAAACCAATGATCAAAGCTATAAGAAGAGGGGCTTTTTTATGTTGTCATTTACTTCTTACAAGAAAAGTCCTGAACAATAGCATTCAAAAAAAAAACAGTGCTTTAAGTTACAATTCTACTTATAAAAGTTTATTCTTAGCTAACAGGTTACTATACCAACATTGAATGATATGATATGTTGCTACTTCCTAATTAATAAATTAATAATCAAAGTGGTATTAATAGTTTTACAATGGGTATTATATTTACAGTAGATAGCATTGTGTGTATGCTTTGGCTAAGAAAATAAAGCTGAAGTGTAGTAATCATTTTACTTTGTTGTTAACATTTTATTCATTAGTACTCATTGATCAATCAACCTAAGGGTAAGACTTCATGCCAGATAAAGTTCAGTAATTAATACTTTGGTTACCACTAACATTAAGAAAAATATTCCTTTGCCACCCATGATTTTTTTTTTTTAAAAAAAATGGGAAAATAGTAGAGAAAATACTATTAAGTCAATATCAAACATGTTTGCACAATTAAAATGAGCATTATCAACACAGTGGTGACATTAGACACAAAGCTGTTGATTAATTAAATAGCCAATGGGATATAAACTGCTGAAAGCTCAGCCTCGAAGGCACCCTTCACTGTTGTTAGCAGAAAATAACACAACACAGCATCAACACATGGGATGGCTTGTAATTGCTTGGTGAAAGAAACCAAGTAAGAATGTTGTACTTACACAAACTTAATTGCTCCATAAAGAAAGCCAAGCAATTATCTCTATAGTATTAATTAATCTCTGTTCTAAGTGTGAACACAAGGCTTCTTTGTGTTAGACCCCAGTATTAAGATCTTACAAGTGGGACAATCAGAATAGATATACACTTTTCTCATTGTGTTGTAAATATTGAAAACCCATCTGTAACAGTAATAATTACCAAATAATGACAAGCTTATGCTACTTTTAAAATGTATGTGATTGATAGATATTGTTGACCTATAAAAGAAACATAATTTGGAATTCTTGGAAAGTACTAAAACACAGAGTTTTAAAACATTGTAATTTTTTCCCCAAAGTACTGTATGAATCATTTTATTCAAGCTGCAAGTAATGTATTCAGTCTGTAAGAAAAGCAACAATTTGCTTGAAGGCTATCAATTTATTTCAAAGAAGCCCAATAAAATATTGCTTCCAATATCAGAATGTAATAATATAATGAAATAGCAATAATAAAATAAAAAATAGTGTATGAGTTACTTTTATATTAACTGATTCCTTCCAATTTAAAATTGAAAGGATATTTTTATAATTTATAAAATATGACAGTTAAAATATAAAAATTACAAAGCTACAAAAATAAAAGAATAAAAATAAAAATTACAAACTGCAGAAAAATATAGAAAGTAAAATAAAAAAATTAGAATATATCAAAGAAAAAGAAAAGAAATATATAAAGAAGTGACTTCCCTCTTCATCATAACCAGTATAAACAATTTTAATTACTCTTTAATTACTCTTTGTATCTCTTAAAATACAATGAAGTTTGTACTTTGAAGTTATCCACATTGCTTTTTTGGTTTTCCATTTGCATATCTTGTGTAATTATGAAGACATCCTGTCATTTGTATATGTAATGTAAAATTATTGCAGCTTGTTACTTTTAAATCCACTTTCAAATCAGGTTCAGGTTGATGAATAAAACCTGTTCATCTTCTGAACTATATTTTAAAGAACATCTGTCTATAATGGCAGATACTTTTAACTTCTGGATCCAATGTTCACAAATATCTTCCAATGTTAAAATATTTGGCTCCATTTTGTATTTGCAAGTCAGATTTAATTGTTCTTTTCCTTGAATTGTAATTTTTAATTGCTCCTGGTATTTTCTAGTATCCAATGTTCAAATTTTCATCCTATCATATTTTCTTTTAAGATTGCAAAACAACAGTTTTTTTTTTCCCAAGGGAAGAATTCTTATGATTAATTTCAAAATCTTTTTTCAAATCCATCTGGACCCTTAAACATTTATAACTTCCAAAATCAAAATTCTGATCGTGTCTTTTCTGTTCATTATTTTTTAAAATGTCTATAAACTTATCTTTAAAACTTATTTTGCTAAGGATTAAAGGAAACTCACCTGCTGCAATTATAAAGCTTGTTGATTGAAAGGTTCTTAATAGTTGAAAAATGGTTAAGAAGCAATTTCCAAAACTATTAAAAAATGAGATTCAGCAGGAACTTCTGTCCATTAAAGCTACACTGTGGTGGTGGACTTTATGAAAAACTCTTGGTTCTCTGATGTTGTCAACCCTGCTAGAGTTGGTCTGACAGACGCCATTTTAAGGCTTAAGTGTTTGATGCTTCGTTGGAGTTGAGGGTGTTGGGGATAGAGATAGCTGGGACTTTGTAGCTCAAACAAAATACTTTCTCCTGGGAACCAAGGACATTTCCGCAGGTGGTCAGAGAGAGGAGGAGTGAAGTTACCAGGCAACCGGCATGCACCTTGATGGGATTTTCTGGTTGTTTAATTGTTGAAGGGGAAAAACTTGTACTTTTAATTAGGTGAAAACTGTGGGAACATTCAGAGTTGTTTTTCATCAGTCTGTGCCAATATGATATGTCCAATAAATCTCTTCTTTGAAGAACCTACTTGCCTCAGAGTTCTATTTGCTATGGGCGTATTACTTAGAAACCTCAGCAACTGTAGAAATGTCAGTTTATGCTGTTTATGCAAGAGGAGCAGCTGTTTTCAGTGCAAGTGGGCAATCTGAAGTTACTGGACTCACCAGAAATTGCCATTATACTACTGGTCTCACTGCAGTGCTGTCACTGCTCTTTTGGAGTCATCTAGTTCAACACAAATCCTTACCTGAAGTTCTAAAGGATAGTGAAATATTGATGTTATCAAAATCTGCCTGGAGAGAGATATTCAAAGTTTACAAATACATATTATTATTCAAAGCAGACAAATTATTATTAATAATATTAAAAGGAAAAGTGCCTCAAAAGTTTTACAATTAATTATTAGGCTTTGGTTTTTACATTTTCATGCAATCCACTTAGAGGCATTTGGGAGGCTGAGCTCTTTCAATCTGCTTTGTCATTCTTCTTTCATTCTGTAGAAAATTGAATATTTGGGACTATGCTTAGATAGGAATAAGTCATCTTTCTTCTCATAGTTAAGATAATTTTCTTTCTTTTAAATTCTTTTGAAAAGCAATTTAAAGTTTCTCAAATATGGAAATCAATTAGTTTAGAAACAAAACAATTACAGTAAAGTCTATATCATTTAATTCAAAACTAAATGCAATTAAGTAAAGAAACATCTAGGTAAATAACTATGACTGGAATAATAATCAATTTGATTTTTTAACTGTGATAACCTTTCTATTTTTAACATTTACAATAATTTGCAGGTGGTATAATTTATGATATAGTTTAAGACTAAAAGGAGATACATTCATTAGTTTGTTCAAAATTATAATTTTTTTCCTCGCAATGCTTATTTATAATATATTGCAATAAAAAAAAAAATCCTTAAGAGATCATTCTATTATAGAATAGGATAGAGTAGGATATAGATTATTAATTTAAGATATGGCAGACTTTTAAAAGATACAGAGATTCATTCATTCATCACTCTTTTTTAATTATCAGCTAAAACTTCAGATTTTTCACCTGACTCCTTTTTTCTTAAGTATCCATGAAAGCAATTATCCCAAATCATTTTATTAAGTCTTTTTTCTTTAAACTTCAAACTAGTTCATTTTATTGGGCATTTACCTCACATCACCAAAGCTTGTTACAGACCAAATTGATTATTAAAGTAGCATCAAATATTGTTATGAAATCAGTTCTTTAATATTCATTTAAAAATCCAGGATGGACAAGTAAAAAACAATACTGAAAATTTACCCCAATATTGTGAAATAATAATTTGTGTGGAAAAAGAAAAGGGATCATGTAAAAATATGTGATATTGAAATAGCATATAATACACACATGTGAACACATAATTAACATTTTAAGTTTTAATAATGATTAAAAATGTTTTCTAAGTGTTGAGATAAGGAAAAGAAAATCTGCCTTGGGTAACTTAAAATTATTGGTTTTATTATATGAAGAACAGCATTTTGTTATATTATATAAAATGTTAAATCTGGGCGGTGGGTCCCAAGGAGAGACGAGACTTGAAGTAGTGACAACAGTTCTTTATTAGGAAATCAGATACTGAGACAAGACTCCCAGCCATGGCAGCTCTTTTTATAGAGCTGGCTGCGGCTAGGCAGCCTATGACAAGCTTTGAGCTTGCCGCACTTGGTTTTACCCAATCACGGCAGCCCGAATATGAACCAATCAGAAATGCTTAGTCTTGTCCAATCATGGCCCGGCTTTTCTGGACCATACAAGCCTGCTAGTATGGAACACCCTTCCCCTCTTGGATTTGTCCAAGGGACGGGGTAACGTAATCACACAAGTAGGTGGGTCTTCGTACCTGCCTACTAGACTTGTGCAGTTCACAATGTCTCTGTTCACCATCGGGTTTGGACGGGCTCCATATCACTCTAAAAGTACTGGATGGAACTCCCTGGAAGGGTGAGCTGGTCCTCTGGCTGCGACTCCCACCTGGTGATTCTGGGTCAGTTGAGTCGTTTGCTCTGTTGCTCCTGCCTGGGTTCTCTGGGCCGGTAGAGCTTGTCCGGCTGCTGCTACCAGGCGAAGTGCCTGTCTGCCACGCCTCCCTTCTGGCTGGTAAGTGTTGTTGGTGTTTATTAAATGTTTGTGGGGGGTGTTCTGCTTGTACAGGTGTTTGTTCATTTTCCGAACTTGAGGTCCCCCCCCCCACTCTGATTTCTTGGTTAGAGTCTGTGAGGGGGGAATTGGCCAGCCTGGATCTTAGCTGGTCAATATGACATTTCCACAACCTCCCATCGGTGGACTCGAGCTGGTAGGAGCGAGGGCCTGTGATTTGGGTGATTTTTGCAGGGATCCAAAGCAGGTCCCCTGTAAAGTTTTTGGCAAAAACATTGTCTCCAACCTTGAAGGCATAGTGCTTGCTGCTGGAACCAAGGGGTTTTTCTGGAGTGTAAGCAGGATGCAGGTGGTCTAGAGGTGACCTGAGTCTTCTGCCCATTAGTAGCTCTGCTGGGCTCTTGTTGGTGGTGGTATTCAGTGTGATATGATATAGGAAAAGCATCCTGGTGATCTTCTTGTGGATGTTGCCATGTTCCATTTTGTGCAGAGTATTTTTTGTCAATTGAACCATGCATTCAGCTCTACCATTCACTGCCGGGTGAGCTGGTGATGTCAATGCATGTCGGATGCCGTGGTCTGCCAAGTATTGTTCAAAAGCCAAGGCGGTAAATTGTGGCCCATTGTCAGAAACAATAACATCTGGCAGACCATGTGTGGCGAAAAGTCTAATTTCTTGATGACAGCTTCTGTGGTGGTTGTCTTCATTGGCTCACCTCGAGCCAATTCGAATAAGTGTCAACAGTGATTAAGAAGGTGTGCCCCTTGGTCAGTCCTGCGAAGTCAATATGGATGCGCGACCAAGGGCCTCTGGGTGTTTCCCATTCTAATGGTGGTGCTTTTGGGGGAGCTAGCAAGTCTCTTGGCATCTGTTACAAGCGGCAACCCAGGTTTCAATTTGCTTGTCCATGCCTGGCCACCAAGCATAGCTCCTGGCCAGGGCTTTCATGCGCACAATACCAGGGTGTCCATCATGCAGAAAGTTTAAAACTTTTTTCTGTAGTGTTTCTGGTATTACTACCCGGTCTCTCCACAACACATACCCTCTTTGCGAAAACAGTTTAGTTTGCCAGTTTTTTAATGGTTTAAAAAGTTCATTTGGTTCGGTTTCTGGCCATCCCCTCTCCACCCAGCTGAGAACTTGCGCCAAGCGTTTGTCCTTTTTGGTTTCGTGGGCAATGTCTTGCGCGGTTACTATTGGCATGGGTATAGTTTCAATTTGCAAAACTGGTAATGTGGGAGCTGGGTCTTCTTGCAAATCTGGCAAGGGGGAGCAGCTTAAGGCATCGGCGTGAGAGATAGTCTTGCCAGGGCGATGTATCAATTTGTAATTATAAGTGGCTAGAAATTCAGACCATCTTGTTATTCTAGGTGACAAGATGTGTGGAGTGGGCTTGTCACCCGCCAATATGCCAAGTAGGGGCTTATGGTCTGTAATAATAGAAAATGTCCTACCATAAATGTATTCATGGAATCTCTTTACGGCAGAAACGATGGCGAGGGTTTCTTTGTCCAGCTGGTTATAGTTCCTCTCTGGCTTGGACAAGGTCCTGGAAAAGAATGCAATGGGGGCTTCTGTTCCATTTGGTAAAATGTGACTCAGGATGGCGCCAACCCCGAAAGGCGATGCGTCGCAAGTGACAGTCAATGGTTGTGTTTCATTATATTGCATGAGGACTGCGTCTGAAGTAAAAAGGTTTTTTATTTGGTGAAAAGCGTGCTCTTCTCGCCATCCCCATATCCAGGAAGCCTTTTTATCAAGGAGTCTATGCAGAGGTTCTGCGACAGTCGCTTTCTGGAGTAGAAAAATGTTATAGAAATTAATGAGTCTGAGGAAGGCTTGGAGGTCCATTTTGTATTTTTGATGGCTTTCATTTTTTTATCTGTGGGGTAAATTCCTTGTTGGTCAAGGAGGTAGCCAAGAAATTCAACCCTTTCAGTGCATAATTGGCACTTTTCCTTTTTCACCTTGAGGCCAGCATCTTTGAATTTCTGCTCTCAGTCATTTTTCCAATTGTTTTTTGGTAGGGGCTGCTACCAAAATGTCGTCAAAATAGGGAATGACTCCTTTAATTCCCTGCAGCAATCTTTCCATTAGACTTTGAAAAATGCCCGGTGCAACACTGACACCAAACTGGAGCCGGTTACATTTGAATGCCCCTCTATGTGTCACTATGGTTTGGGCTTCAGCGGTTTCAGCATCAACTGGCAGTTGTTGATAAGCTTAAGCCAGGTTGAGCTTTGCAAAGATTTTGCCCCCCCAGTGAGTGCAGGAGATGTTGGACTATGGGAACCGGGTAGGCGCTCTGCTGCAATGCATGGTTGAGGGTGGCCTTGTAGTCACCACAAATTCTCAGGGAGTCATCAGGTTTGATGGGGGTGACAATTGGGGTCTCCCAACGGGCATGATTGATGGGTTCTAACATGCCTTGAGCTATTAGTTTGTCTAATTGTTCGTCTATTTTAGGCTTGAGTGCAAAAGGCACTCGGCGCAGTTTGAGATCGATGGGAGCGATGTCAGGGCTGAGATTAAAGGAGATAGGGGACCCCTTGTACTTGCCTAGATGTTCACTGAAGACTTCTTGGAAGTCCTGGATGAGCGTAGCTTCCCAGTCTTCATCTTCAATGTGGTTGATGCCTGCCATCTCAATCCGCAACAGTGCAAACCACTGCAACCCAAGTAGGCTGGGTCGGTCTTTATCAATTATTGTGAGTGGTAGGATGGTGGTATGGTTTTTGAATGAAACTTTAAAATGTCCAGTGCCAGTGACCGAAATGCGATTACCTTGATAGTCTCTCAATATTAGCTTCTGGTCGCTTAGTTCTTGGTGGCGGATGCTGGGAATTAGTCATTTTATGGCCCTCCAGGAGACCATAGAGAGGGAGGAACCAGAGTCTACCTCCATGCTGCAAGGTTGGTTCTCAATGGTGACCTCTACACGTATCGTTTGTGCTTCTATTGATGAAGCGTGGCTGATGGTGACTGTTTGGTGCATTTCTTCTCTTCTGGGCACCTCGATGAACTTCCTGGGTCAGCTGTCCCGGTTCCACTAGCTGTGATTTTGGCAGTCCCGGTTCATGGTGGGGGTGCTATCACTTCTTCTTGGGCTGTTTCCTCATTGTCGGGGGCTGGAATTTTGTTTGTTGCAGCATACTTTGGCAATATGCCCTCGTTTTTTGCAAAAACGGCAAACAGCATCCAGGAACTTACATTTGGAACGTGGGTGATTTCCTCCGCGGCCGGCACATTGGTAACTCAACTTACGATTGCGCCAGTCTTGTCGCTCGCGTTCTGACTGAAGTCTGTGTATTTCTTCCTCTTCACTGTCAGAAGGGGATTTGATGTCGCCATGGTGGGTGGATGCTGCATGTTTTTCTGCTGCGGTTAGCTGACTGTGGTCATCTCGCTGGTGGGTTGGCAGTCGGTTCTGTTTGAATGCCACATTCGCACTGCTGACTTACGGGTGGACTCAGCTGCGGTGGCTTCGGCTACAGCGTCGGCGAGGGAGATGTCCCCTTTAGCCATCAGCCTGCTTTGGAGAGTTGGGTCTTTCAGGCCGAGGACGATTCGGTCACGCATGGCCTCGTCTAGATTGGTGAATCCACACAAGACTCCGAGGTTCTTCAGGTCGGCTATGAACTCTCCGATGCTCTCGCCCTCGCGCGGATCCCCCTGGTAAAAGTCATGCCGATGGATGAGGATCAGCACTGCCAGGACTTAATGGTTCTGGAAGATGGGAGCTAGGGTATTCCTTTCCATTGTCTTGACATCTGCGGGTTTTGTGAGTGCCTTGGACATTTTAAAAACGGCAGATCCGCAGTGTGTTAGAAAGACCGCTCGCTTCTTGCTGCCGGTGGCGTCCTTCAAGTTGTTTGATTCCAAGAACATTTGGAAATGATCGGTGTAGAACTCCCAATCCTTGCTGGCCGGATCGAATGGTGCGGGTGGCACGATGCTGCTGGCCATCTTGCTGGTTGTCTATGCGCTTTCTGCCACGTGCTAGTCAGCTCTGTTGTCTCAGTATCCCATCCTCATCACCAGTGTTAAGTCTGGGCGGTGGGTCCCAAGGAGAGACGAGACTCAAAGAAGTGACAACAGGTCTTTATTAGGAAATCAGATACTGAGACAAGACTCCCAGCCATGGCAGCTCTTTTTATAGAGCTGGCTGCAGCTAGGCAGCCTATGACAAGCTTTTGAGCTTGCCGCACTTGGTTTTACCCAATTGCGGCAGCCCGAATATGAACCAATCAGAACGCTTAGTCTTGTCCAATCACGGCCCAGTTTTTCCGGACCAATAGGAATGGAAGCCTACAAGCCTGCTAGTATGGAACATAAAACATCTAATAAGCATATCTTAAAGTACTTTAAAAGCTTTTCCCTTTTAAAATACTGCCCCAATACAAAAGGATAAGTCATTTAAGGCAGTCCTTGAAGTTGTAGCATATTAGTTTTCCTTTCAGCTCCTATTATTTTCTGCTTTATGTTTTAAAAAGAGTTCTGTATCACATGCAAGATTGCTTCTGCAATAATTTAAAGTTATGATGATGGAATATCTTGTCAGCCTTCAAGATTTTCTCTCTTTGCTTTGCATCTTTTGGCTGTCATAAGTAACATGGCGGAGGAGGGGGGGAATGACCTAGAGGTGTTACAAACCAGAACTGTATAAGCTGGAGGGGTTAGATTCTTGCTTAGGTTTCTATCCTATGCTATGCGCAGCTGCAACTCTATCAAAATATGTCAAGGTTACCAGACAGAGGCCTCATCACCACCTGGAGATGCCCACATGATGATATACACAACTTTTGTTATGTATTAAAAATGGTATACTCGAAATCCCCGAGCCTTGATTGGCCAAGGCACGGGGATTTCTGATTGGCCCGATTTAGGTCTCCCGCGATTGGTGCAAACCGAGAGCGGGAGACTTGAATCGCTGCCATTGGCCGCGGCAGCCTTGCGAAAGGTATAAAAGCCGCGGGCTTTTTACCTTTCGCCGGTTCGGTTCACTTGTTAAAAATAAAGAGCTTTCACTTGAAGTCACCGACTCTGAGCTTATTTCTGGACACGACACTGGCGACGAGGGTGGGATCTCGCCCCTGAACCGAACCCCATGTCCACCTAAGAACCAGCGACAGCACTAAGATGGCAAAGATAGCACCGTCCGCCCCCTTCAACCCTGCCGCCGAAGATTGGGAATCGTATTCGGATCGGTTCCGAATGTATCTAGAATGCGCCGGCATGAAGGACGCCCCGGGCCCGCTGAAACGCGCTGTCTTCCTTACACACTGCGGACCAGAGGTCTTCCAGATGGCTAAGGCATTAGCCAAGCCGGCAGACGCAACCGCCATGGACTGGGACGTCCTCGAACCAATACTGCGGCGCCATTATGCCCCCGAGGTCCCCATCCTAATACGGCGCAACGAATTTTACCGCCGAAACCAGAAGCCAGACGAGAAATTGAGCGATTTCGTCGCAGAACTGCGGCGCCTGGGAGGACTCTGTGAGTTCGAGGGTCTCAACAGTCTCATAAGAGACCGCTTCGTACTCGGGTTATGGGATCCTACACTGCAGAGCCGACTTATGGCCAAGGGCGACATCAGCCTAGCCGATGCCCTTACAGCCGCCGCAGCCGCTGAAGCAACACGCACGTCGGCAGACAGCATGCGAAGATCTGATGCGAAGGGTGGGAACAACAACCCGGCAGGGTCGGCCGACGCAAGAAGTGAAGCAACCGCACACTACGGTGAATACCAGTCAAACTCCAGCACATCTGAAGACGAGGAGGACATTCACCGAGTACAGACGGGACGCGGCGATCAACGAAGTCGAAAAGGCCGTAAGTCGAGGACCAGCTGCGCCGGGTGCGGCGGCGACCACCCCAGATCAGAATGCCGATTTTTTGACTCTATCTGTAGGCATTGTGAACGAAGGGGTCACATCGCCCGAGTTTGCCGCCAAAAGAAGACTCGCAGCCCGCCCAAATGGGAACAGCACGACAGACGGAGAGAAAACTCCCCGCCCAGAACCAGAGAACGACAGCCAGACGGTCGGTGGGACCGCACTCAACGATCTCAAAGAAGCGGCGACGGTCGACGGAAAGAAGAAACCCATCAGACGGTGACCATCGGCCACGCCACCTCCGACGGCGCCAGAAAAATACATGCAGAAGTATATATAGAGGGCCAGCCATGCAAGATGGAAGTGGACTCTGGGTCCTACCTTTCCATGATTGCATGGCGTGAAATCAAAAGACTGGTGCCCACTCTACAAAAGAGAAACGTGCATACACAAAAGATCATCATTAAAGACTACCAAGGGAACCGTGTCCCGGTAGTAGGCACCAAGAATTTCAACATAACCTACAAAGGCCACACTGAACAACTACCACTCACAATCGTCGATCGCGACCGCCCAAGCCTACTGGGTCTACAATGGTTCGCCCCGCTTAACATCGCGCTGACAGGTGTCAACCAAGTCACCATCGAAGCTTGGGAACAGCGGCTAACCCAGGAGTTCCAGGAGGTGTTCAATGGAGGCTTGGGCAAGTACCAGGGGCCCCTTATCTCATTTGACTTAGATCCAAGGGTCCCCCCTAAGAGACTTAAACCTAGAAGGGTACCGTTTGCATTAAAACCAAAAATTGACGAGCAGCTTGACAAGCTCGTCAAACAGGGGGTATTACAACCGATAGACCATGCCAGATGGGAAACCCCTATAGTGACCCCAGTAAAACCGGACGGGTCAGTGAGAATTTGCGGGGACTATAAGGCCACACTAAATGGCGCGTTACAACAAAGCGCCTACCCAGTCCCTATAGTACAACATTTACTACACTCGCTAGGAGGGGGCAAAGTCTTTGCAAAACTCGACCTTGCCCAGGCATATCAGCAGCTACCGGTAGACGAGAAAACGGCGGAAGCCCAAACAATAGTAACCCATCGAGGGGCCTTCAAGTGTAACCGGCTCCAATTCGGAGTCAGCGTGGCACCAGGCATTTTTCAAAGCCTGATGGAACGTTTGTTACAGGGCATAAAAGGGGTGGTGCCCTATTTTGACGACGTACTAATAGCGGCGCCAAATGAAGCCGAGTTAGAGACGCGACTCAGACAAGTCTTAACAAAATTTAAAGAAACAGGACTTAAGGTTAAGCGAGAGAAATGCAATCTATGTACAAAGCAAGTAGAGTTTTTGGGCTATCTCCTAGACCAAAAGGGCATTCACCCTACAACTAAAAAAAATAAAAGCCATCAAGGAAGCCCCCACCCCAAGATCCAAAACGGAATTACAAGCATTCCTAGGATTATTAAATTTCTATAATGTTTTCCTACCTCAAAAGGCAACGGCGGCGGAGCCCTTACATAGACTCCTAGACAAGAAGGCAGCCTGGACTTGGGGGAGGCGAGAACAAGCCGCTTTTCAAAAAACCAAGGACCTCCTCACCTCCGATGCTGTCCTGATGCAATTTAGTGAGACTTTATCACTAGCTGTCACTTGCGACGCATCACCCTTCGGCGTCGGTGCTGTCCTCAGCCACACCCTCCCAGACCAGAGAGAAGCACCCATCGCCTTTTTCTCCAGGACTCTGACCAAACCAGAGCGCAACTATAGCCAGCTGGACAAGGAAGCTTTGGCTATAGTTGCCGCCGTTAAACGTTTTCATGAATACTTGTACGGCCGCCCGTTCACCATCGTGACGGATCATAAGCCTCTGTTGGGCATCCTCCCGGGAAACCGAGCCACGCCCAACATCTTGTCACCCCGAATGACAAGATGGTCGGAATTCCTGGCAGCCTACAATTACGAACTGTTACACAAGCCAGGTAAGAAAATCTCGCACGCGGACGCTTTAAGCCGCTCGCCCTTACCTGACTCTGAACCTGACCCAGCACCTACCACAAATACCCTGAGCATAGAAAGTTTACCTATTACTGCATCCGACATTGCCAGGGAAACCATTAAGGACAGGCGTCTGGCACGAATCTTGCACTGGTTAGAAAAGGGCTGGCCGGAAAAGGACTGTGACGAGACTTTTAAAACATTCCGCCAGCGCCAGACCGAACTGTCACTACTGAAAGGATGCATTCTATGGGGTGACCGGGTGGTAATTCCAGATAGATTACAAGAAAAAGTCTTGAGGATGCTACATGAGGGTCATCCTGGCATCGTCAGGACTAAAGCCCTGGCCAGAAGCTATGCTTGGTGGCCAGGGATGGACAAGCACATTGAGGCATGGGTCGCCAAATGCCACCGATGCCAGGAGACCAGGTCCAGCCCACCCACAGCACCCATCTGGGATTGGGAAACACCACGAGGGCCCTGGTCCAGAATCCATCTTGACTTTGCGGGCCCCGCAAATGGACACACGTTTTTAATCACAGTCGACGCATACTCAAATTGGCTAGAGGTGGCTGACATGAAATCCACCACCACAGAGGCTGTCATAAAAGAACTGAGCAGACTGTTCTCCACACACGGCCTCCCAGACGTCATCGTCTCAGACAACGGGCCCCAATTCACCTCCATCGATTTCGAACGGTTCCTGGCAGAAAAGGGCATCCGCCACGCGTTGACAGCACCGGCGCATCCGGCGGCGAACGGTAGGGCGGAACGGATGGTCATTGGATGAGCCAATTGAACTATTGGAGGTGGAACGTTGCCGTTACTTTGTATATGTGATTTATATGCCCATTTTCTCAGATTCAGAATTCTTTTGTTGCTACCACTTGATTTCCAGTAAAAGATATATTTTTCTCTGATTAATGGAGTCTAAGTATTTCTTTCTTGGATTTTGGTTTCAAGTCTATGTGTTTCTTTGTCATTTTTTCCAACCACATGCGAATTTTAGTCCAATATTTTTTAGCATCCTCGCAGGTCTACCACATATGGTAATATGAGCCAGGTATCTGATGACATTTCCAGCATTTTTCAGATTTATTCTTGAACATTCTTGCTATTCTTGTCGGGGGAAAGTGCCACCTGTAAAATATCTTATACAAGTTTTCTTTATATGCTGTTGACATTGTCATTTTATAATTTTGAGACCACAATTTTTGCCATTTCTCTAAATCAATCCCATATCCAAAATTCTTCCCCCAAATAATCATAGTTTCTTTAACTTGTTCTTCCTCTAATTTAATTCCCAGTAAATAACCATATAATTTTTTAATCACCTTCTCATTAGTACCCATCAAGATCTTATCTAAATCAGTCTGTTTATCATAGAATCCCTCCGTTTTAGAATCTTCATCATACCTTGAATGTATTTGCGCATATGAATTGGATTTTGAATGGAGCACAGCTGACATATACTTTCAGTAATGATGAGGTTCAGATCTTCCTTTCACCCTTGGCAGAATGAATTACCACCAACTTTTCTTTTTATTATTATACTGCTGTCTATGACTTCTGAAACAAGTGCTAAATAAAAAGTCTGCCATTATAGCAATTCAAGTTACCAAATGCTTTCTTATTAACGGTTCCTCTTTGTAAATTGTTATCACTGCAATCCATTAACAGCACTTTTGTCTTCTGTCCCATTCTAATGTGTGTGTGTGTGTGTGTGTGTACAGAGAGAGAGAGAGAGAGAGAAAGAGAGAGATATATATAATATTTCAGTATTTATTTGATTTGTCAATCGCTTAGAAGATACAGGTATAAGAATAAACATACTTTTGAATACATGAGATAGATACTCATAAGAAAAATAAAAAGAAACAATAGGACAGGGATGGTAGGTACGATTGGTGCACTTATACACACTCCCTACAGGCCTCTTAGGAAGGGGGTGAGATCAATAGTAGACAGTCTAAGGTTAAAGTTTTTGGGGTTTGGGGAAGAGACCACAGAGTCAGGTCGAGTATTCCAGACATTGTCTCTGTTGCTGAAGTTGTAATTTCTGCAATCAACTTTGGTTCGGTTAACCTTGAGTTTGTATCTATTGTTTGCTCTTGTGCTGTTATGGTTGAAACTGAAGTATTCATTAGCAGGTAGGACATTGCAATGTATGATTTCATATATTATATTTAGATCATATCGGAGGCAGCGTAGTTCTAGGTTTTCTAGGTGTAGAGTTTCAACTCTGATGGCATAAGGTATTCTGCAATGAGTAGAGGAGCGGAGAACTCTTCTTGTGAAATATTTCTGGACTTTTTCAATTGTGTTAATATCAGATACATGATATGGATTCTAGACTGGTGAGCTGCATTCAAGCATAGGTCTAGCAAATGTTTTGTATGCTCTAGTTAGTAGTGTGATATTACCAGAGAAGAAACAACGTAGGATTAGGTTAACAACTCTTAATGCCTTTTTGGCCATGTAGTTACAGTTGGCTCTAGCGCTTAGATCATTAGAGATGAATACTCCAAGGTCCTTAACAAAGTTTGGATCCTCAACAAGGTCTTGATTATTTAGCTTGTATTTTATTTTCTGGATTTTTTTGCCAATATGTAAGACAGAGCATTTATTTGTTGAGATTTGAAGTTGCCATTTGATTGTCCATTCTGATACGTAGCCAAGGTCTTTTTGGAGAGTAGTAGTATTGTCTGTGGTGTTGTATACAGGCTAATTTTCTGCCTTGCTTTTTCCCCCATTGTACAGGACTTTGCGTTAATAAGGACGAGAAGCAAAGTAAATTAATGATTAGTCCATTGTACAGGACTTTGTGCTAATAAGGATGAGAAGCAAAGTAAATTAATGCTTAGTCCATCAAGTTTATTTCTTCACTGTGATCTCCAAAAAGCACCTTTGATCTTCAATTCTCTTTGATCAACTGAAGAATGGTCTTCAGTTCAGTGAGTTAAATTGTCCAGACTATGTAAAAGCTTAATGTAAAAGGATTCCTGCTGCTTTGTGTTTGTGATAATATCTATATTTATGCAATTAGCCTGCAATTGGTACCTTCCTAATTATATCCTAATAGAAAATACACTCACTTTCAAAATATTACCACTTTTGTTGCCCACTTCCTTCAGAAACAGTATGAAACCCATACCTAATCACCTTCATTTCTGACAGCAACAAAATGCCAACTGCTGTGTTCAAAGACTAGCAGCAGTCCTCCCTCCTGACTGCCGCCAGCGCGGGAGCACCGATCGCTCCCATTGGCTGATGCCATTTGACAGCCGGCTATAAAAGGGAGCTATCAAACGGCATCAGCTGTCACTGCAGCTGGCTGTCAGATAGCCTTGGCAGCCGCGGTGAGCCTTTATTCGCAAAGAATAAAGCTTGTTAAATTCAGCCTGGCTCCATCTCTCTCTGTGACCACCATTCCACAACACTGGTGATGAGGATGGGATACAGCAAAGACGACCAGGCAGGAAATTGAACCGAAGTCACAATAAGAAAGAGCCGAAGTCGAACTTCCGGTTTGTCAGTTTCGCCAGTGGCAGGGTTCCGCGATCCTGCGTGATCCCTGGCACGCTAGCCGTTTTGGTGCCTCCGATCTGGATGGGTTTGGAGGCTAAGGCTGCCCCGTAGAGGCAGCCGAAGATAGGGAGGAGCTGGTGAGGGGTTTGGGGGTGTTGCAGACCCCCTCCCCAGCCAGCAAAACCCCCTTTTCTCAAGGCAGTCAAGCGGCGGTCTGTAATGGCCACCACAAAGAAGCCGGCAGCTGGGTAAGACTGAGCAGGAGGAAGAGGGGAGAAAGTTTTCAAGAGAAAGTTTTTTGGCTGATCCAGGACTTTAAGAGGCATTTAATCCTGAGAACTATGACTTTTTGAAAAATACTTGGTTTCCAGAGGAGGATTTCAAGTAGCAAAATTGAGGTGCTGAAAGGAAAGTTTACCCTCCTTCCCTATGGAATCAACAAATGGCCATTGAGAAACCTGTTGTTTTTTATAAAAGGTAAAAACTTGGCTTCTTGTTATAAGTGGGAAGGGAGAGGACAAAAAAAAATACATTAAGATTTTGCTGGAGGAGATGCCTTGAAGATTTTGAGACTAGAAATTGATTGCAACAAGGCTGTAAAATACAGACTGGGCTTTTTTTCTTTTCCCTTTTACTGATACCACCCCAGGAAGAGAAAGGGAGAACTTTGTGCGTTGTTTGGACTGATTGATGTCTCTGGGACTTTGAGGAATTGTTTTAACTTTTGAAACATTTTGGTTGCTCTAAGAAGAACAAATAATGGCTTTATCTGATGATGAACTTAGAAAGGAATATCAAGAAAGTAAGGACACTGTGAAAAAAGTTTTCCTTTCTTTAGAAATGGCGCTTGCTATTTATCAGCAAACACAACAATAGATGGAGGAAATAGAAGGAGAAGAAGAAAAAGAAGAAGAAGACGCCATCTTCAGTGAATTTAAAAAAATAACTAAGAGAGAAAGGAGAAAGAAAGGAAGGAAAATGAAGGACTTAAGACTTAAAAAAACACTTAAGAAAGGAAAAAATAAGATGCAAAACCAACGCAATGTTACTGAGCAAAAGGAGAAAGGATTACAACAGAGAGGAAAAGCTAAAAAGGCGGAGGTTAGATGAGGGGGTGGTGGTAAAAAGGCCAGGGGGGATAAGAAAGGAAGGGAAAAGGGAGGGAAAAGCCACAAAGGTATGAAACAAGATGGGAAAAAAGGATTATTTTTTTAGGGATAAAGGGTAAGGTATAATTTCTTTAAAAAAGAAGATTCTGCAAGGTACATAAGATGGTATTATGTATTAGAAATAGAAAACTAGAATGTTATAAGAATTAATAAAAGATTAAAATATTGAAATGTTTAGTAATGATAGATTTTAAAATTTAATAAAATTGTAGCACTTGTTTTTTGAAATAGACAATCGGAATGTTATAAGATTTAATATTTAGATTTATTATCTAATTATATTAATTATTATGAACTTATTATTTTTTCTCTTTAAAGGTTAGTAGGTAGAATGTACTAAGCAGAATCAGATTGGGTATCAGGTGTTATTTTAAATATTAATTTAGGGGAGGATAGAAAGGCATCATACTCTGATCAGTGAGAATTTTTTTTTTTTTTTTTTTACTATAGGGAATGAGATAAATGGATAATCTGGAAAGAATGGACAAAAAATACAAATATAATGATTTAAATTAAAATGAATTAAATAAAATAGAAATAAGAAGAATGAAAAGTGGGGAGAAGTTATATAGAAGATATAGAATGGTAAATAAGATACGTAATGGTATACAAGATGAGCACGAATTTAATTGAAGTCCATACAAAGAAGGGGCCAAACTACTTTCTCAAAAAAATTTTTTATATTTTTGTGTTTTGTGTATCTATGTTTTGTTTGAGAATTAATAAAACCTTGGAGGAATGTTGGATGAGAATAATAGTAATCAAGTCAGAGAGGAATGAAGATGATGATTATAAACTGGATAAATATAGAAAATAATAACAAATAATAACAATGAAATTGAATACGAAAAGAGAAATAATGAGAAATTTGTTAAGAGATATCTATATGTTTATATTGAAATGGTGTAAAACAGAATTATGTTGCATAAAATAATATTTTACTTGACTTGTAAAATTAATAATGGAAAGAGGTTTTATGTATTTAATGGTTAATGATGGTTTGTTTGTCTTTAAAATCAATAAAATTTGTTTTAAAAAAGAAAGAAAGAGCCGAAGTCACAATAAGAAAGAGCTGAAGCCGCTACGAGCCGATTGAAGTCACCGCTGCTGACACTCTCTAAAGAGTGCCAAGTTTAAAGCCCTCTCAGCTGAGGAGCCGAACGCCGCTGACAGGCACTGCCAGAAACGCTTTTCTAAAAGCGAGAACTCGAACTTCCACAGTTGAGGAAACCAACGCTGCCACTCTAATGGCCTCAAATCCAGCATTCCCTCACTTCCAACAGGGGGCAGAAACATGAGAATCATATATGAATAGATTTGAATGTTTTTTAAATGCCATTCATCTGACTGAAGCTACGGACCTGAGGAAAAGGTCCTATTTTTTAAGCTTCTGTGGGTTTTACAGGTTTTTTTTTTTAATAACAAATTTTATTAATTTTACAAAAACAATACGTAAATAATCCAGGCATAACAACTTGAAAAATCTTTTCTAAAAAAATAATAATAGTAATAATAATTAAAGAAGAAAGCCAATAGAACATACAAAATAATTCCAAATTGTAATATCAATATTTATGTTATCTATTTAACTTCATATCTTATCCCGACTTCTCCTTTTCATTCTAGTTATCCAAATTATATTTCTTGCTTATTAAAATTTTATTGCCTTTCATAAACATACAAAACACAGAACATAGAAAAAACAAAACAAAACCTAAAACATCTTTTCTGAAGGCTGCTTAATCCCGGGTTGAAACTCTTCATACAGACACAAATTCAAACATCATATTCACTTTATATATCCTTCCATATCTTATTATCATTTTCAATATCATTCTTTGTCTGTTCTATTTCCAACTATCCATTCACCTTTTTTCTTTTAATATACTTCTCCAATACACTGATTGGAGTGACGCCTTTAACTCATTGTCCTAACTTAAAATTACTTCATATAATACTTAATTTATCTTGGGATTCTGTTTAGTACATTCTAAAATTACACAATAAATTTTATACTCTAAATACACATATAAAAACACAATCTTATGTACCTTCCAGAATCCCTTTTTTTTTCCAATTAGATTCACCCATTGTCTCTAAATAAGCTTTTTTTCTTTAAATCTTGCTTCCCACCATTAAGGCTTCTCCTCCCCCCCTTTCTCTCTTGCTTATTCTTCTCCTTGCCCTTGTTACCCCTTTGTCTCTCCTCCTCCCTTTTCTTACTGCCTTTCCGTTGTTTTCTAACCTTGCATCCACCTTTCATCTCATTTTTCTCTTTTTTGGTTGTTTTTTCAAACCTTAAAATCCCCTTTTTCTTATCCTCTTTCTCCTCCTCCCCAGACAAAAACCATTGTTCATCGAAGATGGCTTCTTCTTCCTCTTCTTCTTGTCCCAGTCGTTCTGCTGCGTAGTCAACTTTTCATAAGTGCATAAAACCATTTCTAAAAATTGAAATAAAGTGCCCAAAGTATCTTTCCCATCTTGTTCTTCCTTTTATATTTTTGATATTCAGTTTTTAATTCATCCACAAGCGATGCCATCATAAAAAGAGAAACTTTTCCCAAAACAACCACCCAATTATTTTTAATTAAGAATAATTCAAAAAGATTTGCCGCCCCAACCAAATGGGAAGATTCAGGGGCCCTGTGGGTCAGGCTGCATATTGACCTGGCTGGTCCCATGCAGGGGAGGACATTTTTGGTTGTTGTAGACTCATTCTCCAAATGGACTGAAGTGGCCTTGTTACCCTCCACCACAACACTGGCTGTCACAAAGGCCTTGACCAGACTGTTTGTTACACATGGACTGCCTGACACATTAGTTTCAGATAATGGCCCCCAATTCAGTTCTAATGAGTTCACCATCTTCGCAGCTAACCTGGGCATCAGACATGCTCTCACAGTCCCCTTTCACCCTGCAAGCAATGGAATGGCAGAAAGGGCTGTCAGATCTGCCAAGGAAGTTTTGGCCAAGCTGGGCCAGGCAGACTGGCACTCTAAACTGTCCACTTACCTACTTACGCAACACACCACTCCGTGCCCTTCCACCAACAAGTCCCCTGCTGAACTCTTAATGGGCAGACTCCTCAGGACCACCCTGGACAGGTTGCACCCCCACTACGCTCCCAGCACACCAGTGGCCTTTGACAGCCATGCCAGGGAATTCGCCTTGCAAGACCTGGTGTATGCCAGGAACTACGCAGGGCACCCCTTGTGGCTGCCAGGGCAGATAGTTTTTGTTGCAGGACCCAGGTCACACAGAATCCTCCTGGAAGATGGTCGAATCTGGAGAAGGCACGTGGACCAGCTAAGGAGGCGCTGGGGCAAGCCTGCCACCAAAATCCCAGTCTACCCGACACCGGACGACCCAGTCTATTCACTGCCTACCACAGCTGACCCGCCGAAGGACCTGGTCTACCCACCACCCGACAATGCGACCAACCGACCGCTACGAGAAGACTCACCCGAGCAGCAGCCGGATAGCAGCCCAAGGACGACCGACAACCCTCTGCAGGTTCCTGTCTCCGCCCGTGAGGAACAGGACTCGCTAGCCTCTGACAAGCCTCGGGAACTACGAAGATCAGGCCACGAGCGAAAGCGGCCATCCCGGCTGCAGGACCATGCATGCTCGTGGCCAGGGAGAAGGAGTGCTGTGTTCAAAGACTAGCAGCAGTCCTCCCTCCGGTCTGCCGCCAGCGTGGGAGCGCCGATCGCTCTCATTGGCTGATGCCATTTGACAGCCGGGTATAAAAGCGAGCTGTCAAATCGCATCAGCTGTCACCGCCAGCTGGCTGTCAGATAGCCTTGGCAGCCGCGGCGACCCTTTATTCGCAAAGAATAAAGCTTGTTAAATTCAGCCTAGCTCCGTCTCTCTCTGTGATCGCCGCTCCACAACACCAACCAAGAACACTATGAACCAGTAATTGTTTCCCATGGTTGAAGAAAGTGTGAAGGAAAAAACAAGTTCAACCAGAGCTTAAGTTTGCTAGCTGCTGCAGCTGCTAGAATAACAAAAATCCCCTTACTCCCACTTCACAAATAAGCTAAAGAAAATAAATTACTAGTGTCAACCTTATCCCAGTTTCCATTACATGTGCGCATTACAATAAAGTTACAATAAAATACAGCTGCTATGAGAACCTACCAGGGTGCAAAGGCACCATTCTCTGTATAATGATTTTAAAATTACACTTGACTATGAAACTGAAAGAAAAGCAAGTTGCATTTTAAAACTGCTTTTTATAATAGCACTGGTCATGATTATTTATTGCTGTGGTAGGGAGAATGAAGGAATGCAACTGGGATTGTTCTTGATTATTTTGGCTGTTCATAAATCTTTGCAACACTTCTCAGACAGGGGTGGGATTCAGCTGGTTCGGGTTAATTGGATGTTAATTTTACAACCAGTTCACCTAACCAGTAGTTCCTAAGACACGCCTGATTCTGGCTCCCAGGTAAGTGCAAGAGGCTTGCTAGGCCCAAAATGGGGCATGGGGGGGGGGACAGTTGCCCCATTTTTGTTCCCAGGGAGGCTTGCTAGGCCCAAAATGGAGCATGGGGGGGGTGGAAAGAAAGAAAGAAAGAAAGAAAGAAAGAAAGAAAGAAAGAAAGAAAGAAAGAAAGAAGAGAGAGAGAGAGAGAGAGAGAGAGAGAGAGAGAGGAAGGAAGGAAGGAAGGAAGGAAGGAAGGAAGGAAGGAAGGAAGGAAGGAAGGAAGGAAGGAAGGAGAGGGAGGGAAGGGAGAAAGAAAGGGAGGGAAGGGAGAAAGAGGGAAGGGAAGGGAAAGTGAACGAGATATGGATGGATGAATAGAGGAAGGGAAGGAGGGAGGGAGGGAGAGAAAAAAGAAAGGAAGGAAAGACCACAAACTCTGGCACAAGACACAGCTTCAGAGGATGCTTTGAAACAGCACAGCAATCCAGGGCTGGAAGGGACCTCAGAGGTCATCTAGTCCAACCTCCTGCTCCAAGAGAATTGTTAAAGTGAGTTTCTCTCTTTTGACCCACCCAGTCACATGACCTCCTAGCCACACCTACCAAGCCATGCCCACAGAACCAGTTGTTAAAAAATTTGAATCCCAGCCGTGTTCTCAGGTGTACATTAGTGAGCAAAGTAAGCAGGAATGAAACTAGCAGGAATTCTACTGGCTCGCTATTCTTTAGTTAGAGAGCAGTTCACTGCAAAAGCACCATGGTATTGCCTGGAATTAAAGATAGATCCCTAAGCCTTAAAAAGCTAATTATTCATATATGTTTTTTAATTGAAACAATATACTGTAGGTAGAGGAGAGATTAGTAGTTGTCTTCTATTCAGGAAAGTGTGATAAAAAAAAGCTCAAAAAATCAATGGAAAAAATGACTTTGCTACAGCATCAGCATTTTAAATAATTGCAAATAGAAATACTAGATTTGCCTCAGTTTCAAATGAACTACAGATGAAATAAATTTGCTTAGCCCTGCAACACACTTCTAATGTATGAAATGCTTCCATGATTCCACTGGTGCAGAACTCTCAAGCACATGTACCACAATAGAAATGGAATCAAAACTCTTTTTTTTTTTTATGAACTATGAGAATTGCAGAAATACCTACTCAAAATAAATGGAATCTCCTTAAATATATATATATATATATATATATATATATATTATATATATATATATATATATATATATATATATATATTATGCTTATTGTCCTAAAAAGCTTTCAGGGAAATGATAGTTGAAATAAAGATGAGAGAGAAAAAGAACTGATATAATGAAATTCCTAGTAGTCCGTACTATTATTGGAAGAGTCTGTGGTTGTTTGATTGGCCTACAAAACAAAAGTATACATGTTAGGAATGGACTTCAAGAATAATCAACTGAAATTGTTAGCTGTATAACATCCAATGGGCCACAGCTCACCATCATCTGAAGGTTTGAAATTCCTAAGGAACAAAATATAAAATACTCTTATCAATCCTCACTGTAAAAAAATATGACCTTATTCACAGATAAGCTTAACTGGATCAAAGAGAAAGTCAGTTCATCGTACAAATATGTGAACCCAACAACAGATAGGGCTAACTACCTAAAATAACTCCCAGGTCATTGGGGATAAAAGTACACATCAGTTTTTCTTTTAGAACATTGCCAACAATGCAAGAGAAAGTATATTTTTTACCCTACTTAAGTATTAATATATGAGACATCTGTAAAAATCAGTTATTTTATACAAATATGGCCTATAAGTCCTATGTATAACACAATACTGAATTACTATGTATTACTGAAATTACTATGTAATTTTATTAAACAAATCAGCAGTAGTCTTTTTCAAACAGAAATGCTTTACATAATACCAAAAATCCTAATCTAATATGAATCTAAGACAATTCCCAGATTGTGAATCAGATTGAAATGGGTATTGATATTGCATCCAAGATCAAAGATAGAAGCTCTATTGGGTCTTATAAGAATTGAGCCAAAATCAGTTCCTTTCCCTTAAATCTATGGTCTCCAGATCCTTGAACAGTTGCTTGATAACAATACTTAGAATGTCAAGAAGCAAGACATACAGCTGAGTATAATCAGCATATAGGAGCCTCTGTGGTGCAGTGGTTAGAGTGCAGTACTGCAATCTACTTCTGCAGCCAGATTCCTACAATTTGGCAGTTCAAATCCCACCAGGCTCAAAGTTGACTCAGCCTTCCATCCTTCTGAGGTGGGTAAAATGAGGAGCCAAATTGTTGGGGGCAATATGTTGACTCTGTAAACTGCTTAGAGAGGGCTGCAAAGCACTATAAAGTGGTATATAAGTCTAAGTGCTATTCTATTGCTGAATTGATAATCCCAGACCCAGATTTTATGGTTAATCATGAATATGCTAAACAGAAAGGAATAAAGCGAGAAGTCTGTACTGTCTTACAAATGAAGAAGCATATCTATGGTTGACTATCAATCATTGAGAAAGATGGAAAAAATAGTAACAGGACTGCCTTCCATACCCAGTCCCAGAAGGTTACTGTCAGCAGATTCACTGTGTGATCAAGCATCACAAGGATAGAATTGACACCTATCCTGACTCTATCAAAGGCATTTAATAAATGCAATCATGTTTGATGCAATCACATTAAGGATGTCTTAGTACGGAACCATAACCTGAAATCTGACTGGAATAATTTACTTCCTTCAGGGTCTGGTTCTGTTGTCTGACTACCATGTCAACAACCTTCCCTAAAAAGGGAAGACTGGGTGAAAATTGTTCAGAGTGTTGGATCTAGGTTGGCTTCTTGGGGATGGGGAATGTTCTTCACAACTGAGGGAACTACTTTATCATTCAAAGGAGCTGATACTGCCACATGGACACAACCACAGGTTTTTAGCAGCTTCAACCATTTATGTGGTACTGGATATCATACAGGAAGTAGGAAACCAACCTTACTGTCTGAATGACCCTATCTACTTTATTAGGACTACAGACTTTCCTAGGGACAAGACAACTCAGCTGGCCTTGCTCTCTATGGTTCAACTTTGAGCAACTTTATTGTTGGTCATTTTGCTGCTTTTTAAAATGTTGCTATTTTTCATATTTCACAAAAAACTTTATGATGTCACTAGGAATCATGCTGAACTTGAGAATATTTTTACAGTACATATTTGTTTGTAATTTTAATGACTGTTTTTTATTAACCCTATTGCTAAACAGTTTGAATAATGGAACAAAAATCTCTAAATAACTTTTTAAATAATATAAATAAATAGTAAGCAGAAAACAACCTTTATAGTTAATTTGGGAGGTAGGTAGTCATATTTTTGTACATCTTTAATTTGTTTAGATCCCTGTCATTTGTTGAATTTAAAATGCTTGATAAAATATGTTTCATTATACAGATTTTATTATACATTAAAAAATATAAGGGGAGTTAAGTACTTATGAATGAATGCTCAAACGTAAAGAAGATTCATAGTATTATAGGAATTAAGTGTTGGAAAGGATCTTAAATATCACAATCAATTTTGTTTTTTAAAGAGAATTTGTATTGAACTGAACTGAATTGAATAAATTATTTGGCCAAGCATATGTCTAGTTGTTTTGGCCTGCAGTGCCCTTTAGCATCGTCCTGAGAAGAAGAGATGAAAGTTTATGTCAGGATGTGCAGTGTATACAGGTATCTTCTCAGCCCTTCTTCTGATTCACACAACATACAGGTCTTACAGTATATGGAAGGCAAACTGGTTGCTATTGTTTTTTCTGCAGTCTTAACTATTTATTGGAGTCTGTACCAGAGGTGGTATTCAGCAGGTTCTGATCAGTTCTGGAGAACCAGTAGTGGAAATTTTGAGTAGTTTGGAGAACTGGCAAATCCCACCTCTGATTGGAGATTTTACAGTATCCTTCCCCTGCCATGCCCACCAAACCACACCCACAGAATCGGTAGTAAAAAAAAAATCCCACCACTGGTCTGTATCTATCCTGTTTGGTTGCTGTCCAAAGTAGACAGTTATAGAACTACAAATGAAAGACTAAATAATTTATCTATAAAACTGTATCAATAGCTCCAGAGGTGTCTGGACTTTCAGAGTTGACACAGGAAAAAACATTCTTTGTTGTGTCTTTTTAATAATGATTCTAATGTTAAGTGACATTTCAAACCCCCAAATTTGAAGGATTTTATTGCTGATACTGTGCTGTCAAAAATAGTTAGAGGTCCTGAGAAGGCGGAGCTTCGTTCCGGCGATACAGCTGCGATCTCAGGGCTCTGAGATCGCAGCCGATATTTTCGCCCCTGGTCGGTCCTAACGGACCTAAACTGTCCCGTAGAGACGGTGATCGTGAAGGGCATTGTTCCAGGATCCCAGAGAAATCGCAAAATCTCTGGTTAGATCCGGAAGAAGCCCTTTTGCTGGCGGCGGAGAGGCAGCCTCCATAGCTGCTGAAGTCGGGACAGCTCCGGAAGGAAAGTGATTGAAGTGAAGTGTGTCGGCTGGGTGAGAAAAACTTTTTTGTGCTGTAAATTCGCTAAGGTTGGAAAGTTCATTCGATATAAAGAAGAAAGCTGTGAGTTTTTTTTTTTTTTTGACTGAAATTGTTTTGAGCGGCGTTTTTTAAAGTGATGTCAAATTGAGGCTTGGCTTTTTTTTTTCTTTTCTTTATACTTTTTGGGAAAGATTTTACTGTGACTTTGTAGATAACCGGATTGAATTTTCTTTTATATATATATTTTATGCTCCCTTTGATTTTTTAACTTTCTTTAGGATAGAGGCTCCCTTTGGCTATTTTTTCCTTTTTTTTCTGTATATATTATTCCTTTTCTCTGGCGGGGGGGGGGAGAAAGAGCATTAAGAAGAGAGTCATAACAAGAGCCTTGGATAAATAACAAAGTGCAGTGTGTCTTCTTATATATACCCCATTCGCTAGCCTTTTTCTAAATCTTAATTTTAGTAATATTTTTATTTTTGCCTTTTACTTTAAAGGGAAAGCCTCAGAGTTTTTTCTTTTTTCTTCTTTATTTTTCTTTTCTTTTCTATTGGGACTTTTTTGCTTTTCATATTTATCTTTTTGGATTATTTTGTTGTTGTGGTTGATTTTTTTTTTTTTTTGGATTATTGAGATTTTTTAATTGGATTGAGGTGTGAAGAATCTGAAGGAACTTTTTGTTTTTTGTTTTTCTTTTTTCTCTTTTTGCTTTTTCCTTTTTCTTTGCTTTTAATCAATATTATTATTTTTGGATTTGTTTGTTTTTTCCTTTCTATTTTTTCCTTTTTTATGGTGGACTATCTCGTAATTGGATTAGGGTCTAGAAGAACCTGAAGATCTTTCTTCTTCCTTTTTTTTTTTTTTGTTTCTTCTTTGGTTTCGTGTTTTTTACCATTGGAGTTCTCCATTTTGGATTATAATTGGCTGCTCTACCAGTTGGATTAAAAGTTAAGAAGAATTTGAAGTCTTGGAAATATTGAAATGAGCAAGAAACCAATACCATCTGGCATTTCTGCTTCTACCTCTGCTTCCCCACCAGCTGGAGGACAACGTTTAATTCAGACAATGTTGAAGCAAGATAAGGAACAAGAAAAAATAACTTTACAGTTACAGATGATTATGCAAGGAATCCAAGAACTCAAGACAAAATCAGATATCATTGAACAAAGAACAGGAAATATTGAACAAAGAACAGAAAATATTGAACAAAGAACAGAAAATATTGAACAAAGAATAGAGAAGACTGATGAAAAAGTGGAAAATATTAAACAAATGATGGTTAAGTATGAGGAGAGATTCCAAAAAATTGAGGAAGAAGGAAAACAAAGAGAGAAGAAGATTGGAAATATTGACAGCAGATTAACAGCGGTTGAACAAGAAAAAGGTGGGATGTTGAGGTGGGAGATGGAAAGATCAGAATTTTACCTCAGATTTCAAAATATAGAGGAGGAAAAAGGAGAAAATTTGGCAGCAGTAATGATAGAAATTTTGGCAGATGCTTTGGAAATTACAGAGGAAAAGATAATGGATGGAATAGATGAGATATACCGAGTCTATACAAGATATGCGATGAGAAATAAATTACCCAGGGAAGTCCATATTAGATTTACCAAAAAATCCATTAAAACGCAAATATTACAAGTAGCAAGAGAGAAAATACTGAAATACAAGGGTAAAGAGGTTGTGGTTTTAAAACAAATACCTAGAAGAGTGAGAGAGATGAGAAGAGAATATCGATTTCTGACCAAAATACTATTGGAAAACGAAGTGAATTATAGATGGCTGATTCCAGAAGGATTAATGTTTACGTGGCAAGAGCAGAGACATAGAATTGACTCAATTGAGAAAGCAGAACTTTTTCATGCAGAATTTTTCGGAGGAAGAAGAGAGGAAGCAGAGAAAGAGGGTTCATTAATTGAGTTTCAAGATGAACAACTGGAGATTGAAAAAGAGAAAGGAGCAATAGGGGGACAGATTGATAATAAAGAACAGCGTGAAGTGAGATCCACGAGAGCTGTTAGACCTAAATATAAAGCATAATCATGGAGGAAAAAAAACTGATTACAATGAATATAAACGGACTTAATTCAGCTGTTAAAAGAAGGAAAACTTTCCATAAATTAGAGAAATTAAAATTTGATATAATTTGTTTACAAGAAGTTCACATTAAAAAACAACATGAACAATTGTTATTACAACCAAAATTAGGGAAAATATTTACCTCTTTGACTCAATGTAAGAAAAGAGGTGTGGTTTTATACATTAAAGAGGCTATTCCAGCAAAATTGATTTACTCGGATGAAGATGGAAGAGTATTAATGGTAGAAATAATGGATAATAATATAAAAATACTCTTGATTGCAATTTATGCTCCGAATGATAAACAAGAAGAATTTTATAAAAAGCTGCACATGAAAATAATTGGACTGGACTATGTTAATATAATTATGATGGGAGATTTTAATGGAATTGTGGACAATAAACTGGACTATATAGCAACAACAACAAAGCAAAATAGAAAGGCTCTCCCAAGGTCCTTTTTTAAAATGACAGATGAATTAACTTTAAAAGATATTTGGAGAGAAAGAAACGTTAAAGCTAAACAATATACTTTTTATTCAAATAGACATTTATCATGGTCCAGATTAGATATGATTTGGATCTCAACAGAATTAATATCTAATATTAAAGAAACAAGCATTGAAACAAGTACCTGGGCAGATCATAGCCCAATGACAATTAAATGGAAGGGACAAAAAAAAAGATCGAGATGGACATTAAATAATACTATTTTAAAGGAGAAAGATTTTACACAATGGATGGAGAAGGAATTGGCTTTTTTCTTCAGAGAAAATAAAAAAGAAGATACTTCAACGCAAAATGTGTGGGACACTATGAAGGCATACGCTAGAGGTTTGATAATAGATTATACAAGAAAAAAGAATATTAGGAAAAGGCAAGCTTTTAAGGCCTTGGAAAATGAGTATAAAACTCTTGAAAAAGAATTACAGAAAATGCCACAGAAAAAGGATATTAAATTGAAGCTGGATGTAATCAAACATAAAATGGAATTAATAGAGAAAGAAGAACTGGCACAGAAAATTAGAAACTCTAAACAGAATTATTTTGAAGATGCAAATAAACCAGGTAGATGGCTAGCATATAAATTGAGAAAAGAGAAGGAATCAAGAAAAATATTGAAGTTAATAGACGAACAAGGCCAAGTTTGTTATGGGAATAAGGAGAAAAAAGAAATTATTCGAGATTTTTATGGGCAACTATATAAACAAGAGAATATTGATGAAGAAAAAGTCAAACAGTATTTACAGGAAGCTAATTTACCAAAGATACCTAAAGAGACTGAAGAAATGCTAGAAAGCAATATAACAATGATGGAACTAAATGAAGCATTTAAGAGACAAAATAATGGGAAAGCTCCGGGCCCAGATGGGCTTCCAGTAGAATTTTATAAAACATTTCAAGAATTATTGAGCATCCCATTGTTAGAAGTTATGAATGAAGTTATGTTAAAAAAGATGATACCTAAAACATGGTCAGAGGCTTATATTACACTTATACCAAAGGAAGAGACTGACCCATTGCAAATTAAGAATTATAGACCTATTTCTTTATTGAATGCAGACTATAAAATCTTTGCTTCAATCTTAGCAGAAAGACTTAAAAAATATTTAAATAATTTTATTCACTCAGATCAAAATGGATTTCTGCCAAAGAGACAAATTAGAGACAATATGAGAGTAATTTTGGACACTTTGGAATATTATGAGGATCATCCTGAAAAGCAAATGGCTTTGATATTCCTAGATGCTCAAAAAGCATTTGACAATGTGAACTGGAGATTTATGTTATTATTATTGGAGCAGATGGGTTTTGCTAAAAAATTTATTCAAGCAATAGAAGCTATATATAATAAACAGACAGCAAAGGTAATGATGGAGGGGAAACTTACAGATTTTATTAATATAAGGAAAGGCACAAGACAAGGATGCCCCCTATCTCCTTTGCTATTTGTGTTGACCTTGGAAGTGTTGAATAGAAATATTAGGGATGATAAAAGCATAAAAGGAATGAAAATTAAGAAGGAAGAATTTAAGCTACAAGCTTTTGCTGATGATTTAGCTTTTATTTTGGAAGATCCGATTGAAACAGCTCCAAAGTTACTGGAAAGGATAGAGTCATATGGAGAGGTGGCTGGTTTGAAAATAAATAAAGATAAAACAAAGATTTTGACAAAGAATATGTTATTGAGACAGAGAGAAGAATTGGCAGATCTTTTGAAAATTCAAGTTACAAATAAGGTTAAGTATTTGGGGATATATTTGACAACAAGATGTAGCACATTAAAGGAGAATAATTATATTAAACTTAAACAACAGATAACTATAGATTTGAAGAAATGGGAAAACTTGCAATTGTCATTAATAGGGAGAATTTCAACAATTAAGATGAATATCATACCTAGAATTTTATTTTTGTTTCAAACAATACCAATTAGGCTTGGAAAAGACTATTTTGAAGATTTAAATAAAATTATGTTGAAGTTTATATGGCAAGGTAAAAAAGCGAGAATAAAGCTAAAGCTTTTGCAAGATGCTAGAATTAGAGGAGGTTTTGGTCTGCCTAATTGGGAATTGTATTATCAAGCTGCAAGTTTGATGTGGGTCAAAGAATGGATAACATTAAGGAAACATAGGTTGTTGACATTAGAAGGACATGACTTGCTGTTGGGTTGGCATGCTTTTTTATGGTATAAGGGAACTAAAACACAGGGTTATTTTAGAAGACATTATGTACGGGAGTCTTTGTGGTTAAATTGGGAGAAGATAAAAAGACAATGTTATTTGAAAATTCCAGTCTGGTTATCGACCATTGAAGCATTTTCCTATCCTATAATTTACAAGAAGGAACAAACAGTTAGATATGGGGAACTTTTGGATGAAAAGGGTGAACTTAAATCGATCCAAAACTTAGAAGAACAAGGTATAAGGATGAATTGGTTTTCATATGCACAAATACACTCAAGGTATGATGAAGATTCTAAAACGGAGGGATTTTATGATAAACAGACTGATTTAGATAAGATCTTGATGGGTACTGATGAGAAGGTGATTAAAAAATTATATGGTTATTTACTGGGAATGAAATTAGAGGAAGAACAAGTCAAAGAAACTATGATTGTTTGGGGGAAGAATTTTGGATATGGGATTGATTTAGAGAAATGGCAGAAATTGTGGTCTCAAAATTATAAAATGACAATGTCAACAGCATATAAAGAAAACTTGTATAAGATGTTTTACAGGTGGCACTTTCCTCCGACAAGAATAGCAAGAATGTTTAAGAACAAATCTGAAAAATGCTGGAAATGTCATCAGATACCCGGCTCGTATTACCATAGGTGGTGGACTTGTGAGGATGCTAGAAAATATTGGACTATAATTCGCATGTGGTTGGAAAAAATGACAAAGAAACATATAGATTTGAAACCAGAGATCTTCTTATTGGGAATTTTACCTGATATATATAGTAAAGATTTGAAATATTTGATTGTAAATGTATTAACAGCGGCCAGGATTGTATTTGCTAAAAATTGGAAGAATGAGAAAATACCATTACAGGAAGAAATTATTAAGAAAATATTGGAATGTGCTGAGATGAGCAGATTGACATTTGAAATTAGAGAGCAAGAGCATAAACAATTTTAGGAAATTGGTGATCTTTTTTATAAATGGTTAGATGATAAAATACGATAATAGAATATTCAGAATGCTAGATAGTAAGGAATATCTTTATTTTGCTATTATTTTGCTATTTGATATTATATTTATAAAGGATTTCTTAGGATTGATTTGATATGATTAGATGATTTGTTATAGAGTAAACTGGTTTAAAGTATTGTTAGCTCATTAAGTATGAATGATTAAAAATATTGTCAAAATCTTCTTTTTTTAGTGATATTAGGATATATAAGTTTGGACTGACAATATGAGTTGTTATGTAATATAATTGTAATTGAGACTACAGAATGAATGCACAAAAATGATGAACCAACTGACACACTGGATGTACATATAAGAGTTGATGTTTTTATGTTTTTTCTGTCTTGTTTGTTTGTAGAAAATTAATAAAAACTTTAAAAAAAAAATAGTTAGAGGTCCTAAAATCTACTCTCCTTTCTACAGATTTAAGCATATTCAGTTCCAGATTGTTATGGCTACATCACAGGCCCAGTTGTTCAACCTCCCATTAAATGCAAACTCATCATTGTCTTGAGTGAGGCCAATGACCATTATATCACCTGCAAACTTCAGAACTTTAACAGAGAGTTCCATTGAGGTACAGTCATTGGTATATACAGAGAGGAAAGAGCAACAGAGAGAACACACAGCCCTGAGACCATCTGTGCTAACTGCTAGTTCTAATTTTCCATAGATTCACCTGTTACTTCCTGTCAAAAAACTGATTGTCTACTTACAAGTATGAGCAGGTACAGTAAGGTACAGGTACATTTTTATTTAAGAATAATATTGTGTGTAAAGCTATGAAAGGCAAACTCTAAATAAGATTACTTATAAATAAAATAAAAGTTATTTATGTTGGAATTCCTGTGACAGTATGTTACTTCTCTAAATATTAGAAGAGAATTCAGGAAGATAAGAAATTCTATATTCAAACTATACTGCATATTGCTTTCAGTGATATAAAATTTGTCTGACATCACACATTTAATACTCATCATAGAAATGTTCAGATCTTTAAAGTGTTTTTACACATATTCTAGTGTATCCATAAAACTACTGAGTTGATTTTGCAGTCCCTAAAACTCAATTTGCATGTCATATTATTAGTATTTTTGAGAATTTCTCGTGGAAATTTGGGGGATTTAATCTCCTGTTGGAGAAGGCAATGAGGGCTTCCTTGGGTTTTTATTGAAGTATAGGACAAAAGGAATATTGTAGCTCACTGCATATGAACTATACAATGAAAATTAAGATATTCACTCATAACTTTAACCACTTTGTTCAGAATATGTTCAAGAACACCATACTACAGCCAAGAATTTTTCAGGAACTCTCTTTCCAAATAAACTTTTAAAGCATATTTTCAATAGTCTGAACTGATAGGAAAATAATAATAGTTTATTATTTTGTGTCTGAATATAAAAACAGCAGGAAACAATTTCTGTTTTAACTATAGTCTCCAGATGCTTGACCATATTAAGTAACAGAGTTGTTTCTTATAGCAGTGAGTCTGCTAAGAGATCTAAAAGTAATATTTTGTCAATGTACTTTTTAAAAAATACATAAATGTATTATTATTATTAAATGGCACAAATAAGCAGTAATTTTAGACTATGAGTTATAGCACATTAATCCTACCTCTAGAATTTTGAAAAAAAAAATGTTAGTTATGCATCTGTACAGAGAAGTATCTGATTTTGTAACTATGATTCCTCCTTCAAACAAAAGGTTGTTTTCTCTTTTTAACTGTTTAAAGTAATATTCTTATAATACAGTATTACAATAAAATGTTTTGAAATACAGAACATGAGTAGATTAAAATAAATGATTCATTATCTAGTTTAAAGGAATAATGAGCTTAATTCAGAAATAAACTGTTCAGAAAATAATATATTTATAATTTATTAAAAGCAAAGTTTTCTCCGAGCAATGAAAATGTATATACTACATAGAGCATTTAGCATGGGAATGTACTGTTAAATTTTATAAGTCTGGGCTAGCAGCTTTTGACTTCTTTGTTAATTGTATATTTTGGCACTGGATAGAGTGTCAATAGCAAAATAGTTCCTGATAACTTCACTATTTTCCATCAATATGCTTTTTTCTATATCTTAACAGATTGGATATTGATTGAGTTCTACTTCCTTCACAATATCTAATATTGAAATCTGATTAATTTACCTATTCTCATTTCCATAATTGATAATTGATATTGAAAAACAATATAACATTTTGATGTTGGAATATGGATAAAGTGTAAATAAGAAATATTGAGAAAAGGGACTTTTCTGAAAAATAAAATGAGCCACTATTAAATATATTTTTGTGAAAGCAGTGAATATTTCTGCTTTTAAGAGCAATTTGATTGGGAAGTAGTTGAAATGTATAAGTTATTCTGTTGGTTTTTCTCCTTGTGATATTGACTGTTTCTCTATTGTTTTATTGTTTCGATGCTTGAAATGGCAGTGCTATGATAATAGGTTATTATGTTCTTCTTGGAACTTTGCTATAAATTTGATTAAATTTGATCAGTGAAAATATCTATTGAAAAGAATGAACAGTGTGAGAGATTCTGACTTGTTATTTTTTGAGAGGCAGATTTTGAAGAAAATCACTGACTATGTCCTAATTTCTTATCAGTATTTTCCTAGAGTATCGAGACTCATTCATAAGAGTAATGATCAATGATTAAAATAATTTTAAAACAAGAACTTTATGAATATGTTTTAGTTGAATAGTCATAAAAATTCAAACCTTGAACCCAGAAATGTCACTAAGCTTTTGTGTCCTTGTTCCTTTTGCCTCTCATTTCCTGCTGTTGAAATATACTGTAAATGGATGCATTAGATCACACATTCATAACAATAATATGTTAAAATCAACATTTTATTCTATATTTATTCAGTACTGTTTATGCATTCAATTTTTTTCAAAAGTAACTTGTCTAATTAATAATGTATACTACTCATATTTAATTAAAAATATTTAATTAAACCATATCTGTTATCTTTTGAGATCTAACAGTAAATTTTATGCTTTTCTTGCCTGAGCACACAATTATTTTAATAATATGTTGATATACAAGGTTTTAGGAGTTTTTTTTTTTTTTTTGCCTTAGCCAAGCATCAATACTTTTCAGAGGTATGATCCAACTCCTGCTGATCCTTCAGTTAAGAAAAATTGCAAAAGAATTCAGCAGGAGCTTAATAAGGAACTGGCAACAGGAACTGAACATTATTATTGGAACAGAAGTGACGATCTGCAAATCCATGCTATCATTTTCTCGATCACTTTTTCTTTTTTACCATAAATATTACAGAATCTGTACAAAGTAGAAATATTATATTCCTTTACAGTGTCTTATTACAGTGATTTTTATGCCACATAGTCATGACATTTTCCGGCTTACTAATTTGCTACAACTTGAGAAAAATTCTTTCTGCTTAGCCAAAAGAAAGCACCACAATTGTTATAGCATTTGCTTCATAAAAAATTATAATAAAACTATTCAAAAATGTATAGTCTCTTAAATACCTGAGACTTAATGAAACTTAAAGTTTGGAGACTGGTGGGATTTGTTTGTTTGGTATGATATAGAAGTGATTTACCACCAGCCCATCAAATACTTAGAAGGTAAAGGCTGGGCAGCATAAGGAAACATGACTTAAAAGCCAGCCATCAACACACCCCAATCAACATCTAAAAAGTCACTTACAATAGGCACTATAAATACCACACAGAGAACAGCATACACTCTGCCAGAAAGAAGTTCCCCAAAGATAGGGTCCAGCATTCATCCAAAAGCTTGGAAAACAAAACCTTTGGTCCCAGTGACTGACCCAGACTGGATCCTGGTTTGCTTTTCCTTATTTAGTCTGGTACACAACTCTGATTTTGCCTATCTTTTTTCAAGATCAGCCTATTCAGCTAGGTACTGTCATTGTCATCTATAACAATTATGAATTGAAGTATTTCTCTTGAGAAATACCCAAAGACAATTGGATTCTGATTTTTATTCAAGATATTTTGCTTCTCATCAAAGAAGCTTCTTCAGTTCTAATTAATTAATGTGAATGAAAGGAATTTATACCCTCTGCAATCAGCCAGTTGTTAACATTCAAAGGGGTATTGAAACTACCTAGAGGCAAATCTGTATCCTCAGAGTCACCCGAATAAGGATGCAAACAAGTGTGGAACCATCTTAGGACTGCTGAGAGAATTGCACTGAAAAAGGGAGATAAGTAGAATCATATCTCTTCCCTTTTGTTGAGAAAGGGCAGCTCAATTTTAGCATAGATGGCCTCTTTCAATCACTTTTTGTCCAGAATGTGAACCTTGCTGTCTTCAAAGGAGTAAACTTTTCCTTCAGGTATAGAGGGATTGCTGAATTCTGTCCTGGTGTGTTGGTTCTCTTATGTTCATTCATTTATGTAGTTGTTATTTTGTTTCCCTAATGTATAAATCTGTACATGACTTGCTACATTGTACTAAATATACATAACAATAAAATAATGTTCGTAATTGCTTTTCTTGTAAAACCAGATATTGCTTCTGATTTAAATTAGAAAAAACCTTTTAATATCTGTTAGATAAGGACTATGTAGTTTTTGCACTCTACGCATCAAAGTCAGCTGAATTGAATGTTTTAGGAATAGGTCTTTCACTACTCTATTCTGGATTTTTAGTATCAGTATCAGGATTCAAATTGTTTTACTACCGGTTCTGTGGGCATGGCTTGGCGGGCATAGCAGGGGAAGGAGACTGTAAAATCTCCAGTCAGAGGTGGGATTCGCCAGTTCTCTGAACAACTCAAAATTTCCACTATTGGTTCCCCAGAACTGGTCAGAACCTGCTGAATACCACCTCTGATCAGTTTCTTCAATATTCTGCTATCAATCTGATATGGATAAGAAAATTTACAAAGAATCTCTTTTGTGTTTTCTTGTGACTTTATAACTTGTCAGGGTGTTTTGTTTTACTTTTCAAACATCTCTATTGAATTAATGCACTAATCTTCACATATAGCAGCAGAATTTAAGGTTTTGTAATTTGAATTCAGTTTGAAAGGTATAAAAATGACATTTTAAAAATGTAAATAATGCAAATATACAAGATACAGATATAGAAGTAATGTAAAAAATATGCCAAACTTAAATTATCAATTATATCTTTAGTTTTTGTTCTTGGCTTCGAATCTAATATAAGAGTGCCAAAAAATAGAAATATAATTGTAAATAATTCATAGAGTCACAGACAGATCAATGTATATATCATTCAACAAAGTCAATACACATCTCTTTTTGGATCATGGGAAGGTAACAACAGCTATACCAGTTATTTATAGCTGTCTTCATTATACAAATAATCTGTACTGCTCAGTTAAGTAATTTATAGCTAATATAGTGTTAGCATTATTACACCTGAAGAATCTTAGTGAACTCCTTATAATATGAGTATGTTGATAGTAGAAATAAATGAACATTTTCATAAAAGGAAGCAAAATATAACATCCAGGACTATCACAACAAGTTTGCCGGTATAGTTTCCATTTCACTAAACAGAACTAAATCAGCATGAACCGAAATCTCAATGATATCTTGAAGCAAGAACTATTTTCATACCACATTACATAATAGACTAGGTGTGAAATTAGTTTTACAGTGAACGAACACCCTGAAGATTGTTTTTTTTTTTTTTTTGAAATCTAGTATATTTTCTACAAGGCAACATTGCATATTCTGTTTATGTTAGTATAAGCAATGGGTAGCTATATAAGCCAGAATCTTGAAATTTCTCATCCCGGAGTCACTCTGATTAGTATTTTTTACTTATAAAAATGTTATCTGATGCAATCAGAGTCCTCTAGAATACTGAAAATTTTCACTCAATATTACCATTCTCTATCCATTACCAAAATATGTTCTTATTCTTCCCATTGCATAGCAGTATTTCAAGGCAGTAGATATGAGCTCTTTATTTCTTCCTCCTACTCTCCACACTGAAAATTTAGCATAATACAAATGGATTATGTAATGACTGAGGAATTGTTGGGAAGACCTGTGAGTAAAAAGAGAAAGATGATAAGAAATGGGTAAAATCCTCTGAGGCTTAGAAAAACAATATGGACAAAATGTATAGGCTAATATTTTCAAATGAGTGTTGATTAGTCATCACTGAATCTAATTGTGTAATCTGTACATATAAAATATGTCACTTTGGAGGGATAATAATAATAATAATAATAATAATAATAATAATAATAATAATAATAATAATAATAATAATAATAATAATAAACATGTTCATTGGAATGTAAAGGTTGAATTTGGCACATTTACAGTTACATATATGATCTTGATCTCGGATTATTTTTGATTTGGAATCTTGTTTCCATAATTTTGTGCTATAACTAATATCTACAAACATGTAAAGAAGAACAAGGATAAAAGGTGAACCATCTTGCAAGGAGAATACACAATAAACTTACTGCATTAAATTAACCTTTTAAAAGTATAACCATATGGATTTTTGCAATAATAGACAAGCAATTGAACTTAGAAATAACTGGGGGATTTAAAATGTCAGGTCACTAAACTTAGTAACGGAACTTCAAAATAAATTAGGAGGAGGAATAGCAACAATAACAAAAAAACATTAACGTGGCTAAAATGAAAAGTAAAAGGTTTTAAAGAAAGAGATGGTATTACATCAGTTTTCATATGTATATAAACATATGTATATGTATTTAATTCAACCATTTGTGTTATATCAAAATGTTTACTTGGTATACTTGGTTATTTTTTTATATCTCATAATTAGAACTGTCTTTTGTGACAATAACTTTGTCTCATATTTCTTCAATCATGACAATCAAAATATCTGTGCAGCTTGCAGAATCACCATTCCTTTTCTCCATTTTTTTTTTTAATTTTAAGTCTAGTGAAGCTGATGTTATATTTAGGAAGTCACTTATATATATATGTGTGTGCTACACTGCAGGGGAAGAAAACCCTAATTATTTCTCCTTTTACCTCACTATCTGCCTTTCTTTCCACTTATTTCAGTAAGAGAGAAAAATTCCAAGTTTGATTCCTTATTTTTTTTGTCTTATTAGACTGCTTTTTAGATTAACTTTATTTTCTTAGACATTATATTTTTTTTCAAATTTCAAATCTGAATTAGACAAGTGTATAAAAAAGAAGGCAGTGGCCCAGTTGTTTATGATGCTGGAACTGCTGGCCAGAAATGGTTTGCATTCTGTAGTTTGAGTCTTGCTCCATGAGATGGAGTGAGCTCCCATCACTTGATCTCTAGGTCCTGCCTACCCAGCAGTTAGAAAGCATGCAATACTGTGGGTAGATAAATGGATACCACTTGAATGGGGAAAAACTGGCTGCATTCATGTATGCGGAAAGCAGAAGCGAGGCATTGTGACATGAGGTGAGTTAAGGTGAGACTGGCAGAGAAGCCTGGAAGAGCCAGCAACCTGGGCAAACTAAGCTAGTTTGTCCCCTTCAGTGTATCAAGGATAGATGCACAAATGCCAAACCGAATGAACTAGCAATTTAGGCTGCCAGAACTGCATTGTGCATCTAGCATGTGTTGATTTTTCTGACATTGTATGCAATACACTAAATAAATCTTCTGAATTTCATTTGGCACAATCTTTACCTATCTGGAGATCCCTGATTCAGACTCCACTCTGATCAACAGCTATCCTGTCTCCATCTATTTCCTCTGAGGATTTCCCCCCCTCATTCTTAACAATGAATAGTTGTTTCCTGGTAGCCTTTGGTTATAGAGCCTTGCCACTACGGTAGATTTTTCACATCATTACCTATTTCTAGAAAGCTCTTATCAGTTTACAGTTAACATCAGAATAAAATCTGTATTAGACTAACATCAATAAAATTATACACAAAGAAAATTACTTTATCCTCCTAAATATATAACCATGAATATATCCATATTAGTTATATTGTGCTCGAATGGTGACCTTATATGTTGTCATAATAAGATATAGCAGAATCTGGCAACAGGTAACTGGATAGGATCTCTGTCTGTTATGAAGTAACATGTAAAATTCCCCTGTTCACGTGAGCAATTTTTAAAAGGCAATGCAAATAGGCATAGTATTTTTTTTTGTCTTAGTGTAACCATGTGACTGTAAGTTCTGTTTAGCTAGTTATATGTGTTTGACTTTAAGAAGGACAATCGCTTCCAAGAAATCCTATGAAAAAATATCCTATGGAAGATTTTGGTTGTTTTCTTTTTCTATGTACATCAATTTACAGGAATTAAAGAAAAACTATTTACAACAGTATCCAAATTTTCCAGTTTATAACTTTTTGTCTCTCTCACAGGACTCTTCCCTAGCAACAGCCCACTCTGTTGCTCAGCTACCAACTTCCTCTTTTCTTCTCCTCCCTCAGCATTTCAGTAAGAAAGGAATGTCAGAATAGATGTTGAATGATATATCATTTCCCCCTGGATCTTTGGCCAAGTCTTTCTGAATCTGGGACTTCTCTGAAGTCTCCAGATATCTATTTCAGGCACCATTTCTCTGTATCCTTGACTGCCATGGGTGCATCCCTCTGACCAGATTTTCACAACCCACATTTCCCCTGAAGGCTCTGGTTGATGTCTTTTTCATTGAGTAAGGAATCGGTACCTGAACGCTGAACTGAACAACCTGAACTGGAACAGCACATGCATAATGATGTCTCTCTGTAGTCACCAACTTCCTCACAGTCTTTCCAAAGACATTTGCTACCTTGATGCCTAAAGGAGCACACATATATCTGTAACATGTCCCTTTAATTTTCTCCCTACACCTTTATCTCCTTTTATAGTTGAAATCAGTAGCATGTCTTCCAGTAATTGAGAAGGTGGGTTCCCTTCAGATTTTAGTGTCCAACACCTGTATACTACTCTTGGCCAATAAGAATGTTTTCTTCACCTGACCCATAATAGTCTTGACTAGCAGCTACAGCAGTTCTTCTTCCCACACGACAGCACAGCTACACTTTAAGTCTATATCAGAACCCTTTTCCTCCACAGTTTTTCTTCTCTCTTTCTGCTGACTCATGCCAGTACAGTAGCTAGTCTGACCATAAATCCAATATGCCATATTTCAAGTGGAAGAAAATAAAATTTATAAAATGTAACCAACAGACTAGGTGTTGTCTGATCTATTGTAGGCATAATCTGATTTTGCTGAATCTGCCCCGCAAAAGTGCTCAAGGGAAGATTGTTCTATTTTTAATTAGAGACATGGTTTTAATAGTATAGAAGCTGTGTACAGTATAGAAAATTATAATAGGTGAAATTTACTTTACTTTCCCTAAGTAGTTGATCAGTCCTTTCGGTTTTACTGATTTTATTAGATGGTTGATCAAATATCATGTTATTTCTTTGGCTCTGAAATTAGAGAAATATCAGATGCAAAGACTTCAGGGCACAGTTTATTGATAACATTTGCCAAATACCGAGGTATATAATTGCCATTGTCACCACAACTAGATGGACTCACAAATGGCTGACAAACAGTACTCAATGAGTAGTCCTAAATGGATCTAAGTCTACATGGAGGGAAGTAAGTGGTGGGGTGCCACAAGGTTCTCTCTTGGGCCCAGTACTCTTCGATATCTTCATTAATGATTTAGATGAGGGAATAGAAGGGGAACATACCAAATTTGCAGATGACATTAAGCTGGCAGGAATAGCTAACACCCAAGAAGATAGGTTCAAGATCCAAATGGATCTTGACAGTCTGGAACAATGGGCCATATATAACAAAATGAAATTCAGGTCCTACACTTAGGCAAGAAAAACTAAAAGTACATATACAGATTGGGTGAAACCAGGTTCAATAGCAGTAACTGTGAGAGAGATCTTGGAGTCTTAGTGGACAACCAGCTAAATATGAGCCAGCAGTGTATAGCAGCATCCTAAAAGGCTAACGCAATCCTAAATTGTATTAACAGAGGGATACAATCAAGATCAAGGGAGGTACTAATACCACTCTATAAAGCCTTAGTAACACCACACCGAGAGTACTGTATCCAGTTTTGTTCACCACATTACAAAAAGGATGTTGAGACTCAAGAAAAAGTACAGAGAAGAGCAACCAGGGTGATTAGGGGACTGGAGACTAAAACATATGAAGAACGGTTACAGGAACTGGGCATGGCTAGTTTAGTAAAAATAAGGACCAGGGGAGACATGATAGCAGTCTTCCAATATTTGAGGGGCTGCCACAGGGAGAAAGGGGTCACATTATTTTCTAAAGCACCTGTAGGCCAGACAAGGAATAATGGATGGAAACTGAACAAGGAGAGATTTAACCTGGAAATGAGAAACTTTCTGACAGTGAGAACAATCAACCAATGAAACAGCTTGTCCTTGGAAGTTGTGGGAGCACCATCACTTGAGATTTTCAAGAAGAGATTGGATTGCCATTTGTCAGAAATGGTGTAGGGTCCCCCACTTTTATTTATTTTTTTTAAATTTTTATTTATTTGATTTGTCAATTGCTTGAAAGATACAGATATAAGAATAAACATAGTTTTTAATACATGAGATAGATACTTATAAGAAAAATAAAAAGAAACAATAGGACAGGAACAGTAGGCATGATTGATGCACTTATGCACACTCCCTACAGGCCTCTTAGGAAAGGGGTGAGTTCAATAGTAGATAGTCTAAGGTTAAAGTTTTTGGGGTTTGGGGAAGAAACCACAGAGTCAGGTAGAGTATTCCAAACATTGACCACTCTGTTGCTGAAGTCGTATTTTCTGCAGTCAAGTTTGGTGTGGTTAACCTTGAGTTTGTAACTATTGTGCGCTCTTGTATTGTTATGATTGAAGTTGAAGTATTCATTTGCAGGTAGGACATTGCAATGTATGATTTTATATGCTATATTTAGATTGTATCGGAGGCGGTGTAGTTCTAGGTTTTCTAGGTGTAGAGTTTCAACTCTGGTGGCATAAGGTATTCTGCAATGAGTAGAGGAGCAAAGAACTCTTCTTGTGAAATATTTCTGGACTTTTTCAATTGTGTTAATATCAGATACATGATATGGGTTCCAGACTGATGAGCTGTACTCAAGTATAGGTCTAGCAAATGTTTTGTATGCTCTAGTTAGTAGTGTGATATTACCAGAGAAGAAACAACGTAGGATTAGGTTAACAACTCTTAATGCCTTTTTGGCCATGTAGTTACAGTTGGCTCTAGCACTTAGATCATTAGAGATGAATACTCCAAGGTCCTTGACAAAGTTTGGATCCTCAACAAGGTCTTGATTATTTAGCTTGTATTTTATTTTCTGGATTTTTTTTACCAATATGTAAGACAGAACATTTATTTGTTGAGATTTGAAGTTGCCAATTGATTGACCATTCTGATACATAGTCAAGGTCTTTTGGGAGGGTAGTAGAATTCTCTGTGGTGTTGAATAGCTTTATATCTTCAGCGAAGAGAACGCAGTTGCTCTTAATATGATCACAGAGGTCATTTATGTAGAGTATGAAGAGAGTTGGTCCTAAACACTGCCTTGGGGGACACCACTGTTGACAGGTACAGAATTTGATAGGATGCTCCCAATTTTGACTGTTTTTTGTCTATTTAACAGGAATGCTTCTATCCAGTTATGTAGATGTCCAGAGATGCCATAAGATTTTAGTTTTACTAGTAGTTTGTCATGTACCACTGAATCAAAGGCTTTACAGAAGTCTATGTAGATTGCATCTATTGGTTTGCCCTCATCGAGTTGTGTAATCCATATGTTTTTGCAGTGTAAGAGTTGCAGATTACAGGATAGTTTTTTTCTGAAACCAAATTGTTTATGAGAGAGTAGTTGTTTGTCTCTAAGTGGACGATAATGGATTGGTTCATCATTGATTCCATGACTTTACAGGTGATGCAGTATAAAGAGATTGGTCTGTAATTTTAAACTAGGCTAGGGTCTGCCTTTTTGAAGATGGGGATGGCTGTGGCTTGTGACCATAGTTTTGCCAAGGAGCTGATCCTGAAAGATTTTTCAAAGATTATGCTTAGAGGTTCGGCTATGGCAGTGGATAGCTTTTTTAAGAAGTAGGCACATATTCCATCCAGCCCAATGGAAAGGGATGGTTTTAGATTGTGCAGTGCTTTTTCAACAATGTCTTCTGTAAAATCGATATTTATTAGATCATTGTAGTTGTCTGTGATTCGACTAGGAAGTACTGGGCTTGATCCATTGCTGTTTACAAATACTGAACCAAAAAATGTGTTAAAGAGAATTGCTTTGATGGTATCGTCATTGCAGTCTTTGCCATTCGTTCCTTTCAGGAGTGGGATGGACCTTGAGTCTTTTAGTTTGTTGTTTACAAAACTGTAGAAAGCATGGGTGGAATTTATGCATGGAAGGTTTTCCTCTTGTTTAATGTGAAAATTAGTGCGTTCAGTTTTTATCTGGTGGCATACATTTTTGTATCGGCTTTTGATGTTGGTAACATGACCAGATTTGTTTTTTTCACCAAAGTGATCTTTTTTTTGGATTGAAGCTTCCTTATGGTTATGGGTCATCTGTTTTTTCTGGTTTTGGGAGTTGTTATTAGTACATATAGTTTGATGGTCATTGCAGTCTTTGCCATTCAGTCCTTTCAGGGGTGGGATGGACCTTGAGTCTTTTAGTTTGTTGTTTACAAAAGCATGGGTTTTGGGAGTTGTTATTGGTACATATAGTTTGATGGCTCTTTTGATTTCTAGGAAGAATATGTTGTAATGGTCTTCAACAGTATTGCATCCAGTGAATAGAAATTGCCAATCAAGGGAAGAGAGATCGTTGTCTATAAGATCATAGTTGCCTTTTTTGAAGTTATAATTGGGGATTTTGTTATTGTGATGATTTTTTGTGTGAGCATATGTTGAGACAAAAGTCAATCATGTTGTGATCACTGTTGGAAAAGGGTTCTTTAATTTGTATTCTGTAAATTGAATTCAAACTATTGCAGAAGATGAGATCGAGGCAGTTGTTAAGTCTAGTATTGTTGGTTACTAGTTGTTCCAGTCCCAGATTTGTTACTGCATTGTAGTAGGTTGCATCTATGGGTTCAGTTGTACATTCATTTAGGGTCGAATTAATATGAAGTAGATTGAAGTCATCAAGAAAGATAAAAGCATGTGGGCAGGTTGCTGCCATGTTAGTAGTGTATTTAGCTTGTTTATATGGTTGATGTCATAATCAGGGGCTCTGTAACATAGTAAGAACTTAAATGTGATATTTAAGGTCAGTTTACAGATAATGGTCTCAGGAGGAGCAAGCTCTTGGGTAACTTGGATGTTTTTTGTATGTAAGGACTTTTTATAGAAGATAGCAATACCACTTCCTCTATGAATTTCATGATCTGATTGGTAAACATGATAGTCTCTTACTGAGGTAATGGAGTCAGGGAGAGATGCATTGAGCCATGTTTCACAGACAAATATGATGTCGAATTTAGCTGTATTTAGTAGAAGGAGAAATTCAGGTAATCTATTTCCAAGGCTTCTTGCATTGAGTAGCTTGCATTTAAGGCCAGTTGTACTGTAGTTTGAATTGAAGTAGTTGGGGGAGTGCATACCTAGCCTTGGGTAATGGTGGATTTGGGTGGGGGGTTGGACGCAATGACCTACTAGGTCCCTTCTGACTCTGATTATCTGTTATCTGTCATCTGTCAATGAATGCAGATCTGTAAGGAATAAACTAAACCTCATCAAGGCGAATAAAATTCTTTGCTGACTACCGTATAATGTCTATTCTAGGCAGTGCTGTTTCCAGTCTCAAAGCAACACTTGGCATATATTTCAAAGTTAGAATCAAAAAGAAAAAGAATGTAGAAAATACCTTTTGTTCCCTCTGCATGTTCATAAGGAGCAAAACTCAATCAAGTTCCAGTTGTGTCCCATAGGATAATGCAGCAGATTTTTCAGTGAATAATTTGTGTGTGTAATCTTAAAATAGAAGCACTGTTAATGGATGTGAAAGATACATAATTAAATTGAACATTTTTTGCTTCTGGAGAAATAGACTACTCCACCAAAATATTTATAACATTTGCTTGCTTAGTTGTTTGAATATCTTTGTTTCAATTATAAGTTTTTGAATTGTGAAAAAAAATAGCAAAACATTGGCTTTTTGCTATTTGATCATCCTGACAACACTGGACCAGAGCCGTGAGCATTTTCAAGAGGATCAAGAGGATTATGGGACAGCTTCGACAAAGTGGTATGTGCAATGCATATTTTTAAAAAGGGGGTGGATCAGATAGTGCAGTCGTGGTTGTCATTGTGATTGTTCTGACTACCCCATTCTCAATTCCCCTCACAATGCCTGCATAAGTTTGATAGGCATTTGCCATGTTTGCCAACTTTAAATACATATGTCTAGCTTTCTAGATATTTGATAAAAGAGATTAAATATGAATATTAAACAACAATATTTCCTTCACTCACTTTAAAGTTGAGATTCAACCAAATGGATTCCTTGTATGGTTGCATCTCATTCTGCAACTTTTTAAAAAAATATAATTTCAACATTAATAACAAAAAAAAAAAAAAAACACCCCCATTTGTCATTAGTAGAATTTTTGAGCTTGTTCCATAAGTGTTCTTGTAAGAAAAATCAAAGAGTTCTTTGCAATAAAAAAGCTATATTTAGTTTTAAATCGGTGCTTCATATGTATTGATCTACAAATGGTACAGAATCAAATAGCAGACTATTGTAGTTCTTCCTTCCCTGAAGCCTGGTTGATCATTTGCTTCAGGGAACAGAGTGCTAAATATAATACTTCTAAATTTTTGTCAGTATTATCCCCAGATGTAAAATAAACATTTTTGTTTACATCATGCCAGAATAATAACAAAATATTATAACTTTATAAATAATAGTAAAAAATAATATGGAGAGTGTGCATTCAGTAGAAATTAGTGAGGCTGGACCAGAAGTAACAACACACACAAACACTACAATTATTGCATACAATGGAAACACCATAAAAGTGAAAGCATGTAGATTTTGCTAAGGCACTTAAATTCAAATGGAGGGAATTTAACCAGCACCAAAAATGAATCATCCAGTTTTCAGATTATGGAGTGTGTGTGTGTGTGTGTGTGTGTGTGTGTGTGTGTGTGTATGAATGTATGTATGTATGTATGTATGTATGTATGTATGTATGTATGTATATGTGCGTATGAATATGAATGTATGTGTGTGTGTAAATGCCAGAAGATGCTTTCTGTTTTGCTTATATACCCTACCTACCATTGCATTTTTTACCCATCAAGTTCAAAGAGATAACTGCTTCCTAGTAGCATTCCATTGTGGAGTGGATGAAAAGTTTTGTCATAATTTGTGGAAATGAGTTCTTCTATATCCAGTAAATGGTTGCTTCTGAATAATATGAAGCAGGTTTTGGAAATGCTTTATAAACAGATGGTGAGTGAAATGACATTTGCTTTAATATAACAAGGTTGTTCCAAAGTTATAAGCATTTGACTATTTCTAGCTGGAGAATATAACTTTTTAAATGTTTTATATCTTCTATTTTGATATAGGTCTTTTTCCAGTATATGGCATGACCTTCATCACCTTCTTTCATTTATTCTCACAACTCTGTGAAGGAGAGTATGCTCAGAGAAATGTTTCAGTATCACTGTAGGCAAAATACTACTTTGAACCACTTTTTCTCATTTTATTTCAGACTGACTTTGCCTAATGTCCTTGCAACTAGAAACTCTAATCTTATTCTTTAGCATGTTCCTCCTCCTATAAATCCCAATTATCAGTCTTTTAGGAGAAAATTCAGGCATTCCAATTATATATTAATAGACTTCCTAAAATCTTAAATCATGCTATATATTGAAATTAGAAACATGCCCAATGCAGGAACATGTATCTCAATTGTGGATAACTACATTTATAAATATGTAGACTAATGTAAACTTATACATACAAATATATATTTGAAGCAAAACTAATATTTTATATTATCTGCATGAAGAAATTAAGATGTAATAAGCAGAAATCATGCAAAATGAATAGTAATGACAATTATCTCACATTAAACCAGCAGTTGATATTTAAGATCCTTTCACTTGATATATTTATTTATTACCCAATATGTATGTACTACTAAATTATAAAAACTCTTGATAGAAAATTATATTGCTAAAATTACAATGTATGAAATAATCCAATGAAATTTGGACAAGCCGGACACTATGAAAATGTTATGGTTTGCATTTTGTCAAGAACAAACAATCAAAATCCACACATGAAGAGTTCAATGAGCTATTTTATTTTTCATGCCTATCCTATAATACGGGAATCTTCTCACATACTACTTTACATTTGGGCCAGACTAGATAAGGTTCAACAGCATTCAAGGAGAGTTGGAATTTGCTTTTGTGTCTTCATAGAGATTTCAGATCAATTCCCTGTTTGACACTTCCTTGATTTGCTTGATTGCAAGCAAATTCAGCAATAAGGACTATTTAATTCTGCTAATATTTATGCTATAGTTACATAACATTGAGTATTACTTAAAAATACTTCTTATTTCTAAATTTACATTGTGCATGTTGTTTAATACTTATAACTTTGCAAATTGTTCATTGTTGTTTTGAAAATATAAGCATGTATTACATTTCTTTTCATATACTGTATTATGTAAACTTATTTTTGAATACGTTGATATACATTTTATCAGAGATGACAAGTAAAGTTTGCGATTAGCACCAAAGGAAAAATGGATTGCATGCACCATTATTAGTGAGTATTGTTGAATTTGAAGCTCAACAGGACAGTAAAATCAATATAAAGCTAATAACCAGATTCTGATTGACATATGTTAACAATATCACTGCAGGTTCTAAAGATACAACCGGTTTCAACATTTTTGTATGCCATGCCAATTTTGATAGTAATCATCTCTTAGATGCGTAGCTTAAGAGAAATAAATTCCATAGTTCTAAAGATGAAATTGTGAAACATAGTGGATGTTCTTTTCCCAGCAAAACATCAGATTTCTCATGACAAAAGGAAACAAAGCAAAATAAAACTCAGAATTAAAGAAAGGAAATGGAGTAAAATAGGACCAACATCTGTCTAGAACAGCAGTTGCCAACTTGTGGGCCACCGCCCACTGGTGGGCCGTGAGAAAATTTTGGTGGGCCGCAGAGAAATCTGACCACCAGAGCACTCCCACAAAGCAATTAATCCAGGCTGCTCAGGAACACAAGGCTGCACCACCCACATGGCCCACGGGAACCCTCCCCACCCACTCACTCCTTACCTGGCAAACTTTCCTGCTTAATTGCTATTTTTCCTTTCCCCCTATCAGGTGTTCTGCTGTGCCAGGAGATTTAGATTAGATAGGAAGCAGGAAATGGTTGGATTTCTTGCTTTCTAGCTAGTCTTCAGATCTTTGGCTCTGCTTTTATGTACAACCAAACCTCTCTTAGGACAGAAAGTTTGCTTGCAAGCAAATTCAATGCAGGCTCATGGCAAGCAAATTTGAGAGACTGAGCTAGCCGATGGCAGATAGATAGATCATTGAATAATTCTGTGAGCAACTCAATCTGCATGCTTTGGCTGATTTGGGGTAAAAGTTGCTCTTTTTTTTTTTATAAAAAATTTAATATTTATATAAATATTTATAATATTTACACAGAAGCCATGCCCAGCCAGTCACATGACCACTAAGCCACACCCATAAATTAGGCCGCACCCACAGAACCAGTTAGTGGTCTCTGGGATCTAAAATTATGAGTTTGGTGGTCCCTGAGATCCAAAAGGTTGGTGACCCCTGGTCTAGAATAAAAGAAATGTAAGGGTAATGTCAAGATTCCTTTGGATCAAATGTCTGAAGCCAAAATATGTTATCTTACAATACTAAAAATGTTTTGGAGTATATGTTTTCATATTCTAATTGATCAAATTAACATTTGATTCATCTTAATCAACCTGCAGATTTTTCCATTTTTATGTGTAGATAAATTATGTGTTAAAGATTATGAAGTGTTTCTTTTAGAGAAAAAAGGGAAAGATTTTGTAGCTATAGGAACACCAGAGTGTATGAATATAGGTATTGGTGAATGTCTTTAGCTTTCGTTCATTTTTTTAAAAAAGTTTATTTATTATACAAATGGCAAAGAAAAAATAAACATATGTGATTCGTGATTGATTTTTACATTTTTCCCCTTTATGTCTTTTTAAGTTAAATCCATAGAGATTCATACCAGAGGCTTTTAAGGCATTATATAGAAAGTTCTGAAAGACAAAACTTTAAATTGTTTTGGAATAAGAGAACCTGTCTTTCTTAACTACATTCCTGAGAAATTCTGAATGGGACAAATAGCCGCCTGCTGCTGAGTACAGCCAATCTATACAATATCACCCGCTGAGTTTCCAATCAAACTGACACAAAACCTGTAATTTTTACAACAAAAGGAAGAACTTCAAAATGACTTCAATTTCTTAAAGAAACTAGACAGCTTCCAGTGTTGCATTAAGCAAAATCCTTCTGAAAATATTGATGTATCTCATTGCATTACCATGCTAACAGTTATTGCATATACTGTAGTCAAACTGCAAGATATTATTCTGGGACAGTAATATTGTAACATAAATCCACATCCCTTTACTAGTAATAGCCCAACCAAGAACAAATAATATGATAAAGTAGAATGGTGTCAAGTGAAATAGGATATTGTGATGAATATTTGTTTGTTTTACAGTTTTCTTAAACTGATGATGCCTTCAAAAGATGATCTGAAGACTATAATGGAGAACATACTGTTTATCATAAATTAATTCTCACTCTTCCCATTTGTTCAAACATATTGCAAATGTTATACTCAGAGTTATACTTGTGATCACTGTGGAAAAGTATGAAATATTATAAAGACATAAATAACTACATAGTATTGATTAAATATTTAGAAAACCATGGAATTTAATAGAATAAATGATATAGTGATAAATAGTAACTGTACTTATCAATGATTAATGATAATTGTTGAGGTTTGGGAAATATTGTACATGAACAATAATGTTTTCAAGAAAGACAATACTCACCCATGGGCTTTTAAAGTGATATTTGCAATACATGCCATAATAAAAAACAAAGCTGAATTAAAGATGGAAGACTTTATTCCACATTTTATAGTACTATGGAAATATGTTACTATGATTATTACAAACAAGGAAAAGCAATAGTATATTGGTTAAAAGCAAATATCATAGCAGAAGCTATTTATTTGTCTTAAATATTCTTTGAGTAAGTATTTTATAATAGAATGATTATTTGAACATATGTTGATTCATTTGCAAAGGAAACCAGTAACTTTATTTATTTGTGTCTGCCTTTATTAGTTTTACAAATTAGTACTTGTATCCTGCCTTTATTATTTTTACAAATAACTCAAGATGGTGGACATAAATAACATACCCCTCTGTTAAGTTCTGCGCATGGGTGCAAGGAGCGGAGACGAGACACTGAACAGTGAACTTCAACTCTTTATTAATCATTCTGAACAGAGCAAAACCCTAGGGCAACAGCAGCCCTTTTATAGGCAAGCTGCTGCTCTAGTAACCAATAAGAGACATGGAGTGTTAACCCCCTTAACCAATGAGAGTGGCTCATTAACAGCCAATCAGATTCTCTTGAACGGACCAATCCGATATCACTATTACTGGCCAATCAGAAGTGCAGAGCTAGAACCCTGCTATTTTCAAAAGCTTTTGATAAATTTTATTTAAGTGTTTTATTAGTTCATAACACCCCTTCCCCCTGGGTTCCGTTTGGGGGGTGCGGTGATGTAATCTCTGAGGTAGGAAGGTTGTTTTGACTGTCTATTGGATTTACGCTGTCCCACCAGTTCTTGTCCATAAGCCTGTTTTGGTGGGGCATTTTCAGGCAAGTCGGGTGCCAGCGGTTCCTCATTGGAAGACTTGATGCTGCTAATGTTCTTGTCGTTGTCCTCTGGCCCTTGCGGGCTTGCCTCTGTTGAGGTGTTCCTCTGTGGCGAGGCCCTTCCTTGATCCTTCTTCATTAGTTACGCCCGATTGCTGACTTCTTTTGTTCCTGCTTTCCGCCATCTCAAAATCGGTTTCTTTGACATCCCCTCCCCCCTCAGTTTGGGAGTTACCGGAGTCACGGAAACTAGGTTGTAGCCTCGAGCGAAGCTGATCTATATGGCGTTTCCATATTTTTCCGTTGCAGGTTTTCACCCAGTACGACCTGGGTCCAGTGGCTTGAATAACAGTGGCCTCGATCCACAACGGTTCACCAGAAAGATTTCTGGAGAAAACTAAGTCACCTATCTTGAACTTGTGGTATTTTCCGCTAGATCCACAGGGTTTCTCTGGCTCGTAAGATGGGTGAAGCCGGTCGAGGTGGGAGCGGAGCTTGCGTCCCATCAATAGTTCCGCTGGAGTCTTGTTGGTGACGCTGTGCAGAGTGATGTGTTGGAGAAGGAGTATTCTATTTATCTTATCTTCAATGTCCCCATAGTCCATTTTGTAGAGGGTTTTTTTCACAAACTGTACCATGTGTTCGGCTCTTCCGTTAGCCGCAGGGTGCACTGGCGAAGTTAGCGCATGGCGAATACCGTGGTCCACTAAGTATTGTTCAAAAGGGAGCGCAGTAAACTGGGGTCCGTTGTCAGATACCAGAATGTCTGGCAGTCCATGCGTCGCAAATAATCTGTTCAACTTCTGGATGATGGACTCGGTTGTGGTACTCTTCATTTCATGGATCTCGAGCCAGTTTGAATAGGCATCCACTATTAATAGGAACGTATGTCCCTTAGTAGGTTCCACAAAGTCAATATGGATGCGGGACCACGGTCCGCGAGGTGTTTCCCATTCTGTCGGAGTTGCTTTTGGTGGGGCATTGCTAACTTCCTGGCACTTATAACAAGTCTTTACCCAGGCTTCGATCTGTTTGTTGATGCCCGGCCACCACGCGTAGCTTCATGCGAGCGCTTTCATACACACGATGCCAGGGTGGCCCTCATGCAGTGTCTTTAATACTGCTCGTTGTAACCGCTCTGGGACGACGACTCTATCCCCCCATAGGATGCAGCCTTTTTGCAAAAAAAGTTCTGTTTGCCGATTCTTGAAGGGGATGAAGTCATCAGGGGTTTGATCTTCTGGCCACCCTCGTTCGACCAAGCTAATGACTTGCTTTAAGATAGGATCGCGTTTTGTTTTGATCGCAATATCTCTAGCTGTTAGAGGCGGTGAATGTAGCGTTTTAATCTGGAGCGTTGTAAGGGTTGGAGCTGGGTCGTCGATGGTTTCCGGAAGTGGTGCACGGCTCAATGCGTCAGCGTGGGGAATGGCTTTCCCCGGGCGGTGTTGCAGCTTATAATTGTACGCAGCCAAAAACTCCAACCAGCAAGTCATTCTAGGCGATAATATATAGGGGGTTGGCTTGTCTCCCACTATAATCCCCAGCAAAGGTTTGTGGTCGGTAACAATAGTAAAAACTCATCCATAAACATATTCATGAAACTGTTTAACAGCAGACACAACAGCAAGAGCCTCTTTATCGATTTGACTATAGTTACGTTCAGCCTTTGATAAAGTTGTTGAAAAATAGGCAATAGGGGCTTCACTACCGTTTGGTAACACATGGCTCAAAATGTCTCCTACTCCAAATTGTGACACGTCACATGTGATTGTTAAAGGCAACGTCTCATTATACTGCATTAAAACAGCATCTGAAGTTAATAGGTTTTTCACTTGTCAGAATGTGTGCTCCTCTCGGTGCCCCCAAACCCAGGTTGCTTTTTTGTTGAGAAACCTATGTAGGGGCTCAGCTACGGTCGCTTTGTGGGGCAGGAAGATGTTGTAAAAATTAATAAGCCCCAGGAAAGCTTGGAGGTCAGTCTTATTTCTGGGTCTTGGGGCGTTTTTGATTGCTCTTAACTTGCTACTGATGGGGTGAATGCCTTGTTTATCGATTAGGTACTCCAGGAACTCTACTTTATCTGTACAAAGTTGACATTTTTTTTTAAACTTTAAGGCCAGAGTCTTTAAATTTCTGGAGAACCATTTTAAGATGCTTTTCTAGTATTTCTCTATTCGGGGCAGCAATTAAAACATCATCAAAGTATGGTATGACCCCTTTTATTCCCTGTAATAGTCTCTCCATCAAGCTCTGTAAGATCCCTGGGGCCACACTAACTCCGAATTGGAGTCGGTTGCACTTAAAAGTGCCTCGGTGCGTAACGATCATTTGTACCTCTGCTGTTTTTTTATCTACAGGCAGTTGTTGGTATGCCTGTGCTAAATCCAATTTAGCAAAGACTTTTCCGCCCCCAGGGAATGGAGGAGGTGTTGTACCACTGGCACTGGGTAAGCGTTCTGTTGAAGGGCATGATTCAGGGTGGCACGGTAGTCCCCACAAATCCTTAATGATCCATCCGGTTTGATGGGTGTTACGATTGGGGTTTCCCAAGGAGCATGGTCGGTTGGTTCTAAAACACCCTGGGCTATTAATTTATCAAGCTGCTCATCAATCTTTGGTTTAAGGGCAAAAGGGACTCAACGAGGCTTAAGGCGAATGGGGGCTACTTCAGGGTTAAGGTTAAATGATATCGGGATCCCCTTGTACTCGCCTAGTTTGTCTGCAAAGACGTCCTGGAATTCCTGGACGAGGGCCTCCTCACAATCATCACTGCTGGTTTGGTGAATGCCGGCTACCTCAATCCCAAGTGGAGCAAACCATTGAAGGCCTAACAAGCTAGGCCGATCACGGTCGACGACAGTCAATGGTAAAGATGCAGTATGATTTTTGAATGAGACCTGGACGAGGCTGGATCCAACGACCGGAATTTGGTTTCCTTGATAGTCCTTGAGAATGATTCTTTGGATTCTGAGGTCTTGCTGCCGGACGGCAGGGATTAATTGTTTAAGGGTCTTCCAGGAAACCATCGAGAGGGATGATCCTGAATCGACTTCCATCATGCAGGGCTGGTTTTCGATGGCAACCTTCACTCAGATCTTCTTTGCATCTAATGATGATGCATGACCAATCGTGATGGTTTGGTGTGCCTCTTCTCGTTTCGTTGAATGGGCTAGTGGTTTATTTCTGTAGGAGTGGTTGTTCCATTGGTGGTTCGAATGTTCCCGATTCACAGGACGACTTCCTGTGGGTTGGTGGTAGTTGGTCCCCCTCTGAAGTGGGCTGGATCCTAGCTTGCTTCTACAGACCTTTCTGATGTGGCCTCTCTTCCCACAAATATGGCAGAGCACATCGAGGAATTTGCAGTCTGATCGTGGGTGGTTTGCCCCACAACCTGCGCATTGATACTGCAGTCTCTGGTTACACTGGTAGCGTTGGTCTCGTTCAGATTGGAGCCGGTTGACTTCTTCCTCATCACTTTCTGATGAAGAATCCAGGTCCTCGTGGTGGGTTGCCATTGCATGTCCCTCAAGGCGAGGTGAGGTTTCGCCGGCGAATTGGTGGAGCAGGGCATTCGTGCAGCCCATTTGGGCAGCCGACTTCCTGGTTGCTTCTGCTGCAGTAGCATCAGCGATAGTATCTGCAAGGCTGATGTCGCCTTTCACCATCAGCTTACTTTGCACATGTGGTGCATCTAAACCCAGAACTATTCGGTCTCTTAGAGCTTCTTTGAGGTCGGTGAACCCGCAGAGGCCTCCCAGGTTCCGGAGATCCGCGATGAAATCTGCAACACTTTCTCCTTTCCGCTGGTCTCTCTGGTAAAATTCATGTCTTCATACAAGCGTTGGTATGGTAGGTGCATAGTGGGCCCGTAGGAGGGGCTCGAGGACGTCCCAGTCCATGGATTTCACCTCAGCCGGTTTCGCCAGTGCCTTAGCCATCTTAAAAATGGCAGGTCCGCAGTGAGTCAGGAATACCGCTCACTTTTTCCAGTAGTGGCATCCTTCAAGTTGTTGGTCTCCAGAAACATCTGGAACCGGTCCATGTATGAGTCCCAATCTTCTTGTGCCAGGTCGAATGGAGCGGGTGGTATGGTGCCGCCGGTCATGGTTTCTGCCATTGATGCGCCTTCAGCCACGTGCTCTGTTTAGTGCTCTGTAGTGTTCAGTCAGTTCTGACATCTCCGCATCCCACCTTTGTCGCCAGTGTTAAGTTCTGCGCATGGGCACAAGGAACGGAGATGAGAAGGTGAACAGTGAACTTCAACTCTTTATTAATCATTCTGAACAGAGCAAAATCCGAGGGCAACAGTAGCCCTTTTATAGGCAAGCTGCTGCTCTAGTAACCAATAAGAGTCGTGGAGTGTTAACCCCCTTAACCAATGAGAGTGGCTCATTAACAGCCAATCAAATTCTCCTGAACAAACCAATCCGATATCGCTATTATCGGCCAATCAGAAGTGCAGCGCTAGAACCCTGCTATTTTTTAAAGCTTTTGATAAACTTTATTTAAGTGTTTTATTAGTTCATAACACCCTCTTTCTATTTTTCCCACAACAATTACCCTATAAGGTGAATTGGATTAAGAGAGACTGACTAGCCCAAAGCTACCTAGCTGGCTTTCATAGCTAAAATGAGATTAGAACTATTCTACTTTATAATTTGCTGCCTTAACCACTAGACCAGGGGTGTCAAACTTAATTTCATTGAGAGCTGAATCAGGGTTGTGTTTGAGCTCGGGGGTGGATGTGATCAGGGTGGGCATGGTCAGCTCAATATCACACATATTGGGGGCACCTCTGGTGGCCCAGATGGGGCTGGGCTTCATTTTTGCTGGCAGAGGCACTGTAGGGCGGTCCGCTGTTTCTAGGGTGGCTCTACAGGCCAGATCTAAGCAACCCACAGGCCAGATCCAGCCTGTGGGCCTTGTGTTTGACACCACTACACTAGACCAAATTGGTTCTCTGTTTGTATATTATATCTATATACTCCTAAAACTCTGATTACAATTTACTTTAACTGGATGTAACATAGGACAATATTTTTGAACCAAGGTATGTCAGATGGGCTAAATTACAGAATTTGTACAAAATCAGGAACTTGTGACTTTTAAGAAAATGAAATTTGGGGAAGCTGTGTCTGTTTCAGTACTTCTGGCTGCTGCTAAGGCAACAAAAATAATCTATGTAAAGATTAAAATATGTTTACATTTTAAAATCTCACCAGCACCAGATTTGTTGCCCTTTTAGCTGTTAAACAAAATGTGTTCACATTATGGGTAACATTGCCTTTTGGTCAAAGAGTAAAAAAAACAGGTTACTAATCATTTTTTCTACCTGACAGTTTTTTTAAATGAAACATATTAATCTCTATAAAAAATACCATCTAATCAGAAGTGGTATTCAGCAGGTTCTAACCAGTTCTGGTGAACCAGTGCAAATTTTGAGTAGTTCAGAGAACCGGCAAATGCCACCTCTAATTGGCCCCACTCTATCTATTCTCTGCCTCCTGAGTCCCAGCTGATCAGCTAGGTCTTCTTTTGTTGCTCTGTATAGGAGAAAGGAGCTGGAAAGCAGATTAGTGGGGTGGGGTGGAAATGGGATTTTGCACAATCCTTTCCCTGGAATGGGGTGGGAATTGAGATTTTACAGTATCCTTCCCCTGCCATGCCCACCAAGCCATGCCCACCAAGCCACACTAGGCCTACCACAGAACTGGTAGTAATTTTTTTTGAATCCCACCACTGGGTATAATGTAATATAGAACGCCATGTTGCTTATCCTCTTATTCTATTGCATGAAAGTGAAACAGCAGAAACAGTTTTGCTTCTTGGATGAGAAGTGAAATGTCTTTAAAGAAAAAACAGAAAGTCCAGTTGCTTCTTGAAAAAGCACCTTTGAGACAGCCATGATCTGGATGACTGAGAATCTCATTCTGACTGAGACATTCAGTTCTGAAGACATGTCGTTATTGAATGTATTTAACAATTCATTCATATATTCAAGGCATTCTCCATGAATGCTGTTCCCTGTTGCTTATACGACACAGTTCTAATTATTTTTAAAATAAATTGACTAATTCCCCATTACATTGATAAAGAACAGGTACTTTTTATTATATTTTAGCTTATGTATGTTTGGTTGCTTCATTATAGTTAATAATAATTTTCTCTCCTGGCTATAAGTTTAGTTAAGGAATAATTAGCTCTAGGCCTTACATGCTTTTATAACACTTTATAGCAACCTGTTAGAAAATACTTCCCAAAATAATATATAAATTGCCTTTTGATATTATTTAGGGAAATATTGATGGACCATTTGAAAACAAAGAAGCCTTCTATAAAGTATTAATTGAATTTTAGCCAATTCCATTTAGGATTGCCTGGTTTTTAAATTTTTTTGCCCAGGACCACAATGTGGTCCTGTCCACCATTAAACCATCTTTCCAAGCACTCACCATGTTTTCAGTGTCTTTCTTTCCACTTGGAACTCAGATGAACATTTCTTCCAACAGAGACAACACAAAAGTAACAAAGCAGATGCCTCTTAAATAGAAAATTGTTGCAATTGCTTTGCATAAGTGCATGGCATAAAATCAAAGCAAATTGAACAATTTCACTGAAAACTCCAGTTCTGATTTTACTGTAAGGGTACCAAACAATTATAATGATGAAAAGGAGCAAAAAGGATGCTATGCATTTATGAAGAAACACCTTTGCAACATTTCACACTATTCTTGGGAAATTCTCCCTCCTTCTTTTACTCTCTCTCTCATTCCTCTCTCTCTTTCTTTTTCTTTCTCTCTCACACACACTTCTCCCACATGACAATTTCATATATAATATACCCTGTCTGAACACAAAGCAACTTATCTCTGACATGTCTTTTTAATAATTTTTAAAAATGCATTAGATAAATTCTGGAGTGCTTCATAATAAATTTTACAAATTAGTTTATAAAATAATTGCTTTAATGCTCAGTCAATGTTCAGTTCTTAGATCAGATTAATACACTATTACTAGTATCATTTGAGTTTAAAATTTACTAATTTTTAGAGCTTTTTATTGAGCAAAATAAATATCAGCTTTAAACATTAGTGAAGCATTTTTATTGCATGTGTGGATTTTATTGCATGTTGATTTCTATGTGGCATTTTTAAGATGTTAAAATATATTTTTATTCTAAGCATTCTTAAGAGACATATTTTAGAGTAAGAATATCAGATTACTCAAGATATTCTGGTAACTAGATCGTTTTTACCAATTGTTCAAACTCTGACATTTCAATATAGGGGCAAACGATATAGTGTTGCTAGAATTTCCTTTCCACCCATATCAATCAATGGACTTATTCATATTACTCTGTTAATACAATGAAAAATAGGCTACCAAATGTTATTTGCAGGATAAATTACACAGGGTTGTCCTGCATTCACCATCTATTCAGTATAAATGTGACTTTTACTGTGTGTTTTCCTAATGTAATTTTCACATTATTTATTCCTTATGACAGTTCAAGTGTTTCTGTCTGTTTTGCTGGGCCAATTTCCTTACATATCAGGTAATACAAGCAATACTTATTTCTAGAGAAAGGAAAGCCTCTTCAATGAAGTAAACAGTTTCCTTATTCCTAATGATTTTTAGAGCATCACTTTAACAGCAGTGCTGAAAGAGCTTAATGGTTATGATCATTGCCTCTCATGCAGAAGGCAACAGAAACATTCTTAGAAACAATTATTTCCAAGAACTAGCTGGCCTTTTCACTAGAATTTCCCATCCCATCCCCCAAAATAAGTAAATATGGTAGAGAAAGCAGGAGCCATGGAAAGTTGTGGCCTTGGTGCATTGCTGGGAAAGAATATTTAGGCTGCTTTCTTCATAGATTTGGATTTGACTGTCTTCAGTTTCTATTGCCAGAAGATAGGCCCATGTTTGTTTTGCAGCATCTTATGGATTGTATGTTTTGCCTGTCCCTGGTTTCTTTCTGTTGTCTTTGGCCAAGATGATATTTTCATGGCCAGGAAAGGCAGGAGATTGAATGTTTTCAATCTCAGTACAGTGGTGGTACTGATGGTGAAGCCCAGTCACAAGTTTATGAAATACACACTACTCAAAAAAATGAAGAGAACACAAAAATAAAACATCCTAGATTTGAATGAATGAAATATTCTTTTTTTTTTTTGAAAGAAAATTTTATTAATTTTCTACAAACAGACAAGACAAACAAAACATTAAAACATACACCTCTCATATTTACATACAGTGTGTCAGTTGGTCCATCATTTTTGTGCATTCATTTTGTAGTCCCAGTTACAATTATGTTACATAACAACTCATATTATCAATCCAAACCCATATATCCTATAATCACTAAACAAACAAAAAAAAATTTTTGACTATACTTTTAATCATTCATGCTTTATGAGCTAACAATAATTTAACCAAATTATTCAACTAATCATATAATCATACCAGATCAATCCTAAAAAAAAAAAAAAACCTTTATAAATATAATATTGATTAACAAAATAATAGCAAAATAACAAGATAAAGATATTTCTTACTATCTAAAATATTCTATTATCGTATTTTATCATCTAGCCATTTATATAAAAGATCCCAAATTTCATAGAATTGTTTATCCTCTTGCTCTCTGATTTCAAATGTCAATCTACTCATCTCAGCACATTCCAATATTTTCTTAATAATTTCTTCCTGTAATGGTATTTTCTCATTCTTCCAGTTTTTAGCAAATACAATCCTGGCCGCTGTTAATACATTTACAATCAAATATTTCAAATCTTTACTATATATATCAGGTAAAATTCCCAATAAGAAGATCTCTGGTTTCAAGTCTATATGTTTCTTTGTCATTTTTTCCAACCACATGCGAAGTATAGTCCAATATTTTCTAGCGTCCTCACAAGTCCACCACATATGGTAATACGAGCCGGGTATCTGATGACATTTCCAGCATTTTTCAGATTTATTCTTGAACATTCTTGCTATTCTTGTCGGAGGAAAGTGCCACCTGTAAAACATCTTATACAAATTTTCTTTATATGCTATTGACATTGTCATTTTATAATTTTGAGACCACAATTTCTGCCATTTCTCTAAATCAATCCCATATCCAAAATTCTTCCCCCAAACAATCATAGTTTCTTTAACTTGTTCTTCCTCTAATTTCATTCCCAGTAAATAACCATATAATTTTTTAATCACTTTCTCATCAGTACCCATCAAGATCTTATCTAAATCAGTCTGCTTATCATAAAATCCCTCCGTTTTAGAATCTTCATCATACCTTGAATGTATTTGTGCATATGAAAACCAATTCATCCTTATACCTTGTTCCTCTAAATTTTGGATCGATTTAAGTTCACCCTTTTCATCCAAAAGTTCCCCATATCTAACTGTTTGTTCCTTCTTGTAGATTATAGGATAGGAAAATGCTTCAATGGTCGATAACCAAACTGGAATTTTCAAATAACATTGTCTTTTTATCTTCTCCCAATTTAACCACAAAGACTCCTGTACATAATGTCTTCTAAAATAACCCTGTGTTTTAGTTCCCTTGAATCGATTCTATGTCTCTGCTCTTGCCACGTAAACATTAATCCTTCTGGAATCAGCCATCTATAATTCACTTCGTTTTCCAGTAGCATTTTGGTCAGAAATCGATATTCTCTTCTCATCTCTCTCACTCTTCTGGGTATTTGTTTTAAAACCACAATCTCCTTACCTTTGTATTTCAATGTTTTCTCTCTTACCACTTGTAATATTTGCGTTTTAATGGATTTTTTGGTAAATCTAATATGGACTTCCTTGGGTAATTTATTCCTCATTGCATATCTTGTATAAACTCGATATACCTCATCTATTCCATCCATCATCTTTTCCTCTGTAATTTCCAAAGCATCTGCCAATATTTCTATCATTAGCGCTACCAAGTTTTCTCCTTTTTCCTCTTCTATATTTTGAAATCTAAGGTAAAATTCTGACCTTTCCATCTCCCACCTCAGCATCCCACCTTTTTCTTGTTCAACTGCTGTTAATCTACTATCAATATTTCCAATCTTCTTCTCTCTTTGTTTTCCTTCTTCCTCAATTTTTTGAAATCTCTCCTCATACTTAACCATCATTTGTTTAATATTTTCCACTTTTTCATCAGTCTTCTCTATTCTTTGTTCAATATTTTCTGTTCTTTGTTCAATATTTTCTGTTCTTTGTTCAATATTTCCTGTTCTTTGTTCAATGATGTCTGATTTTGTCTTGAGATCTTGGATTCCTTGCATAATCATCTGTAAAGTTACTCTTTCTTGTTCCTTATCTTGCTTCAACATTGTCTGGATTAAACGTTGTCCTCCAGCTGGTGGGGAAGCAGAGGTAGAAGCAGAAATGCCAGTTGATATTGGTTTCCTGCTCATTTCAATGCTTCCAAGGCTTCGAATTCTTCTTAACTTTTAATCCAACTAGTAAAGCAGCCAATTATAATCCAAAATGGAAAACTCCAATAGTGAAAAACACGAAACCAAAGAAGAAATAGCAAAAAAGGAAGAAGAAAGATCTTCACGTTCTTCTAGACCTTAATCCAATTACGAAATAGTCCACCATAAAAAAAGAAAAAAATAGAAAGGAGAAAAACAAATCCAAAAATAATAATATTGATTAAGAGCAAAAAAAAGAAAAACAAAAAGTTCCCAGATTCTTCACACCTTAATCCAGTTGAAAAGTCTCAATAATAATAATAATAATAATAAAAAAAGAAACAACAACAAAGTGGTCCAAGAACATAGATAGGAAAAGCAAAAAAGTCCCAATAAAAAAGAAATGAAAAATAAAGAAAAAAAAACCCCTGAGGCTTTCCCTTTAAAAAAATAAAAAACAAAAATAAAAATATTACTAGAATTGAAATTTTAAAAAAAGGCTAGCGTGTGGGGTATATATAAAGAAAGCACACTGCACTTTATTTATTTATCCAAGGCTCTTGTTATGACTCTCTTCTCCAGCAGCTTCAAAGCCAAACCTCAAGTGTTCTTGATAACAGTCCAGGAAAGCACCTGCAATAATATTTTGCTGTGCTCTCCCTCTATCTTATCACGTTAAAATGTCCTTGAGAAGAGGTCTTTTTGCAATTCTCTCCCATTCAAATAAAATACTTTCAAGCCTCTAGTTGGCAGTGTTACAAAGTTTCTTAATGCTCTTCCTCCCCCACAGCCGGAAAAAAGGAATAATATATACAGAAAAAAGAAAAAGAAAAAATAGCCAAAAAATAGCCAAAGGGAGCCTCTATCCTAAAGAAAGTTAAAAAATCAAAGGGAGCATAAAAATATATATAAGAGAAAATTCAATCCGGTTACCTATAAAGTCACAGTAAAATCTTTCCCAAAAAATATAAAGAAAAGAAAAAAGAAACCCAAGCCTCAATTTGACATCACTTTAAAAAACGCCGCTCAGACAATTTCAGTCAAAAAAAAAATCTCACAGCTTTCTTCTTTATTCCGGATGAACTTTCCAACCTCAGCGAATTTACAACACAAAAGAGTTTTTCTCACCCAGCCGACACACTTTCACTCCAATCACTTTCTTTCCGGAGCTGTCCCGACTTCAGCAGCTATGGAGGCTGCCTCTCCGCCGCCAGCGAAAGGGCTTCTTCCGGATCAAACCAGAGATTTTGCGATATCTCTGGGATCCTGGAACAGTGCCCTTCACAATCACCGTCTCTACGGGATGGTTTAGGTCCGTTAGGACCGACCAGGGGCGAAAATATCGGCTGCGATCTCAGAGCCCCGAGATCGCAGCTGTATCGCCGAAACGAAGCTCCGCCTTCTCCCAATGAAATATTCTTATTAAATACTTTGTTCATTACATAGTTGAATGTGCTGACAATAAAATCACATAAAAATTATCAGTGGAAATCAAATTTAGCAACCCATGGAGGTCTGGATTTGGAGTTACACTCAAGATTAAAATGGAAAAAAACACTACAGGCTGATCCAACTTTGATGTAATGTCCTTGAAACAAGCCAAAATGAGACTCAGGAGTGTGTGTGGCCTCCACGTGCCTGTATGACCTCCCTACAATGCCTGGACGTGCTCCTGATGAGGTGGCAGATGGTCTCCTGAGGGATCTCCTCCCACACCTGGACTAAGCATCCCCCAACTCCTGGACAGTCTGTGGTGCAACGTCGCATTGGTGGATTGTTGTAACTATGTATCATTCATATGATTTGCAACTTTGTATCAGTGCAATTCTGTACCATCCTAGCATTGTAACGATTTAGCTTTCTTGTATAAACATTAGACTTCTGTCTGCATTGTAACGATGTATCTTTCTCATGTAAACATTAGACTCCTGTCTCTTCAGTGATCTTTGCCAGGCATGCAAAAGAGAAGAGGAGTTAAGCAGCTGTCAATACAGAATGATGTTCTAATTGACCTGGATCGTTATAACTCACACACATCCTGTTAAACCTGTAATTCTAACTGACCTGGATCGTTATAAATCACACTTTCTGATACCCTGTTATCTTAATTAACCTGAGCTATTATAAATCATATGTATTCCTGCTGACCTAAACTATTATAATTCATGAATGTCCTGTTTACCCTGGGCTTTGAAGAATTTCACCCCCCTGTGAAAAAGCATAATAAAAGAGCCTGTGCCGATGCATTCAGAGCGCGCTCATCCCGAGAAACCTCATCTCGTGTCGTTTCTTCCTCCTTTGCTCCCTCTCATGAGGCGCCCATCTAATGCGGGATGGCAGATACCGCAGTGGATGGAGCAAGATATGTTGACCCAGATGTGCTCAATTGGATTCAGGTCTGGGGAACAGGCGGGCCAGTCCATAGCATCAATGCCTTCATCTTGCAGGTACTGCTGACACATTCCAGCCACATGAGGTCTAGAATTGTCATGCATAAGGAGGAACCCAGGGCCAACCGCACCAGCATATGGTCTCACAAGGGGTCTGAGGATCTCATCTCGGTACTTAATGGCAGTCAGGCTACTTCTGGTGAGCACATAGAGGGCTGTGTGGTCCCCTAAAGAAATGCCACCCCACACCATTACTGACTCACCAATCATGACTGCCAAACCAATCATGCTGGAGGATGTTGCAGGTAGCAGAACGTTCTCCACAGCGTCTACAGACCCTGACACGTCTGTCACATGTGCTCAGTGTGAACCTGCTTTCATCTGTGAAGAGCACAAGGCGCCAGAGGCAAATTTGCCAATCTTGGTGTTCTCTGGCAAATGCCAAATGTCCTGCATGGTGTTGGGCTGTAAGCACAACCCCCACCTGTGGACGTTGGGCCCTCATACCACCCTCATGGAGTCTGTTTCTGACCGTTTGAGCAGCCACATGCACATTTGCTCCTCCTGTCCCTCCTTGCACAAAGGTGAAGGTCACGATCCTGATGCTGGGTTGTTGCCCTCCTATGGCCTCCTCCACATCTCCTGATGTACTGGCCTGTCTCCTGGTAGCGCCTCCATGCTCTGGACACTACACTGACAGACACAGCAAACCTTCTTGCCACAGCTCACATTGATGTGCCATCCTGGATAAGCTGCACTACCTGAGCCACTTGTGTGGGTTGTAGACTCCGTCTCATGCTACCACTAGAATGAAAGCATGACCAGCATTCAAAAGTGACCAAACCATCAGCCAGAAAGTATAGGAACTGAGAAGTGGTCTGTGGTCACCACCTGCAGAACCACTCCTTTATTGGGGATGTCTTGCTAACTGCCTATGCGTTCCACCTGTTGTCTATTCCATTTGCACAACAGCATGGGAAATTGATTGTCAATCAGTGTTGCTACCTGTGTGGACCGTTTGATTTCATAGAAATGTAATTGACTTGGAGTTACATTGGGTTGTTTAAGTGTTCCCTTTCCCAAAGGTGGTTCAGTGGTGGTCAGCAGTGTATTCAGTTGCTTCAATAATGTGTGGCCCTGTTGGCTAGAGTTGGAATTGCATCTCTTGCAATTCTCAACTTTCAACTGAAGGCTCTACCAGGATTTTGGAGATTCTAGCTCAGGGCTGTCAAACTCCCAGCTGAAGCACAATTCTCTCCCCTTAGTTAGTGTCTTATAATGTATGTACTATACACAGCCACAAACACAATATTACCAACCCACAGAAATGACAACTTTTTTAAAATAAAAGTTTTATTTAAGTTTTCACAAAACATACAAATACAAATAAAATCTTTTTTTGAGAACAGTGTGGCCCTGGGTTATCACTTCTCCATACAGACATAAACTAAATACATATTTATCTTATACATTCTAATACAGGGGTCCCCAACCACCAGGCCCTGGACCAGTACCGGTCCATGGATCATTTTCTACCTGGCCGCCGGTTTGCTGGGCACCTCCATCTTGTTTTGATGAGAAAGTGCTTCCGGGTGAGCTTTTCTGGTTAGAAAGCAGTGTTTGAGTCCTGAACGAATCCTCGCGCCTTAGTTTCATCGAAGGGGGTGGGGCGGCTTTGAACAAAGAGCTGTCCCGATGGCGGAAGAGATTAAGAAAGCACAAAAAAGGTACAAAGGAGGAGTTGAAGAGGGTGGGGAGAAGCGGGGGACAGCTGGCTGGCCGGTCTCTCAGCTCACCTTGCCTTGTCATGCATGCTGATGCCGGTACCAGGCTATGGATCATTTTGTGATGCTGATACCGGGCCATGGCACAAAACAGGTTGGGGGCCACTGTTCTAATCCATATCTTATAACTATTTTCACAATTTTTTCAATTTCCCTTTCTTTACTTCCTATAGCCTTATTTTAAATTATCTCATTCCTTTCTTAATTCAATTACATATCTTTTTCTAATTTTTAAAATCTTTCTAATCAATGTTTTTATACTTTCATCTGTCCTGTTTGCAATTTCATATTAACTTTTCAAATAAAACAAATTTTCTCCTGTAATTATTAGACTGGAGTGTGATCCCTTTGTATCTTTTTTCAAATCTTATTTAAAAATTTAAGTTACATCTTTACAGTTATAACATTCATTTTCTTACCTCTATTTTATAACACATACCTATTTTCAATCAAATTCTGCTTGGTACATTTCCTTAAAATACACATTAATTCTTAAAAGAAAGAAGTATATACGTATATCTGTGTATATATGTATAACAATAGTAAATTGAATAATTATTCTATTCAAGTACAGCTCTGCCATTAATATTAATAACAATCATTTACATTTGTATTTCTTTTAACAAACATTACCTAGTAATATCAATTGTCTTTCACTTTAATCATCTATATTTCATATTTTACTTGTCACTGTCTTTAAATAAAAAACAAAACAATAGTTATTAACAGTAGTCCATAAAGTTATTATTCTTATTCAAGTTCATCTTTTCAACTGATAAAAATCTTCCATGTTTCTTTTCAATTTTTTTTAAATGTTCTTTTTAAATAATTGAGAGGTTAAATTTTAACCATTCTCTCGGTGTCTTTTAAATAGGTTTATACCTTTAATTATTGTACATTTTTCCTGTACCTTGAAATCTTGTTTCTGTCTTTTGTAGCTTCTTTTTCTTTCCCTCTTCCCTCTCTTCTTCTTCCTCCCCTTTTTATTCCCTTTTCTATCTGATTCTTCCTTCTGTGATCCTCCCTTCTGCTTCTTCCTGATATTATGATTACTTTTCAAATTACTCTTTTTTTTGGTTGTTGCTTCAGTACTTAAGTTTTTAATTTCCTTCCCCCTCTTTCTCTTTTGTACCCCGCTTAAAATTGCTTGGTCATTAAAGATGACTTCTTCGTTGTCCCACCCTTCTTGTTCTGCCAATGTTTCTTGTTGTTTTTCGTAGTTCAAGATCTCCATTTCTAAAAATTGAAATTGAAATATGAAGCCAAAAGAGCCTCTTCCATCATATGCTTTTTTTTGTTTTTTAAATCTCATTTTTAACTCTTCAAGGAGTACTGCCATTTTTTTTTAAAAAACAAATTTTATTAATTTTACAAAAAAAACAATACACAATCCAGGCATAACAACTTGAAGAATCTTTTCTAAAAAAAATAATAATAATAATTAAAGAAGAAAGCCAATAGAACATAACTCCAAATTGTAATATCAATATTTACATTATCTATTTAACTTCATATCTTATCCAAACTTCTCCTTTTATCCAAATTATATTTCTTGCTTATTAAAATTTTATTGCCTTTCATAAACATACAAAACACAAAACATAAACAAACCTAAAACATCTTTTCTGAAGGCTGCCTGATCCCGGGTTGAAACTCTTCACACAGACACAAATTCAAACATCATATTCACTTTATATATCCTTCCATATCTTATTATCATTTTCTTTTTTATATATATAAACCAATTTTATCAATTTTACAAAAACAGTGCATAAACAATCAAGGCATAACAGCTTATAAATTCTTTCCTAAAAAAATAATAATAATTAAAGAACAAACCAATACTTTATCTATTTAACTTCATATCTTATTCCAGCTTCTCCTTTTCATCCAATTTATTTCTTATTGATTAAAATGTTATTGCCTTTTATCAATATACAAAAAAATAAATAAATAACAAAACCTTTATATATCCTTCCATATCTTATTTCCATTTTCAATAACATACTTTGTCTGTTCTATTTCCAACTATCCATTCATCTTTTTTCTTTTACTATACTTCTCCTATACACTAACTGGAGTGACACCTTTAACTCATTACCCTAACTTAAAAGTACTTCATATAACAATTTTTCTTGGGGTTCTGTTTAAAAGATTCTAAAATTACACAATAAATTTTATACTCTAAATACACATATAAAAAACACAAACTTATGTACCCTCCAGAATCCCTATTTTATCCTAAATTAAATTCACCCATTGTCTCTGAATAAACTTTTTTTCTTTAGATCTTGCTTCCCCTCATTGAGGCTTCTCCTCCCCCCCTTTCTCTCTTGCTTATTCTTCTCCTTGCCCTTTTTACCCCTTTGTCTTTCCTCCTCCCTTTTCTTACTCCCTTTCCTTTGCTTTCTAACCTTGCCTCCACCTTTCCGCTCATTTTTCTCTTCTTTGGTTGTTTTTATAATTTTTAAAATCCCCTTTTTCTTATCCTTTTTCTCCTCCTCCCCGGAAAGAACCCATTGTTCATCAAAGATGGCTTCTTCTTCTTCTTTGTCCCAGTCCTTCTGCTGCGTAGTCAACTTTTCATTAGTACATAACGCCATTTCTAAGAATTGAAACAAACTGCCCAAAGTATCTTCTTTTTTATTTTTTTGATATTCAGTCTTTAGTTCATCCACAAGCGATGCCATCATGAAAAAAGAAACTTTTCCCAAAACAACCACAAATATTTTTAATCAAGAATAATTCAAAAAAAAAAAAATTCCAAAAATTAATACTTTTCTTCCTTCTTCTCTTTCTCTTTCTGGGGTTAATGTTTAATCAAAGAGGTCCAATTACCATATACCTTTCTTTGGGATTCTAGGCAATCTCCTCCTTTTTCAGCTTCTGCTCCAATTTTTTTTCCTCTCCCTTCCCACTTGCAATATCAATTTTAAATAATCAGAAATCCATACCTCCAACAAGGGTTTTCCAATTTCTTAAGTTTTTCAATGTCCAAAAACCCTTTTGTCCCTTAGCTTCAACTCTCAAAACAATTCACTTTCAATGTCCAGTATATCCAAACATATCTGCTGTTTCCATGGGGTGGGAGAGTGAAGAAAAAAAAAAAAAGTTCCCTTTAACAGCTTCTCCACCGCTTTCGATCTTCTTAGGGATACAATGTATCCTCCAGCAATTCAGACAGCTCAGTTCCAGCCAATTTACAAGATGTTACTTAACCCGGCTCAGACAGCACTTTCACTCTTCTTACTTCCGCCAGCGCAATCTTACCCGGTTGCTGGCTTCTTCGTGGCGGCCATTGCTGACCGCCGCTCCACCGCCTTGGGAAAAAGGGGTTTTTCCGGAGGGGGAGGGGGTCTGCGACACCCCCAACCCCCTGTCCGACTCCCCTCTCTCTTCAGCTGTCCCTACAGGGCAGCCATATCCCCCTGACCCATCTGGATCGGGGGTACCTCGGTGGCTAGCACAGCAGGAATCGCGAGCTGTCGCGAATTCCTGCTGCCCCGAAGCCACGCGAAACCGGAAACCAAGGAGTACTGCCATTTTAAAAAACTTTAAACAACCCCCAATTGATTTTATTTTATTTCATTAGGATCTTCCATCCAAAGTTCCAGGAATCATCCAATAATTCAAAACTGTTTCTTGCTTCTTTTCTCACTTTCTCTTTCCAGGGGCTTTGTTATCTTATAACAAAGTTTCAGCTACAATGTATCTTTTGCAAGCCTTGTTAAAATTCCACTATCTTTTTTTTTTTTTTTAAAGTTCCAGGTGGTCTCCTCCATTTTCCAGATTCCACTGTCTTTTTTCATTTTTCCCTCCGCTTTCTTGTTTTTTTTTAAAGAAAGTTTTTAAATTATCCAAGAATCTTTATCCCGTTGACACTTTATTTTCAGCGAGGAATAGCCTATTAATGTCAAAGTGGATTAGTATCAATTTCTTATTCGAATCTCTTCTTCTTAAAGTTCCACATCAGTTAAAACTGTCAATGTTAGAGGAAAAAAAGCCAATTCCGTTTCCTTTCCCTTTCTATTTTGCAGCTTAAAATCTTTTTTAGGAATAGTATTAGTTTTTAAAATTCAGGTTCCAGGTACCTTAAGTAGATGTTCTCCATTCAACCCGGTCAGTCAAACTTTCTCCTTTAAACTTCCTCCTGCACAATCTTGTCCAGTCAGGTTCTTCTTTAAGGTGGCCATTTCTGACCACCACTGAACCGCCTTTGGGAAAGGGAGTAATGCCTAGCCGAGGAGGAGAGATGTGGCTCTCCTCAACCCTGCTGACATCTCCCCCTTCTTCATCACCTCTGTGGGGTGGCTTCAGCCCTGAATCTGGGCGGCTCAGGGTGCTCCAGATCAAAACCACAGACGATTGCGATTTCGTCCATCACCAAAGAAGCCCAAACCGGAAGTCCAGAAATGAAAACTTTTTAATTAGTAATTTCTTTTTTGAAACAGACAGGTGAGAAGACACAATAGATAAAAAATGTTTCAGTATGAGGATGTGATTTTCTGCTGTTTGGACTGTCTAACTTGCAGGGCATTGCCAAAGTGCCTCAATCTGTGCTGGATTTACTCAAGCTTACAAGAATCATAAAATTGGAAAATTGAAAAAGATCACAGGGATCATCTTATCTATCTCTTTTTAATTTTCAGAAAAGCCTTTTAAACTATCTATGAAATTTGACTCTCCATGATAGGAGCAGTTTAAGGACACATTGCAGATATGTCCCTGATCTCACTTTGCATTCAAGTAGGCACAAAAAACAGTTTATTTCATACTTCTTTCTTTTTTATCTCCCTTTGATCTTTCGCTTTGTTTCCTGGTATGATTTGATTGCTTACTGTACCCTATGACTATTATTAAGTGTTGTACCTTATTATTCTTGAGTCTTGATGAATTTATCTTTTCTTTTATGTACACTGAGAGCATATGCACCAAGATAAATTCCTTGTGTGTCCAATCACACTCGGCCAATAAAGAATTCTTTGCTATTCTAAAAAGCTAGATCATTTATGCTCCAAAATCCAACTTAAGTTTTGTCTGAATTGCAGTCAGCCACTCCTAAATTGATAATGTTATCTAAATTGAAGTGGAAAATTTTTTTTTTAAGAAAAGGAAGTATGGATTGTATTTGTTATACATATGTTTATACTAATATCTGTGTGATTTATTGAGCAGGGCAGGGATTTATCAAATTGCAGATGATGAAAAGTCCATCTTCAACAGGATATTTTGGGAAAGGTTAATTAAAACTATTTTGTTTTCTTCCACCATTTCTATATCCTCTGAGACTTCTTAGATCACTGCATTTATTAAAATTTAATTAATGAGCTAATTAAATATCAAAGAGTCTGGGTTAAGAGACAACATTAATTATACACAGATCTCTTCACAATTTTCTTTTCTTTTCTTCTTTTAATATAAGTGACAGTTTATATCACTGTCAAACACACCATCATGTAAAGTAATGGTAGGTTCATATAATCATCTTTATATAGGCAGCCACCAGTATGATTCTTTTGATAACTCAGAATGTGCCACTTTGTTGTTTCATTGTATACCTTAACAAGGTCATTTTTAAACATTCACTGAGTTATCATTACATTTATGTATTATTAAATATGGGTTATAACCTCCTCTCCTATGTTTTTTAATTTTTGTAATGTGATGGAAAGGTAAAGTTAAAGGTTCCTTTCGCACACACGTGCTAGTCATTTCTGGCTCTAAGGGGTGGTGCTCATCTCTGTTACAAAGCCAAAGAGCCAGCATTGTCTGAAGACATCTCCATGGTCATGTGGCCAGCATGACTAAATGCCAAAAGGCACAGATCGCTATTATATTCCCACCAAAGTGGTCCCTATTTTTCTACTTGCATTTTTACATGCCTTCGAACTGCTAGGTTGGCAGAAGCTGGGACAAGTAACAGGAGCTCACTTCATTATGCAGTGCTAGGGATTCAAACCGCCAAACTGCCGACCTTTCTGATCAACAAGCTCAGCATTTTAGCCACTGAGCTACAGCATCCCTAAGTGATGGTAATTAGGTTGTAATCTAATTTTGTTCCAGTATTATTTTATCCTTTAATATGGGTTATTTACCATTCATGCATGCAATTCTTTATAGCCACCCATCTCACTACAAATGACTCTGGACGGTGTACAATCATGAAGCAAATTAAAATGAATTATTGTAATGGTAATTTGTTTTAATTTGCTTCATGATTGTACATCATCAAGAGTCATTTATAGTGAGATGGGTGGCTATAACAAATTGCATGAATGAATGAATGAATGAATGGTAAATAATCCATATTAAAGGATAAAATAATACGGGCACAAAATTAGATTACAACCTTCCAATTATATTTTATATATTTGAATTTTCTTCTAGCCCTCTATTTACTTTCAAAATAAAATCTTCATGTAGTAAGTCAACAAATTAAATTCAGTGACTTGATAAATATATGGTGTGCAAGAGTATACACCTTTTCTATTTACATGCATTTTGCCGCTGAAAGAAAAAAAAATGATTGATTTGTTATGTGTTATCAAAATGTGGTTGACTCTTTAGCAATGACATTGATTTTCTCCATCATGATCTGTCTATAACCTGGTCTTTCAAGTCTTCCAAGAATACTTATTGCCATTGTAACTGTCATTCTTTCAAGGTAGACAAGACTAATTAGGTGACTGGAGACTAAAACATATGAAAAATGGTTACAGGAATTGGGCAAGGCTAGTCTAGTGAAGAGAAGGACCAGGGGAGACATGATAGCAGTATATTTCCAATATTCGAGGGGCTGCCACAGAGAGGAGGAGGGGGGTCAAGCTATTCTCCAAGGCATCCAAAGGCCAGACAAGGAATAATGGATGGAAACTGAACAAGGAGAGATTTAACCTGGAAATAAGGAGAAACTTTCTGACAGTGAGAACAATCAACCAATGGAACAACTTGCCCTTGGAAGTTGTGGGAGCGCCATCACTTGAGACCTTCAAGAAGAGATTGGACTGCCATTTGTCAGAAATGGTTTAGGGTCTCCCACTTGGGTGGGGGGTTGGACTAGATGACCTACAAGGACCCTTCAAACTCTGTTATCTGTTAACTGTGAAACCAAAATTATAAAACTAATACTACTTTTATTATTAGCACTTCCCCACTCTCTCCCTTTATCTTCATGTGTTGTGGTTAGCTGGCAGCAGGTTAGCTGGCAGCAGGTACAGATGGCTGAGGAGAGCAATGAGGGGCCAGGACCATCATTGGACTCCTGCCTTCAGGGATTGTGGGGGCAGTGATGAGGAGGAGCCTGAGGAGCCTGTGCCAAATGCACGTGAATGCAGGATGATTCATAGAAGAGAAAAGCTGGAGCAGCACAGATGATTCGGGAGTAAGGATGCAACATAATGGCCCCTCTCTCCAGGGAATATAAGCCTGCTTTCAAAAGGTTTTTGCTTTTGCAGAAAGCAAAAACATTCTAAGGATTCAGCATTGTGTGTAGAGACTCCGGCTTACCTGAAGAATTTTGTCAAGGCTTTTCTGGATGAACTAATTGGCTTCAAGCCATCTTTTATCTACAAAGAAGTTTATTTGTAGATTAAAGCTGTGAAGGTTTGAGTTGCTGCGTTTGTTTGAAATGTTCTTGCTGGTAAAAGGGTTGGGTCAGAACATCATGAGAAAAATGAATAGAATAGAATAGAATAGAATAGAATAGAATAGAATAGAATAGAATAGAATAGAATAGAATAGAATAGAATAGAACTTGGAGATCCAAAGCCCATCTCCCTGGAGACCCTATACCATTTCAGACAAGTGGCATTCTAGTGTCTTCTTAAAATTTCCATTGATGAAGCAGCCACAGCCTTCCAAAAGCAAGCTGTTCCACTGGTTAATTGTTCTCACTGTTAGAAAGTTTGTCCTTAATTCCAGGTTGCTTCTCTCCTTGATTAGTTTCCATCCATTGTTTCTTGTCTTGTGCTCTGGTGTTTTCGAAAATAAGTTGACCACCTCTTCTTTGTGGCAGCCTCTCAAATACTAGAATACTGCTCTCATGTTGCTTCCTAGTCCTTCTTTTCTCTAAAATGACCATGCCCAGTTCCTGCAACCATTCTTTTTTGTTGTTGTTTTTTCTTTTCTTTTTTAAAAATTTTTTATTGCTTTTTTAAAAAAACATAAACAAACAAAACATAAAAATATCGAGCCATTTTCCATATATGTACATACAGTGTGCCAGTTGGTTTACAAATTGTTTTGTGCTTCCATTTCGTAGTCTTCAATTACAATTACATTGTATATGATCTCGTATTTTCAATCTAATATTAAATACATTGGTATCATTATTAATCAATCATTTGACTATACTTTTATTCATTCATGCTTTAGGGAATAATCATATTTTAGGTAATTTGTTTTGTGACAATTCATATTATCATCCCAAATCTATCCTAAAATCATTTTGTAGATATAATAAGGAAAGAATACATCTTTATATATTTAGTATTTTTAAAAGTCCACATATTTCGTTACTATACTTTATTGTCTAACCATTGACAGAATTTTATAAAATTGTTTATCATCTTGTTCTCTAATTTCAAATGTCAATCTGCTCATTTCAGCACATTCCAATATTTTCTTAATGATTTCCTCCTGTGATGGTATTTTCTCATTTTTCCAGTTTTTAGCAAATACAATCCTAGCCGCTGTTAATACATTTACAATCAGGTATTTTAAGTCTTTACTATATATTTCAGGTAAAATTCCCAATAAAAATATCTCTGGTTTCAAATCTATATGTTTTTTTGTCATTTTTATCAACCATGTATGGATTTTAGTCCAGTATTTTTTAGCATCCATACGTCCACCACATATGGTAATATGAGCCAGGTGTCTTATGACATTTCCAACATTTTTCGGATTTATTCTTGAACATTCTTGATATTCTTGTCAGGGGAAAATGCCACCTGTAAAACATCTTATACAAATTTTCTTTATATGCTGTTGACATTGTCATTTTATAATTTTGAGACCACAATTTTTGCCATTTCTCTAGATCAATCCCATATCCAAAATTCTTTCCCCAAGCAATCATAGTTTCTTTAACTTGTTCTTCTTCTAATTTAATTTCTAATAAATATCCATACAATTTTTTAATCATTTTTTCATCAGTACCTATCAAAATCTTATCTAAATCAGCCAGTTTATCATAGAAACCTTCTGTTTTAGAATCTTTATCACACCTTGAATGTATTTGCTCATATGAAAACCAATTCATCTTTATACCTTGTTCCTCTAGTTTTTGTATAGATTTAAGTTCACCCTTTTCATTCAATATTTCACCATATCTAACTGTTGTTCCTTTTTGTATATTATAGGATAAGAAAATGCTTCACTAACTGGAGATTTATGTTATTATTATTGGAACAGATGGGTTTTGCCAGAAAATTTATCCAAGCAATAGAAGCCATATACAATAAACAGACAGCAAAGGTAATGATGGAGGGAGAACTTACAGACTTTATCAATATAAGAAAAGGCACAAGACAAGGATGTCCCCTATCTCTTTTGCTATTTGTATTGACTTTGGAAGTGTTGAATAGAAATATTAGGGATGATAAAAGCATAAAAGGAACGAAAATTAAAAAGAAAGAATTCAAACTGCAAGCTTTTGCTGATGACTTAGCTTTTATTTTGGAAGATCCATTAGAAACATCTCCAAGTTATTGGAAAAGATAGAGATATATGGTGAGGTGGCTGGTTTAAAAATAAATAAAGATAAAACAAAGATTTTGACAAAGAACATGCTACTGAGACAAAGAGAAGAACTGGCAGACTTGTTGAAAATCCAAGTTACGAATAAGGTTAAGTATCTGGCCATATGCTTGACAGCAAGATGCAGCACATTAAAAGAGAATAATTATATTAAACTTAAACAACAGATAGCTACAGACTTGAAGAAATGGGAAAACTTGCAATTGTCATTAATAGGGAGAATTTCAACAATTAAGATGAATATTTTACCCAGAATTCTATTTCTGTTTCAAACAATACCAATTAGGCTTGGAAAAGACTATTTTGAAGATTTAAATAAAATTATGTTGAAGTTTATATGGCAAGGTAAGAAAGCGAGAATAAAGCTAAAGCTTTTGCAAGATGCTAGAATTAGAGGAGGTTTTGGCCTGCCTAATTGGGAATTGTACTATCAAGCTGCAAGTTTGATGTAGGTCAAGGAATGGATAACATTAAGAAAGATTAGATTGTTGACACTAGAAGGTCATGATTTGCTGTTGGTTTGGCATGCTTTTTTTATGGTATAAGGGAACTAAAACACAGGGTTATTTTAGAAGGCATTATATACGGGAGTCTTTGTGGTTAAACTGGGAGAAGATAAAAAGACAATGTTATTTGAAAATTCCAGTTTGGTTATCAACTATTGAAGCATTTTCCTATCCTATAATTTATAAGAAGGAACAAACAGTTAGATATGGGGAACTATTGGATGAAAAGGGTGAACTTAAATCGATTCAAAACTTAGAGAAACAAGGTATAAAGATGAATTGGTTTTCATATGCGCAAATACATTCAAGGTATGATGAAGATTCTAAAATGGAGGGATTCTATGATAAACAGACTGATCTAGATAAGATCTTGATGGGTACTGATGAGAAGGTGATTAAAAAATTATATGGTTATTTACTGGGAATTAAATTAGAGGAAGAACAATTTAAAGAAACTATGATTGTTGGGGGAAGAATTTTGGATATGGGATTGATTTAGAGAAATGGCAAAAATCGTGGTCTCAAAATTATAAAATGACAATGTCAACAGCATATAAAGAAAATTTGTATAAGATGTTTTACAGGTGGCACTTTCCCCAAAAAAGAATAGCAAGAATGTTTAAGAACAAATCTGAAAAATGCTGGAAATGTCATCAGATACCTGGCTCATATTACCATATGTGGTGGACCTGTGAGGACGCTAAAAAATATTGGACTAAAATTCGCATGTGGTTGGAAAAAATGACAAAGAAACATATAGATTTGAAACTGGAGTTCTTTCTATTGGGAATCTTACCAGATACATACAGTAAAGACTTGAAATATTTTATTGTAAATGTATTAACAGGGGCTATGATTGTATTTGCTAAAAACTGGAAGAATGAGAAAATACCATCAGAGGAAGAAATTATTAAGAAAATATTGAAATGTGCTGAGATGAGTAAATTGACATTTGAAATTAGAGAGCAAGAGGATTAACAATTTTATGAAATTTGGGATCTTTTTTATCAATGGTTAGATGACAAAATACGATAATAGAATATTTAGAATGTTAGACAGCAAGGAATATCTTTATTTTTTCTTTCGCCTTTGTTATTTGACATTATATTTATAAAATGTTTTTAGGATAGATTTGGTATGATTATATGATTTGTTATAGAATAAACTATTTAAAGTATTGTTATCTCATAAAGCATGAATGTTAAAAGTATAGTCAAATGATTTTTTAATAGCGATATTAGGATATATAAGTTTGAATTGACAATATGAGTTGTTATGTAACATAACTGTAATTGAGACTACAAAATGAATGCACAAAACTGATGAACCAACCGACACACTGTATGTACATAAGAGAGTTGATGTTTTAATGTTATGTTTGTCTTGTTTGTTTGTAGAAAATCAATAAAATTCTTTTCAAAAGAAAAAAGAAAATGCTTCACTAGTCGATAGCCAGACTGGAATTTTCAAATAACATTGTCTTTTAATCTTCTCCCAGTTTAACCAAAGAGACTCCCATATATAATGTCTTCGAAAGTACGCCTGTGTTTTAGTTCCTTTATATCATAAAAAAGCATGCCACCCCAACAACAGATCATGTCCTTCTAGTGTCAACAATCTAATATTTCTTAATGTTATCCATTCCTTGACCCACATCAAATTTGTAGCTTGGTAATACAACTCCCAATTAGGCAAACCAAATCCTCCTCTTATTCTAGCATCTTGCAAAAGTTTTAACTTTATTATCACTTTCTTACCTTGCCATATATATTTCAACACAATTTTATTTAAATCTTCAAAATAGTCTTTTCCAAGCCCAATTGGAATTGTTTGAAACAAGTATAAAATTCTGGGTAATATATTCATCTTGATTGTTGATATTCTCCCTTTTAATGACAATTGTAAATTTTCCCATTTTACCAAATCTCGCGCTATCTGCTGTTTCAGTCTGATATTATCACTCTCTTTTAGTGTACTGCATCTTGCTGTCAAATATATCCCCAAGTATTTGATCTTATTCATGACCTGAATTTTCAATAGGTCTGCAACTATTCTTCATATGTTTTTGTCTCAAATCTTTAATCATCTTCATTGATCTTCTCTACACTTTTCCCAAAGTTTCAACATCATTTTTGTAAAATGGTGAACAAAATTGGATGCAGTATTTCAAGTGTGGTCTTACAAAGGTTTTATAAAACAGTACTCATACTTCACTTGATTTTGTGCCTATGCCACTGTTTATACAACCAAAGATTTATTACATTTTTTGGCTGTTGCCACATACTGCTGGCTCATATTTAAGTGATCATCCACTAGGGAACTAGCGAAGATCTGCCTGAGACTTTCAAATTACATTCCTATCCCAGAATCAAATTTATTTCATATGGCTATTGTCTTGGTTGCAGCCCTTCTTCAAGGTTATTCCTTCTGCTCATCACAGTAACTACTTCGTTGTTGCTTATCTTCTTCTTGTCTTTCCTTCCATGAAGAGAAAATGCAGTACAGCAATAAATTTCTTTCTATAAAAATACATTTTATTTAAGAAAGAAATCATTTTTATTATACGCAAACCAAAATTGCTGATATCAACTGCACAGAAACCATGTGTCAGTGGAAAACAAATGCTAACTTAATTAACCTATGTTTCAGAATCATTCCATTGTTTAGCTGCATTTGTTAAAAATAAGGCAGATACTCTTATGAAATGAGAATAATAAATCTCTATAGAAGTTGTAACTCATTTCATTTTTCTGTAAAATGTCCAAAGATCATAAAGCATTCATTATTTTTTATCATAGTAGTGATTAATTGCAAATGACTTTAAAGAGAATTCTATCTGTTATTAAATTAAGTGATTTGCGGAGGTTATCATTTCAATTTCAGAGCATCCGTTAATATAATTATAAGATGTTGAGATTTAAAAAGGCAAGCTATAAGTGAAATAAGAAACAATGCAATCATTATCAGAAACATACATGTGTGAAAGATGGAAAAAAAAACACCACCAGATATCATTTTAGTAACATTGTAAAAAATAACAAGTATTTCAGACATTGATTTGGCACATAGTAAGTGCAGGGTTTTTAGAATTGACAGGAATAAGGATTGTTAACAATATAGAAGAAAATTACAACACTGCTAATTATCCTTAATGCCTTTATCAGCAATTATACTAAAAGTTCAGCTAGTGAAACTATTCATAGAATACATGGAGGCTTTGGTTTTATATATTACTAGATAATTTTGAGATTTTCTACAATTACTTTGTCCATGTCTGAAAGAAGTGATTGCTCACCCTGTTCTTAAAAAGCTCTTGCTAGACCCAACAGTTCAGGAAAGCTATTGCACTATCTCCAACTTTCTTTTTTTTAGGGAAGGTTATTGAGAAAGTAATCAGACAGGACTAACAGATGCTAATGCTATCCTGCCACTTTTCAGAAGAAATGCTTCTCTTGACCTTCTTTTTCCTCTTCTTTTATCACCTAGATGCACTCTGATGCTACCAAGATGCAAAATACTAATGCAGAGTTGCTTTGTAGCAGACCTAACCCACTAAAGAAAATGTAATACAGCTGCTTGGTAAAGAGCTGAAAGACCTTTTTTTTTAAAAAAAAAAAGCAAGAGAAACAAGAGAGATGAACGTGGAGATGCTGAAAGAAAATGTCAGGAGAGAAATTTTAGACCTACATTTGTTTTACCCCTTAAAATGTATCTAGCCAATGATATATCTGTCCTATAACACTGTCACAAATATATGATCAGAAGAGTAAGAATATGATCACCAAGTGTATTTGTGCAGAACAGATGGCTCCATAGAGCCAACCATTGCATGCAAATCTGTATTTATAAAGGCTGTTTGCAAACAGATGTTCTTTTTCAATACTGGAATGCAAGCAACATGGAAAGTATTGTTCAAGTATCTGAAAGATAATACTACAGGGTGAAAAAGAAACATGTCAATGAAAATGGGACAGATGTAAGTAGCAAAAGTGATTAAATGGAATTTTCTAGGTATACAGTTTCAGCAAGCCCAAATGTATGCACTGACATTTACATGAACATAAGTTTAAGAAACGAGGACTCAGAAAGGGCATCTGGCTAGTAAATAATCAGCTCCATTCAGTTGCCTCAATTCCACCTCGATAGAAAGGATTACAGGGTCATTAAAAGAAAAAGAAAAGCTTAAGAAACTAGAAATTCATCTCACCAGAAATATAGTATTTGTAATGATGATTGATTAATTAATAAATAAAATACTACAGCTAAAGCATGAAATCTTGAACTAGAATTTGTCCATTATATTTACGTAATTAAGGGAGTCCCCTTGGGAAACAGATTGTATATGCATATGTCTGAACAAGTGTCAACTAACAGGTAAATACTTGTAACCAATATATATTATGCAAGTAACGTAAAGATGCTTGAAATATCTTTGTTGGGGGGGGGGTATGTGGGTGGGTTTGTGAGTGTAATTCTACCTACATATCAAAATATGATATTTCATCAGCTATTATTTAATATATTTACATTAAACTAACTGAAGCAGCATAGAAGTTAAAAATTGTTTATTTTTATAGTGGAGATTTTCAAGCTATTGGCTTCCATAACTCTAAATCTATTTCTACACTGTGAAGTGCAAACATGGGAATGCTAAACTTTGAACATAACCTTTGTAAACAGTGAGATGTGAATGCCTTATATCACCAGTTCAACACCACGGACTGATCAGGACGACACCCTAAAATGTGAGACCATCATGGTCTCAATGGTTTGTCATTATTTTTGTTAATAACTTAAATAGAAATTGTCTACATTATAGGTCAGGCTAAAATAAATAAATAAATAAATGATTAATTTGTCCTCAATGCAAAATTATGAATCTGTGGCCATCCAAATATTGATGAACTGCACCCAACATTTTTTTTTTTCTCACAAGCCAGGCTAGATAAACCGGCTGCTGGCAATTCCAATTTTGCAATATTTTGGAGTTTGGGAGTCCATTTTATCTTATGTTACTGAACCTTGCAGCCTAGCAAAATCCTGGAAATGCAAGCCATCAAAAAGTGAAAACAAAAAATGATGGACTGACTTTCTGTATTATTCCCACTGCTTCAGTTTACTAAGTGCTGATTAGGGAGACAGGAAGAATAATACAGCACTAGCATTGCCACTTATAATGTAAATAAATAAGTTGTCAAGCCTGCCCCATCTTTTACTAAAAGATTCTGACTGCAGTAAGGCTAGAACTAAATTTCCTCTACTAAAAAAAATCCAGGTTTCCCTCATCCCAGCCTTCCCCCTATGAGCAGTTCATTTTTGCCAATGAAGATTTGTCTAGGTGTTTTGAGAATGCTTGGGGTAATGTTGAGATATTTGGGGTAATTCACATTATTTCTCAGGGTGCATAGCCTTGAGTGATTCTGAGCTTCTCTGTCAAGCTGTTTTTGTCAAGCTGTCATTCACCCCCCTCTATTTCCCATCACATACTGACACAGGTTTATTGCCCATGTGTTCATCCTCCTTTCCCCTTAGCCTTTGATGGCAGGATGCCAATGAGACACCAAGCTGAAGATGGCAGACCTGGTATTGATATACACACAGATAAGTCCCCCCCCCCCCCCCCAAATACAAATCCATGGGAAGAAAATAATTGGAGACTGCACCAAATAGTTGACTATTTTAAGAGTCTAGTGAGAATACTGGGGAAAGTTTCAGAAGGAGGAACATGGTATTGTATGTATATGTATGTGCATACATGTGTGTGATCAGACACTGAATTTCACAAATCAGGAATTACTTTTGGTGCCAATATAATGACTGCTGTGCATGATATTGCCTAGCAACCAGGCAGAACTAAGCTAGAATACTTGCTAGAAAGAAGTCAAGGTACTCTTCTAGGATATTGTGCATTGATTTCATTCTGGAAAAAGTATTTTCCTGACTTCTGTTACTTTTCATTTTGAATCTATCAGACCTGTTTTTATTTTTGAAATAAAGCAAGAGAAGTTTTTTCAAGTTCTTGATTTACTGGGTTCAGTATACTTAATTAGATATTCTGCTACCATTGAGGGCTCCCTAAAGATATTCAAATTAATAAATATAGATTAGGAACAGAAACTGAAGCTTCTGTTCCAGTTAGGGCATTTATTAAAATATATGAATAGAGTCAGCAAATGGAAAGTTCTGAAAATAAAAAAAGAAAAACAGTGTCCTTTGTATTTATAATCAATTCTTTCTCTTTTAAGTTCTGTGAATAGATGAAATCTAAACAAATGATAGTACCTTTCAGTTCCCTGAAGAAAAAAAAAAAGATATTTTATATCCTATTCATAAGGTTTAAATTTGCCTGAAGATTTGTTCAAATTAGGATTTTGATTCCAGAATAATACATAAAGTTTCAATGGTTCATGGAATAGGATAAGTCTGAGTAAAGTTCTTAGTTACAAATGAAGAAGCAGATCAAAATAATTAAGATATGGTCATAAATAATTCCTATCTGAGAAGGGACTAAAATTTAGCAGATGAATTATTCACTATGAATAGTTTGCTTAAAATTAATTACAGCAATCAGTCACTGGAGAACTATTCAGATATGTCTGTGTCTCTGTGTGCGCATGTGTGTATGTGTCAACCCAGAAACTGGCTAGATGGTGGCCATCTTTCTGTTCTACTGGGAGTTTTCTTTTCTTCAAAGCATCAATGCTGACACAGAGTGGAGATGAGGTATGTGGAGGGTGTGGAGATAGGTGGGGTGCTATAACAAAACAATATTCTTTCCCTTGGGAACCAAGGTCATGTGTGCAGGTGTTTGGGAGGTGGAGACTGAAGTCACCCCCACATCTGGATTGTGTGCTTATTGGACCATGTGACTGACACCTCTGGGAAGTGACAAACTTTTACTTTTAATTGTGGGGAAAACCAGAAAGAACTTGGATCTGGTTTTCACCAGTATGGTGCCAATTTGACATTCCCTAATGAAATGTTCTTTGAGGAGACATTGTGCCTCAGAGTTCTTTCATTTGAAGTTGTGTTACTTGGGACCCTGACAGTGTGTCTGTGTTTGTGTACTATATCAGGATATACAGCCTGGAAATTTGATTTCCAATAGTAAATTTCTTCCTTCCCATTTCCACAGTAATCTACATAACAGCCCATAATACATTTCTCCCATATGCACATTTGCATACACAGTTCTTTTAGCCCTTTTGCTTACATTTTTTTTTAAATTACTTTAGTGTTTTCAACTTTTCATTAAATTATCTTTCATATACATATTCTGGATACACACACACACATACACACACACACACACTTTGAAGAAGTGAGAATTTCTGTGGATAAGTGGTAATGAGAATTCCCAGAAGATAGTTTTGTAAAAATTTGAAATGAATGTTAATCTTATTTTTTTTTAGCTAACACGCAATCAGATCTGTTCCATCTATAGGGATAACAGTTTCTATACATCTTTAACATCAGGAAAGAGTTTACAGTATATAGAACTGTCTGCATGAGGAACTCTCCAACAGACTGAGAAACGAAAAAGATGAGTTTTAAAAATATGGAATCATAACTACATAACTAGAAGAATAACCAATAAATAGCCTGACTCTTCAAGAATGGTATCAGGAATCAGAAAAGCTAAGCCGCAGAATGAGCTAACGAATGGCATAATTAACAACAACAACAAAAATTATTTCAATATATAAGGAACAAGGAAAAAAGTAAGGATTGTTGGTCCACTAGCATAATAATTATTGGTCTACTAATGGAAGAAGAAGGCAAGAAGGTGACAGTCAGCAGGGAGAACCTGGAACTGCATTGTGTCTGCACAAAAAAAGGTATGTGTGTGGAGGGGGGTTGGAAATAGTCTAATTTACCGCATAGTGTCATGAAGAGAAAAAGGCTGACTTAATCTTCAAAGCTTCTGTGGATAGTATGAGCAGGAATGGGTGTAAGCTTGTTAAAGAGAAATCCAATCTGGAACTAGGGAAGTTTTCTGGCAGTGAAAACAATTAACCAGGAGTGAACTTCAAAATTTTTTGCAAAAGGTTCTGTGCCCGGTTGGTGGGTGGGTGTGGCCATGGTGGGCGTGGCCTAGTCAGCCTCTGGCATCACAGTGGGGTGGACATTTTTGCCTTCCCTGGGCTCCGGAGACTTTCCTCGAGCCTCTAGGAGACCATAAAGGGCTTCATCTGGCTCCAGAGGCTTTCTGGAAGCCAGAAATGGGTCCATTTTCAACCTTCCCGACTTCTGGGAGTCCCATTTTTTATCCTCCCTGATCCTCCACATGCGCCCTGCACTTTCCTGCATCCAAAATGGGCCATATGGGGACTCGTGGGAGGGAAGGGGCAGGGTGGGTGGGACCACTCAGGAGTGGGATTTGGGGGATTCTCCGAATTGTATAGAATTTTAGCTAGGGGACTCTCCCAAACTCCTGCGAACCCCAGCAGTGCACCCCTGCAATTAACCAATAGAACAACTTGCCTCCCAGACTTGTGGGTGCTCTATCACTGCAGATTTTCAAGGAAAGATAGGGCAACGATTTATCTGAGATGACATAAGGTGTCCTACCATGAACTAGTGGTTGGACTAGAACACCTCCAAGGCCCTTTCCAACCGATTCTATTCGGTTCTATATAACATATACATATTTCCAGATTATGGTAATTCAGAAAAAAAAACATTGAATTTTTACATTGAATAGTAACTACAGTAAATGACAATAAGATTAAAAGAGCTCAGATGTTTAAATAACTAAGTATTTTGGAAAGCATAAGACTGGGTATAATCAGGAATATCTCATAGAGGAAGACAACAGCACTTCTTCTTTTAGAATTCACCAAGGGAATACTATTGCAACCAATTTAAAAGCCTGTCATACCAATATATTATTCCCAAAGCAGTCTTTTTTTTTCAATGTTTTTTATTATTATTATTTTCAAAATAGTTAAAGGTAATATAAACTAAAGGAAAAGTAGAAATAAAAAGCAAATGTAGAGAAAAAAATAAAGAGAGAAAGAAAGAAAGAAAGAAAGAAAGAAAGAAAGAAAGAAAGAAAGAAAGAAAGAAAGAAAGAAAGAAAGAAAGAAAGAAAGAAAAAGAAAGAAAGAAATTTTAATCTTCTTTATAACAAGTGGAAACAAACTTGATAACTTCTTACCCACTTTAAAGTTAATTGTATAGTTCACTTCTTCAAATATTCCAACCCTTATCCCCTTGGAAATCCCAAAAATCATTAGTATTTTTACCCAATGTCAGCATGGACAATTTTATAAAAATATTCCTTATTATAATTTTAATCAAACAAGTCAAAATTATATTCTTTATTTTTTATGCTCAATATTGTAACATTTTTCATCTTTTAATTTTTTTTAAGTATACACTATACACACTCACTGTGCACATATGTACACAATATGTGTGTGTGTGTGTGTATTTATTCAAGCACACACACACATTTATATAACTATAATTTTAATCTATTATATATTGTAAAATGAGTCCCATATTTCCCTATTTTTGTCCATTTAAAGTCTATGTCTACAGGCAATCCACTCAAAGGTAGCAAGTGCAATAAGGTCCCTTGATCTTTAATTTAACATTAAGATACTATCAGAGAAATTGATCTCAATCTAAATCTTCTTTCCCTTAGCTCAAAAACTTTTCCAATACTTCTGCAGCCCTCTTTTGTAAGTTCAGTAATAGGTCATTTACCAGGTCATTTTTCATCTCTTGGCTTAATATTTGTATTCCCACTCTAATTTTCATCTCTGTCTTCCAGACCATATCTTCTGTTTTATTTTCCAGTATTTCTGCATGAGATATAATTTGTTTTACTTCTTCATCCTGTCATTTTGCAGATGCATCCCAATTATTTGTTTTCATATCTGTTATTTCTTCTTTAAGATGTCTCTTGAATAATGCATTCATAGAAGCACATTTTTTAAATATTTCTGGGTATAAAGACAGCTAAAGTATCTTTAAACAAAGGATGTGGCAGTTTTCATTCTGGTGATTGCTTTTAGCAGTTTGTTAAGTGAAAAGGAGTTCTGCACACAAACCAGAGCTATTTAGTTTGTTATGCTGGCTTGGCTCATCTTAATGCTTTGTTGATGCTTCTTGCAAATGGTAAATATATAAAACTTGCAACACAGAATTGCAATGTCCATGTAGTGTGAGGACAATCAATATAACTAGAGACACATTTTTCTTCATGGAGAACTTTTGAGTTCTACAGAATTCCAATTTCTAAATAAAGGAATAGAGAAGCTCAAAAAACAGATTGTAACTTATTTTCTTTTATATTAAGATGAAAGTATAAAAATGTGTTGCTAGATTCTTTGCTCTCTAATTATCTCCCAATAACATATAACCAAGATATCTAAAGGAATAATAGTGATTGTTCTGTTGATTGATTGCTATTCCTTTATTTTGAAATGGAATTATGATTGTACTAAAAAATAGTTACCTTGATAGATAGTATTATTGTTTTTTTTCCCCTGTAACATATATCCAGAGATCGCAGGATGTCTGTTTCCTTTTTTACAAGTATACATAGGTACATAGATACATAAATACATAGATATGTTCTGCCTCACCTTTCCTCTTTCCAAAAAGATGAAAGAGTACATACACACACAAACACAGGCAGGCTCCGACTTCACAGAGTTAATTCTTTGGAACTGATAATATTCTTGGCATTCCACCAAGTCCTGCCTGCCAAGTCTGAACTGATAGCAAATAAAATTTTACTCACAGAAAATCACAGGGCAGTCCACAAAGAAAATCTGAAGTAAGGTTAAACTTTGTCCTGTACAAAATTTCAGGAGAAAACAAACTCACTTTTATCCCCTGTGGGGTGTGGCTCAATGACTCAGCTCACTCTCTGACGCTCCCACGCCACCTACGTTGCTGTTCATGTTTCTCCCTACAATGCTGCTTCGGATCGAGCCAACACTCTTCCTCTTTACTCCCTGTCAGGGGCTGCTCTGATATGCCTTCCTCCTGATTAATCTCAGGCTGTTCCGCTCGGTTGTCTGATGGAACCTGAGGCATTACCAGGGAGGAAGGTCCTGGGGAGGAAGACATTCCCAGTTCCTCTTCCCCATCTTCCAGGTCCTCTGACAGCATAGGCTTGGGAATCGGGGCCACAACATTGATACATACATAGATATATAGATACATACATACATGCATACATACATACATACATACATTAATCATTTTTATCACATGGAATGTTATATGCGATCTTATTATCTCAAAGAGCCAGTGTAGGTTACGTCAACAGCAATCATAGAAACTATTTTTTTTTAAATAAAAACTATTGCAAAAGCAGTTTGTTATATGGTAGACAAGCATGCTTATGAAAAGTTAAGGGCATTTAAACATCCACCAGATAATTTAATTGTCGGATTATTCCTAATCATGTTTACTCAGAAGTAAGTTGCACTTTACTTCTACTAAAGATGAACTCTGGAAATTACACTTAGAATTGCAGATTGATAGTTTCCTGCAGAGTTCACTTTGAAATATTTATCATTTCTTCTTCATCACCTTATCATTTCCATTTTTAGTATCATCCAATTCTAAGTATTAAAATTGGAAATTCAGAGGTAGTAAAATCAGAATTTAGAGGTAGTATTTTGTATGGAATTTGTTTTCTCATAACAGGATAAAAATGGTGTAATATAACTCAGTAGTACTTCTCTTTTTGCATTATTTTCCACATTATTTTCTCATTTTGATATTGCAGTCAGAAACCAGCTCATTTGGGGTTTGTGGATATATTGCTCTATAGAAATAAATATGAACTTTTATGCTCTGGAGTATCATGAAAAGAATCCTATCTGATTTAACAGATTTTGAGTGACAGTATTTAAGTTATTTTAGGCTTATATTTATTTTTGAAGCTTTTCATAATGATATCTCTGTCTGATAGATAGATAGATAGATAGATAGATAGATAGATAGATAGATAGATAGATAGATAGATAGATAGATAGATAGATATGGTATTCAGCTTTGTTTGGGTATTTTCCCATGTCATTATAGTGGTGCTTTTAAAGTTGTAGTGACATTTTGGCAGAATCTCATCTGCCATCATCAGGCTTGTGTACTGTGTTTGTCTGTGAGTCAGGCTTTCACAGCCATTTCTGTTTTAAATTTGGAGCTAGCCTACTGCTATGCCAGAATGTTTTTTTCTTCATCCTGCTTGGTTGGGAGTCTTGGTCTGTGTTTATTCGTTTCGGAGTTTGCTGTTTTCTGCTTGATAGGTGTTTCTAATATATTCTGTCTGTTTTGTAGCATTGTTTTTTTCTTGTTTGGCTGGCAACATTGTGTTTCTTGTATTGAAGGCTTTTAGTGTGGCTTGGCTTTGGGTAAATGGACTGCTATCATTTATTAGGAAGCTAGGTTTCATCTGGGTGGCTGGTTGGGATGTGTTTGAGCTGGAGGTATCAGACCTAGAAGATGAAGAGACCTATGGAACAGTTGTCCTGCCCTACATAAGAGGTACTACAGACAAAATTAGTAAGATACTACATAGGCATCACATCAAGACTGCCTTCAAAACAGACAGAAAAATAGCAGCCAAAGAAACCCCAAAGATAAAATTGACCTGGAAAACCAAGGGATATATGAAGTCTCCTGTGCATCATGCCCTGCCACATACATTGGACAGACCAATAGAAGAATAAGTACCCACCTGGATGAACACAAAAATGCAGTAAAAAAGCTGGAACACACTTCCTCACTAGTCCAACACATGAAAGCCACAGGTCATAGCATCGACTTCAATGGCACCAAAACCCTAGCCACTATAGAAAACCCCAGCCACAGAATTATCAGAGAAGCCATAGAGATTTGAAAAAAGACCTGAAAGCATGAATAGAATGAAAGCATGAATGTATGTATACCTGCCCAGGAGCCATTTCTTTATTTGGAAGCCATTTCTTTATTTGTCTTTTGATGCTTTCTGTTCTTTTACTGATGTTTATTTTATATCCTATTTTTGTCTGTTTTCTTTCTTTTCACATTTATTATGTCTTTTTTTCTATGAATGTATTGATTATATATGCAATTTTTTAAATCATTTGTTAAAAATAAAGTGCTAAAAAGTTTATCCACCATATTTTTATGTAGAGATTAAATATTAAATAACCTAAAATATACACAGTTTGACATCACTGTAGGTTGTCACCATACCAGTAACCTAGTCAAGTCTTCTTTGAATATGCAGTATTTTAACAAGTGCTATAGCAAGTGACTTTCAATAGATGAAGGCTCCAATTTACTCTCCAATTTCTCTCTAGAAACAAATGAAAGACTGTTTTAAAGTCAATAAAGTCCACATTCAATGCATAGAGACCACAATAGAACTACTGAAGCGTGATGGAAACAGCATGAAACAGGAACTAATGAGGCTGTTCAACAAATTGTAGAGTGTATCCCAGATGAATCAAGAAAAGGACTGATTATCAAATTGCCCAAAAGGGGTAATACAAATTGTAACAACTGAAGTGGCATTGCTTTCAGTCTTCAGCAAAGTTTATTGGATGCAGTGGGGAGCAGAAGATAGGTTCCACTGTATTAAACACTGAATTAAATTTTATACTGTACGTAAGGGTTTCCTAGTCATGGAACTAAATGGGGCGCTCCAGCTGCCACCTTCAGGACATAAGCACTAGGGGTGGGCTTCTCTGTAGCAGTCTACTGGAGAGCTGAACAGCTGCCATACTACCATAGTAAGCCTCCAGACTCAATGATACCATGAGGATTATAAACAGATGAATTAAAACCATTTTGACTTGCTGACTTACTTTTCTGAGCCATATAGCATCACTGTTGCAGTGATGCAGGAAAAAAAAGAAAATCATCTAACCATGTCAACATTTCACACCTATCATGGGAAGATTCTGATTTTCTGTGGCAAATTTTGAGGGTCTCCCTTGAGTGGGAGAAATGTTGGAGAGGAGAAAATTCTCTTCAGAGTCTCTTTCTCTCTTAGCCAAATCCATTAAAGCTTAAAAAAAAAAAAAGATAACTGAAAACGTTTCCACTGAGTCATTTAAATACATTAGCTGCAGAGGTGATATTCAGCAGGTTCTGACCAGTTCTGGAGAACTGGTAGCAGAAATTTTGAGTAGTTCGGAGAACCAGAAAATACCCCCTCTGACTGGAGATTTTACAGTATCCTTCCCCTGCCATGCCCACCAAGCCACGCCCTCAGAACTGGTAGTAAAAGTATTGGAATCCCATCACTGATTAGCTCCCATCTTGTTTAATCCTCTTAGTTTTAATGTCAGTTGTTAAGTTCTGCGCATGGGCACAAGGAACGGAGACGAGGCAGTGAACAGTGAACTTCAACTCTTTATTAATCATTCTGAACAGAGCAAAAACCCCACAGGAGCAGCAGCCCTTTTATAGGGCAGGCTGCTGACCTATCAGCCAATGAGAACTTGGAAGTGTTAAACCCTTGAACCAATGAGAGTGTCTCATGAACAGCCAATCAGATTCCCTAGAATGGACCAATCCGATATCACTATTATCGGCCAATCAGAAGAGCAGGATTAGAACCCTGTTTTTTCTTAAGGTTTGTTAAAACTTTATTTAAGCGCTTTATTTGTTCATAACACCCCTTCCTCCCGGGTTCCGTTTGAGGGATGAGGTGACGTAATCCCTAAGATATGTAGGTTGTTTTAACCGTCTATTGGATTTGCGCTGTCCCACCAGTTCCTGTCTGTCGTCTGGTTTCGGCGGGACGTTTTTGGACATATCTGGTACAGGCGGTTCTGCCTTCTCACTAGATGACTCGGTGCCGCAAATGCTGTCATTGTTGTCCTACGATCTTTGCGGGCTCGCCTCCGTTGAGGTATTCCACTGTAATGAGGAGAGTCCCTCCCTGATTCTTCTTCATTTATCGCGCCCGATTGCTGATTTCCTTTGCTTCTGCTTTCCACCATTTCGAATTCGGTTTCTTCGACATCCCCTCCCCCCTCAGTTTGGGAGTCACAGGAGTCGCGGGAACTGGGTTGTAGCCTAGAGCGAAGTTGATCTATATGGCGTTTCGATATTTTACCGTCACAGGTTTGCACACGGTACGATCTGGGCCCGGTGAATTACGGTTGCTTTGACCCATAATGGTTTGCCGGAGAGGTTTTTGGTGAAAACTAAGTTGCCTACCTTGAACTCACAGCATTTTCCAGTAGATCCACAGGGTTTCTCTGGCTCGTAGGACGGGTGAAGCTGGTTGAGGTGGGAAAGGAGCTTGCGTCCCATCAACAGTTCAGCTGGCATCTTGTTGGTAACGCTGTGTGGAGTGATGTGTTGGAGTAGGAGTATTCTGTTTATTTTGTTGTCAATGTCCCCATAGTCCATTTTGTGGAGAGTTTTTTTGACAAATTGTACCATGTGCTCGGCCCTGCCATTAGCTGCAGGGTGCACTGGTAAAGTTAGCACAGGGTGGATGCCCTGATCCGCTAAGTATTGTTCAAATGCCAGGGCAGTGAACTGGGGTCCGTTGTCAGAGACCAGAACATCTGGCAGCCCATGTGTTGCGAATAGCCTGTTCAATTTTCGGATGATGGACTCCATTGTAGTATTCTTCATTTTGTGGATCTCGAGCCAGTTGGAATAGGCATCCACTGTTAGGAGGAACTTATGTCCTTTAGTAGGTCCTCAAAATCAATGTGGATACGGGACCACGGCCCCCGAGGGGGTTCCCATTCTGTTGGAGTTGCTCTAGGTGGGGCACTGCTGACTTCTTGGCACTTTAAACAAGTCTTTACCCAGGCTTCGATCTGTTTGTCGATGCCCGGCCACCACGCATAGCTTCGTGCGAGCGCTTTCATACGCACGTTTGCAATGTGCACAATTGCACAATATGCAATGTTTTCAATACTGCTCGTTGTAACTGCTCTGGGACGATGACTCTATCTCCCCATAGGATGCAGCCTTTTTGCGAAAAAAGTTCTGTTTGCCGGTTTCTGAAAGGGGTAAAGTCGTCAGGGGTTTGTTTTATTGGCGATCCTCGTTCGACCCAGCTAAAAACTCGCGCCAAGACAGGATCTCGTTTTGTTTCGATTGCAATGTCTCTGGCTGTTAGCGGTGGTGAATATAGCGTTTCAATCTGGAGTGTCATAAGGGTTGGAGCTGGGTCATCGACGGTTTCTGGAAGTGGGGCACGGCTCAATGCATCAGCGTGGGGAATGGCTTTCCCCGGGCGGTGTTGTAATTTATAGTTGTACGCAGCTAAAAACTCCGACCAGCGAGTCATTCTAGGTGACAATATATAGGGGGTTGGCTTGTCTCCCGCTATAATCCCCAGCAAAGGTTTGTGGTTGGTAACAATAGTAAAAACTCGTCCATACACATATTCATGAAACTGTTTCACAGCAGATACAACAGCAAGAGCCTCTTTGTCGATCTGGCTATAGTTACGTTCAGCCTTTGATAAGGTCCTTGAAAAATAGGCAATAGGGGCCTCACTACCATTTGGTAACACATGACTCAAAATGACTCCTACTCCAAACGGTGACGCATCACATGTAATTGTTAAAGGCAGACTCTTGTTATACTGCATTAAAACAGCATCTGAGGTTAGTAAGTTTTTCACTTGTCGGAATGCGTGCTCCTCGCGGTGTCCCCAAACCCAGGTTGCTTTTTTGTCAAGAAGTCTATGTAGGGGCTCAGCTACGGTCGCTTTCTGGGGCAAGAAGATGTTGTAAAAGTTAATGAGCCCCAGGAAAGCTTGGAGATCAGTCCTATTTCTGGGTCTTGGGGCATTTTTGATTGCCCTTAGTTTGCTATTAGTGGGGTGAATGCCTTGTTTATCGATTAGGTACCCCAGGAATTCTACTTTATCTGTGCACAGTTGACTTTTTTTTTTTTTTTTTAACCTTAAGGCCAGAGTCTTTAAATTTCTGGAGGACCATTTTAAGATGCTTTTCTAGTATTTCTCTATTCGGGGCAGCAATTAAAATGTCATCAAAGTACGGCACGACCCCCTTGATCCCTTGCAAGAGTCTCTCCATCAGACTTTGAAAAATCCTTGGGGCTACGCTCACTCTGAATTGGAGTCGGTTGCACTTAAAGGCGCCTCGGTGCATAACGATCGTCTGTGCCTCTACATTTTTTTTTTATCTACAGGCAGTTGTTGGTATGCCTATGCTAAATCCAATTTAACGAAGAGTTTTCCACCCTCCAGGGAATGGAGAAGGTGTTGTACCACCGGCACCGGGTAAGCGTTCTGTTGAAGGGCGTGATTAAGGGTAGCCCGATAGTCCCCACAAATCCTTAATGATCCATCTGGTTTGATGGGTGTTACAATTGGGGTTTCCCAACGAGCGTGGTCAGTTGGTTCTAAAACACCCTGGGCTGTTAATTTATCGAGCTGCTCGTCAATTTTTGGTTTAAGGGCAAAAGGTACCCGATGAGGCTTAAGGCAGATGGGGGCTACTTCAGGGTTAAGGTTAAATTATATCAGGGTCCCCTTGTACTTGCCTAGTTTGTCTGCAAAAACGTCCTGGAATTCCTGGACTATGGCCTCCTCCCAGTCATCTGGTTTGGTGAATGCCGGCTAACTCGATCCCAAGTGGGATCCTTGTTGACATCAGCAAGGTCGATGTCCCCTTTGGCCATGATCTTGCTCTGCGTAGTGTGGTCATCTAATCCCAGAATTATTCGGTCTCTTAGAGCTTCTTCGAGGTCTGTAAACCCACAGAGGCCTCCCAGGTTCCGGAGATCCGCGATGAAATCTGCAATGCTCTCTCCTATCCGCTGGTCCCTCTGGTAAAATTCATGTCTTTGGACAAGCATTGGTACGGCAGGTGCATAGTGGGCCCATAGAAGGGGCTCGAGGACGTCCCGGTCCATGGTTTTCACCTCAGCCGGTTTCGCTAGTGCCTTGGCCATCTTAAAGACAGCAGGCCTGCAATGGGTCAGGAACACTGCTCACTTTTTTCCCATAGTGGCATCCTTCAAGTTGTTGGTCTCCAGAAACATCTGGAACTGGTCTATGTATGAGTCCCAGTCTTCTTGTGCCGGGTCAAATGGAGCGGGTGGTATGGCACCGCCGGACATGGTTTCCATTGTCGATGTGCCTTCAGCCACATGCTCTGTTTGGTGCTCTGTAGTGTTCAGTCAGCTCTGATGTCTCCGCATCCCATCCTCGTCGCCAGTGTTAAATTCTGCGCATGGGCACAAGGAACGGAGACGAGGCAGTGAACAGTGAACTTCAACTCTTTATTAATCATTCTGAACAGAGCAAAAACCCTAGGGCATCAGCAGCCCTTTTATAGGGCAGGCTGCTGACCTATTAGCCAATGAGAACTTGGAAGTGTTAAACCCTTGAACCAATGAGAGTGGCTCATTAACAGCCAATCAGATTCCCTAGAACGGACCAATCCGATATTGCTATTATCGGCCAATCAGAAGAGCAGGATTAGAACCCTGCTTTTTCTTAAGGATTGTTAAACTTTATTTAAGCGCTTTATTAGTTCATAACATCAGTCATATTTTAAACTTTATCAATTACATTACAAATTTATAATGTAAAGAGCTTCTGGGGATTTTTTCTGGGCCCAAAAACAATTCAGAAATCATTTCACAAACAAATTAGTTTTTCCTCTGTAAAATTCATTTCTTCTTCACATCTTCTCTTTCATTTATTTCATTTCCTAAATTTATATAAAATATTTTCCATTTCCTCATCTTCATATCCTTATCAAACATTCTCTTCTTTAAGGACATATGTACAGATATACAACCAGAAACATGCAATATAAACAAGATGCAATTAAATATCATCAATATGTTGGATGGACATAACAAAACAGACAAAAATGATATATCTAATGATTATGGATGATAATCTAGATTAAACAAATAAACAAGCTGTTCCATACTAGCAGGCTTGTAGGCCTGCACTCCTATTCGTCTGGAAAAGCTGGGCTGTGATTGGACAGTTTAAGCAATCCTGATTGGTTCGTATATGGGCTGCCATGATTGGGTAAAACCAAGTGCGGCAAGCTCAAAAGCATGTCATAGGCTGCCTAGTCACAGCCATCTCTATAAAAAGAGCTGCTGCGGCTAGGGTTGTTGTCTCAGTATCTGATCTCCTAATAAAGAGCTGTTGTTACTACTTCGAGTCTCGCCTCTCCTTGGGACCCACCGTCCAGACTTAACACAAGCAGTAAACAATGCCCTAGACAAGGAACTGCCAACTCAAACAAACAAGCAGCAAACACCATTTAATCAATGAATAATGAGGAGAAAAGAATACCCCCACCAACAGAGCAAGCAACTGTATGTAAATAGAAAGCAATCTCCGCTTCTTTCCAGTACAGAAGATACTACCGAAGAATGCATGCAAGTAAGTAACCAAGGTCAGAGAGCACCAAAGACTCCACATTTCAGCCTGGAACTATGTATATTGGTTTTTATTGATAACACACATGGGCAGCAAACATTTCAGAAAGCACACAAATGGGAGAAATGTAAATGTAGACAAATATTCACCAAGGAACAGCTATATTTCTGCAAGAGAGCTAGTTTGTTCTAGTGGTCAAGGCAACAGGCTAGAATACAAGAAGTGTTAAAGCCGTTTTCCGGTTTCGCGTGGCTTCGGGGCAACAGGAATTCGCGACAGCTCACGATTCCTGCTGTGCTAGCCGTCGAGGTACCCCCGATCCAGATGGGTCAGGGGGATATGGCTGCCCTGTAGGGACAGCTGAAGAGAGAGGGGAGTCGAGCAGGGAGGTGGGGGTGTCGCAGACCCCCCCCCTTCTCCGGAAAAACCCCTTTTTCCCAAGGCGGTGGAGCGGCGGTCAGCAATGGCCGCCACGAAGAAGCCAGCAACCGGGTAAGAACTGTGCTGGAGGAAACGTGAAGAGTGAAAGTGTTATCTGAGCCGGGTCAAGTAACAGCCTTTAAATTGCCTGGAACTGAGCTGTTTGAATTGCTAGAGGATACATTGTATCCCTAAGAAGAGCGAAAGCGGCGGAGAAGCTGTTAAAGGGAACTTTTGTTTTTTCTTCACTCTCCCACCCCATGAAAACAGCAGAAATGTTTGGATATATTGGACATTGAAAGTGAATTATTTTGAGAGTTGAAGCTAAGGGACAAAAGGATTCTTGGACATTGAAAAATTTGAGAAATTGGAAAACCCTTGTTGGAGGTATGGATTTCTGATTATTTAAAATTGACATTGCAAGTGGGAAGGGAGAGGAAAAAAAATTGGAGCAGAAGCTGAAAAAGGAGGAGATTGCCTAGAATCCCAAAGAAAGATATATGGTAATTGGACCTCTTTGATTAAACATTAACCCCAGAAAGAGAAAGAGAAGAAGGAAGAAAAGTATTAACTTTTGGAACTTTTTTTGAATTGTTTTTGATTAAAAATACTTGTGGTTGTTTTGGGAAAAGTTTCTCTTTTCATAATGGCATCGTTTGTGGATGAACTAAAGACTGAATATCAAAAATATAAAAAGGAAGATACTTTGGGCGCTTTGTTTCAATTCTTAGAAATGGCGTTATGTACTTATGAAAAGTTGATTATGCAGCAGAAGGACTGGGACAAGGAAGAAGAGGAAGAAGAAGCCATCTTTGATGAACAATGGGTCCCTTCCGGAGAGGAGGAGAAAAAGGATAAGAAAAAGGGGATTTTAAGAATTATAAAAACAACCAAAAAAGAGAAAAATGAGCGAAAAGGTGGAGGCAAGGTTAGAAAGCAAAGGAAAAGGAGTAAGAAAAGCGAGGAGAAAAAACAAAGGGGCAAAAAGGGCAAGGAGAAGAATAAGCAAGAGAGAAAGGGGGGGAGGAGAAGCCTTAATGGGGGGAAGCAAGATCTAAAGAAAAAAAGTTTATTTAGAGACAATGGGTGAATTTAATTTAGGATAAAAGAGGGATTCTGGAGGGTATATAAGTTTGTGTTTTTATATGTGTATTTAGAGTATAAAATTTATTGTGTAATTTTAGAGTCTTTTAAACAGAATCCCAAGAAAAATTTGTTATACGAAGTACTTTTAAGTTAGGGTAATGAGTTATAGACGTTACTCCAATTGGTGTATAGGAGAAGTATAGTAAAAGAAAAAAGATGAATGGATAGTTGGAAATAGAACAGACAAAGAATGTTATTGAAAATGGTAATAAGATATGGAAGGATATATAAAGGTTTTGTTATGGGTTTTTTTTTTTTGGATTTTTTATATTGATAAAAGGCAATAAAATTTTAATTAACAAGAAATAATTTGGATGAAAAGGAGAAGTAGGGATAAGATATGAAGTTAAATAGATAAAGTATTGATACTATAATTTGGAATTGTTATGCTCTATTGATTTTTTATTATTATTTTTTCCTAGAAAAGAATTTATAAGCTGTTATGCCTTGATTCCTTGTGCATTGTTTTTATAAAATTGATAAAAATGGTATATATATATATATATATATATATATATATATATATATATATATATATAGAAAATGATAATAAGATATGGAAGGATATATGGGGTGAATATGATGTTTGAATTTGTGTCTGTGTGAAGAGTTTTAACCCGGTATCAGACAACCTTCAGAAAAGATCTTTTAGTTTTGTTTATGTTTGTGTATTGTGTTTAAAAAAAAAAAAAAAAGAATTAATAAAACCTTGGAGGAATGTTAGATGAGAATAATTGTAAACAAGTCAGAAAGAAATGAATATGATGACTATAAAATGGATAAATATAGAAAAGAAATGAAATTGAATAAGAGTAAAGAGAAATAATGAGAAATTTGTTGAAAGATATTTATGTGTCCATATGGAAATTGGATAAATTAGAATTATGTTGTATAAAAATAATGTTTTATCCGACTTGTAAAAATTTATAATGTTAAGAGGTTTTATGTACTTAATGGTTAATGATGTGTTGTTTGTCTCTAAAATTAATAAAATTTGTTTAAAAAAAAAAAAAAAGAAGTGTTAAAGCCATCTGGGTTATCTTGGGCCAGTCACTTTCTCTCAGCCCAACTCATCTCAAGGGTTGTTGTGAGAGAATAGTAGGAGGAAGGTGTCTTAGATATTTAGACACCTTGAGTTATTTGTACATTCTTTATTTATTAAATTTATTTGCCATCCATCTCATTTTGAAACAGCCCTCAGAGGCTTATGCCCTGTTCTAGGTAAACTGGTCCCTCCTTGGACATGGGAACTTGGATGAACTTCTACAGGCTGCACAGGGAAAATTATTCAACACCTGTCAGACAAAGTTACTTGGATTCATTCCTAGTTGGATCCCATATGTGGGATATGTCTATGAGGCTTTGCTTGACTGATTGTTCCTGATTGTTCCTGTTAGGGATAACATTGTTTTACCCTAACTGGTTTAGGTAAATAATAATATGTAATCATAGTTTGTATGTTAAAGTGTCTGCAACTTTAACTGTGGGATAGTAATTAAGGGAGTGGTTGTGAAAGCACTTTAAAAGAAGCAAGACTGCAGCTTGCTCTCTCTCTGGCTTTGATGATCCCTGATTACTGCAAGGACTCAAGACTGCATTGCTCGAATGGGAGAGAAAATAAAGGACTGACTTGTAAGTGAACTGACATAGGATATTCTACACGGACTTTGCTAACTGAATATCCCTGAATGGACTGACTAAATGATACATGACTAATGGACTGTTATTTTGACTATGCTATGAACTCATAATGGAATAAACTATATTTTTGATACAACAAGCGTATCTGTTATTTTTACTGTATGTTAATAAACATACAAGCTTAGCTCACTCATTTATCTGTGTGCCTATCTGACTAATGCTGCACATTCTGTTTAGCTTGTCTCCCTAACCCTGGTTGGGGAAACCAGGCTTAACACTGGTTATGGGCCCAGAGGCTGCAAAGTCAGTTTAACTAGGATAAAACAGATTTATGTAAAAGTGAGAGTTTGTGTTGTTATACATTACAATAAACAGACAGCTGTGTTTTATTAATTATAGTTTTATATCCATATAAGAAAACATGGCACAAGTCAATCTACAAAGTTTGTCCCTTATATCCAAGCTGGATGGAACAAACTATGTATCATGGTCTATGAAATGTAGTCTGCTTCTACGAAGAGAAGGTTTGTGGAACATAATTGAAAATCCACCAAACGTAGAAGAATGGGATCGAGAGGATGATGAAGATAAACTAAAGATAGAAGAATTTATGCATAAAAATCAACAAGCTATTTGCATAATTGGGTTAACCTTAACTGATCAACAGCTTGTTTATATCCACGGAGAGAAAACGGCTGTTGGGTGTTGGTAGAAGCTGAAGAGGATTTATGTTCGAGATAATGTTGGTGCTCACATAAATCTAACATGGAAGCTTTTCAGGATGCATCTCCAAACAAATGGTGATATGCTGATTCATTTGAAAACTATGCAAAGCATTTTTCAAGAACTGCACGAGAAAGAGCTTATTTTCTCTGAACTACACCAAGTCTACATAATTCTATCTTCCCTTAATGAAAGTTATGACAACTACTTAACTTCCCTTGAAATTTTGCCAAAGGAAAGCCTAACTTTAACTGATATAACTGGCAGATTGATTGAAGAGGCCAGAAGAAGGCTTGAAAGAGATGAATTAAGGAGGCAGCAACCTCAAAAAGAAGATAATGAATCTCCTACTGCATACGCAATTAAAAAGTGTTTTAATTGTGGAGGAAGAGGACATTTGGCAAGATTTTGTAAAAAAGCAAAACGCCAGAATGCTGGCCAGAATACTAAAAGTCATCAAAAGATAAATAAAAATTTAGAGTTAGCCATGTATACTGATGGAGCTGTAAAAAATAATTTATGGGTGGTTGACAGTGGAGCATCTCATTGTATAACAAATGATAACAAAATTTTTATTAAAATGTCCAAGAGTACACAGCAGATATCGTTAGCCAATGGCTGGAAACTGAAAGCTAAAGGTCAAGGTATAGCATATTGTTCTTTTATAAAAGAGAATGTAAAAATGTTATATGTACCACAACTTAAGTTTAATTTAATTTCAGTTAGAATTTTGGTTAAACTAGGATATGTAGTTACTTTTAAAGGAGATAACTGCATAATTGAAAAAGAAGATAAGAAAATTACTGCATCTTTAAGAGGTGAATTATATGTGTTAAATGATGATGGTTTAAAGGTGGCTAACACAATTTATGAAAATAAGAAACCTCATGATGAATGTATTCACTTGTTACATCGAAGGCTAGGGCATTTAAATTTTAAAATGCTTAAGAAAACTGTTGAATTATCTAAGGGAATAAGTTTGAAACCTTGTAATAAGTATTTGCAATGTAATATTTGCAATCAATGTAAGAGCAGGGTCACACCGGCTAATAGAGTTGATGGATTTACTACCAAAGAACCTTTAGAGGTAGTATTTGCAGATTTAATAGGTCCGAAAAAACCAAGTGTAGGAGGAGCTCGTTACATACTAAGTATAATGGACCACTATTCTAGATATGGGTTTTGCTATTTAATGAAGAGCAAAACTGAAACATATCAAAATCTCTTTAATTGGATAAAATTTGCTGAAAGAAAAACTAAAAAGAAATTTGTAACTCTTATAACAGATAATGGTACAGAATTTACAAATAATAAATTCCAGAACAGACTAAGAATGTTAGGTATTCAACATAAAATGTCTGTACCATATAGGCCACAACATAATGCCTTTATAGAGAGAAGAGGTCAAACATTACAATCAATGGCACGAACTATGATGTCTGATTCAGGATTACCTGACAATTTATGGGGAGAAGCAATAATGTGTGGAAATCATATATTAAATAATGTTGTTAATTCAACAACAGGTGAATTACCATTCACACTGTGGCATGGTACAAAACCTGATTTAAGTTACATGCACACATTTGGAGCACCAGCATGGGTGCATATCCCTTCACAACTTAGACACAAAGGACAACATAGAGCTAAAAGATTATATTTTGTAGGATATACATCTAATCATAGATCTTATAGATTCTGGGAATCAGGTACATCTAGAGTTTACACCAGTGCTAGTGCAAAATTCCTAGAACATGTAGGATGGAATAGATTAGAGCAAGATTTAAATAATGAAGTAATTATTGAACCCTACAAAAGGCAGAAAGATCAGATTAGTTATAAGAAGATTCCAATTAAAGAAGAAGTCCAAGAAGAGCAAATAGGACCAGAACAAGAGGAAATAGTTGATCAGGAAGAGTTAGATAATCAAGAAGAGTTAATAAATGAAAGTCCACCTGTAAGTCCTGTAATACCTAGACGTACTACACGTATAACTAGACCACCTGATAGGTATCAAGCAAATATAGTTTGCCAAGTAACTAAAGTTCCAACTAGTGTAGATGAACTTAGGATGTATCCTGCTAAGGATCAGGACAATTGGCAAAAAGCAATGGAAAAAGAACTAAATTCATTAAAGGTAATGAAAGTTTATGAAGATGCTAAATTACCTCCAGGAGAAAAATCCATTGGGTGCAAATGGATATTTAAAGTAAAAACTGGAAATGATGGGACTGTTACCCATAAGGCTAGGTTAGTAGCTCAAGGATTTAATCAAACTGCATCTGATTACGATGAAGTTTTTGCACCAAGTCTTAAAGCAACATCTTTAAGAGCAGCATTAGTGTGGGCAGCTAAGAAAAACTATGTCATTAACCATTTAGATGTAGAAACTGCCTATCTGCATGCACCATTGCAGCACACTATATATTTAAGAAAACCAGTAGGTATAAAAGACAATAAAGTAAATAGTAATGATTGTTGGAAACCCAAAAAGAGTCTTTATGGGTTGAAACAATCTGGGTTTGAGTGGAACCAATATATTGTGAAAGAGTTAAACAATATAGGTTTTAAATCTGGTTTAGCAGATCCATGTGTGTTTAAAAGAGAAAATAATGGAATGGTGTCATTATTGTTATTATTTACAGATGATATTGCTTTGATAACTAAGACTAATAATGAAGCTAATGAGATTATATCATTATTAGCCAAAAAGATAAAATTAAAGCATTTAGGTGAAATTAAAAAGTATCTAGGATTGACAATTAACAAAACAAAAAATGGTTTTAAGATATCTCAAGAAGATAAAATTTGCCAATTAATTAAAACGTTTAAAATGGAACTTTGTAAACCGGCAAAGACCCCAATGAGTCAGGAAGTTTGCCAAACTGATGATCAAAGTCCCAAATTTGATAAGTCAATATATCAATCTTTGATTGGCAGCTTATCATATATAAGCAATTGGTCTAGGCCAGATATAGCTTATAGTGTAAATCAGCTGGCACGTTTTAATTCGGATCCACATCAATGTCATTGGCAATCATTAAAGAGAATTTTAAGATATCTTAAAGGAACAATGAACCATGCATTGTATATAAAACCAAAGGGTGATTTGAGTCTTAGTGCCTATGCAGATGCAAGTTTTGCAACTGATATAAACATTAGAAAATCAACATCTGGGATGGCTATATTATTTGGTAAGACACTAATAGGGTGGAGGTCAATCAGACAACAGCATATTAGCTTGTCCACGATGGAAGCGGAATTTTCATGTCTGTCATTACGATGCACTGATTTGATTTTGTACAAACAGTTATTGTTAGACATGGGTATAACTGTTAAAGAATCCATTATTGTGTACGAGGACAACCAGGCAGCTATAAAGTTAGCTACTAGTATTGCTGTTAAAACTAGATCAAAGCATACTGATTTAAGATACTTAAATGTTAGAGAATCTGTTAAGAATGGGCTAATTAAATTGGAATACTGCATGACGGAAGAAAACATTGCAGACCAATTTACAAAAGTTCAAGGAGTAATTAAGTTTTAAGAGAGTTGTAACAAATATGATTTAAAGATGTAAATAGTTATATTATTATTTAACCTAAAAGGGGAGAATGTTAGGGATAACATTGTTTTACCCTAACTGGTTTAGGTAAATAATAATATGTAATCATAGTTTGTATGTTAAAGTGTCTGCAACTTTAACTGTGGGATAGTAATTAAGGGAGTGGTTGTGAAAGCACTTTAAAAGAAGCAAGACTGCAGCTTGCTCACTCTCTGGCTTTGATGATCCCTGATTACTGCAAGGACTCAAGACTGCATTGCTCGAACGGGAGAGAAAATAAAGGACTGACTTGTAAGTGAACTGACATAGGATATTCTACACGGACTTTGCTAACTGAATATCCCTGAATGGACTGACTAAATGATACATGACTATTGGACTGTTATTTTGACTATGCTATGAACTCATAATGGAATAAACTATATTTTTGATAGCACAAGCGTATCTGTTATTTTTACTGTATGTTAATAAACATACAAGCTTAGCTCACTCATTTATCTGTGTGCCTATCTGACTAATGCTGCACATTCTGTTTAGCTTGTCTCCCTAACCCTGGTTGGGGAAACCAGGCTTAACAGTTCCCATAGTTCACAGAGAAATTGCAGTTCTTGAAAAGGATTGTTTTTAGTTGGCTAGAAATACACTGGGGAAACAAAGGATGACTCTGACCAGGTGTTGATAATTGTAAGTCATGCCTGGTCAGAGTTATCCTTTGTTTTTCTCTAGTGGCTTTCTAGCCAACTAAAAATAATCCTTTTCAAAATCCACAATTCCTCTTTGACCCACGGAAAGAGTAAAGAGTTAATCAGTCAAGAAAAGCCACATAGATGCAATCCTGTCCAGAGGTCTGGCTGACTTTTGATTCCAGGACATTCCCAAGGCTTCAGGAGAGCTATGTAGCAAAACCTCCAGCATATCTCCAACATATCTTTGGATGCCTCAAAGCAATGAAGAGGTGCAGATGAGCAGCAGCTCCATAAAATCCCACCGATTTCTTCAAACCCTGAGTCTCTGAGGAGCCGTAACTTACCCTGGATAGGTGATAAAGGCAGAGGGGATGCTTCAATGGTCGTGAGGAGAGGATAGTTTCCTCAACTGACCTGAAGAAAACCCTCCACCTGAACTAAAAAGAGAACCCCCAGCATGGCTGAATCGAAGCTGGGAAGGCAGCTGAGACAGAAGTGAAAAAGAAAGGAGTAAGCATGCTTAGTCTTGGTAAGAATCACTCCAATTTCTGTGATGGAATTTTCCTTGGAAAGTGGGACTCAAAGGAGGAAATTAATTGCGACTAACGATCGGGAGTGGCTGTCAGATTTAGTAAAGAAAGAAAAGATATTGCAGCTGGAAGTAACTTTAAAAGTAAAGGACATATTGGATTGGTCAACCCAAATTTCTGGACTGTATTTTTACTACTACTAACTTGAAGAACTTTTGGGAAACAATCTTATTCAGAGACATATTGATTGTAGTTGAAGTGTTTTAATTCAGCGAGTTTTGCTCTCTTTCAATAATCCACTGTGCTTTTGAACATCCTGTTACAACCTATTGTTTACAGCACAATAGCAGCAGCCATTGGAGCAATAAATTCCTCCCACCCAGTAAATAACAGCTGCTAGTAAAATAATTAACCCTTTCCCTGCAGACTGTCAATACTACCTCATTACTTTAATCAAACACTGATTAATTCATTACCTCAAAACTTACATTTCTACCTCATCACCTATATCAATGATTAGATAATCAATTTCTATAAAATATTTCATTAATGGTTTAATTGATTTATTGTTTTAATTGATTAGTGTGCTTAGAGTATTTAGTGCAAATAGTGTGATTACTGATTAGTTTAAAAGATCAAGATTCATGTAATTTAATTGATTAGTAAAATTAGTGATTTAGTGAATTTAATTGAACAGTGTGATTAATAATTAGCTTAATTAATTGATTAGTGATTAGTGTAATTAATTGATTAGGCTGGTTGTTGCTTAGCAAAATTATTTAACTAGAGAAATTATTGAGATTGATTGACTGGTGTGATATTGGCTATATTGATTACCCAAAATTGTTTCATTAAGTAATTTAATCAACATACCATTTTAACAAACCGACCATGCCAAGAAAAAAATCCAATGCCAAACCACAACCTAAAGAGAAAGTAATCCCCACCAATGAACCACAAGACTCCTGCACATGCCTTAAATGCTACAAAACTCTAAAGGATAATGAAAATTCCATCAAATGTTCTCTATGTAACAAATATTCTCATCATGACCGCTTGGGATTACCTGAGCAAATGATTCAATACCTAAAATCATCCAATGAGTTTCCATATCTCTGCAAATCATACAGTCCCAAACTGGATCTGTTTTAAAGAGTTGACACTATAGAAACAGGAATAACATCCCTTGATACCATAGTAGCATCCCTGGATGCCTTAAAAGAAAGATTATCCAACCTTGAAAAAAAAGACACAACACAAAAACCTGAACATCCAATAGCTACAAACCACATCTCTACCCAACAACCGCAACCCAATTTACAACCCAATTCACACACACACACAAACAAAAAATCAGATAAATAATGATATCCCAATCCTCATCAGAGAAGCTGTTGAGCACAAACGGAAACGTCCAAACACTATCTTATTTGGTCGAGAATACATGAATGACAATGATGACATCACAACTGTCTGCAATATCCTCAGTGATTATCAAGCATCAACCATCTCCCCTGATGAAATACTTGACCTTTCCTGCATCGGGGTTTCCCGCATCGACCCAGAGTTCAAAAACAGAGGTGGCTCTCTGGCCCCATGCTTCTGCAGGGTCGTTTGCAAAAATGAATCAAGCAAACGTAAATTCATTTATACTATAAATTCACTTGCCAAAGGCAACACCAACCATAAGAACTTCCATTCTTGCCCTGACCTAACCATACATCAATGTGCCCGCTCCCGTGTACTCCGCACAGAACTCAAAAAACATCTAGACAATGGAGAGAAGGATCTGTACATTGACTACCTTGCTGACTGTATCAAAAGTAAGTCACACAACCCACAACTCAGCTTTAACCTTCAACCACAACCCTACTTCAACCAATCCAATATCACCCAAGACTAGGCATGCATGCCCCTAACTACCTCAATTTCAACTACAGCTGGCCTTAAATTCAAGCTACTCAATGCAAGAAGCCTTGTGAATAAAATTCCTGAATTTGTCCTCTAACTAAATATGGCTAAATTCAAAATCATATTTGTCTGTGAAACATGGCTCAATGCATTTCTGACTCCATTACCACTGTAAGAGGCTATCATGTTCACTGATCAGATCGTGAAATTCATAGAGGAGGTGGTGTTGCTATCTTCTATAAAAAGTCCTTTCATCCAAAAAAACATCCAAGTTACCCAGGAGCTAGCTCTTCCTGAGACCATCATCTGTGAACTATCCTTAAATATCACACTTCGATTCTTACCATGTTACAGAGCACCTGATTGTGACATTGACCATGTAAACAAGCTAAATTCACTACTAACATGGACAACATCCTGCCCACATGCTTTTATCTTTCTTGGTGACTTCAATCTACCTCATATTAACTGGACCCTAAATGAATTTACAACTGAACCCATACATGCAACCTTCTACAATGCTGTTACAAATCTGGGACTGGAACAACTAGGAACCAACAATACTAGACTGAACAACTGCCTCAATCTCATCTTCTGCAATAGTTTGAATCCAATTTATGGAATACAAATTAAAGAACCCTTTTCCAACAATGACCACAACATGATTGACTTTTGTCTCAATATATGTCCACACAAACATCATCACAATGACAGAATCCCCAACTATAATTTCAAAAATGGCAACTATGATCTTATAGACAACAATCTCTCATCCCTTGATTGGCAATCTCTATTCACTGTATGCAATACTGTTGAAGACCATTACAACATATTTTTACTTGAAGTCAAAAGAGTCATCAAACTATATGTACCAATAACAACTCCCAAAACAAACAAACAAAAAACCAGATTACCCATAACAATAAGGAAACTTCAATCCAAAAGGAGATCACTGCGAAGGGGAGAGAAAAGGGAAAAGAGATCACTCTGGTGGAAAAACAAATCTGGTTTCGTTGCCAACTTCAAAAGCTGATACAAAAATTTATGCCACCAGATAAAGACTGAATGCACCAATTATCACATTAAACAAGAAGAAAACTTCTACACACCAATTCCACCCAGGCTTTTTACAATTTTGTAAACAACAAACTAAAAGACTCAAGGTCCATCCCACTCATGAAAGGACCTAATGGTAAAGACTGCAACGACAACACCAACATCTTTAACACATTCTTTGGCAATGGATCATGCCCAGTATTTCCGAGCTGAACCACACAAAACTACAATGATCAAATACATATCAATTTTACAGAAGACAATGCTGAAAAAGCAATATGCAATCTAAAACAATCTCTATCTATTGCACTGGATGTAATATGTGCCTATTTCTTAAAAAAGCTATCCACTGCCATAGCTGAACCTCTTAGCATAATCTTTGAAAAATCTTTCAGGACCAGCTCCTTGCCAGAACTATGGTCACAAGCCACGGTCATCCCCATCTTCAAAAAGGGAGACCCCAGCTTAGTTGAAAATTGCAGACCAATCTCCTTATGCTGCATCACCTGTAAAGTCATGGAATCAATTATTAACCAATCCATTATCCTCCACTTAGAGACAAACAACCTACTCTCTAATAAACAATTTGGTTTCAGAAAAAAAACTATCATGTAATCTGAAACTCTTACACTGCAAAAACATATGGACTGCATAACTCGATCAGGGCAAAACAATAGACGCAATCTACATAGACTTCTGTAAAGCCTTTGATTCAGTGGTACATGACAAACTACTCCTAAAACTAAAATCTTATGGTATCTCTGCATAACTGGATAGAAGCATTCCTGGTCAAAATTAGGAATGTCCTATCAAATTCTGTACCTGTCAATAGTGGTGTCCCCCAAGGCAGTGTTCTAGGACCAACTCTCTTCATACTCTACATAAATGACCTCTGTGATCATATTAAGAGCAACTGCGTTCTCTTCGTTGATGATATAAAGCTATTCAATACCACAGACAATACTGCTACCCTTCAATAAGATCTTGACTATGTATGAGAATGGTCAAACAACTTCAAATCTCAACAAATAAATGCTCTGTCTTACATATTGGCAAAAAAAAAACAAAAAACAGAAAATAAAATACAAGCTGAATAGTCAAGACCTTGTTGATGATCCAAGCTCTGTAAAAGACCTTGGAATACTCATCTCTAATGATCTAAGTGCTAGAACCCACTGTAACTACATTGCCAAAAAGGTATTAAGAGTTGTTAACCTAATCCTACATAGCTTTTTCTCAGGTAATATCACACTACTAACTAGAGCATACAAAACATTTGCTAGACCAATACTCGAATACAGCTCATCAGTCTGGAACCCACATTACATATCTGATATTAGCACAGTTGAGAAAGTCCAGAAATATTTCACAAGAGTTCTCTACTCCTCTACTCGTTGTTTCATACCTTATGCCACCAGACTTGAAATTCTAGACCTACAAAACCTTGAATTGCGCCGTCTTCGGTCTGATCTAAGTATGGTATATAAAATCATACATTGCAATGACTTACCTGTCAATGAATACTTCAGCTTCAACCATAATAACACAAGAGCACACAATGGATACAAACTCAAGGTAAAGCGCACCAAACTTGATTGCAGGAAATAAGACTTCAGCAACAGAGTGGTCAATGTCTGGAATACTCTACCTGACTCTGTGGTTTCTTTCCCAAACCCCAAAACTTTAACCTTAGACTGTCTACTATTGACCTCACCCCTTTCCTAAGAAGTCTGTAGGGGGCGTGCATAAGTGCACCAACATGCCTACCATCCCTGTTCTATTGTTTCTTTTATTTTTCTTATATGTACCCATTTCATGTATTCATAACTATGTATATACTTATACCTATTATCTTGTAACCAATTGACAAATCAAAATAAATCAATAAATCAATAAACAAACAAACAAACAAATAAATCTCCAATATGCTTCTGAAATCCAACTGGGCCCTTCAGTCACCAGGGGAAGCACATTAAAATTGGTCTGGCCCCTCCACAGAAGGAGGCAGTAGAAAAGAATCTCATGGACACCAGGGGATGACCTGACAAGCTTGGGGGATAATATCACACTCCTAACTAGATCATATAATAAAGTCAGGGTACAAATAAATAAATAAAATGAATGCCTACAACAGCTTACATTGTCCATCAGTGTCAGATAGCAGTGAAAATGGTACAGCTAATGATCACGGATGGAAGCAAACAAGTAATTCACAAAGCAGAAGGGTTTCCACATATCTCAATTTCTGGTTGATTAAGCAAGGTTACTGAGTGTCATTATTAAGGTCTGGATGGCAATATCTGATTGTTGTCCTACTATTTGATTAAAATGCCTGATTCTGATTTTTTTTCTTCAAATAAACTGGTAAATGATAAAGGTTCATATAATTTTGCTATATTTAATGTATAGCTTTGTATCATTTTCTTTAATAAATAAATGAATAAATAGAAAGAGTTTTACTAATTTAATTGAGGTCTTTTTATCTAGTTTTTGGAACTTGTGTGAAGAACAGATAATGTTTTATGTCATATTTATGCAGGAATGTTGACAAGTCAAAAAGGTACACAAACTTTTAAGCACCACTATAGATCAATCTGACACACTATTTGTTCAAGGAATCATGCAGTCTGCCCAAACAATGGATTGAATATACCTTAGTATGTTTTACTTCTTTGAAACTGTTCCAAGTAGAGAAAACCCAAAATACTAAGTAGCAGAGACTTTTAGTTTACTCGGGGAGAAATTGACTAACCCCCTTTTTCCTAGGTAAATTTTCAGATGAAAAAGTTGGTGATGAAAATAATAAGACAAAACAGTAAGAAAACAATGAGATCAGTGCGGGAGGAGAGTGAAGAAATGGTAAACAATGGGGAAAAAGTGGTAAAATTGAGCTTAATTTTTTTATACAACAAAATATTATGTAACTTAAAATGAATAAATGGAGTATTTTAATTAACCTGCAATGGTTTTTAAAGGAACAAACCTGCCCTTACTTGCAAATTACTCTATTAATTCAGCAAATAAAAAGAAATACATTTCAAATCCAAATTGCATCTTCCTACAGAATATAATGAAAATGTTAATGGAAAATGTCCTGTTATGTTCTAATCCTTTTTAATTTTACAATACTCAAGAAACTTCTGAGAGTTACTCTGATAATGATTTGTAAGAATGTATTGAAGTACAAAGACAAAAAATAATAATTTAATGAGATTATGTTATAACTCTACAAAAGGAAACCTTAAAATGTTCAAAGAATACTTTACTTTAGAAATCCTTGGTTGCCTACAATATAAATGTAAAGAAATGAAATGACATATCATAATGTCAAAATGACTATTTTCTTTTTCTTTCTTAAGAGTTACTGTATTTTTGGTTACCAGGTTCTCTTTTTCAGAACCGAATGCTAAATTTTGAAATGCTGTAGTGCCCTTCTTAGATGCTGATGCCTCCTGAAAACTTCCATTGCTTTTCTCTTTATATCAGGATGTACAATATGGAGAAGGAAAAATGAAACTGACACATGATTCAAAATACATGATTGCTTTATTTGTTTTATTTGTTTGTTTACTTATATCCTGCCTTTATTGTTTCTATAAATAAGGCAGTGTGATGACTTGGAGAGTACCACAAATGTAACAAAAACCAAAACGTAAATAAATGTTCTTTAATGCTTTCATCTTGGCTTCACTGTTCAATTGTTCACAGTTGGAGATTAAACTCTTTCCAAAATATCATTCCAAACAAAAGAAATACAGTCCAAACTCAAAGAGTAGATAATGAAGCAATAAAAAACCAAAAACAAACCGCATTGAAGAAAGTTCCACGACAGACCAGGATAATTAATTATAAACTTCAAGAAGATAACCAGGTGTAGGGTTTTCCAGTTCCACGTGGCTTCGGTGGCAGCAGGAATTCGTGACCGTTCACGATTCCTGCTGCGCTTACCGCCGAGGTACCCCCGATCCAAATGGGTCAGGGGGATATGGCTGCCCTGTAGGGACAGCTGAAGAGAGAGGGGAGCCGGACAGGGGGTTGGGGGTGTCACAGACCCCTCCTCATCTGGAAAAACCCCTTTTTCCCAAGGTGGTGGAGCGGCGGTCAGCAATGGCCGCCACGAAGAAGCCTGCAAGTGGGTAAGATTGTGCTGGAGGAAGCAAGAAAAGTGAAAGTGCTGGCTGAGCTGGGTCAATCAGCATCTTTTAAATTCGCTGGAACTGAGCTGTCTGAATTGCTGGAGGATACATTGTATCCCTAAAAAGATCAAAAGCAGCGGAGAAACTGTTAAAGGGAACTTTTTTTTCTTCATTCTCCCACCCCATGGAAACAGCAGATGAAGATTTGAAATTTGTTTGGGCACTGAAGGTGAACTATTCTGAAAGTTGAAGTTAAGGGACAAAAGAGTTCTTGGACATTGGACTTAAAAATTTAAGAAATTGGAAAACCCTTATTAGAGGTATAGATTTCTGATCATTTAAAAATTGATGTTGCAAGTGGGAAGGGAGAGGAAAAAAAATTGGAGCAGAAGTGGAAAAAGGAGGAGATTGCCTAGAATCTCAAAGAAAGATATATGGTAATTGGACCTCTTTGATTAAATAGTAACCCCAGAAAGAGAAATAGAAGAAGGAAGAAAAGTATTAACTTTTGGAACTTTTTTTGAATTATTTTTGATTAAAAATACTTGGTTGGTTGTTTTGGGGAAAGTTTCTCTTTTCAGGATGGCATCGCTTGTGGATGAACTAAAGACTGAATGTCAAAAATATAAAAAGGAAGAACAAGATGGAAAAGATACTTTGGGCACTTTATTTCAATTTTTAGAAATGGCGTTATGTACTTATGAAAAGTTGATTACACAGCAGAATGACTGGGACAAAGAAGAAGAGGAACAAGAAGCCATCTTTGATGAACAATGGGTTTTTTCCGGGGAGGAGGAGAAAGAGGATAAGAAAAAGGGGATTTTAAGGTTTGAAAAAACAACCAAAAAAGAGAAAAATGAGAGGAAAGGTGGATGCAAGGTTAGAAAGCAAAGGAAAGGGAGTAAGAAAAGGGAGGAGGAGAGACAAAGGGGTAAAAAGGGCAAGGAGAAGAATAAGCAAGTGAGAAAGAGGGGGGAGGAGAAGCCTCAATGGTGGGAAGCAAGATCTAAAGAAAAAAAGTTTATTGAGAGACAATGGGTGAATCTAATTAAGGATAAAAGGGGGATTCTGGAAGGTACATAAGATTGTATTTTTATATGTGTATTTAGAGTATAAAATTTATTGTGTAATTTTAGAATCTACTAAACAGAAGTCCAAGATAAATTAAGTGTTATATGAAGTACTTTTAAGTTAGGGTAATGAGTTAAAGGCGTCACTCCAATTAGTGTATAGGAGAAGTATAGTAAAAGAAAAAAGATGAATGGATAGTTGGAAATAAAACAGACAAAGAATGTTATTGAAAATGGTAATAAGATATGGAAGGATATATAAAGTGAATATGATGTTTGAATTTGTGTCTGTGAGAAGAGTTTTAACCCTGGATCAGGCAGCCTTCAGAAAAGATGTTTTTTTTTCTTTCTATGTTCTGTGTTTTGTATGTTTATGAAAGGCAATAAAATTTTAATAAGCAAGAAATATAATTTGGATAAAAGGAGAAGTCTAGATAAGATATGAAGTTAAATAGATAATGTAAATATTGATATTACAATTTGGAATTATTTTGTATGTTCTATTGGCTCTCTTTAATTATTATTATTATTTTTTTAGAAAAGATTTTTCAAGTTGTTATGCCTGGATTGTGTATTGTTTTTGTAAAATTAATAAAATTTGTTATAAAAAAAAAAGAATATAACTAGGTGTAGTCTGTTGGAAGAATGCCAACCAAGATAAACCTCATCCGGGAATAAACACTCTTTGTTTCCAGCGTTTGCTAGCACACAGGTCCAAACTCTTATGCAGTTCTCCCACCTGCATCCCATGAAGAGGATCAAGGCCCTCTCCTCCCAAGTAGACCATGTCTTTCCTTTATCCTCTCCTCCCTGCGTGGCCTAGGATGGTGAGGGGATGAGCCTGGGTCCTCCTCTGTCTGCTTAACCAGCCTCTGCCCTTCCCCAGCCCCCTCCACAACCTCTGGAGCCACCCTTCCACTCCTTGTTGGCTCGCTCGGAATTGAGGTGGCAGGCATTCACTGATAAAATAGCTATCGTAATTCAGTGGAATGCTTGTCAATAAATAAATGTGATAAAAGGTATATTTAATGATTTATAAAACATATGTGAAGAGAAATAAGGGAAAAATAATTATGGAGATTATATGTGTTTTTAAGGAAGTATGATATTTAATTGAAAAGAAGTGTTAAAGATGTTAAGATTTTAATGATTATTAATTATAGAATTGAACTGGAATGGAATGGGGGTTTATAATTAATATATTTACAATCTTTTTTTTAAAAGGAATATAGTATGTATTATAAGAATGTACCAAGCAGAATTTGATTGGAAGTTATGTATTATGTATTATGTTGAAGGTCATAACCTTAAGGTATATATTGAAGTTTAAATAAGAGTTGAATGGATGTAATTAAAAGATATAAAGGTGTCATACTCCAATTAATAACTACAGGAGAAAACTTGTTTAATGAGAAAAGATAATATGAAATTGAAATAGAACAGACAAAAGTATAAATATAATGATTTGAATTGAGATGTGATAATCAAAATAAAATTGAGAAAATTAAAAGACGGGAAAAACTATATGGAAAATGTAGAATAGAATAAGATATGGAATAGAATACAAAAAGGAGCATGAAATTAATTTTGTGTCTGTATAACGAAGTTCAACCCAGACTATTCTATTTTCAAAAAAGATGTTTTACTTGTATTTTGTATGTGTGAAAACCCAAATAAAACTTTATTTAAAAAAAGAAAAGAAATGCTGTAAAATTGTTTTAAATGTTCTAGGTCATCTGAATCTACAATTTCAGTTATTTATGCATATAACACAGCAGAAAAAAAATGAATAAAAAGGGTTCAGTTACCAAAACCTGAAATAAGATAAATAAAAATGTATGACTTCATGAGGTTTGCTGAAATAATGAACATATATATAGAAAGATAGAAATATATGTGCTAATGAAAAGAATGTAAAAAGATTTGGTGTGATCAACAGATTTCTAAATTTATAAATTTTACATCAGAGTGCAGATTAAGACATAAAGGTAAAGCCTGAGGAAAATCATTTCCTAAAGTGAAACTAGCAGAGCTGAACTCATTTTTCATGATTCATGTGAAGTGTCATTAGATAGTCCTCTATGAATTAGTCCTTAGCATTTGAAAGTTATGTTACAATTGCCAATGACTGCTGCATTGCAGTATAACAGAAATAAGATCCTCAAAATTTATGCTTTTGTAAAAAAAAATAGTAATGAACATTAACTGTGGCATTATTGTCAATACTACTGCTAAAATCATGCTACCAAATGGAAGAAATGGCAAATTTAACTATTTCTATCAGTTATTTATCAAGTGCAAGCCATTCACTTTCATGTAAGGATAATAATTTGGAAATCTGGCCTATAATGTAGAAATGCCCAACAAAGTAACAACATGGACGAAAAACTGCACCATAAGTCAAGAACATAATTGTTTTTACCTGGATTCAAATTTGCCATGGATTAATATATTATTCTTGATCTTCACTTAAACAATATCAAATTTCAGTCTGCCAAAAGTCTGCAATTATTAAAAAGAAAATCTAACATTTTTTTCTTATTCTTACCTCCACAATGAATCTTATGTACTATATTACATCCATCTTTTACTCTGCTTCCCATTGTCCAATATAAAGATAAAACCATGCTATAATTTGATGTAAAATAAATACTGATATTAGGAATACATCCAACTGAATTCACTCCCAGTTGACAAAAATAGGATCTTTTATAGCTCAACTCTATATATGGGAACCACTTCTTCAATTTTTTCCTGGCTTCTTTATTCTCTGTGTTCTTGCTTCAAAATGTTTTCATGGAATTATATTAGGTACTCTTTAAATTCCTTACCTTTTTCTCATTGAATTGAATTTATGAAATTTGCCATGTTATTTATTACTTATTGCCTTATTAGCTTCAAATATTCTTTGCGCTACAGTTACTTTGTCAACTGTATTGAACTGCCAATTGTGATTTGACTGATTTGTAAACCAGTAGTCTTAAATAATATTTATGTGTTTTATTGATAATCATGGATTCATTTCTGAACTTTCAGAACATATAAATCTGTTTAATAACATCTGAAACGTAAGGTCCTGACAGAAATGGAGCTATGGGAGGTCTCAGTTTATAATAAAAGGTTCATTCATTAAAAAGAAAATCTTTGGACTACTGGGAAGAAATGGAAAATGGTTCAGCTGAAAGTAGAATTGGTGACTAGAAGTGACTGAAGAATTGACAAATAGACCGTTCCTTTATGGCAACGGAGAAATATTGACATTGCGCACAAACATTCCATATAGTTGCTCCTCATAGGGAGATTACAAAACAGTGATCTCCAGTGAATTTAGATCCCTGGGAAACAAAAGAATAGCCAATTCTGACATTTATGGGGCATTTCAAGGCAAAAAGAAGTGGATTGGATTTCTGGTTAAATTGGGCCTTTATTGTATTATTAAGTTATGTATATCAAAGCATATTCACTTTTAGTAAGAGTGGTTTTGTTGTTATTTACCTCAGTTCAGTTAGATATTGTCTCTGAATCAATATACTTTTAAAATGAATGATTTACCTAATAAACATGCAAAATTTAAGATACAAATAACCTAATATGAATAATTAATGACTTGTACGTTAGCCAACAAGTTCAGCAGAATGATATAACTTTCATAAACATGTATGACTAATTAATAAGCATATTTTTAAAAAGTGGTAAATGAGTCAGATAACAGAAATAAACTCTCTTTAAGTAATATTAGATCACACGTTTCCTGGCACTGCTCATTCTGTTGCAACCTTATCACTTGGTTCTATTTTGTTCCAGGCATTTACAATGAACAATCAATATGAGCCTATTAGAAATCTGGTAATACACAATTCTATGCTACATGAATTTACACAAGTAGTAAATGCATCTGTATATCTTTCTCTGAAAACTTAAGGGAAAGTGAACTGACAGCTTGTAAATATCATTTCCTGAAATGAGTGAGCTTCAAGAGATAGCTTATAAAGTTAATACACAGTGTGTAATTATCTAAATCTTAAATCCATGAGTTCAATTCCAGTTAAAGGGTTTAAACCCCATAGAACAAAATTCTCAGGACTTTGTCTCTGAGAAGTTCCAATATTGATGAAACCATTTATGCCATACATCCAGGCAATCAATGTGGTAGTAAACTATCATATAAAATATGATCTCAGTAAAACAGAGAAATTATCCCTTAGATAAATCATGACAAACTCCCTGTATTGGGACATGACTTAATATATCTGTATTTCTTCATTCTATATCCTTAATTGAAGAGTGATCATATGTATTATTCTGATACCAAAGGTAAAGTAAAGGCTTTCTCCAGCCAAATTAAGCTTAATGGCTTTGGAGACACAATTCAGAAGTATATATATTTAACTTCAGGCATACCACATTCTGCGATGTAACGGTTAATGAGATTGTGGGTAAATGTTAGCCTGAGAGCTACAGAAATCAACAGCACACAAATGTATTTTGGTGGCAAAATGATTGAATTTTGGATGGTGCAATTATTGGAAGATTCTTTTAAAAGAAAGAAGCAGGCCCGCTTTAGAAAACTTTTTTTAAAACTCTTCTAATACTAAAACATGATCCCAAATTGGTTCAAAAACCATTGATAGAAAAAGTCGGAATCAAAGGAGCAAGTTTCCTAGGTCAAGGATAATGCCTTGCTTGCTTCTATGGAGAGAAAGCACTAATTTTAATTTATCTGGGCAAGCTGAAGGATGATAAATATAAACCTAGATTTGGACAGGGTAGGAAAAAAACAGGAAAAGTGGTAGAATGGTTTTATTTTTTAATCTTATTTTCGGGAGTGAAATATAACTATCTTCAGTGATTGCACAGTAAAAAGACAGAAAAAGACTGTATGGTGTTTTTTTTTTTTTTTTTTTTAAAAATAAGTAGTGAACTTTTTCTAAAAAGAAAAAAGAAAAGAAAAATATGATCCATACAATATCAATGTAAAATTTATTTAAATCTTAAAGTTTTTAAGGATACTTATAATATTGCTCCAAGTTATCTACAGACATTTCAAAATCTGTTAACAAACACATATCTTCAGTAGTGAGAAAATTAGTTTATTTTAAACTGCATAACATTCATTCTTTGCCAAGCTCCAGGCTTGATAAAGTCAAATACCTTCATAAAATATAAAATTCCATCTTTTAGGAGTATGATTTAACACCACATTTGCATCTTTAGCTATTAATTTTTCCCAGGATTAGATTAACATATGCTTTGGTTGACAAGACTAAATAATGTAAGTCAGCCTTCAAAGAGCCAGGACAAGAAATTACATTTTCATCATTTTCAATCTATTTTCATATTGAAAGTTTTTACTGTCAAAGTTTATCAGTTTTCTTACTTGACTACTGATTTTCTTGATAGAAAATTTACTTCTTAGCTCAATTAAGCAATAGCTATACATTTCCTAAAGTAAGGGAGCTGTATTTTGGGACAAACACTTCAAAGTTGCCCATCCAGATACAACAGAATATTTTGAGTTTAGCAGATTTAGATTCCAGAAAAAAACCTTACGTCAAACTACATACTTAAAATGAATCACTTTATTTTGAATCAGTGTGCATATATATGACTGTGGCTGTATTTCTATAGCAATTTAGGTATAAAGACTCAGCTTTTGGTGATGGCATGGCTATGTCCATATACTTTTATTTACAACAAGAAATTCCATTTTTTAGGATGCATTTTCAGCTTGCAACGATTTCTTAAGGGTTTTAAATCCAAATGTGTACAGGACATGTCCAACTGCTCAGTAGCAATATGATCAGAGGTGGTATTCAGCAGGTTCTGACCAGTTCTGGAGGACTGGTAGCGGAAATTTTGAGTAGTTTGGAGAACCAGCAAATACCACCTCTGCCTGGCCCAGCCACCATCTATTCTCTGCCTCCCAAGTCCCAAATGATCAGTTGGATCTTCTTTTGTTACCCTGCACAGGAGAACGGAGCTGGAAAGCAGGTTAGTGGGATGGCGAGGGAATGGAATTTTGCAGTAACCTTCCCCCAGGAGTGGCGAGGGAATGTGGATTTTGCAGTATCCTTCCCTTGCCATGCCCACCAAGCCACACCATGGCCACCAAGCCATGCCGACAGAGCCAGTAGTAAAAAAAAAATTGAATCCCACCACTGAATATGATCTAATATATGTGAAAGAAAGAGAAAAACAAAACAAAGTGATAAAATAAAACATCAAAATAAAATAAAAGCAATATAAGAAAAAATATGGATTTGCTGTTGGAAGATGTGCAGGAAGGTATGATATTTTATATGCTGTTGGAAAGATACGTAGGAACAAGAACCCATTTTTTCCATTTGGATCAGAAGATTATGCAATCTTTGTTGTTGATATAATTTTTTATGATTGGAATGTAGTATTTACCTGAGGCATCATGAGTTGTTGTAACTATTTGGGTTTTAGTCATTGTATACTACACAGAGTTGATACTGTATAAACTAATTAAATAAACTACAAACAAGATAGCTCATCCTTCATAAGAGGAATGAGGAAGGAGAAAAGGTACTGTACCTGGCTTCAGGACCAAATATTTTTTTCAGGATTCATTTGCAACATCAAAGCACAGACCTAAGAAATATAATTAAATATAATTGGTTAAAGAAGGATTAGCAATGGAGCTGAAGGGAACAGATCTAAGGAAAACACAATCTGAAATCAGAGATCCTTGATGCTCGCTGAGCTTGGTTGTTGTTGTTGTTTTTTGCATTACTCAAACTAGAAAACATCATCAGTGTTTCAGTTCTGAGCTACAAATATTTATACTCCATTGGTATTATCTGAAATAATTTGTTTGGGAGACAGTGTGAAAATCATGCTGGTAGTTGGGGTAGTTGAGTTGCTATTTTGTCATGAAGTTCTACTCATGTTCTAGCCAAGCAGAATTGGATAGTTTAAGCACAATTTGACAAAACAGCTGCACAATTCAAGAATCCAAGAAACAAGAGGAAAAGCATGAGGCATTTGTTTCTGGCTATAAGGAATTAGAATAAAAGTTAGAGAGAAATAATGTAATTGAATAATGGCTTATTTGAATAGCTGAGATTATTTTGCTGGATTTATTTTCTAGGCTCATTGAATGCAACTTCAGCTTTACAATTTTTAAAGATTCTTTTTGTTAATTTTTTAAAATAACTTAATACTTTCTCCATTACTACTTTTTTATTCTTATCATTCCCATACAAATATATAAAATACATATTCCAGCATTTGTTCTCTTCAGTTTTCTCCCATATTTTTCATTCAATTCAACGCTAGAGATGCATTGTTAGCCATTTCCCCCCTTTCCTTACTATTTTTTTTCCAACTTTTTAATTTAATTTGCTTTTGTGTCAGCTTTAGCTTCTTTCACTTTATAATTTTTCATTAATACCAGTGTATATTCCCATGTTTCAGTAGCATTCTATAAAATAATTCTTTCATTCTTTTCCAGTGAGGGATTCTTTCATTATCTGGTTTTCAAAAATATGTGTTTTGAAATGTTAACATTATGGCCATGTGAATAAGATTGCATAAACTGTTAAGGTCACCAGCTTTATTGCCACCAGGTCATTTTGCCTTTAGTCTCTTAGGCATATGTCTGAGGATTTAGCTAGACTGCATCCATCCAGCTTGCTTACAAAATTTGCAGCATGTTGTCAATTTATGCCCATCTGTATAGGGCATTTGATATCAGCAACTGTTTTATATCTAAGCATTTCATTCAGTTGGAACCTTGATTGCATGATTGTGCTAACAGCATGGAAAACCTATAGAAGAGCTGGAACTTAACATTTGGATGACACTCTCCTGGCCTCATAATCAACCAATTTTGTCTGAAGTGGAGTGACAGAAAATATATAAGGATTATCTCAAATTCATTCCACATTCTATTCACATACAAGCAGACTCATCACCAAGAACAAAGTAGGTAAAAAAATAGAGAATACTTCTGAATCAATATAGGAAAGTTTTATGAATAGATAGTGCTGAAGACCTTTATGGACTAAATACCACAGCTTTTGATTGGATTCAACCAGGACAACTGGTTCCGATATAGCTTGGCATTTTTCAGCAGGTTTTTCATGGATAGCAGGTGTTAGATTAAGCTGTCTCTGAACTTAGCTGAGTACTCTTATACTTTCTTGCCATGATTTTTATTTTGGATGCCAGTATTCTCTGTGACTGATTAGAAGAATTTCTGTGGTTTTTGTTGAGGGTAAGGATATGAAGAATGAACCTGATTGTTGTTGCTGCATTATTAATGCTGGAGCATGGCAGTACACAGTCTAATTCAGGTGTTTCCTGTTCTTATTTCAATCTTTTTCCTCATCTAAAGATGGTTCCTGAAACAAAAAATAATTAATATTTGATATATGTTCTAGCAATCCCTTTTCATTGATTATTTATTTGTATGCATGTGTGTGTGTATGTGTGTGTGGAATCACCTTTTGTCCATTAGGAAAGAAAAAACTTAAAAATCATGCAACCAAACATTAACACAAATTTCAGGCTTGGGAGTATGCAATCAACAACTGCCTATACCTAATGTGCCATATTTCAGCGGCTAATATCTTGGTTTTAAATTATACCATGCTATCTACAGTATTGAAAGGTCTTCTATAGAAGGCAGGAAGGAGGAAGTATTCCTACTTGGTGTTCATTGATCTATTTTTTCACAACTGAAAAGTTCAAAGAAATCCTCCAGGAGTAATCAAGTCAAGTTATGAAGATACATTGAAGAGAACTCCGGAGAAACTGAAAGGAACAGCTATTTGATTCTATTATGAATCTTCATAATGAATCCATACAGACATACTGTATTCTGTGAGCTATATTGCAAATGGAAAGGGAAATAAAAAGCTATCTAAAGAACCAAAAAAAAAGAAAAGAAAAGAAAACTAATTTTGATGTGCTAATCAGACCGGAAAAGAGCAAAACTCCTGTGACAGCATGGATAGTTGATTTCTAAATGTTGGTTTCACTGGATATCATTATCATTTCTTCTTTGGGGTATTAAAGGAACAGAAAGCATAATAATTGTAATAAACATGTATAAAATCATTAGATGCTTAATGACAACACAGAACAAATACTGACAATGAACAGCATTAATGTTAAGTTTCACCCAGCAAATTTCCTTCTAAATAATATTGGGTATGAATTGCATTCAATGTTATAATGTTCCATGATGGAAAGATTGCATGTAAAGAGATTATTCCACATGTTTAACAAAAATATGTATTGTTCATTATCTGGAATTGCAGCAGGTGGCAAGACCTGACCAACCTTGCCTAAGCTTGAAAACTAAGCAGGGTCAGGTTTAGTATTTGGATAGAAAACCAATGAGAATTCAAGGGTTGTAGGCTAGAGAAAGAAGTTGAAAAAAAAAATCCCAGAAGAAGTCGGCAACAAATTGTTTCTGTGCTGTTGCCAGGAAAACTGCATGCGTCAATGTAATCACCAGGAGTCAAGTTCAATTTGAAGGCATCTTTACTTTTTATCAACAGTTGAAAAGTTACTATTATCCAGTTTTAATTACTTGCAGTTCATAGACTCTGGAAAACCTTTGTGTTGAACATATAAAATGTACATAAAAGAAGCTTGTCTATATATAAAAAATAGCTGTAACTGTACAAAAATTATAATTCTTAGATAAATAGAGTGTTAAGCCTGTGTTCCCCAACCAGGGTTAAGGAGTCTCACAGATGATAAATCACAGATGATAAATCAACAGTTCTCTCCCATTCCAGTAGGGAAAAACGCAGTCTTCAATTCATCCAGTAATGAGGGATCATCAAGCCAGAGAGAGAGCAAGCTGCCGTGCCTTGCTTCTTTTATGGTGCTTTTACAACCACTCCCTAAATTACATTCTTACAGTTAAAGTTACAGACACTTTAACTAACAAACCATGATAACATATTTATTATTTTACCTAAACCAGTTAGGATAAACAATGTTATCCCTAACATTCTCCCCTTTTAGGTAATAATAATACTATTACTATTTACATCTTTAAATCATATTTGTTACAACTCTCTTTAAACTTAATTACTCCTTGAGCTTTTGTAAATTGGTCTGCAATGTTTTCTTCCGTCATGCAATATTCCAATTTAATTAGCCCATTTTTTTTACAGATTCTCTAACATTTAAATATCTTAAATCAGTATGCTTTGATCTATTTTTTACAGCAATATTAGTAGCTAATTTTATGGCTTCCTGGTTGTCCTCGTACACAATAATGGAATCTTTAACAGTTATACCCATGTCTAATAATAACTGTTTGTACAAAATTAAGTCAGTGCAAAGTAATGACAGACATGAAAATTCCATCGTGGACAAGCTGATATGCTGTTGTCTGATTGACCTCCACCCTATTAGTGTCTTACCAAATAATATAGCCATCCCAGAAGTTGATTTTCTAGTGTTTAAGTCAGTTGCAAAACTTGCATCTGCATAGGCACTAAGACTCAAATCACCCTTTGGTTCTATATACAATGCATGGTTCATTGTTCCTTTAAGATATCTTAAAACTCTCTTTCATGATTGCCAATGACATTGATGTGGATCTGAATTAAAACGAGCCAGCTGATTAACACTATAAGCTATATCTGGCCTTGACCAATTGCATATATATGATAAGCTACCAATCAAAGATCGATATATAGACTTATCAAATTTGGGACTTTGATCATTAGTTTGGCAAACTTCCTGACTCATTGGAGTCTTTGCCGGTTTACAAATTTCCATTTTGTACGTTTTAATTAATTGGCAAATATTATCTTCTTGAGATATCTTAAATCAATTTTTTGTTTTGTTAATTGTCAATCCTAGATACCTTTTAATTTCACCTAAATGCTTTAATTTTACCTTTTTGGCTAATAATGATATAATCTCATTAGCTTCATTATTAGTCTTAGTTATCAAAGCAATATCATCTGTAAATAATAACAATAATGACAACATTCCATTATTTTCTCTTTTGTTCTTCGTGGACTTCTTCTTTAATTGGACTCTTCTTATAACTAGTCTGTTCTTTCTGCCTTTTGTAGGGTTCAATAATTACTTCATTATTTAAATCTTGCTCTAATCTATTCCATCCTACATGTTCTAGGAATTTTGCACTAGCACTGGTGTAAACTCTAGATGTACCTGGTTCCCAGAATCTATAAGATCTGTGATTAGATTCATATCCTACAAAAAATAATCTTTTAGCTCTATGCTGTCCTTTTTGTCTGAGTTGTGTAGGGATATGCACCCATGCTGGTGCTCCAAATGTGTGCATGTAACTTAAATCAGGTTTTGTACCATGCCACAGTGTGAATGGTAATTCACCTGTTGTTGAATTAACAACATTATTTAATATATGATTACCACACATTGTTGCTTCTCCCCATAAATTGTCAGGTAATCCTGAATCAGACAGCATAGTACGTGCCATTGATTGTAGTGCTTGGCCTCGTCTCTCTATAAAGGCATTATGTTGTGGCCTATATGGTGCAGACTTTTTATGTTGAATACCTAACATTCTAAGTCTATTCTGGAATTTATTATTTGTAAATTCCGCACCATTATCTGTTATAAGAGTTACGAATTTCTTTTTAGTTTTTCTTTCTGCAAATTTAATCCAATTAAAGAGATTTAGATACGTTTCAGTTTTGCTCTTCATTAAATAGCAAAACCCATATCGAGAATAGTGGTCCATTATACTTAATAGGTATCGAGCTCCTCCTACACTTGGTTTTTTGGACCTATTAAATTGGCAAATACTACTTCTAAAGGCTCTTTGGTAGTAAATCTATCAACTCTATTAGCTGGTATGACCTTGTTTTTGCTTTGATTACAAGCAAAACATTGCAAATACTTATTACAAGGTTTCAAACTTATTCCTTTAGACAGTTGAACAGTTCTCTTAAGCATTTTAAAATTTAAATGCCCTAGCCATCGGTGTAACAAGTGAATACATTCATCATGAGGTTTCTTATTATCATAAACCATGTTAGCCACCTCTAAACCATTATCATTTAACACATATAATTCACCTCTTAAAGATGCAGTAATTTTCTTATCTTCTTTTTCAATTATGCAGTTATCTCCCTTAAAGATAACTACATATCCTAGTTTAACCAAAATTCTAACTGAAATTAAATTAAACTTAAGTTATGGTATATATAACATTTTTACATTCTCTTTGATGAAAGAACAATATGCTATACCTTGACCTTTAGCTTTCAGTTTCCAGCCATTAGCTAACGATATCTGCTTTGTACTCTTGGACATTTTAATAAAATTTTTGTTATCATTTGTTATGCAGTGGGATGCTCCACTGTCAACCACCCATAAATTAGTTTTTACAGCTCCGTTAATATACATGGCTAACTTTAAATTTTTATTTATCTTTTGATGACTTTTAGTATTCTGGCCAGTGTTCTGGCACTTTGCTTTTTTACAAAATCTTGCCAAATGTCCTCTTCCTCCACAATTAAAACACTTTTTAATTGCGTATGCAGTAGGAGATTCATTATCTTCTTTTTGAGGTTGCTCCCTCCTTAACTGATCTCTTTCAAGTCTTCTTCTGGCCTCTTCAATCAATCTGCCAGTTATATCAGTTAAAGTTAGACTTTCCTTAGGCAAAATTTCAAGGGAAGTGATGTAGTTATCATAACTTACGTCTAGTGATGATAGAATTATGTAGACTTGGTGTAGTTCAGAGAAAATAAGCTCTTTCTCGTGTAGTTCTTGAAAAATGTTTTTCTTTTTTCTTTTGAAAAAGATTTTATTAATTTTCTACAAACAAACAAGACAAACAAAACATAAAAACATCAACTCTTATATGTACATCCAGAGTGTCAGTTGGTTCATCATTTTTGTGCATTCATTCTGTAGTCTCAATTACAATTATGTTACATAACAACTCATATTGTCAATCCAAACTTATATATCCTAATATCACTAAAAAAAGAAGTTTTTGACTATATTTTTAATCATTCATGCTTTATGAGCTAACAATACTTTAAACCAGTTTATTCTATAACAAATCATATAATCGTATCAAATCAATCCTAAAAAACCCTTCATAAATATAATGTCAAATAACAAAATAATAGAAAAATAGAAAAATAAAGATATTCCTTACTGTCTAGCATTCTAAATATTCTATTATCGTATTTTATCATCTAGCCATTGATAAAAAAGATCCCAAATTTCATAAAATTGCTTATCCTCTTGCTCTCTAATTTCAAATGTCAATCTACTCATCTCAGCACATTCCAATATTTTCTTAATAATTTCTTCCTGTCATGGTATTTTCTCATTTTTCCAATTTTTAGCAAATACAATCCTAGCCGCTGTTAATACATTTACAATCAGGTACTTCAAATCTTTACTATATATATCAGGTAAAATTCCCAATAAGAAAATCTCTGGTTTTAAGTCTATGTGTTTCTTTGTCATTTTTTCCAACCACATGCGAATTATAGTCCAAGAAAAATGTTTTTCATAGAATTCAAATGACTCAGCATATCACCATTCGTTGGGAGATGCGTCCTGAAAAGCTTCCATGTTAGATTTATGTGAGCACCAACGTTATCTCGAACATAAATCCTCTTCAGCTTCTGCCAACACCCAACAGCTGTTTGCTCTCTGCAGATATGAACAAGTTGCTGGTCAGACAGTGTTAGTCCTATTATGCAAAGAGCTTGTTCATTCTTCAGTTTAAAGTCTTCTATCTTTTGTCTATCTTCCTCAATCTCTGGATCCCATTCCTCTATGTTTGGTGGGTTTTCAATTATGTTCCACAGACCTTCTCTTCGTAGAAGTAGACTACATTTTATAGACCATGATACATAGTTTGTTCCATCCAACCTGGATATAAGGGACAAACTTTGTAGATTGACTTGTGCCATGTTTTCTTATATGGATATAAAACTATAATTAATAAAACACAGCTGTCTGTTTACTGTAACGTGTAACAACACAAACTCTCACTTTTTACATAAATCTGTTTTATCCTAGTTAAACTGACTTTGCAGCCTCTGGGCCCATAACCAGTGTTAAGCCTGGGTTCCCCAACCAGGGTTAAGGAGACAAGCTAAACAGAATGTGCAGCATTAGTCAGATAGGCATACAGATAAATGTGTCAGATAAGTTTGTATGTTAGTTAACATACAGTAAAAATAACAGATACGCTTGTGCTATCAAAAATATAGTTTATTCCATTCAGATTTATAGCATAGTCGAAATAACAGTCCATTAGTCATGTATCGTTTTAGTCAGTCCATTCAAGGATATTCAATTAGCAAAATCCATGTAGAATATCCAATGTCAGTTCACTTACAAATAAATCAGTCCTTTCTCTCTCCCTTTCCAGTAGGAGAAAAACGCAGTCTTCAAACCATCCAGTAATTAGGGATCATCAAGCCAGAGAGAGCAAGCTGCCGTGCCTTGCTTCTTTTATGGTGCTTTTACAACCACTCCCTTAATTACATTCTTACAGTTAAAGTTACAGACACTTTAACTAACAAACCATGATAACATATTTATTATTTTACCTAAACCAGTTAGGGTAAACAATGTTATCCCTAACATAGATAATAAATTAATTACATTAATTTAACTTCATAGTTAAGGTAAATGAAATCATGTTTTTATTCTAAATTCACCCAGTATATATTTTCATGTCCATAAAGCTTATATACAGAAAAGAACAATCTGCTATTGGTCCAATATATAGCACAATACATTGTTTAAATGTAAAAACTCCATAGGTCCACAAGGAAAAATAACTCTATCCTCTATAAATTGGACTAATTCCTATGAAAATCACAAATTGTCCAAGTTACTTCTATATCCTATGGTAAAATTTTATTTGCTTGTTCTGAATAATTTATGAATAGATCCATTAATATGCTCTTTTATTGTAATTTCATTGAAATTTAACAAAACCCTTGTTCACTTTGAAGCTTAAACATTTGCTTTTGAAATTAAATGCTTAGTGCTCTTTATACACCTGCATTCCTTCATCTGCAAGAAATATTTTTATAAGGCATAGTCACAGTTATACTTCTGCTGGATGTTACAAATATAAGTAGAAGAAATATTAAGATCAGGCTTTAATATGGTCAAATGAATTTGTGGTCATTACTTTCAAAGGAATGAGCAAAACAAAATTTTATAAATTTCTGTCTAACTTTAAAACATTCTGTTTTATCACATTGCCAATAATGTTCATATTTGATTTTTTTTATTGATATGGATATTGTTATTTAAGAAAGTTAAGATGCTTAAGAGAAAATGATATAGAGATATTCACTATGGATTAATTTCCTTAACAAATTAATCATGCATGGTCACTTAGAAATGAATTCAAATGAATCAGTCTTAATACAGTATACATAGTGTATTATAGTTTATGTATAACCCATGTTGTTTTTAGCAATATCATAGTTCATGCAAGTTATTGTCATAGACTTTTACTACCAATATTTGGCACTGTAGACTTGCGTATGCTACTGTAAATGTTTGCAGCTATTTGTGGTTAACTGGGCTGCTGTGTTTTTGTGACTGTCTTAAAAGCGAGAAACCTGAAGCATTAACTTGGTTTTTTTTTTCTGAAGTATGGTCATCCATTGGGAAAATATGTCTGAGGCCAATGAGGTATGAAACTTGCTTTCATAGCTGACAAGCCTGCAGCCAAGCACTCACTTTCCTTTTGTATCAGCCAACCGCTGTCCTAGTTTGATTCAATCCAACCTGATAATACAATATTTGTGATAATTAAAATAATGGCAGTTAAACAAAGCAGGTTATGTCTATCTTGTTCATAAAATTATCTTTCAGAAGGTTAACAGGATTAAATTAATGATTTTGAATCTTTGGTTCCCTGGCAACTGAATAAATATCTCCATTTTAATACCAGTCTATATCAAAATTCCTGTTGAATAGACTGTTCTGTAATATATTAATGACGCAGAACTAAAAATAAAAGGAAATCCAGGTATGGTGGTGGGGAAAGCACATTATCTCCTCTTAACTACTATCTAGGAGTGAAGTGATTCAAGGAATTTAATCACTCTAAACCCATTTTCAAACATTTTTGAAATGTCAAGAAAACAATTATTTACTTTTACATATCCCCAGAGTAGAATATTGGGATGTTCCTTATAGGTTGTTTAAATGCAGCCTGGTGTTTTTATTCATGCTAGAAGTTAACCCTGAAAAAAATATTTACTGGCTTAACTGAACAGTACTTAAAGCAAATATTAAAACAGTCTCAAATGTATTGCAAGCTCACGTATTTAATAAGATCTCATTGAGTTAAAGTAAAATGTTAAAGTAAAATGCTTCCTGTAAACCTATATCCACTTTTTCTTCACTGTCCAAAGTATCAATTATAAAGCAGGCAGTTGGAAGTAGGTTGGTAATAGAAAGAAGATCAAACATTTATTACTACTTATAGAAATATGAAAAAGGGGCCATTTCTATATCACTAACATTCTTGCAAACAAATACATAATCATAGAGCTCTGTGATTGGGCTTTCATTTATATTTAAGACAATGTTGCCCTCGTCAGCTCAAAATAATGTAGTTTAAAATGGGAAGTACATTTGCTAAGATATAGAGGAAGATTTTTAATTATTATTATTTTTTTCTAAGAGTGGAAATAACTAAAATTCAGGGATTCCTCACTCACTTTCAAGCTATCCCATCTATAATCAAAGACAAAGTATCATCCAGGCCAGAGCTACCCAAAACCCAGAGCCATTCTATCTTGCCAGGTGCTGCATCTTGCAGAAGTCTTCACTCCGGTCCACTCTTTGAGGAGGAGCAGGAGCTTTCCCTGATTGGCTGATTTCGTTTGACAGCTGATTATAAAAGGAGCTGTCAAATGGAATCAGCTGTCTCTGTCAGCTGGCTGCCTTGTTAGCTTACCGCAAACTGCGGCTGCTTTACTTTGTTTCAATAAAAGTTGTTAGCTTTCACTCTCACCTCTGCCTCTTCATTCCTGCATGCCAATTACAAAACCAGGGTTGAGTTGAAACTATTTCTTCTACATCCAGACACTTGAAGCATCCAGGCACTCACCCAGTATTGCCACATCAGCACCTATCTGGTGGGGATGAAGTTATACAATCGGGACACATACAATTGGACAATACCTGACCCTATACCAATGGATGATCTCCCCCAGTACATTTTTTGTGTAATTTTTCATGTAAATTTTCAAAAGGAAAGGTGAAGGGCTTAAACCCTGATGCACCCTACATTGCATGACCCTAGGACTCTACATTAACAGACCAGGAGGAACATGGGTCCAGAACCCATGTGGTTCTTGTATACTTTCTCAAAAGCAGCTTATTCAAGAACGTCTCAGAAATTAGGGCTAGCCTATCATTTCTGAAGGGTCTGACCAGCCAGAATCCAGTTAAACAGATGCTGGTCATCATCCTCACAACTTCTCTGCAAGAGTTCTCCCAGATTCTCCTTCTTTAAGAAAAATCTGGTTACCCAAATAGAACAGCTAGTCAACTACCTGAATGTACAAATGTGCAGGTCCCGTTACTTTTATCATCACAAAATAAGTCTTAATATAGGCTTTCATCTCTACCAGATATCAGTCACCCACAATCTTGGTACTTTTCATGTCACTACCTTTCTCTGATCCACTCAGAAAACCATGGGGCTTTATGAAATCCATGTACACAGACAATCAATATATGTAGGATTCAAGACCTGTCACCTGGTCATTCCAAGCTGTGATAAGACCCTGTGATGACCCACTGAATTATGAAACAGAGTTTTTGGGAAAATCGCAAACTCTCTCAGAAATAACACCAGGCCCATCTGGGGTCTGGGCTGTGAAGATCAACTAGGTTCCGCTTCCCTGTGGCAGGCAGTGACTATAAAGAACTCTAGAGCCAAGATAGAGGATAGATACCTCAGGTCCATGGTAGAAGACCAATGTCCCCCAAAGCCAGATCACTGTCACCACTGTTCAAAGGCAAACATCAGATATAATGTGTGATGTAACCTTATGTATTGCTATCGCTATTATCGGCCAATATGTATCACTAGCACTATTATCAGTCAATTAGAAGTGCAGGATTAGAACCCTGCTTTTTCTTAAGGTTGTAAAAACTTTATTAAATGCCTTTATTATTTCATAACATAAAGGATAATTCAAGAACAATAAATGCAAAAGTAAGAGGAAGATTGTTTCTTAGATATGCTGTGACAGTGTGGTCACAGGCATATCTAAGAACTCACTAGTAGCAAAATTTTGGAAGTGCATTGTGACTTTATATACATCAGGGTGTTTGCAGACCACATATTTTTCCATTTTTAGTAGATTATTGAGAAATGTATAAATATGAAAAAAAGATTATGGGATATTTTGTGTGATTGTGGAATTAAAGGTTGATCAATGAATATGAAAAAATATAGTATAAGTAAAGCAGATATAATAATAAAATAAATGCTTGGTGAATGGTCCAGCAATAAGCAATTGTTTTCTCCAAAAGCAGATGTCTGGTCCTTTGTTTTATGACATAAATTTTCCCCTTCATTCTATTTTAAGTAACTGTAAAGAGCTGAACATTTTTCGTAAACGTAACTGTGATTCTCATTAATGACATCTCATTGTCCAGAAATGATAAACAGGCTTTCCTTTTATATTTTTTATCATAGCACTGCTAATTTGTCCTTTTCACAGCTCTTTTTGTATTTAATATTTTACGGGGGGGGGAGTCATTCACCCCCAGGAATAACAGAAATAGATTTGTTTTGGTTCCTCCATGAAAACAAAATAAATGCTAAGTAGGTAATTTGTTTTCATATACTCAGTTTTTAAAAAGTTGGCCTTCTCTACTTTGTCCCATTTAGACAAATGTGTGTTTTTGTGTGTGGTATGTAATTTACAATAAAATGTAACCAACTACATAAAACTTAAACCAAAAATGTCAGTAGATACAGTTAGTAGATTTATTTTGCATGTACTACAAATGTCATAACTTACAACAGGGGTTGCCAACCTTTTGTACCTCAGGGACCACCAAACTCATAATTTTAAATCCTGTGGACCACTAATATGAATTTTGATTGACAGTGGCTTGCTGACATTTTCCCAGATCTCTGCAGAAAGCAGAAGAGACCCTGGGAAAATCCCCAAAAAAAGTCTGCAGGAAAATTCCCCACCCTGTTTTCCTACTGATCGATCATTCTTTATTTGGGATCACAGGATAATGTCTCCAGCTACATTTTCAGGGGGAGAGAGAGAAAGAGAGAGAGAGAGAGAAAGAGAGAGAGAGAGAGAGAGAACTTTTGGCTTCATGCAATGAAAGCAGCAGAAGCAGCAGAAGTCTTTCTTTCTCTCCCCCAAACTCTGCCAGAAATGAATCTTTGTGAGACTTGTTGTGCTGGCGCAGCTTCTTGGAGCAGGATGCCTTGCAGGGTCCCAAAGACTCATTTCTGACAGAGTTTGGGGGAAAGAAAGAAAGGCTTTTGTTGCTTTCCTTGCATGCAGCCAAAAGCAGAAGAAGAAAGAAGCATAAAAAAGCAGCCCAGTAGCCAGGCAAAATGCATGGAGTGTGTGGGGCAAGTTCCCCCCCTCCACCCTTTCCTCCTTCCCTCACTACCTTGTGTTGTTCGTAATGCAAGTGATGCAAGCCTTGTGTTCCTGCAGCTATGTGGTGGCGCAGCCTTGTGTTCCCATGCAGCCTGAATTAATTGCTTTGGGGGATGCTTTGGGGGTGACACTTCTCTGGGAAACACCAAAATTTTCTCACAGATCACCAGTGGTCCCCAGCCACTTCCCTAAAATAGACAACCCCCCGCCCCTGGATTTCAATAGAAATTTGTTTCATAATAGAAATGTATTTATATGTTGCTACCATGCAACAAAAACAATTAGATGTATTTATTTTTTGTTGTTGCAACATTTTTACTACAAGTCACTTCTTATACAATACCTAACTTGCTGGATTTTTATGGTTCTGAATTACATGTTTACCATGAACCTTAAAAGATGGTTGATGGTGAAAGAAATGGTTGTCAAAAACCAGGGGTATGAAACACATTTCAGCATGGCTGCATCATATGACATATTGGGACATTTTCCCTGTTCACTAAACTGGGCATGGGCATGGGCATGGCCAGCACGTAATGCATCCAGTCTGGGAGTTTGACAGCCTTGTCATAAACCATTAAGAACTGTGTAGATGAAGTGCGTGGAGTAAGAGTTCTAAGTGAGAGATCACATGGCTGGAACAATAATGAAATTACACACATACACACACACACCTCTGTGTGTGTGTGTGTGTGTGTGTGTGTTATAGAAGATAAGCAAGCATCTTGATAAGGGAAATTATCTTTCCATACTTATGACAGAAATGCCCAGCAGGCTAGAAAAACATTTGGAGGATGATAACATTTTGAGTGCTGTTTATGCAGTTTGAATAAACTTCATAATGACAACCACCTGTTCTGGGGAAGGAGCAGGCATTTTTTTTGGCTGAGCATCTTTAATTGGAAGCCTTATACACTTTTCAAAATCTTATTCACAGCATCCAGAATTACAAAAATACTTTACACATTCATAGGGCTCCAAATCCTATTGTGTTTCTACATTAATGCATAGCTTGGCTTATCATGCATTTAATTACTCCACAATAAACTGCACTAAAAATATTAAAACATCTATTTTTTCTTGTTTTTTTCATTATTGTCAGAATGATGTTCTCTTTGGAAAACTAACAGTAAATAATTGAAAATTAAATTCCAACAAAGGGAATCATGGTTTGCAAATTTACCTCCTACTGAAAATAATATCAAAGGGCCCATTGGAGCTTATATAGTTGGGTTTCACCCAGGGTTTTCAAATATGTGTATTAAATAACATTTTAAATACAAATAGACATATAAAATCATTTGTAGAGGAGGACCAATGATACTGCTTAAACAATACCAGCTGCATAACTAGTTATGATGGCAACACATTATTTAAAAGGGAAAAAAAAATCAGGAATTGTGAAAATGAACTTTAAATGAGGTAAAACTCATGAACAGATGGAACAACAGATAATTAAGAAATAAAGTTCAAGCAGGTCTAGCAGTACAAATTAGGAAAAATATTAGGACATTCTAATTAAGTTACACATATATAAAATATTTCTAGTACTGACTGAAACCTTCAGAAGCCCTACCTACATTATTTGTTGATCATGAAGATTTTTGGCACACAATTTATGCTTTTGCTCCTCAGCAATGGCTGAACTGATAAAAATAAACTGCATTTTCAAATATTTGATAGCATCTGAAGGAGTGTATATATTCCCTGAATACTAAAACAAGGAGCACTAAACAATATTAGATTGTTAGCAGTCTATTTTGGAAATAAGCAGCTGTTCTTTACGTCACTTTTTTGTATTGAATGGTATGATACACTACTTTTCCTCATTTGATACTCATAGTAGCTTCCCTGCATCGTAGTGTAAAAACATTTAATCAGATGCTTTAATTAGATAAAACTGAATAGGAAAAATCTGAAATTTATATTTCAGCAAAAATATTACAGTATTTTGTTTGTATTATTGTGCCAAAATTGGACTCACTATTATTGGACTCACAAAATAAATATTGGTTACTTGTTCTTTATTGTTGTTGGAGGAACATGTTGAGACAAATCTGCGTTGAAATTATAATAATTTAAGTTCAATTTATGCTGTAATGCTGTTGCAAATTGGTATTAATGACAAAACAAATATGTCAACTTGATAAGATAAGAGTGAGACAATTTGTTGCTACTAACTGCATGCATGCATTCATGCCTGTCATTTTTTCTGTCCTCCTCTGCATACAAATTAAAGTTTTATTTAAAGTTTATTAGTATTCTAGAGAGCAGGGTCCCTTTGCATGATAAAGTTCCTGACTCTTTTCCTCCTGTTTCAACCCCACAAAACCTCATGACTAATGACTGGTTACAATAATTACATTTTAAATTGCTGTCAGCCATGAATCTATATGCCTAATGCTGCAGTAACCTTCATTTTAAATTCTCTCAGAGCATCCTCAGTAACATCTTAGCTTCTATTAGACCAGTAAAAACTTTTTCATAATTTAGATATGTTTGCCCATACTCTTATGTTTTCATTGAACATACTTTTTTCCCAACAAATTTACCTCCCCTATTGAGTCTGAACTCAATAGAATTCCAACTAAATCAAAATAGAGATATGTCTACTACTGCAGACTGAAAAAATGGCTAGTAGAAAAAGAACGTTCTCAGTAACATTCTTCTGACTCGAATGGTAATAGTATCAGGATAAACTTTTTTCTCCAACCCAAATTATACTTCTGCTGATTGTCATTTTTAATATTTCTGTTTGGAAATGTGTTTAATCTTATATTTATTAAAATGAATTATTGTAAACTAAGATTATTGCTTAAAAACTGGACAGACCCCAACCTTTCTGGCTGTGTGGACCAGCAGTGGGGCCAGCAGTGGCGGAGAATAACACAAGCTCACCACTTATGAAAATGGAATTTTACATGCTCATTCACCACTTTCCTGATACCAGAGATAGCTAAACCAGCCTCAAGTGAGCTATTTTTAAAAAATGTGAACTATTGCTGAAATTATTTTACTATTTAAGAGATGCCACAGAATAGAAATTTATAATGTCACTAAAAAAAATCCTGTTTTTATTGTCCTGTCAATTTCTTTCGAATTTGAAGAAGGCAAACTGTTTTTTGAAATCTATTTCAAAATCAGAATTATTCTTATTCAGATTGGAAAAGTATGACCAGCAAAACCACCCATCCATTCATCTATCCATCCCAAAATACTATTAATAGCTATTCATGTATTAGCAGGCAGAAGAAGGATTTCTGTCCAAATAATGACTCTTATCCAAAATGTAACATGATCTAAATAGAAATGATATGGAGCACAGTCCAATATACTGTAAAGTGCAAAATCAGGGGCTTATAGTCCCTGTCTGTCTGTCTATCTATCTATCTATCTATCTATCTATCTATCTATCTATCTATCTATCTATCTTATATAAAGAATGATATTTATATTAAAAGAATAGTCTTATAAATATGATTAAAAATAATTTTGAGGGAATTTATCTTTTACAATCTCAAAGTCACAGTACAATAGAAAATCATGGAAAAGAAGAAATCATGTAACGAATTGTATATGGTGTTCGTATTTTGGAATGTTTTAGTTCACATAAAGCAATTTCTTCAGAAATGACATTGGCACACACTATATAGATACATAAAATTGTGTCTACTGTCCCTGTCCTATTGTCCCCAATTATTCATAGCCATTTCCTGTATTTATACTTATTTTTATTATCTTGTAAGCTATTGACAAATAAATAAATAAATAAGTATAGTAATACAGGCAACTAAAATATTTAACAGAGAGCTAAAAAGAAAGTTTATAGATTTATTTTGCTTAACTTTATTTTGCAGTGTTTTGTTGCTCAGTTAAAATGCATTCCTAATATTCCTTGCAACAAAATTTGAAGATGTTTTATATGAATGTTTACTATAGATTATAGATACAGCAAGAGTTAGTTGTCTTTATTTTTCTTGATTGTTTTCTTTCATTGCAACATTACTTTTTATGCCAATAGTATATTTATAAGTTATTTAAACTTATACAGGTAAGTTGTATAGGTAAGATTACTTGTAGATCTTGTTTTACAGTAATAAAGAAATCCTTTGTTTTACTTCTTTGGTAGAATTCTCATACCATAATATTGGAGAGGAGTAATAAAAATATTTATCTATTCCAACTTTGTAAGCATTCAAGCATGAAAATTCAAAAGCAGTTAACTGAACACATTACTGTATAGTTTATCCTGACTCACATTGTCTATAAAATAAGCATGATAAAGGCCACCTGCTTCTTTTAAATCATGTGCCAAATTATCTATGATAAGAACATGGATTTCAACACCCATTTGAAGTAAATATGAGATGAATGGTATGGTAGCCTAGAGATGGAGCTCTTGCCTCACAATCAGGAGGCTGTGAGTTTGATCCTAGGTAGAAGAAGATATTTTTTTCTCTGGGCACAGTAAGAATATATGTGCTGGGGGGGAAAAACTATATTGGTGCCAGGAAAAGCATCTAGCCAGTAAACAGTTCCATACAGTTGCCCAGACTCCATCCCACAAGGGATTATGGAATTGTTAAAAGAGGATGGTGATGATTTGAAGTAAATATGGGATATAAATCCACACTGATAATACATTCTGAGTAAGCATTTTCATTGTAATGAAAAATGGAGCATTGACATACTTTTGTAAACACATTGTGGCATTTTGACATTGTTCCATCATATATCTTGTTCCAGCAATATATGTTGAAGATTATTCCCTACTGATACTTCTAAAATCAACATCTTTATTCAGTGCACCAGTCAGCTCTCTACAGTATATGTTGTTGATCTCAAGGTGGTAGCTTTAACTACTATTACCAATTGTGTGTGTGTATGTGTGTGTGTGTGGTATTCAGCTTTGTCTGAGTATTTTCCCACATCATTGTAGTTGTGCTTTTAAAGTTGTAGCAACGTGTTGGCAGAATCTCATCTGCCATCATCAGGCTTCTGGAAGAGAGCCTGAGTCTGTCACATAAAATTTGCTAGCACTAAATAATAGAAGCTTCGGCTCTGCTTAAAAGCAGAACTGAAGATCTAAAGACTAGCTAGAAAGCAAGAAATGCAATGATTTCCTGTTTTCTGGCTAATCTAATTTTTCTGGCATAGCAGAACAGCTGATGGTTGGGCAAAAAAAGGAAAAATAACAACTTAGCAGGCAAGTTTGGCAGGTAAGGAATGAGTGGGCCGAGAGGGTTCCCGTGGGCCATGTGGGCGGTGCAGCTTTGTGTTCCCACACAGCCTGGATAAATTGCTTTGGGGGGGTGCTCTGGGGGTGCCATTTCTCTGCAGACCACCAAAATTTTCTCATGGACCACCAGTGGGCCGTGGACCACCAGTTGGCAACTGCTGATCTAGATACGTATGAAGATTCTCAGTCATCCAGGTCATGGTTGTCCCAACAGTGCTTTGGGACAACCATGATCTAAATGACTGAGAATCTCCATAGACATTTAGCTAAGCACTTTGAGATGAACACCCTTCGAATGGTGCAGGAGTATGAACAGAACCAGAAAGCCCTATCAAACCCTGCACCAGTTAACAGCGGTGTTCCCCAAGGCAGCATTCTAGGACCCACACTCTTTATACTTTACATAAATTACCTTTGCGATCACCTTATAAGCAACTGCGTCCTTTTTGCCAACAAACTAAAACTATTCAACACCACCGATAATGCTATCGTTGTTCAAAGGGCCCTTGATTATGTGTCTGAATAGTCAAACTATTGGCAACTCCAAATCTTAACCAACAAATGCTCTGTCCTACACATTGGTAAAAAAAAAAATCAGCACACCAAATACAAACTAGGTGGATATGACCTCATTGACGACTCTCACTCTGTCAAGGACCTTGGAGTACTCATATCAAATTACCTAAGCACCAGGACCCACTGCAACACCATTTCCAAAAAGGAATGAAGAGTTGTAAATCTAATCTTATGAAGCTTCTCCTCCGGTAATATTGAATTGCTAACTAAGTCATACAAAACCTTTGTTAGACCAATGCTTGCATACAGCTCATCTGTCTAAAATCTGCACTGTATATCAGACATTAATACAATTGAGCAAGTACAGAAGTATTTCACGAGAAGAGTACTATACTCCTCTGCTCGCAACAGAATACCCTATACCACCAGACTTGAAATTTTGGGCTTGAACAACCTAGAACTACGTAGCCTACAGTTAGACTGAAGTATAATACACAAAATTATCTGCTATAATGTCCTATCAGTCAATGACTGCTTCAGATTCAACCTCAACAATACAAGAGCACACAACAGATACAAACTCAATGTAAACTGCTCCAAACTTGATTGCAGCAAGTACGACTTCAGCAACAGAGTGGTCAATGCCTGGAATGTACTACCTGACTCTGTTGTTACATCCTCAAACCCCCACTCCTTTAACCTTGAACTATCTACTATTGACCTCACCCCATTCCTAAGACGTCTGTAAGGGGCGTGCATAAGAGCACAATCATGTCTACAGTCCCTGTCCTATTGTCCCCATTTATTCGTACCTATTTCCTGTATTCATACTCATGTTTCTTCTTATACCTATTATCTTGTAAGCAATTGACAAATAAAATAAATAAATAAAATAAAGTCCAGCTGCTTCTTGAAAAAGCACTTTGGGGACTAGTCTAGATTTATGTATTTATGTATATTTATGTATAAATCTAATTTATTATGCTATACCTCTGTTTTTGTTTTTTACCTATTTAAAGAAGTAGAGTGGTATATTAATTAGGGTGTTGGATGGGGAATAGGAACCTGATGTTCAGCTACATCCTCAGCTATTAATGCTCACTCTTTGCCATACCAAACTATCTTGCAGAATTGTTATAATGGGCAAAAGTGAAGAAAATACTACAATGTGTACCACTTTGAACTCCTGAAGGTAATAGATATTGTAGATTTGTAAATATAACATATCAAATTACATAAAGAAATAAATCATTCATGTATTCCTGTAATTAGTTTCATATGTTTACTTTCTGTAGTAATAAAAAAACAACTCTGCCTTTTTTTTAAAAAACCTGAATCTATCTTATAGGCATGCATAGAATGTTCATATATATTTGTCATGTGACAAACTGAAAAATTAGTAATGGATAAAATGAATATTTATATATTGTTTCCCACTGTGTAACCGTTTAGCACTTCAGGTTTATACATTTTATTGATCCACCTTCCAGATTCAATAAATGTCACAAATATGTTGTATTTATTTCACAAAAAAGTTACATGTATTTTATTAATATACTGAAACATCTTGCATCCACAAGCAATAGATTTAGGAAAACAAGTGTAACTTTTTCTAGTAAGTTACTTCTAGTTAACTTCTAGTTGTAGAAGGTCCTGATTAATTTTCTTTAAAAATAAAAAAATTGCATATAGCTATTTTATTTCAGTAGACAATATAAAATGTTTTGTTCTTTCAAAAAATTCTGCTGTATTCCAAGATTACGGTCATATTTATTTTGTGTATATTATTGATACTTTTGATGACTGAACAAATACTGTATTGATCAGTATCATTCTTCTGAGCATGACAGCAGGAAACAGGAAATAAATATATTTATCTTTCATACAGATGCATCATGGATGTTTTTTTTTTTCCGTCATTTAATCTGATAGTAGGAAGTCTTATGCACATTGCTTGATAACATTTGCTTTGTGGATTCTGATTGGAATTCTTTATACTGGAAACTTTGTTTAGTGTTTGCTTCTATATAGTAAGAGCCTTATGTTGTACCAATTATAAATATAATAATTGCAAACTTTATTACTAGAATAGCTACTTACAACTGTAGTTCTAAATAAAACTACTGGAACTCAAGATGCTTTCTTAGGTCACCACCTTTGTTCATCTTTAGTGTATATTATGATCATTGCATTTGGTATTTCAGGATGATGTTTTTCCCATTCTGTGGTTCTTGATCTTATTTCTATTGACACGGAGCAAAAATTCTTATTGGAATTGGCAAGTATGTTCAAAAAATGCTTGCCAATACTCTATATTTAGTAGAAAATTTAAAGTTCTGTTAAATTCAACATGGTTTGCAATTAGGCTTTAACTTAATGAGTTTCATGTCAGGTGGGTTATGGTTAAAGAAGCCCATTTTGCACTCATAAAAATTCATCATCTCTTCCTACTCAAAAGTCAAAAGACACCTATCAATATATCTACCTAACAACTTTTCCCATAAGCTAGCTCTATTTATCAGTTCAGAGGCAGAAGAAATATCAACAAATGATATATAAAGATTCCTGGACAGCTTTGTATTTCAAGTCATGCATAAAAGAAAACATGTCCGATTCTCAATACCTTTGTTTGTTGCAAACCACATACTGGCTCCAATATGGGCATTTAAATCCTTAGATCAAATATGTATTAGGATGGTAATGTCTGCTACAGTTCCAGTCTCTAACTTCATCCCCATCTCCCAAAACTGAACAATTACTTGGAGGGTGGGGGGTATGCATTTTCACACAATCCAATTTGCATGCTTTCCTATTTGGCTCTCAAGCCAGAATGTTTTTGTATTATGCTATATATACTTGTTGTAGTTTGCTGGAGGCCTGCAGAGCTGGAAGAAGAGTCGCACAGTGGGGAGGAACATGGACCAGTCTTGGAGTCTGGGGAAGACTCAGACGAGGGATCTGCATCCGACACAGAGATGGGGCCAAGTTATGTGCCCCACAAGTTATGTGAGAGTTATGTGCTGACTCTAGAGCCTACAGAATCTGACATCAGTGAGGCAGAAGAACAGGGGGAGCCTGTTCTTAGTGTGTGCTTGTGCAGAGCTGCTTGAAGGCAAGTATAATTAAGACAAAAGGGGCAACTCGGGAGTAAGGCTTGGAGATGATTGGCCCCTCCTATAAGACATAAAGGAGGAACAAAGGGACATGAGCCTTTGCAGGAAGCAACTTTGTTCGTTCTGATTGGTTTAAACTCTGAAGCTCCATGTTGACTTTGTGCTCTGTTTGGCCTTGTACAGCTAATTGGCAATTTAGTCATTGGCAGCATTTCAAAGGAGATAAAGGTGGGTGCTTCTCAGCCTTATTGTGAAAAAACTGTGACAGACTTCTGTTGGACTATTCACAAACTGTTTGGGACTCATTATGGGCTGTGAATGAGTATAATTCACAGTTGAAATAAAAAGACGGTTTTTGGGACTAAGCGTGTGATTGTTACTGTCTCAGGAAACCTTGGTCAGAACAATACTACATTATACTTTCTGTATATACTGTACTGTACTATACTATACTTTACTGTACTGTACTATACTATACAAATACTATACTATACTATACTATACTATACTATACTATACTATACTATACTATACTATACTATACTATACTATACTATACTATACATGTAATTTGTAATATAAAGTATACTAAGAATTGTAGACTGCCAGCAATTCAGCAATTCTCACTAGGTCAAGATTGACTCAGTCTTCCATCCCTCTGAGGCTGACAAAATGAGGACCCAGATTGTTCAGGGCAATAAGCTGACTCTGTAAACTACTTAGAGAGGACTGTAAAGCACTGTGAAGAGGTATATAAACCTAAGTGTTATTGCCATATTATACTAATGTAAATATATATTATACTTGGTATAGTATATTATACTTGCTGAGTGCCTAACAAGAAGCTTGGTATATATAACAATAAACCTTGGTTTACAGATAAGATCATGCAGCTTTATCATACTAAAGAGGAGGTGTACAGGAAAGAAGACAGGACCTTGTACAATCAGTCCAGGGATGTATTAACAAGGGGGTAGCAAAGAGACACTATTCCCAAAAGCTGAGAAATCAATTCTCAGCTAATGAACATGAAACTATGTGGAGAAGCCTGGAGGATATTATTGGCTACAGCAGAACTCCCTCCCTTACTGAGAATTATCAACTGTAGATGACCTGAATGAGTTATAATGTAGATTTAAGAGGACATCATTTCCATCTAGCACTAATTACACCAACTCATATACATCAACAGTAGCCAATCTTCCTACACCTATCTCCAATCTTGTCTAGGCCACCACCTCTGGTGATCTTAAAAAAAGATATGTAATGTCAGGTCCGATCCATTCCGCGTTCCCTTCCCAACAATGTATTGATGGATCAGTGTTCTGTTCCTTCCGGACGCCACTCTATTCTGCTATGTTACTTCCTGACGGTGCTGCATTTCAGTTCACATTCTGCTCCTTCATGGTATGGCATGGCGGTGGCATTTTAGCTGGGAATGCAGCTACCATGTTACTCTTTCATGATAGGGATTTGCTGTATAGGGGGTGATGATGTATTGACTGTTTGTTTGGCAATAGCATGCCCTTCTGTCAGCTGATGGGAGGGGAAATGGTTACAGCTGCACCAGCTACTGTGGGTGGTTCAGAATGAGGATTTTGTATATCTCTTTAAGGCAGGGCTGAGGAATGGAGAGTGGGGGTGGACTAAAGCAGGGGTCTCCAACCTTGGCAACTTTAAGACTTGTGGACTTCAACTCCAAGAAAGCTGAGAAATTTTGGGAGTTGAAGTCCACAAGTCTTAAAGTTGCTAAGGTTGGAGAACTCTGGACTAAAGCATTTAGGCAATGGGTGGAGACGTGGAGGCATACTTACAGGGCATGGTACTATTATTATGGGTTAATTGCATTAATTGAGGGGAGGGAATAAAGTCAGCATTGAGGGGCGGTTGCTCTCAACACTGACTTTTAACAGATCATTGATCATTGTTACTGTTACTACTGGAGACTGGAGATCCTACATTAAAACATTGTGTGTCACTATGTGTGAGTAACATAGTTCATAGACAAAAGATCTGAAAAGTCCCAGGCTGTTATTCACCTATTAGCTTGTTGTCCATCCTGTATTGTTCCAAGATATACATTTGATGAAATCTGTGTTACCTTATCTTTTAACTTAATGTAATGATAGCTGCAACATCTGCTATCTTGTTGATCACCAGAGTTCATTCAGCTCATCTGGTTGTCTAAGATGATGACCTGATTTCTCTCATCATGTGAATCCTTCCCAAAGTTATGCAGTCAATGAAAGATTGACCTCACAAGCATAATGATTGAAAGGAGTTACTTTGGCTTTGTTTCTTATCCCTCACACCAAAAAATGAAAGGATTTATTCATTTATTTTTAGCTTAAATTTTTGATTGGGCTGCTGCTTACTATAATGCTGAACATACTTGGGGAAATGTTTATGGCTAGCAGAACACAAACTAATTTAAAGTGCTAATAGAACAGCAAAACTAATTCCTTTATCCATTGGTATACAGTCTTTTTTACACAAGCCTTAGCAAATTAATAGTTATCTTTATGACCATTATGAACTAATGATTCTATTAATGCTGTATTCTTCTGGAATTCAACATAGACCTTTTTTTGAGGAAAAAATGGATTACTTAAATGCTTATTAAACATTTTAGGAAAAGAATGCCAGCAATGACTCAGTATTGTTCCAGAAAATTGATTATAAACAAATAGCTGAAACTAAGGGAAAGGCGCTATCTAGCCAGGTTAGTCAGGTTAGAATGAATATATATATTCATTCATTGTTTGACAGAGTGCCTTTCTATTTGACCTGTAGCAGAATGTGGCAGTTAGGTTAGAAAGTTAAATAGCAGTATGTACACAAGTAGACTTCAGCTGCAGAGAATAGACGGAGGTGGTATATAAAAGTATTGTGGAATATCCCAAGAGTATTTAACAGGACAAGTTTATTGTTCTAAGTAAAAGCTAAAATACAAGAATCAACATTGGCAAGTTTTCTTCTAATCATAGCACAAATTTTTGAAACTATTTCTCATTAAATCCAATTATGTGTCCTGACTACATACCTGATTTTATTTCTGATTTGCAGAAATTACTATAATTACATTTATAATTCCATAAAAACAGTAAATCTTGCCGTTGAGAATATTGAAATATTTTTCCAGCCTGGTTTCAGGTTATTCTATCCATGCAAGACAAGAAAGGAAAAAAACAAATATCCAATCTCAAACAATCTTCATGAACTGGTTCTCTGAAAAGTTCTTAGACTGAAAGATATAATCAACTAAGCAGCATGCTGTGATGGACTAGGAAATTTTGAGGAAGCATTTAGAAGGATTAGTTCTTTGTTAAAGTTGTCAGGGAAAAGATGCTGTGAGGAGGCACTTTTCAGTTCATTCTGTGGCAGGCATAGATGCAAATGAATGCTAGCTAGCTAGTTCACTCAGGAGAAGTCTTTATTGTAATTTACCTTATGACCACAAGATCTGGAATTACCCTATACATAGCAGCTTGTGAGACAAATTTATTGAATCATTTACCCAAAACTGATAAGCTAAAAATTGCAGTTGCAAGAGAAAAAAAAGCCTATAGGGATATGAGTGTGTCAGTTTAGCTATTTGAAAAATTACAGTATAAATAGAGTTGAGAAATTTTAGAATTAAATTTACATTTAGTGAGAAGTTTCATAAAATTTTCAAGAAAAAATAGCACAATCTGTTCTAATGTGGGATGTTAGAATAATTTACTATTTTCTTAGTAAATGAAGCATTAAAAATTGGTACTGGAGAATCCTCATTTTTTCCTTCTGCTAATGAATATTTTTATATTAGTTCTTTTTAGAATACCATGTTTTAAAGCAGGAACTATTTATTTAAGTCATCTGACAATTGGATGAAAAATAGGAAACTCATTCTATAAATAAATACATGTTGGGGAGATTGTACAGTGTGAATATAGACAGGAGTTACCTTGGATTCAATTCAGTATCATTTATAAGATAGTAAGTATATCATTAAAAAATCAGTTTGAATTATATATCACTTCACCCCATTCCCAGGCAATTTTTGGAGGGGGACAACTCAATAGCAAGAAATCTATGAAAATCAATATCCTCTATTAGTTTCTGTTGCAATGAGAGCAACAGGGTCTACTGCTTGAGCAGGTGGTTGGAGTAGAGGATTTCAAAATTTGTTCCAACACTGTTATTCTTTGGTTTTTTTTCCTCCATATAATAATGATAAAGGGGATATTTACAGTATGTCACATTATCTGTTTTGTGGACCTAGGTTATGTTGTTATATTTCCTCTGATACAACCAACAATAGGAATTATTTACCAAATTACCATAGAATAATTTCATAAACAACTACCAGTAAGCATTCACTGATCATGTTCTTTTCAGAAACCTAGTATATAATCTTTATTTGGAAAATAATATTGCTTTCTTTATTTTCTTTGGGAAGGTGTTCCCTTTCTATATTTGGAAACATTAATTTGCTTCAATCAGTTGCTATGCGGACATGAATATATGCATGCGACATCATGTATTAATTATTGTTTTTTCATCCGTGTAGTTATAAATATACCAATCTACCAATCCAATCTACCAACATCTGGAAAAAAAATTATTTTATCACTATGTGTATCAGCTTAACAGTATTTTTGTTCAGTACAAATGTCTTTCTTTTTCACTTCTACTGTCGTTCAATAACACCATGTGAAGAGTAATGTTCTATTTGGGCTACTATTTGGTTTTCATTATTTATGCTGTATTTCTTCTTTTGTTCTCTTCAAACTAGAGTTATAGTTATAAATATGTCATTTTTCTTTTTTCCGTTGAGTGCAGCTTTATGTTAAATTATGATATAAATGAAATACTCTGCAGTTTTACGTAAACTATTTTGCAAATAATGACAGTTTCTATTAATATTATCATGGCATTTTTGAGTTTTCCAGGACAATTGAATTATTGGAAAAGAAGAAAGAAAATTATTTGTCAATTAAATGATTTTATACTAATACATGTGAAGTCACATCTCAAAAGAGTTTGCAACAATAGTAAATTATTAACATGGAGCAATAAAATTAAATAGGTAAAAATGCAAGAATAAATATATTGAACAGAAAATGGAAAACAAAACCATCCACCCATTACCACTCATCTAAGGAAAACCTGGCTGTAGATATTTCAAACAGGCAAATACAAAGTGAAGCCATCTATCTTTCATTCATTTTTGCTATTATCAATTGTTTACTTAATATTTTAAATTCTTACCTTTATAAATGTATAATGTTTTGATTTTAGCTGCTTGTAAATTCCATTACTGAATTTGGTGCTATACCCATTATATAATCAATTAAATATCAAGACATCATTCCAGACAGCAAGCACTTCCATGGAGGAGACTTACAAAAAATGGTATAATAGTTAGAAAAATCTTTAAAGCTAGCAACATCACTCCACCTGGCAAAAAGTACCACACAGTTCTCTGATTCCATGTATCTGCTCACATTGGTTAAGTAAAATAAGTCAAGTTGGGCAAAGTTTGAAAAACCACCATCTATTCTCTTATCTCTTAGTTGTTATTTTTTTTCTTGCTTGATTTTCTGAATATTTTCTAAGCTTCTCTTTCGTTGAGTGCAACACAGAAAACCTGGTTTTAAAAATTCTACTGAGTTCTATCAAATTTTCCACATGCTATTTTAATACTCTGAGCATTTCAAAATGAATTAAACATTCAAGGACAAAGAAGGTAATAAAGCATTATATAAAGAAAGCAAGCATATTAATACAAATTTATATTAGCTGTACATAAACTTGATATAAAAATACTCTGTTTATATTTATAAAAACCCAATTTCTATTGTATGATGTGCAAATAAATTGAAATAAATGAGAATGGCATGTATTTATTACTGTATTTCCCTGAAAATAAGATTTAGCTTGATTTTTAAGTGCTTGCCTAATATAAGCCCTACTCCAAAAATAAACCCTAGTTAAGACACCCCCCCTCTCTGTCCCACTGTCTAGTTGTACAATGTGGGGTGAGGCACATGTGTAAAATTCAAGCTGGGGAGAGGTGGGGGGTGGAGCTGCATTATGCACCCTGTACTCTCTTATCTTAGGACCACCACAGCCAGGCTTCCCATTCCCCAACAGCTGTCATGCACTTTCTGACTTCTGTGGCTGCTTGGACACCATGTGATGCATTGTGCAGGTGCTGCTGTTTGTGGCAGGATGTTGTATGGCACATCATGCCAGTGCCACCATTTGCATGCTGAATGGCACAATGTGTCACATGGCCTCCTACCATGAGTGGTGGCACTGGTATGATGAGCCATATGGAGTCCAGCAATGCACTACATAGCATTTGGCCTCAAATGGCCACAAGCAGCCACCAAAAAAGTCAAGCAATGGCACGACAGGTGTTGGGGCATGGGATGCCTGGCTGTGGTGGTCCTAAGGTAAGACATCTCCCATAAATAAGACCTGGTACTTATTTTGAGGCCCCAAAGAAAATAAACCAGGTCTTATTTTCTGGGAAACATGAAATGTACAGATCTCAGAAGTTAATGACTTCTGGAAGCTTATAATACAGTTAAAAACAAGAGATTATTCTTACAAAGATTAAAAGGTAGAGTAAAAATTAAAAGTAAAAGTAAAAATAAGTAAAAATAAAGATAGCATATCTTACAATATCCAAATTAATCATTACAGTCATTAGATGGAAAATTCTGTAGCTACTTCCATATTTTCTAACAGGGCATGAGAGAATTTCTATATACTTTCTAATCACTCACAAGTAGTGTGAAGATGATCCATGGATGTTTTCATTTCTGCTGATATAAACTGCTGAGAACACGGAGTGAAAATTATTTCCTCGCTGCAAGTGCCACAACTCTGGCAGCAATAAATCGTTCACCCTCTTCTCTACCTGAAAAGGAAAGGTAAAAAAAACCAGAAAACCTAGTAACCCAGAACTCCACACACAAGTTCAACAATTCTAAATAGTAAAAGAAAAACTAACTAACATTTTGACAATTTTGTCTTTCTTTTTTGGGGAGAGAGGATTTGGACCACAGAGTAGGAATTGCAAAGCCATTTTATTATTATTTTTTATAACCCTAATTTATGATTGATGATTTGAATGGAATCATCTGTTCCACATATTTAATTAACACTGTGATTTTAAAAATTCACATTAACCATGATTTTATTGTAACACAAATATCTTTGTCACCCCAATTTCAAATCATGTGCTTCTAAATCTAAATATTCTATTTTTCAGTAACATCCACTCTTCCATTCAAGCCAAACACCAAGCTACAAAATAATTTCAAATACAGGTAAATCCAATCCTCCTCTTTCTTTTGCATTTAGCAATTTTGATCTAGTGGCTCCCCCACCCCACCCCAGTCACACAAATCTACCGATAGCTATATACTTCTGGCAGTGTTTACATCATACAACAGTTGTTTAAACAGGCATTATCTGAAACAAAAATATTATTCTAGGCAACATACTAATTTATATTACAAAAATATAGCTTGCAATACCAGTTGTATATTCTCTTTCTCTCTCTCAATTTTAATCTATGTCTTAACATAATCATTTTGAAATAGCATCGTTCATATTTATCATAGTGATACCCAGATATTTTAATCTTCTTTTTAATCTTAAAACCCATTTTAGTTACAATTTTAATTCTCATTGAACTTTTATTTAAATATTTTGTTAGCATCTTTGTCTTCTGTTTATTGTTAATTACTACTAGTTCTCTTTTTTTAAATTTTCCCATTAATATTTTAGTTCCTTTTGAAGAATATCCCAGAACCAACACCAAGACATCTGAGAAATCCCTTTACTTAAAAATATATTTTAAAATCTTTATTCCCATGATTCTTTGATCTTGTCTTATATCTTTAGTCAGTATTTCCAGAATCAAAATAAACAGGAGAGGAGACGGTAACATTAGTGTCTTGATCCTTTTTGTATCTCATAGGGTTTTCTGTGAAGTGTAAATTGATCTTATCGATTTTATAAAGTTCTTTCCAAAATTCATATCTTCCAAAACCTTGAACAAGGAAGCTTGGTAAATTTTGTTTCTTTATATATTCATATATTTTTTCTAGCGATGTGTCACTTTTTAATACAAATTGGAATAATATTGATGTATTAGTTTTTCTATGGCTGCATTGTCCACCAATACTGTATCCCTGTCTAGTAATACCTATATAATTCTCTTTTCTTTTCTTTTTTCTTTTTTGTAATTTATATATAGGTCATTTTGCTGGTTTATTTGCAAGAGTTTTTGTTTTTGTTTTACAAACTAATTTATTTCCATTTTCTTTTTTTGTTAATACAGATACTTTTTAATTTAATTCACAGAAGATGAGACACAACCACGGACCAGAAGCCGCACTGCAGCTGCATCACTACCCACTTCAAACCCCTTCGAGCCATACATGAAGCGAACTGACACCCACCATGAAGATGCGGAACGACCACGAACGCAAAGCCAAACAGCAGGAACACAGCTCATCAGTTCAAATCCCCCAGCAACTAAGACTAACCTGAGCACAATCAAGCCCCCACCTGAACAGAACACAACCCCAGCCAATCAGAACATAGCCAAAACCCCAACCAATGAGAACCCACCTCCACCCAATCAGAACACAGCCAAGCCCCCACCCAATCAAGTCACACCCCCACTAGCAGTTAAAAGGAAGAAGCAGCTGCAAGCTCACATTACTCTGAGAAACGCAGAGCTGAAGACACAAGCCTGAAGATGATGAATGAGACTTCACCGCAACATTGCCTAGATACTTCCAATCTTACGCAGGAGAAAACCCGAATAACCAAAGATCCACATACAAATACCCACGAGAACCTCAGAATACACACACACACACACACACACACCAGTATAATGTTAAAATATGTACAGGTATACAGGTATATCCTTGACTTGCAGTCATTCATTTAGTGACCAATTAAAATTACATGGGCATTGAAGAAAGTGACTTACAATCTTTATTCATGCTTAAAAACATTAATCATATGATTAAAAAAAATTGGACACTTGGCAATGGTTACAGTGGTTGTTTGATCATCATTTGTGATCTTTCTGAAAAGTAAAGTCAATGGATGAAGCTATATTTGCATAAAAACCATGAGATTCACTTAACCACCATGGCAAAAGAGATCATAAAATCTGGCTTGACTTTCTTCACAATGGAAATTCTGGTTCAATTGTCTATGGAGATTTGCAGTCACCAGGTCATGGTTGTCCAAAGGTGCTTTTTCAAGAGGCAATTGGACTTTCTCTTTTTTCTTTGAAAATATTTCGGTTCTCATCCAAGAAGCTTCTTCAGCTTCATGGATAAAATGTGAAACATCTTCAAAGAAAAGAAAAAAAGAAAATCCAGTTGCCTCTTGAAAAAGCACCTTTGGAACTTCTGGTCCAATTGTGGTTGTAAGTCAGAAACTATATGTACATTGTTGTCTCTGATAGCACTTAATGAAGTCTGATAATTAATGATGATGCTTTATTATTTGCTAATATGTAAAACATGATCTATATGCTGAAGATATTTTTGTTAAAATTTTTGAGAATATAACTGAAATTGTTTGTGCTTGTCTTGGTGAAGGGAAAAATAATTTATGTATTTTTTCTTTTACATATTTCTTCCTCCTTTCATCTCCACATAGCTTACTTCATACTTTTTTGCTTTTCTTTTTTCTTTCTAGTTTTTTCTTTCATATTTTTAAACATGATTGTTTAAATGTTATTTCAAAAAAGGATTGGAGCAGAAATTGGTAACCAGACAGTGAATTCAGACTGTTGATGTTTCACCAGAAAAAGAAGTAATTGTGAAATCATCCACTTACACTCCAGATTGCTCCTCCTCATGAGTAGACTTCTGAGGTTTTTGTGATCAACTCATGATCTGAGGTGCTGAGAAATAAGGGATTTTAATCAAGCTCAGAACCATAAGACTGAATTTGTTTGCAAATTATTTGTACAATGCTAATTTTTTAACCACTTTCAGAGATTTTCTGAGAGGCAAGATAAGAAACCACTCATGAGTTATTATTTTTTTGCCCCTGTATTCTAAAGAGATGAAGGAGAAAAGGTTTTAAAGACTTAAAAACTTTTGGCAAAAGAATTTTTTTTTTAGTGAATATGCTTTTGAATAAATTAGAATTGAATTAAACATATGAACCACTCCCACTCCAAGGGGATTTTGTTGTTGTTGATTACTATTAAAGAGTGCAGACAATTGATAGAGTTTATAATGCAAAATATAAATGTAATAAATATAAAGACTGTGATTCTGACCTAACTATGGAAGTAATTTGACATGAAAGTGTTAAGGTCAAAGAAGACAAAATAGTACAAGAGTCTCCTTGGTTGAGACTCTTTTACTTTTAGATTAGACTAACCACCCAAAAAGTAGCAAAAATGACTATATTATTAGAGCATCCTGCAGTGAAAATAATTATACCAGATTTACTTCAAAAAATGTTTGAGCGATTGGCAGTAAGGTAACTGAATCACTTTATACTAATTAATAGGTTTTGAAAAAAAGAATGGATAGAAGACTCCTAAAGATGAAATAAAAGAAGTTAAGAAGGTGGAAATCTCTGGAAGAGTATGTCTGGGATGACAAAACAGAAATTGTGGAGAATAAATCAGAAATTACAGACCAAATGTTGGAAAGAAACCCAGATAATCTGTCTGTATTGGAATTGAGAGAGAAGAATTTTTTACTTGAGATATAGGTCAATCTCAGAGAAGTCTTGTGAAAATATTAGATAAAAATGTTATTAAACTCTTAGCAGTTTTCCCCCGACAAGAATAGCAAGAATGTTCAAGAATAAATCTGAAAAATGCTGAAAATGTCATCAGATACCTGGCTCATATTACCATATGTGGTGGACTTGTGAGGAGGCCAGAAAATACTGGACTAGAATTCACATATGGTTGGAAAAAATGGCAAAGAAACATATAGATTTGAAACCAGATTTTATTGGGAAACTTACCTGATACATATAAAAAAAAGTTAAAGTATTTGATTGTAAATGTATTAACAATGGCTAGGATTGTATTTGCTAAAAATTGGAAGAGTGAGAAAATATCATCAGAGGAAGAAATTATTAAGAAAATATTGGAATGTGCTGAAATGAGTAGATTGACATTTGAAATTAGAGAACAAGAAGATAAACAATTTTATGAAGTTTGGGATCTTTTTTATCAATGGTTAGATAATACAATATAATAATAGAATATTTAGAAACCTAGGAAATAATAAATATACATTTTTTTTGTTTTCTTTTGTCTTGATAACATCTTTATAAAATTTTATTAAGATAGACTTGGTATGATTTTCTGATCTGTTATAAAATAAAGTAAGTAAATTATAGCTATCTCGCTTAAGTATGAATTAATAAAATTATAGTCAAATGATTGTTTAATAATGTTATTAGGACATATAATTGTTGATTGATAATATGAGTTATTATGTAACATAATTATAATGGTGACTATGAAATGGATGCACAAAAAAGAGTGGCAAACCAACCAATACACTGTTTCTAAATTTATGAAGGAGGATGATGCTTTTATGTTTGATGTCTTATGTTTTATGTGTTTTTGTTTATTGTCAAAGTCAATAAAACTTTTACTTAAAAAAAAAACTCTTAGCGATTTTTTTAGATTTGAATGAGAAGATTGTAGAGACTATATATAATAAATATAAGATTTGTGAGAATAAGAAATGCTGCATAGGAAGTTTGGTAGGGATCGAGTTTTATATTCAAATAATTTAACTAAGATTTGCCAAAAACTTTTTGGATGATAATCTTGTGAGTTTAATTTGCAAAATAATAGCTAATTCTTTTAAATAAAGACTGAACAAAATATTGCTACAGGAAAAAAATGCCAATGGTTGCAAAAAGAATTTTTTTAAAATATAGGTTAAATAAAAGCACCAATTTTGATTTGAAATGCAATAAAACTAAAACTTTTATGAGATTTTATTTTAAAGAACATAGTGAAAAAACAGTTAATTTAAAAAGAAGTCAAGAGAAAAAACAATCTTTAAAATAAAGAGAAAAGAATAATTAAAGAAATTTCCAGACAAGGTAAGTGTCAATAAATGGTGAATTAAATCTGATAAAATTTTATTTCAGTCTTACCATTCATTTTAATACACAGAATCATTTTCATTTAAAATTCAAAAAATACATATAAAGAAAATTTGTATAAGATGTTTTACAGATGGCACTTACCCCCAACGAGAGTTGTGAGGATGTTCAAGAATAAATCGGATAAATGTTGGAAATGTCATCAAATACCTGGTGGACATGCTCGGAGGCAAAAAGATATTGGACTATAATCCACACATGGTTGGAAAAATGACAAAACAACACATAGACTTTAAATCTGAGATAATTTTATTGGGAATTGTACTGAAAATATATTGTAAAGAATTGAAATTTTTGATTGTAAATGTTTTAACAGCGGGTAGAACTGTATTTGCTAAGAATTGGAAAAATGAAAAAATACCTATGCAGGAGGAAATTATAAAGAAAATCATAGACTGTGCCAAAATGAGTAAATTGACATTTGAAATTAGAGAACAAGAAGATAAACAATTTTATATGATATGGGATTTATTTTATCAATAGTTAGATAAAAAGACATGGTAAAGAAATAGATTAGTAAGCCTTACAATAAAAGTTAATAGATTGATATAGAATACAATACAAAATATATAACCATTGGATGCATGTATAAGTAAATCATAATGAAAATTAGAATATCTCGTATAAAATGATGGAAAATAGCTTAGTCAAATGAATGTTTAATAATTGATATTACATAAGCACAAGCTAGATTGATAAGGTGAGAATTTATATAACTTGTGAGGGATGGTAAAAAAAAGGATAGCACAAAAGATTGTAACCCACTGACACACTGTATGTATATAATTGAAAGAGAGTTTTATGTTTTTATGTTTTGTTTGTATGTTTTTTGTAAACAATAAAAACTTTGTTTAAAAAAAATAAAATTCAAAAAATACTCTCTAGGTAATATCAAAAAATACTCTCTAGGTAATATGCACTGGGATATGATAGCGTATGGTCAAAAAAGTTGAGATGGCAACTGCAACAGTGATATCTGCATGTTTTTTATTTGTGACTCACATAAGAAAAAGAATGGAGCTTCAATCTCATCTTTGTGATTGCCACCTTGATATTTACTGCAACTTGCAAACAACACCGGCAAAGTATTTGAAAAAGACCCTTCAGAAAATGTTAAGGCTTCCATCTCCTTTGGAAGGATTGATATAGCTGCTTTGAAGGCTTTTCCTGACTGGGTGAGTAAATGCAGACACAACCAATACTTCCTCTGGGAAGTGAAATGCCCCTTTTTTTCTGAATGTTTGCATAAAAGCCAGAGCTTTGGTACATGTGTCTGTCCTACCCCTCAAAGATGCCTATGTAGTTTGGGAAGTACTTATTTTGAAGTTCTGGCCACACTTCTGTTTTGTTTTACTACCTTCAGCTGTATTTCACACTTTCAAGAAATGAATGATAGGCTTAAGTGATATATGTTTTAATATTTGTATGATTATGCTAATAGATGTTTAGATGACCAAAACCTTGGAATGTTCCATCTCAAAATTCTACATACTTTCTAAAAATCAGTATACATATATATCCATGCATTTCATAAAATAGCTAGTTTTAGCAAATGTTGAAAAATAAATAGAATTATGGAAGCAGAAAATATTTTAGCATTCTGCTGACTAGAAGCACAGCCAGCCAACCAAGTGAAGAAAAACTTAAAAGTGTTATGCTAATTACAAATATGCAGTTTTACAACCACTGAATGTATTTTTTTTAATTAATGCATCTTTTAAGTGTATAGGTATATGAAAAATTTAATTAGGTAAATGTACATCTTTTCTCTTCTTCTGTGCAGTCAGAAGTTCAAGGTTTTTCGGAATGGTTTCCTATTTCTTCCTTCCTAAAACAGAGAAACTGACTGATCCATATTATCAATCAGCTGACGTTGTGTCTAAGGTACACTAGAATTCATGGTCTCTTGGTTTCTAGCTTGAAGCCTTAAAAGTACAAACTGGCTCCCAATATGCACCTTATATAAGTTCATTGTATTTTATTTTTCATGGTTAAGCACAATGAAACAATCCCTTATACATAATAATACACTTTGTAAATCACATTGATTGCCAATTACAGTCTATTACTTTATGAAATTAATTCCCAGATGAACATTTACATTTAATGCCAACCCAACTACAGTTAAAATTTAAATTTTTATTACATTTAAAATAAACATATGTTTATTCATAGAAAATATTACCAAATATTTTAGAATGGTATACAGTGATATCAGAAAATCTTTTTTTCTCTTCATCACTTTTTCAAAGTATTTTAAGATTCCTTTAGGATTCATTTCATATTATTTTTATTTATTTCTGAGATAATAAAAGATGCTTCATTCTGTAGGTTTCGTTACTTTGGACTGGTGATAAAAAAACCTATCATTTCCTAATGATATAGTTGCAATGTAGTCTGTAAGCTACTTGGGAAATTATTATGGAATTAAATTTCAGACAGGTACATTTAACAATTATGTTAACCTCTGGGATTTGTTAAAGTATTTCATGGTCTGATCCACATTCTACCTCTTTACAGTTTTAAAAGTATCAAATGTATTCTAGAATAATTGATGATGCCCCATATCCCTTTTAAATTTAGTTTTGTATTGATGTATATGGAGATTTTCAATCATCCAAGACATGGTTGTCTCAAAGGTGCTTTTTTCAAGAGGCAACTGGACTTTCTGATTTGTCTTTGAAGAAGTTTCACTTTCATCCAAAAAGTTTCTTGGATGAGAAGTGAAATATCTTAAAAAACAAACAAACAGAAAGTCCAGTTGCCTCTTGAAAAGAGCACCATTGAGTTTTGTATTTGATGTATCAGTTTATAAGCATCAAACATTTTGGTATTGGGCAGGTTTCCTTGATAACTTTTCACTTATAAGTCAATTGCATTTGATAATTCCATACTTCCTGATTCAGTTAACCTTATATTTTTTTCTAAGTGTTACAAGTTCACTGTAAATTACAGGCTTTTTGGTTCCAAGACCAATGCACAGTAATTTAAAATATCCATAAATTCTGTCTTTGTGCAATGACTTATATATTATCCTGTCTGTGTAAGAATATCTGAAGTCACTCATGGTCACAAACAGCTTTTCTTTGAATGCTTCCCTGATTCATTGGTTCAAGAAAGATTGACAATTTGAGACAAGCAAAAACAGCTTTCTAACATAAATTATGTTGGGTTCTGGTAGAAATAATATCTCATTTCAGTTCCTTTGCATTTAAAATATTTTAAAACAGGTGATAGCTCAGATGCTGTATATCATGAACATCCTTCCTGTTGAACAATTTCTCTATCCCTGTGGTGTTGGTCAAGTGACATTTTTATCCATGATGTCCTCTGTTTCCTCATTTATAATAAAATCAGAGCCAAATTATTAATGGCAGATTAATTCAAGGGCTCTTACTTGCAAAATTGAACTATCTCCTTGAAGATGTGTTTCCAGCTGTCAACAACCAAGTTGTCACTTTCTTCTGCCATCATTTAAATAAATAGAAAGAAATTGTTATTTGTAGCTTTGACTTTATTCTATTGTAACCTAAGTACATCTACTACTGTATTCCTCTATTTTATAATTCCATTGTTTTGTTGTTATTTTATTGTATATTGTGGCATGTTTTGACCTCTGGTTATTTATTCCTTCCAGTTGATCTTACTTCTTGGTGATTTATCCAAACAACCATTTGCTAATTCTTGACAATATTCTTGGGGATTTATTTGCTATTCTTGATAATGTGATGTAGTTTCTAATTACTGCTTGCATAGTAGCTTAAGGTTCCTCCCCACCCCTTTACCAAAATTGCACTATAGCTGCTTTAAAGCACAGTTGCTTTAAAAATTGCAGACAGGTATTATGTGATTAGCTCAAGGCACTACAAAGCATCTTTTCAAGGAACTCCATAGTCCCATTGTGTATATTATAATATTTGCTATTCTTCATTACAACCAAAAGTGAAAGATGTTACCATGGTTATAGCTCATGAAAAAAAAAAAGTTTCAAAATTGGCCAAATACTTTCATTTCAGAGAAAGGGGTCCTTAAATATAAAAGAATATATGCTTTCCAAATAGACCAATCACTCAGATTTCAGGGAGTGGGGAACAAGGATGATGATCAGAATAGTGAACTAAGGATTCAAAATTGAGCACCAACAATTTAGTTTATTTTTCTTTTACATGGAATAGGCTCAGAACGTTTTGTTACAGCAGAACTGGCAGCAGAAGTATTTAATTCTTTGTGCTCTCTAGTGGGACAGCTGACCAGAACACTTTTAGGTTCATGGCAATTTCTGCAGATCAGTGTAATGAAAGATGATTACAGTCATCTCCAACTGTTCCGAGGATTGGATAGTGTAAATGATTGGGTGTGAAAGTGTCCAAACATGAAAATATGCCTGTCAATTTTAGTTTAGACAATGTATCTTATAATTATAACCAACAACACTAGACTTAATAACTGCCTCAATCTCATCTTCTGCAATAGTTTGAATTCAATTTATGGAATACAAATTAAAGAACCCTTTTCCCACAATGACCACAACATGATTGACTTTTGTCTCAATATATGTCCACACAAAAATCATCACAATGACAGAATCCCCAACTATAACTTCAAAAAAGGCAATTATGATCTTATAAACAACGATCTCTCATCCCTTGATTGGCAAATTCTATTCACTGGATGCAATACTGTAGAAGACCATTACAGCATATTTTTACTTGAAGTCAAAAGAGTCCTCAAACTATATGTACCATTAACAACTCCGAAAACCAGAAAAAAAACAAATTACCCATAACAATAAGGAAGCTTTAATCCCAAAAGAAATCACTTTGGTGGAAAAACATCTGCTCACATTGCCAACTTCAAAAGCCGATACAAAAATTTATGCCACCAGATAAAGACTGAATGCACCAATTATCACATTAAACAAGACGAAAACCTTTGACACACCAATTCCACCGGTGCTTTCTACAATTTTGTAAACAACAAACTAAAAGACTCAAGGTCCATCCCACCCCTGATAGGACCTAATGGTAAAGACTGCAACGTCAACACTATTAAAGCCAACCTCTTTAACACATTCTTTGGCTCAGTATTTGTAAACAGCAATGCATCAATCCCAGTATTTCCTCACCAAACCACAAACAACTACAATGATCTAATACATATCAATTTTACAGAAGACAATGTTGAAAAAGCACTATGCAATCTAAAATCTTCTCTATCTATTGGACCAGACAGAATATGTGCTTACTTCTTAAAAAAGCTATCCACTGCCATAGCCAAACCCTTAAGCATAATCTTTGAAAAATCTTTCAGAACCAGCTTCTTGCCAAACCTATGGTCACTAGCCACAGTCATCATTTTCAAAAAGGGAGACCCCAGCCTAGTTGAAAATTACAGACCAATCTCTTTATGCTGCATCACCTGTAAAGTCATGGAATCAATTATTAACCAATCCATCATCCTCCACTTAGAGACAAACAATTTACTCTCTATAAACAATTTGGTTTCAGAAAAAAACTATCCTGTAATCTGCAACTCTTACACTGCAAAAACATATGGACTACACAACTCGAACAGGGCAAAGCAATAGACACAAACTACATAGACTTCTGTAAAGTCTTTGATTCAGTAGTCCACAACAAATTACTCCTAAAACTAAAATCTTATGGTATCTCTGGACACCTGCATAACTGGATAGAAGCATTCCTGTCAAACAGACAACAAATGGTCAAAATTGGGAGCGTCCTATCAAATTCTGTACCTGTCACCAGTGGTGTCCCCCAAGGCAGTGTTCTAGGACCAACTCTTTTCATACTCTACATAAATGACCTTTGAGATCATATTAAGAACAATTATGTTCTCTTCGCTGATTATGTAAAGCTGTTCAACACTACAGACAATACTGCTACCCTTGACTATGTATCAGAAAGGTCAAACAAATGGCAACTTCAAATCTCAACAAATAAATGCTCTGTCTTACATATTGGCAAAAATATATATCAGAAAATAAAATACAGGCTGAATAGTCAAGATCTTGTTGATGATCCAAACTCTGTCAGGGATCTTGGAGTACTCATCTCTAATGATCTAAGTGCTAGAGCCCACTGTAACTCCATAGCCAAAAAGATGTTAAGTGTTGTCAACCTAATCTCATGTAGCTTTTTCTCTGGTAATATTACACTAATAACTAAACCAATACTCAAATACAACTCATCAGTCTGGAACCCACATTGCATATCTGATATTTTAATTATGTCACCAGACTTGAAATTCTAGACCTAGAAAACCGAGAACTACTCCACCTTCGGTCCGATCTAAGTATAGTATATAAAATCATACATTGCAATGTCCTACCTGTCAATGAATGCTTCAGCTTCAACCATAACAATACAAGAGCACACAATAGATACAAACTCAAGGTTAATTGCACCAACTTGATTGCAGGAAATACAACTTCAGCAACAGAGTGGTCAGTGTCTGGAATACTCTACCTGACTTTGATTTCTTCCCCAAACCCCCAAAACTTTAACCTTAGACTGTCTACTATTAACCTCACCTCTTTCCTAAGAGGTCTGTTGGGGGAGGGGTGCATAAGTGCACCAACATGCCTACCATCCCTGTCCTATTGTTTCTTTTGTTTGTTTTTTAATTTTTCTTATATGTGTCCATGCATTCAGAACTACTTTTTTACTTATACCTTTTATCTTGTAAGCAATTGACAAACCAAATAAATAAATAAAATAAATAATTTCACTAATCTGCAATTAAAGAAAGTTCTGCAAGTGTTATTTGCAAGCTGTTTAAAATAAAGGAAATCACAGGGCAAGGCAAAATTCATCATTAAAAATATTTTAGAATAGAATAGAATGAGACTGGCTGGGCATGGCCAACTTGACATCACTCACATCGAGGGGCGCATCTCTTCGCCTGGCCTCTTGTGACAGTGGAGATGCTGCAATGATTGTAAGTGTGAAAGTCACTTTTATCAGTGCCATTGGAACTTTGAATGGTCACTAAATGAAGGATTATCTGTACAAAAATACAAAAAGCTTCTTTGCATCCAAAAAGCTGCCCTAAATACCAATCAGTAGATTAAAAAATACCTGCAAGCCGGAATTACAAATCAGGCAGGGTGCCAGAGCACCTTGAGGAATTAAAATAGTTAAAATGCAGTGATAACTATTAGCAGCCAACTGTTGCTCACAAAGTGAAACCCTTTAGCAGAGAGGTCATTTAAGGTCTCCAGAAAGAGCACACCAGGTGAAGCAATCCTTAGATTCATTTGCACCATTTAAAGACACCAGCTGGTCTCACTCACCTCACAAGATATCCTAAGGAAATCATCCAGATTTAAGGAAAGATCACATGCCCCAGAAAGGCAGTAAAAAAATCAATGCCAAGCTTGCATCCTGCTCTTGGAAGTAAACTCCAAAAGGACAGTGACAGATACTACTAAAGCAGTGAAGGAAGACTCCCTCCCCAGATAAAGAAAGAAACCATGAGGCAGGAGAAAATTCAAAAGTAATACAAATAATTAAATCACAACAGTAGCTGTTGCTTGTTAAACCAATTCCCAAAACAGATACAGGAACTAGCCAAATTTCTCAACCCAGTTTCTTTTAGGAATAGAGATTAACCTTTTTCCTTCCAAACAAAGCTGAATAGGGAAAATTATCCCATCAATAAACACAGGATTAAATGTCACCAAGCATAGAATTAACCTTCACCAAAAACCAGTTTTAGACCAAAACTCAGAAAGTGTATGTAAACTCACGTTTGAATGTCCATCTTTCTAGCTAGCCAAGAAGCCTTGCTGAATCTCACACATCTTGGTTCCTTGTCATTAAAAGCTTCTTTCCGGCAGCTCTGCTTCATTATTCTTTTTTTTTTTTCCAAGTGCTAATTTCAGCAGGGGAGTATTTCCTCCCAACAAGCAGTGTAAAAAGCTTAAAACTACCCGTTCCTCTTTAAGAAAGTCTAGGTGTACTGCCAAGAATGTAGTAAGGGTTAAAGGACTGCCTGTTAAATGGAAAAAACCAAAAGATTTCTCTAACAACCAGTTCCCTGAACTGCTTAGAAAGTTAACAACAGGTTCTAGCGAATAGGTGAGAACCAGTAGAATCTGATCCCTGAGTATGGTTTAGCTTTTTCATTTAAATATTAATATTGTATAATCTATACTGCCTATGGATGTCTCTTAAAAAGACAGAATAATTCTTTTTTTAAAAAAGGAAAGTGCCACTAGCACAAATATTGACTATATGAAAATATTCTTTTTTCTGTCATTTAATTTTAAACTCAATTTAAATTAAAGCCATTGGCAATTTAAATATCAACCATTTTAAAGAACAATTAAATAGGAATATTTTTTCTTTTAATTTCAGTCTATGATTTCCTGTCCTATCTTGTGGAACAAAATTCTCCTGTTTTGCACATCACCATCCTTCAGCTACTTGAAAACATCTAACACACCTCATTTCAGTCTCTTTTCTTTGGCTTAAGCATTCTCAATGTGCCAACAATTGCTTCCTTGCAGGCTCATTATTACCATGACTGTTCTGTTTTGAACATGCTTCAGTTTGTTAGAATCCTTTCTAAAATGTGATGTCCAGAAATGAATACATATTCTTAGTAATCTTTGACCAATGCAAAATCATTATATATTTTTAATGTACCCAGTACAATCCTTTTGATGAAATTTAGGGTTGCCTATGACTTTTTAAACTGCATCACACTTTTCCTCCTGCAGCATTCCAATATTCACAATTTTGACTAATTTTATACAGAAGTTTAAAAAACATAGAGATGTTTACAGTACAAGAACTATTATAGATATGTGCTATGAGACACAGTGGAGAATCAAATAATTAACCATGAACCAGTTGTCAGTTTGAAACATTGAAAGCAAATGTAAAAAAGAGCTAGAGTGAATTTATTCAGATAAGTAGAGCATGTGACTCTAAATGAAATATTGATTTCATTTGGTATATTTAGACAAAGCAGAACCTTCCTAAACTTCAGTAATCTTATAAAATATAATCACTCCTAATTGCTTTGGTAAGTAAAACACTTCAAGTCTTTTCCCCTTCCCCCTGCCAAATTTTGAAAATAATATATTTGCCCAATTTTTAGCTGACTGTTTTAGAACATCTTATTAGAGCTCTCTGTGTCTTCGATGGCAGCCTTTATGACAGACATGAGCCTATGGGTGAAAAGTAATGAACTCCGAAACTTGAGCACTGGGAAAATAGCCTGTGGAAAATGTAAGAAAAAAAAAATGTTTAAATGTTGCTGATGTCACTAAAGTCCAAAATTTGAAAATGAAGGGGAGATTGAAATTTAAGACTTAAATGCAATGGGCTAGATTAGTGTTCCTATGTTTTCAGCAACAGTGGGGTTGCACAAATATAACTTGCAGTTGAATTAACCAATTCTGCAGCCTTGTAGTCATAAATTTTGATAGTGGTTCTTTTTATAGCATAAGAAGGATCAATGAAGAATGTAAATGTAAATAACCCAATAAGTTAAACAGTTATTGAACATTACTCCCTATTTCTCAATAAAATGCAATTGCTGATGTTCAATAACAACCAGCTTAGTTTATTGATTAATAATAATATTAGATAGAGATACTTGAGCTCTTCTTCTGTATTTAATATTTAATTCAATATCACACAATATTTAATATTGTGTGATATTGAGCCAGTCATTCTTTCTCAACTTATGAAGAATGCTACTGAAAATGTTACTGGGGTGCAGACAGAAATCCACATACAATCCTGCATAAGCTTGGAAAGAGTCAAGACTGAACTGAAGGCAAAAAAATGGAAGGAAGGGAAGATGTTTTAAAAGACAATTAATTAATTGATCATTTGTTCAATTAGTTAGTTAACTTAGTTGCTTTCATTTTTTTAAAAATGCATTTGTCTGAAAGTACCGTATATACTCGAGTATAAGCCGAGTTTTTCAGCCCATTCTTTGTGCTGAAAAAACCATCCTCGGCTTATACTCGAGTCAGATTCCCCTCTGAAAAAAAAAATGGTGTGGAGCTCCGGAGCTGGGCAGCCGCTTTCCTGCAGGCAAGCCCCACTTCATGGACTCTGTCCATCCTCGCTCCCATCCACCCACCCACCCAAAGCGACAAAGTCCTCCAATTGCGCAGCCCAAAATTGCCCTCCCCTCAGGGGGCAGCAATGACAGCCGGTGTTTCCCGAGACAAGAAGCTCCACTGTGCAATGAAAGCACCCTGGCTCTAGGCTCAGAAAACAACGCGAGGCGAGGTCGCTTCGGCTCCGCTCAGCTTCGTTTCCTAGCTGCTTTCAGTCCGCTCGGGAGGAGGGGGAGGAGGTGGTGGCGGCAGTTTGCGTTGTTTTCTGAGCTCTAGGCTCGCGGGTTCAGAAAACAACGCGAGGCGAGGTCGCTTCGGCTCCTCTCAGCTTCATTTCCTAGCTGCTTTCAGTCTGTTCGGGAGGAGGGGGAGGAGGTGGTGGCGGCAGCTTGCGTTGTTTTCTGAGCTCTAGGCTCGCGGGTTCAGAAAACAACGTGAGGCAAGGTCGCTTTGGCTCCGCTCAGCTTCGTTTCCTAGCTGCTTTCAGTCCGTTCGGGAGGAGGGGGAGGAGGTGGTGGCGGCAGCTTGCATTGTTTTCTGAGCTCTAGGCTCGCGGGTTCAGAAAACAACATGAGGCGAGGTCGCTTCGGCTCCGCTCAGCTTCATTTCCTAGCTGCTTTCAGTCCGTTCGGGAGGAGGGGGAGGAGGTGGTGGCGGCAGCTTGCGTTGTTTTCTGAGCTCTAGGCTCGCGGGTTCAGAAAACAACGCGAGGCGAGGTCGCTTTGGCTCCGCTCAGCTTCGTTTCCTAGCTGCTTTCAGTCCGCTCGGGAGGAGGGGGAGGAGGTGGTGGCGGCAGCTTGCATTGTTTTCTGAACTCTAGGCTCGCGGGTTCAGAAAACAACGTGAGGCGAGGTCGCTTCAGCTCCGCTCAGCTTCGTTTCCTAGCTGCTTTCAGTCCGCTCGGGAGGAGGGGGAGGAGGTGGTGGCGGCAGCTTGCGTTGTTTTCTGAGCTCTAGGCTCGTGGGTTCAGAAAACAACGCGAGGCGAGGTCGCTTCGGCTCCGCTCAGCTTCGTTTCCTAGCTGCTTTCAATCTGTTCGGGGGGGGAAGGTGGTGGTGGCTTCCTCCCGAGCGGACTGAAAGCAGCTAGGAAACGAAGCTGAGTGGAGCTGAAGCGACCTCGCCTCGCGTTGTTTTCTGAACCCGTGAGCCTAGAGCTTAGAAAACAACGCAAGCTGCCGCCACCACCTCCTCCCCTTCCTCCCAAACAGACTGAAAGCAGCTAGGAAATGAAGCTGAGCAGAGCCGAAGCAAACTTGTCTCCCGTTGTTTTCTGAACCCGTGAGCCTAGAGCCAGGGCGCTTTCATTGCATGGCGGAGCTTCATCTCGGGAAATACCGGGCGTCGCTGCTGCCCCGAGGGGAGGGCAATTCTGGGCTGTGCAATTGGGGGACTTTGTGGCTTTGGGTAGGTGGGAGCGAGGACGTTGACTTTAAGCGCTGCCGACCAAGTGTTTCACAAATACCAGTGGGACCTCCGTCCACCACCACCCCTCCCTCTTTTGCCTCCTTCCTTCTGATCAATCAGGTTTTCCCAGTATTTGCTCACAGCTGCGTTTTCTCTTCTGCTGTGCTTGGCATTGAACGTGGGGATTTCTGATTTCCCTTACACGCGCGTGGATATGCCGCGGGGCATTTTCTTCCAAATGCCCCACTGGCAGAAAACACTGACTTTCATAAAAGTGAGATCATTTCCCAAATTAATTGATTCACAAACCCAAAGGAAGATGTCGATGACAGTGGGAGGCAGGAGTCACTCTCTCCCTTGCAAGAAAAAAGCAAGAGCTGTTCTTATGATCTCTCTCTCTCTCCCTGTAATACAGTCAAGCCCTTTCCAGCACGCGTGATCCGCCCTCGCCGCTTTGCACCTTGCAAATGCAAAAACCCCGGGATTTTGCATTTGCAGGATGCAAAGCGGCAGCGGCAGATCGCGCGTGCTGGAAAGGGCTTGACTGTATTACGGGAAGAGAGAGAGAGAGTGAGATCATAAGAACGGCTCTTGCTTTTTTCTTGCAAGGGAGAAAGTGACTCCTGCCTCCCACTGTCATCGTCATCTTCTTTTGGGTTAGTGAATCAATTAAACCTTTCATGATAGTGAGATCGTTTCCCAAATTGATTAATCTGTTTTTTTTTAAATAAATATTCAAAAACATTTAATCTACTGATGCCTCAATTAATGTAATTTTATTAGTATCTATTTTTATTTTTCAAATTTACCAGTAGCTGCTGCATTTCCCACCCTCGGCTTATACTCGAGTCAATAAATTTTCCCAGTTTTTTGTGGTAAAATTAGGTGCCTTGGCTTATATTCGGGTCGACTTATACTCGAGTATATACGGTAGTTCAAATTTCAATTCAACTAAAATAAATTAAATGACATATATGATCTATAGCCAGATTGTATTGTTATTTTGATGACTGAGTACAAATTTAAACACACTTTTTTGTTTCAACTCATGCATAAATTTTCTAATTGAAGAGTTCAAGAAGCAAACAAATGAAGTAACTGGTCAAAAGTAAGAGCGTCTTCTTCAAAATAAAATTATATGTTGGATAATGCTAAATACCGATTATTTTGAGGAAAATAGAGGAATGTAACAGACTTAAGAGCTGTTGTTATGAACTACTTTTTATATTATATACATTGATTTTGGAATGTAATATTTTGTTTTCATTAGGAATAAATGAATGATCATTTTGAGATATTAATCATATAATAATTAAAATGGTTAAATGAAATATCATTTGTATGTGTGAATAAGGGTGGATATTCTTTCTACAAATATCTCTGAACTCCATTTGAACACCAGGCCATCACTGATAAAGCATTTAAATCCAATGTGGTATATATTCAGCAATAAAGATTAGCACTTTTAACATTCATTAAATATAATTTCAAGGGTGATTCTTACATTGTGTGCTTAAGTTTATTGTGAAAATTCTACAGTTAATTTCAGTGAATTTATCTATGTCATTGTTTGTAGGTAGAAGACTGTAAGAGTTGGGATAATAAAATACAATTCCAAGTTAGGAAAGCCAGTTGGGCACTAATAAACTAACACATTTAAGCAGTTCCTTTAAGCAGTTTGCAAAAGATACATAGCTTAGTTCCAGACTTAATATATAGAGAATAGTCTGAGAAAATCAATATAGTTGAGTCACAGTAAATTTAAACTCTAATAAGTCATATGAGTCTATTTTAGATATCCCATTAAAAAGAAAGAGAGAAGAAAGAAAGATGAATAGATAGAACTATTAAGCATGTGGTCTATAATTTCACTAATAGACTTTTGACACATTTATTAGAGATCAACAGTGCAACTCTTTTTTTTCTTAAACTTTATTCTGCTTCAGGTTATTTAGTCAACATGCATTGCATATTCAGAATTCATTCTGAATAGAGTTTAACCTGTTCCATTAAGCCTTCTCAGTTCATCTTATTACTTTATATAGTTTTTTGGGGTAAAAGATTAACACATAAATAAATAGCATAGATATTGCAATACAGTTCAATCAGTTATTCTCTTAAAAGGGATGATTTAGTCTATCTAGTTTAATATTCTTTTCCACGTTAGCTAAGAGAATTAGAAGAAGCCCATAAGCAGGCCATAATTTTAATATCTTGTTCATGTTTCCAAGCAACTGTTATTTAACACCATAGTACTTCCAATACTGAATATAGATATTATATAATCTGTTGTGTATGCATAAAGATTTAATAAAGTGTGAGCTTGGAGTAAGTGCAGGATTCTGGCCCTGCACTTCTGATTGGCTGTTAAGCGGCCGGACCGGATTGGCCTGTTCTGGGGAATCTGATTGGCCCTTAACAGAGAGTTCCTATTGGTTATAAGAGCTAGCGCTCCTAGCTCGTTATTGCTTAAAAGTGACAGGGTTTGCCTATATAAGGCGAGTTTAACTGCTATTGAAGCAGAAGTCACAATGTAAATAAAGAGCTGAAGTTCACCGTTCAGAGGTGTTAAGCCTGGGTTCCCCAACAAGGGTTAAAGAGACAAGCTAAACAGAATGTGCAGCGTTAGTCAGATAAGCACACAGATAAATGAGTGAGTATGTTTGTTAACATACAGTAAAAATAACAGATACGCTTGTGCTATCAAAATATAGTTTATTCCATTTAGAGTTTATAGCATAGTCAAAATAACAGTCCATTAGTCATGTATCGTTTAATCAGTCCATTCAAGGATATTCAGTTAGCAAAGTCCGTGTAGAATATCCAATGTCAGTTCACTTACAAATCAGTCCTTTGTCTCTCCTTTTCAGTAGGGGAAAAACGCAGTCTTCATCCAGTAATTAGGGATCATCAAAGCCAGAGAGAGCAAGCTGACGTTCCTTGCTTCTTTTATGGTGCTTTCACAACCACTCCCTTAATTACATTCCTATATTTAAAGTTGCAGACACTTTAACTTATAAACCATGATAACAAATTTATTATTTTACCTAAACCAGTTAGAGTAAACAATGTTATCCCTAACATTCTCCCCTTTTAGGTAAATATAATAATATAACTATTTACATCTTTAAATCATATTTGTTACAAATCTCTTTAAAATTAATTACTCCTGGAGCTTTTGTAAATTGGTCTGCAATGTTTTCTTCTGTCATGCAGTATTCCAATTTAATTAGCCCATTCTTTACAGATTCTCTAACATTTAAGTATCTTAAATCAGTATGCTTTGATCTAGTTTTTACAGCTATATTAGTAGCTAACTTTATGGTTGCCTGGTTGTCCTCTTACACAATAATGGAATCTTTAACAGTTATACCCATGTCTAATAATAACTGTTTGTACAAAATTAAGTCAGTGCATAGTAATGACAGACATGAAAATTCTGCTTCCATCATGGACAAGCTGATATGCTGTTGTCTGATTGACTCCACCCTATTAGTGTCTTACCAAATAATATAGCCATCCCAGATGTTGATTTTCTAGTGTTTATGTCAGTTGCAAAACTTGCATCTGCATAGGCAATAAGACTCAAATCACCCTTTGGTTCTATATACAATGCATGGTTCATTGTTCCTTTAAGATATCTTAAAATTCTCTTGAATGATTGCCAATGACATTGATGTGGATCTGAATTAAAACGTGCCAGCTGATTAACACTATAAGCTATATCAGGCCTGGACCAATTGCTGATATAGGATAAGCTGCCAATCAAAGATTGATATATGGACTTATCAAATTTGGGACTTTGATCATCAGTTTGGCAAACTTCCTGACTCATTGGAGTCTTTGCCGGTTTACAAAGTTCCATTTTATACGTTTTAATTAATTGGCAAATTTTATCTTCTTGAGATATCTTAAATCCATTTTTTGTTTTGTTAATTGTCAATCCTAGATACCTTTTAATTTCACCTAAATGCTTTAATTTTATCTTTTTGGCTAATAATGATATAATCTCATTAGCTTCATTATTAGTCTTAGTTATCAAAGCAATATCATCTGTAAATAATAACAATAATGACACCGTTCCATTATTTTCTCTTTTAAACACACATGGATCTGCTAAACCAGATTTAAAACCTATATTGTTTAATTCTTTCACAATATATTGGTTCCACTCAAAGCCAGATTGTTTCAACCCGTAAAGACTCTTTTTGAGTTTCCAACAATCATTATTATTTACTTTATTGTCTTTTATAATAACTGGCTTTTGTAAATATATAGTGTGCTGCAATGGTGCATGCAAATAAGCAGTTTCTACATCTAAATGGTTAATGACATAGTTTTTCTTAGCTGCCCACACTAAAGCTGCTCTCAAAGATGATGCTTTAAGACTTGTTGTGAAAACTTCATCGTAATCAGATGCAGTTTGATTAAATCCTTGAGCTACCAACCTAGCTTTATGGGAAACAGTCCCATCATTTCCAGTTTTTACTTTAAATATCCATTTGCACCCAATGGATTTTTCTCCTGGAGGTAATTTGGCATCTTCATATACTTTCATTACCTTTAATGAATTTAGTTCCTTTTCCATTGCCTTTTGCCAATTCTCCTGATCCTTAGCAGGATACATCCTAAGTTCATCTACACTACTTGGAACTTTATTTACTTGGCAAACTATACTTGCTTGATACCTATCAGGTGGTCTAGTTACACGTGTAGTACGTCTAGGGATTACAGGACTTACAGGTGGACTTTCCTTAACTAACTCTTCTTGATTATCTAACTCTTCCTGATCAACTGTTTCCTCTTGTTCTGGTCCTATTTGCTCTTCATGCACTTCATCTTTAATTGGACTCTTCTTATAACTAGTCTGATCTTTCTGCCTTTTGTAGGGTTCAATAATTACTTCATTATTTAAATCTTGCTCTAATCTATTCCATCCTACATGTTCTAGGAATTTAGCACTAGCACTGGTGTAAACTCTAGATGTACCTGGTTCCCAGAATCTATAAGATCTATGATTAGATTTATATCCTACAAAAAATAATCTTTTAGCTCTATGTTGTCCTTTTTGTCTGAATTGTGAAGGGATATGCACCCATGCTGGTGCTCCAAATGTGTGCATGTAACTTAAATCAGGTTTTGTACCATGCCACAGTGTGAATGATAATTCACCTGTTGTTAAATTAACATTATTTAATATATGATTACCACACATTATTGCTTCTCCCCATAAATTGTCAGGTAATCCTGAATCAGACAACATAGTACGTGCCATTGATTGCAGTGTTTGGCCTTGTCTCTCTATAAAGGCATTATGTTGTGGCCTATATGGTGCAGACTTTTATGTTGAATACCTAACATTCTAAGTCTATTCTGGAATTTATTATTTGTAAATTCCGCACCATTATCTGTTATAAGAGTTACTAATTTCTTTTTAGTTTTCCTTTCTGCAAATTTTATCCAATTAAAGATATTGAGATACATTTCAGTTTTGCTCTTCATTTAATAGCAAAACCCATATCTAGAATAGTGGTCCATTATACTTAATATGTATCGAGCTCCTCCTACACTTGGTTTTTTCGGACCTTTTAAATCAGCAAATACTACTTCTAAAGGCTCTTTGGTAGTAAATCCATCAACTCTATTAGCCGGTATGACCCTGCTTTTGCTTTGATTACAGGCAAAGCATTGCAAATACTTATTACAAGGTTTCAAACTTATTCCCTTAGATAATTCAACAGTTTTCTTAAGCATTTTAAAATTTAAATGCCCTAGCCGTCGGTGTAACAAGTGAATACATTCATCATGAGGTTTCTTATTATCATAAACCGTGTTAGCCACCTCTAAACCATTATCATTTAACACATATAATTCACCTCTTAAAGATGCAGTAATTTTCTTATCTTCTTTTTCAATTATGCAGTTATCTCCTCTAAAGGTAACTACATATCCTAGTTTAACCAAAATTCTAACTGAAATTAAATTAAACTTAAGTTGTGGTACATATAACATTTTTACATTCTCTTTTATGAAAGAACAATATGCTATACCTTGACCTTTAGCTTTCAGTTTCCAGCCATTGGCTAACGATATCTGCTGTGTACTCTTGGACATTTTAATACAATTTTTGTTATCATTTGTTATACAGTGGGATGCTCCACTGTCAACCACCCATAAATTAGTTTTTACAGCTCCATCAGTATACATGGCTAATTCTAAATTTTTATTTATCTTTTGATGACTTTTAGTATTATGGCCAGCATTCTGGCGCTTTGCTTTTTTACAAAATCTTGCCAAATGTCCTCTTCCTCCACAATTAAAACACTTTTTAATTGCGTATGCAGTAGGAGATTCATTATCTTCTTTTTGAGGTTGCTCCCTCCTTAACTGATCTCTTTCAAGTCTTCTTCTTGCCTCTTCAATCAATCTGCCAGGTATATCAGTTAAAGTTAGACTTTCCTCAGGCAAAATTTCAAGGGAAGTGACATAATTATCATAACTTTCGTTTAGTGATGATAGAATTATGTAGACTTGGTGTAGTTCAGAGAAAATAAGTTATGTCTCGTGCAGTTCTTGAAAAATGCTTTTCATAGTTTCCAAATGACTCAGCATATCGCCATTCATCTAGAGATGCATCCTGAAAAGCTTTCGTGTAAGATTTATATGAGCACCAACATTATCTCGGACATAAATCCTCTTCAGCTTCTGCCAACACCCAACAGCCGATTGCTCTTCATGGATATGAACAAGTTGCTGGTCAGACAGTGTTAGTCCTATTATGCAAATAGCTTATTCATTTTTCTGCATAAAATCTTTTATCTTTAATCTATCTTCCTCAATCTCTGGATCCCATTCCTCTACGTTTGGTGGATTTTCAATTATGTTCCACAGACCTTTTTCTTCGTAGAAGTAGACTACATTTTATAGACCATGATACATAGTTTGTTCCATCCAGCTTGGATATAAGGGACAAACTTTGTAGATTGACTTGTGCCATGTTTTCTCATATGGATATAAAACTATAATTAATAAAACACAGCTGCCTGTTTACTGTAACGTATAACAACACAAACTCTCACTTTTTACATAAATCTGTTTTATCCTAGTTAAACTGACTTTGCAGCCTCTGGGCCCATAAACAGTGCTAAGTCTGGACCCATAACCAGTGTTAAGCCTGTGTTCCCCAACCAGGGTTAAGGAGACAAGCTAAACAGAATGTGCAGCATTAGTCAGATAGGCCCACAGATAAATGAGTGAGATAAGTTTGTATGTTTGTTAACATACAGTAAAAATAACAGATACACTTGTGCTATCAAAAATATAGTTTATTCCATTTATAGCTTATAGCATAGTCAAAATAACAGTCCATTAGTCATGTATCATTTTAGTCAGTCCATTCAAGGATATTCAAGTAGCAAAGTCCGTGTAGAATATCAAATGTCAGTTCACTTACAATAAATCAACAGTTCTTTCTCTCTCCCGTTCGAGTAAGGAAAAACACAGTCTTCATCCAGTAATTAGGGATCATCAAGTCAGAGAGAGCAAGCTGACATTCCTTGCTTCTTTTATGGTGCTTTCACAACCACTTCCTAAATTACATTCCTATATTTAAAGTTGCAGACACTTTAACTTATAAACCATTATAACTTATTTATTATTTTACCTAAACCAGTTAGGGTAAACAATGTTATCCCTAACAAGAGGTTTGTCTCCATTCTTTCTCGCCCATGCTCAAAACAAAACACTGGCGACGAGGATGGGATTTGGAGATATCTGAACCAACGAAACTTCGAAGAACACCAAGCACGTGACAGACGACGCCAACAATGGAACCTTGTCCGGCAGCATCGTACCATCCGCTCCGTTCGATCCAGTACAGGAGGACTGGGAGTCCTACATGGATCGCTTCCAAATGTTCTTAGAAACCAACAACTTAAAGGATGCCACACCAGGAAAGAAACGGATGGTGTTCCTAATGCATTGTGGTCCAACCGTATTTAAGATGGCTAAAGCACTGGCCAAACCCCTAGAAGGGAAGGCCATGGATTGGGACGACCTTCAACCTCTCCTACAAGATCACTACGCCCCAACTGTGCCAACGCTCGTGAGAAGCCACAAGTTTTATCAGAGGAGCCAGCGAAAGGGAGAAAGTGTGGCCAACTTCATAGCAGACCTCTGAAATTTGGGAGGCCTCTGCGGATTCGCCGATCTAGAAGAAGCACTAAGAGATCGCATAGTTCTGGGACCAGATGCACCAGGCGTCCAAAGCAAGCTGATGGCAAAAGGCGACATCAGCCTTGCCGACGCCATTGCCGATGCTACTGCAGCAGAAGCAACCAGGAAGTCGGCTGCACAACTACGCCGAAACCGCGCTCCGGTACCACCACCGACAAGCGACATTTTATCCAGGTCTGAAGGACAGCTTACAATGACACACCATGAGGACCTCTCTTCGTCGTCAGACAGCGACAAAGAAGGGGTCCATCGACTTCGGTCCGACCGAGACCATCACCTGAAGCCCTTACGCCCTTGCGCTGGCTGTGGAGCCAACCATGCCAATTCCGAATGCAAATTCCGTGATGCACTCTGCCATGAGTGCGGGAAACGAGGACACATTGGACGGGTCTGCCGCAGCTTGCCAGGACTCATCCAGGCCTCAAAAGGGGATAACTATTGCGAATCGACAGGAAACTGTCCTGTACGGCGAGAGTCAGTAAACCACTCCTACAGAAAATGAGCTTTGCAGAGAGAAGAGGCTCACCATACTATCACTATCGGTCATGCCTCAACCTTGGACACTAAGAAAATCCGAGTCACAGTAGCCATCGAGAATCAGCCTTGCCACATGGAGGTCGACTCGGGATCGTCCCTTTCGATGGTGTCCTGGAAGATACTCAAGCAACTCATCCCCACAATTCAACGCCAAGATCTCCGCTCCCAACGCCAAGGACTACCAAGGGAATCGAATCCCCGTCGTCGGTTCCTGCCGAATCTGAGTCTCCTTCAAGAAGCACACAGCATACTTACCTTTAACAGTTATCGATAGAGATAGGCCTAGCCTACCAGGCCTCCAATGGTTTGTGCCACTCAGCATTGAAGTGGCCAGCATAAACTGAGTCAGCGGTGGTGACTGGGAGGAAGACCTTATCGATGAGTTCAGGGAAGTCTTCGTGGACAGCTTAGGTGAGTACAAGGGGACCCCAAATTCATTCAGTCTAGATCCAAAAATAGCTCCCATTCGCCTAAAGCCCCGTCGAGTTCCGTTTGCCTTAAAATCGAAAATTGACGAACAACTCGACAAACTGATAGCTCAGGGGGTGTTAGAGCCCATCGATCACTCCCCTTGGGAAACCCCTATTGTAACACCCATTAAGCCAGACTGGTCAATCCAAATTTGTGGGGACTACCGGGCCACTTTGAACCATGCCCTGCAGCAGAACGCATATCCAGTTCTGGTGGTGCAGCATCTCCTCCATTCCCTGGGGGGCGGGAAAGTCTTCGCTAACTTAGATTTAGCTCAGGCATAGCAACAATTACCAGTAGATGAAAAAACGGCACAGGCCCAAACTATTGTGATGCACCAAGGTGCCTTTAAATGTACCCGGCTTCAATTCAGAGTTAGTGTAGCCCTGGGGATTTTTCAGAGCCTTATGGAAAGGTTATTGCAAGGAATTAAGGGCGTGGTCCCCTATTTTGACGATGTATTAATTGCAGCCCCTACAAAAAAGAAATTAGTCCTAAAAAAATTCCAAGAGGCCGGTCTTAAAGTTAAAAAAAAAACAAATGTAAATTGTATACTGATAGTGTTGAGTTTTAAGGGTACCTGATTGATAGCCAGGGCATTCACCCTACCGAAAGTAAACTAAAAGCGATAAAAAATGCTCCCAAGCCACAAAACAAGGCCGATCTCCAGGCGTTCCTGGGCCTCATCAATTTTTATAATGTATTTTTGCCGCACAAAGCAATGGTCGCTGAACCATTACACCGATTGTTAGATAAAAAAGCAAATTGGCTATGGGGTTACCATGAAGAACAGGCATTCCGAAATGTTAAAAAACTGCTCACTTCTGACTCTGTACTCATGCAGTATAACGAGACTTTGCCGTTAGTTATAACATGTGATGCATCACCTTTCGGGGTAGGCGCCATTTTGAGCCATGCACTGCCTAATGGGAACGAAGCCCCTGTTGCATATTTTTCAGATTCTTTCAAAAACTGAGCGAAACTATGGACAAATCGATAAAGAAGCCCTCGCAATTGTCTCAGCTGTGAAAAGATTCCACGAGTACGTGTATGGCTGGGCTTTTACTATTGTGACTGACCACAAACCGTTATTGGGGATAATAGCCGGAGATAAGCCCACTCCCTACATATTATCCCCTAGGATGATCCGATGGTCAGAATTCTTAGCTGCTTATAACTATCGGCTGCAATACCGTCCGGGGAAAGCCATTCCCCACGCCGACGCATTGAGCCGAGCACCACTTCCAGAGACTCTCGACAATCCTGCACCAATGGTAACCACGTTGCAAATCGAGGCACTCAACTCGCCACCACTAACCGCCCAAGATATCGCAAGAGAAACCAAAAGCGACCACACCCTAGCACAAGTCCTAAGCTGGGTAGAACGCAGATGGCCATTGGACCAGTTATCAGATGACTTTACACCATTTAAGACTCAACAAACCGAGCTCTTCTCCCAGAAAGGCTGTGTCATCTGGGGCGATAGAATCGTTATCCCAGAATGACTCCAGAAAGCGCTGCTGAGAACCTTGCACGATGGCCACCCCGGCATCATGCGAATGAAAGCCCTTGCGCGAAGCTACGCATGGTGGCTGGGCATTGACAAGCAAATCGAACAGTGGGTTAAAGCTTGTCCCAAATGCCAAGAAGTCTGCAACGCCCCACCAAAAGCCATGCCTACTGAATGGGAGACACCACGTGGACCCTGGTCCCGAATTCACTTGGACTTCATGGGGCCAACCAAAGGCCACACCTTCCTGCTTACCATTGACGCCTACTCGAATTGGCTCTAGATCCATCGCATGACAACTACAACCTCCGAGGCAGTTATCAAAACCTTAGACAGACTCTTTGCAACCCACGGATTACCAGACGTCCTGGTATCCGATAACGGTCCTCATTTTACTGCACTAGCATTCGAGCAGTACCTCACTGACCGCAGCATTCGCCATGCACTCACCTCATCTGCACACCCGGCGACCAATGGCAAAGCAGAACACATGATCCAATTTGTGAAGAAAACCTTGCAGAAGGTAGACTACGACAACATTGACGACAAGGTCAATCGAATCCTCTTCTTGCAACACATCACCCCACATAGCGTCACCAGCAAAACTCCCGCCAAACTGCTAATGGGACGTAAGCTCCACTCCCACCTCGACCGGTTGCACCCAGCTTACGAACCGGAGAAACCACTAGGATCCAGTGGCCGCTGTCATACCTTCCAGGTAGGAGACTTGGTATATGCTTAAAACCTATCAGGCGACCCGTTGTGGGTGGAAGCGACAGTAGTATGTGTAACCGGCCCCAGATCCTACCTTGTACAATGCCTTGACGATAAACTTTGGAAACGTCATATCGATCAATTACGATCGCGGCTTCCAGCAGCCAGTCCGCAACTCCCCTATGAGCAAACTGAGGGGGGGGAGGTACGGAAGAAGATGAATTCCTAGGAAACCCGTTCGAAGGAAACGACGGCTTGATAGAGACTCAGGAAGCGGAGCCGGAGGAAGAAACGGTTGCACCTCAGAGAATTGCAGAGAATGTGGGCAACGACGTAGAAGTGAACTCTGAACCAGAAACAGCCCCACTCCCAAACAACGATCTACCTCAGCGTGATTGCAGCCAGCTGATACAACGGAAATCAAAGAGACTAATAAGACAACTGTCCTACCTAAGGGACTATGTAACTGCGCCCTGCAAATAAGAAGCCAGGGGGAAGGGGTGTTGTATATGCATAAAGATTTAATAAAGTGTGAGCTTGGAGTAAGTGCAGGGTTCTGGCCCTGCACTTCTGATTGGCTGTTAAGCAGCCAGACCGGATTGGCCCATTCTGGGGAATCTGATTGGCCCTTAACAGAGAGTTCCTATTGGTTATAAGAGCTAGCGCTCCTAGCTCATTATTGGTTAAAAGTTATAGGGTTTGCCTATATAAGGCGGGTTTAACTGCTATCGAAGCAGAAGTCACAATGTAAATAAAGAGCTGAAGTTCACCGTTCAGAGGTTTGTCTCCATTCTTTCTCGCCCATGCTCAAAACATAACATAATCAGTAATTATAGTTATTAATATTAATTATAGTTATTAGTATTATAGCCATCCCTGAATTTTAGATATATCCTGTTTAAATAAGTCTTCCCTTTATCTTTCCCACATGTTCCACAACTTAACTTCCTTGAATTATTGTAGTATTATTGATAGAGAGCAGGAGAGAGAATTACCATAGTCATAACCTTAGTCCTTTTCTTGATATCATGAATAATTACGTAAAACTCTTTTCCCTAAACTTATTTTTTTTCTAAATTAAAAGGCTTCAAAAGGTTGTCTTTTGTCATATGGATTTTTTCATCCTCTCGTGATTATACTTTTCAACTTCTATAGAACTAATACATTTATTTATATAGCATAGTAACTTATTCATATGCATCTCCATATTGTTATAGCACTTCTAAGTAATAAAATTATTTCAGCTAATCAATTATATTTATTAAATATGGAGGGCTTCTTTTAAGTTAAACAAAATCTGTAAAGTTTTCTACTAATATACTGAGTGAGACATTAAAATCAAATTGATGCTAAGCTACTGAAGTACTTAGGAAGCAATGTTTTTTCCTGAGTATGAAACCTATTAATATGAGCAGTTATTCCTAAAGTAGGGCTCTATTTGAAAGATAACCAACAATCTTAAACAGGAACTTTCCAGTTATACGCTTGGTATTTTTTCAGGGAGACAGGAGAAGTTTGATATGCTCACAATTTTATATTCACCTTTTTCCCCCTGTTTATTACTTTTTTATTGTATAAAAGAAAAGAAAATAGGAAATGAAAGGAAGGAAAGGGAATGTAGGTTTTTTTGAAGGGCGGAGTTAAACTATTTTCTCATGAATCCAGACACAGCAGATAGACATGTGTCAAAGCAAAACAATCTTGTTTCTCATTTTTGTTCATCTTAATATTTTACCTGCAGAAAACATCATGTTTTACTTTATCTCTTTGAAGTGTATTTCATCTTTCCTTCATAAGCTCCAATATCTCCTATTCCCTTTCCCCCCCACTCAAAACAAGAACTTTGGCTAAGACAGACTGCCTGCTGAAAGGTCACCCACTGAACTTCTGTGGCTGAAGGTGAACTAGCCTGGGTCTCCCCAGTGATAGTTCAACACTTTAATCACCATATCAGACAGCAATTCATTACCTGAGTTAACATTCTGTGACAAATTTATAAAATATTTCAGTTTAATTTCAAGAACATTTTGACAGCCACTCCTAAATAATATCTTAAAGGCAATAAATGGCCATAAATGCATGCATATATCATATGAATCTGAACTCTGTAGCCACAGAGTACTATTTATATAGAAATATATTACTGATAATAGCCCATACACATAGGAGAGATTGTTTGATTATCTATCAGCAGAGCAAAATTCATTAAATCTAAATTTAAATATTAAGAAAGCATGGTATATATGTCCTTGTCATTTGTCTGTCTGTCTGTCTGTCATCTGTCTTTCTGTCTACCCATCCATTTTTCTGTCTATCTATCTATCTATCTATCTATCTATCTATCTATCTATCTATCTATCTATCTAATCTATAACTTCCAAATTCATAGATTATATTGTTAAACAACCCAAATGTTGCTAATATGTAAAGGCATAACTGGATGGACATACAGAAATCAAAATGACCATAGGAACTCAGATGATAATTCTCACTTATAATAAACATGTGACTAAGTGTTGGTTGTGGAACAGATCATGAATTGCCCATGTGTAAAATGCAACAGTCCAAAATGCAGCAGCATAGACAGTTATATGTGCTCCTAGAATGGCACATGTTACATTTTTGGTCTGTAAGCTGCATTATTGCTAGCTTTCTTACAGATGCAATCCAAGGTACTGGTTTTGACCTATAAAACTCTTCATTGCATGGGTTTGGGTTATCTGAGGCACTATCACTGCCTCTCCTTTTGCATAAGCTATAGCAGAAAAGGTATGCTGCTGGTTGCATCTCTCGGGGATTTGGCGAGTCCTAGGAAGTGGGACTTCTTTGCCATGGCACCTGCCTTGTAGAATCTTTCCCACTCCTACTCCCCAAAGTGAGGCTTTATCCATCCGTCTTAATGTTCCACAAATCTTTGAAGATTTGGCTATCTTAACAAGCATGTGGCTCCCAAGGGAGAGGAGAATTCTTAGTATGGCTCACTTAATCAGATAACATTTGATTTGATTTGATTTATTTGATTTGTCAATCGCTTAATAGATAATAGATATAAGTATAAACATGAATAAGAATACAGGAAATAGGTATGAATAAATGGGGACAATTGGACAGGGACAATAGGCACGATGGTGCACTTATGCATGGCCCTTAGGGATGGGGTGAGGTCAATAGTGGTTCGTTTGAGGTTAAAATAGTGGGGCTTAGAGGATGTCACAACAGAGTCAGGTAGTGCATTCCAGGCTTTGACCACTCTGTTGCTGAAGTCGTACTTTCTGCAATCAAGTTTGAAACATCATCCTCTTTGTTTTAATGTGATTTTTAATAGTTTAAAATATTATAATAATGATTGATTTGAAATGTGTTTATTTGTTTTCTTTTTTAATTAAATATTGTATGTCATCTAGAATGACTTTCTGTGAAATGGGTGGCTATATAAATGTGATAATTAAATAAACACCAGATCCCACTAAAGATGAACAAGAAAGCCAGTCAGTTTCTTTGATATAATTATCAAGGAAAACATCAAGAACTGTTACAGAACCCTGAACTTTGTTGATAGGGAATCAGGAAACCTTTTGAATGAAATCAAAGAAGTTAAGGTTAGATCTGAAAAGAGACAGCCAAAGTACAAGAAACAGAAGAAAGGAAATGTCAAAACAAACAATGGAAATGAAACAAAGGTAAAGCCAAGAAAGAAAAAAGATGTTAGGAAAGACTTAATAAAGAATATCAGAGTGCTGTTACAAGAGAAACGCATTATTACAAGCAGTAAGCACCAAAGATGGCAAAGATATAGGAAAAACAAGAGAACTCTTCCTAAAGATATCAGTCCTCAGAAATAGATTCCAACCACAAAATGGTTTACTATAAGATGCCATTGGATAGATAGTAACTGATTTCAAGAACACCAAACATAAAAATGGAAATTTAAATTTAAATTGTGCACATTAGAGATGACAATATCCAAGATATCTCAAAAGATATTCTATATTTATAAACTGTCTGGTAATTGAAGTTGAAATTAGATCAATTGTCATTATTGAGTCAGAGGCTAAGAATAAGAAGAATCAATTAAGATTGTATCCAAACTATGCCAACAATCCTGAAAAACAATGCAACAGCCAACAGATTGGAAAAGATAGATCTACCTAGCAATATTAAGGAAAAGGAAACTTAAGAGAATGTGCAAATTGTCAAATCATATCTTTAATTTAACATGTTATAAAAATAATGTATAAGATTGTCCAGTACGCAGATTAAAGCTTTACAGGTAAAAAGGAATGTCAGAGGTACTACCTTAAGAAATGATCAAGGAACTATTGCTCAGATATTATGGATAATTTAGAAAATAAAATAACACCTACAAGAAATTTTTTATCTGGATTCTTTTTTTCTAAATAAATTGTCATCTGAAACAGGAACACAAAACATAGAATTAAATCCCGTATTAACAATACAGGCCTCAAGAGTTATATGAGATTAATACTGGGTTATTAAATGTTTTATGTAAAATTAAACGCCAATGAAATTAACGTGACTTGCAATTAATAAAGTTCAGTCAAAGTTAAAATGTTGTTGAATGTGAGAGATAATGAGTTATATATTGGAACTTGTTTTATAATTTCCCCATACTTTTTAGATTTCATATAATTAGGCTGTATATAGCATTAGCCCGCTCTTATTAATAGAATTTCCATCTCTTTTTTACAAATATTGCATATTCATATAATCCTGTTATATTTTTTTTTTCTTATGCTGTTTTTCTAATTAAAACTAGAACTCCTTTGTAATTAATAAGAGAAATGTTAGCTTATTCCATTCAAAAATATTTGTTTTCTATATTTTGGGGGGGAAGATAGTTGGAATGTGTATAATTTTTGTCATGCCAACAATGGCAACAGGATGCAGCGGTCTAATCTTCACAATAGTATTTAGAATTAAACACAAGAAAAGGAATTCAATGCAAAAATAACCAAGCAATGACCTACAGATAGTTTTTCTTTTTAGTTTTGCAGTTCCCAAAATCCTCCAGCCTATGACACCGATTATTATTGGTTGTTTTATTAATTTTTAATAAATTAACAAACAAATCGACAATACATGCATTAAGCATTTACTGATTAAAATTGTTGTGAATGAATAAACGTTAAATAAAGTTATCTTGAGCTTGAAGTCAAATGCGGGGTTCTGGCCCTGAACTTCTGATTGGCTGTTAATGGCAAGATCGGATTGGTCCATTCAGGAGAATCTGATTGGCCATTAACAGGCCATTCTCATTGGTTAACGGAGCTAGCGCTCCCGGATTGCTATTGGTTGAATAGTTAATAAGTTGCCTATATAAGGAAGGCTATAGCAGCCATCCATTTTGAGCTGTCACACCATGTAAATAAAGAGTTTGAAGTTCACTGTTTCTACCGGCTCATCTCCATTATTCGTACCCATGCTCCAGACTTAACACTGGTGACGAGGATGGGATGTGGAGATGTCAGAACTGACTAAACAACGAAGAAGACAACCGAGCACGTGGCTGAAATGCCCAACAGCGGAACCATGTCCGGCGGCGTAGTACCACCCGCTCTGTTCGACCCAGCGCAAGAGGACTGGGAGTCTTACATGGACCGTTTCCAAATGTTCTTGGAAACGAATAATCTGAAGGATGCCACAACCGGAAAGAAATGGGTGGTATTCCTGACGCATTGCGGACTGACCGTATTCAAGATGGCCAAGGACCTAGAAAAACTGGCTGAAGTGAAGGCCATGGACTGGGACGTCCTTGAACCGCTACTAAGGGCCCACTATGCACCGACTGTTCCAATGCTCGTAAGACGGCACGAGTTCTACCAAAGAAACCAGCGGAAAGGAGAAAGCGTTGCCGATTTCATTGCGGATCTCCGAAACTTGGGAGGCCTCTGCAATTTCGCCGACCTAGAAGAGGACTTGAGAGACCGAGTAGTTCTAGGATTAGATGCTCTAAACGTGCAGAGCAAAATAATGGCTAAGGGCGACATTAGCCTTGCCGATGCCATCGCTGAGGTTACGGCAGCAGAAGCGACCAAGAAGTCGGCTGCCCAACTATGCCAAAATCGTGCTCCGACTCACCAACCAGCCGGCGAACTTTCACCTAAGTCGGAAGGACAGCTTTCGACAGCCCACCATGAGGACCTCTCCTCGTCATCAGACAGCGACAAAGAAGAGGTCCATCGACTGTGGTCCGATCGGGACCGTTACCCGAAGTCCCAGCAACCGTGCGCTGGCTGCGGGGCCAACCATTACCGTTCTGATTGCAAATTCCATGACGCGCTCTGACATGAGTGCGGAAAACAAGGCCATATTGGATGGGTCTGCAGAAATCTCCTCGGACCCAGCCATGCCTCGAGGGGGGCCAATCTTCGCCAATCGACAGGAAACCATCCTGTAAGGTGAGAACCAGCAAACCACTCCTACAGAAACCGACCCGTGAATCGCATAACAAGATGAGAAGAGGCTCACCAAACACTCACTATCGGCCACGCCTCTTCATTGGATGCCAAGAAAATTCGAGGTAAAGAGGACATCGAAAATCAGCCTTGCCAAATGGAAGTTGACTCAGGATCATCTCTTTCAATGGTCTCCTGGAAGACCCTCAAGCAACTCATCCCTACTATCCGGCGCCAAGACCTTCAATTCCAAAGGCTCATGTTAAAGGACTACCAGGGGAACTGGATTCCAGTTGTAGGATCCAGTCGAGTCCGGGTTTCGTTCAAGAACCGCACATCGTACTTACCCCTGACGGTGATCGACAAGGACTGGCCTAGCCTGTTAGGCCTGCAATGGTTCACACCACTCGGCATTGAAGTGGCAGGCATTAACCGAATTGGCGGCAGTGACTGGGAGGAGGACCTCGCCCATGAATTCAAGGACGTCTTCGTGGAAAAGCTAGGCGAGTACAAGGGGACCCCGATATTTTTTAGCCTTAATCCAAGAATAGCTCCCATCCTCCTTAAGCCTCGTTGAGTTTCGTTCACACTAAAGCCGAAAATCGACAAACAGCTTGATAAGTTGATAGCCCAGGGAGTGTTAAAGCCAACCAATCACTCTCCCTGGGAAACCCCAATCGTGACACCAATTAGGCCGGATGGCTCAATTAGAATTTGTGGGGACTACCGAGCCACCCTAAATCACGCCCTGCAACAAAATCCATATCCGGTGCCGGTGATGCAACACCTCCTCCATTCCCTGGGGGGCGGAAAAGTCTTCGCTAAACTAGACTTAGCTCAGGCTTATCAGCAACTGCCGGTTGATGAAAAAACGGCACAGGCACAGACAATTGTAACGCACCGGGGTGCCTTTAAGTGTACGCAGATCCAATTCGGAGTCAGTGTAGCCCCGCGGATCTTTCAGAGCCTTATGGATAGATTTTTGCAGGGGATCAAAGGCGTTGTCCCCTACTTTGATGATGTGCTCATTGCTGCCCCCACTCCAAAAATTTTACGGGATCGTTTAAGACTGGTTTTACGAACATTCCAAGAAGCAGGCCTTAAGCTGAAGAAAAATAAGTGCAAGCTGTGTACAGATCGTGTTGAATTCTTAGGGTACTTAATTGACAGTCAGGGTATTTACCCTACCGATAGCAAATTGAGAGCAATAAAAAACGATCCCAGACCCCAGAACAAGGCCGACCTCCAAGCGTTTTTAGGCCTCATCAATTTCTATAACGTATTCTTGCCGCACAAGGCGACTGTTGCTGAACCTTTACATCGCTTACTAGATAAAAAAGCCAATTGGGTATGGGGTCATAGAGAAGAGCAGGCGTTCCGTAATGTAAAAAAACTACTGGCACTGTACTAATGCAGTACAATGAAACCTTACCATTAAATATCGCATGTGATGCATCGCCTTTCAGAGTGGGCGCCATTTTGAGCCATGTATTGCCTCACGGTAGCGAGGCCCCTGTTGCTTATTTTTCAAAAACACTCTCGAAAACTGAGCGAAATTATAGCCAGATCGATAAAGAAACCCTGGCAATTGTATCGGCTGTTAAAAGATTCCATGAGTACACGTACAGCCGGGCTATTACTATAGTGACTGACCACAAACCGTTGCTGGGGATAATCGCTGGGGACAAGCCAACTCCCTATATACTTTCTCCCAGGATGACCCGCTGGTCAGAATTCTTGGCTGCCTACAATTATCAGCTACAATACCGCCCTGGTAAAGCCATTCCCCATGCCGACGCATTGAGCCATGCACCACTCCCAGAAACCATCAATGATCCTGCACCAACGATGACAACGTTGCAGATAGAGACACTTCATACGCCACCATTAACTGCCCATGATATCGCGAGAGAAACAAAATGCGACCCCATCTAGCACGAGTCCTCACATGGGTGGAACACGGATGGCCATTGGACCAAGTACCAGACGACTTCGCACCATTCAAAGGTCATCAAACAGAGTTGTTCTTGCAAAAGGGCTGTATCATCTGGGGCGACAGAGTCGTTATCCCAGAACGACTCCAACAGGCACTACTAAGAACCTTGCACGATGGCCACCCTGGCATCGTGCGCATGAAGGGCCTCGCACGTAGCTATGCATGGTGGCCAGGCATCGACAGACAAATCGAATCGTGGGTCAAAACTTGCCAGAGATACCAAGAAGTAAGCAATGCTCCACCAAAGGCAACCCCAATTGAATGGGAGACACCGCAGGGACCCTGGTCCCATATCCATCTAGATTTTGCAGGGCCGACCAAAGGCCACACATTCTTGTTAACCATCGATGCCTACTCGAATTGGCTCAAGATTCACCGAATGAGAAACACGACCACCGAAGCGGTCATCAAAAGACTGGAAAGACTGTTTGCAACCCACGGATTACCAGACGTTCTGGTATCCGACAACATGCCCCAGTTTACCGTGCTGTCTTTTGAACAGTGCCTGGCTGACCGCGGTATCCGACATGCGCTCACTTCACCTGCGCACCCTGCGGCCAACGGTAGGGCTGAGCACATGGTACAATTTGTCAAGAAAACCCTACAAAAAATAGACTACGACAACATCGACGAGAAAATCAACCAAATCCTTTTCCTGCAGCACATCACACCTCACAGCGTCACCAACAAAACTCCCGCCGAGCTGCTAATGGGACGGAAGCTCCGCTCCCACCTAGACCGGTTACACCCAGCCTACGAACCTAAAAAACCACTCGGATCCAGCGGCCGATGCCGTACTTTCTAGGTAGGCGATTTAGCATTCACTAAAAACTTATCAGGTGACCTGTTGTGGGTAGAAGCGATGGTAATCCGTGTAACCGGCCCAAGATCATACCTTGTACAGTGCCCTGATGATAGACTTTGGAAGTGCCATATCAATCAACTACGATCGCGTCACACAATTCTGAACTCCCTTATAACCAAACTGAAGGGGGGGGGAGATACAGAGGAAGACGAATTTCAACTAGAGGAAAATCTTTTCGAAGGGAACAATAGCAGAACAGAAACGCGGGAACAGGAACCAGGGATGGGAGTGAGTTCACCTCAGGGAGTTACCGAAGATATTGGTGACAACGGAAATGCGAACTCTGAACCAGAGGCACCCCTTTCGCCAAACAACGGTTTACCTCAACAAGAGTGCAGCCAAATGCCAGGCGCACAGCGAAAATCAAAAAGACTAATAAAACAACCGTCCTACCTCAAGGTCTATGTGACCACGCCCCGTAAGCAGAAGCCGGGGGAAAGGGGTGTTGTGAATGAGTAAACGTTAAATAAAGTTATCTTGAGCTTGAAGTCAAGTGCAGAGTTCTGGCCCTGCATTTCTGATTGGCTGTTAATGGCAAGATCGGACTGGTCCGTTCAGGAGAATCTGATTGGCCATTAACAGGCCATTCTCATTGGTTAACGGAGCTAGCGCTCCCGGATTGCTATTGGTTGAATAGTTAATATGTTGCCTATATAAGGAAGGCTATAGCAGCCATCCATTTTGAGCTATCACACCATGCAAATAAAGAGTTTGAAGTTCACTGTTTCTACCGGCTCATCTCCATTATTCATACCCTTGCTCCAGACTTAACAAAAATAATCTTCAAACTAGTTCCCAAAGTGGTCCAAAAGTGAAAAATTACTCTAAGTTCTCCTTTCTCCCTTTCTTCCCCTTTCCTCCCTGAAATACTCTTTACATGGGTATTTTAAATGATATTTAAATTTAAGCAGGTTCTGTGTTGGAATTGATACAGAAGTTTAATTGGTTTATCCAGTTTTGAAAACGGACTTTTGATCAAACAAATATTTGTTTTGATTGTTAAAATGCTTTTTTAAATAGAAAAAATTGGCATGGAAGTGTATTTTTGCAAATTGTATAACTGTTTATCTTCTTAAGGAGTCCTTGTGGCTTTCTGAGCTTATTTTTTACTTGGTTAGGTAATAGCTTCTGGGTTAGAAGAGGTAGAGTTTATGTATTTATGTACAATTGGCTTGCCCTGTCAGGGTTGGTGGGAAATTATTTTTTCCTTGGTAGTTCCTTGTTTATTTCTTGTTTGATGTTGCTCCTGGTGTTAATTCCTGCTAACGTAACTGCTGATTATGGCCAAGGAGTTTTGATATTCTTGTTTCCTTTTAGTTTTTAATTGTCTAATTGATTTAATTGTTCAATATTCTTTATCTCAATGTGCCTGTTGATCAGTGGTGGGATTCAAAAACTTTTACTATCGGTTTGATGGGCGTGACTTGGTGGGTGCACTTTGCGGGCGTGCTTGCACATGTACACCAAATACACACTCTGTGCAGTTCCAACTCACCTCCTGCAATCCTTCACTCTCCTGGTCGCTTCAGCAGCTGTTACACAACACTCTTCTGTGCCGTGCAAAGCAGCTGCACTTCAAAAGCAGAAGATAAAGGTGAGTATGGGAGCCCGGGTGGGCAGGTGGGCCCAACAGCAGAGTGGTGGAGAAAACTGGTTCAGTCTCTGCTGCTCATTGCCACTACTGGTTCTGCTGAACTGGTAGCATACCACTACTGTTGCTGATGGTTCATTTATTGGAGTGTGCTGCTGCTTCCATATACACTGTGTAAGTTTCCATATATCTTCCTACTCTCTTTTTTATGATTTTTCTTTCTTTCTCTTCTCAAAATTGAAATTAGCTACTGCAAATTACTGTCTTTAACAATCAATGATTGAAGGAGCAATTCATAATCCTGTCTGGAAAGAATATAAGAAAGGAACTTTGATACTGTACATAGTAAAATTCAACATTGCAAGTATCCATTCCAGAGGTGGTATTCAGCAGGTTCTGACCAATTCTGGAGAACTGGTAGTGGAAATTTGAGTAGTTCGGAGAACCAGCAAATACCACCTCTGATTGGAGATTTTACAGTATCTTTCCCCTGCCACGCCCACCAAGCCACACCCACAGAATTGGTAGTAAAAAAAATTGAATCCCACCATTGAGCCATTCCTTTTCTTTTATGGACAAGATAGATGAGATGGTGGTGATTTTGTTCATGTCGAATTAGAGGAAGTTGAAGTTCATTTTCTGTAATGGGTAGGACTAGCTTATATAAGCAATCAATTAAAAGGATTTGTTTAAAATGTTATTCAAAATAAATGGTATATATATAGCTCTTAAATAAGTCACAGGAGTTAATGACCATGGCAAAGTTTATTTTACTGAAAAGAACTAAACTGAAAATAAAATTAGAAAATAAGGACAGAATCTATCACAATATAGGAGAATAGAAAATATTATTTTGCTTGGTGAATTTGATAGATGTAAGTGTACATTGTCGGTTTGCCATTATCATGAATTTTTCATGCAGGAGAATAAAAATGTCTTGATGTTTCAGCCCTGAATAATACTTTATATTTTTATCTTTTCCTTCCCCCCTCCTATTTCTGCCAATAAATAAAAAGCAAGAAGGAACAATATGTAGCAGAATATTCCAATGTCTTCTTTATTGTAGTAGAAACAAATAACCAAAAAAAAGCACATTGCATATTGCTGATTTATGATATGGTCATTAATTAAATCTTATGTGTCAGATATTCATTAGTCTTTAGGCAGTGCAGTTCCATCATTGTAATTGCTAAAATTAAATGTCATAAATAAATATGGTTCATTTCCTATAATCCATTATAGCAACCTTGATCATACAATGAGTGATTAGTTACACTAGCTTTTAAATTAATAAATATAATGTTATTTCAAATATGCTTGCAAAAGAAAGAAAAATGTTTTTCAACACTTGTTTCAAAAAAGGTTAAAGTAATGCAATAATTTTTACTTCATCAACTTTCATAACCATAATGATGTTGTGGAGGTTCTGAATGTATTGGGAAGTCAGAAATCTCTGTTTATTAAAAATAATTTAAAAGCCTTCCTATTTTTATTTTTAATGTAATATTTTAATTTGGGTAATAAAGAATCTGTGATACTGAAGTATTGTATGCATAATGAGACTGTAATATGTCTTATCTTGTTTATTTCTTATATATGAGTGTATCTTATATATGAGTGTATAATGACTTAAATTAATTTTTACCAAGAATAGAAAATCAATAATAGACATACTGTATTTATACAAATAAATCATGAAGAAAGTTTTTTTTTATAACAAACTTTATTAATTTTTTTTAACACACACAAACAAAACATAAACAAACATTACACAAAACATAAATACATAAAACTTCTTTTTGGAAGGCGGCTTACCCCGAGTTAACTCTTTTTATACAGACATCAATCAAAATTTATACTCACTTAATATACTTTCTCATATCTTATTTAAACATTCTCTATTTTCCATATATTTTCTCTCTCCTACTCATTCTTTTAATTCTATTTTATTTATTCCATCTCAATTAAATAATTATATTTGCATCTTTGGTCTGTTTTCTTTCAATCACCTACTTATCCTTTCTATTTAATACAATATTTCTCCTGTAAACCCAGATTGAAGTATGACAACTTTTTATCTTCCCCCTAAATAACACTTAAAATAATACATATTTTCCGTGCTTCATTTATTTCATTTAAATAACTTATATATAATGAGATGGCTCACAACTACCAATAAAAGCAAGAATAAAAACAAAACTGCACTTCCTACCAGACACCAGGCCAACTAGTTTACTAGCTTCTGGACTCAAACCCCAGTGTAGTGCAACATTTGGGAAAATAACAATCTTTGTGCCCTTTCAGAAGCCTAAAATCAGTGTTTCTCAACCTTAATGTCTTCAAGATGTGTGGACTTCAACTCCCAGAAATTCACAGCCAGCCAAGCTTGATGTTGCTAGGGTTGAGAAACACTGGGCTAAAATTTTACTTTGATGATTTTTATCAGCTTTAAACTGAGTCTGGTCACTTTAGTTTCCAAAACTGGAAATATTCAGCTGAAACGGTCCAATATGAACCATATGACTTGGTCGTGTTAGGTGCTTTCCCATTGGATAGAACCTATGATAGAAAAAAAAAATCCATAATATATCTTTACCAAAACTTAAATAATGTTTTAAAAGTAAATGTCATTGGAATGTATCAATTCTAAGCTAAATAATTCAAGTGTTTCCCTATTTTCAAGAAACAGGTTTGGCCTCAAGCAAACAAGCAAACAAAGTTGAAAATTCCTGAACTAAGCATCACTATTCCTTTCCTGATTCTAAAAGTTCTGACACTAAGAATTTTACTGAAAATGTTTCCTTTGGAATGAAACAAATAAAAACAATTCCATCTCTACCAAATTCACAGAGAATTTAACAACCCTACATAAAATGTAATGCAAGTCTAGTACTAACTAAAACATTCCTTAAACTAGGAGCTTTCAATTTCATTTTTCAATTAATGTAAATGGAAAAAAAATGTTGTACAAAATTGTATTCATACTAAAAAGTTTTCTTTATAAATCAGAATTGTAATCAGTCTTTCATAGTTAAAGATTGTCTATAACAGCAATGACAGACTCAAGGCCCATGGGCCTGATCCAGCCTGGAGGGTGCTTAGATCTGGCCGATGGGGCTGCCCTGGAAACAGTGAAGTACTGACCCACAGTGCTTCTGCCAGTGAAAACAGAGCTCAGAAGGTGCATGACAGCAACGTGACACCACAAATTTGACACCCATGTACTATATTATATCTACAATAGAACCATGGTGGTGCAGTGGTTAGAAGGCAGTACTACAGGCTAATTCTGCTGACAGCTATCAGTTTCATCCTTTCTAGCTCAGCCTTCCATCCTTCCAAGGTCAGTAAAATGAGAACACAGATTGTTGGGGCAATATGCTGATTTTGTAGACTGCTTAGAGTCTGCTGTAAGTACTATGAAACAATATATATGTCTAAGTGCTATACATTGCTCTAAAGAGATAATTAGTTTCACAAATAGAATGGATCAACATATCATATAGAGCATCCCAAGTATAATCTACCAATAGCTAAAAACACTCTTGCTACTTTATGATGTCCCCTTGTTTTTCAGAGACTGCCAAAAATGATGACAAGACTTTTATGATAATTTAATATTAATTAAAAAAAATAAATAAATCGAGAATTAAATAATTTATTTTGGAGTTCAAAATTCCCAAATAGGTCTAGTGTGTAATTAAATTACCCTTCTTTTTTAATAACACAGTTAGTGATGTATATGTAAAATAATATTTTAAAATATAAAGGGTGACCTATATTATATTTATAACATTCATAATTAATATAGAACTGAACATTAATGGTTACAAAGATTGGTTTTGATGCATATTGTGAATTGCAGACATCATTATAGCAAAGACATTAAAAGCCAGCCTATTTCAAGCAAGCTTAATTGTAATATCTCAAGCAGGAAGAAATGCAATATTTTCCACTAATATCAAAATTTGCTCTTTCTAGATTTCGGTTAATTTACTCATTGGTTCTGCAAGAAAATCTTTCTAAATCTCATATTACAAGAACTTGTTAAAATAGTAAAATCAGTAAAGGATATCTTCAACTCAACTTGAAAACAGCAAATTAAATGAAAACTAACATTAATATTACTAGAAAATATAAATGAAACATTGGAATTGCAAGAGAAGTGAAGAAACAATAAGGGATTGAAAGCGGGAAAAAGTGGTTAAGCTAAAGCTGCAGGTGTAGAAAATATGAATTGCTTACATACTGAATTGGATGTTAATCTGAATTAGAAACTCAGTTTTATGAATCCCTATTGGTCTGAAAGTGCAGGAAGGAAGGAAGCTAGTTTAGAAAGAGATACACAATTAACTTCCTCACATAGGAAGACAAAAAAAAAAAAAGGAAAAATGGTTTTGGGAAACAGGAGGGTTGGAAATCTTTCCTTTGCTATCTGAATGTAGAAGAAAACAACCTTGATAAAGGAATGCAAGAACCTTTATCTGACTGTTCTGTCCCTAATTAGCATTCTTGAGATCCCCGCGCTTTGATTGGCCAAAGCGCGGGGCACTCTGATTGGTCAGGCGAGCCGCGCCGATTGGCTTGCTAAGAATCTCCCACGATTGGTCCATTCAAATCACGGGAGATTCAAAGCGGTGCCATTGGCCGCGGCCGCCACGGCTTAAGGAATAAAAGCCGCGAGCTTTTTCCTTTGCCCCAGTTCGGTTCCAACTTTAAATAAAAGAGCATGATTTGAAGTCACCGACTCCTGGCATCATTTCGCGGACACAACACTGGCGACGAGGATGGGATCCAGACCCTGAACCGAACCACGTGTCCGACGGAAGCCAGACGAACCACCACGAAGGCGAAAATCGCACCCCCCGCACCCTTCAACCCCGCCACCGAGGACTGGGAATCGTACTCCGACCGATTCCGCATATTCCTCGAGTGCAGCGACCTGAAGGACGCCACCGGCCCCATGAAGCGCGCTGTCTTCCTGACCCACTGTGGGACCGAGGTCTTCAAGATGGCCAAGGCGCTTGCCAAACCCGCCGATGCGACCGCGATGGACTGGGACATCCTCGAGCCAATACTTCGGCGGCACTACGCTCCAGAGGCACCCATCCTGATCCGACGCAACGAATTCTACCATCGGGACCAACGGTCGGGTGAGAGCTTCAGCGACTTTGTCGCCGAGCTACGGCGCCTAGGGGGGCTCTGCGAATTCGACAACCTGAACGACGCCCTGCGAGACAGAATCGTGCTCGGCTTGTGGGACCCCGTCCTCCAGAGCCGGCTGATGGCCAAGGGCAACATCAGCCTAGCAGACACCCTCACCGCAGTCGCGGCCGCCGAAGCAACCCGAACTTCCGCCAACCGCATGCGCAGACCGAACACTGGGGACTGTGGACACAACATTGACAAAAAAAGACTAAATGAAATTTCAACCCTAGAAAAGTAGTAACCATAAGAAAGTTACTTTAAAAAGTATTTAGTACAGTGTAAGTATCAGAGGAAATCTCTGCCAACCTTTTAAGATCCTTTCACTATGTTTGAAAAAAACTATCATTTCATAAACAATAACATACAATGCCATTAGTGGAGGGCATTTCCTGACTTGGTCTACCTTGAAAAAATCAACATGCAACACTGAGGGAAAAAAAGCATAAGACATCTCTTCCAGCAACATTTCTCCCAGATGGGGTTCCATTCTTTGCAGTCAACAAAAGAATTGGGAATTAAATTTGGAATGAAAAGAGTTCAGATGTATCCGGTCGACAATGTGGCAAATATGTGACAAGGGAATCTGCCAATTTGATTGCTGAGCAAATTGCCCATTGACATGGCTTGTGAAAATTTAAGATCTGAAGAGCCAAAAGAAGCAGATTGAACACCAAACTCAGAAACTAAGAAATCAGAGAAGGACATAAAACTTTTTCTTAAGATCTTTTTCTGTGAGCCCTTTCCAAAGGCAAGGAGATAATTAGTTTAAATATATACTGAACTTGTGAAATAGACTGCACCTTTAAAGAGATCACTCAGTCTAACGTGCAAAAGGGAAGATAATCTGCTAGTTTTGAACAAAACTTCCTGCAGGGCACTTATAGCTATATAATTTCTTTCTGATTCTTCAATTCTTTTGCAACCAATAGGATTCCATAGATCTTCATATAGGGACATATTTTCATATTTAAGAGTATTGTGATATTGTTGAAAATCACATGAAAATTTTCAGCTCTGAAAAAGTGGTTGAACCTTGCCAAATCATTTGTGCTATTGCTCATGAGATCTTACTTGATTTAAATTTTTCCTATCTTATCCTTTCCTATCTTATTCACTTCTTCCCAATATTTATCAAATTTATGAAAAAAAATCAGTTCATGTAAGTATGTAGACTCTTTTTAATATACCTATATCCTTATTAAAAAGAAAAATGAATATGGGTGTAATACTTTTTATTGCATTAGCTAAAGCAATAAGAATTATCTCTGTTATTTTCCTATATTGTGAATGCAAAGTGTTGTATATTTATACTATTTACATATATGATACTGCTTGAGACAGCTGAACAGTTGCATTCTTTTACAGACTTGTTGAGGCCACCTGGAGGTTTATCTGTATCATCAGAATCATCTGAATAGTATAAATGGGTGTGGAGCCTTTTTGAAACTATTGAAAGGGCTGTGTTGTAGTTGTTTCAACAGTTCTTTCAACACTTCCAACAAGGCTCTACACCCATTTGACACTGATGACACAGTTAAACAGTCAGGTGGATTCAATAACTCTCTAAAACACCATAAATTCAACAAATAATGATATCCCAATCCTCATCAGAGAAGCTGTTGAGGGCAAATGAAAGCATCCTAATGGCATATTATTTGGTCTAGAGGACATCAATAACAATGATGATATCACAATTGTCCAGAGCATCATCAGTGACTATCAAGCATCAACCATATCCCCTGATGAAATACTTGAAATTTCTCACATTGGCTGAGAGCTCAAAAACAGAGATGGCTCTGTGGCCCCTGACTTCTGCAGAGACATCTGCAAAAATGAATCAAGCAAACGTAAATTCATTTACACTATAAATTCACTCGCCAAAAACAACACCTACCATAAAAACCTCTGATCTCATCCTGACCTAACCTTACAGCAATGTGCCCACTCCCGTATACTATGCACAGAACTCAAAAATTGTCTAGACAATGGAGAGAAGGACCTTGACATTTATTACCATGCAGACTGTATCAAAAGAAAGTCACACAACCCACAACTCAGCATCCAAACCTTCTTCAACCAATCCACCATCACCCAAGACTAGGCACGCCTGCCCCCAACTATCTCAATTCAAACTACAACTGGCTTTAAATGCAAGCTACTCAATGCAAGAAGCCTTGTAAATAAAATACCCGAATTTCTCCTCTTACTAAATACAGCTAAATTCGACATCATATTTGTCTGTGAAATATGGCTCAATGAATCTCTCCCTGACTCCATCAGTAAGAGACTATCAAATATCATGCCTTTATGGGAACACTTATGCTTTCCAAAATTATTCCCCCCCCCCACATTACATATTTTAAATCATTGTTTCATTGAAGTGCTCCCCTTTTCTTAACAAAAATTTCAGTAAATTATACTAAATATTTTATCACATTTAAAATTACTTATTATTTCCAATTTTCTAAGGTTATTTCTTTTTTTTTTTGAAACAAATTTTTATTAATTTTAAAGATAAAACAACACATCATTAACCATTAAATACATAAACACATAAAACCTCTTAACATTGTAAATCCTTACAAGTCAAACAAAACATTATTTTTATACAGCATAATTCCAATTTATCCCATCTCCATATGAACACACAAATATCTTCCAGCAAATTTCTCATTATTTCTCTTTACTCCTATTCAATTTCATTTCTCTTCCATATTTATCCATTTTATAGTCATCATATTCTTTTCTTTCTGGCTTGTTTAAATTATTCTCGTCTAACATTCCTCCAAGGTTTTATTGATTCTTTTTTCCTTTTTTTTTTATAAAAAACAAATTTTGTTAGTTTTACCATAAACACAATACACAAACATACAAACACAAAACAAACAAAACTAAAAGATCTTTTCTGAAGGTTGTCTGTTCCCGGGTTAAAACTCTTTACACAGACACAAATTCAAACATCATATTCAACCCATATCTCCTTCCATATCTTATTATCATTTTCTTTTTTTTATATATATATAAAAACCATTTTTATCAGTTTTATAAGAACAATGCACAAAGAATCAAGGCATAACAGCTTATAAATTCTTTTCTAAGAAAAAATAATAATAAAAGACCAATAAGGCATAACATTTCCAGATTATAATATCAATATTTCATATAATATTAACTTCATATCTTGTCCCTACTTCTCTTTTCCATCCAAATTATTTATTAATTAAAATTTTATTGCCTTTTATCAATATACAAAATCCAAAAAAAAAAAAAGCATATATATCCTTCCATATCTTATTACCATTTTCAACAACATTCTTTGTCTGTTTTATTTCCAACTATCCATTCATCTTTTTTTTTCTTTTACTATACTTCTCCTGTACACCAATTGGAGTAACATCTATAACTCATTACCCTAACTTAGAAATACTACATATTACAATCTTTCTTGGGATTCTGTTTAAAAGATTCTAAAATTACATAAAAACACAATCTTATATACCCTCCAGAATCCCTCTTTTAATCTAAATTAAATTCACCCATTGTCTCTAAATAAACTTTTTTTCTTTAAGTCTTGCTTCCCCCCATTAAGGCTTCTCCTCCCCCCCTTTCTCTCTTGCTTATTCTTCTCCTTGCCTTTCTACCCCTTTGCTTTTTCCCATCGCTTTTCTTACTCCTTTTCCTTTGCTTTCTAACCTTGCCTCCACCTTTTCGCTCATTTTTCTCTCTTTTGGTTGTTTTTATAATTCTTAAAATCCCCTTTTTCTTATCCTTTTTCTCCTCCTCTCCGGAAGGGACCCATTGTTCATCAAAGATGGCTTCTTCTTCCTCTTCTTCCTTGTCCCAGTCCTTCTGCTGCGTAATCAACTTTTCAACAGAACATAACGCCATTTCTAAGAATTGAAACAAAGTGCCCAAAGTATCTTCTTTTTTATATTTTTGATATTCAATCTCTAGTTCATCCACAAACAATGCCATTATAAAAAGGGAAACTTTTTCCAAAACAACCACAAGTATTTTTAATCAAAGATAATCAAAAGCAATTAAAAAAAAAAAAAAAATTCCAAAAGTTAATACTTTTCTTCCTTCTTCTCTTTCTCTTTCTGGATTAATTTTTAATCAAAGAGGTCCAATTACCATATATCTTCTTTTGGGATCCACAAAGACGTTCTAGACAATCTCCTCCTTTTTCAGCTTCTGCTCCAATTTTTTTTTTCTCCCTTCCCACTTTCAATGACAATTTTAAATAATCAAAAATCCATACCTCCAGCAGAGATTTTCCAATTTCTTAAATTTTTCAATGTCCAAAAATCCCTTTGTCTCTTAGCTTCAGCTTTCAAAGCAATCCACTTTCAATGTCTAATATATCCAAATATTTCTGCTTTTTCCGTGGGGTGGGAGAGTAAAAAAAAAAGAGTTCCCTTTAACAGCTTCTCCGCCGCTTTTCGCTCTTCTTAGGGATACAATGTATCCTCCAGCAATTCAAGCAGCTCAATTCCAGGCAGTTTAAAAGGTGTTACTTGACCCGGCTCAGACAGAACTTTCACTCTTCACACTTCCTCCAGCACAGTTCTTACCCGGTTGCTGGCTTCTTCATGGCGGCCATTGCTGACCGCCGCTCCACCGCCTTGGGAAAAAGGGGTTTTCCCGGAGAAGGGGGGGGTCTGCGACACCCCCACCTCCCTATCCGACTCCCCTCTCTCTTCAGCTGTCCCTACAGGGCAGCCATATCCCCCTGACCCGTCTGGATCGGGGGTACCTCGACGGCTAGCACAGCAGGAATCGCGAGCTGTCGCGAATTCCTGCTGCCCCGAAGCCACGCAAACCGGAAGTTCCCAATTTTCTAAGGTTATTTCTAAGTACAAATGTAAAAATACAATCTTATGTACCTTTCTAGAAAATTTTATGTACCTTTCTAGAAAATTTTATTTTTCAATAAAATTTACCCATTATCTCTAAAAAACTTTTGTTTCCTTGCATCTTGCTCCCCACCATTAAGGCTTCTCATCCCTTCCTTTCTCCCTTGCTTATTCTTCTCCTTGTCTTCTTTAACCCTTTGTCTCTCCACCTCCCTTTTATTCTGCTTTCCTCCTTTCTGTTGTTTTCTAACATAATGTCCCCTTTTCACCTTATTCTTCTCTTTTTTGGTTGTTTTTCCAAGTCTTAAAGTCTTCTTTTCCTTTTTCTCTTCCTCCTTTCCTTCCCCAATCAAAGTCACTTGTTCATCAAAGATGGCTTCTTCTTTGTCCCAGTCATCCTGTTGCGCATTCAGTTTACATAAGTGCAAACCGCCATTACTAAAAATTGAAAAAGAATGCCAAAAACATCTTTCCCTTCTTGTTTTTCTTTTTCATATTTTTGGTATACAAGTTTCAATCCATCCACAAGTGATGCCATTGTGTAGGGAAAAAGTTTTTCCAAACAACCACCCAAGTGCTTTTAATCAGAAATAATTCTCAGAAGTTCCAAAATCACCAAACAATCCAAACAAGCTGCTTCTTTTAAATACTTTCTCCTTCTTCACTTTCTCTTTCTGGGGTTAAAGTTTAATCACAAAGTTCCCTTTAAAATATATCTTTTAGAAGTCTTATTGATGTTTAATAACTCTTTAAAGTTCTGGGCAATCTTCTCCTTATTTTCAAATTTTGCTCCAATTTTTTTTTTCCTCTCCCTTCCCATTTACAGCCAAAAAGATTTTTTTTTTCCCTTTAAATGTTTAGAAATCCTTATCCCTTCAACATTCAATTACCTCCAATGCAGGTTCTCGGATTTCTCTTATGCTTCCATTTGCTGTCACGTTAGGAAGGAGAGTGAAACGAAAAAAAAAAAAAAAACCTTTCCCTTTTAGGATATTCACCACTTGTAACTCTCTCTGGAAACAATGTATCCTTAGCAGCTTTCAAGATTCCAGGGCACTCTCTCTTGCCTTGTACCGGTCAGAAACAACTCTCATAACTCTTTCCGCTTTCTTCCTCCTACACGATCTTGTCCGGTTGCAGGTTTCTTCGTGGTGGCCATTACTGACTGCCGCTCCTCTGCCTTGGGAAAAGGGAGTTTTGCTGGGTGGGGAGGGGGTCTGTGACACCCCCAAGCCCCTATCCGGATCCCCCCTGTCTTCAGCTGCCTCTACGGGGCAGCTATATCCCCCAAATCTGCACAGATCAGGGGAAACTTGGCAGCGAACGCAGCAGGGATCACGCAGAATCGCGAATCCCTGCCACTGCCGAAAACTTGCAAACTGTGAAATGAGAGATTTGAAGTAGAAGAGGGGGAACATCTTAATGAAATAATGATTTATAATATGTGATGTGGGGGGGGGAATAACTATGGAAAATAGGTGCTCCCATAAGAGTATGTGATTTAATTGAAAAGTAATGTGCTAAATTTTTAAGATATAAATGAATATTAATATTAATGAATAGATTTGTGGGTTTCTGGTTTTGCGTGGCTTTGGGGCAGCAGGAATTCGCGACAGCTCGCGATTCCTGCTGTGCTAGCCGCCGAGGTACCCCCGATCCAGATGGGTCAGGGGGATATGGCTGCCCTGTAGGGACAGCTGAAGAGAGAGGGGAGTCGGATAGGGGGTTGGGGGTGTCGCAGACCCCCTCCTTCTCCGGAAAAACCCCTTTTTCCCAAGGCGGTGGAGCGGCGGTCAGCAATGGCCGCCACAAAGAAGCCAGCAACCGGGTAAGATTGTGCTGGAGGAAGCAAGAAGAGTGAAAGTGCTGTCTGAGCCGGGTCAAGTAACATCTTTCAAATCGGTTGGAACTGAGCTGTTTGAATTGCTGGAGGATACATTGTATCCCTAAGAAGATCGAAAGCGGCGGAGAAGCTGTTAAAGGGATTTTTTTTTTCTTTACTCTCCCACCCCATGGAAACAGCAGAAATGTTTGGACATATTGGACATTGAAAGTGAATTGTTTTGAGAGTTGAAGCTAAGGGACAAAAGGATTTTTGGACATTGAAAAACTTAAGAAATTGGAAAGCCCTTGTTGGAGGTATGGATTTCTGATTATTTAAAATTGATATTGCAAGTGGGAAGGGAGAAGAGAAAAAATTGGAGCAGAAACTGAAAAAGGAGGAGATTGCCTAGAATCCCAAAGAAAGGTATGTGGTAATTGGACCTCTTTGATTAAACATTAACCCCAGAAAGAGAAAGAGAAGAAGAAAGAAAAGTATTAATTTTTGGAACTTTTTTTTTTGAATTATTTTTGATTAAAAATACTTGTGGTTGTTTTGGGAAAAGTTTCTCTTTTCATAATGGCATCGCTTGTGGATGAACTAAAGACTGAATATCAAAAATATAAAAAGGAAGATACTTTGGGCACTTTGTTTCAATTCTTAGAAATGGCGTTATGTACTTATGAAAAGTTGACTACGCAGCAGAAGGACTGGGACAAAGAAGAGGAAGAAGAAGCCATCTTTGATGAACAATGGGTTTTTTCCGGGGAGGAGGAGAAAAAGGATAAGAAAAAGGGGATTTTAAGAATTATAAAAACAACCAAAGAAGAGAAAAATGAGCGGAAAGGTGGAGGCAAGGTTAGAAAGCAAAGGAAAAGGAGTAAGAAAAGGGAGGAGGAAAGACAAAGGGGTAAAAAGGGCAAGGAGAAGAATAAGCAAGAGAGAAAGGGGGGGGAGGAGGAGCTTCAATGGGGGGAAGCAAGATCTAAAGAAAAAAAGTTTATTCAGAGACAATGGGTGAATTTAATTTAGGATAAAAGAGGGATTCTGGAGGGTACATAAGATTGTGTTTTTTATATGTGTATTTAGAGTATAAAATTCATTGTGTAATTTTAGAATCTTCTAAACAGAATCCCAAGAAAAATTGTTATATGAAGTACTTTTACGTTAGGATAATGAGTTATAGACGTTACTCCAATTGGTGTATAGGAGAAGTATAATAAAAAAAAAAGATGAATGGATAGTTGGAAATAGAACAGACAAAGAATATTATTGAAAATGGTAATAAGATATGAAAGGTTATATAAAGGTTTTGTTATGCTTTTTTTGGGGGGGATGTTGTATATTGAAAAAAGGCAAAAAAATATTTTTTAATTAATAAGAAATAATTTGGATGAAAAGGAGAAGTTGGGATAAGATATGAAGTTAAATAGACAAAGTATTGATACTATAATTTGGGATTGTTATGTTCTATTGGTTTTCTTCTTTTATTATTTTTTCTTAGAAAAGAACTTATAAGCTGTTATGCCTTGTGCATTGTTTATATAAAATTGATAAAAATGGTATATATATATAATATAAAAAAGAAAATGATAATAAGATATGGAAGGATATATAAAGTGAATATGATGTTTGAATTTGTGTCTGTGCGAAGAGTTTCAACCCGGGATCAGACAACCTTCAGAAAAGATCTTTTAGTTTTGTTTGTGTTCTGTAAAATTAATAAAATTTGTTTAAAAAAATATATATTAATGAATAGATTTGTATTGGTATTGATAATATTGTATAATTTTGGAATGTACCAGACAGAATCCCAATGTAAGCTATGCATTTTATACTAAGTATTATAAATATAGGGGAAAGAGATAAAGGCATCATACTCCAATTAGTGTACAGGAGAAGTTTTCTTCAAAGAAGAAAGAAAAATGGATAGCCGGAAATAGAACAGACAAAGAATAATAAATATTATAATTCGAATTGAGATGAGATAAATAAAATAAAATTAAGAAAATTTAAAAGAGAGGAGAAGCTATATAGAAAATTGAAAATGCTAATAAGATATGGAATGGTATGCAAAATGAATATGAATTTGAATTTGTGTCTGTACCAAGAATTTTAACCCGGGACTAAGCAACTTTCAGAAAAGAGATTTTTATGCTTTTATGTTTTGTGTTTTTGTGTGTTTATGTTTTGTATGTCTTTAAAAATTAATAAAGTTTTTTTTTTTTTAAAAAAAGTAAGAGATTATCATGTTTACCGATCAGATCGTGAAATCCATAGAGGAGGTGGTGTTGCTATCTTCTATAAAAAGTCCTTACATCTAAAAAACATCCAAGTTACCCAAGAGCTTGCTCTTCCTGAGACCAATATCTGTGAACTGTCTTTAAATATCATATTTCGGTTCTTGCGATGTTACAGAGCACCTGAATATGACATCGAACATGTAAACCAGCTAAATACACTACTAATATGGGCAGCATCCTGCTCACACGCTTTTATCTTTCTTGGTGACTTCAATCTACCTCATATTAACTGGACCCTAAACGAATGTACAACTGAACCCATACATGCAACCTTCTACAATGATGAAACAAATCTGCAACTGGAACAACTAGATTTGTTCCAACAATACTAGACTTAACAAGTCTAGATTTGTTCCAAAAATACTAGACTTAACAAGTGCCTCAATCTCATCTTCTGGTGTCATCGTTGCAGTCTTTACCATTTGGTCCTATCAGGGGTGGGATGGACCTTGAGTCTTTTAGTTTGTTGTTTACAAAATTGTAAAAAGCGTGGGTGGAATTGGTGCGCAGAAGGTTTTCCTCTTGTTTAATGTGATAATTGGTGCATTCAGTCTTTATCTGGTGGAATAAATTTTTGTATCGCTTTTGAAATTGGCAACGTGACCAGATTTGTTCTTCCGCTAGAGTGATCTCTTTTTGGATTGAAGCTTCTTTTTTGTTATGGGTAATCTGTTTTTTTTTTTTTGTTATTGTTGTTGTTTTGGGAGTTGTTGTTGGTACATATAGTTTGATGACTCTTTTGACTTCAAGTAAAAATATGTTGTAATGGTCTTCAACAGTATTGCATACAGTGAATAGAGACTGCCAATCAAGGGATGAGAGATTGTTGTCTATAAAATCATAGTTGCCTTTTTTGAAGTTATAATTGGGGATTACGTCATTGTGATGATTATTGTGTGGGTGTATGTTGAGACAAAAGTCAATCATATTGTGGTCGCTGCTGGAAAAGGGTTCTTTAGTTTGTATTCCATAAATTAAATTCAAACTATTGCAGAAGATGAGATTGAGGCAGTTGTTAAGTCTAGTGTTGTTGGTTACTAGTTGTTCCAGTCCCAGATTTGTAACAGCATTGTAGAAGGTTGCATTTATTGGTTCAGTTGTATTGGTCTCAGGAAGAGCAAGCTCCTGGATAACTTGGATGTTTTTTAGATGTAAGGACTTTTTATAGAAGATAGCAACACCACCTCCTCAATTAATTTCACGATCTGATCAGTGAACATGATAGCCTCTTACAGTGGTAATGGAGTCAGGGAGAGATGCACTGAGCCATGTTTCACAGACAAATATGATGTTTAATTTAGCCATATTTAGTAAGAGGAGAAATTCAGGTATTTTATTCACAAGGCTTCTTGCATTGAGTAGCTTGCATTTAAGGCCAGCAGTAGTTGGAATTGAGGTAGTTAGGGGCGTGCGTGCCTAGTCTTGGGTGATGGTGGATTGGTTGAGGTAGGGTTGTAGTTGAAGGTTAAAGCTGAGTTGCGGGTTGTGTGACTTACTTTTGATGCAGTCAGCATGGTAGTCAATGTACAGCTCCTTCTCTCCATTGCCCAGACGTTTTTTGAGTTCAGTGCAGAGTACACGGGAGCTGGCACATTGCTGTATGGTTAGGTCAGGGCAAGAACGGAGGTTCTTATGGTTGGTGTTCCTTTTGGCAAGTGAATTTATAGCATAAATGAATTTATAAATTCATTTATAAATTCATTTATTTATAAATGAATTTTTGCAAATGACCCTGCAGAAGCGTGTTTGTATTTGTATTTGTATTTGTACCTCTATTTTTGAGCTCTCGGCCAATGTAGGAAATGTTAAGTATTTCATCAGGGGAGATGGTTGATGCTTGATAATCACTGATGATGTTTCGGACAGTTGTGATGTCATCATTGTCCTTGATGTCCTCTAGACCAAATAAGATGGCATTGGACATTTCCATTCACGCTCAACAGCTTCTCTGATGAGATTGGTATATCATTATTTGTCTGGTTTATGTTTTTTTGTGGATTGGGTTGTGGATTATGTTGTGGTTGTTGGGTATAGATGTGGTTTGTAGCTATTGGATGTTCAGGTTTTTGCGTTGTGTCTTTTTTTTCAAGGATGGATAATCTTTCTTTTAAGGTATCCAGGGATGCTACTATGGTGTCAAGGGATGTTATTCGTGTTTCTATGGTATCAACTCTTTCCAACAGATCCAGTTTGGGTCTGCATGATTTGCAGAGATATGGAAACTCATTGGATGATTCTAGGTGTTGAATCATTTGCTCGGGTAATCCCAAGCAGTCATGATGAGCATATTTGTTACATAGAGAACATTTGATGGAATTTTCATTATCCTTTAGAGTTTTGTAGCATTTCAGGCATGTGCAGGAGTCTTGTGGTTCATTGGTGGGGATTACTTTCTCTTTAGGTTGTGGTTTGGCATTGGATTTTTTTCTTGGCATGGTTGGTTTGTTAAGATGGTATGTTGATTAAATTAATTAATGGAACAATTTTGGGTAATCAATATAGCCAATATCACACCAATCAATCAATTACAATAATCTCTCTTGTCAAATAATTTTCCTAAGCAACAACCAGCCTAATCAATTAATTACACTAATTGCTAATCAATTAATTACACTAATCATTAATCCCACTGTTCAATTAAATTCACTAAATCACTAATTTTACTAATCAATTAAATTACATGAATCTTGATCTTTTAAACCAATCAGTAATCACACCATTTGCATTAAACATTCTAATCACACTAATCAATTAAAATGATAAATCAATTAAACCATTAATGAAATATTTTATAGAAATTGATTATCTAATCATTGATATAGGTAAGGAGGTAGAAAAGTTGTAAGTTTTGAGGTAATGAATTAATCAGTGTTTGATTAAAGTAATGAGGTAGTATTGAGAGTCTGCAAGGAAAGGGTTAATTGTTTTACTAGAAGCTTTTATTTACTGGGTGGGAGGAATTCATTGGTCTGATTGCTGCTGCTATTACTCTGTAAACAATAGGCTGGAACAAGATGTTCAAAGGATGCTGGATTTTTGAAAGAGAGCAAAAGTCGCTGAATTGAAACACTTTAACTACAATCAATATGTCTCTGAATAAGATTGTTTCCCAAAAGTTCTTCAAGTTGAGTAGTAGTAAAAATACAGTCCAGAAATTTGGGTTAACCAATCCAATCTGTCCTTTACTTTTAAAGTTACTTCGAGTTGCAATGTCTTTTTTTTTTCTTTTTTAACTAAATCTGACAGTCATTCCAGATCGTTAATCGCAGCTATTTTCCTCCTTTGAGTCCCACATTCCAAGGAAAATTCCACTGCAGAAATTGGAGTGATTCTTACCAAGACTGAGCATGCTATTACAAGATCTTTCCTTTCTTTTTCACTTCTGTCTCAGCTGCCTTCCTGGCTTCGATTCAGCCATGCTGTCAGTTCTATCCTCTCCTCGCGACCACCGAAGCATTCCTCCGCTGTCCAGGGTGACTTTCAGCTCCTAAGAGCCTCAGGGCTTTGTCCTCCCTCCTTGTTTCTCCCTGCCAGCTGTCTGATGTGGCTCCAGGGAAACTGTGTGGGGGATATTAATGGAAACACGTTGTCTGGCATGGAAGATACTTCTATCAGCTGTGTGAGGGATTTAAATGAAGCTAGGTTGTTTGCACTCAGCTGGCTCCAAGTGATCCAGTTCAAGAGCTCCACCAATGTGGTTAATAGGGCTCAATGGAAAGAGCTTCAGTTCTCTGGGGAAGGAGAGGAAGTCTCTGAATCAACTAGCAGGAGCTCTGCCAGCGTTATTTGGACTCCACAGCTTCAGAATCCAGCATTTTTGGGCTTGTTTTTTGGGCTCTGGTTTACTCACGGTTACTGGTGCAGGCAGCAGCTTTAAAAGTGATTTCTGGTCCGGGTGGTGGCTTTATAGGGAGATAGTGCTCCAGGAAAACAAAAAGAAAAAACAACAACAAAAAAAGAAAAACAGAACATCCAGTTGCTTCATGAAAAAGCACTTTTTGGACAAAAATGATCTGGATGATTGAGAATTCCATAGACAACCAATCAATACCTACAGTATAAGGAATTACATGAATATATGTAGTGTTGTGTCCGCGAAATGATGCCAGGAGTCGGTGACTTAAAATCATGCTCTTTTATTAAAGTAGGAACCGAACTGGCTCTTCGCAAAAGGTTCGCGGCTTTTATTCTTTCAGCCGCGGCGGCTGCGGCCAATGGCACCGCTTTGAATCTCCCGCGATTCGAATGGACCAATCGCGGGAGATTCTTAGCGAGCCAATCGGCGTGGCTCGCCTGACCAATCAGAGTGCCCCGCGCTTTGGCCAATCAAAGCGCAGGGATCTCAAGAATGCTAATTAGGGACAGAACACCCCTCCCCTCTTGGTTCAGTCCTTACGTCGCGTAGTCACGTAGGTAGGAGGGGCTCTGTCTGAGCCTACTGGACCTGCGCAGCTCAGTCGTAGGTTGGATCCCAGCCAGTTCGGTCGGGATCTCTGTTGCTCCTGATGCCGTCGTGGGAACCGGCTGGTCGGTCGGGCCGGGCCGCTCTCCGTAGCTCCCTCCTGGGCCTCCCAGGTTGGTTGAGCTGTGGGTTTCGCTGCTCCCGCTCGGTCTTTCCGGGTCGGTCGAGCTGGCCTGGCTGTCTCTTCCTGGCGAGGGGTCGTGATGGCTGCTTTCCGGTAAGTATGGCTGGTTTATACTTCTTTGGTTTTGGTCCCCTGGGTATTCCCTCCCCCCTTGGTTTGTGTTGTGGGGGTTGGTTTCGCCTGTTTGTGCATCGGTGGTCTCTTGGTTGGCAATCCTCGACCTTAATTGGTCGATGTGGCGTTTCCACGCTCGTCCGTCTGCTGTTTGTAGCCGGTACGAGTGTGGGCCTTTTATTTGTGTGATGACGGCCGGTATCCATAGTGGGTCTCCCGTCAGGTTTCTTGTGTATACGGGGTCGCCTGGTGCGAAAGTTTGGTGTTTGCTGTTTGAGTCTGGGGGCTTCTCCGGGTTATACGTGGGGTGTAACCTGTCGAGTGGGGACCTTAATTTCCTCCCCATTAATAATTCGGCTGGGCTCTTATTCGTTGTGGTATTTGGGGTTATGTGTTGGGTGAAGAGTAGTTTGTTTATTTTCTCCTGGATCTCCCCGTGGTCTATTTTCCGGATGGTTTTCTCAGTGAATTGCACCATCCGTTCCGCCCTACCATTCGCCGCCGGGTGCGCCGGTGCTGTCAGCGCATGGCGGATGCCCCTTTCCGCTAGGAATTTTTCGAATTGCAGCGAAGTGAATTGGGGACCGTTGTCGGAAACGACGACGTCTGGGAGGCCGTGCGTTGCAAAGAGTTTGCAGAGTTCTTTGATCACAGCCTCCATGGTTGTTGTCTTCATGTTGCTTACCTCCAGCCAGTTGGAGTAAGCGTCTACTGTTATAAGGAAGGTGTGTCCTTTTGTGGGCCCAGCGAAGTCTATGTGAATCCTAGACCAAGGTCCCCTTGGGGTTTCCCACTCTAGGACGGGTGCTGTGGGTGGGCTTGGCCTAATTTCCTGGCATCGTTGGCACCTTGCTACCCAGGTCTCAATTTGTTTGTCCATCCCTGGCCACCAAGCGTAACTTCTGGCCAGGGCTTTAGTCCTAACGATGCCAGGGTGCCACTCGTGTAGCAGTCCCAGAACCTTCCCTTGTAGCTTTTCTGGAATGACCACCCTATCCCCCCACAGTATGCACCCTTTTAATAACAAGAGTTCCGTTTGGCGGTTTCGGAATGTTTTGACGGACTCGTCGTTGTCCCTTTCCGGCCACCCTTTCTCTACCCAATGCAACACCCGCGCCAGACGTTTGTCTTTATTAGTCTCTCGGGCAATGTCTGACGCCGTTATGGGCAGGTTGGGTAGAGTCTCTATGCTGAGGGTGGTCGTCGTGGGTGCTGGGTCGGTGTCAGGTTCCGGTAGCGGCGAGCGGCTTAAGGCGTCTGCATGGGAGATCGTCTTACCCGGTCTGTGTATGAGTCCGTAGTTGTAGGCTGCCAGGAACTCGGACCACCTTGTCATTCGGGGAGACAGAATGTTCGGGGTGGCCCGGTTTCCTGCAAGGATTCCCAGCAGTGGCTTGTGGTCAGTTATGATGGTGAATGTCCGGCCGTAGAGATACTCGTGGAATCTTTTTACGGTGGCAATGATAGCCAGAGCCTCTTTGTCCAGCTGGCTATAGTTCCGCTCCGGTTTGGTGAGGGTCCTTGAAAAGAACACGATGGGCGCTTCTTTTCCGTCGGGGAGGGTATGGCTGAGGACAGCGCCGACGCCAAAAGGTGATGCGTCACATGTGATGGCCAGAGGTAGGGTCTCGTTATACTGTATAAGGACGGCGTCCGAAGTGAGGAGGTCCTTTGTTCTTTGGAAGGCGGCTTGCTCGCATTTCCCCCAAGTCCAGGTCGCCGCCTTGTCCAGGAGCCTATGCAAGGGCTCCGCCACCGTCGCCTTTTGGGGCAGGAAAACATTGTAAAAGTTAAGTAGCCCCAGGAATGCCTGTACTTCCGTCTTCTACTTGGGTGTGGGTGCTTCTTTGATGGCCTTGATTTTTTGGTTTGTGGGGTGAATGCCGTGACGGTCTAGGAGGTATCCTAGGAATTCTACCCGTTCCGTGTATAATTGGCATTTCTCCCTCTTGACTTTGAGCCCGGTCTCTTTGAATTTGGTTAGGACCTCCCTTAGGTGACCCTCTAGTTCGGCTTGGTTGGTTGCCGACACTAGGACGTCGTCGAAGTAAGGTACCACCCCCTTGATGCCTTGCAGTAGTCTTTCCATTAGGCTTTGGAATATCCCCAGTGCCATGCTGACTCCGAATTGGAGTCGGTTGCATTTAAATGCTCCCCGGTGGGTGACTATGGTTTGCGCTTCTGCCGTTTGCTCATCGACTGGCAACTGTTTGTATGCCTGGGCGAGGTCGAGCTTGGCGAAAACCTTGCCCCCTCCCAGTGAGTGCAGTAGGTGTTGCACTACTGGGACGGGGTAGGCGCTTTGTTGCAGCGCGCCATTTAGGGTGGCCTTATAGTCCCCACAGATCCTCACCGACCCATCGGGCTTGATCGGGGTGACTATGGGGGTCTCCCACCGGGCGTGGTCTATGGGCTGTAGGACCCCTTGCTTGACGAGCTTGTCAATTTGCTCGTCTATCTTGGGTTTAAGTGCGAATGGCACCCGCCTTGGTTTCAGGCGTTTTGGGGGGACGTTTGGGTCTAGGCTGAATGATATAAGGGGCCCTCGGTACTTGCCTAGGTTTCCGTCGAAGACCTCTTGGAATTCCCGGGCCAGTTGCTGCTCCCAGCTGTCGTCGGTGACGTGGTCGACTCCTGTGACTGCGATGCCGAGCGGGGTGAACCATTGCAGTCACAGTAGGCTTGGGCGGTCGCGGTCAACGATTGTCAGGGGAAGCCTTTCGGTGTGCCCTTTATATGTGATGTTGAAGTGTTTGGTTCCGACTACCGGGATGCGGTTTCCCTGGTACTCCTTTATGATGAGTCTCTGAATGTCTAGGTTCCTCCTTTGGATGGTAGGCACCAAGCGTTTTATTTCATGCCATGCTATCATGGAGAGGTAGGACCCGGAGTCCACCTCCATTTTGCATGGCTCACCCTCGATGCCTACCTCCACGTGGACCTTCCGGGCATCATTGGTTATGGCGTGGCCGATGGTGACCGTCTGATGGGTCTCCTCTCTTCGCCAGTTATCGCTGCCTTGCAGGGATCGTCCATTCTGGTCCCCTCTGTTGTCCGAGGGGCGATCTCTGGTCCGGGGTGGTGTGTTCTCTCTCCTCCGGTCGCTCTGGTCCCATCGTGCCGGGCTGCGGTTCTTTTTTAGGTGGCAGACATGGGCGATGTGTCCCTTCTTGTCGCAATGCCGGCAGATCAATTTGAAAAACCGGCATTCCGACCTGGGGTGGTTGCCGCCGCAACCAGCACAGTTGGTCCTCGACTTACGACCCCACCGGTTCCGTGGGTCGTGGCCTGTCTGGAGGCGATGGATGTCCTCCTCATCATCGGAAGTGCCCGATGCCAAGTGGAAGTCGCTCTGGTGGGTGGTCGTCTTGGATTGGGCCTCGGCCGACCTCGCAGGGTTGTTGTTTCCGCTGCGGTCCCCAGCATTCGGTCTGTGCATGCGATCGGCAGAGGTTCGGGTTGCTTCGGCGGCTGCGGCTGCGGTGAGGGTGTCTGCTAGGCTGATGTTGCCCTTGGCCATCAGCCGGCTCTGGAGGACGGGGTCCCACAAACCGAGCACGATTCTGTCTCGCAGGGCGTCATTCAGGTTGTCGAATTCGCAGAGCCCCCCTAGGCGCCGAAGTCGCTAAAGCTCTCACCCGACCGTTGGTCCCGACGGTAAAATTCGTTTCGTCGGATCAGGATGGGTACCTCTGGAGCGTAGTGCCGCCGAAGTATTGGCTCGAGGACGTCCCAGTCCATCGCGGTTGCATCGGCGGGTTTGGCAAGCGCCTTGGCCATCTTGAATATCTCGGTCCTGCAGTGGGTCAGGAAGACGGCGTGCTTCATGGGGCCAGTGGCTTCCTTCAGGTCGCTGCACTCGAGGAACATGCGGAATCAGTCAGAGTACGATTCCCAGTCCTCGGTGGCGGGGTTGAAGGGTGCGGGCGGTGCGATTTTCGCCATCGTGATGGTTCGTCTGGCTTCCATCGGACACGTGGTTCGGTTCAGGGTCTGAATCCCACCTTCGTCGCCAGTGTTGTGTCCGCGAAATGATGCCAGGAGTCGGTGACTTCAAATCATGCTCTTTTATTTAAAGTTGGAACCGAACTGGCTCTTCGCAAAAGGTTCACGGCTTTTATTCTTTCAGCTGCGGCGGCTGCGGCCAATGGCACCGCTTTGAATCTCCCGCGATTCGAATGGACCAATCGCGGGAGATTCTTAGCGAGCCAATCGGTGCGGCTCGCCTGACCAATCAGTGCCCCGCGCTTTGGCCAATCAAAGCGCGGGGATCTCAAGAATGCTAATTAGGGACAGAACATGTAGAGCAGAGCAGAGCACTCATCACTGACCAAGTGTGATCGGACACACAAAGAATTTGTGTTTGGTGCATAAGCTCTCAGTGTGCATACCAACAACAAAGTGATAAATCATAGATCATAAATAATAGTTACAATCATAAATCATAAGAGACAAACAAGTGATATATCCTAAGATACCAATCGGAGAAGGTAATAGGAAAGATGAGAAGATGAGAAGGTTAATAGTAATACAGTCATACTACATAGGTAAATATTGTGAGGCTTAAGACAGTGCTGTTGGGGTTAGGTGTTCAGCACACTGGAGACATGGGGCAGTTTCTTTTTGTCTCATTATTTGCAATGCCTATAGCAGCATCCTGAGGAGAGAAATTGAAATAGTTCGTGCCCAATATATGAGGGGTCTGTAGATATTTTCTCAGCCTTCTTTATAGTTTGTGCAGTATATAGGTCATCAGTGGGAGGCAGGCTAGTTGCAATTGTTTTTTCTGCAGTCCTAACTATCTGCTGAAATCTGTGTCCATATGACTTGGTTGTTGTGCCAAACCAGACAGTTTTAGAGTTACAAATGACAGACATAATGATTCCTCCATATAACTGCATCAGCAGATTCTTTCTCTCTCCCTCCCCGCTCCTTCCCTCTCTGTTTCTGTGTGTGTCTAGAGGCACACATACCCTTAGCTTTTCGTTTTTGTGCATATACTCAGGCATTCAATTTCTTTCTGGATGAATATGATTTTATGCACATTTATTTTGCTTGGGAAGAACCTTTAATCAGTGTGAAACTGCGACAAGCAATGCATGAGTTGCTAAGAAATCCTTACACTGTAGGCTATGCTGCCAGTGTGATAGACATTGTATTCTTTAACAAGGGATCTGTAAAGATTCCTTATTCCAAGCTACAGTCAAGGCATGAGACTTTAGATCAACAACATATGATTATTTATACAAACACACTAGTTATACCACTGGAGATTCCTCCAGGCCACATATGTTGTGCTGTTCAGCACCCAGTTTAATTTATAGCTCCTGTTTTCCTGCACTTTAAAAGTGCTTCAGACAGTGCAAACCATCCTCCAAACAAACAAAACTAATAAACAAAAGGCAGATGAAGAGAGAAATCAAATTGCCTTGTCAAAAGTTCCATAAGTACTCTGACATTTGTACAGAAAATATTAATGTGTATACTATGCACTTTCATTCACTTTTCTAGAAGGACAGATAGAGTTTACATATATAAAGGAGTGATTGAGCACACTGTCACATTTACTAAAATGTTTGAGGCAATACTATATGAAATAGAGTTACATTCCTGCATTGAAAATGATATGTTTATAGTAAATCTGCCTTTTATAGTAATTCTTGGATTCAGGTCATGCATCAAAATAAAAGAAAGTTATGTCTTTGTGTTTGTGTGTGTGTAAATACTGCATATATAATATTTATGCTTTTCAATTTTTGCACAGGAAGACCATGTTTCCTTGGGCTTTTCCCTATTGTATAATTACTTGCAATGTAGTTTAAATAACATATGTGGTCTTCAACTTACAATAGTTCATTCAGTGACAAGTCAAAGTTACAATGGCATTGAAAAAAAAATACCATTTTTCACACTAATTACATTTGTAGCAGAAATTCAGATAGTTGGAAACTGGCTCATGCTTATAACCATTGCTGTGTCCCAAGGACATGTGATCACCACAATGAGGAAGCCAGATTTACTTAGCAACTGTGGTATTAACTTTTCAACTGCAGTGATTCACTTAAGGGTAGCAAGAAATTTAACAAAAATGGGGCAAAACTCACTTAACAAATGCCTCACTTAACAACAGAAATTTTGGGCTCAATTGTAAATCAATTGTAAACCCTTTATTTAATCTTTAGTATTGGATACTGCTCTACAGGGAGACTCAATTGCTAAATATCAACCAGATAAGTGCAGATAGTTATAAACCAAATCGTTAATCCTGCATAAATTGTGTTTGGCCTCAGATTCAAAAGGAAATAACAGAAATAATCATCAGGGCAAAAAAGACAGTAGAATATGGAAACTTCTATGCTAATATTGCAAATATAGTTGCTCATTGCCATATTTTTAACAATGTTTCTGATAAACTATCTTGTAAACTGCCTTGTAAATTAATGGACACTCAAGCTAATCACTCATATAGGTCTTCATATCATATCATCTCTGATACTGATATAAAAAAACATTATTTCACAGTGAAGTGTTTTTTTTTTTAAATGGCAGTTGTAATTTATAAAGAATATAAAAAAGAAATTCTTCTCTTTTAGTCCACTGTTTTCATCTCCATAGCTTGATAACTGAACTGATTCTTAGTTATAGATAACAAAAGCCCTTTCATTTATAATTTTGCCTTGTAAATAGGAAATACATAAGATACTGATAGTAAATATAATGAGAACTGTGATGAATCAAAGCATATATCTCTTTTATCTTAATTTCAAGTACTTTGGACAGAAGATTTTTTTTCTGTGATTCACTTAGGGAATGTGTAAAATGTTACAAATGTTATAAATATTCTTTTTCTATTTGTTACGTTTATGATATTGGTTGGGAGAGAACTTGGTAAAAAATCTAATGTTCTCAATGGATTTATATACAAGATAATTTCTCTCTCCTCTATAACATTTCAGATATCCTCAATACTCAAGATATCTTCAATTTCCCAGTACAGGTTTTAAGCAGGCATGAGAAGGTTTTAAATTAAGAGATCCTGGCATGGAAACAAATAGTCTCTTCTTCAAATTTTGGTTTTTATCCTTGCATATTTCTTTTTATTTCAGTTCTGCTAATCCATAAGAAATAACTTCCCTGAGTTGCCTTTGTAACTAAAATTGATATAAAATTATACAGAATTTCTCTTTTCTCACACAGCTTTTCCAAATGGTTAATAAAGTCCAATAGCTTCAGGAAGATTCAAGATTCAGAAAGTAAGGCCTGAAAAATTATAATACTTAGCCATATTTGAATGTTTGCCAGTATATTCAATAAGTTCTGCTGAAACAGCAATACAGGTAGTCCTTGAATTATGATCAAATTTCAGTTGCTAAGCAAGACAGTTTACCCTACTTTATGACTGCTTTTGCTACAATAGTTAAGCGAACCTTGCAGTTATTTAGTGAATCTGATTTCCTGCATTGACTTTGTTTGTTGGAAGCTTACTGGGAAGGATATAAATGGTAACCACGTGATCCCAGTCAGTGCAAATGTCATAAATACATGCCAGTTGTCAGCTGCCCAAATTTTGATGGGGATATTGCAATGGTCGCAAATGTGAAAACTGGTCATAAGTTACTTTTTTCAATGCTGTTGTAATTTTGAACAGCTACTAAATGAATGGTTATAAATTGACCACTACCTGTTAATGAGTTTCAGAAAGCCATTATATTTTTTGTTCAGTCTACCATAATATCTCATTTTTCTCCATGAATTGCACTAGTTATATATTACTCCATATTTAAACATTTGCTAAAACAGTTAGCTTATGTCTTCTCCTTCATGTGTTTTGTTGCTTTTGATGCCTTTGAGTCAATTTAAACATAGTATTAGATATCAGTGAGGAATCCATATATTTACTGTATGATGCCATAGACTTAGGTAGTAGAGAAAAAAAATGGTTTTTTGACATGGATCTATCTCTGCCAACAACAAATATAATTGGAACTTGAATTATGTTTGTTCTTTTAAGTGTACATGTCAAGCTGTATTAAATGGATTAATAGGTAGGATTTTTTTCTTCATTATTACCTAGGTGAAATACTCTCTTTTTCAAGATTCTCACAATCTTCAGATTCTTGGCTGTAGGAGAAATGAATCCTCCCCCACCTCACTACCATATACATAAAACAAGTGCTTGCTAATGAAATCAAGCAGCTGTTTCAACATAATCAGAGGTTTGTGAGTGGCTATTAGTGATACTGTTTCAACATCAGCCACTCTGATTCATTAATGTTGATGGTTTAATTAATTGTTACCCAATATTTTGTAATAGCATGCAGAATTTCATATCCACAGGAACATCCAACAAATGTTAGTAAAGTTTTAATAGATAAATGGAAAACTACACTAAATTTTGAAATTTCTAATGGAACAGCAAGTGGAATAAAGCATGTGAATAGTAACACCTCCACATTTGTATAATACATAATTATAGTTGTGTCCGCGAAATGATGCCAGGAGTCGGTGACTTCGTGCAAAAGCTCTTTATTGGCAAGTTGGAACCGAACTGGCGAAAGGAAAAAAGCCCGCGGCTTTTATTCCTTTTGCCACGGCGGCCGCGGCCAATGGCACCGCTTTGAATCTCCCACGGTCTGAATGGGCCAATCGCGGGAGATTCTTAGCGAGCCAATCGGTGCGGCTCACCTGGCCAATCGGAGAGCCCCGCGCTTTGGCCAATCAAAGCGCGGGGATCTCGAGTATGTTAATGAAGGACAGAACACCCTTCCCCTCTTGGTTCAGTCCTTACGTTGCGTAGTCACGTAGGTAGGCGGGGCTCCGTCTGGTCCTACTTGACCTGCGCAACTCAGTCGTAGGCTGGATCCCGGCCAGTTCGGTCGGGATCTCCGTTGCTCCTGGGGAACCGGCTGGTCGATCGGGCCGATCCCTTCTCCGTAGCTCCCTCCTGGGCCTTCCGGGTTGGTTGAGCTACGGGTTTCGCCGCTCCTGCTCGGTCTTTCCGGGTCAGTTGAGCTGGCTTGGCTGTTCCTTCCTGGCAAGGGGTCGTAATGGCTGCTTTCTGGTGAGTACTGCTGGTTTATTTTTCTTTGGATTCGGTCCCCTGGGTATTCCCTCCCCCCTTGGCTTGTGTTGTGGGGGTTGGTTTCGCTTGTTTGTGCGTCGGCGGTTTGTTGGTTTGCAGTTCTCGACCTAAGTTGGTCGATGTGGCATTTCCACGCTCGTCCGTCTGCTGTTTGTAGCTGGTACGAGTGTGGGCCTGTTGCTTGTGTGATGACGGCTGGGATCCATAGAGGGTCTCCCGTCAGGTTCTTTGCGTATACGGGTTCCCCGGCTGTGAAGGTTCGGTGTTTGGTGCTTGAGTCTGGGGGCCTCTCCGGGTTATACGTGGGGTGTAACCTGTCGAGTGGGGAACCTTAGCTTTCTGCCCATTAGTAGTTCGGCTGGGCTTTTATTGGTTGTGGTATTTGGGGTTATGTGTTGGGTGAAGAGTAGTTTGTTGATTTTCTCTTGGATCTCCCCGTGGTCTATTTTCCAGATGGTCTTTTTAGTGAATTGGACCATCCATTCCGCCCTACCGTTCGCCGCCGGGTGCGCCGGTGCTGTCAGCGCGTGGCGGATGCCCCTTTCCGCTAGGAATTTTTTTAATTCCAGCGAGGTGAACTGGGGCCTGTTGTCGGAGACGACGATGTCTGGGAGGCCGTGTGTTGCAAAGAGTTTGCAGAGTTCCTTGATCACGGCCTCCGTGGTTGTCGTCTTCATGTTGCTTACCTCCAGCCAGTTGGAGTAAGTGTCAACTGTTATGAGGAAGGTGTGTCCTTTTGTGGGCCCGGCGAAGTCTATATGGATCCTAGACCAAGGTCCCCTTGGGGTTTCCCACTCTAGGACGGGTGCTGTGGGTGGGCATGGCCTAGTTTCCTGGCATCGTTGGCACCTAGCTACCCAGGCCTCTATTTGTTTGTCCATCCATGGCCACCAAGCGTAACTTCTGGCCAGGGCTTTAGTCCTTACGATGCCAGGGTGCCCCTCCTGTAGCAATTCCAAAACCTTCCCCTGTAGCTTTTCCGGAATGACCACCCTGTCCCCCCATAGTATGCACCCTTTTAACAACGAGAGTTCCGTTTGGCGGTTTCGGAACGTTTTGACGGACTCGTCATTGTCCCTTTCCGGCCACCCTTTCTCCACCCAATGCAACACCCGCGCCAGACGTTTGTCTTTATTAGTCTCTCGGGCAATGTCTGACGCAGTTATGGGCAGGTTGGGTAGAGTCTCTATGCTGAGGGTGGTCATCGTGGGTGCTGGGTCGGTGTCGGGTTCCGGTAGCGGCGAGCGGCTTAAGGCGTCTGCATGGGAGATCGTCTTACCCGGTCTGTGTATGAGTTCGTAGTTGTAGGCTGCCAGGAACTCGGACCACCTTGTCATTCGGGGAGACAGAATGTTCGGGGTGGCCAGGTTTCCTGCAAGGATTCCCAGCAGTGGCTTGTGGTCCGTTATGATGGTGAAAGTCCGGCCGTAGAGGTACTCGTGGAATCGTTTTACGACAGCAACTATAGCCAGAGCCTCTTTGTCCAGTTGGCTATAGTTCCGCTCCGGTTTGGTGAGGGTCCTTGAAAAGAACGCGATGGGCGCTTCTTTTCTGTCAGGAAGGGTATGGCTGAGGACAGCGCCGACGCCAAAGGGTGATGCGTTGCATGTGACGGCCAGAGGTAGGGTCTCGTTGAATTGTATGAGGACGGCCTCAGAGGTGAGGAGGTCCTTCGTTCTTTGGAAGGCGGCTTGCTCCCGTTTCCCCCAAGTCCAGGTCGCCGTCTTGTCCAGGAGCCTATGCAAGGGCTCCGCCGCCATCGCCTTTTGGGGTAGGAAAACATTGTAAAAGTTCAGTAACCCCAAGAATGCCTGTAGTTTAGTCTTTGACTTGGGGGTGGGGGCTTCTTTGATGGCCTTGATTTTTTTGCTTGTGGGGTGAATGCCGTGCCGGTCTAGGAGGTAGCCCAGGAATTCCACTCGTTCCGTGCAAAGCTGGCATTTTTCCCTCTTTACTTTTAGTCCGGTCTCTTTAAATTTAGTTAGGACCTCCCTTAGTCGACCTTCTAGTTCGGCTTGGTTGGCTGCCGACACTAGGATGTCATCGAAATAAGGTACCACCCCCTTGATAACTTGCAATAGTCTCTCCATTAGGCTTTGGAATATGCCCGATGCCACGCTGACTCCGAATTGGAGTCGGTTGCATTTGAATGCTCCCCGGTGGGTGACAATGGTCTGCGCTTCTGCCGTTTGCTCGTCGACCGGCAACTGTTGGTATGCCTGGGCGAGGTCGAGCTTGGCGAAAACCTTGCCCCCTCCCAGTGAGTGCAGTAGGTGTTGTACTACTGGGAAGGGGTAGGCGCTTTGTTGCAGCGCGCCATTTAGGGTGGCCTTATAGTCCCCACAGATCCTCACCGACCCATCGGGCTTGATCGGGGTGACTATGGGGGTCTTCCACCGGACGTGGTCTATGGGCTGCAGGACCCCTTGTTTGACGAGCTTGTCAATTTGCTCGTCTATCTTGGGTTTCAGTGCAAATGGCACCCGCCTTGGTTTCAGGCGTTTGGGGGGGACGTTATGGTCTAGGTCGAACGATATAAGGGGCCCTCGGTACTTGCCTAGGTTTCCGTCGAAGACCTCTTGGAACTCCCGGGCTAGTTGCTGCTCCCAGCCGTCGTCGGTGACGTGGTCGACTCCCATGAGGGCGATGTCGAGCGGGGCGAACCATTGCAGTCCCAGTAGGCTTGGGCGGTCGCGGTCGATGATCGTTAGGGGGAGTCATTCGGTGCGCCCCTTATAAGTGATGTTAAAGCTTTTGGTGCCGACTACCTGGATGCGGTTTCCCTGGTAGTCCTTTACTATGAGTCTCTGGCTGTCTACGTTCCTCTTTTGGAGGGTAGGCACCAACCGCTTTATCTCATGCCATGCAATCATGGAGAGGTAGGACCTGGAGTCCACCTCCATTTTGCATGGCTGGCCCTCAATGCATACCTCGACGTGGACCTTCCAGGCATTGTTGGTGATGGCGTGGCCGATGGTGACCGTCTGGTGGGTCTCCTCTCTCCGCCGGTTGTCGCCGCCTCACGAGGATCGCCCGTTCCAGTCCCATCGGCTGTCCGAGGGGCGATCTCTGGTCCAGGGTGGTGTGCTTTCTCTCCTCTGGTTGCTCTGGTCCCATCGTGCCGGGCTGCGATTTTTCTTCAGGTGGCAGACACGGGCGATGTGTCCCTTCTTGTTGCAATGCCGGCAGATCGATTCGAAGAACCGGCATTCCGACCTGGGGTGGTCGCCGCCGCAGCCAGCACAGTTGGTCTTCGACTTACGACCTCGCCGGTTTCATGGGTCGTGCCCTGCCTGTAGTCGATGGATATCCTCCTCGTCATCGGAAGTGTCCGATGCCGAGTAGAAATCGCCTTGGTGGGTGGTCATCTCGGGTTTGGGCTCAGTCGACCTCACCGGGTTGTTGTTTCCGCCGCAGTCCCCAGCGTTCGGTCTGTGCATGCGGTCGGCGGAAGTTCGGGTTGCTTCGGCGGCTGCGGCTGCGGTGAGGGTGTCTGCTAGGCTGATGTTGCTCTTGGCCATCAGCCGGCTCTGGAGGACGGGGTCCCACAAACCGAGCACGATTCGATCTCGCAGGGTGTTGTTTAGGTTATCGAATTCACAGAGCCCCCCTAAACGCCGCAGCTCGGCGACGAAGTCGCTGAAGCTCTCACCCGACCTATGGTCCCGCCGGTAAAACTTGTTGCGCCGGATCAGGATGGGTACCTCTGGAGCGTTGTGCTGCCGCAGTATGGGTTCGAGGGCGTCCCAGTCCATCACGGTGGCATCGGCGGGTTTGGCCAGCGCTTTGGCCATCTGGAAGACCTCGGTCCCGCAGTGGGTCAAAAAGACGGCGCGTTTCATTGGGCCGGTGGCGTCCTTCATGCCGGTGCACTCGAGGTACATGCGGAATCGGTCGGCGAACTATTCCCAGTCCTCGGTGGTGGGGTTGAAGGGTGCGGGTGGTGCGATCTTCGCCATCTCGGTGGTTCGTCTGGCTTCCGTCGGACACGTGGTTCGGTTCAGGGTCTGGATCCCACCTTCGTCGCCAGAGTTGTGTCCGCGAAATGATGCCAGGAGTCGGTGACTTCGTGCAAAAGCTCTTTATTGGCAAGTTAGAACCGAACTGGCGAAAGGAAAAAAGCCCACGGCTTTTATTCCTTTCGCCGCGGCGGCCGCGGCCAATGGCACCACTTTGAATCTCCCGCGGTCTGAATGGGCCAATCGCGGGAGATTCTTAGCGAGCCAATCGGCGCGGCTCGCCTGGCCAATCGGAGAGCCCCGCGCTTTGGCCAATCAAAGCGCGGGGATCTCGAGTATGTTAATGAAGGACAGAACAATTATGGTGGTCACAATCAATATGTTTGGACTAGATTTGCCAGTTTTATCCACTTATCAAGTCTTTCCCAAATATTGTTTGAAGGTGTCAAAGATATCACTATAGGATATAAGTTGTTCCAAGTAAAGTGGCCTTTTGTAATTGACCCATACTGATTTTCTTAATGCCAATGGTGTTAACATGATTTACATGTTTTGGAATTGCACCCAAGGTGCCTATTACTATTGGTACTATTTTTGCTTTCTTTTGCTGTAGCTGTTCTTCTCTTTATGTAATGTCAAATTACAACTGCTGATTCTTTAGCTAATATTAGCCTCCATAGGCATCATTGTTCCCAAGAACATAGGAAGTCATAATGTATTGATTTTATATAATGAACTGTTGGAAGAAATATCCTGCTGGATTCAGTTTCAAGTGGGAAAAAAGACACTGGAAACATGGAGGCTGTTTGGAAGGTTTAATGGTGGGCAGGACCACATGGCCTGGAAAAGATAAAAAAAAGGGCTGAGGTGCTGAGAATGCCTGGGTTTTATAACCTTTGTTGGAATTTGAATTGAAGCTTGTTTCTAATTGGTTGCCAGACTCCCATGGAGCCATGCAGGGGCAACTCTGTTGACTTTCCTGAATTCTAGGCTTGGTTGAGCCTTGCTGGATGATGATGCACTGAAAAGGTTTTTTGGCAATTGCTATAACTTTACCTGGAGATCTTTGTTATATAAAGTATTCTTGCCCAGGCCTTAATGGACCACCCATTAACAAAGGTGGGGGTGAGTTTCTGCTTCTGAGGTGAGTTTCTGCTTCTGAATTTCTACTCTATTTAAGGGAAATATTCTGCCTTTTTAATATTTTCTAGTATATTTCAATTTTCTAGGAGAGGGGTGGGTGCTAACTTCCGACAAAACCAATCAAACAGTTTGGCTTTTACAATTAACTGATGGAAATTTCTCAACACAGATATTTTTTAAGCTGATGTATATCATAATCTTTCAACTTCAATTTTCAGATCTTGATACTTTGCGACCTTTTCCAATTTTATTATTATTATTATACACAAAAAACTACAGTGTACACAGCAAAATGGGTTTTGTATCACAAATCACTAGTCGAACACTTCCCAAGTATTTAAGACTGCATGATGTATCGGCAGATTATATGAGAAGATCCCAGTAATTTGGCCTTCTGCAGCTGATCAATGGTGATTTTGTCAGCGCCAATTATTTTCAAGTGCTTGCCTAGGTCTTTAGGCATAGCACCCAATGTGTCGAGTACTACCTGCACTGGTTTATGCCAGAGTCTCTGCAGTTTGATGCTCAAGTCCTGATATCTGGTGATTTTTTCAAGTTGTTTCTTGTCAATTCTGCTGTCACCAGGTATGGCAATGTCGACAATCTACACTTTTTTTCTTCTCCACAAACGTGATATCTGGGGTGTTGTTGTGTTCCAAAACTTTATCAGTCTGTATTCAAAAGTCTCACAGTAGTGTTGCATGCTCATTTTCGACCACTTTTTCAGGCTTATGGTCCTCCCAGTTCTTTGCTACAGGCAGATGGTAGTTGTGACACAAATTCCAGTGGACCATCTGAATGATTGTGCTGTGATGTTGTTTGTAGTCAGTCTGAGCAATTGTCTTACAACAGCTCAGTATGTGATCGATGGTTTCATCCGCTTCTTTGCAGAGTCTGAATTTGGAGTCATCAGCAGATTTTTCTATTCTGGCTTTTGCTTGCATTTGTTCTGATGGCTTGTTCTTGGTCTGCAAGAATCAGGCCTTCCATCTCTTTCTTCAGTGTTCCATTGGTCAGCCATAACCAGGTCTTTTCCTTATCTACTTTTCCTTGGATCTTTTCAAGGAACTGTCCATCCAGTGCTTTGTTACACCAGCTGTCAGCCTAAGTTTGCATTGCTGTTTTCCTATATTGATCCTTGGTTTGCTGCACTTTGAGCAGCTTCCTATTGTTAACCTCCATCAAAGCTGGTTCAACACTGTCTTTCACAAAATCAGCCAGAGTATGTTTCTATTCTTTGACTGTCTGCTTCACTTGAAAAATCCTTTGCCGCCTGCTTTTCCAGGCAAATATAGCCTGTCAATGTCACTACGCGGGTGCAGCGCATAGTGTATGATCATCAGTTTTCTTGTTTTCCTATCCAGGCTGTCCAGCTCTGCCTGTGTCCAGTTTACAATCCCAACAGTATATCAGATGACTATACAATACATAGCACTGTTTTCCAGTGCTTCATCGCATTCACAGTGAAAGTACCAATGCACTTGCATATTCTGATGACATTCAGGCACTTGATGATCCAGCTGTGCTGTGTGGTAGTGAATCAAATGCTTTCTTGTAGCCAATCCAAGTTGTATGCAGATTTGTTTTTTGTTTTTCAGCACTGGATTATTATTATTATCATTATCATCATTATCATCATTATTATCATCGCGATGTGTAGGTAATATATAGTTAGATTCACAATCTAAGATTGATGGAAACTGCTAGTCCAAGTATTTCATAATTTTTCTCACTTGTTTTTCCTCAAATTTTGCTTCACTGGGTATGGCGGCATCTTTGAACCAGACTTTTTTTTTTTTTTCAATAACTATTACAGCAGGCATGTTAAGAACAACCCTGTTTGGATCTTAAAGTCCCAAAATATCTTAACTTAGTCATTTTCAAAAAACATATTACTTGATAGTTTTTACTTTGTTCAAATCAAAGTTCTGGCAAAGTTTCCAATTACTAGTTCTGCAATTAATGCATGATACTGCTTGTAGTCTGTTTATGAAATTTTACTGCAGCTACTGAAAAAAATGGTCAATTGTTTTATCCATTTCACTACAAAGGCAACATTTGCCGTTGCGTGTTATATGCAAATAGTTGACAAAGCTCATTTGTGAATCAAAGTCTTCAGTTTCTTACATTAACATGCCTGATCTTAATCAACTCTCTGGAGTTTTTATCAGCTTTCTCTTCTACATCCTTAAAATCATGAATTTATTTGTTCTTTCAATTAACAATTTGTTAATTGTTTCTTTTCTATTCTGTATTCAGCATTATTATTATTATGTTTTGTTGCACAGTCAGCTAGATGCTCAGATTAGATTTGACACTTTCATCCACCTATTGAGTCTTTCCCAAAGATCTGGGGTACTACCGTTATTAAAAATAATTAATTATTCTCCTGGCCCTCCTTGCCCATTTATTGTTCCCATTCAACCTTAGAGAATGGCCTCCAACATGTCTCCCAAATGTCAACTGTATACCTAGGCCTCCAAATTGTTGTCTATTGCTAAAATTGTATTGAATCCAATAAGATTGTATTCAATTTTACTTGTGCAACTATTTTGAGCTCAAGTCACTGAGAAGTATTTCAATAGATGTTAAGTGCAGATTGTACTATAAGAATTATCTTCCCATAGCATACAGAACGTTCAGAAAATAAACATTTTCACCAGAATTCCCTTGGTTTGATGTAGCAAGCATATTATTATATTGAATACTCAGTAGAAATTTTTGATACAGAAAGTTTTAACTCACATTGTATTTTCATATTCTAAATAATTGTTTTAAGGCTTAATGTTACTTCTTATAGTAATTAGCAATGAGCATTTTTTTCAGTACAGCTTTAATATTAAAATGCTTCATTAATGTCAGTAGGGCTGAGCTAGTAACAATATTTGTCACACAATAATTGTAAGGATTCTTAGGCTTGCAATATCTCTGAATAATAATGAGAATTCTTTTTACTAGGGCTGTAATTCAGAATGATTCTGAAGAAGTGCTTTAAACCTCTCATGAACATAAATGTCTATTGAGATTCTCAGTTATCCAAGTCATAGTTGTCCCAAATGTGCGTTTTCAAGAGGCAACTGGACTTCTTGATTTATTTGCAGACGTTAGCTAAAGAAGCTTTCTTTGCAGAGAAGCTAAAGAAGCTTCTTGGGTGAGAAGTGAAATATTTTTTTAAAAAAAGACCAAGAAAGATCAGTTGCCATTTGAAAAACACTTCTTAGGACTGTCATGAAAATAGCACTTTTCTTCGATTAAACCAAAAAAGCAACCTGTCCTCTTTTGGGCTTTTTCATGTCTGAAAAAGTATGGCTGCTTCTACTTGAATCATTAAGGAAAACTGAGTAAAAATTGAATTTTCCTCAATGAATGCTGAAGAGCTGCTGGGTTATGTGTACTGTAATTGAAAAAGTCTAAAAAGGAGTTGGAAGAGGTGTTGTTCTGCCTCTTGTACATAGCTAGTTTTATAGCTATGCAGATGCAGATAGATAACTCAACAAAGCTTCCATAACAAAGTTCATTTATTGGTATATCAGGTATCTTCATAACTCACATTTATGATGAAGTTCTTCTTTAATGACCAATCCTTCGTATATTTGCCTTGTACGTGAAAGATGGTTATCTCCAAACCCATCTCGTAGCGATAGAGGGAAGATGCCATGAGGTAGAGAGTTCAGTCAAAGAATGAGGAAAACTCCCTTAACCCAACAAAGGTTAATTCAGTGACCAATCAGGATTACAGATGTAGCCACGTGAGATGAACTACATTTCCCAGGATATCTTTAACTACATTTACCATGATGTATTCCCTTAAGGGAACAGTTCACAATTCCTAAGTAACTATCCAACTCCCATAGACTGGCTGAGACAGCACAGGTGTTTCAAAGTGTGTGGATCCTGACATAGAGTTGTTCCTGAGTCTATTGACCTTTAGAAAGGGATTAAAAACCTTGACCTTCCCTTACATTCTGGGACCATGATGATTGGAATTTCTGCCTGGAAGTATATGAGAAACATCTGGGTTCCCAATGGCCTATTAGGTGTTGTGAGATTAGGTTACAAGTTAGGTTAGATTAAACAAGTGGTTTGTTTACTACATTGTTTATTTGTTGTAAACTAAAAGAGAGTTTATTGTAACTACTCTGGTTTATTGTAAACCAGAATTACAGTTTGAGTTTGATGGTCCTATAAATTTCTTAAATAAATAAATATGCTACATTCCAAATCCTAAATATTCTGTAAATGCTTTATACTTATTATGCTGTAGCTTTGGATCCAACTCCAGATTTTGTGTAAGTTTCACAATTAAATAGAAGAAAAAAGAAAGAGCATCTCGACTTCAATCTGCTTTCTGTGATAGTAAATTAGTCACATGGAACAAAGGAATATGTTGATTTATATTTCTTAGTATTTGAACATTTAATTAATGGCTGCAGATGTTAATTAAAAAGAGACTACTCATATTCGCCTCATGCCTTTCCTACCTGTATTATAATTTTCAATTTCTTACCATTTTGATAGAGTAAATGCACAAAAATGTGGCATCATGCTAAAAACTATAAAATGTACCTACTCCTCTAAACTGGGATGAGGCAAAATCTTGGTGCATATTTTTGTGCATCATGCAATCCAGTCCATCATTGTATCACTATCTTTTCCATTTTAGCCTTATTCCACTCCACATAATAAAGTGTAACCAGAAATTGCCAGTCTTGTTCTGAGTTTGGAATCACACATACATTGCAGCCACTTTCACTGGACAAAAGAAAAGAGGTGTTAGTTATTCCTATTGGTTTAGTATCATCTGTAAATTTGATGAGTTCCCCTTTTATTCCCTCATTTAAATCATTTATGTTGAAAAGTACTGAAACAGAAATTATGAGATTTGATATGAGATGTGTGTGATATACAATGTGTGTGTGTGTGTGTGTGTGTGTGTGTGTGTATGAATGATGTATTATATGGAAAATCTGTGCATAACATTTGAAAGCATATGCTGCTGAAGCCTGAGGAAAAAAAAGCAAAGAGTCCTATTAAATTTTGTGCAATTTTAATCATTTAAATTTAATTACTTTAATTAGAATCATGCTAATAATCCTACCATTTATTATGGTTATTGTTTTAGAAATACCACATTTGTAGAAGGGTGTGTGAAGTGATTTTTCAGATTCTACGTTTAAAATAAAATTTAAGATATGTTCCCATGTACATTTTTGTGCACTTTACAGATAATGTTGTAGAAGAAGATTGCTCTATTATGATGATGATATAGAGTTTTGAAAGGTAGCTCTATTTTGATTTTTAAAACACAATTGGATAAAGCAATTGAATTTATAATTGAGAGATATGAACAGATCACATATAATAGTAATGTTAAAGTTTGGTTGAATATGCAAAATTTGCCTTAGAATCCCTGGTGATAATTTCATTGTGGATGAAATTAGCCTACAATTCTTCTTCTTCTTTTTTTTCATGGTAAGTGTAGAATATAACAGTGATAGCCTTTAAAAGTTTTTCTCTTGTCAAAAGAGTTGTCGTCAGTGTAGGATTTTCTATTTGCCAAATCTACTGATCTGTTTGGATGCCAGAAGAACACTCATATCCATTCCAAGAAAGAAAGCTGATTTTCCAGTCCACTGAAGTGAATTATGAAACTTGGATTTATAAACAATTCATGTGAATGATAATACATATGTGACAAATTGAATTAAAGAAAATATATGTAACATTTATTAATTCTGATTTTCTAAACCGATTATTCTATTTGCCTGTGATAGATTACAATAGAATGTAAGATAGGAAACAGATAAATAGTAAGTAATTAAGGCAATCTTAAAAATTAAAGCAAAATATATTTATCTACCTAGACAGACATATAGTGAGACTGACTATTAACCCTTATATACATTTAAGGGTTCTGTATTTTTAATATGACAACTTTTTAATGAATTGCATTTTTACTCTGCACTTAAAATAATCCAGCATTGGCACCTGCCAAAACTTTGTCAGTATGACATTGAAGATATCACAACTGGATTTCTCTCTCTCTGTCTCTCTGTCTCTCTGTCTCTCTCTCTCTCTCTCTGTGTGTGTGTGTAGCTTTACACTAATTTAATGAGCTGAAGTAGTGAGCCAAGCACTGATGAAAACATATGTTAAATGGAATAAGTCAATATTTTAAATGCCTAGCTCTCATGCCAAATGTTGATGACAGCATATGAGTAGCTAAAGCAAAAGACATCTCATAAACAGCTTTAATGGACTAAAAAAAGACAATTTCTACATTCTGGGAACAAGGCATTTCTGCTTCACAATAGAAAACGACTTTCCTTATTATTGCAACCAATATGAAATCTGTCTTTTTAGGAACATTGAAATCTAAATTATTGCATCTCCAAATAGTGTGTAAATGTTATGAAAAAGAATTCACAGTTGATCTGGATGTTGTCATTCAGTTACCATGTAACTCACTTCATCCCTATAAAAATGTCTGTGACATTAATAGTTAAGATATTAAGATCAGGTAAAAGGACCAGATCTTATTCTGCTAAAACAATTAAGAACATTTTTATTGATAGATCAAATTCCTCATCTTCCTCTAAACCACCAGTTCAAATTCTAGAATGTCACATATACAAACATGCATGCATACAGACAGATACACATATATACAGATAACATATTTGGAAAGGAATGTGCTTCTAACTACTGTGTAAATTGTCTTTTAAGCATATTATAAAATGCATGCACAGTTTTTTTCTGATAAATGTTGGGACTAGGCTGAAGAAGAAATAACTGCGAAGAAGCAAATGTGATAAAATTGAAATCTGCTACATGAATGAAGTATAGATTAATTCATATCTCATCCATGAGGCAGACTTTAATTTTATGATATTTGGATGAAAAATGTGATTCCAAATCAAATATTGTACTTTACTCAAATATTATGTGTAGGATTTATTGATCTTCTACAGCTTTTCATTTAATATCACATGATAAATTATGGCAAAACTACTGAACTTTACACTTGACTTCTATCTGCTCCTTTAATTTTTAAGTTATATGAAAACACATATCTTTAAATCCAATGCAATCAGAAAAGTTCCAGCATTCAGAGCACTTAAACAGAATTGCATTTTCATATTACTGACCTTTAACTATTACATTTGTTCCATTGTCTCACATTTAGAAAGATTAAATTATCTTAAAATGAATCTCAAATAGTCAGTTACACCAAATTAACTGCTTCAAACTTTCTATTATCTTCCAGTATTCAGTATAATGAATGTATATTTTATATATGATATTTAGTGCACAAAGGGCTGCTGCCAACAGTGCTATTCAACTGGTGTAACAACACGTTCAGTGACCACACACTTTGTGTGTGTGAACACCATTTTAAAAAGCCCATTTTCAAGCCCATTTCAGCTATAATACTTACCTTCTACTGCAACCCCAGTGAGTAAAACAGCTGAGGCACAGCAAAACCGCTCTGCCTCACGCTGTGCTCCAAAACAAGGAAATAAAGCACAGGAAAGAGCAGAGGTGAATGGGTGGGGCAAAATGATCACCAGAACTACCGGTTCACCTGAACCAGTACAAACCAGTAGAATCCCACCCCTGGCTGCAACTATCATTTTTTTTTTGTTGTTGTTTTAATGTACAAGTGTTCATACTTATAGCAATCAAAGTTTCCATCTTGAACCCAACTGATATGTATCACAGAGATATCTTTATTACTTGTCATGTTACTTGTCATATTAAGTAGCATTTAATCTAATCAATGGATACATTTAAAAAAAACAGATGGCTGAAATTAATATTTTTATTAACAAGATTTAACCCACATGCTTATAAAACTATTGTCTTACTTTTTCAAGGGAAATGATAGAAAAAAATATATATATTTAGAATAAAGTGTAATTCAGAATTCTGCACAGGTCATTAATTTAATAAGAGTACAACAAGAAAACTAGTCTTTTTGAGTACAGATTTATAGTAAAAGGCCATTTAAATACTGAAATAATTTTCTATGTTAAAATGTAGGATGATGATGTCAATAGCATGTTTTTTGTTTGATTCATTCTGCTCTTTTCCAAGAAAATTGCATATTGGTCCTCAATAGAAGTGCATGTTCATGGAGAGAAGTATGCAGTAGGGTATTCCAAACCTCTATTTTACTCCCAGTATTTTAATCCCATCAATGATTTGGATGAGGGGATAGATGGGGAACTCAAGTTTGCAGAGAACACCAAGCTGGCAGGAACAGCCAAACTCATAAGATAGGCTTAAGAAGCACATTGAACATTGGGTGCTATATAACAAAATGAAATTCAATGGTGAAAAAAGTGAGGTTTTACATTTAATCAAGAAAAAACAAATGCACAGGTATAGCCTAGGTAGTACCTGGCTCAATAGTAGTAACTGTTAGAGGGATCTTGGAGTCCTAGTAGGCAACCACTTAAATATCAGCGAGCAGTGTGTGTAGCTGCCAAAAAAGTCAACACAGTTCTAGGCTGTATTAATAGAGGGATAGAATCAAGATCATGTGATGTGTTGATATTACTTTATAATGCCTTGGTAAGACCACGGAATACCATGTCCAGTTTTGGTCATCACAATGAAAAAAAGATATTGAGACTATAAAAGAATGCAGAGAAGAGCAACAATGATGATTAGGAGGCTAAAACATATATTGTTGGAATTGGGTATTTCTAGTTAAAGGAAAACAAAGACCAGTGTGATATGATAGCAGTGTTCCAAAGAAGAGGGAATCATCCATTCTCCAAATCATCAGAAGGCAGGACTGGATTAAAACCTATAAGGTGTCAGCCTCAAGATATCTTCCACTGTTGCTTCTCTGCTGCTATGCAAATTTTACTTCTTTCGGCTGTCATGACAACGGTGGGAGGGGGGACCTTGGAGGGGAAGAGGGCTGGAGGTGTTTTGCATTCCTTTGCTGGGTTAGCAAAGGGAGGGGGGACTCTTTTCTTTAACTTTCCATTTCTTGGCTAGCCTCTGTCCTCTTTTGCGCAACTGCAAACTTTTATTAAAATATGTCAAGGTCAATTGAGAAGAAGCCTTATCACCACCTGGAGATGACCACATGATCATATTCAGAAATTTTAATTGGAAGAATCATTTGAACTTTGGGGGGTGGGAGCAATTCTATTCCTTTGTATGTGTGTTCTACCTGCCAATTTCTCAGTTTCAGAATTGGATCTGTAGTTTCCACTTTATTTTCCAGTAAAAGGATAACTTTGCTCTACACCATGGAGTCTGAGTATTTCTTTCTTGGGATCTAAGGGGAGCACAGACTGACATAAGGAGAGAAGCAGCTATAATTAAAGAGTAATTTCTAGACAGTTAGAACAATTAATCAGTGGAACAACATGCCTTTAGAAATTGTGAATGCTCCAACACTGGAAGTTTTTAAGAAGAGATTGGACACTCATTTGTCTGAAATGGTATTGGGTTTCCTGCCTAAGGGGATTGAACTAGAAGATCCTCAAGATCTCTTCCAATTCTGTTATTCTATTCTATCTGTTCCAAGAATCCTTTATGAAAATAACATGGGCTGTTAAAAGAAACCCTGGAACAGCCTTTGCATAGCTACTTGTTATTTTCTGGAGTAATCTGGAAAGATTAATTTAAGTTCATGTTATTTCCAAAGATATTTTTAAATCGCTTCTCACTATTCTATCTATTCCCACATGGCTGAAAAGCAGACAATCATGGTTAGTGGATTTCAATAGTCTTAGTAGCCTTTCTGACAGATTCTGTATAGCACCAGGAAGACAATGTCTTACTCAACATTTTATCAAGTATGCATTCAATAAACTAATTTGTTTCCCCTTTTATTATTATTTTAAATTAAACCAATTTGATATGCTTACCAATTATACAGTATATAATCCCCCCAAAGTAAATACTATATAGACATAAATAGCAATAGAAGATATGAACAATTTTCAAAAATGCTGTTAGGAATCATTCTAATATCTAGCAAGTATCATGTATATTCACATGAAACCTAAAAGCATATGTAAGCCACATACAAGGTGTACAGTGTAAAATCAGTTGAGGTCATGTTGCTATCCTGTCAGCAAAAAGATACATACTCTAAAAAAATGTATAGCCACAGCATCTCAAAATATTGGTAATATTTTGTGGTCTACTTTATCAAGTGCCTTATTGAGGCCCAAGTAAATAATATCCACAGCATGTCTCTGGTCCACTTATTTTGTCACTTTGTCAAACAATGAAATAAGATTTGTCTGGCATGAACTGTTTTTGACAAACTCATGTTGGTTTTTTGTTATGACTTTATTTGCCTCTAGGTGTTCACAGATTCATTGCTTGATTATCTTTTTCAGAATCTGTCCAGATATTGAAGTCAGACTGAAAGGTCTGCAGTTTCCTGGATCTATTTTTTCCTTTTTTGAAGATGAGAACTACATCATATTTTTTTCAGTCCTCTGGTAGTTCCCTGTTGCTCCAGGATCTTTGAAAGATATAGTTCAGTGGTTCTGAGTTCACACCAGTTCCTTCAGAATCTTAGTGTGTAATCCATCTGGTCCTGGTGATTTGAATTCACCTAGGGTATACTCTAGTAATATTCTCTTATCATTTTCTTGCCAATTTTAATTTATATTCCTAATATGTTTTTGATAGGTTGGGTTGGTTTTTCTGTTTGTGTAAAGACAGATGCAAAAAAATGAGTTAAGCAGTTCTGCTTTCTTCTTGTTGCTTGTCACCTTCTTGCCACTTTTTCCCATTAATGGACCAATCATTTCCTCGACTTTTTCTTGTTTTTTTACATATTTTTTCTTGTTCTTTACATGATAGAGGATAAGTTGGGATATATCTTATAAAAACTGGAAAGGAGGTATTTGTTGGGTGATAAGATAGTGATTTCTATATGACCCCTATGGATACAACTCTATAAAGCTCTGGAAGCAAATGCAATTATTACAATTCAGCTAGTTTCCAATTTCAGCCCCAAACAAGAAGCATGCAGATAGCAGAAGCTGTTTTTTTTTTCTTTGTTCTATTCTGTTTAATTTTTCATTTCTCTCCACTACCACCCTTGCTCTCTCTTAATAAACAAAATTATATTTGATACTTTATCTCATACCAAATGGTGAAACATCAGAATTCTGAAGAATCATGGTATGAAGAATGGGACAGGATCTTTTGATTCTCATAGATTTATTAATTTATAATATGACATATAAAAAGAATACAAAAGCAAATATTAGATAAATTAAGAAAGAAAAAAGGGAAGTTGATAGTGGGGGAAAGCAAGGGAAAAAGAAAAAGAAGGCATTGACTTCCAACTCCTTTGCTGCAGTAAAATAAGGTATTAAGATCTACACCCAACTTTTTACTTTTTCATAGTAATTGAAACTAGCCATTTCTATAATAGCATTACCTATTGTTGGTATTTAACACCAGACAAATTGTCAAGAATGTAAAAAGATACCTCAAATGAATGTTGGAAATGTAAATGTAAAGAAGGGACTTTTTATCATCTATGGTGGACATGTGATAAAGCAAAGAAATATTGCAGCAGGGTTCATATCTTAATACAGAAAATTCAGAATGGGACAGGATTAAGCAACAATAACCAGTTTCAAATTGAAGTTCTCATGTAAGCTGATACACCATGTTTTCGACAACTGCCAGCAAAACAGATATGAAATTGCTTTACTATTACTAATGCATTTCTGAAGGACAGGTCCATGGGATATTTTTGAAATTTAACATATGGTTATAAAGACCAGTTTATTAATTTTCAAAAAATGCAGAGTTTTAAAATCATGAATATATTTTATTTCTTAAAGTCCTGAATTCTTGCTAAGTTAAGAAGTCTGAGAGATAATTAATATGTTTAGAGTTCATGTTTTCTCTTTTCATTTGACAACATTTGTCACAAAAATATTCTAAGTAGAAATGGAGGGGGGACAATAAAATGAAACAAAAGAGTTTTAAACAGTGGAAATATTTCCCCCCTCAGATTAGAGAAATCACTTTTACAAGAGAATAAATGGAGGTGGTAGAGAAAAGAGAAACATACTTATAACTTTACAGATGGCTGTTTTTCTTAATTATATAGATACAGTTTAGAATTCCCTAATTGGTCATGCTTCACAAGTAATAGCAGTTTTCCAAGATAAACAAATGTTCATATTTTTCATACTTAATCAGATAGTTTGTGTGCAAAAAAAATGGCCACATGTATCATCTATTCTAAGCCTTCTATATAATTTTGCAATAAAATACCATCTGTAATTTTACTGAATATCTGGGATGACCACAGAATTTGATTATATGGCAGATGGCTTTTGGTGGATAAATTTTATTTTTCCCCCTAAGCAAAGAAGAAAAGTGATTGATACAAATTGTTCTTTTCATTAGTTCATTCATTAGTTCATTAGGTCCCTAAAACTAAGTTTCTTTGAGCAAATATCAATCTGTATGCACTGTGACTACTGTATGCACTGTGACTACTCACACCTTTCTTGACTTTGGCAGTAGCATTCATTCTGCATGGAAGAATATCATTTGTGGGCAGCATGCAAAACAGACTTTGCTTGATCTGTTGGCAGCTTCTCCAGAAAGATATAAACTTAACACTTCACTATCATAATCTCTGCAATTATTTGTTAAATATCAGTTTAGAAAAAGGAGACTGTGCACTATGTCTGCCTTCTGCCATTTTTATGAGATTTCAAATTTTCATAAGGTTTTATATATAAAAATAAATAAAATTCTATATTTTAGATTCCAGTTTTCCTCTTTTGATTAAAAGAAGATGACTTTACCTTTTGATACTCTAAACAAGAAGTCATTTTGTTATAGAATCCAACAAATGATAACTCACTGCCATCTTTGCTAATAATTTACAAATTACATCTAAAACCAAATTCTAATATTCCAAGTGTCAGGAATAGTTGAAAAGTGCTCTCCCATCAAATAATTCATGAATGCTTTCAGTTGGAATGCCTACCAACCACATGTTGGAATTACTCAGAGAAAAGGTGAGGATTCTTTGACTTGAAACCTGCATATTTTAAGTATGTCTAGAAGTAGCCTCAGCTTTCTTTTTATTTTTAATCATATTTCAATTTATTAGTATTATCTTAAATTACAGTGTGTTCTGTTCCAAAGGTGCTTTTTCAAGAGACAACTGGACTTTCTTTGTTTTTCCTTCAAGACATTTCACTTTTTATAAAAAAAAACTTCTTCAGTTCTGATGAGTCAGAACAGGAATGTACAATTATTGGAGAAAAAACATTAAAACTATGGACAGACCAATTATGTTTAAACCAGAATACACTGATATTGAAAAACTGTGCTGTCTTCAAAACATTATCTATGATAATAGCAGAAATTAAAATTGGGAAATATTTACTTTCTGGCTCTCTTCATGTTTTTTTTTAAACAAATGTTTCCATAGCCTAAGTTACTTTCTCATTTGGAGGCATAACTAGGATGATCATGGTCTCCTAAAAAAATGGCATACACTGGTTTGATATTAATAAGTCATATTCCAAAGGTGAAGCTGCCCTTTGTAAAAATTAGATCACCAATAACAGCATTTGAGTTTAGTCTTAATAAACCTTTGTCTTAATAAACTTATATCAGAAGCATGTCTGTGGGTACAGATTCTTCAAAATAAGTTCCACATAGGAGTGGATGGGGTTGCTTTTCTTGGTTGGAACAGTTAGGAATATTCACTATAGTAACTGTTCCAAAGATTTTGATTGTTTCATTTTGCCTCTCCTTTATCTAAAAACCAATATATACAGATTGCATCCCAAGTAAAATATTTAAGATGAAACTTGAGGAAGAGGATCCTTTTCCTTTTTATTTAAATTTCCTTGGAAACTATCATGCACTGTGATTGGGACCAATCTCTTTCATAAAGAAATCAACTGTAGCAAAACAATGTAAAAATGATATGTGGTTTAATCTCTGCTTTGAGTATATATCCAGCTCCATATGGAAGACCATGCAATTCCTAAATAAAACTTAAAGGCAGTATTCCTTAATGCCAGATGACAAACATGTCATAGAAAACAAATATATCATAACTAAATTCCATCCCCAAAGCATTTGCCCTTATCATAAATCATTTTCTAAAAAGTAACTAAAGAGTAGTGATCACAACTTGGCACTCAAATCCTGTTTTTCCCCTCTTTCCTTATTTCAAAATTTTGATAAAGGAGGGACAAAAGAATAACATTTGGCTAATGTATTGCACAGTCTTAATTCATATTATCCCTTAAATTTTAACAACATATTGTAGTGAATAACTACAATAGATTATGATAAAATTATTTTTCTAGAAAGCAAAATTAATTTCTGTGTTTATAGTGCATAAGGCTAATGTTAATTGTACATACAATTAGTCTTGCCTTGCATTTCCACTGAAGATATTATGATTGTGCAGAATTTATAGGTGCTTTGTGATTCTACAAAAAATAATTAAACTATTGAATGGAAAATATTGATTTGCATATGATTAGTAAAAAGAATTCAAAGTAGGAAAACTAGGTTTGTCTCAAAAATAATCTTCTGGTTTTATTTCACTATAAATTTTCCTTGAAAAAAATAGCTTTAATGTTTGTCTCCTTATCTGAATTTTTTTTTGACGTGTTGACATAAACAATTTTCTCTTTTCCATCTGGTTACTAATTGAAACTACACTGGAGAAGGTAGTGATTATTAGAATTCTTTCACATAATATTACTATATAGGATATCACAGTTTCAAAGCTTTCTGACATTGTATTATATTAATGTCCAGATCTGTATTTTTATATTTATTGCTAAGTAGTCTAACAATTGAGGCACTCTATTGGGGTGAATCCAAATACTAAACTGTTGTGTGCACCAGGGGAAAAACATCACTCAGGTTAAAGTTGTTGCACACTGTTTTACTGCAAGTTCTCAACTTTTCTGTAGGTTTTTTTTTTAAAAAAACTTCAAAAATATACAAAACATTTAATCAAAATTAAATCCTACAGATGTGTGTATTTATTATGTCATTATATGAGTATATACATGGATAGATATATCACTATAGAAAAACATTTACACAGGATAGGACAAGAGACTCTGAAAAGAACATGGTTAAATAGACTGGCTATACGTGGCCAAAGAATAAGCTAAGTGTATGTATACTGTTTACTCTTTTCTCAAAGTATATGTTGAACATGTATTGAAGAGTACTGGAATGGAAATATACTCCATATTTTTCTATAGCCTTATTATGTATTATGCTGATGATAGTAGCTAATATAAAATGCAATTTTAAGAACTAAACAACTAATAACACTAAAGCAAATAACAGTTAATAAATATGCTGTATATTAACAGATAGAAAAGGAGCAATGAAAGTTTTGGAAAAGTTTTCCAGAGGTTGTAATGTATCTATACCTATGCTCAGAATCATTTATGGAATGTTTTTTTCAGTGATACTCTATGAAAAATAAAAGGGAATTGAGGAAACAGGATACAAAAAGTATTGACCATTGGACAATACTCCTGTGAATACCATGGGTAGTTAAGAAAGAAAATCATTGAAATCAATCAAATATTCTCATTCAAAGGACAAATGACCAGGCTCAAATTCTCATATTTTGAACTCATTACAGAAAGAGAAGAAAGAGATTGCCAGCAAGAAGGTGAATAGACTCAATTATAGCAGCAATTTGTAGACAGAAGAACTGGCTTGTGGTCAGATCATTCTGGAGAAAAACTATATGGCTGCTAAGAGTTGATGCCAATTTGATGTCATATAATCACTGAATCAACTGGTTTTTTTTTTTTTTTGAACCAAATATCTGCCATGCCATTCAATTGCTTACAGGTCTAGAAAAAGTAGTGCACTTATAACATAAAAGTGCTATTTCCTACAAGAAAGCAAAAATATCTTCCAACCATTATCACAGAAATAAAGATTTTGCAGCTCAGATCATTGTTGAGGATCCAAACTTTGTCAAGGACCTTGGAGTATTCATCTCAAATGATCTAAGTGCTAAATCCCACTGTAGCTACATAGCCAAAAAGGCATTAAGAGTTGTTAATCTAATGCTTCGTAGCTTCTTCTCTGGTAATATCACACTACTAACTAGAGCATACAAAACATTTGCTAGACCTATACTTGAATACAGCTTATTAGTCCGGAACCGATATCATGTATCTGATATTAACATAATTGAAAAAGTCCAGAAATATTTATCAAGAAGAGTTCTCTGCTCCTCTATTCATTGCAGAATACCTTATGCCACCAGACTTGAAACTCTAGACCTAGAAAACCTAGAACTGTGCCATCTCCGGTCCAATCTAAATATAGTATATAAAATTGTTATGGCTCCCCTTTCAAAGTTCCAACAAAACAAAACCAAAGGCAGCTGCCCCAAAACTCAAATCCAACAGAAAGGAGTCTTACAAGATTATATTCCACACGCCCTGTTTATCACAACAGTTCTGGCACAAATTCTCAAAGCTCCAAGCCTCTGCCAAAAACCTCTGCATGTAATCAATCACTTTATTCCTGACAAACTTCCCCCACAAAGCTGTGTCCTTTTATAATCCTTGAGGCAATGTGCTAATTACTAATTATTGGCTCACCCTCCCTTCTAACTGAGTTTGTCTCCGTGAACCACCTAGATGGACGTGTCAATCTCCCTAAATCATCGTCTGGCCTGATGCCTCCACACAGCTTGATGTTTCAGCCTCCTTCTTGTTCTGGCATCTAGCCACGATCTGTCAGCTTCCTCGCTTGACTCCTCTGACTCATCTTGTGGCTCAACTGCAGGCATGAATGAGGTCGAGGGTTCAGGCGAAGAATGTCTGTGTGATAACCTCTCATCCCACTGGCTCATATCTGTGTCTTCTAACAATTCAGACTCCAAATTCTCAGCAGGTTCCAGCCTTTCATCCTCAGAGTCATCACAAGCAAAACTCACAGCAGGATCGATCCTTTCAGTCACAACACTATCCCTCACTGCAGGGCCTTTCCCCTGAGTCTGAGGATCAGGACGTGGTTTTGACGGAAATTGTGCATGATATATGCGAATAAGATCTGGGGCATGCACCTTGGATACATCCTGCCAAGAGCGAATTTCAGTTTCATTGTCCAGTTTTCCTACAAAGTACTGCAATTGTCCCTTTAACTATTTGGAATCATAAATTCCGATCACTGTAGAATCCGTAATAGGTTCAATGTTGAGCCTGGATGGAGAACCGGTATCTTCTGGAGAACGAAGATTACATGATGGAGTGTCAGGTATTAACAGGGAGTGATGAAAAACAGGGTGAATGCGTATGGAGCACGGTAAAGTAAGTCGATAAGCTACCGGATTAATAACTGCCTCGATAGGGAAGGGACCAATAAAATGATGATCCAATTTCCTAATCGGATGATCGACCCAAAGATGTTTCATTGACAACCATACCTTGTCTCCCACAGCCAATGGAGGCGTCGCCCGACGTGAACGATCGACGAAACGCTTATAATCAGCTTTCACTCGTTCTAATTGTCTAGAAATCAATTGATGCACCGAAAAAAAATCTCGTGCCTCCAGAACTGGAGAATCCACGATGGATAGCGGAAAAAACCTCGGATGATAACCCACATTGGCATAAAAAGGTGTCATGTGGGTGGAGGTGTGCCAAAAGTTATTAAAAGCAAACTCTGCCAATGGAAGATAGGTCACTCAGTCATTCTGTCTTTGATTGACAAAACATCTGAGGTGAGGATGCCAATGACTTTCTCAGTCCCGCCATCGGTTTCCAGATGATGTGCCAATGCTAAACACACTTGCACTCGTAGAGCGTTCATTAGGCTTTTCCAGAATTGAGCGGTGAACTGAACACCGCGATCTGAAACAACTCTATCTGGTAAGCCATGTAAACGGAATACGTGTTGTATGAAAAGCCGGGCAGTAACATGAGCCGAGGGTAATTTTTTACACGGGATGAAATGGTCCATCTTAGTGAGCATGTCAACCACTACTAGCACTGTCATACAACCCGACGAAAGGGGTAAGTGTGTTAGAAAGTCCATGAAGATCGCTCCCCATGGTCTACTCAGAATCGGCAGTGGTTGAAGAATTCCAGGAGGCGCACCTGATGCCGCTTTCGCTTGTCGACACTGTATACAAGAAGCGACATAAGAAGACACATCATGTTGAACCCGAGGCCACCAAAAAGTCCGGGTGACCAAGTGCAGGGTTTTGTGAAAATCAAAATGACCAGCAGCTGGATTGTCATGACATTGTGTCATGATGAGGGCTCTAAGTGTCCTGTTGGGTACATACAACAAGTCTCGATGTCATAACAAGCCCTCTTCAAAGGACCATGGGGAATCAGGTCCAACTTCTTCCTTTTTCTGCTGTGTCCACGGGTCTAATCGTTGCACCTTTTGTATACGAGCCCGCAAATCTACAGGATCTTGCAGTACGGCTAAGGATTCTGTTGGTAACACAGTTCGTAGAGGAAGAGGATCCTCAGGATCAATATACTCGGTCTTCCGAGACAACGCGTCGGTTCTCCGATTCTGTCCACTTGGAACATAAGTAACGGAGGAATTGAACCTGGCAAAAAACAACAACCACCGAATCTGGCATTGGTTCAATTTCTTAGCTGTGGTCAAATGTTCCAAGTTTCTCTTAGGGATAACATTGTTTACCCTAACTGGTTTAGGTAAAATAATAAATAAGTTATCATGGTTTGTTGGTTAAAGTGTGTGTAACTTTAACTGCAAGAATGTAATTAAGGGTGTGGTTGTAAAAGCACCATAAAAGGAGCAAGACAACGGCAGCTCGGTCTCTGGCTTAATGATCCCTAATTACTGGATGGATTGATGACTGCGGGTTTTTTTTCCTACTGGAACGGGAGAGAGAAAGGAGTGTTGGCTTCTCAATGGTGAGAAGAGATAATACGGACTGATTTATTGTAAGTGAACTGACATTGAATATTCAACACGGACTTTGCTAATTGAGTATCCCCGAATGGAATGACTGAAATGATACATGACTAATGGACTGTTTTTGACTATGCTATAACTCTTAAATGGAATAAACTATATTTTGATAGCACAAGCGTATCTGCTTTTTACTGAGTGTTAACTAACATACAAACTTATCTCACACATTTACCTGTCTGCCTAACTGACTAATGCTGCACATTCTGTTTAGCGTGTTTCCTTAACATTGGTTGGGGGACCAGGCTTAACAGTTTTGATGATCTGTACGAACCTCTACCTTGTGCCGAGACCCCTCTAAATGATGTCTCCAGATCTCAAAAGCAGCCTTAGTGGCCAACAATTCCTTTTCCCAGATGGTGTAGTTGCGCTCTGAAGCTATGAGCTTCCTAGAATAGTATGCGCATGGGAAAAAGGGCACGCCATCTTTCGAAGCTTGTAACAGTACCACTCCGATAGCGACATTGGAGGCATCGGTCTCGACTACAAATGGATGATTCGGACCTGGATGCCTCAATATCGGCCCAGCTACAAACGCTTTCTTTAAAATATCAAAAGCCTGTTGTTGAGGGCCCCCCCACACAAAAGGGACCTTCTTACGGAGGAGCTGAGTTATGGGGTCCATTACTTTAGCAAAGTCCGGGATAAAAGTCCGATAATAGTTGGCAAATCCCAACAGACGTTGTACATCCTTGACTCGACGAGGGGCTTCCCAACTAAACAATGCTTCAACCTTTTTAGGGTCCATAGCAATACCCTCGGGAGAAATGATGTGCCCTAAAAACTCTATCGATGACTGAAAAAAGAAACACTTCTCCAGTTTCGCGTAAAGTTGATGCTCCCTAAGACGCTGAAGCACTTGACAAACCTGCTGAAGGTGGTGATCTCTGGACCGAGAGTAAATTAAAATGTCGTCCAAATATACAACGACAAACCTATCCAGCATTTCCCAAAAAATATCATTCATTAGGTGCTGGAATACAGCAGGAGCGTTGGTCAGACCAAATGGCATGACGGTGTACTCAAAATGACCATAACGAGTGCCAAACGCCGTCTTCCACTCGTCCCCTTTGCGTATCCGAACCAGGTTTTAGGCCCCATGCAGATCTAATTTAGTGAAGATAGTAGCCTTCCGCAACCGCTCCATCAATTCCGGAATGAGTGGCAAGGGATAGCTATTCCTCACGGTGATAGAGTTCAGGCGTCTATAATCACAACATAGACGAAGTTCTCCCGACTTCTTCTTAACGAAAAGAATGGACACTGAAAGAGGGAATGAGGAGGGGTGAATAAATCCCCGAGCTAAGTTTTTATCTAAAAACTCTCGGAGTGCAACCAACTCGGGCTCTGACATAGAATATAAACTCCCATTGGGCAATGGGGCGCCCAGTATCAGGTCCACAGGACAATCATAGGTATAATGTGGCAGTAATCAGTCTGCCTCCTGTTTGCTGAAAACATCAGAAAAATCCAACAACTCCGAAGGAATGGAGATAGCAGGAGCGACGATATCTTGTCCAGCGCAGACATGCCTCAGATGGTCCACACATTGTAGGCTTGGAAACGAAATGGCATTCTGTGCCCAAGCCACCAACGGATTGTGCAAACGTAGCCAGGATAATCCAAGCACCAAAGGGAGATGAAGGTTTGAGGTGACATAAAAACTGATCACCTCCTCATGATCCCCAATGATCATACGCACTGGCTGAGTTGTTAAGCGAATAGGTCCCGACTTGAATTCTCGCTCATCTACAGTTTCCACCTTAATGGGGGGATTTACAGGAATTAAAGGAATTCCAAAATGTTCAACAAAAGCAGAGTCCATAAAGCTGGTTGTAGCCGCTGAATCCACCAGCACAACGGCAGGAATTCCCTCCTTCTGGGACTGCAGAAATATTTGAGTGTCCAAAAGTAAATGCTGAAGAGGACCAGGATTTACTTCGGCAATTTGGGGTGAGGATGTAAAACGTGCCTGACCTAGGGTTTCTCCGAGGTCGGGCTTACCCCATTTCCCGATGGGCCAGGAGTGGTTTCGGGCACAGGTCTGTGAGTCCCTCTCCGAGTGCAAGAATTTGCAAAATGTCCTGGACCCCCGCAGTAAAGGCACAAGCCTTCCTGGAACCTTCTTGAACGTTCTCGTGCTGTTAAGCGAGGGCAGAGTGTGTCTATCTCCATTGACTCCTCAACCTGAACCATGGGTTGGAAAACTCTCGTTGGTGGAATGCATGTGCGAGGAAACACAGGTGGTTCCACAATGGGCCGTTTGCTCCCATGTTGCTATAAATGAGCTTCAATACGTAAGCATTGAACTATCAATGCATCCAAAGTTGAAGCCCATTCTGTATGGACTAGCTCATCCTTGATAGCATCAGACAAGCCTTCCTGGAATGCAGCCATATGAGCCGGTTCATTCCAGTTAGAGTCCATGCACAACAAACGGAATTCTGCCACGAATTCCTGTAGTAAATGTTTTCCCTGCTTAATATCCATTAGCCGTCTGTCCACAGTTTGTCCTTTAATGGGATCCTCAAACATTACCCTCATTTGTTGGAGGAAACCCTGGAAATTGTTCAATAACGGGCTATCTTGAAATAACAAGGGAGTAGCCCAATTGGCAGCCTGCCCAGTTAATAAACTAATAATAAAGCCTACTTTAGCCCGGTCAGTTAGAAAGTCTTCAGGCCTCAGAGAAATAAACATTTGGCATTGGCCCATTAATGCCAGGAACCTGTCCATTTGCCCAGAAAATTTCTCTGGCATGGATACTAGGCTTTTCCTCACAGGAGGGGCATGGGAAGCAGCAGCGGTGCTTGGTAAGCTGGAAACATAATTAAGCAATTGTGTTACCTGATTTTGCAGTGTCACGTTACTTTGCAAAAGCTGAGTTATTTGTTCTTGTTGTTGCTCTACCAGAGGCTGCAGTTGATTAGAATCCATCTTGCTTCTAAGATGGTTTGTTGTGGGTCAGGAACAAAAATGTTATGGCTCCCCCTTCAAAGTTCCAACAAAACAAAACCAAAGGCAGCTGCCCCAAAACTCAAATCCAACAGAAAGAAGTCTTACAAGATTATATTCCACACGCCCTATTTATCACAACAGTTCTGGCACAAATTCTCAAAGCTCTGAGCCTCTGCCGAAAACCTTTGCACGTAATCAATCACTTTGTTCCTGACAATCTTCCCCCACAAAGCTGTGTCCTTTTATAATCCTTGAGGCAATGTGCTAATTACTAATTATTGGCTCGCCCTCCCTTCTAACTGAGTTTGTCTCTGTGAACCACCTAGATGGGCGTGTCAATCTCCCTAAATCATCGTCTGGCCTGATGCCTCCACACAGCTTGATGTTTCAGCCTCTTCTTGTTCTGGCATCTAGCCATGATCTGTCAGCTTCCTCGCTTGACTCCTCTGACTCATCTTGTGGCTCAACTGCAGGCATGAATGAGGTCGAGGGTTCAGGCGAAGAATGTCTGTGTGATAACCTCTCATCCCCCTGGCTCACATCTGTGTCTTCTAACAATTCAGACTCCAAATTCTCAGCAGGTTCCAGCCTTTCATTCTCAGAGTCATCACAAGCAAAACTCACAGCAGGATCGATCCTTTCAGTCACAACATAAAATCATACATTGCAATGTCCTACCTGCAACTGAATACTTCAGCTTTAATCATAACAATATAAGAGCACACAATAGATACAAACTCAAGGTAAACCACACTAAACTTGACTGCAGAAAATACGACTTCAGCAATAGATAGGTCAATGTCTGGAATACTCTACTTGACTCTGTGGTTTCTTTCCCAAACCCCAAAAACTTTAAACTTAGACTGTTTACTATTGACCTCACCCCCTTCCTAAGAGGCCTGTAGGGGGTGTGCATAAGTGCACCAATCGTGCCTACCGTCCCTGTCCTATTGTTTTTTTATTTTTCTTATAAGTATCTATCTCATGTATTCAAAAGTATATTTTTTTCTTATACCTGTATCTTGTAAGCGATTGACAAATCAAATAAATACTAAATACTAAATACTGTATATATTCGAGTATAAGCCGAGGTTTTCAGCACATTTTTTGTGCTGAAAAGAAACCTCTCGGCTTTTTCTCGAGTCAGATTCCCCTCTGAAAAATAAATGGTGTGGAGCTCTGAAGCTGGGCAGCCGCTTCCCTGCTTCCGTGTTTCCTTTGCAACTTTTAAGCATGGGGGTAATCGGAAGCAGAAAAGTTCTTGCTTGAGGATATATTGTTTTTTCTTTTTTAACTGTTTTTTTTGGGGGGAAGACCCACCGCCATGTGAGAATGCTCAGACATGAAATCTATCCAACCAAAAATAAGTGTGTGTGTGTGTGTGTGGGGATTTTAACAGAGGGAAGATGTAGGGAGAAGGCAAAAGCGACAGAAGATCCTTCAGGGGAAACTGAGGGGGAGACTCACCCTTGGTCCAGATGAGCACCCTTCCCCTTTCTCTAGGCTGAGAAAACAACGCGAGCCGAGGTTGCTTCAGCTCCACTCAGCTTCATTTCCTCAGCTCCAGCTGCTTTCAGTCCACTCGGGAGGAGGGGGAGGAGGGGGAGGAGGAGGGGGAGGAGGGGGAGGAGGAGGGGGAGGCAGCTCGCGTTGTTTTCTGAGCTCTAGGCTGAGAAAGCAACGCGAGCCGAGGTCGCTCCACTCAGCTTCATTTCCTCAGCTCCAGCTGCTTTCAGTCTACTCGGGAGGAGGGGGAGGAGGAGGTGGTGGTGGCAGCTCGCGTTGTTTTCTGATAGTGAGATCATTTCCCAAATTAATTGATTCACTAATCCAAAAGAAGAAGATGTTGATGACAGTGGGAGGCAGGAGTCACTCTCTCCCTTGCAAGAAAAAAGCAAGAGCCGTTCTTATGATCTCTCCCTCTCTCTCTTTCTCCCCGTAATACAGTAAAGCCCTTTCCAGCACGCGCGCACAATCCGCCCCCGCCGCTTTGCACCTTGCAAATGCAAAAACCCTGGGGTTTTGCATTTGCAAGGTGCAAAGGGGCGGGGGCGGATCGCGCACGCGTGCTGGAAAGGGCTTGACTTTATTGGGGGGGGGAGAGAGAGAGAGAGATATCATAAGAACGGCTCTTGGTTTTTTCTTGCAAGGGAGAGAGTGACTCCTGCCTACCACTGTCATCATCATCATCTTTTGGGTTAGTGAATCAATCAAACCTTTCATGATAGTGAGATCGTTTCCCAAATTTCCTTTAAATCAGGGAAGAAATCAGAAACAAACCTTTGGGCTGAGAATAAGCCTGTTCCTATGATGTCATTTTTGTTCACTGCAGTGTGAAAAGTGTGAAAAAACACACTTCTTTTTCTTCATCTTCTTGTTCCCTATTTACTGGTCTCTTTCAAAGAGGAAATTGTGAACATCAAACTTATTCTCAACTGTCCTAGTGAAAGTTTTTATTGGTATCTATTTTTATTTTTGAAATTTACCAGTAGCTGCTGCATTTCCCACCCTCGACTTATACTTGAGTCAATAAGTTTTCCCAGTTTTTTGTGGTTAAATTAGTTGCCTCGGCTTATATTCGGGTCGACTTATACTCGAGTATATACGGTAGGTTATCCAAGCTGAGATATTGGAAACTAACATTGTTTTGCTTAGTTTACTTTTAGTTTAGTTTATTTTTGTTGCCTTAATACATGTGTCCAAAATTAGTTCTTAAATATTAACATTTTAATGACTTAGATTACATCTGAAATTAATATGTACTGTATCTAAATTTTTGAGCGGTCTTTGATGGGGGAGATAGGGTTGCCTTGGACCATCAGATAATCCCTTTGTACTGGCTTCTGATGGATGTAAGCCAGCTAGGAGAAACTGTTCCTTATTTGTCCTTATATTACCAGCTAATTAACATGTTTCCTTCTCTTTTTCATCCTTCAATGACTGATTCAGTAAACATTCAAACTCTTTCCCTCCCACCCACCCCTCTCTCCTTTTTTTACCCTTTTGCTTCTAGTTAGGAATGTTGTATCAGTTATTTCAAGTGCTTCTTTATAAAACCATAGAGGCTAAGCTACAGTCTAATATGTGTTATGCACTGGTTCATGTGACACAGGAAAAATATCTTAATGGGCAAGAAATGATCTGGAATGTATGGGAGAAAATTAAAAAAAAATTGTACAAGAAGTTTCTCAAAAAAAAATTGTACAAGAAGTTTCTCAAAAAAACTAACAAAAAAGCAAGGATTTGTTTAAAAAGGAGATAAGATATCAGTCTACATTTAGAACATCTATGTTCTTTCTATATGAGAATGTTTGGTTCATTAATATGTATAAAGCAAAGTAGATTTTTAAAAAAAAAAACCTTTGCCCTGCAAATATACTGTAGGAGTAGGAAAAAAAACTTGGATAGTATTGAGATTGTTAGGAGTCCTAACCTCTGACTTAAAACATACTTGTGGGCACATGTTGTAGTTCAATTTTGTTTCACAGCAGTTAAATGTGTCTCAAGATGGAGGACTCCATTATGAGTCCTTTGTAGTACTCTGATAATTTCTGTTTTAAATGAGATTTTTCATCTCTTTGGGTGAAGCAGTGTGAGACAGTGAGAATGTTAGATCTGTTGCCTAAAACTGTGAATATTTTGCATAGCATTATTCTAATTAAGTTGTCAAGATTTATCATTTAGTTCTTGGTAGAATTCTATACTGGTAAATGGTTGACATCCTTCCATGTTAGATACCGTTTTTCTCCTGTTGAACATGGAAAAGTTTATAGCAAGCATGCTAATATATTTGCTTCCATTTGTAGACTACACTTACTCTTTTCTTGGTTCCTTTGGAGAATCTTGCAGGAGTGGCCACTTAAAAGTAGGAAATGATCAATACCTCACTTTAAAGATGGTTAAGAATGCAGTCTTGAATGAAAGAATTGTGTCTTTAAAAGACTCTCCCTTAGTAATTGAGAATATGAAAGGAAGTGGATTAACTGAATTATTTTCAATCCCAGTTCAGACTTGGCCACTGGTTGATGACATTTATTGGGTTTTAGATATGAGAATTATTATTACTCATTTTTTATCTTTGATACTATCAACAATATGTACCTTGAGATCACCAGTGGAAATTATGGGCATATGATTCAAATAGTTCTCTTCTTCTCAATGGCCAGTTGGTGGGGATATAGGATGAAGAATAAGCATATAAATCCATTATATGTAAATTACCAGAGGGCTCAATCTTCTCCCACATGTTTTTAAAGACAACATGAAACAATTTGGAGAGGTTATCCATCAGTTCAAGATTACTGTAATGATAATGGTACTCACTTTACATCACCAACCAGGAAATGCTCTTACAATTAGGTCAAACTCTGAAAATTTGTAGAAATTGTTGGGTTCTAGAAACATGCTAAAACAAAACCAAGTAAAATGAACTGCTGTTTGCTCTTTGGCTAGAAATATCATCTCCAAAGTTGCTTCAAGGAATGATAATATTATCCCTGAGTAAATCCAGTAAATGACTTGGGTCTTCCTGACTCATAACTATTCTTCAATGCATAGTGGAAGCTCTGGCCATGTTTCCTTTTTCTAGATTCAGCTGGTGCACCTGAGCAAAAGAGGTTCTTACAACTGCAACTGCAACCCAGGCTAGATTACCATAATGGCTCTCCTTCAAGACCAATCAAAAAGGTCAGGTGGCATAAATTCAGCAGACCATGTGTTAACTGACCATATATACTCCATGCTATGACCTTTTCTTTGGTTCTGAGTAAGGTAGGCTTTTACTTATAAAGATGTATGCAATACCTTTTTAATTAGAATATATGTCAGAAAAATATTATTTGGATTGTTGTTGTTTTTTGTGATGGCCCCTAAATTATGCGAAATGTTCCCTAGGAAATTAAATTTTGTTAGCATTCTAGAAACAGCTTAAAATGGAGAATCTTTGGAAGATTTTTAACTAGCTGAATAATGTCATAGGCAATTTTAACTTTCTGTGATCTTGTTAGCGTTCCAGAAGCATGACCTTGCTTGACCTGCTGGAGAAATCAAAGAGATAAAATGAGTCTCTACTGAAAGAGTTTTCAGGTATAGGCAGAATGGGAGATTATTACTATTCAGGTAAATTGAACCAAAAAAAAAGAGAGAAACTATATAATGTCCCCTCCCCTATTTTTTCTTCATTATATTTTCAAGCATACTCTTCAGAGTTAATTCAAGATATTTCTGTCTTATGAAGCTTGAAGGAAAAATGTATTATTCGGAAGTACCAGTCCTCTGATGAAAAGCTCTGTTATTTTAGCAACAGAGACATTTCACAGAATAAGCTAATTTATCTGTGCAATATATATGTTTGGAAAAAAAAATCCTAACCAGAATATGAATTCTAAATAAAAGCATCTGAAAATTTTCCCTTACCTTTAAAATATTAGATCTGATGTTTGAAGAATAATTTGTTTTGCCACAAGTAAGAGTATTATATAAAGAGTATTACATGAACCTGATTTCCACTAAGAATAAAGAGATAAAATTTCATTTTTAATTAAAAACATAAAGATTAACATAAACTTTTACAACTACAGTTGATTGGTTGATTTTCCCAACATGCTGCACAATTTAAAAATTATTTTCTCTCTAAAATTGTATTGTGGTTCTACCTTACATTATTGTTGTAAAGTAGCTAGATATATTGATGTTAAATTTTTCTATCAGGTAATATTTTGTTATTTATTATTTAAAGAATGTATATGACCCATTCAAAGTAATTCCAGTTACAACACTATTTTTAATAAAAAAAAAGTGATGTACAATTAAAGTTCAAAATCTTTAACTGGTGATCAGAAAAACTTATTTAATCCCTCTCCAAGGTTTTTGACCTTTTATTAATCTTTTACCTGGCTGGCTAAAGCTATTATCTTTTCAACAATGTCCCATCTTGAACAAAAATAGCTATGGAATACAAGTGTACACAAATACACACAAATAAGGGTTTTGTTCCAAACTCACAACAAAGCAGTCACATTGGGATGCCCTATGTTCCAACAGAATAAGATTTCAGACATGTCAGTTTGTCAATATTAAAATGCAAAACATTTCATTTTCATGATAGAGAATAATGCAAGTTAAAACAAGTCCATTTCTCATAACTAGCCTCAAAAGGAAGTATATGAAATAAGATTGATTGATTATATGCTATCCAATGAATGTTGTCAACTCTTAGCAACCACACAAATAAACTTTATCCAGGATGAATTGTCCCCACCCTGGCTCTTCAGGTTTTTCAACAGTGTACTGATCGCTACTATGCTAAGTCCATTCACCTTCTGGTCAATTATCCATTTTTCTTTCTCTTTCCGCATTTCTTAGCATTATGACTTTTCAAAGAAACTGAATCTGAAATATGATATATTTTAATATATATAATTTGATCCTGCCCGTTTGTGCTGCAAAAAGAATTGATGAATTAATTTGTTATGTGACACTTTTGCCTGATTTCTTGACTATTAAAGACAATTTTTCCAACACCAAAAATTTGTCCAACTTTTGTTACATACAGTGTCATGGGAAAAAATAATTGGTTGCAGAATTCTGATTTTTATAGGTACAGACACATCTCAGTATCTGAATATTTTTATCCAAGGTTTTCATTACTAAGCCAACAAACATTGTGGCATCTTGTATTACTGATAGTTCCTTGATAGTTGATCTTTAGAGCCAGAAACTATCCACTACTTCAGTAATTTCATTGTTAATTCCCAGGCTATTAGCTATATGTCTTCTAATTCAGCAGCCCCCAAACTTTTGGGCAACAGGGGCCTAGACAGAGGTTTTTCCATGGACTGGACAGGGTGTAGCTTCACATGCTGCCTTCATCCCACAGATGGGGCTTCATTTGTTTGCGTGGCCTGCTTTCTGCTATGCTGTGGGCCGATTCGTGGACCAGGGGTTGGAGACCCTTGTTCTAATTAGTTTAGTCTACTTTGTATTCAATCTTACTGCCATTTCTTCTCTGCACTCCTTGATTTTCATTATTAAAACTTTCAGGTCATTTACATGTTCATATATCAGAGTCAACATTGGCATGTAACATTGATAAAAGTTATGGCATTTCTTGCTCCAACTTCTTCTCCTGGGAAGATGGCCACCAACAGCAGCTTTCGTGAATTACTCTTAGATAGTTTTTCAATCATCTACTAGCTACCAAGGTAGGAGTGGGATATGGGGTCGGCGGAACCATGGCAAGAAGCATCGAGAGGTACTGATAGTGGATAGCTCGCCTGGAGATTCCAGTGAAGACTGGAAAAGAATCCTAACGAGACCAAGTTGATAGCCAACTAATAAACAAAAGAGATACTGTAGAGCCTAAGACTATAGCTTACCAGGACCCAAGTGGGAGATCAAATTCTGAGCCTCAAAAATAAATAATAAATATCCAGTCATGCTAGCTGATACTGAGAGGAGACTGAGGAACACGATTTCAAGCTCCAAGAGATATACTATGATCAGCAGAGAGCGAGGAAGATGAGAGAGTAGCAGAGAGCTCCTAACTAATAGCAGAGAGCTCCAGGTAAGACCTCTGAAAGAGGCTGAGATCAGCTGAGATCAGCAGAAAGCAAGGGAGTCTGGAGAGGAGCCGATAGCAAAGAGCCGACAGGGACACCGTAATTTGAGAGAAATCAGTGGAAATCAGTCTGAGAGATTGAGAACAGTATGATTCTGAGCTGGAAGAGGGCTGAGAGCAGGCTGCAAACACGATTCTGAGCTGAAAGTGGATGAAGAACACAATTCTGAGTTAGAAGGGGGCTCTTTACTTTAAACTTTTAGTTTAAAACTTTAAGAATAAGCCAAGCATAACTCCTTTCACTACTTATCTCCAACAACCTCTACCTCAACAATCTCTACCTCACCAAAAATCAATAACTTTGAAGCCATTCAAACAAAAAGAAACCACATGCCTTAAACCTCTACCTCACCAAGATTCCCTGGGCAGAGACTCCCTGAGCCAGAAACTAGAGATTTCCTGTCAACTATACAAGTGGATCAGATAACAACAGCCAGCAAAGTAATAAATCTTTCTCACCAATTGGATTGGTTAGCAACAACCAGCAAAGCAATAACCCTTTACTTGCTGACTTACTACTTCATTACCTCAATACTTATAACACTGATTACTTCATTACCTCAAAACTTATAACTTTAATACCTCAAGACATATCAATGATTAGATAATGATGTCTATAAAATAATTTCTCTGTAATAATTTATCTAAAATAATTTATCAATTGATAGATTGTTTGATTGATTAGTATGACTTGAGTGTCTAGTGCAAATAATGTGATTACCAATCTATAATTTAATTGATTAGCAAAATTAATTATTAGTGTAATTAATTGACCAGTGTGATTAGTGATTAGTGTAATTAATTGTTTAGGATGATTGTTAATTAGTGAAATTACTTGACCAGCATGATTATTGTAATTAATTGATTGGTGCAATATTGTTATTTATCTTGTTTGATTGAGCAATTTAATCAGTGAACCATCTCAACAAACCCACCATGCCAGGAAAAAAAATCCAATGCCAAACCACAAGCCCAAACAAAAGAAATCCCCACCAATGAACCACAAGACTCCTGCACATGTCTTACATGTAAAGAAACTTTAAAGGAGAATGAAAATTTCATCAAATGTTCTCTAGGTGACAACTATGCTCACCATGGCTGCTTGGGATTACCCAAGCAAATGACTCAATTCCTAGAATAATCCCAACCATGCGTTTCCATATTTCTGTCCACCATGCAGACCCAAACTAGACAAATATATTGTCCTGTTCAAAAGAGGTGATACCATAGAAACATAAATATCATCCCTTGACACCATAATAGAATCCCTGAATAGTGTAAAAACAAGCTTAACTAATCTTGAAAAAAAAAGACACTAACCTATACATTGACTACTGCACAGAATGTATCAAAAGACACTAACCTATACATTGACTACTGCACAGAATGTATCAAAAGCAAGACCTTCAACTTACATCCCAATAACCAACATCCCAACATCCAACATTAGTCATGCACACCCATTACTTTCTCCAGATCCGCTACTACATATCTAAAGGCAAACTACTCAACACAAGAAGCCTCGCAAAAAAAATGCATGGATTCCTCATCTTACTAATCACAGCCACATTCAAAATTATATTTGTCTGTGAGATGTGGTTGAATGCATCTTTTCCAGACTCCATTACCACAGTCAGAGAATATCACATTTATTGGTCAGATCACGAAATCCATAGAGGAGGTGGAGTTGCTATCTTCTATAAAAAATCCCTAAATCTAAGAAAGATTCTAATTACACAGGAGCTTGCTCTTCCAGAGACCATCATTTGTGAACTGTGAACTGTCCTTAAATATCACTACCTGCTTCTTACTATGCTACAGAGCCCCTGATTATGACATAGTTCACGCAAATAAACTAGCTTCACTGCTGATGTGGGCTGCCTCTTGTCCACACCCTCTTATTTTCCTTGATAACCTCAATCTACCTCTTATAAACTGGACCCTAAATGAATGTACACCCGAACCCATACATGCAACCCTATGCAATGCTGTGACCACACTGGGACTGGATCAATTAGTAACAAACACCACTAGACTCAACAGTAACCTCGACCTCATCTTCTACAACAATTCAAACTCAATTTATGGCTTACAAATACAAGAACGCTTTTCAAACAGTGACCACAGTATGATTGACTTTTGTCTTACTTTACACCCTCACAAAGAAGATCATAATGATCGATCTTTAAAATACAATTTCAAAAAAGCCAACTATGATCTCATAGATGCCGAGCTATCATCTCTTGATTGGTACTTTCTGTTCTCTAACTATAATATGAAAGAAGACCATTTCAATGCATTCTTACTTGAACTTGAAAGAGTCATTAAATTATATGTACCATTAGTAATCCCCCAAAACAAAAAATAAAACAAATTACCATTATCATTTGCTAATTGCTCTGCATGCTGTGCTTTGGGAATAAATCTCATTTAAAAAAAATAACATAAATGGAGACATTCAAAATCCATGTAACTTCACAAAGTTATATACTACCCATACCAAGAGAATTTTAGTTCTGAAAATATGTAAAAATAACAAGAACATCAGATACTATATTCTAATTTATTTTATACCTATCTTTGGATATTAACCATCATTAACTATGAAAGTAATGACTTCCCAAAGCTGTTCATATATATGAATATATATTTTACTAAATACTGTATATTTAGTAAAACAAATTATTGTAGATGAAATAATTTTTATATCTTAGATTTCCTAATAACTGTTTTTCCAACAATTTGTAATAAAAGTTAAAATTGCTCTAACTAAATCTAGTTTTAAAATATATTGTTGCATTGTAATGATATCATAGACATTTTTCACTCAAAAGTAAATGGAGAAAAGTAGCAGATTTCATATGTAAATAGAATAATGTATAAAACTATATTATTGTTGCTAAAATTCAGTGCTGTGTCCAAATTTACTATCTTTCTTCTTTTTTTTTACATGCAATTTTGTAAATGGGAAGAAAAATAATTGTGTTGACAATTGCTGACTCAATTGTGTTCAGTGTAACTTCTTTCTATTTGTTAGTTACTTTTAAATAATCATATTTTATTAAAATTATCCACACTATAAATATCTAGAAAAGTAGTATCTTCCAGAGCCACCCTCCCCAGAATAACTTGCTAAAGACTAATACAAATAATTGGCAATCATCCTTGATTTTAGGGGATAAATAACAAAGAAGTATTTAAATGTAGCACATGTGACACTGTAATGTGATAATTACACAATAAGTCTTCTGAGATAAAGAGTGGGGGATTGGGAATAAAAATCAAATTTAGGAAAAAGATTTTTTTAAAGAGCTTAATGGACAATTGATGAAAATCTTATAGCAAACAGATTTCCTGGGAAAAATGGCATTATGACATCAAACAATTAATTCATATTAATCCAACTCAAGGACATCATAACAAGAATATCTTACATAATAATCATCTGGCAGTATTCTTTTTGACCACAAGGAATTCATATCAGTCTGAACAGAGATATTTAAAAGAATGAAAATGTGAATTAAAAGAACAATTCAGTAAAGAAAAAAGACCAGTTTTGTCTTTTTTACCTTGAAGATGAAAGTTAAATGGATATAATAAAAATGAGAATGTCCTTAAAAATGAAGAAGTATATTTAGGAATGTAAAACTATTTGATAAACAAATAAGCTATAATGATCAAAATACTAAATAATGTATGTCTGAAAGAAACTGCCTTTTTGATATTAAATTTGTCTTTATTTTTTTTTCACATTCCATTGACTGGTAACTCTGAGCTCAGATATTTAACCTTAGAATTATACACTATGATTTTGTGGTCTTGTATAAATGTGGTTTCTGGTTGCATGGTGCATTAGATGGAAATGGAAACAAGAGCTCTGGAATATGAATATGAAGCTGATTTTATATTGCTGGAAAACTGTTCTTCCTGATATCCACAGTAAATAAATCTGAGCCAGTCTTAAAGATGGTGACAGATTCAGTTGACTTGTTGTCCTGGAAAAATTCAGCATCCATTCTCAGGCTTCATAGGTTTCACAGGACTTTGTGATCTTGTTTGAATTAGCATCTGGTCTGCCTCATTGCAAAAAACCAAAATTACTATGCCTTGTCTGTGGTGGATACATCAAGAAACTCTCTATAGTTCTATTGCTATGGACAGATTACTATCTGTATTTTAGACTAAATGAGAAATGTTGTCTCTGAAAGTTAAAATCAGTTAAAATGACTCAAGTAAGCATGCTCATCAATCCAGACTGTTTCATTATTTCTCCCTTAGTCAGCTGAGCAATGAAACTGTCAAAGCCCTGATTAAAAGATATGTAAATCAAACAATTAAAAATATTTATTATTACAAAGGTTCGATCCAGTCATTGTTATGATTTTTAAGGTTGCCTGTTTATGCGTTTACTTGTAAACAACACACTTCTGCTTTGACTAGCAGAGAAGTTGAGAAAAGAAGTAGAACAATAGCTACAGTAAAGCTACACCGCAACTATATAAAGGAAGAAAAAAATAGGCAAACATTAAGACACCAAAAACAAAACAAAAAACAAAACCACAAAGATTAAATTACACTTTATAGAAATTAGACTATGCTTTAATATAGGCATAATTTCTTTTAAGTTTTTCTTAAATCTTTAAATCATTAAAATCATTCAATATTATAATGGCTTTGTACATTTTGGGAAGTGAACTTATAAAGTTCTGCATCGCAAAATTATTTTATTTTTGAAATATCTTCAAGACAAAAATATAAGAAAATAAACTAATTTGAGACTTCCAGCAGTGATGTCATGGTGGTGTGGGCAAAAGAGAATGGCTCCATTACTTGGACCCAAACTTTCATGTTTAGGGGCCCCTTTAGAGGCTTGGAGATCTTGGAGGGACACACGAAGAAGAGGGGAAGCCTGGGGGACAGCGAGATGGAAGGCAACCACTCACTATAATGGAGGGAAACTCCCCAAATCTGAACGTGAAAGCATCCTGTCATTCCAATATAGCGGACCAGAGGCCATGACAACAAATCAATCACAAAGAAGGAAAGATCAACAGACCATGACATCGAAAGGGATAGAGAAAATCCAGTACTATAAAAGAAACAGTGCCTTAAAAAAAGAAAGTAAATCCTGGAATAGCCTGGCGGACTAGGGAGGCTCAAGAGGAGAGGGGAGAAAAACCCCAAGAGACAGCAACAACTCAGAGGTGTGAGCAGCTAAAAAAAAAAGAGCTTAGCCAGACCAAAGAACTGAAAGGGTGGATACAAAGACAAATGGTGAGGAAAGGACAAATCAAATGAACTAAATGAAGAGGGAGATGCGTAAAGGCGACTGTGTAGAGCTGGAGCACAAGTGCTACCTTGTATTGGCAGAGAGGAAGTGGGATGACGAAGCATTGTTGCAGAAGGAGCTAAGAGAGAACAACTGAAAGTGAGAATGTGCTGTGAAACTGACTAGAGGAGTGGATAAAATCAGGTGGACAATATAGAAGTGCACAGAATAAAAAGAAATTGAAGAGGGACTGGTGGAAAGTAGAGCAAAGAGAGAACTACAATACATTATAGGACAGAACTGCTGATGCAACTGACAGCGGGTAGGATAAAGTGTAAGGGAACAAATTGATATAGTATTGAATACAAAAAGTTAAAGCATTGTAATTAATTAATAGAAATGAAGAATATAAAAAAAGATATTGATTTTTTCATCTTGACTATATTATAGATTTTGGTCAAGTAGAAATTTCCTTTTCTTTTTACTCTCTTTCTTTCCCTGAATGTAAATAGATTAATTGGGTTAATTACGGTGTTAAAAACTAATATGGGTATAATATAAAGTTAAGGCTCTGATTAATGGACAAAAAAATAAATTGTTAACCAATGCAAGCTTCTTGGATTGATGTTTAATAAGAAATTTCTAAGTGTTAAGTAATATCATAAGTTATTGTAGATTAAGTTATAGTATATTGATAATATTACAGTATATTATCTGGACTTAATAGAACTATATATTACTAATAGTAATCCATAAAATAACAAAGTGTGCACCTTTTACTTTGATTATATTAATTATATGAAACATTTAATATTAAGACATTGTTAGAAATCTACATGAAAATGTAATCATTTTATTGAAAGAGAACTTATAGAGTAAGTTTATTAATAAAGAATGTTAATAAGAAATTCTTAAACTGAAATAGAAATTGAAAGAAGTAAGAATAGAATAAAATTGATAAAGCTAGAGGAAGAGAGAATTGAATAACTGAAATTGAGTGTTAAAATACCAATGGATGGTGGAATATATATATACATACACATACACATACACATACACACATACACAGATACATACATATATATATATATATATATATATATATATATATATATATATATATATATATATATATATATATATATGTATGTATATATATATGTATATATGTATATGTATATATATATATATATATATATATATATATATATATATATATATATATGTATATATATATATATATATATATATATATATATATATATATATATATATATATATATATATATATATATAAATACATACACATATATGTCTGGCATTCAGCTTTGTTCGGGTATTTTCCCACGTCATAATAGTGGTGCTTTTAAAGTTATACATATACATATACATATACATACATACATACATACATACATACATACATACATATATATATATATATATATATATATATATATATATATATATATATATATATATATATTCCACCATCCATTGGTATTTTAGTACTCAATTTCAGTTATTTAATTCTTTTACAGTCTGACTCACAGACGAACACAATACAGATGCCTGATGATGGCAGATGAGATTCTGCTGAAACGTTGCTACAACTTTAAAAACCCGCGTAAGATTGGAAGTATCTAGGCAACGTTTCGATGAAATCTCATTCATCATCTTCAGGCTTGGTCTTCAGCTCTGTGCCTCTCAGAGTGATGTGAGCTTGCAGCTGCTTCTTCCTTTTAACTGCTAGTGGGGGGGTGACTTAATTGGGTGGGGGCTTGGCTGTGTTCTGATTGGGTGGGGGTGTATTCTCATTGGTTGGGGGTTTGGCTGTGTTCTGATTGGCTGGAGGCGTGTTCTGTTCAGGTGGGGGCTTGATTGTGCTCAGGTTAGTCTTAGTGGCTGGAGGGTTTGAGCTGGTGAGCTGTGATCTTGCTACAAGTGCTTTCACAACCACTCCCCTAATTACATTCCCATATTTAAAGTTGCAGACACTTTAACTTATAAACTATGATTACATATTTATTATTTTACCTAAACCAGTTAGGGTAAACAATGTTATCCCTAACAGGGGGCCTGGCTGTGTTCTGATTGGCTGGGGGTGTGTTCTGTTCAGGTGGGGGCTTGGCTGTGTTCAGCTTAGTCTTAGTTGTCGGGGGATTTGAACTGGTGAGCTGTGTTCCTATGATCCCAAATAAAAGGATATGTATGTATGTATGTATGTATGTATGTATGTATGTATGTGTATATATATATATATACATACATACATACATACATACATACATATATATATATATATGTCTGGCATTCAGCTTTGTTCGGGTATTTTCCCACGTCATAATAGTGGTGCTTTTAAAGTTGTAGCAACGTTTCAGCAGAATCTCATCTGCTATCATCAGGCTTCTGTTTGTCTGTGAGTCAGACTTTTACAGTGGTTTCAGATTTAAATTTGGGGCAGCCTATTGCTGTGCCAGAATGGTTTTTTTTTCTTTATCCTGATTGGTTGGGAGTCTTGGTCTGTGTTTATTGGTCTTGGAGTTTGCTGTGTTCTGCTTGATTGGTATTTCTAATATCTTCTGTCTGTTTTTGGGCTCTTTTTGTATCTTGATTGGCTGGCAACATTGTGTTACTTTATTGGAGGCCTTTAGTGCAGCTTGGCTCTGGGTAAATGGACGGCTATCATTCGTTAGGAAGCTGGGTTTCATCTGGGTGCTTGGTTGGGGTGTGTTTGAACTTGAGGTATCAGGGGGGATCTGTTTGTGCCCAGGTGTTTGTTTGGCTTGTGGTGTGGAGATTTTTTTGTTTGTGAGGGCAGGCTTCCAAATGATTGACAGTCTGGTGGAATCATCTCTTCTATTCATGCTTTCTGGTCTTTTTTCAATCTCTATGGCTTCTCTGATGATTCTGTGGCTGGGGTTTTCTATAGTGGCTAGTGTTTTGGTGCCATTGAAGTTGATGCTAGGACCTGTAGCTTCCATGTGTTGGATTAGTGAGGAAGTGTGTTCCAGCTTTTTGACTGCATTTTTGTGTTCATCCAGGCAGGTACTTATTCTTCTGTTGGTCTGTCCAATGTATGTGGCTGGGCATGATGCACAGGGGACTTCGTATATGCCTTGGTTTTCCAGGTCAATTTTATCTTTGGGGTTTCTAAGGATGGCTGCTATTTTTCTGTCTGTTTTGAAGGCAGTCTTGATGCGATGTCTGTGTAGTATCTTACTAATTCTGTCTGTAGTACCTCTTATGTAGGGCAGGACAGCTGTTCCATAGGTCTGTTCATCTTCTGGGTCTCTATTATGTCTCAGTGTGTTTTGATGGATCAAGCCGGTGATTTTGCTTTTGTGGAAGCCGTTGGCTGTCAGTACTTTAGTCAGGGTGCATAGTTCAGTCTTGATGTGTGTCTTGTCTGCCAGGCGTTTGGTTCTAATAATTAGTGTTTTAGCCACAGAGTTTATCTGTGCTGGGTGCTGGTGGGATTGATCGTTGAGGTAGCGGTTAGTGTGTGTTTTCTTCTGGTATACGGTGTGTCCTAGTGTGCCATCTGTTTTTTTGTAGATTAGTACATCTAGGAATGGTAGTTGTTTGTTTGTTTCCGTTTCCATGGTGAACTTGATTTTGGGGTGTGTGCTGTTTAGGTGTGTTAGGAAATTGTTTAGGTTTTTTTTTCTATGGGGCCAAATCACAAATGTGCCATCAATGTGTCTTAACCATAGTTTGGGTTTGTGGATGGCATTGGCCAGGGCTCTGGATTCGAATTCTTCCATGAACAGGTTTGCAATGACGGGTGACAGTGTTGATCCCATAGGGGCTCCTTCAATTTGTTTGTATCTTTGTCCTTTGTATATGAAATATGTGTTGGTTAAGCAGCTTTTTGACTGCATTTTTGTGTTCATCCAGGCGGGTACTTATTCTTCTTCTATATATGTTTTCTTAAGTTTTCGCGGGTACTTACATGTATGGCATTCAGCTTTGTTTGGGTATTTTCCCACGCCATTGTAGTTGTTCTTTTAAAGTTGTAGCAATGTTTCAGCAGAATCTCATCTGCCATCATCAGGCTTCTGTATATTGTTCATGTGGTGATGATGAACACTATACAGAAGCCTGATGATGGCAGATGAGATTCTGCTGAAATATTGCTACAACTTTAAAAGAACAACTACAATGACGTGGGAAAATACCCGAACAAAGCTGAATGCCATACATATATATATACATGTAAGTACCCGCGAAAACGTAAGAAAATATATATATATATATATATATATATATATATATATATATATATATATTATATAAAATATATATATATATATATATATATAAAGATGACAACTGCAACCACCATTCTATGAACTGGAAATAAAACACCCTCAAAACCCACTTTGACATCAGTATTACCATCAAGCAAGAGATCTATAGAAAGTATGCTTAGTGCAGAAAAATCAAGCAGTGCTCAAATATGCAGATATTGCAGATGACCCTTTTGGCAATACAAGAGATGATGGCAAAAATGCAAGAATCAATGACTAAAAACTATGAAGAAATGAAGAATGATATGGGGCAAATGAAAGGTGACATACATAAATTGGATAACAGAATAGGTACAATCCAGCAGGCAATCTAAAAAAATGAACAAAAAATAAAAATGGTGGAAAACAGAATGAAACAGACGGAAAAGAAATTGGAATCAATAGACCAGAAACTGATGATAATAAATAAAGGTTTGGAAGAATTCATTATTCATCTGGAAATGGAACAATCAGCCTTCTACTTACGTTTTCAAAATATAATGGAAAACAAAGAATAAGATTTGAGAACAATAATGTCATTACTGTTAGCAGAAGCTTTGCAAAGGAAGATCAAGAAATCCAAAACAAAATAGACAAGATATATAGGGTGCACACAAACTACGCTAGATGCCACAAGCTACCAAGGGAAGTCCACATCAGATTTACAAAGAAAAAAGTAAGATATGAAATCTATAGAGCAACAAGAGATGAACCCATGTTATATACAGGTAAAGAAATACTGATACTGAAACAGATACCCAGACATGTAAGAGAACAGAGGAGAGATTATGGTTTCCTAACAACACAACTAATAAAAGATAGTATAACATTTAGATGTCTTGTACTGGAAGGTATGCTAATAACTTGGCAGGAGAAGAAAATAAGAATCAGCAACCTAGGAAAGGCACAGGACTTCTATGACCAACTTATGATAGTAGTAGAAGAACTCAATGGCAAAGAAAACCTATAAAGCAGAAGCCAAGAGAACAGCAATCCAAGGAAAAAAAGTCAGAACAATAAGAGAGAAGTAAAGAGGAAATAGAACAGGGTGAAAGAGAAGAGATTAGAGAGAAGGGACAAGAGTGCAGAGAGAAAACAGGATAAATAGAAGACAGAGGCAACCGTACAAACTATAAAAAGGAAGAAGAGATAAAATGAATATCTATGAATATAAATGGATTAAACTCTCCCATAAAAAGGAAACAAATTTTTACAAACCTGTATAAATAAAAGGCAGATATAATACATCTCCAAGAAAAAAATATTAAGAAACAACATAGAAAGTATTTAGAAAAAGCAAAACTAGGGAAACTATTTGTTTCACTGGCTGACCAGAAAAAAGGGATAGCTATATATATATATATATATATATATATATATAAAAGAAAAAATAATTACAAAACTAATCTATTCTGATGACAATGGAAGAATACTAATGATAGAAATTAAAATTCAACAAAAACAAATATTATTAGTAATAATCTATGCACCAAGTGATAAAAAAAAGAAATTATATAACAAGGTACATTAAAAAATAATAGAAAAAGGACAGGAAAATATTTGTCTATAAGGAGATTTTAATGCTGTGGCTGATATATTAATAAAGATAAATATATTAATGCTGTGGCTGATATATTAATAAAGATCTTTATTAATATATCAGCCACAGCATTAAAATCTCCTTATATTAATAAAGATTATATAAGTAATAAAAAAAAATAAGAACAGGAGGAAAACACTACCAAAATCATTTTTTCGAGATGTCCCATGAACTAAATTTGAGGGATAGTTGGACAGAATTAAACCCAAAAGAAAACAAATATATATTTTACTCCAACCCCCATAAATCATGGTCCAGGATCAATATGATCTGGATAAATAAAAAAAATATATAAAACAAATTAGAATCTATAGACCATAACCCTTTAAAAATAATTTGGAAAGGCCAAAAGCAGAAAAACAGAAGATGGATATTAGACGTACAGATCCTGAAAGAATATATATATATATTCAACTGTTAAAAAAAGAAATGGAACTCTTTCTCAAAGAAAATAAAACCAATATACAATCCTGCAAAATCTATGGGACACTGCTAAAGCATACCTATGTGGTATAACTATAGCATACATAGCCTGAAGAAACAAGGAAAAATGGAAAAAAACAAAACATAGGAAGAATTAAAAACAACAAAAATGCATTACATAAAGAACAACAAAATGATAAAATCAAAAGGGAAAGAGATCTAGTTAAACACAAACTAAATTTATTGAGATAGGAAGAATACACAAAAAACAACAACTGGTATGACAAAACTTTTTTGAGGAGGCAAATAAGCCAGGAAGGTGGCTGGCATATAAACCAAAAAAGGAAAGGGAAAAGAAATAATACAACAATTACAGGATGATAATGGAAACCTCAAATATCAGATGGAAGAAAAGAAAGACATTATACAAAACTATTTTGAAAAATTATACAGGCAGGATAATATAGAGAGGGGGAAGATAGAACAATACTCAAAGAGAAAAGCCTACCACCAATTACAGAAGATAGCAGAGAAATGTTGGATACTGAAATAACACAGACAGAATTGAAAAAGCAATTTATAGGCAGAAGAGCAATAAAACCCCAGAACCGGATGAAATCCTAGGGGATTTTACAGGACTGTGTTTGAAACAATGGAACCTCTGAAGTTAGAAATATACAGTACAACTTTGAAAGCAAAGTTGCCAAAATCAGGGGGGAAGCTTACATTACTTTAATACCGAAAGAAGGCACTGATCACCTACACATTCAAAATTATAGACCAATCTCATTGTTAGATGACAACTAGAAAATATTTATGACAATAATGGCAGAAAGAATGAAAAAAACTATTAAGCAAAATAATTCATACGGACCAAAAAAATTTTTAACCAAAAGGCAAATCAGAAATAATATTAGGATAGTGTGATGACCAGAGTATATCAGAAATATTACAAAATCCAAAACATAACTAAAAGTCCTTTAATGCCTTCAACTTGGCTTCACTGTTTAATTATTCACAGTGGAGGAGTAAACTATTTTCAAAATAACATTTCAAAGGCAAGAAGCAGTTCACATTCAAAAAGCCAATAACGAAACAAAAACCAAAAACAAGCCGCATTGAATAAAGTTCCTCAACAGACCAGAATAGATAATTGCCAAGTTCAGGAAGATAACCAAGGACAGTCCGTTGGAAGAACGCCAACCAAGATAAACCTTCTTTAGAAATAAAACACTAATTTGTCTCCAGCATCTGTTAGCACGCAGGTCCAAACTCTTATGCAAATCTCCCACTTGCAACCCATGAAGAGGACCATGGCCCTCTCCTTCCAAGTAGACCATGTTTTAGTCTAATCCTTTCCTCCCTGCATACCCTAGGATGGATAAGGGATGGGCCTGGGTCCTCCTCTGACTGCTTAGCCAGTGTTTGCCCTTCCACAGTCTCCTCCACCACCTCTGGAACCACAGTTCCACTTCCTGTTGGCTGTTCCTCCTCTTCATCAGAGTCAGTCTCCACCAGGGGCATGACAGATAGTCACAAACATATTGGAGCATTATGAAGTGCATCCAGAAAAACAAGCAGTGTTTATTTTCTTGGATGCACAAAAAGCATTCAATAATCTAAACTGGAACTTCTTTAAACAACAAATAAAAGGGATGAAATTTGGACCAAATTTCAAAAGGATGATAGCAGCAATCTACTCCATGCAGAAAGCTAATGTGATAGTAAATGATTTTTACTGAATGATTTAATATAACCAAAGAAGTGAGGCAGGGATGTCTGATGATGTCACCTTTAATCTTTATCCTTGCAATACAAATTTTATTAATGCAGTTTAAAAATAATAAAGAAATTATGGGAATTAAAATAAGAAAAAAATATTTAAAACACAGGTGTTCGCAGTTTAGTATTCTTTATAGAAAAGCTGATTGAGTCAGGGACAATATTATTAAAAGAAGTAGAAGAATTCAGTAAGGGGGCAGGTCTTAAAATTAATAAAAAAATAAAACCAAGATATTAGCTAAAAGCCTTACAGACTTCCAGAAGAGAGAGTTATAAAGGAAAATAGAAGTGCAAATTACAAATTACAAATTAATGAATCAGACAAAGAAAGATTTGGAAATGTGGGGAAAATTACGACTATCATTAGTAGGAAAAATTGCTTCAATTAAAATAAGCCTGCTACCAAGATGTTTGTATTTATTCCAAATGATTACTGTAAAACTTAATAAAGTCTTTTTTTGAGAATTGAACAAGGTAATAACCAAATTCATGTGTGCCAGGAAAAAACCCAGAATAAAGCTAAAACTATTGCAGGATAACAGAAGTAGAGGTGACTTTGGACTACCTGATTGGGAATTATATTACCATGCAGCAGCACTAGCATGGATTAAAGAATGGCTATCCTTGAACAATCAGAGAATATTAACATTGGAAGGGCATGACCTACAAATAGGGTGGTACACTGTCCTGTGGGGAAAAAAGAACAAATCATATTCACATTTCCAAAATCACTTAATTAGAGACATGTTATTGCAGATTTGGGGAGAAAAACAAAACAAAACACTCTATTACTGAAATAAATGAACTTTTGCATGATATTCTAATTTTTCACGTTTCACCTGTATATATAATTTTTTATTCCTCATATCCAACCAATTGTACCATTTTTCCCAGACCATATAATATTCCTTCTCTTCCCTTTCTTGCAATTCTAACATGAGTTTAACCATTTCTGTGCAGTCCATAATTTTGATTGGCCAGCAAACTTGCCTGACCTGAACCCCACAAAGAATCTATGGGGCATTGTCAAGAGAAAGATGAGAGACATGAGACTGAACAATGCAGAAGAGCTGAAGGCCGCTATTGAAGCATCCTGGTTTTCATGAGCTGCAAGCCATGAAAAAATATATATCTCCATTATGTCTCAGAGACCCAGAAGATGAACAGACCTATGGAAGAGCTGTCCTGCCCTACATAAGAGGTACTACAGACAAAATCAGTAAGTTACTACACAGACATCACATCAAGACTGTCTTCAAAACAGACAGAAAAATAGCAGCCATCCTTAGAAACCCCAAAGATAAAATTGACCTGGAAAACCAAGGTAGATAAGAAGTACCCTGTGCATCATGCCCGGCCACATACGTTGGACAGACCAATAGAAGAATAAATACCTGCCTGGATGAACACAAAAATGCAGTCAAAAAGCTGGAACACACTTTCTCATTAGTCCAACACATGGAAGCGACAGGTCATAGCATCAACTTCAATGGCACCAAAACCCTAGCCGCTATAGAAAACCCCAGCCACAGAATCATCAGAAAAGCCATAGAGATTGAAAAAAGACCAGAAAGAATGAATAGAAGAGATGATTCCACCAGACTCTCAATCATTTGGAAGCCTGCACTCACAAACAAACAAAATCTCCACACCACTAGCCAGGCAAGCACCTGGGCAAAAACAGATCCCTCCCCCCCGATATCTCCAGCTCCAACACATCCCAACCAGGCACCCAGATGAAACCTAGCTTCCTAACAAATAAAAGCCATCCATTTACCCGGAGCCAAGCTGCACTAAAGGCCTTCAATAAAGTAACACAATGTTGCCAGCCAATCAAGATACAAAAAGAGCCAAAAAACAGACAGAAGATATTAAAAACACCAATCAAGCAGAACAAGCAAACTCCAAGACCAATAAACACAGACCAAGACTCCCAACCAATCAGGATGAAGAAAAACCATTCTGGCACAGCAAAAAGCTGCCCCTGTAAAAGTCTGACTCACAGACGAACACAATACAGAAGCCTGATGATGACAGATGAGATTCTGCCGAAACATTGCTACAACTTTAAAAGCACAACTACAATGACATGGGAAAATTCCCGAGCAAAGCTGAATACCATACATGTAAGTACCCACGAAAACTTAATAATATAAGTCACAATACTGCGAAGATTGCATTTGTGTTGTTTTTGTATTTGTGCTGTTTTGTATTTGTGTGGGTTTTAAATGTGTAACACTCAATGAACATTATTTTAAAAAAGGAAAGAAAAGAAACTGATTTATTTTTAAGGGTATACAGAATTTATACTCACCATTGTCTTAAGTCCTTGGATAAGAAAATAGAGTATAGAATTTGAGAAAAATATTGTTAAACTGTGAGGTCTATTTTATTTTTGGAAATATGTTAATTTATTGAAGGGAGAACTTAGTGCAGTGTATGGGAGAGGGAAAGGGACAGAAAGAGAGAGGGAGACGGAGAGTGAGGGAGGGAGAGAGAGAGAGAGAGGATGAGCATAACATTTAAAAATCCAAGGGACACCTACATTACTATCTCAAACTAAATATTGCTAAGAAATCCAAAAGTAATTTTGCAGCTGTCTAACTTAATTACCAAATGAGAATTTCAATTGCAATATTTCTGTAGTAGAACTGATTTCTGACCATTGATTTCTGAAGAAAGAAGGGTTAGAAGTGCAAGAGTGCTCAGCACTATAAATTAAAGAACAAAGTATTTATCTGGATGCTAGTTTCTTTTACTATAGAATTAATATTTTAATATAGTTTTTAATTTGCACAACAAATGTGGTTAGTAGAAAAGCTAGTAACACTAAAAAAAACCCCAATCCTTTCATTAATATGCTTTTGTTGCTGTTGCTCTCTCTATAAATATAAATACTCTTCAAAGTCACATGTATGCACTTAAGTAGTACAACAAACAAATGTTTAAAACACTTATTTTCAATAAAAAAAATGTTTCTAGGTATTTTGATTTAGACTAGCTTTCAAGCATTTTATTACTATATTTAATGCACATTAAAAGCAATATGAAGTGTCTTTATAGGTGTGCTTAGAATGGAAGTGTGCACGTAGTTTTTGTTAGCAATAAAATAAAAATGTTTTGCCATACTCCGTAGGCACCTTTTCTCTTAGAAAAAAAAGCAGTCAAAATCTGATATTTTTTCTAGTGTTTTCCTTTCAGATTACATATGAGAGCTCACTTTGCTTACTGTTCTGATATAAGCCAAAGTTATCCAGGTGCCTTTAAACATTTAAAGATTCAATGACTATGACATTCCTTAGTTGTTGTTGTTTTTGAGTAGAGCATTTTGCGAACACAAAACTCTGTATATACAGAAAAAATATATTCAATTTCCTTTTTGTTCCTATTGTCCAGAAAAGCTAGTTTCACTGGCTGTGCCATGACAATAACAGGACTAAAGGAGAAAGGAAGGTCTAATTCCAATAGAATTGTATTTCCTTTTTTGATGCTACATTCCCTTACTGTGAAATAGTATTTCTTTAACGTTAGCATTGCAATCTCAGTCACCAAATATATGGTCTTCATAAAAGAATATTCTTCCCATTGTTTGAATATTATTGAATTATTTGCTCTCTTTTTTGAACCCCTGTTGGAACTGCCAATATCATCCTCTTATTCTTTGTGAATGTGAATTGCTGCGGAATATTTTCCATTCTTTTTTTCTTCTTCCTATTGCACTGAAAAGGACAGCTGGTGGTGAAATATAGACATAGCTTTAGCAGCCTGCTGCTAACATCAGGTTGAGGTCTTTCTCAGAAACATGTAATGTCTTTAGATCCAAAGGGGATGAACTTCAAATTGTGAAAGTTAATGGTCTTTTATGTGAAGTTTTCCCCTCAGGAGGGAAAGACCGAGATAGCTTTGCATGTTTGAAGGGCAATTAGAATAAAGCTCAGCATTTCAATACTTTCCGCTCACCTCTTCATGCCTGACATCAGAAATGCAAATTTCAGGTGTATTAAGTATGCAAAGAACTTGAGCAGAGAATGGAAGTGAGGGAGTTGAAGGATGATATTTTTGTTTTGTTTTATTCTTGAACTTCAGATAAATAAAAGAAGCACTATATTTTTAAAGCAAATCCTTGTGAGATGAATGCAAATCTGCACAAAAGGACTTCTGTAGATTGAGTATAGATGACCAAGTGTATTTTCTTTATGTCCTTTAATGTTAATCTCTTACTGTCTACTGTGTCCCTTTATCAAGCAGGCAGAAATTTCTGGGTGGACAGACCCAATATTGTTTGTTTATTGTTAAGCTTGTCATTGTGCTCTGACTGTCACTATTGCTATATAAAATAATGTTAGAAATAAAGTTATAAAGGATTCATTAGGCCTATCTATTTTATTCTTTTATTTTATTTTTTGTCAAGCAAGTATTAGATTACAGGTATAAGTATAAGCATGGTTATGAATACATAAAATAGATATGAATAAAAAAAGAAACAATAGGACAATAAATTTTTAACATTTTCATTTGTAATTAAATCTAAAACATTCTGATTTTATTCTTTATAACAACATGCATGATTTAACTTACTATAGGATTTTTATACAATCATTTATTTATTGTAGTTTTTACATTCTTTTTTCCCAAATAAAAGTTTTTGAGATAAAATATAACATATCTGTGCTAAATCAAATTAAACACAAAATAAAAAGATTAGATTATAACACTGAAAAGAACAAGGACAAAAACAAGTTCTTTGTGACTCCAAAATAAAACCCACAAACTAATTGTATGACCACTTTACATACATTATTTGATAAGTTCAGGGAAAAAGAAGAAATATTTCTTAAGGACAATAGAGATGGAGCCAAATAAGTAATATATTCAAAACAGATCCTCCATCTCTAATAATTGAAAGTCAGACAATAAACTAAACACTGGATTAACTTTGAAGACTTATTTATGAGGGCTAGAGAAGAATTGTTTTGCAAATGAAACATTGGATTCTGCTAACAATTCTATTTTATTTTTTTAGAAGCAGACTTCAAACAGGATTCAATAGTAGTAGGGCCAATTTCTAAAAAGTCTTAGTGATATAGATTCTGTTCAATTTTCCCTTTTTGATTATCATGAAGATTTGTTTGATACAGAAATACTTTTGTGACTTTGATTTGAAAAACAAAATTCAGCTAAACTAATTTAAACTAAACTAAACTATTACATCAGAAAATAGATTTGAGCAATACAAACAATAACATATTTGAAATTAATTTGAATTTTCAAACGAGACTGAATTGAATGTATAACCCAAATAGTGATTCATTGACATTATACTAGATCCATAGTCCCCTGTCAAGCACAGGAAAATCAGAAGTCCAGATGGTTTAAAGATTTATTGCAAACATATGCTCTCTACAAGAATCTCAACTAATAATGATCAAAGCAAATTAGTGGTGGATAAGAGTTAATGGAATTAAGTCAGCTAGTCTTATATCAGGGTCAGGATTCAATTTTTTTAACAACTGGTTCTGTGGGTGTGGCTTGGTGGCCATGGCTTGGTGATCATGTGACTGGGTGGGCATGATTGGGTGGTCATGTGACTGGGTGGGTGTGGCCAACTCAACATCACTCATGTTAAGGGGCGCTTTTCCTCACTTGGCCTCTCGTGACCTTGGGAATGGTGCAATGGTTGTAAGTGTGAAAAATAGTCATAAGTCACTTTTGTCAGTGCCATTGTAATTTTGAACTGTTGTAAGTCAAGGATTACCTATACAAAAATACAAAAAGCTTCTTTGCTTTTTGGGGTGAGAAAATATAACAGATCCTTCACATCTTGGATGTAAACTGTTTCAATTCCCCCAATCAGGATGCTGCTAGAGGGCATTGCATACCAAAACAATAGACACAAAGACAGTTTTTCCTCTATGTCATAATTCTGCTAAACATCTAATTCCCACAGAACTGTCTTATGCCTAAGAATATTTACCCATGTAATAGGGCTGCATTATTATTATCCTTTCCTATTACCTTTCATGGCCCTATCAGAGGCCAGTTTGGAGGAGAAGGAAGTGGAGGAGTTGAAACTGGGACTGGCCGACAGGGAAGCACATCAGGGACAGTTACAAATTGTAACTTTATAAGCTGGCTAAAACACCAATGAGCCAGGAGTTTAACCATGGTGATGTTCAAAGTCCTGTTTTTGATAGGAACATTTTTCAGTCCTTGATTGGTAGTTCATCTTATCTCTGTAATTGGTCAAAGCCAGATATTGCATACTGTGTTAAACAATTAGCGAGAGTTAATACTGAGCCAACTGAAAGGCACTGGCAAGCTGCTAAACATGTGTTCAGATATCTGAAACAACAATGCATTATGCATTGTATTTGGAGCCTAAAGATGAACTGAATTTAACTGAATATGCTGATGCAAGTTTTGCTACAGACATAAATACACAAAAATCTACATCGGATACTGTAGTATTATTGGGAAAAGTATTTCTGTTAAAACAAGAACAAAACACACAGATGTAAGATATTTAAATGTGAGACAATGTGTGCAAAGTAAGATGATTAAGCTGGAATACTGTATGTCAGAAAACAATAGAGCAGATCATTTTACAAAGGCCCAAGCATAAGGCTTGCTGTGAGCATTATGGACTTAGAATGTAAGGTTGTATATATTGTCTTACCCAAAAGGGGAGAATGTTAGGAATGTAAGTCACCTAACAGCTATTTGGGCTGAAAATATATAAACCAGGATAAATATTTTAATACGGTATCTTTAAGAAAATGCAAAAACTGTAGTTGGGTGTGGTTTTTCAAACCACCATAAGATGGAGCCAGAAACCTGGGTTGTCTTAGTCTTAGTCTCAGAAGAGAGTGTGAGTTTCTGTTTTCCTTCTGTTGGAGAGTATTGCCATTTTTTCTAATTGACTGCTATTCTTGGATTTGATGTAAGTCTGATACTGAACTGTTTTTGACACTGGACTTTGTTATTGGATTATCTCTGGACAGAAAACTGACTGATTTAACCTGTGAATGACTTTGGACTACTTGTTTGAACTTTGTTTAAACCTTTATCGACAGTAAAAACCTACATTTACTGTACAGTGTATCTGTGTGCTCTGTGTGTATTATTCAAACACTACTCTCAATACGTCTCCCTGTATGTACTCATTCTCCTAATGGGGAATTACCTCAACACATTGCACTCATCTTGGTTCCCTGTCACTAAAAGCTTTGCTTCATTATTCAATTATTTCTTCAAAGTGCTGATTGTCCAGGAAAGTATTTCGTCCCAACAGCAGTGTCAAAATCTTAAAACAACTCTTCCCCTTTAAGAAACCCAAGCCTCAGAAGCTCCGGAGACAGGAAGTCTAGGCTGTCTGGCAAGAATTTAATAAGGGTAGAAGAAAAAAACAAAAGGAGATTGCTTCTAACTACGGGTTCTCCCAACTGCTTAAAAAGTTAACAAGGGGCTCTATAGAACTGGAGAGAATCGGTAGAATCCCACCCCTGGAAGGGATCAACCAGATGGTGAGCTGCCTGCTTGCACAGGCATAGGAGAGGATCAGCTGCTGACCAGCAGTGGTGCCGATTGGCTGCCGATCTCCTCTGATGACGAAGAGCTGTCTACTCCACTTGATCCAAGGGCAAAGAGAGTGGAGTGTAAGCAAGCCCAGAGAAGGCTACTCAGGAGGAGGTCTCCCTACTCCTCACAAGAAGCACCTGGAAGGTACCAACTTAACAAGAACCCATGGGGAGTTTAGTCCTTTGCAGGAACAATTGTCTACTTTGTCTTACACTCCCCTGGCTTTGACTGATTCCTGTTGCTGTTTGCCTTGCTTTGCTTGGAAGATTGCTCTTTGCATTGTGTTTTGGATCTAGCCCTTCTCTTTTGGCCTGCATTTGGCCTTGCTTCATTGTTCCTTTGGAACTGTTTCTTGTCTGGGATCTGTTTCTTGTCCCCTTCTTGTGGCCTTTTCTTGTGCCTGGACTCTGCCTTGTGAATTGGACTTGGAACCCTGTACGTTGCTCCTATTCTGTGGGCATGCTCCTATTCTGTGGGCTTTCTTTGTACTACCGTGGCTGTGTTTGGGGTGGCTGCCTTCAGAGTAGCATGGTGATGGAGATTTATTAAAGACCTGTTGGCTGGAACATTAGTTAAGAGAAATAAAGAACTTTCTAGAGGTGCCTTGTCTTGACCAACTAGATCATAACATCTTCTCCTATTGGTATCTTATGATTATATTACTTTGTTGTTTGTATGCATACTGATAGCTTATGCACTGGAGACAACTTCTTTGTGTATCCAATCACACTTGGCCAATAAAGAATATTCTAGTTTAGTATTAAAGGAATGAAACATGTTGACAAGAAATAATAATTTCTTTTTCTTTCTCTAAGATTTAACTTTACCATTTGAAAACACTCCTGGGTTTACAACAAACAACTATTTTCCCAGATTGCCTTTTAAAATCTGTTGTTGTAGATTTTGCTTAAGTATATACAAATTTTTTTATCATAATAAAGGACATGTAGTGAGCTCATACTGAGATTTTATGGAAAGATTTCTATTTTTAAATGCTGTGAACTGTTAAGAAAGAAATTTACAGCATTGCAAACAACTGTCTGAGTATGGAAATTAGTGATTAAGTTGCCTAAACCTTAAGACATTAGAATTAGATAAAAAGAATAATTGAAGAATAAAAGGACCAATTCATCAGATTGGAATAGTGCATCCTGACATGTCAGTTTGATTATCTAACCATATCGTGTAACTGTTGTTATATTTATTTGTTTTTTAATCATTTTGTAAGCAACCCAGAGTTGTTCCAACAATGAGATGGGTAGCATGTAAATTAAATAAATAATTAAATTTGTCAGTTCTATATTCAATTGATTTTTTTTAAAATCTATATAATTTCCCCTGTTAGATAGGTTAAGCTGAAAAACAGTAAATAGTTCAGATAGTTTTTATTACTGAGAGTGGGTAACTGGGATATTTTCGATCTTAGACTAATATCTTACCTAGAACACAATACTGTGCCTAATTTTAATGTAATTGAAACTGTCAACTGAGTGCAACAAATCACCCCAAAGCTGAGATAGTTCTGTTTTATCTTATTTGTTTCCTACCTATTTCTCTATCATTATTTGGTTGTAGTAGCTAGCTGTAAACCATAAAATTCCCTGCCTTCAACTGATGGCTTGTCATAAAATGTAAAAAAAAATAGCATCCTGACTTGACATAAAGTTTATACTATGGAGCAGATGATGGAAGCAGCAGGTAAAGGCACACTGTCAATTTATTAAATGACATAAATATGCCATCTACACAGTCTAATGTCACTTACCTTTCAGTATTAAAGAAATAAAGTAGGAATTCAACTAGCTAAATATGTGTATAGTCATAGAGCATTGTTTCACTATATTTTTCAGCATATGATTTTCAAGCATTGAATACAAATGGTATTTTTTTTAAATCCTCTGTTACATTTGTTGACAGAAAAATGGTATTGACAGGTGAACAGCATGGTTTTGGTGCAGTGGTGGTACAGTGATTAGAATGCAGTATTGCAGGCTATCTCAGCCCATACCCAGGAGTTCGATCCTGAAAGGCTCAAGTTTGACTCAGCCTTCCATCCTTCCAAGGTTGGGTAAAGGATCCAGATTGTTGGGTACAATATGATGACTGTGTAAACCACTTAGAGAGTGCTATAAAGCTCTATGCAATGGTATATAAGTCTAAGTGTGATTAGGTTGTTTTCAACCTTTTCCCAAGATTCCTCCTTAGTAGTTTTTGTCATTAAAAGGAATTGTCCCACAGCATCCTCTTTTATGATTTAACTGAAAATAGCTAGGGCTGTAAACTGGATAATAGTTGAAATCTGAAAGACTGAAAATAGAACATAAGTCTAGAAGAAAAAATTAAGTTAGGCTATGTATAACTAAGGTTTTTAATCATATTCTAACCTTTCCCTTTGCATGAATCTCTCCTTTTTTGCCCCTGATAAATAGATCTGTATTCAATACTTTTTAGCTGGAAATAAGCATGAAAGGATTCAACCAGTCATTTTCACAAGCTATTTATTGAATACATGTTATCAGTTTGAGGAAAAATCAAAATCAAATTAGAAAATCTCTTCCAAAAGATTTTAATGCAGTTCTCATGTGTGCACAAAAACAGCATTTGGTAATTCTTTAGATTATACTGTAAAACCAAAGCAAAATAAAGTCATTTATCACAAGTTTTCGACAACATGTCCTAAGTAGTTTTCAGCTGCTTTTTCTTCTTTAACTTCACCTTAAAGATTGAGAAGTGTGGGATGAGCTAGAATTCACTAGTTCTCAATCTTTTCTTCACCACAGACCTTCTTTAAATGCTATTTAAAAAACCCAAACCTTTGACTCAAGATTTAAATAATATTTCTTCAAGTTTCCTGGCCACCCTGTGATGACATAGCAACCTCCAGTATTGCACACCACAGGTTGAGAAATACTGAGCTAGATGATAATATACAGTAATGTTATGGATTATTGTGGGATGGCTTGGCCTGCATTGGCCAAAGAATTTCTAATAGAGAGATATAAATTCTTAATCACACTAGTTTCATATTTTGCATGTGAAGAAGGTCCTGCCCAAACAATTATAAACTGAAATGTAGATTATTGTTTTAACAATTTACTTCAATGTTTATAGGTGGATCATCATTGTAAAGGACTCATAATATGCAGAAGCCACCAACATGCGAGCAACTGGTGTGTGTGGAATTTTCCTATCATTTCTACAGGATGTTTATGCAGAGGTATTGCACGTAAGTCATAATAATGTTTTGTTAAATTTTTAACACTGCTTCAAACTAACATCATTGTTCAAATACATGTTTAAATAGCAGACATAAGAAAGTTCTTTTTTCAGCATTTCATTTCATTGTTTGAGATGTCTTATTCCTTGTTTTGTCCTTGTCTTATCATATATTTGCTACTCACATTGTGTTGATATATGTAGATATGTTTTGCTTTATTTTTAACATTCTTTTCTGATTCTAGGAGAAGTCGCAAGATTATTTCCTAAAATATAACAAAGTTTAGGACAGTGAAAATTAACAATTCTCATGAAGCAACCTTTGAAAAGACATTTGAATATGATAAGTCCCTACAGTCCTTATTAATGACAAAATTATAAAAGCATAATGAATATGAATTGTATTTATTACATTTCACAGGCATTGTTACAATAAATGCAAATTTGAAGAAATGGTCTGCTTACAGTGTCATTTAGATTTATTGCAAAAATGTACAGGAGTGGATATTTCATCCAAGTTACAAATATATTTTTTCTCTTTGTTTCTTTTCAGATATTCTATGCCCTCTTAAAATTTAATTTATACAAAATATTTTTAAAAAGCTGCCATCAAATTAGTGTTTACTTTTAGCACCCACATAGATTTTCTTCAAGGGGAATGTGTCCCCAATCTGATCCATGAGATATTTTTATTGTACACCCTAGTGGTGAGATTCAAAAATTTTTTACTACCAGTTCTGTGGGCATGGCTTGGTGGGTGTGGCATGTTTGGTGAGTGTGGCTTGGTAGGCTTGGAAGGGAAGGATACTACAAAATCCCCATTCCCTCCCCTCCCCACTAACCTGCTTTCCAGCCCCGTTCTCTGTGCAGGACAACAAAAGAAAACCCAGCCAATCAGCTGGGACTTGTGAGGCAGAGAATAGATGGGGGTGGGGCCAGTCAGAGTGGTATTTTCTGGTTCTCTGAACTATTCCAAATTTCTGCTCTGGTTTTCCAGAACTGGTTAGAACCTGCTGAATACCACCTCTGGTATTCAGTGCCCCTCTACCTTGATAGAAGGAATCCTTTGTTGACAAACTTTTGCCTTTACTTCTGCAAAAACTTTGGACAATACAAGCACAACAGTCTAATGCTGTGAAACCAATATATCTGGAAAAACGTAATCATCATCTTTCATCATCATCTTTTAACAACCTCATAATCCCTTGCGCATGGGTGGGATTCAAATTTTTAAACAACCAGATTGGTGGGTGTGGCTTAATTTGTGTATGTCACTTGGTGGTCATAGCTTACTGACTGGGCATGGTTTGGTGATCACATGACCAGATGAGCATGTTTTGGTGGTCACGTGACCAGCTGGGCGTGGCTTGGTGGTCATGTGACTGGGTGGGCATGTCTTGCTGACTGGGCATGGTTTGGCGATTATGTGACCTGGTGGGCATGGTTTGGTGGTTATGTGACTGGGTGGCATGGCCAGGTGGCCATGTGACTGGCAAACCAAATACAAGTGGTCCTCGCTTAATGGCTGTTTGCTTAGCAAGTATTCTAATTTATGACTGACCTCCCCAGAGCTACTTGACTTGTTTTGGAGTTTTGACAGCCATGCACATACACACACACACACACACACAAACACCCTTTTAACCCTGCAATGGCGGTGGGCAGAAAATGTGGGAAGCGAGCGCACATGCACTTTAAGGAGTGACTGGGCGGGGCAGGTGGGGGGGAGAATGCCATCAGTGATTGTTGCACATGCACGCGATGTCACGCATGCACATGACGTCACACATGCAGAATAATGACTGCTGGGCAGGGAATGGAGGAGTGGGCCGAAAGGTGTGGGGCCACCCAGGGGCCCGTTTTATCAGTTCTCTGAACTACTGGGAATGGGAACCACCAGTTCTACCAAACCAGTGTGAACCAGTAGAATCCCACCCCTGTCTCAGTGCAGTGGACAATCTGGGCAACTAAATGGAATTAGCAGAGTGTTTAATAGCCATTTGTCCTTCCTGTTGCCAATGTTGGCCTTTGTTCAGCAGATATATTCTCATTGTGCCCAGAGAAAAAAATATCTGCCTCTACCGAGGATTGAATTCACAGCCTCCTGATTGTGAGGTGAGAGCTAGGCCATCATACTACTCTATCTGGAAAAACTTAACAATCAAAGAAAATAGGCAAGGATCTATAGTATCATGGCTCCTATATTATTTAACTATTATATAACATCCAAACACTCATGATCCCAGTCTTAAATTAGTTAGCACATAATTATCCATAATATATGCAGTCAATGTAGTGGTATTGCATAGATACAAGTTGGGTTGATAATATTGTGGTCTGTTGTGGGATTAGGGAACTCTGCTCTGATAAAGTTTTTGAAATCAGATATAGCTATTGCAAAATTCCCTTATATCCATCTATGGGTACTAAATTGGTATCTGCTGAAAAAGGTCAAAGTATGTAGGCACTTGCAAGTAATCATTTCACTAAGAAATGGAATGCACATTTTGAATATACCATACAGAATGCATGAAGATCAAATTTGTCTACTCAAATCTAGGAAAGCATTACATATTCTAGCTGCAATGCAATTATTTATTGTAAAAGTCTGAAGTACAACTTCTGCATAGTATACAGAAAGGACTTTATAAAAATACCTCAAGATGTGAGTCCTACAGTCTACAGTTTTGAGTAATATGTTCCAGTTCTTACAAGATATACCCAATGCTATTCTTTGGTTGGAAAGTGGCATACACAGAATTGATATGACAATGTGGCTCAATATTGTAAACTACTCATTAGAAACAGTCTCCCATCCTAATGGTGTGGTGTTTCTGATATTTATACTGCTATTCCATGTTTTAAAACTATTATAGCCAAACTAACTAAACACAAATAAAACAAGGACTGTTTGGAATATATGAAGTTCTGAGTTTTAATTCAACTCATATCATATATCTCTAGAAATACAACTTTTGTTTCCTCCATGTATGTGCTAGATTTAATTTGGAAATAATTTCCATTATACTATAGAAGAGTAATGGGCATACTTATAAGATACTGGAGCTCACATTTCAGAGTTCATTTCACTTGTAATTATATCCCTGCTGAATCAAGCCTCCATAATATGCAATGAGTGTTAAACAATTAAAAAGCAGTGCCAGCCATCCCAATTCAGGAAATAAAATATCAAAATTATCTTTTCCATCTAAAAATCCTACTTTATATAACATAATCATCTTCTCAGCCACTTTACTGGATTTCTTTAAGATAGAGTCACAAATAAAAATATTTCCAGGAAAATATCTTAATTAACTTTGTGTTAAATTGACTACTTCATGCAATGCAATAATGTTTTGTTTCATTTCATAGTCCTAGATTACCTTTTAAATTATTCACCCCTTTTTATTTTCTTCCTTCCCTTATTAGTTTCATAATATTTATATTTCATAATAAATTCATGAAAACATGATAAAATAAAATTTTGAACATTAGACATTAGAAGAAACCAAAGTCATTAAAGATTGCAATTAAAGAAGAGCACTTAAATTAAACTTACTAACACTCATGAGCCATTGTTCAAAAATAGTCTTTAGTACTTTAACGTTTGATGTATTGAAGGATATTTTTGAACAATGGATCAAGAAGTAAATCTTAAAGATATCTTCCATTATGAATATAGATTATATTGAAATGCTTATTAAGAAAAGATTTGCTGAAACTGATCTGAAAGTGGATTAAAAAATTACAAGACATAAGAACAATATGGAAAAAAGATTTTACACTGGATATACAAATGAAATAAGTTTATTTATTAAGAGTCTAATGGAATGTGCAACTGGAAAATCAAAAGAGTGACTTGGATAACTTTCCTACGTTTTTTTTTTTAAAAAAGCTGTTAAAGTTTTGAAGGATTTTGTGATAAAGGACAAAGAAAAAATGAAAATAAAACAATGTGGAATATGCACTTGCAGGAGCAGTGGGAGACAATTTGACAACATAGAGTTTTCTCAGTGAGAAACACAGATTAAGAAACTGCACAGTCCCACATTAGAAGATGTGGAGGAGAAGAAGTTTAGAATAGCTGCACCCAAGAATCTCCAAGGAAATATCTAGTAGATTATAAAGCATACCTTTAGTTTGGCAAGATTCTGTCAATTAGATATAAGTAAATAAAGATTGAATGTGATTCAATTTATCTTGCTTGGTTCTGATTTTGGCTCTGACACAAGATTATTAAAAGTATTAGGACAGAATAAACAGGTGAAACTTGAAAAATTAGAATATCGTGCAAAAGTTCATTTATTTCAGTAATGCAACTTAAAAAGTGAACCTAATATATGAGATAGACTCATTACATGCAAAGCAAGATAGTTCAAGCTGTGATGTGTCATAATTGAGATGATTATGGCTTACAGCTCATGAAAACTCCAAATCCACAATCTCAGAAAATTAGAATATTGTGAAAAGATTCAATATTCTCGGCTCAAGGTGTCCCACTCTAATCAGCTAATTAAGCCATGACACCTGCACCTGAGCCTTTAAATGGTCTCTCGGTCTGGTTCAGTAGGAATCACAATCATGGGAAAGACTGCTGACCTGACAGTTGTGCAGAAAACCATCATTGACACCCTCCATAAGGAGGGACAGCCTCAAAAGAAGTTAGATGTTCCCAAAGTGCTGTATCAAAGCACATTAATAGAAAGTTATGTGGAAGGAAAAAGTGTGGAAGAAAAAGGTGCACAAGCAGCAGGAATGACCGCGGCCTGGAGAGGATTGGCAAGAAAAGGCCATTCAAAAGTGTTGGGGACTTTCACAAAGAGTGGACCGAGGCTGGAGTCAGTGCATCAAGAGCCACCACACACAGACGGATCCTGGACATGGGCTTCAAATGACATATTCCTCTTGTCAAGACACTCCTGGACAACAAACGTTAAAAGAATCTTACCTGGGCTAAAGAAAAACAGAACTAGTCTGTTGCTCATTGGTCCAAAGTCCTCTTTTCTGATGAGAGCAACTTTTGCATCTCATTTGGAAACCAAGGACCCAGAGTCTGGAGGAAGAATGGAGAGGCACACACTGCAAGATGCTTGAAGTCCAGGGTGAAGTTTCCACAGTCTGTGTTGATTTGGGGAGCCATATCATCTGCTGGTGTTGGTCCACTGTGCTTCATTAAGTCCAGGGTCAATGCAGCTGTCTATCAGGAGATTTTGGAGCACTTCATGCTTCCTTCTGCAGACGAGCTTTATGGGGATGCTGACTTCATTTTCCAGCAGGACTTGGCACACTGCCAAAAGCACCAAAACCTGGTTCAGTGACCATGGGATTACTGTGCTTGATTGGCCAGCAAACTTGCCTGACCTGAACCCCATAGAGAATCTATGGGGCATTGCCAAGAGAAAGATGAGAGATATGAGATCGAACAATGCAGAAGAGCTGAAGGCCGCTATTGAAGCATACTGGTATTCCATAATACCTCAGCAGTGCCACAGGCTGATAGCTTCCATGCCACACTACATTGAGGCAGTAATTGCTGCAAAAAGGGCCCAAACCAAGTACTGAGTATATATGCCTGTTTATACTTTTCAGAGATCTGTTATTGTTCTATGTACAATCTTTGTTTTATTGATTGCATGTAATATTCTAATTTTCTGAGAGTGTGGATTTGGGGTTTTCATGAGCTGTAAGCCATAATCCTCACAATTATGACAAATCATGGCTTGAACTATCTTGCTTTGTATGTAATGAGTCTATCTCATATAATAGTTTTACCTTTTAAGTTGCATTACTGAAATAAATGAACTTTTGCACGATATTCTAATTTTTTGAGTTTCACCTGTAAAGTGGGCTTATCTGAGGAAGTTTAAAATACATATGCTGTTATTTCTGGTAACTCTTGATGGACTTTTGCTGACCAGGACTAAACAATCATGTTTTAAGGATGAATTTATAGATAAGAAATGAGATATGAGAAAAAAGATTATTTGCTCTACAAGTGATAGATTATTAAAATTGTTTATAATTGTGACAAAGAAGGAAGCAATTTCTTAACAAATTTCTTTTTTCTCTTTGTTATGTTATTTTTTCTTTTCTTTTTATGTTATTTCTTTTTATTTTACTTTCTACTTTTGTACTTTAAAAAAATGTATTAGTGTTTACCTGTATAGCTACAATACTTGATAAAATTGTTATAAAATATTTCATAATAAAGCTATTACCAAAAAGACCTGACATCCTACATGACATTTAGACTACATTTGAATAAATAGTTAGACAAGAAGAAGAATTTTTTTTACATTTTTTGTGATGTTTCCTGTTGTTGAAAGTTAGAAATGCAAAGCACTGCTTGTTGTGTTTAGGCATATCAGGCATTGGCTAAAATGCCTTGACAGGCTAATTTATCTGGGGTAGAGCAAGACAGAGTGAAGAATATGTTTCATCTCCTAGCCTGACAAGATGGATGCCTTAAAGGACTTGTTAAGTATCATGAGAACAAATAAATGGGTCACATTGGAAGAAAACCATCCTCACTTTTCTTTTCCAAGGATTATTGTTTTGGACTCTATGTCTATAATTTGTATGCCTATTTCTAGAATTTCACAATATATATAACACAGATATAGCAATTATATATAACACAGATATAGCAATCAACAACAGTAACTTGCAATGAATGCAAATCAGAATTTCCATATAAACCATTATGTTGTAACAAACTAGGCTGTATTTTACTTAATGTTCATTACAACTAGTGAAATAAATTAATTAATTGTTCAAATAGAAATTGTTATTATTTCGCTAATCATAGAAAATATTGGTATTTTTTATAGTATCACCATTAAAATACAGAGAAAATGAAATTCTTTGTGATCCTTTTTAATAAGATACAAGGAGAGTGTCATACGAACAAAAAAATTTCCAAGTACAGTAAATCCAGAATCAAGTACTGTGCCAGCCTTCTGAATGTCTCAAGGGATGTAAGAGGGACTTGATTGGGAAAATTCAGATTAACCTTTGTGGGTTGGTCTCAGCATGTCCCCTTTATGCAAATACTAGAATTATTAGAACAAAAATTAAAATTTCAGAGAGCCATTGGACTTTTGTGAGCATGGATGTCTTATTTATCCTTATGCCTCTTTCTGTGACCAGTGAAGAAAGCCCATTGTAGTAGTAGTAGTAATAGTAGTGGTAGTAGTAATACTAATAGTACTATGTTAAGAAAATCTGGTATCTCTGATTTTCTTTGCTTGTTGGAAATCAGCTGGGAAGATTACAAATTATGATTGTGTACAAAAAGACCCCGCAAGCATCGTAAATATAAGCCAGTTGCCTGGTTTCTGAATATGATCATATAGCCACAGGAATGATACAATTGTTATAACTTTGAAGACAGGTAATAAATCATTCTTCCAAGCCATTGTAACTTAGAACTCTTGTTAAATGTTAGGTCATAAGTTGTGGACTATCTTTAGTGAAATTTGTTCAGCTGTCTTGTATATTAAGAAAGATCTAGGCTGTGTTTATAATGCGAGTTAAATATTCAAAATATAGTGGGAGTAGATGTGTCACACACTATAGTCTGTTAATCAGTCACATCTCTGTAAACATGTGTGTATAAAGATTTAGAACCCATCTCTTTCTTACATTACAATAAAAATGATTTTTAAAATATTTTGTTTGTTTAATATAAATGGAAATTAGAAAGTCTTGACATTAACAATATCTTAGCAAATTCATTTGCAGAAACAGCTTTCATTTACAATATCATGAAAACCATTCCACAATTCCATTTTTTTTAGCATGAGAGGTAATATAATATAATGATGAAAATCAGAACATAATCATTTTGACACTGAATTATATTTGAGAGACCTTTTTTTAGATGATGCTAATTTCCAAATGATGAGGCTACTAGAATGTAAAGAAATTTATTGTATATGTTAAATATGAAAGAAGACAAAATTGTGAGTAAAGTAAAAGTATATATTAGGAGATAAGTACAAATGGAGTTTGTGTCATGATGTCACAACATTTTTTATTTTTACTTAGGATTTTCGTTATTTTTATTTTTTTCAGTTGCATTGAACACTATGTTACTATGGGTAGGAAAACAGGAAGATCAATGGATATTCACAACTATGATAATGCCATCATTACCAAATGAAGCTTAAGGAAGAAACTATTTGGAACCATATAGAAGCATATTATTTTTGGCTTTATATATTTTATTATTTGCACTGTTTAAGGTATATATTTTGAATAATTTGTTACTCAAACACTAATACATGGGAAGTGAGTTGTCATTTGTTCTTTTGCATGTACAGTATATTATGCAGTTATGGATACATAAGCAATTTTCCTTAATGGCATGAAACACAAATGTTTTTTTTTATTTCTTTACATATTACTGAAATCAGTATTTAAGATTTACAAGTTCCATTATGAAAAATATCTCTTGCAAAGAAGAAAAAAATATAACTGTAAGGCAAACATTCATTTCCCATCATTTCACAGCAGTTAGTCTTTAATGACTTATGTTGTTTGTAGTTTGGGAAAGTAACATTAGAGAAATAGCAGGAGAAGTACTCATTGTTCATCCCATATTTTGTTTTATTCTGTAGTAAAGTGAGCTTATTATTGCCAATAATGAAGATAAAAAGCCAATAAAAACCTTTCCTTATAGCTTAATAGTATTGTAAGCATTGATGAATCACACAGAATGAAACAATCATGACAGAAATGTGCTTCAAAATGATGTATTTAAGGGTAATATCTTTAGTACACACCATGTAGATAAATACCAAAAACAGTAGAGAAGAGTGGAATAGAAAATATAGAAAGTCACATGCAGCAAGATGGCAGAATTTCTTTTTAATTAACAAACAAAAATAAATGTGACTATGCCATCCAATAAAAAAGAATACAGTTTAAGACATAAGGGACAAGTCTGGTGGATCAGATTTGCAAAGTAAAAAAGAAAAAAAAGATGGACAGATTTTGCAGCTTTAAACCATCTGACTGAAAATATATCATTAAGAGCTATTGTGCAGTGATTAAAATATCAGATTTCACACGTTCATACAAAGAAAGAGAATTATAGGTATAGACTGTATTGATCTTAAATGCATTTATTTATGTATTATTCTTCAAAATAATTCAGTTAGGTAAAGTGTTTTAAAGTACATTTTTCATGAGCACTTAAAGAAGATGCCAGTATGCTTTCTCATATGTTTGTAACCATATCTTTGCATTTAGGGCATTGATGTATGTTAGTGATTTTACCTCCTCCTTCCTTTCTTCTCTCACAATTAATGCCACATTGAATCTGTCTTGCAAGTTTCCAGGAGCATTTTCTTCCTCTGAGAAAAGCATTCCTTTTTTTTCTCTTTTCTTTTTAACCTTATTCCTAGGATACTTAAGTTTTTTAAAAAATCCTTTCTTAATTTACTTTATTGTAAAAAAAAAAATGGGAGTGATGAAGATCTTTTTATTTCTTTCAAGGCTTGCAGAGTGTTCAGCCTGCCCAAGGCCCAATAGATAATTAAATTGTGAGATGACTATAAAGATATATGATTCAAGGAGACTTCATAACTAAAAGTACATCATACTCTACCAGTAAAAAAAAATACTAAATTTTCTTTTTATTTGAAAACCAATTATTTGACAGGCAAAGGAGTGAATCCACACTAATATTATCTAATATTTTATTCTTTATTTCATTTATTTTATTATTTGGTGGGAAATTGAGAAAGTTTACATATGATGTAAGGTATGCCTGTTTCAATCTAGTTGTAATAATTTGGCAGAATTTAGAAAGTGCCAAATTACAGCACTGTGAACAATATTTTGTCCATAACTATGCAGTTACTAAAAAGAAAGATTCACAGATTATTAGGTTTTCTTTTTTCCATGCCAGTGTCATCCTTCTATCCCATGATTGAGAAATAAACATATTATTACATAAGAATTATATATTGTAGTTTCGATTCAAACTTATAAAACAAATATATATATATATATATATATATATATATATATATATATATATATATATATATATATATATATATATATATAATGTAAGTACCCATGAAAACTTAAGAATATATATACACACACACACACACACACACACACACACACGTATGTATGTATGTATGTATGTATGTACATACGTATGTATGGCATTCAGCTTTGTTCGGGTATTTTCCCACGTCATAATAGTGGTGCTTTTAAAGTTGAAGCAACATTTCAGCAGAATCTCATCTGCCATCATCAGGCTTCTGTATAGTGTTCGTCTGTGAGTTAGACTTTTACAGTGGTTTCAGATTTAAATTTGGGGCAGCCTATTGCTGTGCCAGAATGGTTTTTTCTTCATCCTGATTGGTTGAGAATCTTGGTCTGTGTTTATTGGTCTTGGAGTTTGTTGTGTTCTGCTTCTAATATCTTCTGTCTGTTTTTTTGGCTCTTTTTGTATCTTGATTGGCTGGCAACATTGTGTTACTTTATTGGAAGCCTTTAGTGAAGCTTGGCTTCGGGTAAATGGACGGCTATCATTAGTTAGGAAGCTGGGTTTCATCTGGGTGCCTGGTTGGGGTGTGTTTGAGCTGGAGGTATCAGGGGGGATCTGTTTGTGCCCAGGTGTTTGCCTGGCTTGTGGTGTGGAGATTTGTTTGTTTGTGAGTGCAGGCTTCCAAATGATTGACAACCTGGTGGAATCATCTCTTCTGTTCATGCTTTCTGGTCTTTTTTCAATCTCTATGGCTTCTCTGATGATTCTGTGGCTGGGATTTTCTATAGTGGCTAGGGTTTTGGTGCCATTGAAGTTGATGCTATGACCTGTGGCTTCCATGTGTTGGACTAGTGAGGAAGTGTGTTCCAGCTTTTTGACTGCATTTTTGTGTTCATCCAGGCGGGTGCTTATTCTTCTATTGGTCTGTCCAATGTATGTGGCCGGGCATGATGCACAGGGGACTTCATATATGCCTTGGTTTTCCAGGTCAATTTTGTCTTTGGGGTTTCTGAGGATGGCTGCTATTTTTCTGTCTGTTTTGAAGGCAGTCTTGATGTGGTGTCTGCATAGAGTCTTACTAATTTTGTCTGTAGTGCCTCTTATGTAGGGCATGACAGCTGTTCCATGGGTCTGTTCATCTTCTGAGTCTCTATTATGTCTCAATGTGTTTTTGTGGATCAAGTTGGTGATTTTGCTTTTGTGGAAGCCATTGGCTGTCAATATTTTAGTCAGGGTGCATAGTTCAGTCTTAATGTGTGTCTTGTCTGCCAGGCGTTTGGTTCTAATAATTAGTGTTTTAGCCATGGAGTTTATCTGTGCTGGGTGGTGGTGGGATTGGGTGTTGAGGTTGCGGTTGGTGTGTGTTTTCTTCTGGTATTTGGTGTGTCCTAGTGTGCGATCTGTTTTTTTGTAGATTAGTACATCTAGGAATGGTAGTTATTTGTTTGTTTCTGTTTCCGTGGTGAACTTGATTTTGGGGTGTGTGCTGTTTAGGTGTGTTAGGACATTGTTTAGATTTTCTTTTCCATGGGACTAAATTACAAATGTGTCATCGATATATCTTAACCATAGTTTGGGTTTGAGGATGGCATTGGCCAGGGCTCTGGATTTGAATTCTTCCATGAACAGGTTTGCAATGACAGGTGACAGTGGTGATCCCATGGGGGCTTCAATTTGTTTGTATCTTTGTCCTTTGTATATGAAATATGTGTTGGTTAAGCAGTGTTCTGTTAGTTCCATGAGGTGTTTGGCTGGTTGGTATTTATTTTTGATGATTTCAAGGGTCTCTTTTATTGGGACTTGAGTGAATAGTGAAATCACGTCAAAACTTACAAGCAGATCTTCTTGCTCCACATGTAGATCTTTGATCATTTCCAAGTAGTGGTATGAGTTTTGTACATGAGAAGCTGCTGTTTCAGCATGGGGCTGTAGCTCTTTTGCTAAGTGTTTAGCTAGGTTTTGTAGTGGTGCTCCTCTGGAGCTGACTATGGGTCTGAGAGGTATGCCTTCTTTGTGTATTTTTGTTTTCTTAAGTTTTTCTGCGGGTACTTACATGTATGGCATTCAGCTTTGTTCGGGTATTTTCCCACATCATTGTAGTTTTAAAGTTGTAGCAACATTTCAGCAGAATCTCATCTGCCATCATCAGGCTTCTGTATTGTGTTCATCTGTGAGTCAGACTTTCACAGCTGTTTCTGTTTTAAATTTGGTGCTAGCCTACTGCTAGAATGTGCCAGAATGGTTTTTTCTTCATCCTGATTCATCCAAGCCGCACTAAAAGCCTCCAATACAGGAAACACAATGTTGCCAGCCAATCAAGACACATCCAAAAAAGGCCACAAAATAGACAGAAGATATTAGAAACACCAGTCAAGCAGAACACAGCAAACTCCAAGACCAATAAACACAGACCAAGACTCCCAACCAATCAGGATGAAGAAAAAACCATTCTGGCACAGCAGTAGGCTGTGAAAGTCTGATTCACAGACGAACACAATACAGAAGCCTGATGATGGCAGATGAGATTCTGCTGAAACGTTGCTACAACTTTAAAAGCACAACTATAATGACATGGGAAAATACCCGAACAAAGCTGAATACCATAGATAGATAGATAGATAGATAGATAGATAGATAGATAGATAGATAGATAGATAGATAGATAGATAGATATAGAGAGAGATATGTAAATGTGAGTGTGTATTGTCCCATCTGTTATTTTCAGATAGACTTCGTCTTCTAATTTTGCCAGGGCAAACAATTCATTGTGAAACCTAGTTGATGTGTTGATTATTTTCTGTGTAGATTTAGAATAATGAAAAAGAACATCTGATACCTTAAATAAAGGTTACACAGTGGAAACCAGGTTCATTACTTCCCAGCAAGTTCCACAATATTACACTGAAAAGCTAAAATAATGCTGCTAGAATATGCTGATGATTACACAGTCTTACCTGTTTGTCTCTCTTACCTAGTTTTTCAAACAGGACTCAACAGTTGGTTTTCCTAATCTAGGAACTATATTTCAAATGCAGAAGGAGGGGGCTCAAACATTATTTATATTTTATTTAAACATAAAATACTATTGACATAATATTCCAGGAATGTGTAAACAGTTCCTTTTTCTTGTCACAAACTTGATAATGTATTTTGGATGACCATGTTTAAGACTTCTGAAAGTTACATGTAACTTGGAAGTTTTGTTGAGCAAAGCATAACACAGAGTATTTGAATTGTAAGTATGGCTGCTCTCTTTCAAAAACTGTTTTGTTCAGTAATACAAGATAGAAATAAAGCATTGAGGGAAGGTAATATTTGCAGGCTGAAAACAGACTAAGCTTAATTATTATTGCAAAATATGTAAAATATTCACATTTTTGAAAAAAGAGCCATTTCCCCAGAATATCTGACATCTTTCTTTAAAAAAAAAAAAAGTATAAGATAGTAAATGTTATTCTTTACATGCCAACCGATTTTGATCAATTTAAAGAGACATACTGTAAGAAAGAGATTCATTTGTGGACTTCTTAAGTTTCAAGATGTTATTATTTTTTCCATTTCAGCAGAGTGGTATTGATTAATGGAATATATAATGTGATGGTTACTAAAAATAAATGAATAAATAATTGAAGAGATTTAAGCAGAATAAGCTCCATAGCTGTACTACATATAGAGATATAATATTATATAACATAATAATATTTTCTGTCCTGTACCATATTAATAGTTAGACAGATACCTAGACAAGATATTCTGTTCTTATTATATGAAAACTGACAGTGCTGGCCATTTCATCACAATAACCCAGATAGAGTGAGCAACAAAAAGTGGTTATCCAAGTACATATCTAACCAACAATTTTCAGACTGACCAAAAGCAATGACACTTAACAAATAATTTGCTTCTACTACTTTTTCTTGTCTAGCTGCTCAGTAAATTGGTACTATTTTGAAATCACTTGATCAGAAAGTTGAACTGAATGTTTTCCTTCAATGCACTACTGTGAAAGAATGGCTGGTTTTACATTTTAATCTACACAGGCTCCATCCTGGATGGTGACCGGGGTGGGATTCAAATTTCTTAACAACCGCTTCTGTGGGTGTGGCTTAATTTGTGGGCATGGCTTGGTGGGTCATGTGACTGGGTGGTGTAGGTTTCTGGATGGGCGTGGCTTGGTGGTCACATGACTGGATGGGCGTGGCTTGGTGGTCATGACTGGCTGGGCATGACCAATTCAATAACACTCATATCAAGGGATGCCTCACCTGGCCTCTTCCTTCCCAGTCATTCCTTTTCACACCCAGCCTAAACTTATCTATAGTTCTGTAAAAAAAAAAAATGACTTTATTATCTATGTGCTATAGATATACTTTCATGGATCACTGAAAGGAGGAAATGGCTCACATGCTTTGCCCAAGAGTGTGATAGGCAACAGGCTTTTAAGGGGCTGCCAGAAAGAGGGGGGGCAATGTATTTTCCAAAGAAGCAAAGGCAAATAAGAAGCAATGGATGGAAACTAGACAAAGAGAGAAGCAACGTAAAACTAAGAAGAAACTTCCTGACCATGAGAACAATAAACCAGTGGACCTGCTTGTCTCCAGAAGTTCTGGGTGCTCCAACACTGGAAGTTTTTAAGAAAAGACTGGACAGCCATTTCTCCAAAATGGTATAGGGTTCCCCAAAAGGTCCCTTCTAAGTGTTATCCTGATACCTTTCCCAGGACCTCCACTCAGATCCAAGATGTGGCTGTGATAGTTGATCAGAGCTCCTCTGTTTTTTATATGCATCAGCTTTAGCATTTAGGACAGAGGTCTCCAAACTTGGCAACTTTAAGATTTGTGGACTTCAACTCTCAGAATTTGGGAATTGAAGTCCACAAGTCTTAAACTTGCCAATTTTGGGGGTCCCTGGTTTAGGATCAAAGCTAAGTTAGTTACTTTTCTATTAATACATAATCCTTTTTTTTAAAGTTTGTATTGGTTTTTAAAAACAAATATGAACAAACAGAACATAAAAACATCAAGCCATCTTCCACGTGTATACATACAGTGTGCTGGTTGGTTTATAAATTGTTTTGTGCTTTCATTTCATAGTCTTCAATTACAATTACATTTATTCATTCATGTTTTACAAGATAATCATAATTTATTTAGTTTGTTTTATAACAGTTCATATTATCATCCCAAATCTATCCTAAAATCATTTTGTAGATATAATAAGAAAGAAGTACATCTTTATATATTTATTATTTTCTAAAAGTGTACATATTTCATTACTGTATTTTATTGTCTAACCATTGATAGAATAGACCCCAAATTTTATGAAATTATTTATCTTCTTGTTCTCTAATTTCAAATGTCAATCTACTCATTTCAGCACATTCCACGATTTTCTTAATAATTTCCTCCTGTGATGGTGTTTTCTCAATTTTCCAGTTTTTGGCAAATGCAATCCTAGCTGCTGTTAATACATTTACAATCAGATATTTCAAGTCGTTACTATATATTTCAGGTAAAATTCTCAATAAAAATATCTCTGGTTTCAAGTCCATATGTTTTTTGTCATTTTTTCCTACCACATGTGGATTTTAGTCAAGTATTTTTTTAGCATCCACACAAATCCACCACATATGGTAATATAAGCCAGGTGTCTGATGACGTTTCCAACATTTTTCGGATTTATTCTTGAACATTCTTGCTATTCTTGTTGAGGGAAAATGCCACCTGTAAAACATCTTATACAAATTTTCTTTATATGCTATTGACATTGTCATTTTATAATTTTGAGACCACAATTTTTGCCATTTCTCTAAATCAATCCCATCTCCAAAATTCTTCCCCCAAGCAATCATAGTTTCTTTAACTTGTTCTTCTAATTTAATTTCTAATAAATATCCATACATCTTTTTAATCATCAGTACCTGTCAAAATCTTATCTAAATCAGTCAATTTATCAGAGAAACCTTCTGTTTTAGAATCTTTATCATACCTTGAATGTACTTGCGCATATGAAAACCAATTCCTCTTTATACCTTCTTCCTCTAATTTTTGTATAGATTTAAGTTCACCCTTTTCATTCAATATTTAACCACAGCTAACTGTTTGTTCCTTTTTGTATATTATAGGATAAGCAAATACTTCAATAGTCAATAGCCAGACTGGAATTTTTAAATAACATTGTCTTTTAATCTTCTTCCAGTATAACCACAGAGACTCCTGTATATAATGTCTTCTAAAATACCCCTGTGTTTTAGTTCCTTTATACCATAAAAAAGCATGCCACCCCAACAACAGATCAAGTCCTTCTAATGTCAACAATCTAGTATTTCTTAATTTTATCCATTCCTTAACCTACATCAGATTTGTAGTTTGATAATACAACTCCCAATTAGGCAAACCAAATCCTCCTCTAATTCTAGCATCTTGCAAAAGTTTTAACTTTATTCTCACTTTCTTACCTTGCCATATATATATTTCAACACAATTTTATTTAAATCTTCAAAGTAATCTTTTCCAAGCCTAATTGGAATTGTTTGAAACAAATATAAAATTCTGGGTAATATATTCATCTTGATTGTTGAAATTCTCCCTATTAGTGACAGTTATAAATTTTCCCATTTTGCCAGATCTAGTGCTATCTGCTGTTTAAGGTTGATATAATTATTCTCTTTTAGTGTGCTACATCTTGCTGTCAAATATGTCCACAAGTACTTGATCTTATTCGTGACCTGAATTTTCAGTAGGTCTGCAAGTTCTTCATTTTGTCTTTATAGCATATACTTTGTCAAGATTTTTGTCTTATCTTTATTTATTTTCAAACCAGCCACCTTTCCATGTCTCTACCTTTGCTATCAATTTTGGTGCTGTTTTTAGAGGGTCTTCTAAGATGAAAAGCAGATCATCTGCAAATGCTTGCAGCTTAAATTCTTCCTTTTTAATTTTAATCCCTTTTATATTCTTTTCATCTCTAATATTTCTGTTTAGCATTTCCAAAGTTAACACAAACAACAAAGGTGATAGTGGGCACCCTTGTCTTGTTCCTTTTCTTATATTGATGGAGTCTGTCAGTTGTCTCTCATCATTTCCTTTGCTCTTTGGTTATAGTATATAGCTTCTATTGCCTGAATAAATTGTCTAGCAAAGCCCAACTGTTCCAGCAGTAATAACATGAATTGCCAATTCACATTATCAAATGCCTTCTGTGCATCTAGAAATATCAGAGCCATTTGTTTTTCAGGATGTGCCTCATAGTATTCCAAGGTGTCTAAGATTACTCTCATATTATCTTTAATTTGTCTCTTTGTCGGAAATCCATTTTGATCAGGATGAATAAAATTATTGAATTATTTTTTAAGTCTTTCTGCCAATATTGATGAAAAGATTTTATAACCTGCATTTAGTAGAGAAATAGGGATATAGTTCTTAATTTGTAATGGATCGGCCTCCTCTTTGGGGAATAAGTGTAATATAGGCTTCTGACCATGATTTAGGTATCGTCTTCTTTAACATAACTTCATTCATAACTTCTAGCAATAGAAGATTCAACGATTCTTGTTATGTTTTGTAAAATTCTGCTGGAAGTCCATCTAGGCCTGGTGCCTTTCCATTATTTTGCTTCTTGAGTGCTTCAATTAACTCCATCATCGTTATATTGCTTTCTAACATTGTTTCAATCTCTTTAGGTATCGGAGGTAAATTAGCATTTTGTAAATATTGTTTGACTCTTTCCTCATCAATATTCTCTTGCATATATAGTTTCCCATAGAAGTCTCAAATGATTTCCTTCTTCTCTTTACTACCATAGCAAACTTGGCCTTGGTCATCTATTAATTGCAATATTTTCCTTGATTCTTTCTCCTTTCTCAATTTATATGCTAACCTTCCACCTGGTTTGTTTGCATCTTCAAAGTAGTTCTGTTTAGCAGCTCTAATTTTCTGTGCTAATTCTTCTTTTTCTATTTGACCCATTTTATGTTTAACTGTATTCATTTTCAGCTTGATGTCCCTTTTCTGTGGCATTTTCTGTAGCTCTTTTTCAAGTCTTTTATACTCATCCTCTAAGGCCTTAGAAGCTAATCTTTTCATAGTATTTCTTTTCCTTGTATAGTCTATTATCAAGCCTCTAACATATGCCTTCATTGTATCCCATACATTCTGAATTGACGTATCTTCTTTTTTGTTTTCTCTAAAGAAAAAGGCCAATTCTTTCTCCATCCACTGTGTGAAGTCTTTTTCCTTTAAAATAGTATTATTTAACATCCATCTAGATCTTCTTTTTTGTCCTTTCCATTTAATTGTCATTGGATTGTGATCTGCCCAAGTACTTGTTTCAATATTTATTTCTTGAATATTAGTTATTAATTCGGTTGATATCCATATCATATCTATTCTGGGCCATGGTAAGTGTCTATTTGAATAGAAGGTGAATTGTTTAGTTTTAGTATTTCTTTCTCTCCATGTATCTTTTAAGTTTATTTCATCTACCATTTTAAAAAAAGATTTAGGGAGAGTCTTTCTGTTTTGCTTTATTGTTTTCTGTGCTGTATAATCCAATTTATTGTCTACAATTCCATTAAAATCTCCCGTCATAACTATATTAGCATAGTCCAGTTTAATTTCTGGCACAGGGACTGGTTTCATGAAAGACAATTTTAGACTGGAGCTGTGTGTGTGTGTGTGTGAGAGAGAGAGAGAGAGAGAGAGAGAAGGGGGAGGGAGGAAGAAAAATATACAGTTTGGGAAAGCAGCACAAACAGAAATATAAACTAAATAGTGGGTGAACCACTCATGGAGTAAAATAAGTTTGGGATTGTTACTTAAAGCCTTCCACCAGATGATATTGCTCCAGTCCAGGAGAAAATCAGAATAAACACACAGGAAAGACTTCACTAGAAAGGGCTTTATTTTGCTCCTGGAGAAAATCAGAATAAAGAACTGGAAAAGCCTTCCAAGGAAGAGGCTTTTTTGTTCTGCTCTGGAAGTGTGGAAAGGGAACTTCACGAAGACAGTAGTGTCATTCAAACAGGGAAAGCCAAAGTGGAATATCAGGCCAGCCATAAAACAAACTTACATAGGAAACGAAATCAAATAAAATATATCAAAGAATCCCTGTAGACAAAAGCCTAAGTAATTAAGAAAACTAGACAAATAAAAAAAGGAAACCCTTACAAACAGAGAACAAGAAAAACAAACAGACAAAAGACACAAAAAAATATAAAGTACAAGAGAGATAGACAGGAGATTGCCACAAGACAAATATGAAAAATCCATTATAAAGCTAAAAGAGATTAGGAAAAAAAACGATAATACAATCTAAGCACCCCATGGAGTTTGCCTTCCACACCCCACGGAGTTTGCCCTCTGGTAGGAATAAAGACAAACTCAAACAGGATTTGACACATTAAGCACAAATACAAACATTCACATGAAATCAATTCACAAAGGGAGAAAAGGGTATAAAAAACCAGGCACTTACCATAAAAAGCTAGCTTGCCCAGGAACACAGACTCCTCACTGTCCCTCGCCTTCCTGAAAAATAAAAAGATCCAGCTTTCAAGCAGTTGTCCGTATCCTTGCGCCGGAGCTCTCCCAGCGGGAAAATTGAGTCCTCGAAGGAAGCTCTCCCAGCGGGAAAATCAAGTCCTCGAAGGAAAGGCATTTTGAAACCTTTCAACAGAAGAATATTAGAAGACAGAGAAATCTTCACTGGACCTCCAGAGGAAACCCACAATCAAAGACCCAGGAAAGCAGGAAGAGGGTAAATGACCACCACCTGCACTTTTCAATGGTTCAGCACAGTGATTCTCTTCCAGATTAGACCTATCTGTGACTTTCTTCTAAGAGTGTGGGAAGAAGGGGGGGAGGAGAAGAGACAATTCTTACTCACCCAGCAAAAAAAACCAAAGATCCAGCACATTGAGGAAGTGCTGACAAAACCATTCAAAAGATAGGAGGGGGAGAGGCAGGGGAGAGAGAGATATTCAGTCAGCATTCAGCAGTCTTGGTGCAAACGACAGAGGATTTCCTTGGAGACCTACCACTTAAAATGACATTTACACACACACACACACACACACACACACCTTGTTTTCCTCCAACAAGTTGGTTGCAAGTTGCAAGTTGAGTTGCTGCATGTTTGTCTTGCAGACTTGGAGAGGTGCAGGAAGGGAACAAGCCCAGTTGCAATGCTGGGATGTGAGAAGGAGAGGAGTAAAGTGGGAACGAAGAAGAAAGAAGAGGTAGCAGGAGAAACAGGAAGCAGGGGGAGGAAGAGGAGGAGAAAGCAGAAGCAGAAAGGAAAAAAAAGAGCCAGAGGAGGAAGGACCTGTAATTCAGTTGTTTCAAGTGAATTGCAAGCCCAACTGCCAGAAAACCTTTACTGTTTGAGGGCAGGAACAAACTGAATAAAGTCCTTACATGCCAGCCGGTAGGAGGGAGAGCAGGCAGCCCTCGGGTGAGAGAGGCAACCTAATCACCTAATTGAGCAGCCCATTCTCTGCTCTAAGGCACTCCTCCTGCCCCCACAAAGGAAAAAAAAGGGGCAGTTTTTAGCATAGCAAACCTCCCTGGAGCCTCAGGAGACCCAAAACAGTGTGCCAGGGGAAGGCACATGGGGGGGGCATGCCAGGGGTGTGGGGGGGGCGGTCCCCCTACCCAGCGCACCCTCCTCCTGTGTGCCATTTTGGGTCTTCTGAGGCTCCAGGGAGGCTTGCTATGCTAAAAATGGGCTGTTCAATTAGGTGCCTCTCCCTGGAGCTTTAGAAGACCCAAAACAGTGCAGGGGGAAGGGACGGGGGCACCCCTGTGATCCCCTGAACCCCACCATATAACCCCCTCCCCACCCCGTTTTTGGCTTTGCAAGCCTCCATTTACCTGGGAGGTAGAACCAGGTGCATGGTGACTTTTGGGAGTGGTGGGGCATGGTGGGCGGGGCCAGCTGGTCTTCGGAACTATTGGTTCACTGAACTGGATATACAATTAACATCTGGGTCTCCCAAACCAGCCCAAACCGGTAGAATCCCACCCTGATGATAACCAACAAAATCTTTAACTATAACATTTGTAAAGTGATCGCAACAAGACATAAATTAAGATGTACAAATATTTTATCAGCTATTTCACTTAGTTATTATATTAAATAATTTTAGGAACAAATGGAATCTATAACTAAATAGAGGCTGAAAATTGTGTTATATCCACCTGTGGTCTCTGTCTGGAAGAAAAATAAATAAATGCATTGGTTAAAAAAAACACAGTGGTTTAAGAACTGGGAGTTGATTGGAGTTTTTATAATTTAAGTAATATGAAGATGATCTTATTCAGTAATATGAAAAAAAAAACATGGACTTTATAGAATGGCCTTAATGGATAAAGACATATTTAAGAAAATCAGAGATATGATTTCTCATTTGAAAGTAATTTTTATCTTTATGGGATTTCAGCATATTTTTGCTGAGATGAAATTTCCTAAACATTTTCTTTGAAGTGGATGTGCTTTTCTTTTTGACATTTTTCAAGTACTGTAAAAGAAAGGAGGTTCCAAAGTAAATCTCTTTAAATCCTCATTAGCTGCTGATTTGATAGCAGAGTCAAATCATGCCAGTGAGGGCAAATGAAGATAATGAAGAGTGATGCCAATGGGTTCCTAAAATAAGACAATGGGTTTGTGAGAAAATGCTACTAGTATTCAAGGAAAGACAAGAACATATAAAGCAATTCAGAATATTCCTTCTTCTCTAAACTCATTCAGCTGTTTGTATCCAGAAAGGAGTCAATATTCTGCATGGAATTCTGATATAAAATCATTCCCAACCTCATTAAATAGGTCAAACCTTTTTAAAATAATTATAAAAATAAAATAAAAATCTCACCTCTTAGTTTCAAATCTTTAAAGGAGTCCTTCCTCACATCAGATTTAGCAAAAGAATTGCCACAAGCAGCTTATCTAACATGCTATGAAAAATAGTTACACGTGTATATATAATAGGACTAGACAATTCTTATAGAAAAATGACTATTTGTGTGTTTGCTTCATTAGTTAAAATAAAATTACCTGGCAATTGACCTGGAGATACCCTGACTTGCAATAGCAAGAGTCTCACCCAGGTTTAGTGTTATGAGTTGTTCTCTCATTTCTACACAATTATTTTCTAGAAAAAGAACACAGTGAGCTTGATGATTATTTCTAGTATGCCTCCCAAGCTGAGTTTTATAGTGTAGCATTTGGAAGCAAATTGTGCAATCAGCTGAACATATGTTTTCTCCTTTTCATTCCTCTTCTCCCCCTAACAATTAAAACTCTTTTGCACAGCATTCTCAAAGACTTGTTATGCTACACTGTGCTATGCCATTGCACCACATATTGTATTATAAAATAATATAAGCTAAGTACAATCTAGCTAAGTAAGCTAAGTACAATTATGTTACAAATGTAACATAATGTCAGAAAGTTATTTTTCAAGTCACAATAACAGGTTGCAATGTTTATAGCATTTTTTGGTTGTTTCCTTTCATATGACAATCTAAATATTTAGTATTACTAAACAAAGGATATAGATCACTGAAAAGAAATATGATAGCTAAGATTACCCTGAAGTATCTTTTCAGTAAAATGTGCTAACTTCTGTTGGTATGGCTGAGACCTCTATGGATTACCAGAAAGCTTTAATGTGGGTCTTTTTAAATTTCATAATATACAGAAGATAAAAGTAATTCTTATGCTCATTTTTGCAATCAAGATTATCTGTTCCTTTTCACACTGTTTTTTAAGGGTTTCTAAATATTATGTTTCACTGAAATAATTAGTTCAACTGATATGTTCCTGTAGTGCTATTATTCCAAAAGCTGTTTGTTACAAGAGATGATATATGAAGCAGAACTTATATGAATATATGAAGCAACACATTCAGAAGTGATTCCTTTCCCCCCAGTATCTGCTCTTGTATGCCCATACTCATAAAGAACTTAAGAATATTAAATCACAACATTCTGAATGAAATCACTTGAATATTCATTTGAATATTGACTGTCCAATATGAAACGTGCCACTAATGTCATGCTGCATTCTTACCTGGATAAACAGGTGAGATAGATATATATATAGTAAATAACAAATCACCCAAAACTTTATGAAAGGAATATCAATAATAAGAAAGTGAAGAAACATTTGTTTTTCTTGATAATTCACTGGATAACAAATATTTTTATTCCTGAACATTTTGGGATATATTTTATAGATTTTTGGTTGTTGATTGTGAAAATAACCTCTCATTTAATTTATTGCATACCATTTACAGAAAACTTCTATATTTACAAAATGGGAAAGTATATTCTTTAGTATCTGTTGTGGTAATAATACTTATAATCACCATTGGAGGGTACATTATGAATTCTGTGAGTCTTCATGTAGTTCATAAGTCTGTGAAAACTTAGTTGGGTCAGGTTTAGCCCCTACAAAATTTCACCTATTTGTAAGAAATCTGGCTTGATCTTGATTCTAATGTTGCCTATGAAAAGGATTACACTCCTGAAGCAGCAGATCTATGATTATGTAGTTCTTCTGAATTGGAATTTCATACTAAAGATATTGAAAACCTACCCAGTGTTACTTTTGCCCAACTTCAATTAGTATTCTAATTGTACACCTTTTGGACTGGGAATTCCTAATGATCTCATTATCTTCTATATAAATTATTGCATCACACTCTAGATGGATCTTTAAGATGATTCAGCTGCTGTTATTTAAAATTCAGTGGCCCCAATGTTAAATGTATCTAGCAGATTCAGCAATGGTATGGTCATTGCACTGGCTACTTATTTACTTCAGGTTCCAATTTAAAATGCTGGCTGTAATCTACATGGATAATCTCCTTAATATCTTGAGAACTTCTAGCTCGTTTTAATCTGTTCTGTTGATGCATCCTGGGATGGTAAATATCCCACCATAGAATACCTTGCTTCCTGAAATATGTGGTCCTTACCATTACTCTGCTTTTTAGAATTCTATAGAGACAAAGTTGTTCTGCTGCTTTATGGATAGGACAGGATACGATACGTAGGATACATAGAATTAAATTCTTGATTAGAACTGTATATTTTATTTGTTGTATATTTATGTAGTTGTATTTTCCTTTGTACTATTGTAAACCAGTTTGGATTTCTCAAATAAGTAATATACAAATTATTGTATAAATAAATATATTGTTAACTGTTCTATTTATTTAATAAGCCAAATAAATTACATTTCACAATGAATCTATAACATACAAAGATAATTCTGCTCTATTCTTTTCAGATTCTTCATGGGATTATTTAAATTGTAGGTACCAATGTAATGCTAATTCTTGATTTAACTTTTATGTGGACCAAATATAGAAATGTTTCAGAATTAAACTTGGAAATGTAGAATTAAAGTTGCCAATCTGTTCCCATTTTTTGAGCCATAGAATATCTAAGAACTGTTGCATTCATTCCTTCTACTGCAGTTCAAATTAAGTATCAGAAAATATAAAGAAAGGCAGATTTTCAACTAGTATAATTGCTAGATATTGTACGCCTTATTTGTATTAAAGTAGTTAAAAGATACTTTATTCTTATTGCTAGAACTATATCTGATTTTTTCTGGAAGTAATTTAATTGGCCCAGCTCATTTTATATTAAAATATGCAATTTTTCCAATCTACTTGTTAGCTTGGACATCTTTAACATACTAAATCCATTATAATGCCTTTCAGGGTACTTTAACCATTTTACAAAATATAATTTAGTAAGGGTTAATGGAATGTTTAGAGTTTAGATGATTTAATTTCTTCTTAATGTGTCCTGTTTAGAAAGCATGAAATTTACATTGTATGAAAATTATCTATTTACAGTACATCATTTCCCATAAATAGATTTTTTGGACCTAAGAACGATATGATAAAATTGCATAGCAAGATAAATGTATATCCCGAACATGGTAAGACTGATCTAGAAAATCATAATTATTTTGTTTTCACTAAATTATTTTAGTTTAAATTATAGTTACTGATATTTGCCCTTATTAATGTCCACAGAGTTGAAGATCAATACAGAGTTTTAAACATGTCCAGCCATTTTATTGTCATGGCAAAGTTGGAACAATTTGTCCCTGACTGCCTGTGTTTTCTATCGTTTCTAAATTCTTGTGATCTGTTGTATCTAGACTGAATGGCTTCTACCTTCCAAAATTATGTCCATTTGTTGAAAATGTCATCATTCTATTCATCTGGCTAAAACACCTGAATAAAAGATAAATGACAAAATATTTAACTGGCTTCCACCCACTCTGGCTGGAGGAAAATAATTCCCAAAGTGGCAGGTGACTTTTCAGTGTCTGGGGATCACCTGTGAAATAAAATTATGTTTTAGTCCTGAAATGCTGCTTGCACCTGAGTAAACCATGAGACTTTTCAGCCTTTTTAAAAGCAATTGACATATTAGTTATAAAGTTCCAATATAAATGAGTGAAGTCCCCAGAGTTCTGTACATTCTTCTTTGAGGTGGTTGTCCCAAACTGTTATTTTGCTCCATTTGCATGATTTCAATATAAATCCTCTACTATAAATAGTCCCCCTTGTGTTTTTTAGGGATAACATTGTTTACCCTAACTGGTTTAGGTAAAATAATAAATATGTTATCATGGTTTGTTAGTTAAAGTGTCTGTAATTTTAACTACAAGAATGTAATTAAGGGAGTGGTTGTAAAAGCACCATAAAAGAAGCAAGTCAAGGGCAGCTTGCTCTCTCTGGCTTGATGATCCCTAATTACTGGATGAAGACTGCATTTTTCTCCTACTGGAAAGGAAGAGAGAAAGGACTGATTTATTTGTAAGTGAACTGACATTGGATATTCTACACGGACTTTGCTAATTGAATATCCTTGAATGGACTGACTAAAACGATACATTACTAATGGACTGGTATTTTGACTATTCTATAAATCATTATGGAATAAACTATATTTTTGATAACACAAGCATATCTGTTATTTTTACTGTATGTTAACTAACATACAAACTTATCTCACACATTTATCTGTGTGCCTGTCTGACTAACACTGCACATTCTGTTTAGCTTGTCTCCTTAACCCTGGTTGGGGAACACAGGCTTAACACTGTTGATCAAATATATATTTCACTAACTTAATAAAAGTTCTTCAAAAATTTCTTTAAGAATTTTTGTATTTTATGCAAGAAAGGGACCAAGGAAATATTATACATACAAATATGCCATGACACATTTGTCTGAAACATCTGAAAAGATCTCAGTCATGAATCTGAAGATGACTGAGCTGCAACTGACCAAGCCAAAAGACATCACAGCATATTCAAATTACAATACTTGGCATCAAATTCTTAAATGTTTATGTATTTCTTTCATTCTATCATTGTATATATTTCTAAAGTCCAACTTGGAATATATACATACATACATACATACATATATACATACATGGAAGTGTTTCCAAGATCTCAGATCAATGTCAATGACTGGTGGCTCCTGGGAAAGAAGTTTACAGTCATGAGCAGTCTTCACCCATGTTCTTTTAGTATGAAAAATGGGGGTGCAAATGCTGGGGAATTGAACGAATAAGTAAATCATTTTTTAAAATAATTTCCATTGAGAAATTGCTTCAATTACTTTTAGCAGATGTGCAACATTATCTTTTAATTAGAATATGGGATCCTGGTTTCAATGACTTGCCTGGTAGGGAAGAAATGCCAAAGCAGCCTCCTTCCTGGACATATTGAAAAGTCCAACTACAGGTAGGCCTTGACGTACAACAGTTCGTTTATTGACCATTTAACATTGCAATGGCACTGAAAAGTGACTCATGACCCTTTTTCACACTTATGACCATTGCAGAATCCTCATGGTCACATGATCAAAATTCATATGCTTGCAAACTTATGCATATTTATTTCAGTTGTAGTGTCCCAGAGTCATGTAATCAGGGGTGGAATTCTACTGGTTCTGTGTGGCTCTACAGAACTAGTAGCTCTGAAAAGCACCTGTCACAGAACCAGTTCTGTGTCTGCTGCTGTTTTGGCCCACCATCTTCCCGGGCTCTTACCTGTCCTTTATTTCCTGCTTTTTCAACCGCAGCTGCTTTGCATGGAAAAGCAGGAAAAAAGGGCTTTTCCAATCACTGCGCACCGTCACGCATGCGCGCATGATACAGAGCAATAGAACCAGTAGTTATACTGGTCGGATCCCATCCCTGCATGTTACTCTCTGACAAGCAAAGTCATGTTACCCCTTTTGTTACTCTCTGACAAGCAAAGTCAATGGGAAAGCCAGATTCACTTAACAACCATGTTAGTAACTTAACAATTGCAATGATTCACTTAACAACAGTGGCAAACTTAAATTTACTTAACAACTGTCTTACTTGAGGCTCAGTTGTGGTCATAAGTCAAAGACTACTGTATTTCCATGGCAAAGCAGAAAAATTTCACTGGACAGAGATGGCAAGGTGGGATGCTTAAAACCTTGCAATATTGTTCACATTTTGGTGATTTAAAAAAAGAGTTATTTGTACCTAGTGATGATATACATTATGTAACTGTAGCCAATGAATCCATTATGATGGAAACTTTTAAGAAAGTTGTCAGCTAGAAAGGCAAGAATTTGTGTGATCTTGTATTGTTAGCTGCAAATAAGTTGTGCATCGGCACCAGCCCAGTTCTTAGCTCCAGCCCATTGTTTCCAGCCTTTCTCATGGCTAGGTGGAAAAAGTGGACCTAGAAAACTTCAATTTGATATCATTATCTAGGAACATCCTATAAAAGATAATCTAGTAGTGGGCTTGCAAGTGCTTAATGTAAATGCTTAAGAACTTAAACTAAATGGAGACAATAATAAAATATAAAATAAAGCTGGTTGAACCAGACAAATCTTGTTGCTTTCTTTGTTTTTCTACATGGGATAAAACAGATAAATATGTACAAGCCAAGTGGGACCTGGCTTAGCAATAGTATTTGTGAGAAGAACCTGGAAGTTGGTAGACCACAAACTAATAGGAACAACTATGTGCTACATGTGCCAAAATATTTACAGAATAAATAAAGATATGCAGTCAAGATAAAAAAAAAAGTGATAATATTACTTTATGCTATACTGGTCAGACTATGTCTGGAATACAAAAAGGACATGGAATAATAGGGATCATCAATCATCTGGTTGGACCATGAAAAAGGATCTTCTTGGTGGTGGCCCCCCGCTGCTTTTTTAAAAGGCCCCAAAACATGGCTTTGTCAGTTAACCTGGAGACTACAAATGGAAATGGAGTTGACCAAGTAATTATTCTGTTTGCATTGTTGCTGCCATGGGATGGGGTGAGGGTGGCATAGATTTTTTTTTTTACTTCATGATTTTTATGTGATGGTTTTTTAAAAAAAAATAAATGCTGTAAGCTGTCCAGAATCATCTATGTGTGGGTTGGGCAGCTATATAAATTTGTTTAATGAATAAATAATAAAGGATGGCAGATGCTTAGATACCAGATATTATGAATAAAGGAACTTGGGTATATTTTGCTAAAAGAAGAGAAGACTATGCAGTCTGCCAATATATAAAGTGATATCACAGCAAGATGTCTGTGAATTTATTCTGCATAGCATCTGAGATTAAGACAATTTAGTTAAATTAAGATAATTTAACTGAGAGAGATTCACACTTGAAATAAGAAATTTCCTGACTGAGACTCATTAAGCAGTAGAACAGGCTGTCCCTATACCAATGTTCGGATTAAAAGTAATTACAGAATAACTTAAATAGAGGCAAATTAAGTTAAAACAAAATAGAAAGCTTGTATTGAACTCCTTTACAACTAGGATTATATAATGATTAATCATTTGTAACCAGGTAATGTATTCAAGGCAAAGTCTGCTAAATAGTTCACCTATTCAGTTGTCAAACAGGAAAGAACCAAGCAGAGAGAATATACCCATTAAACTGCTGAAACCTACAGCAGAACTTTGAGTTAAAATATTAATATATTTGGATCAAACAAATAAGGAACAAAACAATGTGATCTTGAGACTGTAAAAGATCAGAGCATATACCTGTATCAAAGAACATAACATTACTGAACCAGCATACTAATTCCACATCAAACAAAGTTTTTCTTAAGATCTTAACAAATAAGAATATGACCAAACATGGTAAGAATACTTTTAAAGGCAGATGAAAATGAAATAAGGTAGCTAGTATAAACTAAATAATGTTGAGAAGAAAAGTTTATCTTTGCTTTATTGTAATACTTTCAATGTGGAATGAAGAATTTTATAGCCAATGGCTGACATAAAAAGAAAACATCAATGGACAAATATTTAATTCAGATTAATATGATTTCTCAGCTTGAATCTAAGTGACTGAACACAATTTTAACAAAGCTAGGAATCTAATGAAATATACTTGTCAGGGCACCAACAGGAGAGTGGTAAGATACTATGAACTCATCACAATTCAGAAAAAGTCAAAGACACCCCATTCATAGGTTCCTGTTACCAACAAGCAATTGAGAGTTCTTTTGATGCTACAGCTATTTGGGTTTCTAAAGTTTTTTGCCATCAGACCTCTCTTTAGTGTAATGTTAGCGTATACACATCTCCTAAAAACTGAAACACCAAAATAAATAGTGAAAACAATTAAATGGATGAAAGAATTTATTGTAATGATGTAACTAAAATGTTCTTCACACCTCCCATGGACTGCACACCTCCTGAACTACATCTCACAATTTGAGAAATCGTGACAGAGAATATTTTGATGGTGCTTTCTAATCATTTGCATGTTAGAAATTGTGAAATTTTACACTTAAGAGCTGTAGTGTCACAGTGAGGTATTGCAGGCAATTCTGCTGATTGCTGACTAGCAGAAGTTCTGCAGTTTAATTCTCACCAGCTCAAGGTTGACTCAGCTTTCTATCCATCCAAGGTCAATAAAATGGGGACCCAGATTGTTGGGGGCATATGCTGATTCTGTAAAGTGCTTAGAAAGGGCTATAGAGCACCGTGAAGTGATATATAAGTGCTATTGCTATTGCTAGTGTTACAAATAAATTATATCCTTCAAATATCATACCAGAACTTTGTCTTATATCAGAAATCCAATTATATTGTTATAACACCTGTATGTTATCTTTGTGTTTGGTTTTCATTTTCAAAGAATGAAAAAGATATGAACATACTAGAAAGTCTACATTCACATGGAGTTCTTACAACAGGAGACTTACAACAGTTTGTTTAATGACTGTTCAGAGTTGAAACAGCACTGCAAAAAATAACTTATGATTGTTGCTTACACTTACAATTTCAGATGCTTAGCAACTTGTTCATATTTATGATGGATGCAAAGTCCTGGGGTCATGTGATCAGCTTTTGCAATCTTCTGATAAGCAAAGTCAATGGAGAAGCCAGATTCACTTAACAATCATGTCATTAACTTATCAACTGCAGTGATTCACTTAACTATGGCAAGAGTGGGCAAACTCACTTAACAAATATTTGACTTAGTAACATAAATTTTGGGCTTCAACTCTGGTCATAACTCAAGGACTCCCTGTCTATTTCTTCCATTATAATGAATTCTCAGCAGAAAGGAAACTTCCATCGACAGATTGTAGCTCTTGCCTCCCAAATTAAATACTACCTCTGAACAAGCCTATTTATGCAATTATGATGTTATTAAAGCTTGAAATGGGTTTCCATGTTAGGAGTAGAATCTAATAGGAAGTACCTAGTATAGGAAGACACAAAGGGTATTAAAGTTGTTCAGCTCTTCAAATTCAGTTTCTAAAATACATGAAAACACAAATGTAACAACAGGTGCTACAGTTGAATTGCACTATGCTCTGAAAGTCTTTTTGGAAACTGAATCTGATGCACTGGAGAGCCATAATATACACCTGTAAAAATTGCTGTTTTGACATAAAAGTATTATTTCTGAAAAATACTTTGAATAGCAATAACAATAACACTTAGACTCATATGCCACTTCACAGTTTTAAAGCCCTCTCTCTCTAAGCAGTTTACAGAGTCAGCATATTGCCCCCAACAATCTGAGTCCTCATTTTATTGACCTCAGAAGGATGGAAGGCTAAGTCAACCTTGAACTAGGTAAGATTCGATCTCACAAATTGCAGGCAGCTGGCAGTCAGCAGAAATAGCCTGCAGTACTGCACTCTAACCACTACACCACTATGAAATAGTATATCATGGAAGGAGTCTTACATAAAGAGCTAATGATAATTTATTCTTTTAGGCATAGATCGTTTATTGTATTTGTAATTCTTAGAATAGTACTAAGTAGTGAGCAGGGAAGAAAACCTGCATTTAATATACTCATGAAGAACAGTGTTGTTATACCCTACTACAGATTTATGTCCTTTGGGGGGAGGGCGAAGATTTCCAATTCTGTTTTTTTTTACATTCAGTATAGCAGCAAACACATGACCAATTTGAACTACAAAGATTTTTCATACCAGCCAATCCTTTTCACTAACTACCTCCATACAAGAATGGCAAGTTGCACTGTAATGAATAGAATCATTTGTTTATCCTTTCATGATGCAATGCAATTATGGTAAATTTTTATTTTTTTCTTTAAACAAAACTGTTATTCAATACACAAAGATATTTTTAATCAACAGCATTTAGTCATAAGAGACTAAAGCTCAGCTATAATCTAAACTAGAACAGGCTAAAGCCATATGATAATTTCATTGAGAAATTGATCAGTATAGTCTAGTTGAAATTTCAATACTTTTTGAAACTATCTCTAATTTTAGATGAGGAGTAAGGTTAAAAAAAATGATTCACTTTTGTTGGGTTTTGTTTTTCTTCTTTTATTCCATGTTTTGTTTGCTTTATTTTTGTTTGCCAAAAACATTCTGGAGGAAAAAAAACATTTTATCTCAGCTCAGTTCTCAACAAAGTTAAAAAAATGTTATAATTTTTTTCTTTGTTAATTGCAAAGCTATATATATATATACACACAAGTTTAACATAAAGAAGACTAGAACAAGCAAGAAATGACCATTGCAGTGTTCAATCATAATCTTCTTTAGTTCCCTAGTCAGCAGAATATTGCTATCATTTAAAATAAAGAAGACTTTGTATTCTAAAGCTAAAAACATTAACGGTATGTAAATTGGCAAAAATATATCAACGCAGCAGTTCACACAGGTATATAATATTTTTCAAAGTTAACTTCATAATGCCATGCACAAACCATTCTGTAATGTCACAGAGTGAATTTTAGCTCAGTGATTCAACATCAATGACAAAATGGGGCAGCATTTAACAATATGTATATGAATATTATGGCATTACCAATAGTATTTCCTGGTATTAGAAGCAGATATAAAAAAAAAAAATCCTTGTACATGTTCCCTCAAAATAGTGTACCAAATGTGCATAGATTTGAAACTGCCTACATCACATAACAGACAGTTGACATTTGCTATATGCAGCATTATATTGAAGCTCTTTCAACAGTAGGCATTTGGACTATATTATGCAAATACTTTACCATGGGAACCAGCTGTAGTTCATTTTGGGTATTGTTAAAGTGGTTTTTTTTTTTTTAAGAATTGCACAAATCAGCACTACTTTACCTAAAGAATTGTCTTCTCCCATATATACTGAAGCACAAGTTACTTTTCACAGAGTTTTCTTTCTTATCTGTTCTCTTCAAATGAACAGTTTGGACCCCTTATATTATTGCATTTAAAATACAGAAGAGTGCATATGAAGGCAATGTCCCAAGATACATGTCCCAGGATAACATCGCAGGATCCAATCTTAATTGGTCACCAGGACCAGAAGTTTATTCTTCCAAGCATTCAGACTTGTGCTGGAACCCATCTTCAGGAAATGTCTCTTGCTCTGCAAATTATAATACTGAATACAAAAAAGCTTTTTCAATCACTGCAAAAGGGAAAACTTTGTTAGTCTTTGGTAGCAATTTATAAGATATATTTTGGGTAAATCCTTTTTCAACTAACAAATGCTATTAACAGTCACATGTTTTTATAAACCCTATCCTCATCAGGCTGCACAGGCTGCATTAGATCTTTATCAGGTGCATGGAATGGCTTGTCTTCTGTATGAATCAAATCTACATACATCAAAAGGTTTTCAGGCCTTTCCAAAGGTCAAAAGAAGTACAATAGTTTTTAATACATTACAATTGTTGATATTTTTCGAGTTGAATGGTAATTTATGCAAAAAGAAACAACTAAGCAAATCCTTTCCTTTCTTCCTTCTCCAACCCTCTTTCCCTCCCTCTGTCTCTTCTTTGTGAGGACCTCTGGCAGATTAGATGTCCCTGTGAACAACTCTGCAAGTGGAGAATAACATTACAGGGAAAATCAGCCTGGAGGAGGAAGACATCAGGGGATCATCCACTTATGTTTGAGATAGCACTTTCTTGTGAACGTAACACAGGAATTAAGTTTTTTTGTGGTCAAGGATGAGAAGGGCAGCTTTGAAGCTGACACATGTAAAGCTTTTTTGAACATATGACCAGCAAAACATTTGGGTGTATTTAATTTACAAACGAAGAAAAACATTCTAAATATCAGCAAAAAAAAGTCTCTTGCTGAGTTGCCTTCTTTTTAGAATTTAGTAAAGGAAAGCAGTGCTATCTTAAATAATTTTAATTTAAAAACAAAGGCAAGATTGTGATTCAAGAAGTTTTCAAATGGTAAAAGGGACGGTAATTGTGGTAAACAATTGATTAATTAGACAAAAAGATCAAGGTTTTATAAGAATGCTGCTGTTTGCTTATTCTTAAAGAAAGTAGATAATAGATAGATTTTTCAAAATAAAAATAGAAGAGCAATATAAGCTAGGCTGTGAGACTGTAACTACAAAGAACCAATTGGGCCCAAAGTGTTAAAGACATAGAAAAGCAAAACAGAAAAAAGGAGAAGCCTGACTTTTTCTTTCACCCTCGTAATTGACATACTTTCACTTTCTGACAACCATAAGAAAACCTGTAAGAGTGAAAAAAGAAGAGGTTCACTAGAAAAAAGTTACAAATAAGGACATTTTTGCTATTTTTATTGCAGAAAAGATTTGAGAAATTTGGCAAGAAAATGACTGCCATGGTTGTCAGTAATTTAGATATGTTGAGAAAGGAAATGGAAGAAGAATTTGCAAGAATAAAAAAAGATTTAAAAACCCGTATGACAGTTGTTTGGAGATCTAAATAAACAGATCTAAAGACAAATTATAAAGAAAAAAAGAGTCCTGGTGGCACAGTGGTTAGAATGCAGTATTGTAGGCAAACTCACCAACAGCCAGGAGTTCAATCCTGACCAGCTCAAGGTTGACTGAAGCCTTTCATCTTCCAAGGTTAGTAAAATGAGGTCCCAGATTGCTGGCTCTGTAAACCACTTCAAGAGGGCTGTAAAACATTATGGAACAGTGTATAAATATAAGTGTTATTGTTATGCTATCTAAAGCAAATGACTGACAAAGTGAAAATTTTAGAAAGTAAGACAGAAAATATAGATTGAGAAAAAAATTGAATAATGTGACATTACTGAAATTGGGCAAAAAGCATGTTGCTAAGATTTATACCAATTTTAGAACAACACGGGAAAGACTGAGTAAAGGCATTTCAACTATATACTTGGAAATGTGAACTAAATTATACAAGAGATTTTAAAAATTACTATTTGACTTGAAACAAAAACTTTTCCTCTTAGGTTAGCTGAACAAAAAGAAAAAAGCAATGGAGCATTGTTTTAATATATGATTACTGCAGCAAGATTACTATATGCACAAAGGTGGAAACATTCACACTATCCACTACAGAGGTCATTTATGAAATTGACAGAACTTACTGCAATTAATAAACTGATTTATTTATTTTAAAAAATAAACAATATCTACATTTATTGGTGACTTATAGACATTTTTAATTGAGATTTATGGTTTTGACGATTAGACAGGGTAGAAAATAGAAAAAAAATGGTCATGTAAATTTGTAAAGAAAGGTTAAAATATAATTGTACTTAAAAAAAACTGTGTGAACAACTGCTACTTCTTTATTTTTTTAATAATTTTTATTGGTTTTTAAAACAAACATAAACAAACAAAAAATAAAAACATTAAATCATCTTCCATATATGTACATACAGTGTGCCGATTGGTTTACAAATTGTTTTGCTTCCATTTCATAGTCTTCAATTATAATTACATTGTATATAATCTCATATTTTCAATCAATATTTTAATATCATTATTAATCAATAATTTGACTATACTTTTATTCATTCATGTTTTCCAAAATGATCATATTTTACTTAATTTGTTTTATGACAATTCAGATTATCATCCCAGATCTATCCTAGAATCATTTTGTAGATATAATAAGAAAAGAATATATCTTTATATATTTAGTAATTTCTAAAAGTCTACATATTTCGTTACTATACTTTATTGTCTAACCATTGATAGAATAGATCCCAAATTTTATAAAATTGTTGATCATCTTGTTCTCTAATTTCAAACATCAATCTATTCATTTCAGCACATTTCAAGATTTTCTTAATGATTTCTTCCTGTGATGGTATTTTCTTGTTTTTCCAGGTTTTAGCAAATACAATCCTAACCACTGTTAATACATTTACAATCAGGTATTTCAAGTCTTTACTATATATTTCAGGTAAAATTCCCAAAAATATTTCTGGTTTCAAATCTGTATGCTTTTTTGTCATTTTTTTCCAACCACGTGTGGATTTTAGTCTAGTATTTTTTAGCATCCACACAAGTCCACCACATATGGTAATATGAGCCAGGTGTCTGATGACATTTCCAACATTTTTTGGATTTATTCTTGAACATTCTTGCTATTCTTGTCGGGGGAAAGTGCCACCTGTAAAACATCTTATACAAATTTTCTTTATATGCTGTTGACATTGTCATTTTATAATTTTGAGACCACAATTTTTACTATTTCTCTAAATCAATCCCATATCCAAAATTCTTCCCCACAAGCAATCATAGTTTCTTTAACTTGTTCTTCTTCTAGTTTAATTTCTAATAAATATCTATACAATTTTTTAATCACCTTTTCATTATTACCTGTCAAAATATTATCTAAGTCAGTCAATTTATCATAGAAACCTTCTGTTTTAGAATCTTTATCATACATTTAAAGAATTTGCGCATATGAAAACCAATTCATCTTTATACCTTGTTCCTCTAGATTTTGTATAGATTTAAGTTCACCTTTTTCATCCAATATTTCATCATATCTAACTGTTTGTTCCTTTTTGTATATTATAGGATAAGAAAATGCTTCAATAATAGATAGCCAGACTGGAATTTTCAAATAACAAATAACTTTTAATCTTCTCCCAATTTAACCACAGAGACTCCCGTATATAATGTCTTCTAAAGTACCCCTGTGTTTTAGTTCCTTTATACTATAAAAAAGCATGCCACCCCAACAACAAATCATGTCCTTCTAATGTCAACAATCTAGTATTTCTTAGTGTTATCTATTCCTAAACCCACATCAGATTTGTAGCTTGGCAATTCAACTCCCAATTAGGCAAACCAAATCCTCCTCTTATTCTAGCATCTTTCAAAAGTTTTAACTTTATTCTCACTTTCTTACCTTGCCATATATATATTTCAACACAATTTTATTTAAATCTTGAAAGTAGTCTTTTCCAAGCCTAATTGGAATTGTTTGAAACAAATATAAAATTCTGGGTAATATATTCATCTTGATTGTTGATATTCTCCCTATTAGTGACAGTTGTAAATTTTCCCATTTCGCCAGATCTAGCGCTATCTGCTGTTTAAGTTTGAGATAATTATTCTTTTTTAGTGTGCTACATCTTGCTGTCAAATATATCCCCAAGTACTTGATCTTATTTGTGACCTGAATTTTCAGTAGGTCTGCCAGTTCTTCCTTTTGTCTTGATAGCATATTCTTTGTCAAGATCTTTGTCTTATCTTTATTTATTTTCAAACCAGCCACTTTCCATATGTCTCTACCTTTCCTATCAATTTTGGTGCTGTTTTTAGAGGGTCTTCTAAGATGAAAACCAGATCATCTATAAATGCTTGCAGCTTAAATTCTTCCTTTTTAATTTTAATCCCTTTTATATTATTTTCATCTCTAATATTTCTGTTTAGCACTTCCAAAGTTAACACAAACAACAAAGGTGATAGTGGGCACCCTTGTCTTGTTCCTTTTCTTATATTGATGGAGTCTGTCAGTTCTCTCTCATCATTTCCTTTGCTCTTTGGTTATAGTATATAGCTTCTATTGCCTGAATAAATTGTCTAGCAAAGCCCATCTGTTCCAGCAGTAATAACATGAATTGCCAATTCACATTATCAAATGCCTTCTGTGCATCTAGAAATATCAGAGCCATTTGTTTTTCAGGATGTGCCTCATAGTATTCCAAAGTGTCCAAGATTACTCTCATATTGTCTTTGATTTGTCTCTTTGGCAAAAATCCGTTTTGGTCACGATGGATAAAATAATTTAAATATTTTTTAAGTATTTCTGCCAATATTGATGAAAAGATTTTATAATCTGCGTTAGTAGGGAGATAGGTCTATAGTTCTTGATTTGTAGTGGATTGGTCTCATCTTTTGGAACAAGTGTGATATAAGCTTCTGACCATGATTTAGGTATCCTCTTCTTTAACATAACTTCATTCATAACTTCTAGCAGTGGAAAATTCAATGATTCTTGTAATGTTTTGTAAAATTCTGCCGGAAGTCCATCTGGGCCTGGTGCCTTTCCATTATTTTGCTTTGTGAAAGCTTCAGTTAACTCCATCATCGTTATATTGTTTTCTAACATTGTTTCAATCTCTTTAGGTATCTGGGGTAAATTAGCATTCTGTAAATATTGTTTAACTCTTTCCTCATCAATATTCTCTTGCATATATAGTTTCCCATAGAAGTCTCAAATGATTTCCTTCTTCTCTTTACTACCATAGCAAACTTGGCCTTGGTCATCTATTAATTGCAATATTTTCCTTGATTCTTTCTCCTTTCTCAATTTATATGCTAACCATCTACCTAGTTTATTTGCATCTTCAAAATAGTTCTGTTTAGCAGCTCTACTTTTTTCTGCTAATTCTTCTTTTTTTATTAGACCCATTTTATGTTTGGTTATATCCATTTTTAATTTAATGTCCTTTCTCTGTGGCATTTTCTGTAGCTCTTTTTTGAGTCCTTCATATTCATCTTTTAATGCCTTAGAGGCTAATCTTTTCATGGTATTTCTTTTCCTTGTATAGTCTATTCTCAAGCCTCTGGCATATGCCTTCATTGTATCCCATGCATTCTGGATTGATGTATCTTCTTTTTGGTTTTCTCCAAAGAAAAAGGCCAATTCTTTCTCCATCCACTGTGTGAAGTCTTTTCCTTTTAAAATAGCATTATTTAACATCCATCCAAATCTTCTTCTTTGTCCTTTCCATTTAATTGTCATTGGATTGTGATCTGCCCAAGTACTTGTTTCAATATTTATTTTTTGAATATTAGTTAACAATTCTGTTGACATCCATATCATATCTATTCTGGACCATGATATGTGTCTATTTGAGTAGAAGGTATATTGTTTAGTTTTAGCATTTCTTTCTCTCCAAAAAAGTAGGAAAATTGTAAGAAAAGAGAGCCAAATAGTAATAATAATAGAAAAAGAAGAAAAAAATTCTTCAGGTTCTTGTATACCTTAATCTAATCGGTTGGTTATGTTAGGGATAACATTGTTTACCCTAACTGGTTTAGGCAAAATAATAAATATGTAATCATAGTTTGTAAGTTAAAGTGTCTGCAACTCTAAATATGGGAATGTAATTAAGGGAGTGGTTGTGAAAGCACTTTAAAAGAAGCAAGATGACAGCTTGCTCTCTCTCTGGCTTTGATGATCCCAAATTACTGGATAGACTGAAGACTGCGTTTTTCCCCTACTGAAAAGAAGAGACAAAGGACTGATTTGTAAGTGAACTGACATTGGATATTCTACACGGACTTTGTTAACTGAATATCCTTGAATGGACTGACTAAATGATACATGACTAATGGACTGTTATTTTGACTATGCTATATAACTCTAAGTGGAATAAACTATATTTTTGATAGCACAAGCGTATCTGTTATTTTTACTGTATGTTAATAAACATATAAGCTTATCTCACTCATTTATCTGTGTGCCTATCTGACTAACGCTGCACATTCTGTTTAGCTTGTCTCCTTAACCCTGGTTGGGGAACCCAGGCTTAACACTGGTTATGGGCCCAGAGGCTTTAAAGTCAGTTTAACTAGGATAAAACAGATTTATCTAAAAAGTGAGAGTTTGTGTTGTTATACATTACAGTAAACAGACAGCTGTGTTTTATTAATTATAGTTTTATATCCATATAAAGAAAACATGGGACAAGTCAATCTACAAAGTTTGTCCCTTATATCCAAGCTGGATGGAACAAACTATGTATCATGGTCTATGAAATGTAGTCTACTTCTACGAAGAGAAGGTCTGTGGAACATAATTGAAAACCTACCAAACGTAGAAGAATGGGATCCAGAGATTGAACAAGACAGACTAAAAAGAGAAGAATTTATGCATAAAAATGAACAAGCTATTTGCATAATAGGATTAACATTAACTGACCAGCAACTTGTTCATATCCATGGAGAGCAAACGGCTGTTGGGTGTTGGCAGAAGTTGAAGAGGATTTATGTCCGAGATAACGTTGGTGCTCACATAAATCTTACACGGAAGCTTTTCAGGACGCATATCCAGACGAATGGTGATATGCTGAGTCATTTGAAAACTATGCAAAGCATTTTTCAAGAACTGCACGAGAAAGAGCTTATTTTCTCTGAACTACACCAAGTCTACATAATTCTATCTTCACTAGATGAAAGTTATGACAACTACGTCACTTCCCTTGAAATTTTGCCAAAGGAAAGCCTAACCTTAACTGATATAACTGGCAGATTGATTGAAGAGGCCAGAAGAAGACTTGAAAGATATCAGTTAAGGAGGGAGCAACCTCAAAAAGAAGATAATAAATCTCCTACTGCATATGCAATTAAAAAGTGTTTTAATTGTGGAGGAAGAGGACATTTGGCAAGATTTTGTAAAAAAGCAAAGCGCCAGAACGCTGGCCAGAATACAAAAAGTCATCAAAAGATAAATAAAAATTTAGAGTTAGCCATGTATACTAACGGAGCTGTAAAAAATAATTTATGGGTGGTTGACAGTGGAGCATCCCACTGTATAACAAATGATAACAAAAATTTATTAAAATGTCCAAGAGTACATAGCAGATATCGTTAGTCAATGGCTGGAAACTGAAAGCTAAAGGTCAAGGTATAGCATATTGTTCTTTCAGAAAAGAGAATGTAAAAATATTATATGTACCACAACTTAAGCTTAATTTAATTTCAGTTAGAATTTTGGTTAAACTAGGATATGTAGTTACCTTTAAAGGAGATAACTGCATAATTGAAAAAGAAGATAAGAAAATTACTGCATCTTTAAGAGGTGAATTATATGTGTTAAATGATAATGGTTTAGAGGTGGCTAACACGGTTTATGATAATAAGAAACCTCATGATGAATGTATTCACTTGTTACACCGACGGCTAGGGCATTTAAATTTTAAAATGCTTAAGAAAACTGTTGAATTATCTAAAGGAATAAGTTTAAAACCTTGTAATGTAATGCTTGCAATCAAAGCAAAGCCAAGGTCAAACCGGCTAATAGAGTTGATGGATTTACTACCAAAGAGCCTTTAGAAGTAGTATTTGCTGATTTAATGGGTTCAAAAAAACCAAGTGTAGGAGGAGCTCGTTACATATTAACTATAATGGACCACTATTCTAGATATGGGTTTTGCTATTTAATGAAGAGCAAAACTGAAACGTATCTAAATCTCTTTAATTGGATTAAATTTGCTGAAAGGAAAACTAAAAAGAAATTAGTAACTCTTATAACAGATAATGGTACAGAATTTACAAATAATAAATTCCAGAACAGACTAAGAATGTTAGGTATTCAACATAAAATGTCTGCTCCATATAGGCCACAACATAATGCCTTTATAGAGAGACGAGGCCAAACATTACAATCAATGACACGTACTATGATGTCTGATTCAGGATTACCTGACAATTTGTGGGGAGAAGCAATAATGTGTGGTAATCATATATTAAATAATGTCGTTAATTCAACAACAGGTGAATTACCATTCACACTGTGGCATGGTTCTAAACCTGATTTAAGTTACATGCACACATTTGGAGCACCAGCATGGGTGCATATCCCTTCACAACTTAGACAAAAAGAACAGCATAGAGCTAAAAGATTATTTTTTGTAGGATATAAATCTAATCATAGATCTTATAGATTCTGGGAACCAGGTACATCTAGAGTTTACACCAGTGTTAGTGCTAAATTCCTAGAACATGTAGGATGGAATAGATTAGAGCAAGATTTAAATAACGAAGTAATTATTGAACCCTACAAAAGGCAGAAAGAACAGACTAGTTATAAGAAGAGTCCAATTAAAGATGAAGTCCCTGAAGAGCAAATAGGACCAGAACAAGAGGAAACAGTTGATCAGGAAGAGTTAGATAATCAAGAAGAGTTAGTTAAGGAAAGTCCACCTGTAAGTCCTGTAATACCTGGACGTACTACACGTGTAACTAGACCACCTGATAGGTATCAAGCAAGTATAGTTTGCCAATTAACTGAAGTTCCAACTAGTATAGATGAACTTAGGATGTATCCTGCTAAGGATCAGGAGAATTGGCAAAAGGCAATGGAAAAAGAACTAAATTCATTAAAGGTAATGAAAGTATATGAAGATGCCAAATTACCTCCAGGAGAAAAATCCATTGGGTGCAAATGGATATTTAAAGTAAAAATTGGAAATGATGGGACTGTTACCCATAAGGCTAGGTTAGTAGCTCAAGGATTTAATCAAACTGCATCTGATTACGATGAAGTTTTCGCACCAAGTCTTAAAGCAACATCTTTGAGAGCAGCTTTAGTGTGGGCAGCTAAGAAAAACTATGTCATTAACCATTTAGATGTAGAAACTGCTTATTTGCCTGCACCATTGCAGCACACTATATATTTGAAAAAGCCAATGATTATAAAAGACAATAAAGTAAATAGTAATGATTGTTGGAAACTCAAAAAGAGTCTTTACAGGTTGAAACAATCTGGCTTTGAGTGGAACCAATATATTGTGAAAGAATTAAACAATATAGGTTTTAAATCTGGTTTAGCAGATCCATGTGTGTTTAAAAGAGAAAATAATGGAATGGTGTCATTATTGTTATTATTTACAGATGATATTGCTTTTATAACTAAGACTAATAATGAAGCTAATGAGATTATATCATTATTAGCCAAAAAGATAAAATTAAAGCATTTAGGTGAAATTAAAAAGTATCTAGCATTGACAATTAACAAAACAAAAAATGGTTTTAAGATATCTCAAGAAGATAAAATTTGCCAATTAATTAAAACATATAAAATGGAACTTTGTAAAATGGCAAAGACTCCAATGAGTCAGGAAGTTTGCCAAACTGATGATCAAAGTCCCAAATTTGATAAGTCCATATATCAATCTTTGATTGGTAGCTTATCATATATAAGCAATTGGTCAAGGCCAGATATAGCTTATAGTGTTAATCAGCGGGCACGTTTTAATTCGGATCCACATCAATGTCATTGGCAATCATTAAAGAGAATTTTAAGATATCTTAAAGGAACAATGAACCATGCATTGTATATAGAACTAAAGGGTGATTTGAGTCTTATTGCCTATGCAGATGCAAGTTTTGCAACTGACATAAACACTAAAAAATCAACATCTGGGATGATTATATTACTTGGTAAGACACTAATAGGGTGGAGGTCAATCAGACAACAGCATATCTGCTTGTCCACGATGGAAGCGGAATTTTCATGTCTGTCATTACTATGCACTGACTTAATTTTGTACAAACAGTTATTATTAGATATGGGTATAACTGTTAAAGATTCCATTATTGTGTACGAGGACAACCAGGCAACCATAAAGTTAGCTACTAGTATTGCTGTAAAAACTAGATCAAAGCATACTGATTTAAGATACTTAAATGTTAGAGAATCTGTAAAGAATGGGCTAATTAAATTGGAGTACTGCATAACAGAAGAAAACATTGCAGACCAATTTACAAAAGCTCAAGGAGTAATTAAGTTTAAAGAGAGTTGCAACAAATCTGATTTAAAGATGTAAATAGTTATATTTATTATTTCCTAAAAGGGGAGAATGTTAGGGATAACATTGTTTACCCTAACTGGTTTAGGTAAAATAATAAATATGTAATCATAGTTTATAAGTTAAAGTGTCTGCAACTTTAAATATGGGAATGTAATTAAGGGAGTGGTTGTGAAAGCACTTTAAAAGAAGCAAGACGACAGCTTGCTCTCTCTCTGGCTTTGATGATCCATAATTACTGGATAGACTGAAGACTGCGTTTTTCCCCTACTGAAAAGGAGAGACAAAGGACTGATTTGTAAGTGAACTGACATTGGATATTCTACACGGACTTTGTTAACTGAATATCCTTGAATGGACTGACTAAATGATACATGACTAATGGACTGTTATTTTGACTATGCTATATAACTCTAATTGGAATAAACTATATTTTTGATAGCACAAGCATATCTGTTATTTTTACTGTATGTTAATAAACATACAAGCTTATCTCACTCATTTATCTGTGTGCCTATCTGACTAACGCTGCACATTCTGTTTAGCTTGTCTCCTTAACCCTGGTTGGGGAACACAGGCTTAACAGGTTAGATGACAGTAAAAATTCAAAAATGAAGGAAAAGACCATAAACACACCATGAACACACACAAAAAGGAAAAAGTTGTGAAATCCGAAAAATGATGAAAAAGTGAAGAAAAGGCTAAAATAGAAAGGAAAAATTCTTCAGGTTCTTCAGCACCTTAATCCAATTAAGAGGTCTCAAATATAAAAGTATGCATAAAAATAAACCAAAAGAAAAAGAAAAAAAAAACAATATGGAAGGTAGATGGAAAGACAAAAATACCAGGAAGGGAAAGAGATGGAAAAAGCTACTCCCTTTAAAAAAAAAAAAAAAAAAGGAAGGGAAGCATTAATACTAAAGCTTTTCCTTTAAAATAAAAAGCAGACATAGAAATTTAACTTCCAAAGACAAAAACAAAAAACAAAAAAAAACAAAAAACAAAGACAAGTTCCAGAGAGCCAAAAATCCAAATAGCTATTGCAAAAAAAAAAAAAAGTAAACTGATGAGGAGGGGTAGCACAGCTTAAAAAGAATAAAAAGAGCACAGTGCACTTTGTTTGTTTATCCAAGTCTCTTGTTTTAACTCTCTCCTCCAAAGACTTATCACCTTTTCTTTTCCTAAGCTTCAACACCAGACTCCAGCTGTTGAAAGAAACCCAGAAGAGCACCTGTAATAATACTCTCCCATGCTCTTCCCTTTATCTTATCAAACAGGCAGTGTCCTTGAAAAGTAGACTTAGTTCTTTCTCACCTTTGTCTGGTCAAAAGAAAAATAGAATATTTCCCAGCCTCTAGTTGGCAGTGTTACAAAGTTTCTTTAGCTTTCACTTTCCCCTTCCTTTTCCAAGCAAAATATAATAAGAATTAATTAAAAAGAGTAAAAGATATTTTAAAAAAATAACTAAAAGGGAGTCTCTGGCTTAAAATATTATAAAGCTGAATCACTTCTACCAAAACTTTTACAGATTCTTTCTTTCCTTTAGAGTGTCCTTTCAAGTCTTAAAATAAAGAAAAAGTTCTCACCAAACCGGCACACTCTCTCTTTCCGTTCTCTTTCATTTCGGAGCTGTCCTAACTTCAGCAACTTTAATGGCTGTGTCATTGTATCAGATAATGGGCCCCAATTTACCTTGCTAGAATTCAAAAAATTCCTAGCGGAATAGGAATACGACATGCACTGACAGCGCCAGCACATCTGGCGGTGAATGGGAGGGCGGAACAAATGGTCCACTTTACAAAAAAAACAATCCAAAAAATAGAAACCGGGGAAATACAAGAAAAAATTAATAAAATGCTATTCATACAGCACATAACTCCAGACATGACAACCAATAAAAGCCCAGAAGAACTATTAATGGGGAGAAAATTAAGGTCCCCACTCGACAGACTGCACCCCACATACAACCCAGAAACTCATCGAGCAAATACCAAACATTCACACTGGGTGACGCAGTATACGCAAAAAAACTCATAGGGGACCCACTCTGGGTACCAGCAACCATAACCCAGGTGACAGGTCCCCACTCGTGCCAGCTACAGACAACTGACGGACGAGCATGGAAAAGACACATCGATCAATTAAGATCGAGAACCAACATGGGAAACACAACTGACATACAAGCACTCATGGAGAAAGAAACCACAGGAGGGAGGGGAAACCCCAATACCAGCCAAGGGGGAGGGAAAACCCTGGAAACCAAAATAACCAAGCCCCACAAAAAAGAAAACAAGAATACTTACCAACCGAAGCAGAAACAGACGAACAACTCGAAGCCTCGCCTGGAAGGAACAGCCAAGCCAGCTCAACCAACCCAGAGCGGCCGGGCAGGAGCAACAAAGCCAGCAGCTCAACCAACCCGGGTAGACCGGGAGGGAACTACGGCGAAAGGCCCGGCTCACCCTTCCAAGTGGTTTCACCGATGAGGCAAGGAGCGACACAGAAACCGACCGAACCGCTCAAAGACCAGACACCAACTAACCTGTGCACCTCCAGTAGACAAGTATGGAGCCCCGCCTACTTATGGGACTATGTCACGTAGGACCATATCAACAGGGGAGGGGTGTTCTGTATTGTACATTAGCATTCTTGTAAATAACTGTTCTGATTCGCTAAGACGCACGGCTACCTGATTGGCCGAGCAAGCAGCACTGATTGGCCTGCTGTGAATCCCCCGCGATTGGAGGAAACCGATTGCGGGAGATTCAAAGCAGTGTCATTGGCCGCGGCTTGGCCAGAAAGTTCTATATAAGCCACCGCATACCCTAGCCGAACCGAGTCAATCTTGGGACCAAGAAAGAGCTGAAAACTAGTCACTAACTCCCGAGCCTTCTTCCAAGCGCCTACGCAACAGGCTGCCTCTTTGCCGCTGGCAAAAAGAGCTTCTCCTGGATCTACCAGGGACTTTGCGATATCCCTGGGATCGACAGGATGCCCTCTTTACATTCACCATCTCTTCGGGACAGTTTAGATCTGATTGGACCATCCAGGAGCAAAGATATCGGCTGCAATCTCAGATCTCCAAGATCGCATGCCGTATCATCGGCACTCCAGCTCCACCCCCCTCTGCTACTTTATTTTTGTATCTCTTTTTTTTCTTTCCTATTTTCTTTTTTCATTGCACATATATTTTTTCTGTTATTTATCTTTTCTCAGTTCTACTTTGGTTTGTATTAGTTTTTTATCATTGCTTTTAAAACTTTTAATAAAAATATATTTAAAAATCAAAATGCTTGCATGCCATTCATTCCCAGAGTCTAGATAACTAAAATCCTACCCAAATCCCCAATCCAGATATAAATACTTTAAAAAAGTAATCACCCAAAAACACACATGCCAACAAATCTGCAACTTTATTTTCCAATTTACAAACAATTTCATTCTGTGCAAGATGTAGCAGATTGTTCTTCAAGGGTTTCCTGAAATCTCGCAATGATGAGCAATATAAATTTCTACTAGGGAAGACTTCCAAAACTGGGGACTGAAAAAGCTTACTCTTTTCAGCCACCATTATTCAATTTACAATCCTGGATTGCTAGGACATGAAGGCAGTGAACTTATTTGATTTGGTTGGATAGAAATATGAATATGGGAGAAAATAGTCCTTCAACTAACCAGGTCCAGAGCTATGTAAGACCTTAAAGATAAATCCCTTGAATTGTACCTGGAAGTCAACTTGTAGTGAATATAGTTCACTACAGTAGGGTATATTAAGATATGCTATCTCTGCTTAAAGTATTTTCCACTTATTTTCTTCAAGGATAAACCCATTTCGAATAGGATAGAATGAGTAGGTTCCAAGAAAGGTTGTAATTGGCGTACAAAATCCACCCTAGTCCCAGGTCCTTCTAGTAGGAACTATAATTTAGAATGACTCCCAAATTGCAAACCACCTCTGACTAAGGAATTAGAGCCCTATTCCAAGTCAAAAATAGAATTTCTATGGGAGAGTTATAGGCATACAACCCAAAAGTTACTGAAGATTTTAGAGATTAAATCAAAGTCTCTTTTTTCCCATCTAGATTCTAAGTACTGCATTAGTATTTCATTGCATCACTAGTCTAGCTCAGGGTTCAAATGTATAGTTAGGTGTCATCTACTTATTGAAAATACTAATGGAAGACCTGTCTCAGCATATATCTATCTCAGCATATAGCTCTTCACTTAGCTGTTAAAAATATATTAAGAGAAAGAGGGATCCATAGGACACTTCGCAAACAGATCTGTTCTTACTTATCTCCATTGATTACAACTGATTCTTCTAGAAGGACGGGATCAACCATTGCAAAAAATGCTTTATTCCCTTAGGGGTGTTCTAGAAGAATACTAGGTTAATGGTATTAAAAGATTCTGATAAAATTTTGATTCCAAGGATTACACTCCTCCTTAGTGATTATTTCCAATCCAAGGGACATCCAATCATTCATTGTTTCACATGCCAGGTGACTATCTAAATCGACCTAAAGTTTGTTATATTTTAATTTTTATTTACTAGAATAAAGAGGCCAGTAAGCTAAGCTTCCTTTGAGAAATAATGTAGTAACAAAATTTCATATTTCTGTCCCAGTCTTTTCTACTAGTACTACATTATATCCTCAGTTTGCATGCCGCCAAGATGTAAATCACATTATAAAAAAAAATATTTAAAAACTCTTGAACTTAAATACCCTATTGGTCATTTAAAAAGTATGTTGGGATGTTTTGGTCATAAGAAAATCAGCAAATATTATGTTGCAAAATAAATAGCTAAAGGGTGAATGAACTGGAAAAAAAGAAAACCCAGAATGTCAGGGTTGGATAGAATTAATAAAATCCTAAAGATAAAAACACCAATGTGAAAATGATTGATCAGATATGCTAACAACAAGCAGAGCATGCAAAGATTGAAAAGTAGGAACAAGTCAATAGTGTTGGAGTTTTGTGTTTTCAAATATCTACCTTTAATTTTTTCTGTTTAGAATTTCTCATTCATTACACATTCTTTGCATAGTTATTTTCCTGAAAAGAGATAACATAATAGGTATGTATGCATGAATTTTCAATTAAGCACATGAGAAGTCTTGAGGAACTTCCGCTTGTTGATGACAGAGATGAAGAGTTAGCCTTCATGCTTACTTCATAGCACAACTAGTAGAAATTCCTCACTGTGTCTTTTGTATTGGATTAATCATTATGTTATTATCTCAACAAGAAGTTGGAACAAATATTATTCTTCCCCATTTTCTCACATTCAAACCTTTTCATTCTCTAGAAATGCAAAATGAATTTACTAGCACAGCACTGAAGCCTTCATTGTTAGTGTGCCTTCAAGCATGTAATTAACTGAGGAATTTTATCTTTTCTATTCTATAGTTTGATCATAATTTATAAGCTCAAAGAAACTTTAAAGTATTGACCAGCATCCTCCATAAAAAGAAGTCATAAAAACCACTTGGAGGCATCATTATAAACTTGAGTGACATCACTACTTTTTCTACATTATTTCTACACTACATTATTAATGCAGCAGCAACAATTATTATTTTTACAGCTCAGCTAACACCAGTAAGATCATTTCTTTTGCTATCATTGCTTTAGAAATATTTGGGTTCTCAAGTTATCTCAGCAAACATTTCCACTACCATCTTATAGTAAAGACTACTCCTGGAACAAATTTATGTTGGCAATGTGGTTAGAATTGTGACTGCTAACATAAGAAAAGCTATCATCCCTAGGTCTTATATCAAGAGTACCGTATATACTCGAGTATAAGTCGACCCGAATATAAGCCGAGGCACCTAATTTAACCACAAAAAACTGGGAAAACTTATTGACTCGAGTATAAGCCGAGGGTGGGAAATGCAGCAGCTACTGGTAAATTTCAAAAATAAAAATAGATACCAATAAAAACTTTCACTAGGACAGTTGAGAATAAGTTTGATGTTCACAATTTCCTCTTTGAAAGAGACCAGTAAATAGGGAACAAGAAGATGAAGAAAAAGAAGTGTGTTTTTTCACACTTTTCACACTGCAGTGAACAAAAATGGCATCATAGGAACAGGCTTATTCTTAGCCCAAAGGTTTGTTTCTGATTTCTTCCCTGATTTAAAGGAAATTTGGGAAACGATCTCACTATCATGAAAGGTTTGATTGATTCACTAACCCAAAAGATGATGATGATGACAGTGGTAGGCAGGAGTCACTCTCTCCCTTGCAAGAAAAAACCAAGAGCCGTTCTTATGATATCTCTCTCTTCCCCCCCCCCCCAATAAAGTCAAGCCCTTTCCAGCACGCGCGCGCTGGAAAGGGTTTTTGCATTTGCAAGGTGCAAAGCGGCGGGGGCGGATCGTGCGCGCGTGCTGGAAAGGGCTTTACTGTATTACGGGAGAAAGAGAGAGAGGGAGAGATCATAAGAACGGCCCTTGCTTTTTTCTTGCAAGGGAGAGAGTGACTCCTGCCTTCCACTGTCATCAACATCTTCTTCTTTTGGGTTAGTGAATCAATTAATTTGGGAAATGATCTCACTATCAGAAAACAACGCGAGCTGCCACCACCACCTCCTCCTCCCCCTCCTCCCGAGTGGACTGAAAGCAGCTGGAGCTGAGGAAATGAAGCTGAGTGGAGCGACCTCGGCTCGCATTGCTTTCTCAGCCTAGAGCTCAGAAAACAATGCGAGCTGCCTCCCCCTCCTCCTCCCCCTCCTCCCCCTCCTCCTGAGTGGACTGAAAGCAGCTGGAGCTGAGGAAATGAAGCTGAGTGGAGCGACCTCAGCTTGCGTTGTTTTCTCAGCCTAGAGCTCAGAAAACAACGCGAGTTGCCACCACCTCCTCCTCCCCCTCCTCCTGAGTGGACTGAAAGCAGCTGGAGCTGAGGAAATGAAGCTGAGTGGAGCGACCTCGGCTTGCGTTGTTTTCTCAGCCTAGAGCTCAGAAAACAACGCGAGTTGCCACCACCTCCTCCTCCCCCTCCTCCCGAGTGGACTGAAAGCAGCTGGAGCTGAGGAAATGAAGCTGAGTGGAGCTGAAGCAACCTCGGCTCGCGTTGTTTTCTCAGCCTAGAGAAAGGGGAAGGGGGCTCATCTGGACCAAGGGTGAGTCTCCCCCTCAGTTTCCCCTGAAGGATCTTCTGTCGCTTTTGCCTTCTCCCTACATCTTCCCTCTGTTAAAATCCCCCCCCCACACACACACACTTATTTTCGGTTGGATAGATTTCATGTCTGAGCATTCTCACATGGCGGTGGGTCTTCCCCCAAAAAAAACAGTTAAAAAAAGAAAAAACAATATATCCTCAAGCAAGAACTTTTCTGCTTCCGATTACCCCCATGCTTAAAAGTTGCAAAGGAAACACGGAAGCAGGGAAGCAGCTGCCCAGCTTCGGAGCTCCACACCATTTTTTTTTCAGAGGGGAATCTGACTCGAGTATAAGCCAAGGGGGTTTTTTTCAGCACAAAAAATGTGCTGAAAAACTTGGCTTATACTCGAGTACATACGGTAGGTAAATTATTAGCCAATGAATACTAAAGAATCCATGCTTTTCCTAGGAATGAATGCAATGAAAAATCCAATCCATGCTTTTCCCAGGAATGAATACAATGCTGTAAGCATATACATATTGTGTATAAGATTTTAACTTCATTAATTTCTAGTATTGTGAAATAAGCATGGCTAATATGGAAAGACATCCGCTTAATAACTATTATTGAAATAAATAAAGTAATTATTTCTATAGATCTGTCTTCTCTAATTCAGTACCTTTTAGAAATGTTGAACTGTAACTTCTACTAACCATGTGGTTTGCAACATCTTGGAGCAATCCAACTACAATTCATTTGAAAGATGACATAGGCAGATGCTGATATTTGACTGTGTTAAAGGTACCATCACAGGATGTAAGCTGTTCTGAGTAAAGCTACTTTTTGCAATTTACTGCTGGTAAAATTGTCAGTACTAATGGTGTTCAAGTGATGATTCAGTTGTTTATATCCTAGAATATAAATATTCTTGGTTACTTCAAACATATTAATTTGATATGCTATATATTTGGAGAATATTCTTCTATATTTGTTTGTCCTATTTTTGTGTAAATTGTTTAGAGATTATGTATTATGTACTGAGCAAGAACAGCCTTACATGAACTTACTTTTTAAAAGTGCACAATATATTTTATATATATTTTTTATAAGGTAACAGCAAATTCTATTGCATGGAATAAGTCTTATTATGCCATAAGTAATTGATACAGGTTGTTCTGATCCAGTCTTCACAAGCAATGAGAAACCACTTACTCATAAGTAAAACAACCCCCTTTTAGTCTTTATTCACATTGGATAGACAAAACCAAAAATAGTTAGTCACATATGAGAATCTTTTCCCCTTCTGAAACAGGACACAGTTTCTGTTTACATGAGAACTCAGGATAAAAAGTCCTTCAATGATTAAGCCAGGTAGAAAAGTTTCTGTGTCAGCATTTCAAGTAAACTCTCCAGACAATTCAGAACTCTGAGACAAAGACCATCAAAGGAAGAATTTATTAGAGAAGTCATGTTGGCACATCTGGGGAACACCCGGATCTGAATTCCCATGTTTTCCCTTCTTCACACTAAAACTCACACCCTTGCCCTATTTAGTAACTCCCAGGTCACATTGGCTAATCAATCTCTGATCTCAGCTGCTGCCATATTACAGTCACTCCCCTACAGGTGCAAGCAGCTTGTTCTTGATCTCTGGTGAAAGAATGTTGTTGTACTATACTCCCTTTGCTACTCTCCCTTTCCCACATCCCCTGCTAAGGCAGCCTGGAATCTGTATCAGGTTGGATCCAGGGCTAACATCCAGTACATATGAGCTGAGGCAAATTCACTACCTATTCACTATTATTTCCTAGGAGGAACACTTAATTAGCAATTAGTCACAGCAAACATAGTTCTAGCAAAGGAATCTGACTTGATTGATGTACACTGGAAAATAAATGATTGTCTGAAACAACAGGCCACTATCAAATCCCTATTTATTTCCCAGTCAGGGAAGGGCTGGCTGGTATCTGTGACTTCTTTTCCTGGAGAGCTGGCTTATCGCCTTTCATTGCTCTCCTCTCCTCTCTTTGCATATATCCAGATGGGGATGGGCCCCATATGTTTCTCCCCCTCACTCAGTTCAGGCCCCGAAGACAGCTGCCTCCCCTCTGTCTCTAATTCTGCTTCCTCATCAGAACCTTCCAAAGGCTCCAAAGCCGACCCAGACTCCCCCTCCTCTTCATCTGACTCTGCTGCTAGCTCTGCTGGCAGCTGATGGACCACAACACAAGCATAGTTTAATGGCCAAACTGAATACTTCTATATTCTCACTTAGAAAAATGTGTTTTTTATAAACTGTAAATCAAGAAAAAGTATGAGGAAAATTATAATTTTGACACATTTTTGAATAAGTAATAAAACAACCTGAGAAGCATTTTTATTTCTTTGCCTTTTATGAAGTTAAAGTCAAAAGTGACATGCAATAAGCCGATCATCAAGCTGTTTACTGAGAACAACCTTTGCATTGGAGATGAAGTGACAGTGACATAATACCAATGCCCAACAATTACATTAGACAAGGCAGAACAAAACAACTTCGGATATATTAAAGCTGCAGTGAAATTTTAAATCCAAGTACAAATGAATACAAAGGATATATTCTCTGGAAGGAGGCAGCACATTCCAAAGAGACACCCTAATTAAAGAACTTCAGAATTCTGAACATGAAGGTTAGGGAAGAAAAAAGTTGGAGGTAGCCATACTCTAGAATCTTTGAGGGTATTAAGTTAGAATATGATAGCTTTAATCTGGTGAGATTCTGTCTGTTAGGTGTAAGCAAATAAAAAAACCTGAATTTAATTTGATTTCATTGTGTTGTCTTAGGCTTAGGTCTGACATTTGGTTAAGAGATTCTTTTCACTGGAACCACATGATGCAAAATCAGTAAATATCAATTATAGAGAGATTTCAGAGAGTGAGCATTGAGCATTCAGCCAACCAGTTTACTTTTAAATACAGAAAGCAAAGTGAAAGTTCAAAAAGTGAAGTTTAGACCCAGGCATGCTTTTAAAAAATGAAATGCTGAAAGGAAGATGGATGCTCATGACTTTCCGGCTGTTCACAAAGTGAACTGAGATTTTCAAGATTCCCCTTCCCAGACATATCCACGGTCACTCAAAAGCCATTTTAGACTATTCCTAAATGGTCTCATTTAAATCCAGGGATTAGCACTACCAAAGAACTAACTTTGAAAGCAAAATCAGCTGATGGTGAGTGTTGTGAATGCATAAGATTTAATAAAGTTATCTTGAGCTTGGAGTCAAGTGCAGGGTTCTGGCCCTGTACTTCTGATTGGCTGTTAATGGCAGGATCGGATTGGCCCATTCCGGGGGATCTGATTGGCCATTAATGGAGCATTCTTATTGGTTAAGGGAGCTAGCGCTCCTAGATTGTTATTGGTTAAATAGTTATTGGGTTGCCTATATAAGGAGGGCTATAACTGCCATTGAGTTTGAGCTGTCACCATGTAAATAAAGAGTTGAAGTTCACCGTTCCAGAGGCTCATCTCCATTCTTTCTCGCCCATGCTCCAAACTTAACACTAGTGACGAGGGTGTGGAGACATCAGAGCTGACTGAACTAAGAAGAAACACCAAGCACGTGGCTGACAGCGCTACATGACGGAACCATGTCCGGCATCGTCATACCACCCGCTCTGTTCGATCCAGTGCAAGAGGACTGGGAGTCCTACATGAATCATTTCCAAATGTTTTTGGAAACTAACAATTTAAAGGATGCCACAACCGGGAAGAAACGGGTGGTATTCCTAATGCATTGCGGACCAACCGTATTTAAGATGGCTAAAGCACTAGCCAAACCTGCAGAAGTGAAGGCGATGGACTGGGACGTCCTTGAACCCCTACTAAGAGCTCATTACGCACCGACCGTGCCCACGCTCGTGAGACAGCACGAGTTCTATCAAAGAAACCAGCGAAAAGGAGGAAGCGTCGCCGATTTCATAGCAGACCTCCGAGGCCTCTGCGGATTCGCCGATTTGGAAGAGGCACTGAGAGATCGAATAGTTCTCGGACAAGATGCGCCAGGTGTGCAGAGCAAGCTGATGGCGAAAGGCAAAATCACCCTTGCCGATGCCATCGCCGATGCTACTGCAGCAGAAGCAACCAGGAAGTCGGCTGAACAATTATGCTGCAACCACGCTCCAGTACACCAACTGACAGGCGACATTTTATCCAAGTCAGAAGGGCACCACGAGGACCTCTCTTCGTCGTCAGACAGCGACGAAACAGAGGTCCATTGACTGCGGTCCGACCAGGACCCCTACCCAAAGTCCCTACACCCTTGCACTGGCTCTGGAGCCAACCATGCCAGGTCCGAATGCAAATTCCGTGACGCGCTTTGCCATGAGTGCAGAAAGAGAGGCCACATCGGAAGGGTCTGCTGAAGTTTCCAAGGACCCGGCCAGGCCTCAAAAGGGGCTAAATATCACCAATCGACAGGAAACCGTCCTGTAAGGCGAGAACCAGTAAACCACTCCTACAGAAACCGCGTTTTGAATCGCCCCACGAAGCGAGAAGAGGCTCACCATACTATCACTATCGGTCACGCATCTGCCTTGGATGCCAAGAAAATCCGTATTACAGTGGCCATTGAGAACCAGCCTTGCCGAATGGAAGTCGACTCGGGATCATCCCTCTCGATGGTGTCCTGGAAGACCCTCAAGCAACTCATCCCCACGATCCAGCACCAAGACCTCCGTTCCCAAAGACTTATTCTTAAGGACTATCAAGGCAATCGAATCCCCGTCGTTGGATCCAGCCGAGTCCGGGTCTCATTCAAGAAGCACACAGAATACTTACTGCTAACTGTGATCGACAAAGATCGGCCTAGTCTGCTAGGTCTCCAATGGTTCGCGCCACTTGGCATTGAAGTGGCAGGCGTAAACCGAGTCAGCAGAAGTGACTGGGAGGAGGACCTCATCCATGAATTCAGGGACATCTTCGCGGAAAATTTAGGCGAGTACAAGGGGACCTCAATATCGTTCAGCCTTAATCCAAAGATAGCTCCCATCCGCCTTAAGCCTCGTCGAGTTCCGTTTGCCTTAAAGCCGAAAATCGACGAACAACTCGATAAATAAAAAGCTCAGGGGGTGCAAGAACCTACCGATCACTCTCCTTGGGAAACCCCAATCATAACACCAATTAAGCCAGAAGGTTCAATTCGAATTTGTGGGGACTACCGGGCCACCCTGAACCACGCCCTACAGCAAAATGCATATCCGGTGCCGGTGGTGCAGCATCTCCTCCATTCCCTGGGGGGCGGAAAAGTCTTCACTAAATTAGACTTAGCTCAGGCATATCAGCAATTTCCTGTTGATGAAAAGACGGCACAGGCACAAATGATTGTGACGCACTGAGGTGCCTTTAAATGTACCCAGCTCCAATTCGGAGTCAGTGTAGCCCCAGGAATTTTTCAGAGCCATATGGAGAGGCTACTACAAGGGATTAAAGGCGTAGTCCCCTACTTTGACGATGTATTAATTGCTGCACCTGCAAAAAAAATCTTACGGGATTGTTTAAAATTAGTTCTACAAAAGTTCCAAGACGCCGGTCTTCAAGTGAAAAAGAATAAGTGTAAATTGTGTACAGATCGTGTCGAGTTTTTAGTGTACCTAATTGACAGTCAGGGTATTCACCCCACCGACAGTAAATTAAGAGCAATAAAAAATGCTCCCAGGCCTCGGAACAAGGCCGATCTCCAGGCGTTCCTAGGCCTCATCAACTTTTATAATGTATTTCTACCACATAAAGCAACTGTTGCTGAGCCGTTACATCGTTTGCTAGACAAAAAAGCAATTTGGTTATGGGGTCATAAAGAAGAACAGGTGTTCCATAATGTAAAAAAACTACCGACTTCTGACGCTGTACTCATGCAGTACAATGAGACTTTGCCGTTAAATATCACATGTGATGCTTTGCCTTTCGGAGTGGGTGCCATTTTGAGCCATGTACTGCCTAATGGTAACGAAGCTCCTGTTGCATATTTTTCAAAGACACTTTCAAAAACTGAGCGAAATTATAGCCAAATTGATAAAAAAGCCCTCGCAATTGTATCTGCCGTTAAAAGATTTCATGAGTATGTGTTTGGCCCAGCTTTTACTATTGTGACTGACCACAAACCGTTATTGGGGATAATAGCTGGAGATAAGCTGACTCCCTCCATATTATCCCCCAGGATGACTCGCTGGTCAGAATTCTTGGCTGCTTATAATTATCGGCTGCAATACTGCCTGGGGAAAGCCATTCCCAACACTGACGCATTGAGCCGAGCACCGCTTCCAGAGACTCTCGATGATCCCACACCAACGGTAACCACGTTATAGATTGAAACACTCCACACACTGCCATTAACCGCTGGAGATATCACGAGAGAAACCAGACATGACCCCACCTTAGCGTGAGTCCTAGGCTGGGTAGAACGTGGATGGCCATTGGACCAATTATCGGATGACTTCACACCATTCAAGACTCAACAAATGGAGTTGTTTTCTCAAAAAGGCTGTGTCATCTGGGGTGATAGAGTCGTTATCCCAGAATGACTCCAAAAAGCAGTACTGAGAACCTTGCACGATGGCCACCCCGGTATCGTGCGGATGAAAGCCCGCGCACGAAGCTACACATGGTGGCCGGGCATCGACAAGCAAATCAAGAATTGGGTTAAAGCTTGTCATAGATGCCAGGAAGTGAGCAACGCCCCACCAAAAGCCATCCCTACCGAATGGGAGACACCACAGGGACCCTGGTCCCGTATTCACCTGGACTTTGCGGGGCCGACCAAAGGCCACACCTTTCTTCTAACCATTGATGCCTACTTGAATTGGCTCGAGATTCACTGCATGACGAACATGACCTCCGAAGTGGTTATCAAAAGATTGGAAAGACTGTTTGCAACCCACGGATTACCAGACGTTCTGGTATCCGACAACGGGCCCCAATTTACCGCGATGTCCTTCGAGCAGTACCTGGCTGACCGCGGCATCCAACATGCGCTCACCTCGCCTGCGCACCCTGCGACCAATGGCAGGGCTGAGCGCAGGGACCCATTTGTTAAGAAAACTTTGCAGAAATTAGACTACGATAACATCGATGACAAAATCAACCAAATCCTTTTTCTACAACACATCACACCTCATAGCGTCACCAACAAAACTCTCGCCGAACTGCTAATGGGACAAAAGCTCCGCTCCCACCTCGACCGGTTACACCCAGCTTATGAACTGGAAAAACCACTAGGATCCAGTGGCCGATGTCATGCCTTCCAGGTAGGCGATTTGGTATACGCAAAAAACCTATTGGGCGATCCACTGTGGGTAGAGGCGACAGTAGTTCGTGTAACCGGCCCGAGATCCTTCCTTGTACAATGCCTTGACGACAGACTATGGAAATGCCATATTGATCAATTACGATCATGGCTCCAATCGGGCAATTCTGAACTCCCTTATGACCAAACTGAGGGGGGGGGGAAGATACGGAAGAAGACGAATTTCAACTAGAATTAAACCCGTTCGAAGGGAACGATAGCGGAATAGAGACACAGGAACTGGAACTAGAGAAAGGAATAGATTCACCTCAGGGAGTTGGCGAAGATATTGGTGACGATGGAAACGTGAACTCTGAACCAGAGGCAACCCCGTCGACAAACAACGATCTACTTCAGCGAGATTGCAGCCCAATGCAAAATGCACAGCGAAAATCAAAAAGACTAATAAAGCAACCGTCCGACCTAAAGGACTATGTAACTGCGCCCTGTAAACAGAAACCAGGGGGAAGGGTGTTGTGAATGCATAAGGTTTAATAAAGTTATCTTGAGCTTGGAATCAAGTGCAGGGTTCTGGCCCTGCACTTCTGATTGGCTGTTAATGGCAGGATCGGATTGGCCTGTTCCGGGGGATCTGATTGGCCATTAACGAAGTGTTCATATTGGTTAAGGGAGCTAGCGCTCCTTGATTGTTATTGGTTAAATAGTTATTGGGTTGTCTATATAAGGAGGGCTATAACTGCCATTGAGTTTGAGCTGTCACCATGTAAATAAAGAGTTGAAGTTCACCGTTCCAGAGGCTCGTCTCCATTCTTTCTCGCCCATGCTCCAAACTTAACAGTGAGCAAGAGAAAAAAACATCTTTCTGTTTAGCAGCCATCTTGGACAAAAGCTTCCAGAATTAAATTTAATTTAATATAGACTTAATTATTATTTATTTATTTATTTATTTTTGGTAAAATATTTGAGTATTCATCTGACAAATATGAATTGCATTTTTTCAAATTAATTCAAAATATCTTTCTTCCCTTTTTAACTTGGCGTTAACTTGGCAATTTCTCTTCCTATTAACATTCATACCTTTGCTGTGGAAGTTTAATTTGATAAAAGACTTATCTCTTAAGATTTCTTTAGTTTATTTTTTACTTTTCTTTTTTATGTTATCCAAAATAATCCTGTGTTTTCTCTTGTATCTTCTTTTTAAGTTCAGTATTGTGCTGTACAAAATAACTTCTAAAAAGCTTTACTTGCATCTCATACAATTATTAAATCAATGCCTTTATTTAGGTTGCCTTAAAAATCTTTTTTTTTTTTTTTTGCAATCCTCTATTCTTGCTTCTTTCCATAAGAACATTTTATTTAATTTCCACTTAAAAACAGATTTCCTTTTATAAACAAAACTCAAATGATTATGATCAGAAAAAAATTCTGGTAAAATTTCTACTTTAAAGTTCTTAATAGCAAATTCTTTAAAATCAAATTTTTTTTTTAGAAGGATCTATATCTTTCTGCAAAGTAGATGTATTTTTAGACCGTTTTCACATTGTGCTCTCTTGTTTGAGGAGGTCAATCGTTTCCAATTCCTTATCAACTATCAATTTTCATAAGGCAAACATATTAATCTCTTCATAAACCATTTGTAAAAAAAAATACTTTGTCCTTTTTTGCAGCTTAAATTCCCAGCATCACAGTCTTAATTTCATGTGATTCAACTTCTACACAAATACAGAACAACCCCATTTCTTTTGTTTAAGCCCTGCAATAAATTCTTCATCAAAAGTTTTTATAAATCAAACATTTGAATCCTATTTCTTAATATGTGTCTCTTGTAAAAATATGTTTTATTATTTTTTTAATGATCTCTCTTAAATGCTTCCTTTTGAAAAGCATTTCTTCCATCTCTATTCTGCATTAAACATTTAAAATCCATAGTCAGGACAAAAATTTAGAAAAGTCAATATTCATAAGACCTAAACAATTTCATCTTTCAGATTCTTTAACACAGGTTGCAAATTTTATATAGGCTGCCCTGAAACCTCTGTTTGGGCCAAAGCAATTCCTTCTTTAATTTATTTTGAAAGTTCTTTCATCTTTTAAACAGAATTCAGTTAAAATCATTTCTGTTTAAGAGTAAAAATCAAATCTTCTAATTTGTCAAAGTAAAATAAAATATTTTTATGCTTTAACATTTCAGTCACAGAGTCTGATAATGATTTCTTTTAGAATAATTATATTAGTATTATCAGTCTTTTATTCTTTGTCTTTTTCCTCACAAAGTGTAACAATGTATTACTTGGAACATTTCTTTTTCTCACAAATCTTACTTCATATTTCATTACTTCATATTTACTTCATATTTATTTACTTCATAAAGTTTATCTATTTCTGCCTCTGGGTCTTCCTCATTCCAATTTAAAAAACTCATTGTTTCCCTAATATTTTCATCAGTGGCCTTTGGGCTAGCTCTAATTCTTCTTCAATTCACTATCTATTACTTTCGATATAAAATCAAATTTACTCAATTTTTTCTTCTTTTATTGTCTTGTATTTTTAATATTGTAATTTCAGATATACATCACATTTGCATCTTGAGTCCCCAGATTATTTTTTATTTTTTTATTTATTTAATCTATTATCTGCGATCTTAAGTAAAAAGCAAATAATATTCCCATGGGAAATGTGAGTCAATTATCTAATTCAGTTACAGTACAAATTTCTTATATTATCCTTTGTTGACATTTTGCCAAATATTCCTTATATTTTAAATATTTAAAACTTTTACTTTTGTAGTTGTGAAAAAAATGAGATTTATCAAGTGGAGTATTTATCTGTTGTAAAAGAAAATTGCCCTCAAGCTTTAAAATAGTTGTTTTCAAATTAGGCTTTTTGGGGGGCTTTTTACCCATATAAAGAAATAAGGCTTGGCTGGTTGCCATATAAGCTAAACTGCAGCTATAAACAGTACCACTCCGTTGTTCAACTTGGAAGTGAATAGCAAAAAAATTCCATTCCTACAGTTTACTTAGTAAGAGTAGCTGTTTCAACATATAGATTATTTCATGATCTATCCTGTGTCCAGACATATTTCAAAATTGGACCCTAATCCCCACTCCAGTGCTATCTCTGCTCTTCCAACATGATATCCAGAGACCTGTAGAAATGACTATGCCTCCCTTACTCTTCACAGGAAATTATCTCAAATGGAAGTATTGAAAATAGCGACCAACTTTATTTTTGTTAGCTGTCCAGAGACACTGAGAGTGAGTGGGCAGCCATATAAATTTTATAAATAAAGAAACTTCCCAAAATTTAAAATCCATTCTACAGCTATCTTTAGCTACCTACTTAATATTTTGTATTCAAGATGTTAACAATTAATACCTTCTTAGTTTCTAAACTAGCTATTATACTGTGTTTATTTATTGATTTAAAACATGTGTAGCCATCCCTTTTAAATCATGTGATGCCATTGTTTCTTTTACTTTCGAAGAAAGAGAAGACAAGACAGAACCTACAATGCTACAAATATCTTCATGAATAATTAGAAATATCCACTGCAGCAAATGTAGTAATTTAAAGTTTATTGAACAATATATACCAATGAATTTTCTGGGGGGAAAGGGGCATTTATTTAATTTGTTAGAAACATATCTCTACTACAGGTTATCAAATGTGGAATTTAAAAATCTGCATGACCTCATTATAAAATAAATTATTTGATGCCATTTTAGTAAGTCCATTTTAAAAAAATCCAAAACTAATTTTTTATCAGTATAGTAACAGCAAAATTCAGTAATGCAGTCCCTCTCAGCATATACAATGTACAGTATGAAGCTTCCTTGAAGCTATTTAATAGAATATATTAGCCAGAGAGAAAAGCAAAAATACAGTATTAATAGAGCTGCAAAAAAAAATTTCCCATAGTATATTTGTTTTTTTTTAACAATACTGATTTATTTATGAATGTGGCTTAGTTCTTATAACCATCTAAAAAAAGACAAAATCCCAAGTGCCAGATTTTTTTTAATTGTGTAAAAGCTTAACACATTTTTGAAATCCTTTTGTCAATAGCACAGCTGAAACACTTCCATTCAAAATTGCACTTGGGACTTTCTCCTCCCTTTTTTTCTGTGCTCTTCCTTTTATAATTTACTAATTAAATTACATTAAATTATCCTAGATCCATAGAAGGCATCTATTCACATTTGGAACAAACATACAGAACAGCAATAAGCATCCCTTTTCAGGCCAAGGTGGGCTGTTGGCACCACTACAAAAGGTTGATTGAATAAAAACAAAATGTTAATGAAGCCTAAGCTTATTGAAACTAAATTAAATAAATGCTAGATTACATTTAACAAATTCAATACAGCTTTGTTCATGTTGTATCAAGAATTACAATTAAACATCAACATCAAAACAGAATGTAGCGGCTATACTTATATTCTACTTTATGGGGGGGTTTGTGTACATGCATTTATGTAAGGATAAATATGTTCATGTAAAATCTTAAAGTGATTGAAAATTAATTCCAGAGAGATAATGTAATCGAGCAGTATCTGAATTGTTTTACTTTCATTTACATCCCAGCAGGGTTTTTAAAGCTATTCTTCATCTCCTTATGAGATCTTTGAAATTTTTTTTCCATCTTTCTGCTGTTAAGATTAGCCAGTGTTTTTTTTTTAAATTAATCTACCAATTCCTATTCCGCATGTTGATTATTCAGATTCATAAAGTAGTTCATAGTCTTCTGTCATAAGCTCACAAATTTAAAGCAGTCACTTTTTGATTCTCAACAGGTTATCTGTCTACAAACTATTCAAAGCTGGATTTCTATCAGGAAAAGACATTTAAAATAATATTAAAACATTTCTTCTGATGTTAATTTTTCTTCTTTTTAAAAAGGAACACACTTACAAACCACATAGAGTACATAATGATACTAGGAGCAAAAGAGGATTTAGATTTATCCTTCTAACCAATGACATTCATTTTTCTCTGCTGAACAGGCACATTTCCATATTTTTCTAAATCTAGGTCACCTTTTTTTGAATTATAGTCCCAGTAGAAACACAGATGCAAAAGTAAGTAAATAACATTGATGTTTTATGACAACAGAGAAGCTACAGATTAGTTTTTATCAGGAAAATGCATGTTCCCTATAGAATTGCAGAGAAAGGATGCATTATTTCATGCAATTAAGACAGTAGTTTCAACTCTTCAGTGATTATTACATATTTTGATAAGGAACTTATTCCTCTGATAGTGTATAGATTGTACAGCTTGGAAAATGCCTCTAGAATATATTAATTGTTTGTATATTTTTTGCATTACATTGTTTAGAAAAATTATTACACACACACACATGCATACACGTACAAATGTATGCATGTATGTATGTATGTATGTATATATGTATGTATGTATAATCTTGCCCAAACTACAAGAATACAAGATACATTGTGTTAAGTTCTGCACATGGGTGCAAGGAACGGAGACGAGGAAGTGAAGAGTGAACTTCAACTCTTTATTAATCATTCTGAACAGAGCAAAAACCTAGGGCAATGGAGGATAAGAACCCTGCTTTTTCTTTTAGCTTTGTTAAAAATTTATTTAAGCGCTTTTATTAGTTCATAACACCCCTTTCCCCTGGGTTCCGTTTGAGGGGTGCGGTGATGTAATCCCTAAGATATGTAGGTTGTTTTAACTGTCTATTAGATTTACGCTGTCCCACCGGTTCCCGTCTGCAGTCTGGCTTCGGTGGGACGTTTTTGGACATATCTGGTACAGGCAGTTCCACATTCTCACTGGATGACTCGGTGCCACTAATTCTGTCGTTGTTGTTGTCCTCCGATCTTTGCGGGCTAGCCTCCATTGAGGTATTCCTCTGTGGCGAGGACATTCCCCTCCTTGATTCTTCTTCATTTATCACGCCCAATTGCTGACTTTCTTCGCTTCTGCTTTCCACCATCTCGAATTTGGTTTCTTCGACAACACCTCCCCCCTCAGTTTGGGAGTCACAGGAGTCGAGGAAACTGGGTTGTAGCCTAGAGCGAAGCTGATCTATATGGCATTTCCATATTTTTCTGTTGCAGGTTTGCAAACGGTACAATCTGGGCCCGGTGGTTTGAATTATGGTTGCTTCAACCCATAATGGTTCGCCGGAGAGGTTTTTAGCGGAAACTAAGTCGCCTACCTTGAACTCACGGCATTTTCCGCTAGATCCACAGGGTTTCTCTGGCTCGTAGGATGGGTGAAGCCAGTTGAGGTGGCAACAGAGCTTGCGTCCCATCAACAGTTCAGCTGGCATCTTGTTGGTGATGCTGTGTGGAGTGATGTGTTGGAGTAGGAGTATTCTGTTTATTTTTTCATCAATGTCCCCATAGTCCTTTTTTTTTTTTTGAAAAAGATTTTATTAATTTTCTACAAACAAACAAGACAAACAAAACATAAAAACATCAACTCTCATATGTACATCCAGTGTGTCAGTTGGTTCATCATTTTTGTGCATTCATTCTGTAGTCTCAATTACAATTATGTTACATAACAAATCATATTGTCAATCCAAACTTATATATCCTAATATCATTAAAAAAAAGAAGTTTTTGACTATATTTTTAATCATTCATGCTTTATGAGCTAAAAATACTTTAAACCAGTTTACTCTATAACAAATCATATAATCATATCAAATCAATCCTAAAAAACCCTTTATAAATATAATGTCAAATAACAAAATAATAGCAAAATAGCAAAATAAAGATATTCCTTACTGTCTAGCATTCTAAATATTCTATTATCGTATTTTATCATCTAGCCATTGATAAAAAAGATCCCAAATTTCATAAAATTGTTTATCCTCTTGTTCTCCAATTTCAAATGTCAATCTACTCATCTCAGCACATTCCAATATTTTCTTAATAATTTCTTTCTGTAATGGTATTTTCTCACTCTTCCAATTTTTAGCAAATACAATCCTAGCCACTGTTAATATATTTACAATCAGGTACTTCAAATCTTTACGATATATATCAGGTAAAATTCCCAATAAGAAGATCTCTGGTTTCAAGTCTATGTGTTTCTTTGTCATTTTTTCCAACCACATGCGAATTATAGTCCAATATTTTCTAGCGTCCTCACAAGTCCACCACATATGGTAATACGAGCCGGGTATCTGATGACATTTCCAGCATTTTTCAGATTTGTTCTTAAACATTCTTGCTATTCTTGTCAGAGGAAAGTGCCACTGTAAAACATCTTATACAAGTTTTCTTTATATGCTGTTGACATTGTCATTTTATAATTTTGAGACCACAATTTCTGCCATTTCTCTAGATCAATCCCATATCCAAAATTCTTCCCCCAAGCAATCATAGTTTCTTTAACTTGTTCTTCTTCTAGTTTAATTTCTAATAAATATCCATATAATTTTTTAATCACCTTCTCATCAGTACCCATCAAGATCTTATCTAAATCAGTCTGTTTATCATAGAATCCCTCCGTTTTAGAATCTTCATCATTCCTTGAATGTATTTGCGCATATGAAAACCAATTCATCCTTACACCTTGTTCCTCTAAGTTTTGGATCAATTTAAGTTCACCCTTTTCATCCAAGAGTTCCCCATATCTAACTGTTTGTTCCTTCTTATAAATTATAGGATAGGAAAATGCTTCAATAGTCAATAACCAAACTGGAATTTTCAAATAACATTGTCTTTTTATCTTCTCCCAGTTTAACCACAAAGACTCCCGCATATAATGTCTTCTAAAATAACCCTGTGTTTTAGTTCCCTTATACCATTAAAAAGCATGCCAGCCCAACAGCAAATCATGCCCTTCTAATGTCAACAACCTATGCTTTCTTAATGTTATCCATTCTTTGACCCACATCAAATTTGCAGCTTGATAATACAATTCCCAATTAGGCAGGCCAAAACCTCCTCTAATTCTAGCGTCTTGCAAAAGCTTCAGCTTTATTCTCGCTTTTTTACCTTGCCATATAAACTTCAACATGATTTTATTTAAATCTTCAAAATAGTCTTTTCCAAGCCTAATTGGTATTTTTTGGAACAAAAATAAAATTCTAGGTAAAATATTCAACTTGATTGTTGAAATTCTCCCTATTAATGACAATTACAAGTTTTCCCACTTCTTCAAATCTGTAGCTATCTGTTGTTTGAGTTTAATATAATTATTCTCTTTTAATGTGCTACATCTTGCTGTCAAATATATCCCCAGATACTTAACCTTATTTGTAATTTGGATTTTCAAAAGATCTGCCAGTTCTTCTCTTTGTCTCAATAGCATGTTCTTTGTCAAAATCTTTGTTTTATCTTTATTTATTTTCAAACCAGCCATCTCACCATATGTCTCTATCTTTTCCAATAACCTTGGAGCTGTTTCTAACGGGTCTTCCAGAATAAAAGCTAAATCATCAGCAAAAGCTTGTAGTTTAAATTCTTCCTTCTTAATTTTCATTCCTTTTATTCTTTTATCATCCCTAATATTTCTATTCAACACTTCCAAGGTCAACACAAATAGCAAAGGAGATAGGGGACACCCTTGTCTTGTGCCTTTTCTTATATTAATAAAATCTGTAAGTTCCCCCTCCATCATTACCTTTGCTGTCTGTTTATTATATATGGCTTTGATTGCTTGAATAAATTTTTTAGCAAAACCCATCTGTTCCAATAGGAATAACATAAATCTTCAATTCACGTTGTCAAATGCCTTTTGAGCATCTAAAAGTATCAAAGCCATTTGCTTTTCAGGATGAGCTTCATAGTATTCCAAAGTATGCAAGATTACTCTCATATTTTCTCTGATTTGTCTCTTTGGCAGAAATCCATTTTGATCTGGGTGCATAAAATTATTTAAATATTTTTTAAGTCTTTCTGCTAAAATTGAAGCAAAGATTTTATAGTCTTCATTCAATAAGGAGATGGGTCTGTAGTTCTTAATTTGCAGTGGGTCAGCCTCTTCTTTTGGAATAAGTGTTGTGATGTGTTGGAGTAGGAGTATTCTGTTTATTTTTTCATCAATGTCCCCATAGTCCATTTTGTGGAGAGTTTTTTTAACAACTTGTACCATGCGGTTGGCCCTGCCGTTAGCCTCAGGGTGTGCTGGTGAAGTTAGCACATGGCGGATGCCCCTATTCGCTAAGTATTGTTCAAACGCCAGGGCGGTGAACTGGGGTCCGTTGCGAATAACCTGTTCAATTTTTGGATGATGGACTCTGTTGTAGTATTCTTCATTTCGTGGATCTCGAGCCAGTTGGAATAGGCATCCACTGTTAGGAGGAACGTATGTCCTTTAGTAGGTCCCGCAAAATCAACATGGATGCGGGACCACACACCCCGGGGGGTTTCCCATTCTGTTGGAGTTGCTCTAGGTGGGGCACTGCTGATTTCTTGGCACTTTAAGCAAGTCTTTACCCAGGCTTTGATCTGTTTGTCGATGCCTGGCCACCACGCGTAGCTTCATGCGAGCGCTTTCATATGCACGATGCCGGGGTCATGCAATGTTTTCAATACTGCTCGTTGTAACCGCTCTGGGACGACGACTCTATCTCCCCGTAGGATGCAGCCTTTTTGCGAAAAAAAATCTGTTTGCCGGTTTCTGAAAGGGGTGAAATCGTGAGAGGTTTGTTCTATTGGCCATCCTCTTTCGACCCAGCTAAGAACTTGCACCAAAACAGGATCTCATTTTGTTTCGATTGCAGTATCTCTGGCTGTTAGCGGTGGTGAATGTAGCATTTGAATCTGGAGTGTCGTAAGGGTTGGAGCTGGGTCATCAACGGTTTCCGGAAGTGGGGCATGGCTCAATGCATCAGTGTGGGGAATGGCTTTCCCTGGGCAGTGCTGTAATTTATAGTTGTACGCAGCTAAAAACTCTGACCAGAGAGTCATTCTAGGTGACAATATATAGGGGGTTGGCTTGTCTCCCGCTATAATCCCTAGCAAAGGTTTGTGGTCAGTAACAATAGTAAAAACTCGTCCATACACATATTCATGAAACCGTTTCACAGCAGATACAACAGCAAGAGCTTCTTTGTCGATCTGGCTATAGTTACGTTCAGCCTTTGATAAGGTCCTTGAAAAATAGGCAACAGGGGCCTCACTACCATTTGGTAACACATGACTCAAAATGGCTCCTACTCCAAATGGTGACACGTCACATGTAATTGTTAAAGGCAGAGTCCCGTTATACTGCATTAAAATAGCATCTGAGGTTTGTTAGTTTTTCACTTGTCGGAATGCAAAAGTGAAATATTAAATTTATAAATCTATATGTAACTATTTCCTGTTCTATATTATATCCTATTATTACTGTATTACTATACTTACTACTGCTCTAAAATTCTATACTCTATTGTAATACTATTATATAACAATACTTTCTTTTTCCAAACACTGTCCTGTCTTAATTCCTATCTCTGCAATTTCTTCTCTTTTTTTTTTCTCTGTTACTGGCCAACATATAGAGCAGAGGTGGTATTCAGCAGGTTCTGACCAGTTCTGGAGAACCGGTAGCAGAAATTTTGAGTAATTCAGAGGACCGGCAAATATCACCTCTGACTGGAGATTTTACAGTATCCTTCCCCTGCCACGCCCACCAAGCCATGACCACAGAACCAGTAGTAAAAAAAAATTGAATCCCATCACTGATATAGAGTACTTTCAACTTTCAATATTATGCTTTTATATTTGAAATTTTCTTTCTCTATACTTCTTTTTCTCTGGATCATTCACTAACTTTGAAGGGAAAATACCTTCTTTTATTCAATCCTTTTACTGTATGTTTGTGGAAGTATTAGATACATAATATTCATTTATTTATTATTAGATAGAATAAATAAATAAATTGCCAGTATTTTCAAGAGCATAAGCACTTACATGCAAATATACCTTGCAAAGAAAACAGGAAATTTCCTTCTGAAGGGATCAAGAAAGTACAACAGTTGATGATGAAATCACCATGGAAAGCAACTACAAGTGCTGGAAAAATGTATGACTACACCACCATATTCTAGATTATAGGAATGGAAACAGAGTCTTGCAGTCAGACTACACCTCCACTGATGTCATCAAAAATTGGAAAATACTTCTCTTGATGTAGAAAAAAGAAAAAGACAAGTTCACACTTCTGTTGCATTAATCCAATAATAAACGAAGGGATAGCAACTGTGAATTGGGCATCTTTGTGATGATACATAGGGCAAGTGACTGAGTAATTGCTAGTATTGAATAGTTGCTGATATTTGCATATCTATCCAAGTTGATGAATGGAGTAATGAGGACGATGCAAATGAACATTTATCCTATAGTGCAATGTTCTCTGCAATGAAGCTTGCTTTTGGTATTTGGTCTCTAAATTTTATTCAGCTATTTCAGACACAAATTAGCTTTCCTTTAATTCTATATTTGTCAAGACTTTAAGCTTCCAAATATTTATATGGTGAAACAGATGGATTTTACATCATATCTGTAATTAAAAGTCTTTAAACTAGTTATAATTTCTAATCATTTTCTCTTGAAATCCTTCTTTCTTGCATTTATAAAAATGATTTGCTGTAGAATAATGATATACAGAATATAAAAGAGACAGGGAAATTTTGCATATCTTAAATGTTTTCAAAAATTGGTTTAAAAGACATTATCATGTATAGAGTTTCATATCTTTTCATATTAAGAAAAATCATTGAAACTTTGTAGGGAAGAAATTAGTCGGTTATATTATTCTGCCACTGTCACTGTCTTCATAAATAATTTTCAAAGAGTTCAAGTTGTATGAAGTTCATAATATGAAATCTTAAAGTAATTATAACTTCATATTTGATATGTGACATTGAACTAAATTGGATCAAGTTAAACAGTCAACTAAAGGACCTGAAGAATCTTATATGATAGTATTGTTGAGAGGCCACATAATATAAAACAAAATGCAAATATTTATTACATATACAGAATGCTCAATAAGATGTTTTCTACTATACTACTATTATATTCAATAAAATTTATAGTCACAATATTTTTTCTTTTTGCATTTGATTTCTTGCTCTTTCTTAATATATCATGTGGTATGTCTTGGTTAGTGGGGAACATGGACATGAATATTATTTTTGAATATGGAAAATCAAGTATTCAAAATAAATATGTTGGTTTTAAGTGGAAAGTGATCATTGAATTTTGAGAAGATTTGATAGCTTAAGGAAATGCCAAAATTTAGTTTTATGAACAAAGGTAGAAATGCACTATTTTCTTAAATTATTATTTATTTCATTTTGTCTTTTTGTTTATTTTTTGTCAAGTCTTTCTATTGATGACATTTTCATTGAAATATAAGTGTCACCTTATTTATTAAATAAATAAATTTTATTAAATAAAATAAAGAATAAATGACTGAATAACTTTATTCTACCTTGACATTTTTTCTGCCATTTTCCAAATTAACCTGGATTTTTTAAAAAAATGTTCATAATACTTATTTAAGGAACATGTAATCATCTTTCAAACAAGAATTAAAATTACAATCACACCTTTTTTGTCCCTCGGTTTCTACCTTTTCCTTTTCATGCAAGTGTATTTTAGGGCACTGTAATATTATCTGACCTAGGAAATTCAAAAACTCACTTGGCTTGAATTATTCATTCAACATCTTCAAAAAAAGGAAGAAATAGAAATAAATTATGCTGATGTTGAAAAAGAAACAGAAGGGCAAAAGGATATACTGGGGGAGGGCAGGAGCTCTGAGCAAACTATGGGGTAAAAATTCTTCTCCATCATAACTAAAACTATTCTTGAGACATTAAAATCAGAAAAGAATACTGTATGCATCGCATTTTAAAAGACTTTAGTGAGTCATTTTAATCAGAATAAATGTTTAATTGTTTAGTTTAGTTTGGTTTTAGATAGTGTTTATTAACAAAAAGAATTTTGTCCAAATATTATCACTAGATCAGTAGAATGAAATTTTATCTGAAAAAATGACTTCATATTTAAAAGTAAATTATTAAGGCCTTCATTCAAATTGCTTTTATATTATAATTTGGTTTATAAGTTACAGTATGGCATTTGTACACAGTAAGAAACCCATCATCTGTTTTACCTTGCTTTCAACCTTTGAATCAAATCTTTATTAAGGACAAAGATCACCATAAGTCTTCAACCTTTCTTCTTCAGTTTGAAATCCTGGACTCCTCCGTTCTTTATTCAGGTACATTTGTAACTTGATATGCTGGAATATTGCTAAGGTGTTCCTTCTTTCTATTTTGAACAGATCTTGAATTACTGTAGCAATGGGTTTCTAAAATGCAATTGCTTCCAGTAGCACTCACAGGGTCATTCTCAAATTCACACCATGTAATAAAACAAAGCCTTCTTGAAAACTGGAAAAAAAAGCTGATATTTGTAGTCATAGTTTTATGTTATTGTACAGAGTGGAAATAATGGAACTCAGATTCTTTTTCTGTAGTTGAAAGGATGCATTGTCTTGAAAATTGTTTTAACAAGAATCTTAATATACAGATAAATGACATTTTTCCCACAACAATTTTAAATACATCCTTCCTGCTTCTATTTTTTGATATATGTACATTCAAAGTCATTTTGACTCTGAACCTGCCTTATTCTTCAGTGTACTTTGAGTTCAGCCAAAATTCAAGTTTATACTGACTTTGACAGAAACTTTCATCTTGTCAGACTATGCTTTTTTTGTTCACAATGTGATCTTAATTAAAGATGAATTCTGTTAAGTATGGAGCATGGGGAAGAAAGAATGGAGACGAGCCTCTGGAATGGTGAACTTCAACTCTTTATTTACATAGTGACTGCTCAAACTCAATGGCAGTTATAGCCCTTATATAGGCAACCCAATAACTATTTAACCAATAACAATCTAGGACCGCTAGCTCCCTTAACCAATAAGAACGCTCCATTAATGGCCAATCGGATTCCCCGGAACGGGCCAATCCGATCCTGCCGTCAACAGCCAATCAGAAGTGCAGGGCCAGAACCCTGCACTTGACTCCAAGCTTAAGATATCTTTATTAAGGCCTATGCATTCACAACACCCCTTCCCCCTGGCTTCTGTTTACAGGGTGCAGTTACATAATCCTTTAGGTAGGACGGTTGCTTTATTAGTCTTTTTGATTTTCGCTGTGTGTTTTGCATTTGGCTGCAATCTCGCTGAGGTAGGTCGTTGTTTGTCGATGGGGTTGCCTCTGGTTCAGAGTTCACGTTTCCGTCGTCACCAATATCTTCGCCAACTCCCTGAGGTGAATCTATTCCCTTCTCTAGATCCAATTCCTGTGTCTCTATTCCGCCATCATTCCCTTCGAACGGGTTTTCTTCTAATTGAAATTCGTCTTCTTCCGTATCTCCCCCCCCCCTCAGTTTGGTCATAAGGGAGTTCAGAATTGCCCGATCGGAGCCGTGATCGTAATTGATCAATATGGCATTTCCATAGTCTGTCGTCAAGGCATTGTACAAGGAAGGATCTCGGGCCGGTTACACGAACTACTGTCGCCTCTACCCACAGTGGATCGCCCAATAGGTTTTTTGCGTATACCAAATCGCCTACCTGGAAGGCATGACATCGGCTGCTGGATCCTAGTGGTTTTTCCAGTTCATAAGCTTGCTGTAACCAGTCAAGGTGGGAGCGGAGATTTCGTCCCATTAGCAGTTTGGCGGGAGTTTTGTTGGTGACACTATGAGGTGTGATGTGTTGTAGAAAAAGGATTCGGTTGATTTTGTTGTCGATGCTATCATAGTCTAATTTCTGCAAGGTTTTCTTAACAAATTGGACCATGCGCTCAGCCCTGCCATTGGTCACAGGGTGCGCAGGCGAGGTGAGCGTATGTTGGATGCCGCAGTCAGCAAGGTACTGCTCGAAGGACAGAGCGGTAAATTGGGGCCCGTTGTCAGATACCAGAACGTCTGGTAATCCGTGGGTTGCAAACAGTCTTTCCAATTTTTTGATAACCGCTTCAGTGGTTGTGTTTGTCATGCGGTGAATCTCGAGCCAATTCGAGTAGGTGTCGACGGTTAGTAGAAAGGTGTGGCCTTTAGTCGGCCCTGTAAAACCCAGGTGAATACGGGACCAGGGTCCCCGTGGTGTCTCCCATTCGGTAGGGATGGCTTTTGGTGGGGCGTTGCTCACTTCCTGGCATCTATGACAAGCTTTAACCCAATTTTCGATTTGCTTGTCGATGCCTGGCCACCATGCGTAGCTTCATGTGAGGGCTTTCATCCACACGATACCGGGGTGGCCATCGTGCAAGGTTCTCAGTACTGCTTTTTGGAGTCGTTCTGGGATAATGACTCTATCGCCCCAGATGACACAGCCTTTTTGAGAGAACAACTCTGTTTGTCGAGTCTTGAATGGTGTGAAGTCATCTGATAATTGGTCCAATGGCCATCCGCGTTCTACCCAGCCTAGGACTCGCGCCAAGGTGGGGTCATGTCTGGTTTCTCTCGTGATATCTCGGGCGGTTAATGGCGGCGAGTGGAGTGTTTCAATTTGTAATGTGGTTACCATTGGTGTGGGATCGTCGAGAGTCTCTGGAAGCGGTGCTCGGCTCAATGCGTCAGTGTGGGGAATGGCTTTCCCCGGGTGGTATTGCAGCCGATAATTATAAGCAGCCAAGAATTCTGACCAGCGAGTCATCCTAGGGGATAATATGTAGGGAGTCAGCTTATCTCCAGCTATTATCCTCAATAACGGTTTATGGTCAGTCACGATAGTAAAAGCCCGGCCATACACGTACTCGTGAAATCTTTTAACGGCCAATACAATTGCGAGGGTTTCTTTATCGATTTGGCTGTAATTTCGCTCAGTTTTTGAAAGTGTCTTTGAAAAATATGCAACAGGGGATTCGTTACCAGTAGGCAGTACATGGCTCAGAATGGCACCCACTCCGAAGGGCAAAGCATCGCATGTGATATTTAACGGCAAAGTCTCATTGTACTGCATGAATAGAGTCAGAAGTCAGTAGTTTTTTTACATTACGGAATGCCTGTTCTTCTTTATGACCCCATAACCAATTTGCTTTCTTGTCTAGCAAACGATGTAACGGCTCAGCGACAGTTGCTTTATGTGGTAGAAATACATTATAAAAGTTGATGAGGCCTAGGAACGCCTGGAGATCGGCCTTGTTCCGAGGCCTGGGAGCATTTTTTATTGTTGTTAATTTACTGTCAGTAGGGTGAATACCCTGACTGTCAATTAGGTACCCTAAAAACTCAATACTATCTGTACACAATTTATACTTATTCTTTTTTACCTTAAGACCGGCGTCTTGGAATTTTTGTAGAACCAACTTTAAACGATCCCGTAAGATTTTTTTTGTAGGTGCAGCAATTAATACATCATCAAAGTAAGGGACTACGCCTTTAATCCCTTGTAGTAGCCTTTCCATAAGGCTCTGAAATATCCCCGGGGCTACACTGACTCCGAATTGGAGCCCGGTACATTTAAAGGCACCTCAGTGCGTCACAATCGTTTGTGCCTGTGCCCTCTTTTCATCAACAGGTAATTGCTGATATGCCTGAGCTAAGTCTAATTTGGTGAAGACTTTTCCGCCCCCCAGGGAATGGAGGAGATGCTGCACCACCGGCACCGGATATGCATTTTGCTGTAGGGCGTGGTTCAGGGTGGCCCGGTAGTCCCCACAAATTTGGATTGAACCATCCGGCTTAATGGGTGTTACGATTGGGGTTTCCCAAGGAGAGTGATTGGTAGGTTCTAGCACCCCCTGAGCCATTAGTTTATCGAGTTGTTCATCGATTTTTGGTTTTAAGGCAAACGGAACTCGATGAGGCTTCAGGCGGATGGGAGCTATCTTTGGATTAAGGCTGAACGATATTGGGGTCCCCTTGTACTTGCCTAAATTTTCCGCGAATACGCCCTTGAATTCATGGATGAGGTCCTCCTCCCAGTAACTTCCGCTGACTCAGTTTATGCCTGCCACTTCAATGCCAAGTGGCACGAACCATTGGAGACCTAGCAGACTAGGCCGATCTTTGTCGATCACAGTTAGCGGTAAGTACGCTGTGTGCTTCTTGAATGAGACCCGGACTTGGCAGGAACCAACAACAGGGATTCAATTCCCTTGATAGTCCTTAAGAATAAGTTTTTGGAAGCGGAGGTCTTGGCACTGGATCGTGGGGATGAGTTGCTTGAGGGTCTTCCAAGACACCATCGAGAGGGATGATCCCGAGTCGACTTCCATGGGGCAAGGCTGGTTCTCGATGGCCTCTGTAATTCGGGTTTTCTTGGCATCCAAAGCAGAAGCATGACCGATAGTGATGGTATGGTGAGCCTCTTCTCGCTGCAAAACTCGGTTTCTGTAGGAGTGGTTTACTGGTTCTCGCCTTACAGGATGGTTTCCTGTCGATTGGCGATAATTAGCCCCTTTTGAGGCCTGGCCGGGTCCTTGTAAACTTCAGCAGACCCGTCCGATGTGGCCTCTTTTCCCGCACTCATGGCAGAACACGTCGCGGAATTTGCATTCGGACTAGCATGGTTGGCTCCACAGCCAGCGCAAGGGCATAGGGACTTCGGGTGGTTTTCCCAGTCAGACCGCAGTCGATGGACCTCTTCTTTGTCGCTGTCTGACAACAAAGAGAGGTCCTCGTGGTGTGTCATTGAAAGCTGCCCTTCTGACTTGGGTAAAATTTCGCTTGTCGGTTGGTGTACCGGAGTGCGGTTGCGGCATAATTGTGCAGCCAACTTCCTGGTTGCTTCTGCTGCAGTAGTATCGGCGATGGCATCGGCAAGGCTGATGTCGCCTTTCGCCATCAGCTTGCTCTGCGCGCCTGGTGCATCTAATCCTAGAACTATTCGATCTCTCAGTGCCTCTTCCAAATCGGCGAATCCACAGAGGACTCCCAGGTTTCGGAGGTCTGCTATGAAGTTGGTGACGCTTTCTCCTTGTCGCTGGTTTCTCTGATAGAACTCGTGCCATTTCACGAGCGTGGGCACGGTCGGTGCATAATGAGCTCTTAGTAGGGGTTCAAGGTTGTCCCAGTCCATCGTCTTTACTTCGGTAGGTTTGGCTAGTACTTTAGCCATCTTAAATACGGTTGGTCCGCAATGCGTTAGGAATACCGCCCGTTTCTTCCCGGCTGTGGCATCCTTTAAATTGTTAGTTTCCAAAAACATTTGGAAATGATCCATTTAAGACTCCCAGTCCTCTTGCACTGGATCGAACGGAGCGGGTGGTACGACGACGCCAGACATGGTTCTGTCGTGTAGCGCTGTCAGCCACGTGCTTGGTGTTTCTTCTTAGTTCAGTTGGCTCAGACGTCTCTATATCCCATCCTCGTCGCCAGTATTAAGTATGGAGCATGGGCGAGAAAGAATGGAGATGAGCCTCTGGAACCGTGAACTTCAACTCTTTATTTACATAGTGACTGCTCTAACTCAATAGCAGTTATAGCCCTCCTTATATAGGCAACCCAATAACTATTAACCAATAACAATCTAGGAGCGCTAGCTCCCTTAACCAATAAGAATGCTCCGTTAATGGCGGTTTCTGGTTTCGCGTAGCTTCGGGGCAGCAGGAATTCGCGAAGCTCACGATTCCTGCTGTGCTAGCCGCCGAGGTACCCCCGATCCAGATGGGTCAGGGGGATATGGCTGCCCTGTAGGGACAGCTGAAGAGAGAGGGGAGTCGGACAGGGGGTTGGGGGTGTCGCAGACCTCCTCCTCCTCCAGAAAAACCCCTTTTTCCCAAGGCGGTGGAGCGGCGGTCAGCAATGGCTGCCATGAAGAAGCCAGCAACTGGGTAAGATTGCGCTGGAGGAAGTAAGAAGAGTGAAAGTGCTGTCTGAGCCGGGTCAAGTAACATCTTTCAAATTTGTTGGAACTGAGCTGTTTGAGTTGCTGGAGGATACATTGTATCCCTAAGAAGATCGAAAGCGGCGGAGAAGCTGTTAAAGGGAACTTTTTTTTTTTTTCTTCACTCTCCCACCCCATGGAAACAGCAGATATGTTTGGACATATTGGACATTGAAAGTGAATTGTTTTGAGAGTTGAAGCTAAGGGACAAAAGGGTTTTTGGATATTGAAAAACTTAAGAAATTGGAAAACCCTTGTTGGAGGTATGGATTTCTAATTATTTAAAATTGATATTGCAAGTGGGAAGGGAGAGGGAAAAAAATTGGAGCAGACGCTGAAAAAGGAGGAGATTGCCTAGAATCCCAAAGAAAGGTATATGGTAATTGGACCTCTTTGATTAAATATTAACCCCAGAAAGAGAAAGAGAAGAAGGAAGAAAAGTATTAATTTTTGGATTTTTTTTTTTGAATTATTTTTGATTAAAAATATTTGTGGTTGTTTTGGGAAAAGTTTCTTTTTTCATAATGGCATCGTTTGTGGATGAACTAAAGACTGAATATCAAAAATATAAAAAGGAAGATACTTTGGGCATTTTGTTTCAATTTTTAGAAATGGCGTTATGTACTTATGAAAAGTTGACTACGCAGCAGAAGGACTGGGACAAAGAAGAAGAGGAAGAAGAAGCCATCTTTGATGAACAATGGGTTCTTTCCGGGGAGGAGGAGAAAAAGGATAAGAAAAAGGGGATTTTAAGAATTATAAAAACAACCAAAGAAGAGAAAAATGAGCGGAAAGGTGGAGGCAAGGTTAGAAAGCAAAGGAAAGGGAGTAAGAAAAGGGAGGAGGAAAGACAAAGGGGTAAAAAGGGCAAGGAGAAGAGTAAGCAAGAGAGAAAGGGGGGGAGGAGAAGCCTCAATGGAGGGAAGCAAGATCTAAAGAAAAAAAGTTTATTCAGAGACAATGGGTGAATTTAATTTAGGATAAAAGAGGGATTCTGGAGGGTACATAAGATTGTGTCTTTTATATGTGTATTTAGAGTATAAAATTCATTGTGTAATTTTAGAACCTATTAAACAGAATCCCAAGAAAAATTGTTATATGAAGTACTTTTAAGTTAGGGTAATGAGTTATAGACGTTACTCCAATTGGTGTATAGGAGAAGTATAATAAAAGAAAAAAGATGAATGGATAGTTGGAAATAGAACAGACAAAGAATATTATTGAAAATGGTAATAAGATATGAAAGGATATATAAAGGTTTTGTTATTTATTTATTTATTTTTTTGGATGTTGTATATTGAAAAAAGGCAAAAAAAATTTTAATTAATAAGAAATAATTTGGATGAAAAGGAGAAGTTGGGATAAGATATGAAGTTAAATAGACAAAGTATTGATCCTATAATTTGGAATTGTTATGTTCTATTGGTTTTCTTCTTTTATTATTTTTTCTTAGAAAAGAACTTATAAGCTGTTATGCCTTGTGCATTGTTTATATAAAATTGATAAAAATGGTTTATATATATATATAAAAAAGAAAATGATTATAAGATATGGAAGGATATATAAAGTGAATATGATGTTTGAATTTGTGTCTGTGTGAAGAGTTTCAACCCGGGATCAGACAACCTTCAGAAAAGATCTTTTAGTTTTGTTTATGTTTTATTGTGTTCTCTGTAAAATTAATAAAATTTGTTTTTTTTTTTCTTAAAAAGAATGCTCCGTTAATGGCCAATCGGATTCTCCGAAATGGGCCAATCCAATCCTGCCGTTAACAGCCAATCAGAAGTGCAGGGCCAGAACCTTGCACTTGACTCCAAGCTTAAGATATATTTATTAAGGCCTATGCAATCACAACAAAAAATTCATTTTTTTTGTTCCACTGCTTCCTCATTTATAGGTGAGTAAATAAAAATGTATGGAATTTTTAAAGCAATTTTTATATTTCAGTATCAAATTTGAGTAAGAAAAATTTAAGTGCTATATTAAGTAATCAGTGGTATGTTACACTGCCATGATGTTAAGTACTGGAAACTACCATTACTTATATATTTAGGAAATATTAAAATTATTATTTTTAATGTAAGTCTATTTGCATGTTTTGATTATTCAAATGTGTTTACTTGCACAGTTTTGTTCTTTAAAAAGTTATAATATTTAAATAATATTAAGAAAAGGACTATAATAGAACTTGCACTAAACATTTAGAAATGATTAATATACAGTAAATACTTTCTACACAATCTTTCAGTCTATTAGAATGTGAAGTATGTATAAGCTATCATCAACAGGGCAAACTGTTTTAAGTGACCAAGTATTTATAACTTAGTGATAAACAATTACATTGCTTTTGGTTATCAGTATATAAGACATAAAATATCTAAATAGTGATTTTTCCTAATGTAGGGCTAGCCTATGAGCTGCAAAATCCAGGAAAAGGGCAACAAACAGCTTCAGCAAACAGCAATTAACATTCTTCTGAAGCCCATGTGGGCTTCTTGCTGTCTAGCCATTAAATTGCTTTTGGCCTTTTTTTTTTTTTGGACTCCAGGAATATAATTGGATGAAAATTGTCCCCCAGTAATTGCTTCTTGTAAGCTTACTTATTTATTTAAATGATTGATATGATCTCCCATATAGCAAGGCAATGTACTAAGTTAAAGCAACAATTAAAACAATCCAAATAATAAATGTCCAAAGTCACAAACAATAATTCCAATTTACAATAAAAGAACATTAGCTGGCATAGCTCACTTAACCTTCTGGCCCATGTATACTTTATGCCATCAGTAATGGTATTTATCTACTTTGTTTATTCTTAACTTCTTTATTGCTTTCAATTTTTTAAAGCATGATGGTATTATTTGGTGACTTTTAATTTTTAGATTCTGTTTTCAAAATATTTAAACTTTAGAGCTATTGATAAATGTGTTTTCTAATTTCTCTCATGTTTAATTATTTGTATAGTTTAAGATATTATCAAACATTTTGTCCAGAACCACAATTCAAACCCATCATTTTGTTTTTTTCTTTCAGCTTTTCTGATAATCCAGGTTTCCAAGCCAATTGTTACAAGTGAAAAGCTATTGCCTTGGCAATGCATATCTTTGCTATCAGTCTAGTGTCCTTTCATATTAATATTTTGTCTAGATATGTCACAGTCTCTTCTACAACTGCCAGTCCTCTCTTATTTCAGCAACTATAGTTACTATTTCTTTTTTTTTAAATAAATTTGTATTAAGTTTTATACAGTTAAAAACAACACAAACAGAAAACAACACAACAAAACAACACAAATACAATCTTTGCAGTGTTGTGACATCGACTTTTCCAGTTTCTTCTATATATAGTTACTATTTCTGTTTGACCCTACAAAAGTTAAGATGGATGCAATTTCATTTTTCTTTTAGCTTGAATTGGGTTGTCATTCATTGTTATTATAACCCTAGCTTTCCAAGAGGAAGCAAATAACACAATAAATTGCCTTTGGAACTCTTCTTTTTTCCTATGTAAAAGATCTTCCCTCAAATCTTTCTTGTTTCAACTAATTAAGGAGGATCATCAATACTGATGTTATTGCTATTATAGTATCATCAACATTGATGTTATTGATGTTTTTCTAGCAATTTTAACTATTATTTCAATTCATTATTTATTACGCATCTAAATTTAATTAATTAAGATAAAATACAACCTTGACCAAATCCTTTCCCGGATTTGAATAATTTGCTGCATATTTATTCTAATAGTTGCATCCTAGACATAAAACTTCAAAAGGGATATGGAAATAGCAGATGAATACTAGGCGACACATGCAATTTTTGTGGTTATTTGTCAAATGCTTTATTACAAACAAGTCAAGTAAACAAAATTAGATTGCTTGGGGAATTCTCTTACATTTTCTTTAACTTTCATAAGTTAACAATGTGAGGTCAAATATCTCTGCTTGTCTAAATGTGTTTGTACTGTACATCTATCAGTACTTAGAAGTATTGCTGAAATACAGATTGCAATGTATTGAACATTATATTAGACTCGGGTAATGTATGTGCAATTGCCCTTTTTTGATACTGGACTATGCATTTAAGTTTTTAAGTGTCTTGTCTTGACCAGAATTTTACATACTTCTGTCCACATTAGAATATCTGATGTGCCTTTGATGTGAATTGACACAGTCATTGCTGTCCAATTCAATACATTGATTTCACTGACTATTAATGTTCAGCCTTGAAATTTCCTCACTGACATTTCTTCTACACACATAGTATATGTGTATGTGTATATGTAGAATCTAATGTAACCTTTGTATCTAGATGCAGTAGCAGCTACACTTTCGAATTTGAATCCAGCTTTGACATAAGCAGTATATTAGCTGCTCTTTTCCAGTAGCTATTTTGAAACCTCTGACACTTGTGGAGAAATCTTCCAATAAGAAGAGAAGAGAAGAATTGGCCAGGTATGATAGACACACAACAAATTTGTCTCTAGTGCAAATACCTTCAGGGTATATGGAAGTAACAATAATCACAATAATGATGCCAATAAGAAGGGTTAGGAAAGAAGATGAGACAGATAATAAAAATAATACCATTCAAGATTGGTAATTATACTTAAACAAATAAGATGGTACTATGAGAAATAGGTATTTATCAGAGTGATAGCAGGAGAGAAAAAACTATCCCTGTATATAGTTGTTTGGTGTGCAGTGCTCTATAACAGTGTCCTATAATCACAATCATGTATCATTGTTGTGATTATAAATATCCATTTGGCTTTCAGGGCAGAATATTGGAATGGGTTATCCCAAAGGAGCTGGATTTTCTGAATACCATACATATAAATACCCGCAAAAACTTAAGAATACACACACACACACACACACATACACACACACGTCCTAATGCAGTTACCTCTTGTTTGACATGCTGCCCATACAGAAATATTTTTTTCAAAACAAGAGGATAGTGATGATGACTGTATCCATTAATAATGTCACACAATGCATAAACAAAAAAGCATATAATAAAGAAGCATATATTGAAGTGGACTAAAGCACAAAAATATGTAGCATAGCATATATTTGTTATTTCGTGGAATATGAAAATATCAGAACAATATACATAGATTCTAAAAATTGTTTAAAAGGTATGAATACATAAGAAAGTAGCCAGACATAGGCACCCAGCTAATGAATATACTGCTTATTACAATCTAAATATAGTGAAAAAGTATTTATAAATTGGGTATATGCGTTTATCTATATTGCATGTATATCTACTGATCAAGCATAAACAGTATACAGTTATATATATATATAAAACTGTGTGTATGTGTGTGTGTGTGTGTGTGTGTGTGTGTGTGTATGGCATTCAGCTTTGTTTAGGTATTTTCCTACGTCATAGTAGTGGTGTTTTAAAGTTGTAGCAACGTTTCAGCAGAATCTCATCTGCCATCATCAGGCTTCTGTATAGTGTTCGTCAGACGAATATATATATATATATATTCTGAGGTTCTCGCGGGTATTTGTATGTGGATCTTTGGTTATTCGGGTTTTCTCCCGCGTAAGATTGGAAGTATCTAGGCAACGTTTCGATGAAGTCTCATTCATCATCTTCAGGCTTGGTCTTCAGCTCTGTGCTTCTCAGAGTGATGTGAGCTTGCAGCTGCTTCTTCCTTTTAACTGCTAGTGGGGGTGTGACTTGATTGGGTGGGGGCTTGGCTGTGTTCTCATTGGTTGGGGGGTTGGCTGTGTTCTGATTGGCTGGAGACGTGTTCTCTTTAGGTGGGGGCTTGATTGTGCTCAGGTTAATCTTAGTTGCTGAGGGATTTGAGCTGGTGAGCTGTGATCTTGCTGTTTGGCTTCAAGTTCGTGGTCATGCTGCATCTTCATGGTGGGGGTCAGTTCGCTTCATGTATGGCTCAGAGGGGTTTGAAGTGGGTAGTGATGAAGCTGCAGTGCGGCTTCTGGTCCGTGGTCATGTCTCATCTTCTGTGTGGGTGTGAGTCTGCTTTCTACATGGAAGTGTGGTGGTGGCATCTTGTGTGGGTCTGGTGTCATTCTTCATGTTAGGTACTCATCTGTTCATGAGGGCGGCTTTCCAAATGGCTGGTAGGCGGGAGGTATCATCTCGTTTATTCATGCTGTGTGGGCGTTTTTCTATCTCTATGGCTTCTCTGATTATTCTGCTGCTGAAGTGTTCGGTTTTGGCGATAGTTCTGGTATTTTTAAAGTCAATCTCATGTCCTGTGGCTTTGAGGTGTTGGACTAGGGAAGAGGTCGGTTCTTCCTTTTTGATTGAGTTCTTATGTTCTTCAATGCGTGCACTTATTATTCTGTTAGTTTGTCCAATGTATGTGGTGGAGCAGGCAGTGCAAGGGATTTCGTATATTCTTGATTTTCTAACTCGATTTTGTCCTTAGGGTTTCTTAGGATGGTGGATATCTTTCTGTTTGTGCAGAATGCTGTCTTAATGTTGTGTTTTTGGAGGATCTTGCTGATTTTGTCTGTAGTGCCTTTATATATGGGAGGAGGGCTTTGCCATTCTCTTGTTCTCTGTCTTGGAGTTTATCTGTGCTGGGTGGTGGTGAGATTGGGCGTTGAGGTAGCTATTGGTTTGTGTTTTCTTTTGGTATATGGTGTGTCCCAGTGTGCCATCTGTTTTTTTGTAGATTAGTACATCTAGGAATGGTTATTGTTTGTTTGTTTCCGTTTCCATGGTGAACTTGATTTTGGGGTGTGTGCTGTTTAGGTGTGTTAGGAAATTGTTTATGTTTTCTTTTCCATGGGGCCAAATCACGAAATGTCATTGATGTATCTTAACCATAGTTTGGGTTTGAGGATGATATTGGCCAGGGCTCTAGATTCGAATTCTTCCATGAACAGGTTTGCAATGACGGGTGACAGTGGTGATCCCATAGGGGCTCCTTCAATTTGTTTGTATCTTTGTCCTTTGTATATGAAATATGTGTTGGTTAAGCAGTGTTCTGTTAGTTCCATGAGGTGTTTAGCTGGTTGGTATTTATTTTTGATGATTTCAAGGGTCTCTTTTATCAGGACTAATGAATAGTGAAACCACGTCAAAACTTACAAGCAGATCTTCTTTCTTCATGTGTAGATCTTTGATCATTTCCAAGAAGTGGTATGAGTTTGTACATGTGAAGCTGCTGTTTCAGCATGGGACTGTAGCTGTTTTGCTAAGTGTTTAGCTAGGTTTTGTAGTGGTGCTCCTCTGGAGCTGACTATGGGTCTGAGAGGTATGCATTCTTTGTGTATTTTTGGGAGGCTGTATAGTTTGGGGCATCTGGAAGATTTCTCTGGGCATGATCGTGTGTTGGATCCCTTTGCTTATGTGGCTGGTTATAATTTTCTTCTTGGTTAATTTTTCCAGATATGTGGTTGAGTCTGTGTTTATGGGTTTGTATGTGGACTCTTGGAGTAGGTCTGTCAATTTTGTTTCATAGTCTTTTCTGTCCATTACTATATATACAATATACTATATATACCATACTATATATAGGCATTACTTGTATTATAATATTTACTTAGTTGAATACTTACAGCTTTTGCAAATTCATTTTTGCATTTATCAGAAATATAGAAAAGAGAAACATAAATGCAAACATAGTGGCAATTTGGACTCAAGAAACCTTTCTAATACAACTGTAGCTTCATAGCAGTAAACAGGAAAGTAGAAGCTTTCTAAATTTTCTAAAAGTTCATAAACCAGATTCTTAACCTCTATATTCAGAAAATAAATTACGATTGCAGATGCTGTTTATTCCCTGATTTAAGAGAAAGAAAGGAGAGGTGGACACAAGAGCTTGGAGATGTAATTTGTAGGCTAAAATCCCATGAGAAATTCACTGATTTCATGAACTGAAGAAACACATCTGAGGCTCCTAATATAATATCAGTGCCAGCATTTTCCAAATTTTAAAGGAAAAAGGTCAAGAGAAAGTGTAAAATACAGAGAGAATTAGATTTAGGCAGGTGTCTGCAAATGAAAACTCAATGTATACACTTGGTATCTTTAGAAACCATATACTTACATGCACATACATACACATGTACATACATACATACACACACACATAACGAATATTTGTACATGGTCGTGTCTTACTGCCGTCAACTACACTAATGAATATTTTGAAAAGATAAAGTGATAGAGCATGTATGAAAAAAATTACATGCATAGGCACTAAGCTTATTTTCATACTTTTTTCAGCTAAGAATTAAGGAACATAGCATAAAAAAGAATTCACACTAAAGGAAGATGGACAAAGGCAAAGACATAAAACAATGGCATACTTTTCTTAAATCATGGAATACAGAGAAATCTGAAAACTGATAACCCTCAGAGAACTACAAATCATATTTCTAGCTACCCATTTCAGCCTATTCCTCTATATTGTTAGCAGAGGAAGGATCATTTATGACATTCTGTTGCCCTTAGCAACAAGTCATCCTTAGATATTTTCTTTCATTATAAGTAAAGAGCAATATCAATTTTGCTCTACCAGTATAAAGTATAATTTAAAAGCCATTGAAAATGTAGTGAGATACCAATTTCTTTTCAGGGGTCAATAATTTGAGCACCTAATTTATTTTGTATTTAAAAACTGCAAGAAGTTTGGTCCAAATATTATTCCAATCTTTAGTGTAAAAAACATAGACAATATAGAAAATATAGACTTAATATTCAAGCAAAGCTTACAGCATACTCAATCATATTTCAAATACACATTTAAGTATTTTACACAAAAGTAGAAGAGCGGCAGTTATATTTTATGACTGCATTCTCAGATTAAGAAACAAGACAATAATTTGAATAAAAGAAGTTACAGCTTTATTAGTATATTTGTGGGAAGGGGAAAGTTAGTACCTTTAATGACTACATCTTATGCAGTATCTTATTTAAGATGATCATTTAACTTTTGCTTACCTGTATATTTCATATTAATAACACACAGTCTTTAACATAGTCTTCAACTAACCTGTGTGAAAATTAATATTATCTCATCTAATTACTAAAATTTCTTTAGAGCTATAAATCCGTATTCATTATTGGTTGGCCAGTTCATAGCATATGTATAATATACATTACATAAATATAGGAGACCAGGAGGCAACTGTTCAGTGTTGACATAACATTCTAACTGCTTTTTGAGCTTTGGGTTTACAGTATAATTTGTAAAAAAATAAAATGCCATTTTAGGTTGCATCACAGTTTCATTTCTAAATAATGGAAATAATATTTCCAATGTATTTTATAAGAGGATATTATAAGAGGTTCAGAAACAAGCAATATGGCTGTTTAGGGACTAGAAATTAAGTCATAATGAGCACTATTAGAGAACTAGAAATGTTTAGCCTGAGAAAACTTAAAAGGGGGCAGGATACGATGATGCTTCTCAAGAAAAAGATTAAGGCTTGTTTTCTCCCATTCTTGAATGCAATGAATGTCAGGAAAAATTTCTAATAATGAAGAATTTTTACAATAGATCCAGTCTGAACAATTACCTGTTAAGAATGCTTTATTTTAGATTTCTGAATGGAAAAGGGAAGGAGTTGGACATCCTAATATTTCAACAATATGAACCTATGTAAAATTCTTTTTGCTCAAGCCATTATGTGCAAATACTGGGGACTTAAACTTGTCACCTAGTGTACTTCACACATTGCCGTTATGAGGTTGGAGGGTAAGTCATTTAGGAGAATTAACAGTTTTTCACCCAAGTACAGTGATCCTAATTAGAAATGTCCACTCACCTCACCTTTTAAATTACTTTGAATAAAAATCAAAAGGAGTTTTTGGACTATATGGTCAACAAATGCAAAATTGTACTAGGTGAGTGTTTTATGTCCATGTAAAAAATGTCTACCCATGACTATTCTTCATAAATACAATTTATCCCATCTTTTGAAAGTAATGATTTATTAGCGTGATATCTCATGATTGTGCTAAAGATTCTGCAAAGTTTCAATCTTAAAACACCACAATTTTGATTTTCTAGAAAAAGCTAATAGTATTTAATTTCCAGGATGTTTTACTGATACATTTCCAAAACTGCAATAAATTCTGATCATTTTGAATTATATTATTTCTTATTCACTTTTATCCATATAAGCAGATAAATTCAAAAATCTTTTTTTCCTTTGTCTAGATTGAGAATGTCAGCCCTAGTCTGTTCCATTGCAGAATACATCTAGAGATATTTGATTTTTTTTAAAGACTTTGATATATCTGTGCTATTCCCTGCTTGCTGACATATGTCTACCAGCAAGAGCAAGAAGAAAATTCAGGGATAAGCTCCAATCTTTTCAGTAATTGGTATTCATGCCTGCTAGTTCAGATGGATTATTGTTAGAATGATAGATAGCTACCATGAATGTCAAATTAGCATAACATATAAGCATCATAACATGCTGAAGTTTGTTCATTATGTTTTGAAATACATCCAGAGAATAATGAATCAAGTCAATCTAACATTCATAAGATGGGATATTTAATAAACACCAACTATACTGATATACTAATTATACACAAATATGATGATAAGAAAAAAAAAAACCTTGGACCAACTGATTTTTCAGTAACAATGTTGAAATATATGCACTGGTTCTTATAGACATAAATTCTTCTTATTCTAAGAATTTTTTTTAAAAAATACATAGAAATAAAGAACTATTTCAACACTAAAGTATAAGAACAGTAATGTTTAATCTTACTCAGGTACCAAAGTCATAGAATAGGAGTGAGGGGAAGAGTTGAATGAAGGTTTATTTACAAGCTCTGTTTCATGTTTTCTCATAATTACATTTATAGTTATGAACTTTGACAATATAATTTAACAATCAAGACATACAGGCTTTTACAAGAAGGTATATGCTTTTATATGCCTGGATATGTCCTTACCAGTAATACACAATCTATTAAAAAACAAAATAAGTCAGTGATTTTACTCAGCCAAAGAAATTTTATCTTCAAGGCATGTAAAGTATGTATTTCTTGTAGCTGCAGATTTATTGATCTCTTTAAGACTTGCCTTAAAGTGACTTGTCTTAAAGAGACAAGTAGCACCCAAAATTTCCATAAATGTAATATATCTTATTGCTACGTTAGGCTAGGCTAGGCTAGGCTAGTATAAAATAGAATAGAATGCTTTATTTGACCACGTGTGATTAGATACAGATGGAATTTGACTCTGGTGCATATAAGCAATCAGTCTACATACAAATAACAAAGTACACAATCATGAGATACCATTGGAGAAGGTAGTAGAAAAGATGATAATAATAATAATACAGTCATACTACATGGGTAAATATCCTTAGACATAAGACAGTATTGTGATATTAACATAAGATAAAAAGCAAGGTCTTATTATCAATTATATACATTACATCAAAATGTAAACAAATAATAGCATATATTTGATTTGCATTCAGATAAACATTTTTCAGTTAAAACCAATGCTATTCAGTTGGAAGTTCAATATTATTATTTCTATCACTATATGCCCTTCAGTTTGTTTGTTTACTCTTTTCTTTATAAAGATATGTTAGGTTACCCCTTCTTGTATTTATTTATTTGAAAAGTATTATTGAATTTATTGAAAAGCATGATTGAATTTTTATATTGAAGAGTATTATTTGGATTTGTTACTTGAAGAATATATTTAAAGATAAAATGTTTACTGTTATAGATATAAGCTTTATAAACAAAAAACCTTAGTCCCTAATTTTTGTTCTCATTGTAATTAACATAATCATTTTTGAAAAAAAAAATGTTAATCAAATCAATCAAGAAAACAATATTGGGAATATTGTCATATTTTAAAAAATTGGCATGATTTCAATTGTTGATTAAATATTGGATACATCTACCAGAATGCCAGAACAAAGAAATTGCAGTAATTATAACTATTTTGAATCATAAAAATACATAAAAAGCAGGAAAAAGATGAAACAGAATTCTTTCTCTTTTTAATACTACCTTTGTTTTATTTGTTTGTACTCTCTGTAGTGAAAATAAGCTTTCTTATTTATTGTTTACTAGGTTTCTCCCAGTTTTTAATGAAACAAAAAATATAAAAGTATTTTTAACTACAATAAAATAAATAATGAAATTCAATTAATTTCTGTTATTCTCATGCTCAAATGTTGTTTTTTTTATAATTTTTATCCAATAGATATCTTAAAAGGGAATTTTTCCTTGAAATTCTCTAAGCTCAAAATTTATTGTTAATAAAATAGTACGTTGCAATACAATCAAATGCATATTTACCCAGAAAAAGTTTCCATTAATTTATGGCATCTATTCCTCAGTGTTAGAACTGCAAAACTAAATTATCTATTTTACTTAATTTTTGGCATGGACATTTTAATTTTTATGTTTATTATAAATTTCATTATTTATTATATTTGTTGATTATTCTTTATTTATTGAATTTTTTTTTGCTGTCCATCTCATCTAACAAGGTGACTTTACATATGCACACTGAGGTTTTAACTTCCAAGTCACCATTATTCATAGGGAAAGTGGTGGTGGTGGCATACACACTTGGTAAATAAAAATGTAAGAACTAATTTAATGCTAAAGCTAAACTTTATTATAATTCTATGTCTAAAAATGGGCAATGATACACATATCTATGAAAATACCATTTAAACACAGAAAAATTGTCTTCATTGTTAAAATACTTCCTTTGCCCAGGATGCCTCTAAAAATTCTAAGGATTCGATAGACATTCATTATAAGAGTCCACTTCTCAGTTTTTTAAACTTTCCTCTTGATGCCAGCATGATCCCAAAGCTCTCATGTTATCTTATTTGTCGTGTAGACCAATCGCGGGAGATTCTTAGCGAGCCAATCGGCGCAGCTCGCCTAACCAATCACAGTGCCCCGCGCTTTGGCCAATCAAAGCACGGGGATCTCAAGAATGCTAATGAGGGGACAGAACATCCCTCCCCTCTTGGTTTAGTCCTTATGTCGCGTAGTCCCGTAGGTAGGCGGGGCTCCGTCTTAGCCTACTGGACCTGCGCAGCTCAGTCGTAGGTTGGATCCCGGCTGGTTCGGTCGGGGTCTCTGCTTCTCCGGATACCGTCGTGGGAACCGGCTGGTCGGTCGGGCTGGGCCGCTCTCCGTAGCTCCCTCCTGGGCTTCCCGGGTTGGTTGAGCTGCGGGTTTCGCCGCTCCCACTCGTTCTCCCCGGGTCGGTCGAGCTGGCCTGGCTGTCTCTTCCTAGCGAGGGGTCATTCTGGCTGCTTTCCGGTAAGTATGGCTGGTTTATTCTTCTTTGGTTTTGGTCCCCTGGGTATTCCCTCCCCCCTTGGTTTGTGTTGTGGGGGTTGGTTTCGCCTGCTTGTGCATCAGTGGTCTCTTGGTTGGTCGTCCTCGATCTTAATTGGTCGATGTGGCGTTTCCATGCTCATCCGTCTGCTGTTTGTAGCCGGTACGAGTGTGGGCCTGTTATTTGTGTGATGACGGCCGGTACCCATAATGGGTCTCCCGTCAGGTTTTTTGCATACACGGGGTCACCTGGTGCGAACGTTCGGTGTTTGCTGGTTGAATCTGGGGGCTTCTCCGGGTTATACGTGGGGTGTAATCTGTCGAGTGGGGACCTTAATTTCCTCCCCATTAACAGTTCGGCTGGGCTCTTGTTTGTTGTGGGGTTATGTGTTGGGTGAAGAGCAATTTATTTATTTTCTCCTGGATCTCCCCGTGGTCTATTTTCTGGATGGTTTTCTTAGTGTATTGCACCATCCGTTCCGCCCTACCGTTTGCCGCCAGATGCGCCGGTGCTGTCAGCGCGTGTCGGATGCCCCTTTCCACTAGGAATTTTTCGAATTCTAGCGAGGTGAATTGGGGCCCGTTGTCGGAAATGACGACGTCTGGGAGGCCGTGCGTTTCAAAGAGTTTGCCGAGTTCCTTGATCACGGCCTCCGTAGTTGTTGTCCTCATGTTGCTTACCTCCAGCCAGTTGGAGTAAGCGTCTACTATTATAAGGAAGGTGTGTCCTTTTGTGGGCCCGGCAAAGTCTATGTGGATCCTAGACCAAAGTCCCCTTGGGGTTTCATACTCTAGGACGGGTGCTGTGGGTGGGCTTGGCCTAGTTTCCTGGCATCATTGGCACTTTGCTTCCCATGTCTCAATCTGTCTGTCCATCCCTGGCCACCAAGCGTAGCTTCTGGCCAGGGCTTTAGTCCTAACGATGCCAGGGTTCCCCTTGTGTAATAGTTCCAGAACCTTCCCTTGTAGTTTTTCTGGAATGACCACCCTATCCCCCCATAGTATGCACCCTTTTAATAACGAGAGTTCCGTTTGGCGGTTTCGGAATGTTTTGACGGACTCGTCGTTGTCCCTTTCCGGCCACCCTTTCTCTACCCAATGCAACACCCGCGCCAGACGTTTGTCTTTATTAGTCGCTGAAACTCTCACCCGACCGTTGGTCCCGACGGTAGAATTCGTTGCGTCGGATCAGGATGGGTACCTCTGGAGCGTAGTGCCACCGAAGTATTGGCTCGAGGACGTCCCAGTCCATAGCGGTCGCGTCGGCGGGTTTGGCAAGTGCCTTGGCCATCTTGAATACCTCAGTCCCACAGTGGGTCAGGAAGACGGCGCGCTTCATGGGGCCGGTAGAATCCTTCAGATCGCTGCACTCGAGGAACATGCGGAATCGGTCGGAGTACGATTCCCAGTCCTTGGTGGCGAGGTTGAAGGGTGCGGGGGGTGCGATTTTCACCATCGTGGAGATTCGTCTGGCTTCCGTCGGACATGTGGTTTGGTTCAGGGTCTGGATCCCACCCTCGTCGCCAGTGTCGTGTCCTCGGAAATGATGCCAGGAGTCGGTGACTTCAAATCATGCTCTTTTATTAGTGTAGGAACCGAACTGGTGCTATGGAAAAGGTTCGCGGCTTTTATTCCTTTAGCCGTGGTGGCCGCGGCCAATGGCACCACTTTGAATCTCCCGCGATTCGAATAGACCAATCGCGGGAGATTCTTAGCGAGCCAATCGGCGCGGCTCGCCTAACCAATCAGAGTGCCCCGCGCTTTGGCCAATCAAAGCGCGGGGATCTCAAGAATGCTAATGAGGGGACAGAACATTATTAGTTCCTATAAATATTTAAACGAATGTGTACTTTCAGTTTCTTGTTATCACCAAAGCTATCATGTTTGTTTGGATTTCAGCATGAAAACTTTGATACGTGATCAGCAAGCGGGAAGATACTGCAAAATGCAGGTTGGTTTCATCTTGATAGTATACTTTCATTTTACTATAATATATTTGCATCCCAATTGTTTAATTTTGGACCCAATATAGTTGGCTCATTAAGCCAAATCTTGATTTAATACAAATATTTTATACTTATATAGGTTAGCAGTCTATATGAAAAATGGAGTTAATTCACACAGTATTAAGGCTGATAAGTCAATGATTAAAATACAAAATATATTTAAATGTAATAAAATTATGAGATTTCAGGGAGGAGAAAGCTGCTTGGTTCAGTTATTTTGGCTGCAACATTTTATTAACACTAACTAAAAGTTTAATGATAAAAGCTTATGTATTCTTGAAATCTGACATAACAATGATGAAATTATTCACTGCTAGTAAATTTGGAGAATGGTCTTCACCTGAATTTTCAGAAGTCCAAGGAAGAGTAGGAATTATGAACTGATGCAATTCTGCATATTTCTACTTAATATATTTATTAGTTTCTTATTACTGAAGCAAATTTATCAAGTAAAGTAGCATAGGTCCCTAATTGCCCTCCAAAATGACAGGTCTCACAAAAGAGAACAAAGGACTAAATGATGATAGACTAGCAGCTCAGTTTGAGAGTCCAATAAATTTAAGTTTCTCTTTTCTAATCTCATTATTTTCCATCTTATCATTCTACATCTCTTGGGAAGAATCTTATGTTTTCATGAAGGTCAGTGATTTTATTTAATTTTTAAAAGGTTACTCTAATTTTGATTAATAACAATAAAAAAGAATAGAAAAAAGAAGCTGCACAATACAACCTTTGGAATGATAGTGCCTTCAAAGGTATCAAAGCAACCATTTGTCAACTATTTCTCACTCAAGAATGAACAATCCATAAATAAAACTAATAATACAATGAGTCTTCTTTTCAAGTTGAAGTGGTATATTTTGGGATGAGATTTAGGAGAAGCAGTCTGCGAAATAATCTGGTATTTCTACCCTATACTCTTTAGGAGGAATCAGACAATCAGAAAAAATGAATTAAGAATGCTGCTATCCTTCTAGCAATCCCAACTTTTGCAAATGAAGGATAAAATGAAAATTTTAGAAATGAGAATGAGTTCCTTGGATTTTATATCAAGACAATGTTTAACAAAACAGGCAATTCCCAATTTCAGAAGACTAATAACAACAAATAAAGATGTAGATTTCTTTAAAAAAGAGTTTTAGATATTTACACTAAATCATCTAGACAAATTAATGGCACTTATAGAAGCACAAAATATTGATGTTTAGGGGAAGATACTGCATCTGCTGGGAAGAACACTTAAATTCCAATTCCAACTCAAATCTTTACAGGAGGGAGAATGCAGAAAAGAGAGGATTTTTATTATTGTACAGTAGAAAAAGAGAAGGGAAAATCAAAAACAATTGGATCCTTGAAACAAGCAGGTCTTTTATAGATTATTCTTAATAGACTTAATAGATGCTCTTGGGATGCTAAAAGAGCCATTATACCATCTAAAGACAACCTCTCCAATGTAATTCCACCTGATGGTATCTACTGGTATCTCAATAGCTACCTCATGAAACAGGATTCACTGTTCAAACACATAAGAATTCTGGATATGCTACTCAAAATGAAACCACTTGGGGATATATCTTTCCCCAAATAGCAACATTATATTCCATAATTGCAAAATAGTCTCACTTTTTAACTTACTTCCTGAAGCTGAAATGGAATAAAATGTTAGTCACAGATAACCTTGAGGACATAGTGTCAGTGTTGCCTTTAATAAAGGACAGTTTAAATAAACACTCAGAGGTAACCACAGAGAGAAATATTACCTATGAAGCTTGGTGAGCAACACTGGTTGACTGTTTTGGAGTATTGCCAAAGTGTTCATAAGATGAACTATTAAAAAAAATTACGTTGGTGACACTTAGCTAAACTTTTGATTGACCTAGAGGTAACAACTTCAAAGGGATATTGAAACAGTCATAGCAAACTAAATATGTAGAAATGACTTTGGAAGACAGGTCAAGAGATGCAACCAAGGAAACAGATAAAGGCAGCTTATCCTAAAGCAGAAATGTGAATGGGGCAAGGATATCAGAGAAGACATCCCCCCCCCACACACACATATACACATATACTCTATGTTCACAGGCAGCATATTTCATATTGATAAATAGGGAGGAAGAATATGATAATGTGAAGTGCTAGACTCTAGGCCCAAAAGGGATTGAATATTTTATCACTGTAAATGCTACCCAGAGTCAGAGAAATCACAAGAGACAGCAATAAATATTTATCACATTCATGACCAATACTCTGACAAGTTCTGTCCTGGCCTTGAAGAAGTTTGGCACTACCGAAGAAGGACATTCTTCTAAGACAGGGTTGTCAAACTCATGGCCTGTGGGATGGATGCATCATGCACTGACCATGCACATGTCTGGTTTAGCAAAGAATAGAATAGAATAGAATAGAATTCTTTGTTGGCCAAGTCTGATTGGACACACAAGAAATTTGTCTTGGTACAAATACTCTCTGTATACATAAAAGAAAAGATACATTCATCAAGAGTCTAGAACCATAGGTACAGCACTTAATGATAGTCATAGGGTACAATAAGCAATCAAATCATACAAGGGAACAATCAATATAAATTGTAAGGATACAAGTGACAAAGTTACAGTCATACAGTCACAAGTGGGAGGGGATGGGTGATAAAGAGTGATGAGAAGATTAACAGTAATAGTAGTGCACACTTTGTAAATAGTTGAACAGTGTTGAGGGAATTATTTGTTTAGCAGAGTGATGGCTTTCAAAAAAAACCTGTTCTTGTGTCTAGTTGTTCTGGTGTACAGTACTCTGTAGCATTGTTTTGAAGGAAGAAGTTGAAACAGTTTATGTCCATGATGTGAGGGGTCTGTAAATATTTTCACAGCCCTCTTTTTGACTCGTGCAGTATATAGATCCTTGATTGAAGGCAGGTTGGTAGTAATTGTTTTTTCTTCAGTCCTAATTATCTTCTGAAGTCTGTGTCTGTCCTGTTGGGTTGCAGAACCAAACCAAACAGTTATAGAGGTGCAGATGATAGAGTCAGTAATTTCTCTGTGGAATTGTATCAGCAGATCCTTGGGCAGTTTGAGCTTTCTGAGTTGGCACAGAAAGAACATTCCTTGATGTGCTTTTTTGATGATGTTTTTGATGTTAGGTGTTTTTCCCAAAAAGGGAAAAAGTCACGATATGTCATGTGGTGCTGCTGTGACACCACTGTTTTTTGGGGTCAAGAGCACTTGAGAATTTCAAGAGACCAAGTAGGGAGCAGGGAAAATGACACAGCTCCTTCACATCATACATACAGGACTTGGAGGGATACCAGCTTTTCAATCAAGGGGCATCACTCACCAGTAGAAATTTATCTACAAATTGATTGGCATGCTGTTATGTGGGAAAAGAGAAATAAGATAAGTTCATACTTTCTAAATCCTTGAATAAGAGAGGCACCATTGGAGATCTGTAATAGAATCAGGAAAAAACATTACATTAAAATACGAGGCTGGCTTTCCACTATGGAAGCTATGATCTACCTAAATACTTTAAGTAAAAAAAAAATATATATATATAATCAATTATTAGATGATCAAGGGATCCTGAAGACAAATCAAAAATTGAAACAGGAAGGGATAGTGATAGATTGGTGACAAATGCAAACAAAATATAAAAAGGATGTAGAAGAATTCAGTATAGATAGAACAACAATTAGATAAAATATTATTAGGATCAGAGGAAAAAATTATAACCAAAATGTATAATTATCTTTTAAAATTTGACAGAGAAGAGGAGGTGGTGAAACCAACCATGATAACATGGATCAAAAGTATACAATTAGAAGATTAGGAAAGATTATGTACCAAAAAATTACAAATTGACATGAGCAGCCTCATATAAAGAAAATTTATACAAAATGATTCATCATTGGCATCTAGCACCAGCAAGATTGGCTAAAATTTATCCAAATTAAAAACCAGAATGTTGAAAATGTAAAAAGAAACTAGGTATATTCTTTCACATGTGATGGACCTGACCAAAAGCAAAGGAATTCTGGAATAAGATAAAGATCTGGTTACAGGAAATACTCAAAAGATAGTACCCAAACCTGAAATGTTTCTACTAGGGATAACTAAAGATGAATATAAAAATGATACATGTACTAACAGCAGCTAGGATATCATATGCTCAAAACTGGAAATTAGATAGTACCTCCACAGATGACATGATTATTAAAAAAGTAATAGATTGTGCAGAAATGAACAAATTCACAATGGAATTGCAGGAGAGGGAAGAAAATGAATACTATACAGCCTGGGGAAAAAGGTATGTCTGGTTAGACAACAGAAAGAAAATATAATGCAAAAGTAAAAGTGTTAAAGTGTAATTGTAAATTATATATGTGTGTGTGTGTGTGTTTTCTGAGGTTCTTGCAGGTATTTGTATGTGGATCTTTGGTTATTCGGGTTTTCTCCCGTGTAAGATTGGAAGTATCTAGGCAACGTTTCGATGAAGTCTCATTCATCATCTTCAGGCTTGGTCTTCAGCTCTGTGCTTCTCAGAGTGATGTGAGCTTGCAGCTGCTTCTTCCTTTTAACTGCTAGTGGAGGTGTGACTTGATTGGGTGGGGGCTTGGATGTGTTCTCATTGGGTGGGGGTGTGTTCTCATTGGTTGGGGGGTTGGCTGTGTTCTGATTGGCTGGAGGCGTGTTCTGTTCAGGTGGAGGCTTGGTTGTGTTCAGGTTAGTATTAGTTGCTGGGGGATTTGAGCTGGTGAGCTGTGATCTTGCTGTTTGGCTTCGAATTCATGGTCGTGCTGCATCTTCATGGTGGGGGTCAGTTCGCTTCATGTATGGCTCAGAGGGGTTTGAAGTGGGTAATGATGCAGCTGCCGTGTGGTTATGGTTGTGTCTCATCTTCTGTGTGGGTGTGAGTCTGCTTTCTACGTGGAAGTGTGGCTCTCAGGGGTGTGGGTCTGGTGTAATTCTTCATGTTAGGTACTCGTCTGTTCATGAGGGCGGGTTTCCAAATGGCTGGTAGGCGGGAGGTATCATCTCGTTTATTCATGCTGTGTGGGCGTTTTTCTATCTCTATGGCTTCTCTGATTATTCTGCTGCTGAAGTGTTCGGTTTTGGCGATAGTTCTGGTATTTTTAAAGTCAATCTCATGTCCTGTGGCTTTGAGGTGTTGGACCAGGGAAGAGGTCGGTTCTTCCTTTTTGATTGAGTTCTTATGTTCTTCAATGCGTGCACTTATTCTTCTGTTAGTTTGTCCAATGTATGTGGTGGGGCAGGCAGTGCAAGGGATTTCGTATACTCCTTGATTTTCTAACTCGATTTTGTCCTTAGGGTTTCTTAGGATGGTGGATATCTTTCTGTTTGTGCAGAATGCTGTCTTAATGTAGTGTTTTTGGAGGATCTTGCTGATTTTGTCTGTAGTGCCTTTTATATGTGGGAGGAGGGCTTTGCCATTCTCTTGTTCTTTGTCTTGGATTTTGGTTGGGGTTTCTTTTTGGATTAGGTGGGTGATTTTCTTTCTTTGGAATCCATTGGCTGTCAGCACGCCGGTGAGAGTGTGTAGTTCGGTCTCTAGGTGTTGTTCGTCGGCTAAGCATTTTGTTCTGGAGATGAGTGCCTCGGCTACGGAATTGATCTGTGCTGGGTGGTGGTGTGAGAGTGCGTGTAGATAGCGGTTTGTATGTGTTTTCTTCTGGTAGATGGTGGAATTTGTGTCTGTACAAAGAGATGTAACCCGGGATCAAGCTGCTTTCAAAAAAAGATGTTTTATGTTTTTATGTTTTGTTTGTTTATGTTTGTTTTTAAAAATCAATAAAATTTTCAAAAAAAAAAAAGATTTATCACATGTGGTAATCCCAGTTTATCTGGAAAAGGGTATTCTGGTGACCAGCCTCCTAATATAATTACAATCAAATCTCATGGACTTTGGAAAGGTCACATTATAAAATTCAAAGTGCAGTGGATAGTTAATTGACAATGAATGCTTCAAGAAATGTTATTCCTTGAAAAATACTAGTAAATCTTCAGGAAAACTAGGTTAAGAAGGATTTATGTTATCATATTTAAAATTTTATTTCCCTACAGAAAACATGAGAGAAGAATAAAAGCATGACAGATATTACATAATTTTGTTAGATGCAGTTGTGTCTCCTGTGGGAAGAAAACCAAGCAGAGATTTTGTTGTATGTATTAATTTTCACCAACTGAAACTATTGCATTAAGCTTTATACACTCATGAAAGTGGCAGTATCGTTAGGTTTAAACTCCTTTTTGTTGATAAAAGTGTATGTTTCCTTTTCAAAGACATAGTCCCATTGCAAATAAATACAGCTGTTTAGAAAGTTACATGTTGAACCTGATAGCATTTTATTCATGAGCATAGAACATTTTCAATTTAAGACTAGGCTCCAATCACTGGGTCATTCATTTAAAACACCACAATTATCCTCCAGAAGTTTTCACACTATAATTATTGGAATTGTGCCAATATAGGAATAAAAAAACCCTACAACTGTACATTTTTCTGCCTGTAAGAAAGTATTAACAAATTAGCTTCTGCAGGAGACAGACTAGGGAAAATTACTTTTTTAATCCAGCTCACTAACCCTTCTTCAAAGTTTTTTAAATTATTTTTTAAAAAGATATTAAAGGCTGGTTGGCCTCAGATAGTAACCATCTAATTCTGATTTTGTGCATTGATTTATATGATAAAGTGAAATTGATAGATAATTCTTATATAATGGATCTGGAGATAGTCCTGTGCTCAAGCTGAAAATATAATCTACCTAGCTGACTATAATTGTTGAATTATTTTCATATAATAGTTACACTTTGAAACAATTCTTAGGTAGTATGAGTTCTTGATTTAGTTTTCCAACAGATCTTAGGTCTATATCAGTCCAGTAGAGTACAAAGATATCAGTGCATGTTAAAGTGGTGGTTTGATAAGAATTGTCAAAGAGAGAGAGAGAGAGGGAGGGAGGGAGGGAGGGAGGGAGGGAGGGAGAGAGAGAGAGAGAGAGAGAGAGAGAGAGAGAGAGAGAGAGAGAGAGAGAGAAGAACAGTTGGCTACTATTAGAAAATATAGAATATATCATTTACATATTATCTACTAGAGAATCTATTTGAAGAAAAAGAATTCCTCATTACTAATAAAAAGAGAGACATAATGCAGGCAACTTGGATTCAGTTTATAGCACAATATATGCAGTATTTATATTTTGAGAAATTACAAACTAATTTTGTAAGGCTATTACATTACTGCAATTTCATATCTTGTCTACCTACCACTGCTGAGATATGAATTTGGAAAATCCCTTAACCTGAAAGGTTTTGCCTTTAGGAATGTGGACATATTGGATCAAAGGCTTATGTTTTGTTTTGTATTATTTTTATTTATTATGATATTGATAATGACTGCCTAAAACCCATTCTTAGTTCCTTTCCTGCATGGACAAAAGAATTATACATATAATTGCTTTTGGTGGATCTTTATTCTAAATTAACTGTTGCTGTAGTTAAATTGATAATTGTAGGTCATGATTTGTTTATACCAAACCAATATTTTTTTAAGATGTACTATAATGTTTTTCTGTATTATTTAATCTGTGGCTTGTAATAAAGATACTACTACTACTACTACTACTACTACTACTACTACTACTACTACTACTACTGTAGGTGTCAAAAAAGTTAATTTTTGAGTTCTATCACTAAATTGAGTACTTATTTTCGACAGATTACCAAAAGATGCTATCTGTGCTAAGTTAGTACAAAATCCATGAAATTCCAAAATATATCTGAATTAATATAGCATTTGTTTAATAATATTTTAATGCCTAGAATATAAAAGTTAAAGTTTTAATGATATATTTCTTAAATTCTGAACCAACTCTTGTAGTTTTCATCACAGTCAGACACATGAAATATTAAATAGGAAAACATAGACTGTGAGAACCCATGGCTGCTAAAAATGTCAAGTAGAAAAGTTGGGATGAAAATAACAATGAAAGCTGTTAATATGCAGGTTAAATTCAGAATGAGTACAGTATCTTGCTTTTTCTTCCTTCAAGTATACCAATACTTTAAATTTATTCATAAGTTTTATTTGATTCATACTTGTGGAAAGGCTCCTAATGATTAATCAAGAAAGCAATGTCAGGTATATTAAGTTAACATGAGACCAATTCAAGAGATATATTGCTCTGGCTCATTCTGTCTTCCCAGCATCTTCCATCACTTAACTCCCAAAGCTAATTAGATAAGCAAATGGAAATCCCAAACCATCAGTATAAGATCAAAGATCTTTACAAATGTTTCACCTTTGAACAGTTGTGTATTATAGGTCATTCCTCCAGAGTGCAGCTTTTTAGATGAGAATAGAAAATCTAATTAAAAATTCTCTGAACAAGATATGTCACCAAGTTCTCCTAACTCACATGAAACTTCTATGCCAGGCACAAGCTGTAGATTTAAACACACCTTTGCAAAATGGTGGAATGTTTCCCAAGAGCTAATCAGTTGACTTTAACTTTTAGAAAATGAATTGACATTTTAAAATAATTTAAATATTGTGCTGCTTGCAGAAATTCACTGGAATGTCTTATTTTTAGGTTTGTTTTCCATAGGTACTATAGTTCTTGCTCTAAATTTGGAACTAATTGTGCCATTCTGCTTAGCATAATATAAATTCTGTTCAGTTTCTTCATTTGACTGAATGATCTGTAATATGACATCTCCTCCCAGACATCATGAGCAGGGGTGGGATTCAATTTTTTTAACAACTGGTTCTGTGGGTGTGGCTTAGTTGGTGGGTGTGGCTTAGTTGGTGGGTGTGACTTGGTGGTCATGTGACTGGGTGGGTATTCGACATCACTCATGTCAAGGGGAGCTTCTCCTTACCTGGCCTCTCATGACAGTGGGGATGCTGCAATGGTTGTAAGTGTGAAAAATGGTTATAAGTCACTTTTGTCAGTGCCATTGTAACTTTAAATGGTCACTAAATGAACTGTTGTAAGTCGAAGATTACTGGTACAAAAATACAAAAAGCTTCTTTGCTTGCAAAAAACTGCCCTAAATACCAATCTTTAGATTAAAAATACCTGTAAGTCAGAGTTACAAATCAGGCAGGGTGCCAGAGCACCTTGAAGAATTAAAATAGTTAAAATGCAGTGATAACTATCAATAGCCAACTGTTGCTCATAAAGTGAAACCCTTTAAATGAGAGAAACCCTTAAATGAGAGGTCATTTAAGCTCTCCAGAAAAAGCACACCCAGGAAAAGCAATTCTTAGATCCATTTGCACCATTTAAAGATACCAGCTTGTCTCATTCACCTCACAATATATCCTAAGGAAATCATCCAGATTTAAGGAAAGGTCACATGCCCTCAAGAAAGGCAGTAAAAAAATCAGTGCCAAGCTTGCATCCTGCCTCTTGAAGTACACCCCAAAAGGACAGTGCCATATACCACAAAAGCAGTGAAGGAAGACCCCTTCCCAGATAGAAAAAGAAACCATGAGGCAGGAAAAAATTCAAACACAATACAAATAATTAAATCACAACAGTAGCTGTTGGTTGTTGAAGCTGAATAGGGAAAATTATCCCATCAATAAACATAGGATTAAATGTCACCAAGCACCTTAACCTTCACCACAAACCAGTTTTAGATCAAACCTCAGAAAGAATATGTAAACGCACATTTCAATGTCACTCTTTCTAGCTAGCCAAGAAGCCTTGCTGAATGTCTCTCATCTTGATTCCCTGTCATTAAAAGCTTTCTTTCTGACAGCTCTGCTTCAATATTCAATTATTTATTTTATTTATTTTTATTTATTTATTTGATTTGTCAATCGCTTACAAGATAATAGGTATAAGTATAAACATAGTCATGAAAACTTGAAACGGATACATATAAGAAAAATAAAAAGAAACAATAGGACAGGGATGGTAGGCATGTTAGTGTGCTTATGCACGCCCCTACAGACCTCTTAGGAAAGGAGTGAGGTCAATAGTAGACAGTATAAGGTTAAAGTTTTGGGGGTTTGGGGAAGAAACCACAGAGTCAGGTAGAGTATTCCAGACATTGACCACTCTGTTGCTGAAGTCGTATTTCCTGCAACCAAGTTTGATGTGGTTTCAATTATTATTCAATAATTATTCAATTATTTCTTCAAAGTGCTGATTGTCCAGGGAAGTATTTCCTCCCAACAGCAGTGTAAAATCTTGAAACAACCTTCCCCTTTAAGAAAGCCAAGCCCCCAAAACTTCAGAGACAGGAAGTCTAGGCGGTCTGCCAATAATGTAATAAGGGTGGAAAAAAAAAACAAAAGGAGATTGCTTCTAACTACCCAAACCGCTTAGAAAGTTAACAAGGGTTCTATAGAACCGGTCAGAACTGGTAGAATCCCACCCCAAACATGAGAGTCTTAGATAAGCTATATAGCCTACAATTGAAAAGGGATATTTTAAAGTAAAGCAAATAAAAATGCAACAATACCATTCTGTTGAACTCAGCTGAACATAAATAATAATTGATTATTTTTTTACAATTTCCAGGCTTGTTTAGCTTAATATTTTAAAGATGTCATGTGATAATCAAGGGATTTAAAGTTGATACAATGGCATTAGTTCTATTCCTTGAACACCAACTGTATAATTTCTATAATTCAAGCTTTTATGGTTATTTTTCCTTCTTTATAATTTAGCAACTGTATGCTTCATTGCTCAAAATGTAGAAGCTTAGAATCAGTTTGGAACTATACTGTGAGCATCTTAACAATTTATTATGTTGTTTTCTTTTCTACCTTACTTTCTTAATGGCTTCATCAATAACAAAAATTCATCTCATGTAATAGTCAAAACTTGTATAAAAATAAAAGAAAGAAATCAAATATTGATATAGAGATTTCTAATATGAAAAACAAACAGCAAAAATATGAAGACAAATTCAAGATAAAGTACAAATGAAAGTAGTTTAGGCTTGAAGGAACCTGATGATGAGTAAAATAGAATGAGAGTAAACCTTGTCAGCCATCAAAGATATGATGTTGGAATCATTTGCAGTATAAGAACAGTTTCTGAAACCAATTGTAAAAAAATGGTTAGTGATTCCTTTAAAATCATAATTTGCTTCTTTCCCAATGAATGAGTAGATATAACTACTGTTACAGATAGTGAGATGATCATCTTAGATAGCAAGTGGTAGGGAATTCTAGATTCTTCCACTGTGTGCATAACAGATCTAAGAATGTTCAGTGTCTATGCTGAAACTATTCTACCTTCCTTGCTGAAGTAAAACTCAACTGCAGTGCTTAAAGCTTTGAAGACAGAACACTAAATGAACTATGTCTTTGGAAAAAAATGAGATAACCATAAAAGAAAATTAAGAGAAGTAAAGGGAGAAATAGTGAAAAGTTGGGAAAAGAGTAATAAGATATGAAGTTGAATACATAAGATAAATATGCATATGAAATTGTGTCTGTATGGAAATGTGATAACCCGGAACCATGCTGTACTCAAATAAGATGTTTTATTTGTTTTGTTAAAACTCAATAAAACTTTATTTAAAAAAAAATCTTGGGAAACTCTAAAAAGTATGATCATAGAAGCCCCGACCAGCACAATACCACTGAGAAAGAAAAACAAGAAATCCAAGAAGAAACCAGCATGGCTGCACAATGATCTCTCTGGCAAATTGAAAGAAAAAAAGATCAAGTACAAAAAATGGAAAGAAGGACATACAACTAAGGCAGAATATCAGCAGATAGCCAGAATCTGCAAAGACAAAGTCAGGATAGCTAAGGATCAGAACGAACAAAGACTTGCAACAAAAGTCAAAGATAATTTTAAAACATTTCTTCCAACATATAAATAACAAGGAAAAATCAAGGAAATAGTCGGTCCACAAAAGAGAGGAGATGGCAAGGAAGTAACAGGCAACAGAGAGAAAGCAGAACTGCTTAACTAATTCTTTGCATTGGTCTTCATGCAAAAAGAAACTATAGCTCAACCCACCAAAAACATAACTGTAAAAGAGAGACCAGAAATAAAACTTAAAATCAGCAAAAAAAATAAACAAATAGTAAGAGAACACCTGTCTGATCTTGATGAAAACAAATCACCAGGACCTGATGGATTACATCCCAGAGTTTTAAAGGAGCTGGCAGAGGTCATCTCAGAAGCACTGCACCATATCTTTCAAAAGTCCTGCAGCACCAGGGAACTACCAGAGGACTGGAAAAGAGCTGATGTGGTTCCCATCTTCAAAAAAGGAAAAAAAAAACAGACCCAGGAAACTATAGACCAATCAGCCTAACATCAATACCCGGGAAGATACTGGAAAAGACAATAATAATAATAATAATAATAATAATAATAATAATAATAATAATAATAATAATAATAACAACAACAACAACAACAACAACAACAACAACAACAACAACAACAATAATGATAGTAGTACAAATCTGCCAACATCTGGAAACAAGTAAAGTAACGACTAGCAGTCAGCAGGGTTTGTTAAGAACAGATCATGCCAAAGCAATCTTATTTCATTCTTCAACACAGTGACTAAATTAGTAGACCAGCAAAATACTGTTGATATAATATATTTAGATTTCAGCAAAGCATTTGACAAAGTAGACCACAACTTACTTCTTAGTAAGCTAGAAAAAAGTGGAATAGATAGCACCACCACTGGATGGACTCGCAACTGGCTGGCAAATCGTACTCAACAAGTAGTCCTTAATGGGTCTAAGTCTACATGGAGGGAAGTAAGCAGTGAGGTGACACAAGGTTCCGTCTTAGGCTCAGTAATCTTCAATATCTTAATTAATGACTTAGATGAGGGAATAGAAGGGGAATTTACCAAATTTGCAGATGATACCAAGCTGGCAGGAATAGCTAACACCCAAGAAGATAATAGGCTCAAGATCCGGATGGATCTTGACAGACTAGAACACTGGGCCATAACTAATAAAATGAAATTCAATGTAGAGAATGGTAAAGTCCTACACTTAGATAACAAAAATCAAAAGTACATATATAGACTGGGTGAAACCAGGCTCAATAGCAGTAACTGTGAGAGGGATCTTGGAGTCCTAGTGGACAACCAGCTAAATATGAGTCAGCAGTGTGCAGCAGCAGCCAAAAAAGTTAATGCAATCCTAAGTTGTTTTAACAGAGGGACACAATCAAGATCAAGGGAAGTACTGGACTTCCAGTTTGCCAAGCTTCAGTGGTGGCAGGGATTCGCGATCCTGCACGATCCCTGTTGCACTAGCCGTCTTGGTGCCTCCGATCCTGATGGGTCTGGAGGATAAGGCTGCCCCGTACAGGCAGCCGAAGATAGGGAGGATGCGGAGAGGGGTTTGGGGATGTCGCAGACCCCCTCCTCACCCGGCTAACCTCCTTTTCTCAAGGCGGTGGAGCAGCAGTCAGTAATGGCTGCCACAAAGAAGCCAGAAACTGGACAAGATTGTGCTGGAGGAAGAAGGAGAAAGAAGAACCAGGAAAAAGTGCTGGCTGAGCCGAGAAAATAACAACTCTTAAATACCCTGGTTGGAAACTGAATTGCTTGAATTGCCTGAAAGATACATTGTATCCCTAAGAAGATTGGAAAGCGGTGGAGAAAGCTGTCAAGGGAAAACATTTTTTTCTCTTCACTCTCCCACCCCATAGAGTTAAAGCCAAGGGATAAAGGATTCCTGGACATTGGATTTAACAACTTAAGAAATTGGAAAATCCGTATTGGAGGAATGGATTTCTGAACATTTAAAGGAAAATCGTTGTTGTAAGTGGGAAGGGAGAGGGAAAAAAAATTGGAGCAGAATTTGAAAAAGGAGGAGATTGCCTAGAACTTTAAAGAAAGATATACCTTAATTGGAACTCTTTGATTAAACAGTAACCCCAGAAAGAGAAATAGAAGAAAGAAAAAAAAGTATTAAAAGAAATAGTTTATTTGGATTCTTTGGTGATTTTGGAACTTTTTGGAATTATTCTTGATTAAAAATACTTGGGTGGTTGTTTTGGAAAAAGTTTTTCTGTTCATGATAGCATTGCTTGTGGATGAACTAAAAATTGAATATAAAAAATATAAAAAAGAAGAACAAGATGGAAAAGATACTTTGGGCACTCTTTTTCAATTTCTAGAATGTATGCACTTATGAAAAATTGCACTTATGTATGCACTTATGAAAAATTGACTATGCAGCAAGACGACTGAGACAAAGAAGAAGGAGAAGCCATCTTTGATGAACAATGGGTATTTTGGGGGGAGGAGGAGAAAGAGGAAAAGAAAAGGGGGATTTTAAGGTTTGAAAAAACAATCAAAAAAGAGCAAAATGAGATGAAAGGTAGATACAAGGGTAGAAAACAACAGAAAGGGGGTAAGCAGAAGAAGAAAAGGGAGGAAGAGAGACAAAGGGGTAAAAAGGGCAAGGAGAAAAATAAACAAGAGAGAAAGGAGGGTATGAGAAGCCTTAATGGTGGGAAGCAAGATTTAAAGAAACAAAACTTATTTAGAGACAGTGGGTAAATCTAATTGAAAAAGGGATTCTGGAAGGTGCACAAGATTGTGTTTTTATATGTGTATTTAGAGTAAAATGTTTAAGAAATAAATGAGTATCAATATATATTGTCGTGTCCGCAAAAAGATGCTCAGAGTCGGTGACTATCATTCAAGCTCTTTATTAAACAGTTGTGAACCGAACCAGCGAAAAGGAAAAAGCCCGCGGCTTTTATCCTTTTCGCTGCGGCGGCCGCGGCCAATGGCAGCGATTCAAGTCTCCCGCTCTTGGAGTGAGCCAATCGCGGGAGACTTCAATCAGGCCAATCAGCGCGGCTCGCCTGGCCAATCAGAAATCCCCGCGCCTTAGCCAATCAAGGCGCGGGGATTTCGAGTATGCAAATTCAGGACAGAACACCCCTCCCCTCTTGGTATAGTCCATCACGTTGCGTAGTCACGCAGGTAGGCGGGGCTCCGTCTAGCCCTAGTTGACCTGCGCAACTCAGTTGCAAGCTGGATCTCGGCCGGAGCGGTCATCTTTTTGGCTGCTCCTCCTTCTGTGTGAACCGGCTGGATGATCGGGCCGGTTCGTTCTCCGTGGCTCCCGCCTGGGCCTACCGGGTCGGTTGAGCTACGGGTTTCGCCGCTCCCGCTTGGTTTCTCCAAGTCGGTTGAGCTGGCCAGGTGGTTCTTCTCCGGTGGGGACTCGTGATGGCTGCGTTCTGGTGAGTACTTTTGGATTATTTTTTCCTGCGCTTGTTTATTCGGGTATTCCCTCCCCCCTTGGTTCGTGTCTTGGGGGTTGAGGTCTGTTGCCGTTCGCGACCTGAGCTGGTCGATGTGTCGTTTCCAGGCTCGCCCATCGGTGGTTTGGAGCCGGTACGACCGTGGACCTGTGATTTGAGTGATGACGGCTGGGATCCATAGGGGGTCCCCCGTCAGGTTTTTCGCGTAAACTAAGTCACCGGGGGCAAATGTCCAGTATTTGGAACTGGAGTCTGGGGGCCGCTCCGGGTTGTATGTTGGGTGTAACCTGTCGAGTGGGGACCTCAGCTTCCTGCCCATTAGTAATTCGGCTGGGCTTTTGTTGGTAGTGGTGTTCGGGGTGATGTGTTGTATGAAGAGGAGTTTATTGATTTTGTCGCTGATCTCCCCGTGGTCCATCTTCCGGAGGGTTTTTTTCATAAACTGTACCATCCGTTCCGCCCTACCGTTCGCTGCCGGATGCGCCGGTGCTGTTAATGCGTGGCGGATGCCCCTCTCCGCCAAGAACCTCTCAAAATCGAGGGAAGTAAACTGGGGCCCGTTGTCTGAGACGACGACTTCTGGGAGGCCGTGCGTGGAAAACAGTTTACACAGTTCTTTGATGACGGCCTCCGTGGTAGTGGATTTCATGTCGCTTACCTCCAACCAATTGGAGTAAGCGTCAACTGTGATCAGAAAAGTATGCCCATTCGTTGGACCCACAAAGTCTAAATGGATTCTGGACCAGGGCCCCCTTGGTGTTTCCCAGTCCCGGATGGGTGCTGCGGGTGGGCTGGGTCTGGTCTCCTGGCAACGTTGGCATTTGGCGACCCATGCCTCTATCTGTTTGTCCATCCCTGGCCACCAAGCGTAACTCCTGGCCAGGGCTTTAGTCCTGACGATGCCAGGATGACCTTCATGTAGTATCTCTAAGACCCTCCCTTGCAATCTGTCCGGGATGACCACCCTGTCACCCCACAAAATACATCCTTTAAGCAGTGAGAGTTCAGTCTGGCGGTTTCTGAATGTTTTAATGGATTCGTCATTGTCCCTTTCAGACCAACCTTTTTCTAGCCAGTGTAGGATTCGCGCCAGACGCCTATCCTTAATAGTTTCCCTGGCAATGTCCGACGCGGTAATGGGTAGGTTCTCGATGCTAAGGGTGTTTGTCGTTGGTGCTGGGTCAGGATCAGAGTCTGGTAAAGGCGAACGGCTTAAGGCGTCCGCGTGCGAAATTTTCTTACCTGGCTTGTGTAACAGTTCGTAGCTGTAGGCTGCCAGGAACTCGGACCACCTTGTCATCCGGGGTGATAAAATGTTCGGGGTGGCTCGGTTTCCAGCGAGGATGCCCAGCAATGGCTTATGATCTGTCACAATGGTGAACGGGCGGCCATACAGGTATTCGTGGAATCGCTTAACGGCGGCAATTATAGCCAAAGCTTCTTTGTCCAGCTGGCTATAGTTCCGCTCCGGTTTAGTCAGAGTCCTGGAGAAAAAAGCGATGGGTGCTTCTCTTTTGTCGGGGAGGGTATGGCTGAGGACAGCGCCGACGCCGAAAGGTGATGCGTCGCAAGTGACAACTAAGGGCAAGGTTTCACTGAATTGAATCAGGACGGCGTCGGAGGTGAGGAGGTCTTTGGTTTTTTGAAAGGCGGCTTGCTCTCGTCTCCCCCAAGTCCAGGTTGCCGCCTTATCCAGGAGTCTATGCAAAGGCTCCGCCGCCGTAGCCTTTTGGGGTAGTAAAACATTATAAAAATTCAGCAACCCTAAGAACGCTTGTAGTTCCGTTTTAGACTTTGGGGTGGGGGCTTCTTTGATGGCTTTCACTTTTTTAATTGTAGGGTGAATGCCATGCCGGTCTAGAAGGTAGCCCAAGAATTCCACTTGCTCTGTGCATAGTTGGCATTTTTCTCGTTTAACTTTAAGTCCCGTCACTTTAAATTTTGTTAAGACCTGTCTGAGTCGGTTTTCTAATTCGGCTTCGTTTGGCGCCGCCACTAATACGTCATCAAAATAGGGCACCACCCCCTTGATGCCCTGTAGCAAACGTTCATCAGGCTCTGAAAGATGCCTGGTGCCACGCTGACTCCGAATTGGAGTCGGTTACACTTGAAGGCCCCCCGATGGGTCACGATGGTCTGGGCTTCCGCCGTTTTTTCATCTACTGGCAACTGCTGATATGCCTGGGCGAGATCGAGCTTGGCAAAGACCTTGCCCCCTCCCAGTGAGTGCAGCAGATGTTGCACGATTGGGACTGGGTAGGCGCTTTGTTGCAATGCGCCATTTAGGGTGGCCTTATAGTCCCCGCAGATTCTCACGGACCCGTCTGGCTTGACTGGGGTCACTATAGGGGTCTCCCATCGGGCATGGTCTATCGGCTGCAACACCCCCTGTTTGACGAGCTTGTCGATCTGCTCGTCAATTTTAGGCTTCAGGGCGAATGGTACCCTCCTAGGTTTTAGCCGCTTGGGGGGAACCCTTGGGTCTAGGTCAAATGAGATAAGGGGCCCCTGGTACTTGCCCAAGCTTCCATCGAAGACCTCCCGGAACTCCTGGGCTAGCCGCTGTTCCCAACCGTCGTCGGCGACGTGGTTGACTCCTGTCAGCGCGATGTCAAGCGGGGTGAACCATTGTAAACCCAGTAGGCTTGGGCGGTCGCGATCGACGATAGTGAGTGGCAGTTGTTCGGTGCGGCCCTTGTAGGTTACATTAAAGCTCTTGGTGCCCACTACCGGGACGCGATTCCCTTGGTAGTCTTTTATAATGATTTTCTGGGCATGAATGTTCCTCTTATGGAGGGTGGGCACTAGCCGTTTAATCTCGCGCCATGCAATCATGGAGAGGTAGGACCCGGAGTCCACTTCCATCTTGCATGGTTGGCCTTCAATATGGACTTCTACATGTACCTTTCTGGCGCCGTCGGAGATGGCGTGGCCGATAGTCACCGTCTGGTGAGTCTCTTCCTTTCGCCGACCGTCGCCGCCTCTTGAAGATCGTTGGGCACGGTCCCACCGACCGTCTGGTTAGCGCTCTCTGGTCCTGGGCGGGGGGCTTTCCTTCTTCCGGTCGTGTTGTTCCCATTTGGGCGGGCTGCGGGTCTTCTTTTGGCGGCAAACTCGAGCGATGTGACCCCGTCATTCACAATGCCTACAGATAGAGTCAAAAAATCGGCATTCTGACCTGGGGTGGTCGCCGCCGCACCCGGCACAGGTGGTCCTCGACCTACGACCTCTTCGATTCCGTTGGTCGCCGCGTCCCGTCTGCACGCGATGTATGTCCTCCTCGTCTTCCGACGTGCTGGAGGTTGACTGGAATTCTCTGTAGTTTGCGGTTGATTCGCTTCTAGGGTCGGCCGACCTTGCCGGGTTGTTGTTTCCGCCCTTCGCGTCAGTTCTTCGCATGCTGTCAGCAGACGTGCGGGTTGCTTCTGCGGCTGCGGCTGCGGTGAGGGCATCTGCTAGGCTGATGTCGCCCTTGGCCATAAGCCGGCTCTGGAGTGTAGGGTCCCATAGGCCGAGTACGAATCGGTCTCTTATGAGGCTGTTCAGACCTTCAAACTCGCAGAGTCCTCCTAGGTGCCGCAGCTCGGCGACGAAGTCACTCAATTTTTCGTCTGGTTTCTGATTTCGGCGGTAAAACTCGTTGCGCCGTATCAGGATGGGGACCTCGGGGGCGTAATGGCGCCACAGTATAGGTTCGAGGACGTCCCAGTCCATGGCGGTTGCGTCTGCCGGCTTGGCCAATGCTTTGGCCATCTGGAAGACCTCTGGTCCGCAGTGAGTAAGGAAGACGGCGCGTTTTAGCGGGCCCGGGGCGTCCTTCATTCCGGCGCATTCAAGGTACATACGGAACCAGTCTGAGTACGATTCCCAGTCCTCGGTGGCGGGGTTGAAGGGGGCGGGCGGTGCGATCTTCGCCATCTCTGCGCTGGAACTGGCTCTTGTTGGACATGGGGTTCGTTTCAGGGTCGGGATCCCATCCTCGTCGCCAGTGTCGTGTCCGCAAAAAGACGCTCAGAGTCGGTGACTATCATTCAAGCTCTTTATTAAACAGTTGTGAACCGAACCAGCGAAAAGGAAAAAGCCCGCGGCTTTTATCCTTTTCGCTGCGGTGGCCGCGGCCAATGGCAGCGATTCAAGTCTCCCGCTCTTGAAGTGAGCCAATCGCGGGAGACTTCAATCGGGCCAATCAGCGCAGCTCGCCTGGCCAATCAGAAATCCCCGCGCCTTAGCCAATCAAGGCGCGGGGATTTCGAGTATGCAAATTCAGGACAGAACATATATGATTAGCTTTTTAATGATTTTGATAGTGGTTTTATATGCTTTTATTTTGTTATTGTAGTGTTTTTGCTTTTCTCATAAAATTTATTGTGTAATTTTAGAATGTAATAAACAGAATCCCAATATAAGGTAAGTGTTATATTAAGTATTATTAAGTTAGGAGAAAGAGTCAAAGGCATCACTCCAATCAGTGTACAGAAGTATATTTAAAGAGAAAAGATGAATGGATAGCTGGAAATAGAACAGACAAAGAATGATAAGTATTATGAATTGAATTGAGATAAGATAAATAAAATAAAACTAAAAAGATAAAAGAGGGAAGAAGCTATGTAGAAAATTGAAAATGGTAATAAGATATGGAATGATATATAAAGTAAATATGATTTTTGAATTTGTGTCTGTGCGAAGAGTTTTAACCCGGGATCAAGCAACTTTCAGAAAAGATGTTTTATGTTTTGTATGTTTGTGTATTGTTTTTGAAAGACAATAAAATTTTAATTAGCAAGAAATATAATTTGGATAATAGAATGAAAAGGAGAAGTTGGAATAAAATATGAAGTTGAACAGATAATGTAAATATATATATATTACAATTTGGAACTATTTTGTATGTTCTATTGGTTTTCTTAGAAAAGATCTTGTTAGGGATAACATTGGTTACCTAACTTAGTTTGGGTAAAAATAATATATAAACTATGTTAGTGAGTTTAAGTGTGTGTATCACTTTAACTGCAAAACATGTATTTTGGGTGCGGTTGTAAAATCACCATAAGAGGGAGCAAGAGAGCTCACTGTTTGCTGGCTTTTACTGTAGTAGCTGACAATGTTGGATTGATGGTGATAACTGTGTGTGTTTCCCTGCTGTTGCTGAAACGAAGAAAAGGAGTTTGATTTTCTTCATATCTCTGACTTCAAAAGAGATATATTGCTGGACTGATTATTTGTAAGTTTACTGACTTCTATTTTCAACACTGGACTTTGCAGCTGATTAACCCCTGGATGGACTGAACTAGTTTATGACATATGGACTGTCTTTGACTATGCTATAACTCTTGCTGGAATAAAAAACTATTTAACTGGCACAGTGTATCTGTCTTACTGAATGTAAACTACAACAACATTTATCTCAAATCATTTGCCTGCCTGCTAGACTGCCGTTGCACATTCTGCTAGGGTGTGTATCCCTAACAGATCTTTTATGTTATTATGCCTTGATTGTTTGTGTATTGTTTTGTAAAATTAATAAAATTTGTCTTTAAAAAAAAAAGATCAAGGGAAGTACTAATACCACTCTATAAAGCCTTAGTAAGACCACACCTAGAATACTCCATCCAGTTTTGTTCACCACATTATAAAAAAGATGTTGAGACTCTAGAAATAGTACAGAAAAGAGCAACCAGGATGATTAGGGGACTGGAAGCTAAAACACAATGAACGGTTGCAGGAACTGGGCTTGGCTAGTCTAGTAAAGAGAAAAACCAGGGGAGACATGATAGCAATCTTCCAATATTTGAGGGGATGCCACAGGGAAGAAGGGGTCAAGCTATTTTCTAAAGCTCCCATAGGCCAGACAAGGAACAATGAATGGAAACTGAACAAGGAGAGATTTAACCTGGAAATAAGGAGAAACTTTCTGATAGTGAGAACAATCAACCAATGGAACTGCTTGCCCTCAGAAGTTGTGGGAGCACTACCACTTGAGAACAGATTAGACTGCCATTTGTCAAAAATGGTGTAGGTCTCCCACTTGGGTGGGTGGGGGGTGTTGGACTAGATGAACTACAAGGTTCCTTCCAACTCTGATTATCTGTTATTATTAATCCCCTCCTTTTCTCATTCCAGTTATTAAACTTTTCTCTCTCACTCTTTTGATTTTCCTTTTGCACTTCCTTTTTCTGCTTTTTCCTTCTCTCTTTAGCCATTTTCCAAACCATTCTCTCTTTTATCATCCCATCAGACCACAGTTTTTTTAATTCTAATTCCCTTTCCCCCCTGCTTAGATAATTGTTGTTCATTTTGTCCTTCTAAGTTGGCTTCTTCTTTATAAATCTCCTCCCCTTCTGTTTATTATGTACTACCATTTCTAATTTCTGTGGTACATAATTATACATTTCAAGTTTGATTTTTATCATGTCCTTGTATCTTTCATATCCGATCTTATATCTTGTGAGTCCAGTTTTATATCAACAATTAGCTCTTCCACTATATCTTCTCCTTTTTTCTTTTTCTTTCCTTTTCCTTCATAGCAGAAATCTTCTTCTTTCATAGATATATTCAATTTCAGAGTCCAGTATATTATTTCAGCCAATATTTTTTGAGTTTATTTTCAGCAATTCATACTCTTGAATCTTTATTCCAAATCCTCTAATTGGCCTCTCAACTGTTTCCCAAATTACTGGCAATAGTAAAGTTCCTTTTATTTTCTTTCAAATTCCAAAATCCAAAGTCTCAAAAAGACCAGACACTCATTTTAAAACATATTAAAAAATTTTCCTGTACGATCAGGTGGCACTCTTGAGTCTTTTTCTTTTTAACTTTCTTTGTTGAATATATTTTTATTAAGTTCACTAATTCCAATCATTAGCTATTTTCAACACACTCGATTCCAGCATTTAGTTATGCCCTTTAAGTGTCCACAATTCAATATCTGTCCAGTTTAATTTTTAAACCATTGTTGTGTTAATGTATTTTTCTTTAAATTTCTCTTCCAGATTAGTCCAATAGAATAATCAAATCCAAATTTAAAAACCTGTTTTCTTTCTCACTTTCTCTGGTCACCGCTTCTACACACTTTCCTCCAAAATAGCCCTTTAATTTGATACCGGGGTTCCTCAAAAGTGATGTCCTTTGCCTGGTTCACACTCTGATTGCTACTTCTCTCTCCAACTTAGTTTCCCGGAATGTTATTTGTCTTTGTGGTGACCATTTAAGACCACCACTGCAACTTGCCTTTGGGAGGGATTTTCCTGTCAGGGAGGGGAGTTGCAGCTCCCCTCAAACCTCCAGGAAATTTCCCCCTTCTTCACCACCCCACCAGGGTGGCTCCAGTCCAGATCGGGACCCTCTAGCAAGTGAGCTTGGGTGAAACAGTGCACCATCACGGATTCCGCACCGACACCAACAAGGAACAAACTGGAAGTCCTAAATGAACTGTGTCTTGACTTTTACTACATACAGGAAATGTATTGAGATAGTGACTAGATTTTTTTTTCAAGACATCATTCTGTTTATTTCTTTGTTTGTTTTAAATATCTTCATAATCATCACTGAAAATGTACTTTCATAATAAAATTGGAGCTAGTGAGACAAGCCCAAACAACAAAATCAAATTTATTCACAGATTATGACAGTTGTAGTAAACCTTTTCTACCAGTTTAAACAGAACACTTGGATCTTTAAAAAAAAATCTATCAAGCTTTTATTTCCAGTTTTGTTTTGCTTTGGATTTTAAGAATATACCTATTTCCCTATACAAGTTCAAAGATCAACTTTTCACCAGTTTCAAATATGGCAAGTTAATTGTACTTCTTAAATAATGATAATTAATGCAGCAATGATTCATTAAAACCTACTCACAATATATAACAGAATTTTATCAAAATGCATGTTGTATTTGCAAATCATTTAATCAATCTGTTCCACACAACAGTAAAATATTTTTGTCAACCTCAAAACCATTTTTATGGAATATTACAATTAGTTACCACATATTGTATAGGTCACTATTACATTCTATTACTTTCAAAATAATTTATGTGTGTTTTTGATATTTTAATATAAAATCCACAAAGTGCTTGTCCTTAACAGAGAACCTCTGAGAGAAAATAGAGTTTTAATATTGTACGTTATTGGAGTTAAGAAAGGAAATGTACTTTTGTTATATATTGAATGAAAATCAACTCAAATAAAACATCAAGGTTATCATTTTCTTGTTATTTTTATATTTGTTTTCCTTAATCCTTTGAAAAGATAAATAGATAAGAAGGAATAGAGGTTGTCACTTGCAGAAGACAATAGTCTAGACTACTAGAGAGATTCAAGTTGTTAAGCCAATTTACTCAGTAGCATAGCTTTGTATATGCAAAGTTTGACTTCTTTGGTGTTCATCAATATTTAAATCCCATTATGTTTTGATTAATTTTCCATTAATTTTTAATTATTTATTACAGGTTCACAAAACACACTAAATAAAATAAGAAACATTATTAGCAGCATTATTGCAGTCTATAGAATACATAAGAGACTCACTTTCTATGTTTGCCCACTGCAGTTTCCTCATAACAATATCAGCATGTCTCCACGGGGCTGTAGAAATTGTTGTGATCATATCATGCAGAGGTTTATGACTCCAGATGGGAGCAATCAGGAGAACAAGATGAGCATTGAGGAGTTAATTTAGAAAGCCCTGCATAAGGTTGTAATGAAATGTAAGAGTCATTCTGACTCTTGCGATTCAGTCCCACAGAATCATTTATACCTATGGAAAAGCTTTAAAAGCAACATTTTATTTAATCATAAATGTGGTGTATCTTTCTTTTCTTCAGAAAGCTATGCTTGTATGTACAGTTGCTGAAAAATTTTTGCCTCATATAAAGCATGGATTTCTTTTGTTTGAATAAGATTTGAATTGTTGCAGTCTGACAGTAAATGAATATAATTTCTTTACAGGGGTATGATTGTTTGATAGTGACATTTAGACACTTTGTAAGTCACCTTAAACCATGAGATGGGCAGGTATACAGATGATGATGATGATGATGATGATGATGATGATGATCATCATCATCATCATCATCATCATCATCATCATCATCATCATCAATAGTTAATAAGAAAAACAGACGGTCTGGATATTGGGCATGGCAGTACCTGAAGAGAGCAAAAGACAAAGTACTGGAAAAAGATAACAAAATAAATCCATAGATTAAATATAGTGAATGATATAGCGGAGCCAAAAATATGTACTCCTATCCTCTTTCATTTAAATGTGAAAGAAACAAAAGTTTTGCTTCAAATGTGATAAAACTCCTTATTTCTTCAAATTATTGTTATATCGCATGTGCTATTTCTGCATCTTCCCTCACTAATACAACCAATTAAATGAGATTGTTTTTGTTAAGATAACCAAAAATTGATGGGATTCTGTGCTATGTACTGTACAATGTTGAAAGAATCTAATTATAATATTTATAATAATATATGCAGAAACAAAGTTAGAATGATTCTAGTCTAAAGTGAAGAATATCTCATCATAATTTGTGATACTCCAATCAATATTTTCAGTTCTTGAAATAACTACTGTTCAGTAAAAAAATAGAGATATAATGAAAACATTGAAAGCCTTATGAGTCTGGAAATCTTAAGAACTTAAGAAGAGTTAATTAAATAAACTTTTTAAACTTTTGTATTTTACATAACTGTTCTATATAGATGAGGTGTCATATAAATTTAATAAATAACTAAGCAAATTGTTGATATTGAAAAAATAATATTGTCCCCTTACATGTACATTAATCAGAAAAGAAGTAATACAATTTAGTGTTCTAGAATTTCATCTGACTGGAAAAAGGTGAATTTATAGTACAAGTGTAGGAGATGAAGTGCCAAAAATATTGATGTTTTATATAATTTATCCTACTGATTACAAGCAGAGATGGGATTCAATTTTTTTAACAACCACTTCTGTGGGCGTGGCTTAGTGGTGGGTGTGGCTTGGTGGTAATGTGGCTGGCTGGGCGTGGCCAATTCAACATCACTCACATCAAGGCATGCATCTCCTTGCCTGGCCTCTCATGACTGTGGGGATGCGGCAACAGTCGTAAGTGTGAAAAATGGTTATAAGTCACTTTTTTCAGTGCCATTGTAACTTTGAATGGTCACTCCACACAAAGTACCAGCAAAGGAGGGAAAAAAACTCCAGAGAAGTTCCAGAGACAGGAGGTCTAGTCCTGCCAAAAATATAAAAAGGGTTAATGGAGAGGCAGTTTCTGTAAGCAACACCAGAATGTTTCCTTCCTGCCTTCCTTACAGGATTAGGCGGATAATTTCTTCTAACAACCGGTTCTTCGAACTGCTTAGAATGTTAACAACCAGTTCTAGTGAATAGGTGCGAACTTATAGACTCCCACCCCCGGTTACAAGGATAATTATTTTATTAATAAACTTTATATGCTGCCATCTCACCTTACAATCTACAAAAACAAAATGTCTATTGAAAAACTTACAATCTACAAAAAAATTAAACTTTAAAACAATAAATATTAACATTAACATTGATAAAACATTAACATTGATAAAAAATTAACAAATATGGGGAGCAAGATCATATGGGGAGGAAGTGGGCTCTTATCTTAGTCCATTAACCACCTCCAGAATGACATGCCTCCATTATGGTCTGTCACACAGTCAGTCAAATGTTCAGATTGATTTGACATTTTTGCTTACTTAGTGAGTCCTCCCAGGACCGTGGGATAGGCGGATGTGGTTGTTTGAGATGTTACAGATATTGTCACAGGATGAAAACTCTTCCCAATAAAGCTGCCTTTACAGTTGACTGAGGGTGAATTTGTCAATATTGATGGAGTTTGAATGGTGCTCCCTTGTGCCTGTGACTATTAGCAGTCCCATTGCCTTCTTTTGCTACAGTTGTCATGTTATATTTTCAGGTCTTTGTATTTTGTTATTTTCTCTAGTTCTTCTGCTGTCTCTAGGTACTCTGATGGGTACTATCCAGATTTTTTTTGTCTTTTTTATCAAAAATTGCTAAGTCTGGGACTTTATGTGACAGTTGCCTATCTATTTGAATTCTAAAGTCTCAGTTTATAACACTTTCTCTATTTTATGGTTCCACCAATTCTTGCTTGCAGGAAAATGTATTTCTTGAAGTTTTTGCAATGAAACAGTTGGTCCTTTGTCATGTCATTGTAGTCAGTGAGTGTGATCTTCTTCCAGTAGCTAATCAGGTGGTCCGCTGTTTCTTCAGCATATTGTAATCATTATAATCATTATGTCATATTGTTATTATTATACCATTATATCATTATTATACTGTATTATATCATTAGAGGTACAAGAGTGCAAGTAACGAAATCTTTCATTCTTGTTTCTTTTTTCTTGCTTTGTCTTAATGAAAAGCCTATATACTGTACTCTGGGATTTTTTTCAGCTTGTTTTCTAGGAAGAATAAAATTCTTCCCTCCCTTTGTCCTCTTCTTCAAGTTAGAAATATCAGGGACTCAGGTTTTTAGTCAGTAAAATATACTTGTCCTTTTGGACCTTCAAAAACTACTGTATATTATAATGGTATGTTTAGAGATGAAAGAGATTCACATCCTGGTAACCTTGACAGTCTTCTCTTTTTCATAAATAGAATGATATTCTTGCCAGATCTCACCTTAGTAAAGATGGAAAAAGTCTCTGTGTTAACTAGCTGAAGAATAAATTGAGTTATAAAAGCAAAATCTATCCAGTTGCTGAAGTTTCTATACCCTTATTCAATTCTTTTTACTAAACCTTGTTAAGAAACCCAAGGAGATCATTCCCTGAGCTTGACATATCTCTAGTGTTAAAGGACTTGATTTTTTTTTTACAAAGGTATATTTTGATAAATGACAAAAAGGAAGAATTACTATAGACATGAGGAAGGGCAAGTGATTTAGATCCAAAATAAACAAGTGTCTGCAATTTTTAAAGACTGAGAATGGTTTCTATGTTATATCTAAGTTTTGCTAAGCTATGCTAAGTTTTAGCAATAACAGCAAGATATTTTCAACCAAGCTAGGCTGATAAAATATAAATTTATATATATTTATATAAATATAAAATTGAAATAATGAAGAAAATATTTATAAAATATTAAGGGTAATTTAATTAGAATTTGCAGGCTCAAGAAGTTACTAGAAGATGTAGGTGTAGGTCCGTGCGTGCATATATAACTTAAAATTGTGTTTTTATTTCCTATTTTACTTCTTAGTTTCTAGTGCTATGATAACAATAAAATTCCACGTATTATACTGACAGTTAAATCTTACTAAATTTAAGGAAGCTGATTTTCATATAATAAATATGCCAAGTTATATTTAAAGATACTAGTAGAAACTGAATCATAAAAGAAAAAAATAACTGTAATATGGGGGAATCAAATCTCAACATCTGTTTCTACTTCAAATGCATTCTTTTTTCTTCCATTCAATTTTGACTATTTCTCACAGATTGAATGGACATATCCAGGGCCGCCAACCTTGAGTGATAGTTCGGAGTGAGACACTGCGAGGGAGCGGAGCGACCGAGGGGGGGGGATGGTGTGGAAGGGGGGTGTCCCCCCTTCCACGGTAGGGAGCTTTGACAATTTTACATTTTAAATGGTGCAATCTGATGCATACTTTAGTCATGATTTGGACATATACATACATACATACATGCAAGCAGCACCAATGTACTTGAACCGGATTTGTAAGATATTAATAATGCAGTTCACTGACCATGAATAATTGAAGTTCCTGACTTGTAACTGCAGTATTCTACCTCAACTGACTTTATTAGCTTAGTGATGTACTATAGACCACTATAGGATGAATTCAATGTGCAACAAAAAGACAAAAACCCGAAACAACTACAGAGATAATGCAAATACATCAATGGGTATTCTTCTTTCTGTATCAAATACCATACTACATGCCAATATCAAATGCTATAGTCTCAGTCTTTAATTATATACTAACTTGTTGACTGAAATAGGGGTTCATAATTTCAGACATGTATAAACTAAACATTTAATCAAATAATGAGTGCTTCATATAAATATACATATTGTTAACTGTAAAACTCATCTACTGTATTCTGAAGCTTGAGCACAGTGAGGAAACAGTATATTATTTATTGGGTAAGTTTAGATTCTGAACTTAATGGTCTTACTGCTCTTTGGATGGTAAATTGTGTTAAGATTAGAATATGTTCTAGTTGAGTCAGGGCTATCCCAATTTGGGGCTGAGAAGCCTACTGGCATCAAAAAAAGTCCTTATTGAGTCCTTATCTAAGGGTTTGAAAATATGATAATAATGTAGTACAGTCCTGTCGATCTGGTGCATGGAGACCTAGGATTTAAACTCAAAGGAGAAAGAGGAAAAAGTGATTCCTTCATCCACTGCCAGAGATGTAATCCTGTCAGTCCTCCAACCTTTCTATTAAGTATTTTGCAAAAAAGCTGCCCAGCCCCTTTATAGATCAGCCTGGCGCGCTTCTCGCCTTGCTGGTTTGGGAAGACTCTTTTGGATCAGCTAAAAGAGAGCATAAGGCGTGTAAAGGGGTGGTAATAATAATTATAATAATAATAAAATTTAAAATAATAATAATTTTATTCAGAGTTGTGTTGGATCTCTTTTTTTTGGGGGGGGGGTTGTCCCATTCTTTCTTGGTGTTCTTTCTGTCCTTTTTGCTTTTTTAAATGGTCTTTCTCCCCTGGGTCAGAAATCCAGCCAGAGAAAATAAAGAAACATCACCAAAGATTTAAACACCAAAGGGTTAAATGGAAGCCACTCCGTTGGCTTTGCTTACCATTGTTATTACTGGCCGAGGCTGTAAAGAGGCTTTGCCAGCCCCCTCGTGTCCTTCTTTGGAAAGCCTAGGGCAGCTGGCTTGTCCCAGAGGACATTGCAGAGAGGGAGAGGGCGGGGCAAAGTGGCTGCGAGCGCCCCGGGTGGCGAAGAAGCCTCCTGCTCTTCACTTTCCTGAAGCGATAATGATCGGCATCGTGACAGTTACGGGACGCCGGCAGAAGGATTAAGGCGGGAAAAGAGGCGCGGTGGGGTGGCTGGGCAGGGCGGGGTGGCTGGGCAGGGCGGGGCGGCGCTGGGAGCTCATCCTTCTCCTAAGCTAAGGGGAATATTCGGAATATAATCAGAGAATGTAGGGATATTTTTGTACATTCCATGATTTTGGGGGTTTAGCGTGAGATTTTGTTTATCAGAGTGAGACAGTCAAAATTGATTGAATTGCGTGAGTCTCACGCTGATTGCGTGAGAGTTGGCAGCCCTGCATATCTGTGGATTTTTCTTGGCAAGTTTTTTTCAAAAGTGGTTTGTCATTGCCACCTTCTTAGAACTGGAGATCCAAGTTAGCTTTGTGCCTAAGATGGGACTAAAACTCACAATTTCCTGGTTTCTAGCCTGATCCTTAAGAAATAAATCAAGGTGGTTCTCTCAGATGCATTGAGACTGAATTTGTATTGATTTTTTAAAAAAAAGTTTTATTCAATTTTTCCAAAACAACATAAAGAAAAGCTCTTTTCAGTGTACATTACTTTTCAGTGTACACCACTTTTACATGCAAATATGACAGTAATTATATATTCATGTTTACATTCAACATTCTGTCTTGTACATTTTTAGCTTAATTTTATTATTACTTCTCCATTTCAACTTTTACATAAGAAAAGAAACAAAAACATTAATTCTGTTAAGTGATATTACTTTCATTCTAAGCATCTTCTCAATTAATTTCAATTTATTTCAAATATTTTTTTTAAACATTTCTTTTAACATTTTAACATTAACATTTCTTTTAAGCGTGGTCTTTTCCAAAGTACTCTTTTCTCATTTTACCTCTCAACTTTTATACAAGAAAAGGAACAGGCAAGTTAATGCTATTCATTAATATTACTCTCATTCTAAACATCTTCTCAATTCATTTCAATTTATTTCAAATGTATTTCTTAAGCCTTAATATTTCTTTTAAATGTTGCCTTTTCCAAAGTACTCTTTTCTCATTTAAATCACTAATAGTTTTCATATCTTATAATTCTTTTTTATCTTGTTAAATTTGCAATTCCATTGCATATTCTTTTTATAAAGTCTAGATTAATACAAGTTTTTCACATAAAACAAAACATAAATTTCCCCTCCTCTTTTACTAGTTTGGGGTGGCACCTCAATGGTTTAAGTATGCCTTAATTCCCTCATCTGTAATTCCTAATTAAACATCTATTTTACTTAGTTATAGTAATAATCAATTCCTAGAAAAATAAACTATTTTACGTTGTACTTTTCAGTCAGATTCCACAATGTATTTTCTCCCTTTACTTCCATAAAATTTTATTTATGGTATCAAAAAAAAGAAAAAAGAAAAAAAGAAAAAAGAAAAAAAGAAAAAAGAAAAAAAGAAAAAAGAAAAAAAGAAAAAAGAAAAAAAGAAAAAAGAAAGAAACAATTAATCCATTTTGCTTCATCACTGATATTAATCTCATTTTTAAATCACAATTTATTTCAATCATTTCAATATATATAATAAACATTAATCTTTCTTGTAACAATAAAAATAAGAAAATGCATTCATTTTCTAAAAAGATATCAGTGCCCCTCCCTCTTCTCAATAAACTATATTCTATAATTTGTAATTGCAAAGTACATTATTATTACCCCACATATCAATGTGGAATCCCCTCTTAATTCATTAACCATTGCCTCGATGTGTTCTAGGTAAGACATTTTTTCCTTTATTTTACAATTCCCATATTTCTTTCTTTCCTGTTCCTGTTCCTCATTACTTCTCTTTCCTTTTATTTTACCATATCTCCCTCTGATTTATATCCCTCTCTCTATATATATTTTCCTTCCCCCTTTTACTTTTCTGCTGTTTCTTTCTTTATAAATTCTTTATAAATATTTCCCATTTTAGTTACTTTTTTAAATCTCCCATTTCTAACCCCCCTTCTTTTTCCTCTTCTTTGTGGTGTTCTTTGTGTTAATTGTCTATTTAAGATGGTTTCTTCTTGAACTAACTCCTCCTTCTCTGAGTTTCTTCTTCATATTCTTTTTTTTATTGATTTTTAAACAAACATGAACAAACAAAACATAAAAACATCAAGCCATCTTCCATATATATACATACAGTGTGCTGGTTGGTTTACAAATTGTTTTGTGCTTCCATTTCATAGTCTTCAATTACAATTACATTGTATATACTCTCATACTTTCAATCAAATATTAAATACATTAATATCTATTAATCAATCATTTGACTATACTTTTATTCATTTTACTAAATAATCAGATTTTAATTAATTTGTTTTATAACGGTTGATATTATCATCCCAAAGCTATCCTAAAATCACTTTGTAGATATAATAAGAATACATCTTTATATATTTATTATTTTATAAGAATCTACATATTTCATTACTATGTTTTATTGTCTAACCATTGATAGAGTAGATCCCAAATTTTATAAAATTGTTTATCATCTTGTTCTCTAATTTCAAATGTCAATCTACTCATTTCAGCACATTCCAATATTTTCTAAATGATTTCCTCCTGTGATGGTGTTTTCTCATTTTTCCAGTTTTTAGCAAATATAATCCTAGCCACTGTTAATACATTTACAATCAGGTATTTCAAGTCTTTACTATATATTTCAGGTAAAATTCCCAATAAAAATATCTCTGGTTTCAAATCTATATACTTTTTTGTCATTTTTTCCAACCACGTGTGGATTTTAGTCCAATATTTTTTTTAGCATCCGCACAGGTCCACCACATATGGTAATATGAGCCAGGTGTCTAATGACATTTCCAAAATTTTTCAGATTTATTCTTGAACATTCTTACTATTCTTGTCGGGGGAAATGCCATCTGTAAAACATCTTATACAAATTGTCTTTATATGCTGTTGACATTGTTATTTTATAATTTTGAGACCACAGTTTTTGCCATTTATCTAGATCAATCCCATATCCAAAATTCTTCCCCCAAGCAATCATAGTTTCTTTAACTTGTTCTTCTTCTAGTTTAATTTCTAATAAATATCCATACAATTTTTTAATCACCTTTTCATCAGTACCTGTCAAAATCTTATCTAAGTCAGTCAGTTTATCACAGAAACCTCTGTTTTAGAATCTTTATCATACCTTGAATGTATTTGCACATATGAAAACCAATTCATCTTTATACCTTGTTCCTCTAGATTTTGTATAGATTTAAGTTCACCCTTTTCATTCAATATTTAACCATATCTAACTGTTTGTTCCTTTTTATATATTATAGGATAGGAAAATGCTTCAATAGTCGATAACCAGACTGGAATTTTCAAATAACATTGTCTTTTAATCTTCTCCCAGTTTAACCACAGAGACTCCCGTATATAATGTCTTCTAAAGTACCCCTGTGTTTTAGTTCCTTTATACCATAAAAAACCATGCCACCCCAACAACAGATCATGTCCTTCTAATGTCAACAATCTAATATTTCTTAATGTTATCCATTCCTTAACCCACATCAGATTTGTAGCTTGGTAATACAACTCCCAATTAGGCAAACCAAATCCTCCTCTTATTCTAGCATCTTGCAAAAGTTTTAACTTTATTCTCACTTTCTTACCTTGCCATATATATTTCAACACAATTTTATTTAAATCTTCAAAGTAGTTTTTTCCAAGCCTAATTGGAATTGTTTGGAACAAATATAAAATTCTGGCTAATATATTCATCTTGATTGTTGATATTCTCCCTATTAATGACAGTTGTAAATTTTCCCATTTTGCCAAATCTAGCACTATCTGCTGCTTAAGTTTGATATAATTATTCTCTTTTAGTGTACTGCATCTTGCGGTCAAATATATCCCCAAGTAGTTGATTTTATTTGTGACCTGGATTTTCAATAGACGTGCCAATTCTTCCTTTTGTCTTGATAACATATTCTTTGTCAGAATCTTTGTCTTATTTTTTTTTTTTATTTTGAAACCAGCCACCTTTCCATATGTCTCTATCTTTTCTATCAATTTGGATGCTGTTTCTAGTGAGTCTTCTAAAATGAAAACCAGATCATCTGCAAAACAACTAAAAGGGAGTCTCTAGCCTAGAATATTATAAAAAGAAAAAGGAGAAAAAGAAGAGAAAAAAGAAGAGAAAAAAACAGTCCAGTTTCAAAGTATAAGATCATGTGTAAAAAGTCCAGCAATGAGGGGAAAAAAATTACTTGACATTCCTGTTTAAAATTGCCGCTTAGTCACTTCTGTCAAAACTTTTACAGATTCTTTCTTTACCTTAGGGTGTCCTTTCAAATCTTAGAATAAAGAAAAAGTTCTCACCAAACCGGCACATATTCCATTATTTCATTTCAGAGCTGTCCCAACTTCAGCAGCTTTAATGGCTGCCTCTTTGCTGCTGGCAACAAGAGCTTCTCCTGGATCTATCAGGGACTTTGTGATATCCCTGGGATTGACAGGATGCGCTTTTCACTTTCACCATCTCTTCAGGACCATTTAGATATGATTGGACTGTCCAGGAGCAAAGATATTAGCAGTGATCTCAGATCTCCAAGATCGCATGCCATATCATCGTGACGCCAGCTTCGCCCACCTATTCTTCAATCGCCATTTCCATAGGTTTTAACTCAGAGGCAAGTGATTCACCTCTTGCATGTAGTAGTTTTAAGTTCCATTTTTAGATCCCACAGAGATATCATTGTTACATACTCTTATACCTTATAGTCATTAAAATCTACCAATCACCAATCTTTTTCTTTTTTCTTCTTCAAACTTTCTGGATTAACAACTATTCCTGAACTGGGTTTGTAGCAAAATCACCAATCAGTCCAACAAGCCATATTTTTTCTTTTGTTCTAATTCAATTTTCACTTTTTAGGGTACTTGTTATATTGTTTCCTTTTCCTTTTATTATATTTCCTTTTCATTGTATCAGATCCAATTCATAGAGATATAGGAACTTTCCCTTTTTCAGCTGAAATTTTTGTCCACCAGATGGCATTCTCCATTATACAATTCTTCACCATTTTCTCCCATTTTATTGTTCAGGGCTTTCCAAACCTCGGTATTCCAAACCAATAAAATCTTCAATTTAAATATTTCCCCCTTCTTTTTGAAAACTCCTAAATCCAGCTTTAAATTGTGCCTGTTTGTTAGCAATCTATTTTAATTCAATTTGTTTAGATATCTTGTTCTGGGTTCTTCCAATCCCGGTTTGAAGCCCTGCTCAGCTGTCAAAGATATTTTTATTTTTTTTCCTTTCCCTTTAAAAATCCACCACTTTCTTATTCTTTCATAAAAATTCTTAAAATACCATCCTGGGGTGCCTTTTAATTAATTGTGCCAAGTTACCCGGTTCTTATGTTATCCATCTCTTTCTTCTCTACTGCACAAATCTTAGTCCAGCTAAGTCCTCCTCTTCAGGGTGGCAATTTTAGACACCGCTCGGTCATCTTCAGGAGGAAAAATTGTCTACCCCAGGGAGGGGGAATGCAGCTCCCGTCAACCTGGCTGGTGACTTCTCCTTCGTCCACTGCCTCTCCAAGGCAGCTTCAGCCCCTAATCACAGTGATTGGGGATCTCCAATGAGAGAGCATGGACCGAAGCTGAGAACAATCACAGTCCCTGATTCATCAACGAGAAGGGCTTAACCCGGAAGCTTGAATTTGTATTGAATTTTGATAGAACCTGAACTGATTAATTTAGGGTCAGTAGAACAGCAACCCCAAATATATTCTTATCAAGAATATAAAAAAACTCTGGGTTTTCCTATTGCAATAATTTTTTATGGCTTATCTTTCAGATATCTTTTTCCAAATGTATTTTATGCCGAAGTAACTGGCAGTGAACTGTGTCACCAAGCAAAAAGTGAAATAGTGGGAATCTTGTATACACATACTTATTTATTTAACCTGTTAACTTGTACACAAGCCACAATCAAGATGTTCTCAGCAGTTCAAAATAACTGTTCATGGTATAGTAGCTTTGTTATCTTTTGTGTCTGACTAATGACTAATCTCAACAAATAAGCAAGTATACCTTGGTTTACCTCAAAAAAAGAGGCTACAAAGTAAAAATTGCAGTCTTAGTATTTGCATCTATTAATTGATAAAATAATGATAGTTCAAGGTCAAAGTGATAAAATTGGGGAAATACAAAGAACTAATCCTTCACCTTCAAGACATTAAAAGCAGGAAGAATCAGAAACTTTTTTCATGTCTAAATTTGTATTTATTTTTAAAGTTATTCCTACAACAGTTGAACCAGGCAGCAGTGGGACTTATATGTGTGCCAATAAAATGTTACTAGGCATCAGGCTGAAACTTCCCCTTCTCCCATTCATGCTTATTTTGGGGAATACATGAAAGCAAATACTGAATACTTAAATGAGCAATAGAATTGGATGTTTAATATAGGGCTAACAAATCTACAGTCAACAATAACATTCTTTGCTACCAGATTTTTACGCCACATTCTGATACTCCTTAACAGAACTAAACACATACCCCTCTTATATCTTTGTTATGTTTTTCCTTTGCTGGTATTAACAGTAATCTCATTCCCTCCTTCTTGAAAATAAACTTGGAAGAGGTGGCCCTGATTTAGTTGAGTTTATCAGTGAATTCTAAATAACAGGAATCTGTGAATCTCAGCCTATCTCTGTCTCAACAGAATCATCTACATACTATTTCTGTGTCCAAGCATTAATAAAACACATTAATACAAAAATCAGTAAAGACTTAAATGGTGTTATTACAATAAGTAAAATATTAGAAAACATTAGGAACTTTTGATAAAATATTCTGTCTCTTTAGCAGCAGCCTGTGCAAAGCTTGCTAATTTCCAAAGCATTGTCTCCTTGAATAAATTCATTAGATACAGTATTTAATTTTAAATGAAACAGGCCAAAATGATTTCTGTATCAAGAGGGACTCCAGAAATTTTCTACATGCTGAAGCAGAACTGGATAGTACAATAAATAATGAGTAAAAACTTGTATAATTTCCTTGAAGCAAGGACAGAAGCACTTATTATATGCATATTGAGAAATCAGCCTTCTCTGGTTGCTTATGCCATCTACTGGAACCATAACCTTGTAAGTGTAAGGCATGGCACTGTAACAGAAATTGTTTGTATTTGTTTTTTATTATGTGCCTATCCAGGGGCAATGTTTTTTATTTTAATTTAAACAAATTTCTTTGGACAAATACATCCAGTACACTGTTTTTAAATAATAGACTTATCACTTTATAAAAATGGTATCTAAACAGTTTTAGATATTAAATATTTTCATCCTTGTGTATAATGGTGTTAGATTAAAGAAGATATCAACAATTCAATTTACCATTCACTATTTACTAAGTCTGCATTACTATTACTATTAATCTTCTCATTGTTCTTATCACCCATCTCCTCCCACTTGTGGCTGTATGACTGCAACATTGTTGCTTGTATCCTTACAATTTATATTGATTGTTTCCTAGTATGATTTGATTGCCTATTTAGTTGACTATCATTCAGTATTGTACCTTATGATTCTTGATGAATGTATATTTTCTTTTTATGTACACTGAGATCCCATGCATCAAGACAAATTCCTTGTGTGTTTAATCACAATTGGCCAATAAAGAATTCATTCATTCATTCATTCATTCATTCATTCATTCATTCATTCAGTCATTCATTCAGCCATTCATTCATTCATATGTATTGATTGGAAATATTTTTTTTAAAAAAAGTGAGAGCAAAGGTGAGTAATACAAAATTGCACATTTGTTATCTAACCTGTGTCAACTCATAGAACATTTTGTCTACACGTTTTATACTTGACAACAGAAAGAAGAGGGGAGTTTCAAAAAGCAGACAGCAGTGTGGAATCGAAAGTACATTCCATTCATATTGTCTTCAAAAATTGATTAGATGACTGAAGCTTCTGCTGCAAAAAAATCTAATTGGAGAGCATGATTGATGACTCTTGGTTATGGACATTTTTCATTGGATGATATACCCGGGGGGAGGAAGCAGGCTCAAGGGTGACAGTGAATTACATATCTCAGAGTTGGCTGCACCCAGGTAAATGCTGGATGTTTTGGGAGTGTGGCTCAAGGTTCATGACTTCATTGGAGTAACTGCCAGAATCCTGATAGATAGCCAACTCTCTTAATTAATCACCAAGATTTGAAAAATTCTACTGACAATTCACCCCTTCCTTCATGAGGTTTGCCAAACCCATGATGAACCTCTTAAAGACAGGGAGTCCAGGAATGAAACCCCACCTGAGGCAACCCCTACAGTGGCACCTAACCTGCCAAAAAGCATTTGAAACACTGAAAGAACTGTTTGCAAAAGAACAGTACTGAAGCATCCTCACCATGAACAACTCTTTGTCATTCAAGCAGATGCCAGTGATGTGGCAGTGGGAGCAGTGTTACTCCAAAGAAACAACCAAGGAAGCCTACAGCCCTGCACCTACACCTCCTGCAAGCTCACCGACACAGAGAGACGATGGGCTGCATGGGAAAAAGAGGCTTTCATAATGAGATGGGCACTGCAAACCTGGCACCACCTGCTGGAAGGGGGGCATATGGAATTGACCATAAAAACCTGGAAACTCTGAGGACCCTGCGAAAACTATTACCCAAACAGGTCCAATGGGCTCAATACTATACTCAATACTTCAACTGATTCAACTTTGTGCTAAAACACATCCAGAGGGGGAAGGAACTTTCTGGCTGGCCACCTCTACCACATTCCCCAGTACAAATGTGAAAGGGAGGAGGTCGTAAATGCCATCATCTCCCCTGCCCAAATAGCTGCTCAAGTAAACACCAGACAACAATGCTGTGATCGGCAAGGCTAACCCGCAGACGACCTAACTATGAAACTCAAAACCAAACTGCTAGCAGACCCCCCCGATTCCAGAACAATTAACACACCTTGACAAAAAGAGATGACCTGGCATGGAAGGAGACAAAATTCTACGTCCTGGAATCCTTATACACTCTAGTTCTTCAGAGGAGCCATGACATCAAACCAGCAGGCCACTTTGGGTTCTTAAAGACTTTACACTTGGCTTTGAGGCAGTTCTGGTAGCCTGGCATAAAGAAAGATGTGAACAGTTATATGAAAAGTTGCACTATCTGTGTCGCAATGAAAAAATGACCAGGAAAATCCCCTGGACTACTATAAATGGTAGCAGAGCCGGCGAGACCATGGGAAGAGATTGGAATGGACTTCATAGTGCGGTTGCCGGTGATCTGGACTGTAACAGACTTATTTTCCAAACAGGCACATTTCATACCTTGCAGCAACTACCCTCAGCCTGCCAGTTAGCCAAGCTGTTCCTGAAGCACATCTACTGCCTGCATGGAGTACCACAGAGAATTATCTCATATAGAGAGGTCCAATTCACAGCCAAATTTTGGAGGGAGTTTCTGCAGTCTATTGGGTCATCTTAGCTCGGCCTTTCATCCAAGCACCAATGGGGGGAGGGCAGAAAGATTGAACACCATGGCAGAGAAGTATCTGAGGTGCTACATGAATTATCAGCAGTCCAATTGGGCAGTCCTCCTGACTTTCACAGAGGTTGCATACAATAATACTGTTCACAGTAGCATGGGACAAACCCCTTCAGGGTAGTGAGCAGCACCCACTTTATCCCAATGCCTCAGTATCCAAGGGACCCACCCTCCTCAGTCAGCCTGACCGATTAGATGTCAACGCTGAAAGGAACTTGGGAGAATATCAAAAAAGCACTATCAAAAGCGGCACAGACCTATAAGAGACAGGCAGATAAATACCGAGCCCCACAACGACCATTCCAGTTGGGGGAGAAGGTCCACCAAATATCTGAGGTTAAGACTCCCTGGCAAGAAATTGGGACCAAAGTTCATGGGACCATTCCCCATATTAAAGATCATCAATCTAGTCACAGTGCAATTGAAGTTTCCCCGACTGTTAGGAAAAATACACCTGGTATTCCATAGTAGCCTATTAAAACCCATGGTTGGATCAATGCTGAGGCCCCAGATCCCGTGGTCATAAGAGGTACAGTGAATCCTTGATTCGAGGTGGCAAAGGAGACAACACCAATATTTAATCAAGTGGAAGGGCTGCCCTTTATCAAAGGCATAATGGGTAAAGAGTAGTAATTCCAAGCCGATCACCTTGTAGCAAGGTTTCATGCAGAAAATCCAACCAAGCCTGGGGGCAGGGGTGTTCGTGAGCATAAGCTTCCACATCTGCAATCAATTTCATTTTGTGTATGTTGTACAGTTCACCTTCAAGAAGTGAGGGGAGCCGAATGTCAACTCATAGAACATTTTGTATACACGTTTTATACTTGACAACAGAAAGAAGGGGGGGGGGGAGTTTCAAAGAGCAGACAGCAGTGTGAAATCGAAAGTACATTCCATTCATATTATCTTCAAAGACTGATCAGATGACTGAAGCTTCTGCTGTGAAAAAATCTAATTGGAGACCATGATTGATGACTCTTGGTTATGGACATTTTTTGTTGGATGATACACCCAGAGTGGGTGGTGAGGAGAAAGCAGGGTCAAGGGTGACAATGAATTACATATCTCAGAGTTGATGCACCCAGGTAACTGCCAGACATAGAATGTTAACTTCAAATACATCTTTTTTAGTTTTGGAAATGTGTCTCGATGCTCATGATTTAATTGAAGCAACTGCCAGAATCCTGATAATCTGTAAGAATGTTAATCTCATTCTTGGCATGAACTAAGCAGGGTGAATCAAAACTATATTGAAGGTAGCAATAGCATTTAGATTTATGTTCTATCATACAATGCTTTACAGCATTCTCTGGACAGTCACTGAAAAAATCCTATAAAAATAATTATTCAATCTATTGCAGCATTCAATTTTATTTCATATATCAGATATCCAGAGATTTACATGCTATATTAATACTTGTAGGCTTAAGAGAACTGCTTATAACATCTATCTCTTAAAGTTGTCTAAAAACCATATTTTAATTTATTTGACCTTGAAACCTATGGCTTTCATGTTTTATTCTTGAGTCACCCAAATTCACTGCCCATAAGCCATAATCTAACCTTTCAAAATTCATATTCCTGAAACATTTTTGTAAATGCCAAGTACTTCTGTGGTAATCTTTCATTAGATTAGAAAACTAATTTATTCTGACATAATAGCAATGATAAAAATTTAAAGAAAATTATAGGTGTCAGGCGGTATTTTTGAATATCAAACATATAATTAATGAAAACAGCTCTTAGGGAAAGCTTTTATTTTACTTTTTTTAAAAAAAAGAGGAATAAAAGGTACAATAAAATGAAAGGATTCTAACCCAGGTCTCAGATTTAATTACTCCAAGTCTGTATAATGAAATATTGGGACTTCTCACAATAATGGTTTAATTATTTCAGCTAGTGCTGTATGTAATAATACAACTTATAACCCTTCTATTTGTAGAAATAGTTTGAACTTCAAAATTCAGTTGATATATGTAGAGGGAAAAGATGGCAGATGTTACATCATTAATTGGAATACATCTAATATTATTATTGATGTGCATGTAAGGAATCTGCACATTCATTTCAGTTTTTGCTATAATATTTCATTGTCCAAGCATGTTAACTTCAAATATTCTCTAAATTTCTTTTATAATGATAGCTGCCTAATATTATATAAGTTCATTATATAGTTAACAGCTACTTCAGAAAACAATCTTTAGTTAACTGAAAAATTTGCATTTTTAGTTTGTTGTACATGATAATTTTATGTTGTTCATCAAAATTAAGTAAATGGTAATATATTGTATAAATATTAACTAATACAAATGAATACTTTACATGTAATATTTTAATTATTTAAAAACTAGAATCAGTGTGTTTAGCTAAAAAGTGAAAACCTTACAGAAATTAATAATCTAATTCCAAATGTTTTTTGATAAAACTAGCAAAAGAAAAAAGAAAATTGAAAATGTCTATATTTAGGCTACATATATTTTTTAATATAGTGTATCATATAATATAATGTTGGGCAATGTGATGACTCAGTTTGAAACCAGAGCATCACATGATGGGTGAACTCCCTTTCTCTTCCTAGCTACTGCAAACCTAGTAGTTCAAAAGCATGCAAATGTGAGTAGATAAATAGGTACCACTTCAAGTGGGAAAGTAACAATGCACCACTGAAACATCTTTGGACAGCTTTAGCTCAACAGCTCTTGAAATACTTCTCTAGTTTGTAACAACTGGAGAAGTAACTAATATGATCTTATTATAAATTTATATCTTTATAATATTTATTTATTAAATTTATATGACACTCATTTCACGATGTGAGATGACACTGAGCAGTTTACAACATCATAAAACATATGGAAATAAAAACAATTATAAAATATAATTTCCTAAGAGTTAAAAGAAAGGTGAAAATATGGTTAAAACATATAGTGAAATATGAGACTTAATTATAAATAATACAATACTTAAAACATAATAGTTCTATAAATGTATTAGGAATTTATACACACTTGAATAATATTTGTATAAGGTAAGCATATATAAAATTGTAAATATTTACTGTTAAAGTTATTGTTTCCTTTTTTCCTTTTTTATTTTTTATAAAACATCACCTATTTTTCCTTTTCTTGGAAATACATGCATTTTTTTGTGATTTGCTTTACTTTTTCTCCTGTTTTGTCATTATTTTAAAGCAATAAATATAAATTTAAAAAAATAAAGATGGAAACAATTCAGAAACCATAGTCATATAGATCAGTAGCAAAAAGACTATGACTATGATTAAAGGAACACATTCTGCAGAATTTTCATATCAATAAAAGAACATGCTGGGCATTTCTGCTCTCTCTCCTACTGTTCCCCATTGCATTCGAAATATTGGCAGAAAAATTCAATGCCATAAACAAATAGCAAGTCTTAAAATTTGGTGTATAATATGACGGGAGACAGCGGAATGACAGCAGATAGCAGGGTTCAGAAAGAGCCAAAAATGGAATGCACAAAAGTCAAAAATGTGGCACATGGAGGCCAAAAATGGGATTATGGAGACGGCAATAAGCAATGGTGATCCCTGCAGCCTGAAGCAGCTGATCATCAGGAGACCAATCCAACTGACAATCAGCTGTTTCAGTCTGTGCTGAAGCTGATCAGGTTGTTTGTTATTTGCTGCAAGAAGGAATATTGCTGGGAGACAGAGACTGAAGGATGGAGGCTAATGAGTGGCCAGGCTCCGGCAACATTCACTGTATAAGATGCACAGACATTTCCACCCACTTTTTTTTGGGGGGGGAGGAAGTGCTTCTTTTCTTATACTGGAAAAAAGGTAATCAGATCAGGACTGGTTTAACATTTTGTTTCTTCAGTGGAACAGAAAATGGTATATTTTCTGTCCAGTCAAGTATATGAATGATCGCTTGAATTATTTTGACTCCTGTGCCATAAGTCCTATGTTTCATCCTTCAGGAGACTGGTCTATTCGTTGTAGAGAAACTCTATTTTCATGCATTTTAGTATATTATCAGAACATTTAAATTAATCAAATAACTATTATTTGTTTTTATCAATTATAAAATTATTATTTAATACCGTATCATATAAAATGTTACAATGTCTGCTAAACAGTCTTCAAAAATGTCTTCCACACCATCTTACATATATATTGAGAACATTGCTTTTGAAATATTGCTTTGGGACAAAAAGTCCTAGTCTATTTTTAGAAAAATGTTATGAATATACCATTTATCTTAATAATAAGATTTAGTTGTTTTGAAGTTTTTTTCCCCATAGTACCAGTGACAGAAATAAAGCTGAAAGATTATCTGTTTTCCATGTTCAATCTTTATTAAATATACAATATATTGATTGTTAGCTAGCTACATGAAAACAAGACAAAAAAGAAATGCTGAGGTGATCAAGAAGTCTATTGATGTTTATAAGAAAAAGGAAAACAATTCCAAACTATAAAGCAATAAAAAATTTTCTGAGAACCAGTGTTACTATTTTAAACATGGACAATTTTGGAAATAATTGAGAATTACAAAAAGAAAAAAGAAATGTTAAAAATCCAACACCAGTTCACATGTATTTTTATTACATTTAGAGACATTTAAATACTTTATTACCAAAATGTATACTTTACTATAATGCTGACTTCCTAAGGAAACTGTTTTATACTAAAAGTGCTGACAAAATCAACATTTCATATTATTGAAAAAAAAATATAATATAAGTCTGCACTGTGACAAAATGTGATAGATGAATACTTATACTGAACATTTTTCTTTCAGTCAAAAGCATTTATTATGAAACACACACTTTCATTTCTCCGTTATTCTTTATTAAGGTTAAAAATTAAAGCAGTCAGTTCATGACTCACATCACAATAAATTGGTTTTCCCCTCTATCTTTGGAACTATAATATGAATTTTTATTATCTGCAACACAGAACTTTCCTTCTTCCTTTTTTCCTTCTTCTTGATTTAAAGCTTGAATCCAACTTATCCTTCCTAATGAGGACTGTACAACTAGAACAATCATTTCTATTCTTCTTATATTGGAATATAAAAAGTTAATATTTCATAGTTATAAAGCCATCTTCTTATTTCAAACATTACTCCTTTTTTTAAAAAAAAAAAAAAAATCCCTTCCTACTATCTTATCTGAATTAAGTTGTTTGCATGGGTAATTTTACTCCTATGCCATTGTTCCGAGCTTTTCACTCACATGAATATCCATTTCTATATCTACAGGAAGAACAGACTTACTAGAAAGCAATCTATATGGCATATTGATTAAGTTGTTGAAGGATGATTAGGGAGACCAGGTCTTAAGACCTTAGACATTGAAATTCACTGCTGTGGAGAAAAAAAAGGAATATCTCCACAGAAGTTTCTCTGATCTATTTTTTAAAAATTTAAATTTCTTGTTTTATCATAATAAATAAAATACAAAATAGTAAAACAAAAAAAATGAAACAAAACACCAACATATCTTCAGAATAACAACAACAAAAAAGAAAAAAAATAGTGTATAAAAAGGAAGATATTTATATGAATAAAGCAGTCTATGATCTCTTGAATATAGAATATAAATCCAACAAAAAACAAAAGAACAAAGGAACATAAGACAATGGGTTCCTTGAATTGGCAAACTCTATTACTGAATTTATGTCATGTTAGCATAAGACATAATATAGACTATTGGTTTTATTTATGGTTTAATGGTTTATTTATGGTTTATAGTTTAATGTGAAAGGTTAAAAAAACAATGCTTTTGTGAATTTTGTGCATCCATTTCAAAATTCAAGATCAGTAAATGATATAACTTCCTATTCTTATTTATATATATTTGTATGTATGATAGCTGTTGTCTGATATAAAACTATGCTAACAAGATTAATTTCAAATTCTTGGTAATAAAAAGAATCTCTAATAAATATATGCAGAGAAATTCAAAAATAGTCACTACAAAGTACATTATTAGCATCAAACTGGAATAAATTCTGAACTTCTAACACCTGAGGATCAAACACCCCAATATCATATTTGTATTTGCTTTATTATAATTTGCTGTGAGACTATTAGATTTCATTTATCTAAAAGTTTATAAGCCACTTGGTTGAAAAAATCTTGGTGTCATAATGATTTAGGTTTAATCTTAAATAATTTTACTACCTAGTGTTCTACAATATGGAATTCTTTTGCATGTTAATTTGTTATGGCTCCCCCTTCAAAGTTCCAACAAAACAAAACCAAAGGCAGACGTCCCAAAACTCAAATCCAACAGAAAGAAGTCTAACAAGATTATATTCCACACGCCCTGTTTATCACAACAGTTCTGGCACAAATTCTCAAAGCTCTGAGCCTCTGCCAAAAACCTCTGCATGTAATCAATCACTTTCTTCCTGACAAACTTCCCCCACAAATCTGTGTCCTTTTATAATCCTTGAGGCAATGTGCTAATTACTAATTATTGGCTCGCCCTCCCTTCTAACTGAGTTTGTCTTCGTGAACCACCTAGATGGGCGTGTCAATCTCCGTACATCATCATCTGGCCTGATTCCTCCACACAGCTTGATGTTTCAGCCTCCTTCTTGTTCTGGCATCTAGCCACGATCTGTCAGCTTCCTCATTCGACTCCTCTGACTCATCTTGTGGCTCAACTGCAGGCATGAATGAGGTCGAGGGTTCAGGCGAAGAATGTCTGTGTGATAACCTCTCATCCCCCTGGCTCACATCTGTGTCTTCTAATAATTCAGACTCCAAATTCTCAGCAGGTTCCAGCCTTTCATCCTCAGAGTCATCAGAAGCAAAACTCACAGCAGGATTGATCCTTTCAGTCACAACACTATCCCTCACCGCAGGGCCCTTCCCCCAAGTCTGATGATCAGGATGTGGTTTTGACGGAAATTGTGCGTGATATATGCGAATAAGATCTGGGGCATGCACCTTGGATACATCCTGCCAAGAGCGAATTTCAGTTTCATTGTCCAGTTTTCCTACAAAGTACTGGAATCATCCCTTTAACCATATGGAATCATAAATTCCGATCATTGTAGAATCCGTAATAGGTTCAATGTTGAGCCTGGATGGAGAACTGGTATCTTCTGGAGAATGAAGATTACACGATGGAGTGTCAGGTATTAATAGGGAGTGATGAAAAACAGGGTGAATGTGCATGGAGCGCGGTAAAGTAAATCGAAAAGCTACCGGATTAATAACTGCCTCGATAGGGAAGGGACCAATAAAACGACGATCCAATTTCCTAATTGGACAATCGACCCGAAGATGTTTCGTTGACAACCATACCTTGTCTCCCACAGCCAATGGAGGCGTCGCCCAATGCAAACGATTGGCAAAATGCTTATAATCAGCTTTCGCTCATTTTAATTGTCTGGAAATTAATTGATGCACCACATATAATTCCGACAAAAAATCTTGTGCCTCCGGAACTGGAGAATCTGCGACGGATAGCGGAAAAAACCTCGGATGATAACCCACATTGGCATAAAAAAGTGTCATGTGGGTGGAGGTGTGCCAAGAGTTATTAAAAGCAAACTCTGCCAATGGAAGATAGGTCACCCAGTCATTCTGTCTTTGATTGACAAAACATCTGAGGTATTGGGCAAGGATGCCAATGACTTTCTCAGTCCCGCCATCGGTTTCCGGATGATGTGCCGACGCTAAACACACTTGCACTCGTAGAGCGTTCATTAGGCTTTTCCAGAATTGAGCGGTGAACTGAACACCGCGATCTGAAACAACTCTATCTGGTAAGCCATGTAAACAGAATACGTGTTGTATGAAAAGCCGGGCAGTAATATGAGCCAAGGGTAATTTTTTACATGGCATGAAATGGGACATCTTAGTGAGCATATCAACCACTACTAGCACTGTCATATAACCCAACGAAAGGGGTAAGTGCGTTAGAAAGTCCATGGAGATCGCTCCCCATGGTCTACTCAGAGTCGGCAGTGGTTGAAGAAGTCCAGGAGGTGCACCCGATGCCGCTTTTGCTTGTCAACACTGTATACAAGAAGCAACATAAGAAGACACATCATGTCAAACCCGAGGCCACCAAAAAGTCCGGGTGACCAAGTGCAGGGTTTTGTGAAAACCAAAATGACCAGCAGATGGATTGTCATGACATTGTGTTATGATGAGGGCTCTAAGTGTCCTGTTGGACACATACAACAAGTCTCGATGTCATAACAAGCCCTCTTCAAAGGACCATGGGGAATCAGGTCCAACTTCTTCCTTTTTCTGCTGCGTCCACGGGTTTAATCATTGCGCCTCTCGTATACGAGCCCGCAAATCTACAGGATCTTGCAATACGGCTAAGGATTCTGTTGGTAACACAGTTCGTAGAGAAAGAGGATCCTCAGGATGGATAAACTCGGGCTTCCGAGACAATGCATCGGCTCTCCGATTCTGTCCACTTGGAACATAAGTAACGGAGAAATTGAACCTGGAAAAAAACAATGACCACCGAATCTGGCGTTGGTTCGATTTCTTAGCTGTGGTCAAATGTTCCAAATTTCAATGATCTGTACGAACTTCTACCTTGTGCCGAGCCCCCTCTAAATGATGTCTCCAGGTCTCAAAAGCAGCCTTAATGGCCAACAACTCCTTTTCCCAGATGGTGTAGTTGCGCTCTGAAGCTGTGAGGTTCCTAGAAATGTGCCATCTTTTGAAGCTTGTAACAGTACCGCTCCAATAGCGACATTAGAGGCATCGGTCTCAACCACAAATGGACGATTCGGATCCGGATGCCTCAATATCGGCTCGACTGATTTATTGTAAGTGAACTGACATTGGATATTCTACACGGACTTTGCTAATTGAATATCTTTGAATGGACTGACTAAAATGATACATGACTAATGGACTGTTATTTTGACTATGCTATAAAACTCTAAGTGGAATAAACTATATTTTTGTTAACACAAGCGTATCTGTTATTTTTACTGTATGTTAACTAACATACAAACTTATCTCACACATTTATCTGTATGCCTATCTGATGAATGCTGCACATTATGTTTAGCTTGTCTCCTTAACCCTGGTTGGGGAACACAGGCTTAACACTGGTTATGGGCCCAGAGGCTGCAAAGTCAGTTTAACTAGAATAAAACAGATTTATGTAAAAAGTGAGAGTTTGTGTTGTTACATGTTACAGTAAACAGACAGCTGTGTTTTATTAATTATAGTTTTATATCCATAAAAAGAAAACATGGCACAAGTCAATCTACAAAGTTTGTCCCTTATATCCAAGTTGGATGGAACAAATTATGTTTCATGGTCTATGAAATGTAGTCTACTTCTACGTAGAGAAGGTCTGTGGAACATAATTGAAAACCCACCAAACGTAGAGGAATGGGATCCAGAGATTGAGGAAGATAGACAAAAGACAGAAGACTTTAAGCAGAAGAATGAACAAGCTCTTTGCATAATAGGACTAACACTGTCTGACCAGCAACTTGTTCATATCCGGGGAGAGCAAACGGTTGTTGGGTGTTGGCAGAAGCTGAAGAGGATTTATGTCCGAGATAACGTTGGTGCTCACATAAATCTAACACGGAAGCTTTTCAGGACGCATCGCCAAACGAATGGTGATATGCTTAGTCATTTGAATTCTATAAAAAGCATTTTTCAAGAACTGCACAAGAAAGAACTTATTTTCTCTGAACTACACCAAGTATACATAATTCTATCTTCACTAGATGAAAGTTATGATAACTACGTCACTTCCCTTGAAATTTTGCCTAAGGAAAGTTTAACTTTAACTGATAAAACTGGCAGATTGATTGAAGAGGCCAGAAGAAGACTTGAAAGATATCAGTTAAGCAGGGAGCAACCTCAAAAAGAAGATAATGAATCTCCTACTGCATACGCAATTAAAAAGTGTTTTAATCGTGGAGGAAGAGGATATTTGGCAAGATTTTGTAAAAAAGCAAAGTGCCAGAACGCTGACCGGAATACTAAAAGTTATCAAAAGATAAATAAAAATTTAGAGTTAGCTATGTATATTAACGGAGCTGTAGAAAATAATTTATGGGTGGTTGACAGTGGAGCATCCCACTGTATAAAAAAAGATAACAAAAATTTTATTAAAATGTCCAAGAGTACACAGCAGATATCGTTAGCCAATGGCTGGAAACTGAAAGCTAAAGGTCAAGGTATAGCATATTGTTCTTTCATAAAAGAGAATGTAAAAATGTTATATGTACCACAACTTAAGTTTAATTTAATTTCAGTTAGAATTTTGGTTAAACTAGGATATGTAGTTACCTTTAGGGGAGATAACTGCATAATTGAAAAAGAAGATAAGAAAATTACTGCATCTTTAAGAGGTGAATTATATGTTTTAAATGATAATGGTTTAGAGGTGGCTAACATGGTTTATGATCATAAGAAACCTCATGATGAATGTATTCACTTGTTACACCGACGGCTAGGGTATTTAAATTTTAAGAGAACTGTTCAACTATCGAAAGGAATAAGTTTGAAACCTTGCAATAAGTATTTCCAATGTTTTGCTTGTAATCAAAGCAAAAGCAAGGTCATACCGGCAAATAGAGTTGATGGATTTACTACCAAAGAGCCTTTTGAGGTAGTATTTGCTGATTATTAGGTCCGAAAAAAACAAGTTTAGGAGGAGCTCGATACATATTAAGTATAATTAACCACTATTCTAGATATGGGTTTTGCTATTTAATGAAGAGCAAAACTGAAACGTATCTAAATCTCTTTAATTGGATAAAATTTGCAGAAAGAAAAACTAAAAAGAAATTAGTAACTCTTATAACAGATAATGATGCAGAATTTACAAATAATAAATTCCAGAATAGACTTAGAATATTAGGTATTCAACATAAAAAGTCTGCACCATATAGGCCACAACATAATGCCTTTATAGAGAGACGAGGCCAAACATTACAATCAATGACACGTACTATGTTGTCTGATTCAGGATTACCTGACAATTTATGGGGAGAAGCAATAATGTGTGGTAATCATATATTAAATAATGTTGTTAATTCAACAACAGGTGAATTACCATTCACACTGTGGCATGGTACAAAACCTGATTTAAGTTACATGCACACATTTGGAGCACCACCATGGGTGCATATCCCTTCACAACTTAGACAAAAAGAACAGCATAGAGCTAAAAGATTATTTTTTGTAGGATATAAATCTAATCACAGATCTTACAGATTCTGGGAACCAGGTACAATTAGAGTTTACACCAGTGCTAGTGCTAAATTCCTAGAACATGTAGGATGGAATAGATTAGAGCAAGATTTAAATAACAAGGTAATTATGGAACCCTACAAAAGGCAGAAAGAACAGACTAGTTATAAGAAGAGTCCAATTAAAGAAGAAGTCCACGAAGAACAAATAGGACCAGAACAAGAAGAAACAGTTGATCAGGAAGAGTTAGATAATCAAGAAGAGTTAGTAAATGAAAGTCCACCTGTAAGTCCTGTAATATCTAGACGTACTACACGTGTAACTAGACCACCTGATAGGTATCAAGCAAGTATAGTTTGCCAAGTAACTAAAGTTCCAACTAGTGTAGATGAACTTAGGATGTATCCTGCTAAGGATCAGGAGAATTGGCATAAGGAAATGGAAAAAGAACTAAATTCATTAAAGGTAATGAAAGTATATGAAGATGCCAAATTACCTCCAGGAGAAAAATCCATTGGGTGCAAATGGATATTTAAAGTAAAAACTGGAAATGATGGGACTGTTACCCATAAGGCAAAGTTGGTTGCTCAAGGATTTAAACAAACTGCATCTGATTACGATGAAGTTTTCGCACCAAGTCTTTAAGCAACATCTTTGAGAGCAGCTTTAGTGTGGGCAGCTAAGAGAAACTATGTCATTAACCATTTAGATGTAGAACCTGCTTATTTGCATGCACCATTGCAGCACACTATATATTTACGAAAGCCAGTTATTATAAAAGACAATAAAGTAAATAGTTATGATTGTTGGAAATTAAAAAGAAGTCTTTATGGATTGAAACAATCTGGCTATCAATGGAACCAATATATTGTGAAAGAATTAAACAATATAGGATATAAATCTGGTTTAGCAGATCCATGTGTGTTTAAAAGAGAAAATAATGGAACGGTGTCATTATTGTTATTATTTACAGATGATATTGCTTTGATAACTAAGACTAATAATGAAGCTAATGAGATTATATCATTATTAGCCAAAAAGATAAAATTAAAGCATTTAGGTGAAATTAAAAGGTATCTAGGATTGACAATTAACAAAACCAAAAATGGATTTAAGATATCTCAAGAAGATAAAATTTGCCAATTAATTAAAATGTATAAAATGGAACTTTGTAAACCGGCAAAGACTCCAATGAGTCAGGAAGTTTGCCAAACTGATGATCAAAGTCCCAAATTTGATAAATCCATATATCAATCTTTGATTGGTAGCTTATCATATATAAGCAATTGGTCTAGGCCAGATATAGCTTATAGTGTTAATCAGCTGGCACGTTTTAATTCAGATCCACATCAATGTCATCGGCAATCATTAAAGAGAATTTTAAGATATCATAAAGGAACAATGAACCATGCATTGTATATAGAACTAAAGGGTGATTTGAGTCTTATTGCCTATGCAGATGCAAGTTTTGCAACTGACATAAACACTAGAAAATCAACCTCTGGGATGGCTATATTATTTGGTAAGACACTAATAGGGTGGAGGTCAATCAGACAACAGCATATCAGCTTGTCCACGATGGAAGCAGAATTTTCATGTCTGTCATTACTATGCACTGACTTAATTTTGTACAAACAGTTATTATTAGACATGGGTGTAACTGTTAAAGATTCCATTATTGTGTATGAGGACAACCAAGCAGCCATAAAGTTAGCTACTAGTATTGCTGTAAAAACTAGATCAAAGCATACTGATTTAAGATACTTAAATGTTAGAGAATCTGTGAAGAATGGGCTAATTAAATTGGAATACTGCATGACGGAAGAAAACATTGCAGACCACTTTACAAAAGCTCAAGTTGCAATTAAATTTAAAGAGAGTTGTAACAAATATGATTTAAAGGTGTAAATAGTTATATTATCATTATTACCTAAAAGGGGAGAATGTTAGGGATAACATTGTTTACCCTAACTGGTTTAGGTAAAATAATAAATATGTTATCATGGTTTGTTAGTTAAAGTGTCTGTAATTTTAACTGTAGGAATATAATTAAGGGAGTGGTTGTAAAAGCACCATAAAAGAAGCAAGGCATGGCAGCTTGCTCTCTCTGGCTTGATGATCCCTAATTACTGGATGGATTGAAGACTGCGTTTTTCCCCTACTGGAACGGGAGAATGAAAGGACTGTTGATTTATCAACTGTGAGAGGACTGATTTATTGTAAGTGAACTGACATTGGATATTCTACATGGACTTTGTTAATTAAATATCCTTGAATGGAATGACTAAAATGATACATGACTAATGGACTGTTATTTTGACTATGCTATAAAACTCTAAGTGGAATAAACTATATTTTTGATAACACAAGCATATCTGTTATTTTTACTGTATGTTAACTAACATACAAACTTATCTCACACATTTATCTGTATGCCTATCTGACTAATGCTGCACATTCTGTTTAGGTTGTCTCCTTAACCCTGGTTGGGGAACACAGGCTTAACAGCTTCAACCTTTTTAGGGTCCATAGCAATGCCCTCGGGAGAAATGATGTGCCCTAAAAACTCTATCGACGACTGAAAAAAGAAACACTTCTCCAGTTTCGCATAAAGTTTATGCTCCCTAAGACGCTGAAGCACTTGACAAACCTGCTGAAGGTGGTGATCTCTGGACCGAGAGTAAATTAAAATGTCGTCCAAATACACCAAGACAAACCTTTCCAGCATGTCCCAAAAAATATCGTTCATTAGGTGCTGGAATACAGCAGGATTGTTGGTCAGACCAAATGGCATGACGGTGTACTCAAAATGACCATAACGAGTGCCAAACGCTGTCTTCCACTCGTCCCCTTTGCGTATCCGAACCAAGTTGTAGGCCCCATGCAGATCTAATTTAGTGAAGATAGTAGCCTCCCGCAACCGCTCCATCAATTCCAGAATGAGCGGCAAGCGATAGCTATTCCTCACGGTGATAGAGTTCAGGCATCTATAATCACAACATAGACAAAGTTCTCCCGACTTCTTCTTAATGAAAAGAACGGGCACCGAAAGAGGGGATGAGGAGGGGCAAATAAATTCCCGAGCTAAGTTTTTATCTAAAAACTCTCGGAGTGCAACCAACTCGGGCTCCGACATAGAATATAACCTCCCCTTGGGCAATGGGGTGCCTGGTATCAGGTCCACAGGATAATCATAGGTACGATGTGGCGGTAATTGGTCTGCCTCCTGTTCACTGAAAACATCGGAAAAATCCAACAACTCCAAAGGAATGGAGACAGCAGGAGCGACGATATCTTGTCCAGCGCAGACATGCCTCAGATGGTCCACACATTGTAGGCTTGGAAACGAAATGGCATTCTGCACCCAAGCCACCAATGGATCATGCAAACTTAGCCAGGATACTCCAAGCACCAAAGGGAGATGAAGGTTCGAGGTGACATAAAAACTGATCGCCTCCTCATGATCCTCAATGACCATACGCACTGGCTGAGTTGCTAAGCTAATGGGTCCCAACTTGAGTTCTCACCCATCTACAGTTTCCACCTTAATGGGGGAATTTACAGGAATTAAAGGAATTCCAAAATGTTCAACAAAAGCAGAGTCCATAAAGCTGGTTGTAGCCCCTGAATCCACCAGTTCAACGGTGGGAATTCCCTCCTTCTGGGACTGCAGAAATATTCGAGTGTCCAAAAGTAAATGCCGAGGAGGACCAGGATTTACTTTGGCAATTTGGGGTGGGGGTGTAGAATGTGCCCGACCTAGGGTTTCTCCGAGGTTGGGCCTACCCCGTTTCCCGACGGGCCAGGAGTGGTTTCAGGCACAGGTCTGCGAGTCCCTCTCTGAGTGCAGGAATTTGCAAAATGTCCCGGACCCCCGCAGTAAAGGCACAAACCTTCCTGGAACCTTCTTGAATGTTCTTGTGCCGTTAAGCGAGGGCAGAGTGTGCCTATCTCCATTGGCTCCTCAACCTGAACCATGGGTTGGAAAACTCTCGGTGGCAGAATGCGTGCGCAAGCAAACACAGGTGGTTTCACAACGGGTCATTTGCTCCCACGTTGCTATAAATGAGCTTCAATACGTAAGCATTGAACTATCAATGCATCCAAAGTTGAAGCCCATTCTGCATGGACTAGCTCATCCTTGATGGCATCAGACAAGCCTTCCTGGAATGCAGCCATATGAGCCGGTTTGTTCCAGTTAGAGTCCATGCACAACAAAGGAAATTCTGCCATGTATTCCTGTAGTAAACGTTTTCCCTGCTTAATATCCATTAGCCGTCTGTCCACAGTTTGTCCTTTAATGGGATCTTCAAACATTACCCTCATCTGTTGGAGGAAACCCTGGAAATTGTTCAATAACGGGCTATCTTGAAATAACAAGGGAGTAGCCCAATTGGCAGCCTGCCCAATTAATAAACTAATAATAAAGCCTACTTTAGCCCAGTCGGTTGGAAAGTCTTCAGGTCTCAGAGAAATAAACATTTGGCATTGGCCCATAAATCCCGGGAACCTGTCCATTTGCCCAGAAAATTTCTCTGGCATGGATACCAGACTTTTCCTCACAGGAGGGGCAGGGGAAGCAGCAGCGATGCTTGGTAAGCTGAAAACATAATTCAGAAATTGGGTTACCTGATTTTGCAGTGTCACGTTACTTTGCAAAAGCTGAGTTAATTGTTCTTGTTGTTGCTCTATCAGACGCTGCAGTTGATTAGAATCCATCTTGCTTCTAAGATGGTTTGTTGTGGGTCAGGAACAAAAATGTTATGGCTCCCCCTTCAAAGTTCCAATAAAACAAAACCAAAGGCAGCTGCCCCAAAACTCAAATCCAACAGAAAGAAGTCTTACAAGATTATATTCCACACGCCCTGTTTATCACAACAGTTCTGGCACAAATTCTCAAAGCTCTGAGCCTCTGCCGAAAACCTCTGCATGTAATCAATCATTTTGTTCCTGACAATCTTCCCCCACACAGCTGTGTCCTTTTATAATCCTTGAGGCAATGTGCTAATTACTAATTATTGGCTCGCCCTCCCTTCTAACTGAGTTTGTCTCCGCGAACCACCTAGATGGGCGTGTCAATCTCCGTACATCATCATCTGGCCTGATTCCTCCACACAGCTTGATGTTTCAGCCTCCTTCTTGTTCTGGCATCTAGCCACGATCTGTCAGCTTCCTCACTCGACTCCTCTGACTCATCTTGTGGCTCAACTGCAGGCATGAATGAGGTCGAGGGTTCAGGCGAAGAATGTCTGTGTGATAACCTCTCATCCCCCTGGCTCACATCTGTGTCTTCTAACAATTCAGACTCCAAATTCTCAGCAGGTTCCAGCCTTTCATCCTCAGAATCATCAGAAGCAAAACTCACAGCAGGATCGATCCTTTCAGTCACAACAGTCACAAAACAAATTTATTTGTTGTTACAAAAATATATAGAAACCCAACTCAGACAAGGTGACTCCAAGCAGCTTAGAGAAGAAAACACCCCAAAAACAAAACCCAATATACACCCCCTGGAGATTTTCAGTCATCCAGACGATGGTTGTCCCAAAGGTGATTTTTTCAAAAGGCAACTGGACTTCCTGGTTTTACTTTGAAGACATTTCACCTCTCATCCAAACAGGTCAGAGCTAAAGAAGCTTCTTGGATAAGGAGCGAAACATCTTCAAAGAAAAACAAGGAAGTCCAGTTGTGTCTTGAAAAAATGCCAATAAACATCCATTTATCTGGCAACAACAGTGAAATAATTCCCGTGATGAATTTTGTATTACCCTGAGATCCCTTGGCCAACTGGAAAAACTTTGTCTTCAGGGTCTTTTGAGAGACCATCAAGGTTGGGGCCAATCTTATCTTTCATTACATCATTTCTATAATTATGCTTTGTTTCCTCTAAGTTATTATTGTCATTAAATATATTACATATTATTCAATGGAAGTTTACAACCAAGAGTTGTTGCAGGTCAGGTGGCACATTATGATGATGATGATGATATGGAGCAGGATGGTTGGTCACATAGTCAGATGTTTAAACCGAATCTGGAATTTTTTGTCCACCTATCACCTATCCCAGGGGCTGATACTGTTCATGGCATTGTCACAGGATAGGTGGGAAAATAGGTGGAAGTGCACCAGAAAATATTTTGAACAAATTGGAAAAGAAATTATCTTAGAAGAACAGTTATAGTGAGACAAAAAGAAAAGATATCCTTTTAAACTGTACTTGAACTTTATGGTATTAGCTTTAAACATATAGAGTATGTGAATATATGCTTAAAAATCTACTTTTTAAGTCTACTATCCTCTATGTGTATTTGCAAATAAGCTAATTGACTTTACAAGTGTTTTATTTATGCTTATACAGTAGGCATTGGATAGCAGCACTGTAAATGATGAAACTTATTTTAGTGTCATTTATTTTTAATAAGTGTTTGCCCTAATATTTTAGTTAACCCATGAATACAACAGTTTCAATAAATTGAAAGAATTTCAATAAATACTACACATTGAATATTTTATTCATCTAACTCTCATTTTTATCAACAAAAGGTAGGGATTTTTTTTGCATTATGTAACATAACATTTATATGTTTTCTGCATATCTTCTAGATATTTTTTCAGTTGCTCAATAAGGAGTTCAGTTAAATCAGTTCAAAAGTCGAAATAAAAGTTAAGATATTTTCAATTTTAAATGAAGTTTTATGTTTGGCCATGACTGCACAAATGAAGCCATTTGTATACAAATATTTTGGAAAAAATAATGAGCAATATTCAATCCCTTGATAGCCCAGAACCAGAGGTGGTATTCAGCAGGTTCTGACCAGTTCTGGAGAACCAGCAAATACCCCCTCTGACTGGAGATTTTACAGCATCCTTCCCCACCCCTGCCAGGAGCTGCTCCATTGCCAAAATCTCTTGACATTTTGTAAAAAAAATTGAAGGCAAGTACAGCTTTTTAAGCAAAATCTGAATACAAGTGAAACTTGAAAAATTAGAATATCATGCAAAAGTCCATTCATTTCAGTAATGCAACTTAAACGGTGAACCTAATATATGGAATAGACTTATTACCTGAAAAGCTAGATAGTTCAAGCCATGATTTGTCATAATTGTGATGACTATAGCTTACAGCTCATGAAAACCCCAAACCCACAATCTCAGAAAATTAGAATATTGTGAAAAGGTTCAATATTCTAGGCTCAAAGTGTTCCACTTTAATCAGCTAATTAAGCCATAATACCCTGTAAAGGGTTCCTGGGCCTTTAAATGGTCTCTCAGTCTGGTTCAGTAGGTATCACAATCATGGGAAGGACTGCTGACCTGACAGCTGTTCAGAAAACCATCATTGACACCCTCCATAAAGAGGGAAAGCCTCCCACAGTAATTGCAAAAGAAGTGGATGTTCCCAAAGTGCTGTATCAAAGCACATTAATAGAAAGTTATGTGGAAGGGAAAAGTGTGGAAGAAAAAGGTGCACAAGCAGCAGGGATGACCACAGCCTGGAGAGGATTGTCAGGAAAAGGCCATTCAAAAGTGTTGGGGACTTTCACAAGGAGTGGACTGAGGCTGGAGTCAGTGCATCAAAAGCCACTACACACAGATGGATCCTGGACATGGGCTTCAAATGTTGTATTCCTCTTGTCAAGTCACTTCTGAACAACAAACAACAAACAATGTCAGAAGCGTCTTACCTGGACTAAAGAAAAACAGAACTGTTTTTCTGTTGCTCAGTGGCCCAAAGTCGTCTTTTCTGATGAGAGCAACTTTTGCATCTCATTAGGAAACCAAGGACCCAGAGTCTGGAGGAAGAATGGAGAGGCACACACTGCAAGATGCTTGAAGTCCAGTATGAAGTTTTCACAGTCTGTATTGATTTGGGGAGCCATGTCATTTGCTGTGCTTCATTAAGTCCAGGGTCAACGCAGCCATCTACCAGGAGATTTTGGAGCACTTCATGCTTCCTTCCACAGACAAGCTTTATGGGGATGGTGACTTCATTTTTCAGCAGGACTTGGCACCTGCCCACACTGCCCACACTGCCAAAAACACCAAAACCTGGTTCAATGACTGTGGGATTACTGTGTTTGATTGGCAAGCAAACTCACCTGACCTGGCCCCCCGTAGGGGCATTGGGGCATTGCCAAGAGAAAGATGAGAGACATGAGACCGAACAACACAGCTGAAGGCCACTATTGAAGCATCCTGGTCTTCCATAACATCTCAGCTGTGTCACAGGCTGATAGCTTCCATGCCATGCCACATTGAGGCAGTAATTGCTGCAAAAGGGGCCCAAACCAAGTACTGAGTACATATGCATGCTTATTCTTTTCAGAGGTCTGATATTGTTCTATGTACAATCCCTGTTTTATTGATTGCATGTAATATTCTAATTTTCTGAGATTGTGGATTTGGGGTTTTCATGAGCTGTAAGCCATCATCCTCACAATTATGCCAAGTCACGGCTTGCTTTGTATGTAATGAGTCTATCCCATATATTAGTTTCACCTTTTAAGTTGCCTTACTGAAATAAATGAACTTTTGCATGATATTCTAATTTTTCGAGTTTCACCTGTAGTTCATGTTCATTTATTTATTTGTTTTAAAAAATATAGATTAACCCTGTGGCCATATTTATAGATTCATAAGACCCTATTTCTTTTCAGACCAAAAGACTGGGGAAAATATAGTAAATTTTCAACTTTTGCTAATGGATATATTTATATTCCTAGACTGCAAATTGTGTAACTTCAATATAAATAAAAATATTGTTTCCCACTGCACTCAGAAGCTGCAGGTGGAATGAGAAGGATGTACTTACTGGTCTATCTGCATCCCTAAATTTCCATGCTATTTGCTGAATCAATTCCTTTTTGACACCATTGTATGAATTATTTCGATGTTGAAGAGCAAGTTAGAAAGAATATCCCATCTTGAATATTTGTCTTGACAGATTCTGATGCAGTATATGATTTATAAATGCAAAAATATCTTTCAAAGGCATTACTTCTCTAATACAATCTACATGCTTGGCAAAAATACATTTAAAAAGCTATGCTAAGGGGAAAAAAGAAGTCCTTCTGATTTACAAACCAGAAATATTTAGAGGTAGATCTTACTAGACTGGCTAATTATAAGAGTGCAATAAAACTTTTAGTTTGAAACACCAAATAAGTTACAAGAATCTTAATGTAAGATTTATGTATGTAAGTGCCAATAGAATTACTTACTTCTAATTAGGCTAAAGGATGAAAATATCAAGTAAAAAAGAAATTCTCTATAAGCAGTAATTACTTCATATATGTTTTTCTGAGAAAGAAATAATGGAAACAGCACATTTTTGGGAATAAAATCACACATTTTATTCCAATATCACATAATAAATGAATTGAATTGGACATGATCATATTATAGTTTATTAATAGGTATTATAAAATACATTTCCATAATTAGAATATTTTCTATTTTTTATAATACCACAACAACTGGAAATTAATGTTATCAAAGCAATTTGCTTCCTTTGCCTTCCAAACTTGCTTCCTTTTATCCTATAGAAATACTAGATTTTTCCCCCTTTCATTCAATCTAGGAAATGTCTAGAAAAGTCCCTGCTGTCTTCTTGGCAAGGTTTTTCAGAAATGATTTGCTATTGCCTTTTTCCTAGGGCTAAGATAAGGTGACTGGATTAAGATCACCCAGCTGACGAGAACTCATGGTATCCAGGTTTCTTGACACTACAGCAAACTGGCTCTCATACTAGAATGATACTGCAACGTAAGTAACAAGATAATTGCCTACAACTTCTAGTGTTTTAATGAACTTGGCAACAGTGATTTTCAAGTGTTTCAATGGCCCAAACTATTTACTCACCTGATTCTTCTGGTGGTCTGCCAACCAAGTGCTAATGAGAACCAATTTTATATAGTAGGTATTCCTAAATGTTTTGCCACAATGAGTTGAGTTAGTTATGCTTAACATATACACTCTCCTAAAATTCTAAATATCAAATCAGCAGAAATGGACAATGGAAACAATACAATGGAACTTTTGGAAAGATGGATTAATTGCAGCAATATAAATAAAAGAGTCTTCAAATTTCCTCTCAACTTTGTCAGCATCTCCCTAAGGGAAGTACACCCCACAATTTGGGAAACTCTGCAGTGTAATTTTTTCATGTTCAAAAAATGTTCACTATGCATTCTGCTCTAGATAATTAATGATATTTTATATGAAACTACATAAAATAATGAAAAAGGGGGAATGTATGAAAGAAGAAAATAACAATTGAGAGAGTATAAAACTGAAATTATTAGGGAAAGCAAGTTTTTAATTAAGCATAATTAGATGGTATACATACCAAAGTCCGTGGCTAGTTAATTGTTGTCCAGCCAGGGGTGGGATTCTACCAGTTCTGACCAGTTCTATAGAACCCCTTGTTAACTTTCTAAATAGTTTGGAGAACTGGTAGTTAGAAGAAATCTCCTTTTGTTTTTTTCCACCCTTATTACATTGTTGTCAGATCACCTAGACTTACTGTCTTTAAAGGAGGTTTTTTTTTTTTTTTCTTAAAGGGAAAGGGTTAAAATCCATGTATTTCCCCTCCTTTTGATTTTTTATAACTGTTGTCAAATGACATTAATTTGTTCTTCTGTCAATTTTATTTTTTGTTAAAGTAAATGGTATGTCAAATGTCATTTTGGAACTTAAAGCTTCTTATAAAAGCTCTGCTCACATATGACACAGTTAAAAACTTTAGATGGCAAGATTTAAAGGAGATTTATTTATAAAGTTAACATTCATATTTACTTGTTTTCCCTATACAATGGGCTACAATGACCGTAGCTTTGCCATCCTTCATGGCCTTGAAGGATTCAAGGATTCAATCAGCTGTGATGAAAATGTTTGCATTCTTTGTTCCATGTCATACTAATATATTTATTCATCTCAAAAAGTTTTTATACCATTTACAATTTTACATTCTAAAGATACCAAATGTAAACATACAATATATTTATCCTAATTAAATCTAAGCTCTTAAGACAGCCATATTCAAGTACCACCAAATTATAAGAGTCAGCTCTACTAGTCATTGCTCACAATATAATGACCTGGCCAAAGCAGCATATGGAAGCTGCCATTGGAGATTGGAAGCTCTTCACAAACTGGGGAAGTTTCCACTTCAAGTCAACAGTCAGAGACTGTACAGGAGTTGGAAAGGTCAGGGAGAAAAAGAGGACTAAGTTCTACATGAGTTCCAGACCAAGACAGACTGATTGGTAATGACCAATTACCAGACACTGTAGAAATAGACAAGGAGCAGAAGATAGCAGTGGTGACAGATGTAGCAATGACAAGTGACAGTGATATCTGGAAGAAAGAACATAAGAAGCTAGAGAAGGACAAGGACCTGAAAGAATTAGAACTAGAAAGGATTGGGAAAGTAAAGGTTAAAATACACCAATTGTGGTAGGAACACTTGACTCTGTGAGTCTAAACAAATCTGAGAAATAATTGTCAGAGCTCTTTTTCTGAAAAAGTGCTGTACCAGGAACAGCTAAGATACTGTGTAGAGCTCTAAAAGTCCCAGGCCTCTGGTAGAAGACCAAGATTGAAGAAAATTCATGCCACCATAGAGGTGAGAAGGGAATTCCATATGTATATGAATGTGTATGTCTCTATCTTTGTATGTATATGTGTATCTGTCTGTGTGCATGTGGTGCCTATGTATATGCAGTGGATAGCCTAACAATGAAAATACCTTCTCCTATTGGAAAATTGTGTTCAATCCTAGGCAGTTGTAGATGTTATTCTCTCATGGTGCAAAGAGAAATATCTGCTGCAAACTCGATGTAGGCATCAGGAAGAACATCCGGCCTGTAAACACGCAACTCCATTCAACCGGCCCAACTCTATCCAAATAAGGGACTACAGGATTGTAGAAGGAAAAAGAAAAGAAAATATGCACGCACATGCACACACACATGCATACTGTATACACACAGATATCCATACAGAACAAACATGTGTATGTGTATTATACTGACATTATAAGATATTAGCATGTCCCCCGAATGACATTCAGTATGGTTAAACTGATCCTTTCCTTAACATAGAAAAAATAGCTGCTGTTGTTGGGTGCCAGCATTCAAATATCATGAAGCCAATGGAGTACTTTTCAGAAAATGTTGGCAGTGGAAGTGAAAGACTGACACTGAGAAAATTGTATCTTCAGTTTGTTGAGCTCTGGTGCAGTTGCAGAAAACAGCAACATTCACAAATAAACAAAACAGTGGATGTTTCAAATTGACAGCACATAATTGAACATATGAAAAACAAATTTGGAATCTCAAGTACTCTAGACATTTGTGACACTACTTCATCTGTCATATATGGTGGTTTTATGAAGGTGTTCCAGATTTTTGACTGGTTTTAAAATCACCTCAGTGGAAAAATAAAGTCCTCCTGTGGAAGCATTTATATTATCCATATACAGCACTAAACACTGTTGAACAAAATATGCACATTAGTTATATTTCATGCCAGCCATGAAAACAAATGTTGCATACCTGGTTGCATACTTTGTTGCAAATTGTTTTTTGTTTTTAATCATGTTTTCAGAATATCTCCAACCGGCATATCTCCAAGTGTAGATTACATTAAATACATTAATGTATTGTGCTAGGAAAATGGCTTCTCTTGATAGCATTAATCAAGACAATATAATATTATAATCTCATTCAACAGTTCCTTTGTTCAGTTTTCTAAAACTGAAACTTTAAAATACCTTTCGTTATTAAATGCTGCTTTAAATTGTGGAGGTGAAGTTTAAAAAAATCAAAAGTGAAAGTATACTTTGTTGTACCCAATATTTAATTACAGTATATGAGTATGTTTTAATTTATTTATATGGTTTTTGTTTTCTTTTATTTTTATAAAACAGTTGAAATGAAAATAAACCAATAGGCTTCATAAAACAAGAACAAGTATAGCAGAAGTTGCTAGTCTTTATTGAATGAACAATGCCATCCATAAATGGGAAGGAGGATCAAAACTTCTTTCCTGCTGATAATTTTGTTAGTGACTAAATTAGTATGACAATACTTGGAGCAGTGAGAAATTTTTTATGATACATTAATGAGAAGGAACAAATATGATGAATTGTGTTAATCATTAAAAAGTCCAGCTATTTTTTATATATATATATATATATATATATATATATATATATATATATATATATATATATGTGTGTGTATCTTTGGTTATTCGGGTTTTCTCCCGCGTAAGATTGGAAGTATCTGGGCAACGTTTCGATGAAGTCTCATTCATCATCTTCAGGCTTGGTCTTCAGCTCTGTGCTTCTCACTCTGAGAAGACCAAGCCTGAAGATGATGAATGAGACTTCATCGAAACGTTGCCCAGATACTTCCAATCTTACGCGGGAGAAAACCCGAATAACCAAAGATCCACATACAAGTACCCGCGAGAACCTCAGAAAATATATATATATATATATATATATATATTTAAAAAAATGTAAAATACTATTCTTCTTATTCTAGTAGCCTTCTTTAGCTTTTGTTGAAGTGGGCTTTTAAAACATGAATAAAAGGACAAATATAAATTTCTTCTTTGTCAATGTTTAATTATACACAGAATGTGGACTTCTTTCTAATCATAGAGTATATACAAGAAATATTTCTTTTTTAAAGATATGTTTACATACTTTTTTCAGTGACCAAGAGATCAATTGTAGGATGTTAGACACAGTAATATACCTCATCAAAAATATTTGTGGTACATGTTACATATTTAAAGTATACATTCCCTTTGATATCTCTATGTCATCAATTTTCCATATTAATGATCATTATTCTATTTTGAATATATTAATAGCTTGAAATTGCTAAACAATATAGACAAGAAAAAATATAAAATCCATTATCAAAGATGGCTAGCATTGATCAAAACTGAAAAATTAACATTATTTCAAATGTAAGTGAAGTGTGAATACTGCTACCTAATGTCAATAAAAACACAAATGTAACATGTATACAGCATATTATGCTGTACTGTAAGGCAGAAGCAATCAGAGCCACTCATGAATAAGTCAGCAACTTTATTGACTTCTACCTATATTACAAGAATCTCTCCAGATGGCTTGTTTTCCCCTGGGACAAACAGATAAACTTTCATGGAACTTGGTGTGTGTGTATGTATTGGGGGAGAGTCAGGTTTATGCCTCATGCCTTTCCAAGTACTCAAAGCCAATTCCCTGTTTGATCCCTCCTTCTAGCCTTCAGGAGTTTCCCAACACATCTTCATGTACATAGAATTAATAATACAAGTATTTTTATTTTAGTATGTATACTGTACAGTATAGGAGTAAGTTCTTTCACTGTGCATATAATTTAAATATAAATAGAAGATTAAATGGTTAAATATAGTTAAGGCAAAGTATTTGATACACAATTAAAAATGGAAGTTGTTATAGTTCAGTGAGAATTATGAATACTTAATATTTCTTGGGTTATGCCTACAATTTTTATTTTCCTGTCTCCTTCTTATTCATTTATATCCATTTGTTAAACCACATCTGAATGGCTCTTTAATCAGTCTGATTAGAAAAAATAATAAGTAAGTCTTCAGATTTCTGCCATATTGAAGAAATGCTAACATTTCTTGGAACATGTCTTCATCTAGGAACTTTTAAGAACTTATCTTAAAACTGCATTTTGTGTGCCCATTAAAGAAAAATCTTTCTTTAAAAATATTTACATTAGATCTCACTTGACAGGACCTTGTTGTTCTGATTCAGGACAATCAGAAAAAAAATGTAATAATAAAAACCTTCAGTTTAAGATAAGTCTAAAATATTCCAATTTTCACTGATTCTTCAAAATCCCACAAAATTGGAATATAGTATTCTGTTAAGTATTAACTATTCTGCTTGACACAAACTGTTGTTTAATGCATTTTTTCTTCTTTCCTTCATTGGAAAAAGTTTAAGAGCTTTCACTGAAGGTACAAGGGCAATACTGTAGAATAGAATTTGAACAAAGGATTTAGAAAGAAAGAAATGTCTAGAGAGTATTGTCATGAACCTGAGATTCCTCTAACCCCAAAAGGAAAAGACTAACGGAAGCACCAGCAGATAAAGAAGATTGAAAAGGAGGAGACAATAGAGGAGTAGCAGTGGGGAGAAAATCTACAATAAAAGAAGTGCCAGCAGATCTTGAGCAGAAAGGAGGGTAACACTTCACAGTGTGTAAAGTGGATATGGAGAGATGTCAGTTAAAGCTGAAAGATGATAAATACTAAGGAAAAATTGAAGTAGTGGGATGGAAATTATTAAAGGCATTGATGTGGGGAAAAAAGAAGAGGGGGCGTGATGAAGGAAATTCTAGTTTTAGAAGCAAATAAAAAAATGGAGAGAAACAGCATGGATAGAGAAAGTAGAGCATACGGTGATTGCATTTCAAAATGTAAATATGACTTGGCTTTAGCTGAAGGGGCACCGTGCATGGACATTCTTGTATGATTTTTTTTAAAAAAGAAAAAATTCAGCAAAGTAGCACTTAGTTATTATTTACATGAAAATAACCAGGAAATCCTGGTGCTTAATGTTTGCAAAAGCATCCCAGAAGGGGGGAAAAAAATGGAACACAGCTTCCATATTGTTGCTCATAAAATTGGGTCCTTGTAGTCACAAAGAGATATGTTTGGGTAAAGGAAGACTTTATTTTTTTAGCTGAAGATGAAAACAAACAGATTTCATTTTAATCCTCCTCCTCCCCTCCAAAAAGATCTTCCTATTTCTTCCTTAAAAGTATACCTTTTGCTCACTTTCCAGTAGACTATGCATGCCCCATATTGTTTTATATGATGTACAATTTACATTTTGCCATAAGTAAGGCAAATTCTTATTCAAATTAAGCTTGACTGCTCGTGATTTCCTGAAAACATCCATGCAGTTTTCCTGGCGACAGAACAAATATAGCTAGCCATTCCTTTCTTCCAATAAGCCTTTCTTTTTCCAACTTTTCAATCTACTCTATTGTTCTTCCATTCTCAAATTATCACAATCCAGATACTAACCAGGTGAAGGATTTCTTTTATTTTTTAATATTTGTATAAAATATGAAACTGAGCAATTGTTATCTCTTCTGGGACAAGAAAATATTGAGTCCGGGACTTGTTTTCAAGTTTTAATGTGCAATATTTTTGCCAGATGTGACTTTTCATAGTGAAGATGCTGTGTGCCTGATACTGTGCAGTTTCCTGTGCTCATCTTTCAGTTTGGGTTATAGCAAATGAACTCTCTATCCCTTAGGCTATTTTCAAATGATTGGGGACCAACAAGCAAACTTGACTGCCAAACTATCTCAATATTCTTCTAATTACTTCTGACAACAAAATCATGTTGCCATGATACTTTCATGTAACTGACTTTTCCCAAGTCTGCTATTTCTATCTATAACTGCTGGTATGTTCAACTGGCAGCAATGTTTCATGACTGGAATACTGAAATAACTTTAAAAAAAGAATCCAATCATATTTTTATTCTTGTTGTTTTTCTTTTAATGGCATTGTGTTTGTATTCACATGCATAAATGCATTCATTTGGCAAAGGAACCATGATAGTTGACTATCTGAGAAAGAGAATCTTTCATAACTGTCACTACAACTAGAGTATGAAAAGTTATTAATGTAGCTGATAGCCCATTATTACATTAATGGTTTTGTTTAGTTCCTTTAGTAGCAGCACTAAGAAATTGGGTACTGAAACATTCTTTTAATTTTCTATAATTATTTCCACTGATCCCTCCTACTTTTGAACAGGGACATATCTAGGCTTGTTTCACATGACTCCAATTGGATTGTCAAAATGTCTAAATGCCTGTCCAATAACAATGAGGCATGAGGAGAAATTAAAATGTTTACACTAATAACTCTCTTTGCTACTCTGTTACCAGTAATCCCTACTGCTTCTCTTTGTTGTAGAATGTTTTTAAGTATTAGTACTTTTAAATTTTAAGTTTTATTAATGTGGTTTTATTTTACACCATCCAGAGTCACATCTATAAGATGGACAGCTAAGTAGGTAAATACAGTATATTCAAAATAAGAGCATTTTATCTACTGAAACCAGATGAAAAGGGTGGATGTTGGGATTAAAAATAGTCACCAGTCAAAACAGCACAATAGAAATGCTGAGACCAAGGCAGACAAGACATTTCTACACCTGACTCAATAGACCAATTCCCTTTAGCATTTTTACTGCAATCTATCTATGCCCTCATGCACTGCAATTAACTTAGCAGAAGGTCTCTTTCCATTTTCCCTGAAAAAGCACTATTTTAATGCTGAAATGTCTTGGATCATTGCCTGCCAGTGAGAAGGAATAGGCATCTTTTTCCACTTCTGAAAAAGAAAGATTTTTAAGTTTTCTGAAGATTTCACATCGACCAATGTGGTTCTTTTTCTTTCAAAATCAGCCAGGTTGAATTAGGTGCTTTCTCATGTATGTTAAATTTCAGATTTTAAAATCTTGCTATTTAAATTTCACATTAAGAATATTTGATTGTTTCAGGTAATGACATGGAAAAGAAATGCTTCTTTTAAATATGTTTCCAATATTTTAGTTCAAATACTCATGTGAAAGAAACGAAACATCATATTCAAACATATCAAAGGAAAAACTCTAACCTGTTCATTAAGGACTGTATTGGGCAAGCTGGCCTTATATAAATAAATTGTGGAATATGGGTATTATGTAAAAGCCAAATTGCCAAAAAAAAAAAAAAAAGATGTTCAGGTTCTCAAAGGAAAGGATCCATCAGTCATGGATCTGAAAATTGCTTGTACAATCTCAGTTCATGAGATGCTAACTTTAGAGAGCACTAGAAGAACTAGCTATTAACACTAGAAAAACTAGCTTTTGGACTGCCACTCCTTTTCCATGATAGTTTTAAACATCACCTAATTGTACTATAATAAATAAAAATATTTATTTTTTTATTGCTTTCCTCAAGCTTCACAAACTATACTACAAATTGTCATCATTATCTACTGAGCAAATGCCTAAAGGTATGCAAAGAGTACCCATTTAGTATATATGTGATTTATGAAAGAAAGGGAACAACTCAAGTGCTACAAGATTCTTCATTAGCTCTTCACAGAAAAAAAATATGAAAGCTAGAGATAATCTTGCTTTAGGCTGTAACTACTAGTGCATTCTTCATGAGCAATTTGAACTCACAAAACAAAACATGAAATTTATATTTTATTCAGCATTTAAAATACCAATATTCCATGCTCATTATCTCTTTTGCCCATTGAAAACAATATACATATTTCTTCCAATATTATCTATCACATATTTGATTGATTCTCTTATTATCATAAGGTTACATTTTCACAGTGGTAAAAATATATAATTTATATATATTATAAATAATCCAGGCTAATTTAAATATATGGACACTGTTTAAAAAATATTTAAAACGTTGTTTTCAAACAAAAGTTATTGTATTTCTCTATTTTATAGAACCATCCACCTCACACTCTCTGTGGTATACAGCAAAACTAAAGCAATAAATATATAAAATCAATATCATTAATATTAAAAATACTTCAAATGCATAAAAGCAGTTCAAAGGAATAATAGATGGAATTAATAGTAATGGAGCCACCTACCTAATTCAGCCTTTACTTGCAGTCCCCAGGTTTGCTATCACAATTATGTCTTAAAGGATGAGAATGAGATGATGAGGCCATCCTCTCCTCAGAAAGGAAAGGATTCCATAGCATGGGGACCATAGCAAAAAAAGGCCACCTCCCAGGACCTGATTGATGTAGATCCCTAGACAATGAAATCTGTAATAGGACAATGCCTTTTCTATAAAATCTAGTGAGACAGGTAGATGAAATCATGGAAAGGACATTCCTCAAATAATCCAGTCCCGTATCATGTCAAATTTTAAAGGTGAACACCAGTACCTTGAATTGGACTTGGAAACAAACTGATAACCAGTGCAATTTGCCTGTTTTCTACCAGACATATAGATACATAATTCATGTCAGTGCATTTCAGCTGAAGTTTCCGGATTCCCTTCAAAGGCAGATTCTTGTAGAGAAATTAAAAATGATAATGCATATTAATATATGGCATAATGGCAGGCATATCATACGGGTGTCCAACCATGCTATGTTCTTATCTGATAAGATATATGAGGTGTGTGGGGGTGGGGTGTGGGGTGGGGGTGCACGCGCATGTGTATATGGAGAGAGACAGGGAGACAAAAAGAGTGAGAAGGGGAAAGGAAAGGGAGAGAAACTATGTTTATCTTTATCCAAATTCAGTAGAAAGTTTGATTTACATTCAAGAACAAGATCTAGGACTACACATAGAAACATTGACAGAGACATAGATACAGACAGACAGAGAGAAGGGGGAGGGAGGGAGAGAAAGAGAGAGAGACAGAGACAGAGAAAGCAATTTAGAGTTTAATAGGATACTGTCCTTGTTATGAACTAATAAAACGCTTAAATAAAATTTTATCAAACCTTTAGAAAAAGCAGGGTTCTAATCCTGCGCTTCTGATTGGCCGATAATAGCGATATCGGATTGGTCCGTTCAGGAGAATCTGATTGGCTGTTAATGAGCCACTCTCATTGGTTCAAGGGTTTAACACTCCATGTTTCTCATTGGTTACTAGAACAGCAGCCTGCCCTATAAAAAGGCGGCTGCTGCCCTAGGGTTTTGCTCTGTTCAGAATGATTAATAAAGAGTTGAAGTTCACTATTCACTGCCTCGTCTCCGTTCCTTGTGCCCATGCGCAGAACTTAACAGTCCTCATATTCAATTGATTGGAAATAATATTCAACAACAAATCATTTTTTTATTATATGATCACTAAATAGAAGAAAAGAAGACAGTAATTGCATGGTATTAAGTGATGTAAGGATGAAATATGACATACTTTCATACTTCCTTATACAATTTCTTTCATTAATTTGAATTTAAATTTATGTTAGTTACATATACTTACACAATCATATATAAATTCTAGTCAGAATTTCAGCTCATATGTAGATTAGAACCACCAGGGTTAAGCTTTAAATTCCATTTTCTGCATCTAATGAGAAAAATCTTCACACCATAGTAGTTTATTCATTTGAAACAAGAATTATTCAATTTGAAAACCTTGGTAAACAAGATGAAGAAGATGTGGCACATGTTTTGAAAGTAAACAAAAATCTGTCAGCCTACCTAGAATTTATCACAAAAAATAATTTACATTTTCTTTATATCATCGAGCAGATCAGCCTACAGCAACTTTCCAAGAAATAAATTATACATTAAGATTTTATCACTAAAGCTAGAATATAAGCTTGAAATTGAAGCTGCTTATCATGTGGCTTCAATTTCATTTTCATTCAGTTAAAAATTTAATCTCATAGTTATAAAATATCTGTAATCTACACAATAGAATCATAATTTGCATCTTTCATTGAATGTTGGAAATCTTAAATTGAAAAGATGAAATTATATTTTGTATAGTACACATACAGTATGTTTTCAACGTAGAAAGTTATCAGAGAAATTCATCTGGCAGCTAAACAAAAACAAGTCAGACTAATCTTATTTCTTTCCTCCCCCACTCCTCCTCCACTTCTCTTGCAGAAATTGTTGTTTAACATGAATAACTATTCAGAAAATAATTATGATCCATCTGCTGATAAAAAAATTATTTTGACCCTGATTTATAGATTACTTTCAATTAATGAGATTTATAGATGTACTTATATATATATTGTTATACTAATAACTTTCAGCTTTGAGCCAATTAATAAAATAGTAAATATTTTTGTCTTAATGAGAAAGACAGATTCCAGATTTTAATGAAATGACAGTTTCAGTATATATAATGATTGGGCTTTTAGGTGTCAGATTTATGATTGGCCTACTGCATATTTTGACTTCAATATAAGCAAAACATCTATCCTCAGTAGCAAGTTCTCAGTAGCAGCGTCTGCCTCCTAGAATAGGTTCATCTAGGTCAGGGAGCATGAGACTTCTTGCTTCACTGCATACAGTCTATAATTCTTGCCATCTTTTATCTTTTATGACTTTTCTTTTTTTATTGGTTTTATTGCCATGTTTTTGTTTTGGTTGTTCTGGACCACGCAGAGACAGTAGAAGTCAGATCCCATACAAATTTAATAAATTATTATGATTGGTTACATAAACTGTCATAGTTAGCTTAAAATTGGATTTGCCATTTTTATTCACCTATGGAATCCTTGCTATAGGCAGATATTGTTATTTGATGGTGTTAAAGTACCACTGCAGTATACTGTTTCAGCTAAGTCTTTTGCAATTGACTGGTGGAAATTTTGTCAATGTCAATTTTTGTCAGCTTTGGAAGACATATTGAGATCAGATGCTCCCACGCTGCCACATTTGATCCTGGGAAAGTGGGAGGGGGAATTTATTGGAGTATATCTAGTTAGACATAATAACAATCTTTTTCTGATTCAAGGTCAGGTTGTTTTGCACATCAGTGAGAGGAAGTCTTAATTTGGGACAGGTGGTGATTGGGCCATGTGATGTGATGATGGATACAGGGGATGGATTTGTAATTTTACTTATTGTAAGGAAGCCCGGAACTTTCAGATTTGGGATTCCCCACTTGTGCCCATTACTATCCAAGTAAAAAGGAACCTTTGAGAAGATGTCTGTCAAAGAGTTATTGGGTGGAATGGAGGGTTGCTGGAATGCTGAAATTATCCTGAATCTCTAAATAAACACCACCACCCCAAAAGGGTCCAGGGTCCTGATTCCCAGTACTGAGCCAAAGCTGGATCAGTGCAAAGACTCAGCAAAGATGAAAGAAAGGGAGGGATATATAGAAGGACCGGTGGGACTGGATACCAGAGAAGTAATTGAGACCCCGTGTCCTCCTTCTGAATAATTTGTGCAAGCCATGGAAGCTGCAGAGGAAAGACAGAGGCTAGGCACTCGGCCAGTGGTGGGATTCAAATATTTGTTACCAGTTTGGTGGGTGTGGCTTGGTGGGCACGCTTTGCATGCATGCACATACTTTTTATGCCAAACACACACTTTGCGCAGGCACAGAGGTGTTGTGACTCACCTCCTGCAAGCCTGTATGATCCCTGTCACATCAGCAGCTGCCACATGGCACTCTTCTATGCCACGCAAAGAAGCTTCCCTTTGAATTCAGAGGATAAAGGTGAGCATAGGAAGCTGAGTAGGCAGGTAGGCCCAACAGCAGAGCGGCAGAGAGAACCGGTTTGGTCTCCGCTGTTCATCGCAGCTCTGTGGCTTGGCAGAAGCAGGCCGAACTGGCAGAATACCACCACTGCACTCAGCCCAAGGAACTGGATTCATGGAAAAGCTGCCATACTGAGCTGAATCCAGAGATGGGATTGGAGGAGAAGCTGCCTGAACATCTTTCCTACTCCAGCCTCTGAGGTCGACCCACGAGCCAGAGTGGAGAAGCAGAGGACAGCTCTTAAGACTGGAACCTATTGCCATAGCCAGTCATTGGTAGGAATCTCAGAGTAATTCTAGCAACTGAAAGTGGGAAGTTATGTCTCACAGCCACAACTTCTCCAGCTGAGCTAGGTCCTAACTCAGTCACGTTCATTTTCCCTAGTCCAAGACTTGGCAGTGGAACCAGCATGGCATCGGCCAGAGGTGGCTGGAGAATCAGCTCAGCATGGCAGGCCAAGAAGCAAGAAAGGGACAGCAGATGCAGCTGACATTTAGTTTGTTACAAAACCCAATTCCTCCCCTCCAAAGCCAGTGGGAAAGTTACCCCTTGTGAAGAGTATTCTTCCAGAGTGGGTATTCTATCCTGGTCAGGGGTGGGTGTAATGCCAGTGGATGCCAGCACCAGTTCACCATCTGGTTCAGGACCACCATGTCCTCAAGGAGCAGCTGCGATCCTGGTTCAGCAATGGGATCAACTTAGGCAGCAGGATGCAGCCATCCCTCCTTTCCCAGCATGGTGAAGAGTTAAGCAGGAGACCCCTATTCAACAGATTCCAATCCAGCTGCCCCTCAGAGTAGCCCTGCAGGGACCGTTCCTGCAGAATACACCAACCTCACATCAAGTCCCAGCTCAGCATCCCCTCAGGTACCCCTGCAGGACCTCCTCCTTGAGCCTGCTCCAGCTCAGCAATTTTCCAGCCAGTGGTCGCTATGGCAATCCCTCTTCCCCCAGACCAGACCTACTAATCTTCAGAGCAACTTTTGACAGACAGCCTGAATTTTGCTTATGTTCTCACCCAGATCTGGTCACATATAGATAAATTTGGAAACCACTATGCAACAGATCGCAACCTAGTTTCCACAATCACAGATGGGATGAATGAGGAGGATGCTTCTGCTTGGGTGGCCCAGCTACCATATGAAGACATGCCCAAACTAAATGATGCTGACACATTTGTTGAGCTGGTCAGGGCTAGGTTTGAAAACCCTGGCAGAATAGGTGAAGATAAAAAGTGAAGATAAAATAATGGAAATGAAGCATGGTAATCAACCCTTAAAAGACTTTGTATGGGACTTTAGTCAGATCACAAGCAACCTCATGAATTGACCAGACAGAATACTTCTGCACTATTTTAAATAAGCTATTGATCCAGAAGTCAGAAAAGTCTGTAGCATCAGAGGAGTATCAGGGCAACTATAGGACTGGTATGCCATGTCCATTAGGGAAATCCACCCACACCAAAAACCTTCCTCTGAGGGCCCTCCTAGGAGAACTTCGGCCAGACACCCTCTGACTAAACCTGCTGAAGCTGCTCCTATTCAACCTACAAGGATTATAAAGTGCTATCAATGTGGCCAGGCTGGTCATAGGGCAGAACAAGTGTCTGGCTCCTGCACCTGTTCCATAACCAAGACCTAGTACAGCTGCCAGAAGCCAAAGAGCTCCATGGATGCCTCCAAACACCAGCCGATTTGCCAGGCATGCTGTAGAGGCTTCCTTCCCCACAGAAGAAAATGAAGTCTCCTGCCAAAGAAACCTTTCCTGAAAAGGCAAATGAAAAAGAGGACCCTCATGGTGAGTCCTGTTATTCCCCCTTTTACAGTTAAAGTGAAGTTGGTGGTGACTGAGACTGTGGAGACAGGGGAGGTAGAAGCAGTAATAGATACCGGGTGTACCAGATGCCTTATTGGGCTCCCTATTGTTGAACAATTAGGGATAAAAACTAAAGCCCTAAACCACCCAATCAAATTTGAACAGGTAGATGGAACATTAATTGGAAGAGTCCCAGCCACCCAAATTACAGGGTTAATCAAACTAGAGATGGGCAGGCATCATGAACTTATACAATTTGTAGTGGTTCCAAAAATGTCAGAATCTATTATATTGGGACTTGCTTGGTTTGATAAATGGGCCCCTATCATTAAATGGGGAGACAGATACCATAAAATTATAATTGGTGTCGGCCCGCTGTCCCCAGTTCCTCCTGAAAAAAGCTGCCACCCAACAGAGATCGACAACCAGAAACAGCAGCCACCACTTCAGACTTTCCTCCAAGTGAGCCCCAGGTTCCTAAAGAATACAGGGACTTGGCTGAGTCTTTTAGTGAAGAGAAATGCAATATTTTATCCCTTCATCAAGCCACTGATTGCACCATCAAATTAGAATCCGGGGCAAAACTGCCAAACCAAAGATGTATTCCATGACAGCAGCCAAGATGACTGAGTTGAGGAAATACGTTGATACCAATTTAACCAGAGGCTTCATTGAAGCAGCCAAATCTAGATTGGCAGCCCTAGTAGGATTTAAAGAAAGAAAAAGCAGATTCGGGATTCGCCGGTTGTGCCAGTTACTATCCAAATAAAAAGGAACCTTTGAGAAGATGTCTATCAAAGAGTTATTGGGTGGAATGGAGGGTTGCTGGAATGCTGACAATTTTGTTCAAATGATGCGTTAGATGTTTTGGGATTGCACACAAGGTGCCTATCACTATTGATAGTATCTTTGCTTTCTTTTGCTATGGTCATTAAGTTTCCAAATTTATCTCTCTTCTGGATATAGGTGAGAATGTATGGTTGCACGAAATACAAGGGTATTCATCTTTGTGCAAGGTTTTCTGAAAACATTACCAACTGTTTTTCAGAAAATACACAAAACAATTCACCTTTTTAAAAACACCCCTAAATTGAAAGAAACATTTTCAACTACTCAACTGTAAATTAATTACATAAAGAAAACTTAATTTTTATTTTATTTGTTTTGAGTTGTAGTAGTTGTATTTATTATTATGACTTTGACCACTTTCTGATTTGTCACTGGGATATAGTGTATGTAGTATAGTATAGATATAAGAACAGAGATATACTCTTCACGTCTTCACAAAGTTTATAAATATTACAGAGTTTATAGATATTAATCTTTGGCTCATAAAAATCTAGATGAAGATAGATATAACTGTTGAATGGTAAAGGAATTTTTCTCTTGTGCTGACAATCTGCTGATTTTGCTGCCAAAGCTGATACTTTGACAGTGCTACTTCATGGATTTGAACGGGAGCACTTCGGAATGACCCAAGATAGCTTTGGATAGGCATGAACCCATCTGGGAAGGGAGCCTTGAAGATTCTGGTCAGAAAGCACTGAGCTTTCTGTATATTTTCCTCTTGGCAGTTCATTTTCTTAAGGATCCTGGGTTTTAACTTCACATTTTAAATCTTCTGTTTTATTTCACTTTTCATCTTTAAAAGTTGATTGGCTATCAGAATTTACTATTACTACACAGAAGATTTTTAACTTTAGTTATAGTCCATCCAGATACAAAAAAATGCCAACTAATATAAACAAGGCATTGTTCATTAACCATGATACATTATTGGACAATCTGAGGAACAAACTGGGAACAGATTGACAAGTATAAATTTTATCTGTATGGTTTCTAACAGTAGACACTGACTTAATAGAACACAATTAATCATTCATTAAGGCTTTTATGCAAAAACAAATGTACAAGAATTTTAGCATTTTGGCTTATATGGACTAAAAGGGCTAATCTTAATTTTAGAATGTTAAACATTTCCGTTCTAAAAACTCTGAGTAGGTACCAAATTCAAAAAATAAAACAAAAGGAAGATTATAGCTTAAAGGTGAGGAATACGATATACATGCTGGCTCAGTTCATAAAGGATTGAAAAATAGTCTTAAATTAACAATATTTAGCTAAGTGAAGCACTGATTTAACTCAGTATAATGCGGCTTCCTGTTTTTCTAAATAGGTGATTAAAATGTAACTAATAACATACTAACTGATTAAATATGACATTTTAATACTATAACAAGAACAGTGCCAGCAAACTACAATAGTTTACTAACAATCTCTAGCGAAAAACACACTAGAGACATTAACTATTGTTAGTAAGAGTTATTCTAGACTCAAATAAAGTGTCTGGTTTGACTTCCATGACAAGCCAACTGAAGGAACCAGTTGCTTCCATTCAGTTTTCCCAGTTGTGATTTTATTACTCAGTTTGATACATTTTCAAATGGTGTTAATTATCTTTTGCTGGAGTGACTGACATCCCAAGAGCTGTCTTGCTTACAAACACTTTCTATGAGAATAACTGTAACATTCACTTTGATGTATGATGTTCACTCTATACCACCCTATAAGAAATTGTCTGCCATCAATAAAAACAAAATGTCATTTCAGCCTGTCTTTAAAATAGTCATTCTTTCTTCTATTATATTATTGGATTGTTTCCACTCTGTATCCAATTATGTTTACTGAGATTACCATAAGCAGCCCAAAGAGCACTAACCCATAGATGTATTCATAAAATAAAATGATACCAAATTCTTAAATAAAAGAAATCTAACGTTGTATATTTAATAACAAAATGTTCAATTATCAGAATATCAAGGACCATACAGCTAGAATTATAGTATTATATGTGAACAATCAGTTTTGGTATTCATCTGTTGAACACATGTAATTCTATAAATATTTCTGATTTAATTTCTTTAGTCCTAATTAGGGACTAATTCTTTTTTTTTTAATCACTTAAATATGCTTTTAAAATTTAGCTGAATTAAATGGAGTAAGAAGTTTTCTGGATAAGTTATCTAATTTTTCAAATAAAAGAGAAAGCTGTTTTCATACCAAGAAGATCATGATACCAACATAACGGTTTCTGCTTTTCATTTATTACAAAATTGTTTGTTTCATGTAGTCCATGTATATGAAAATCTTATACCATATATAAGCTTATGTCAGCATTTTGTTTTCAATCATATCAAAGCAGTTGGAAATCCTATAATTTATTTTAGAGTCATATTTGTCTTGGTTATTACTTGCAATATCTAGTATTCAAAAGTGTACTACAAGAGAACATAAAAATATGATTTAGATATCATGGCTCATAGCCTTCATCCTTCAAGAAATTAATTTAATTGCCTTTTAAAGTCATCCATAAAATTATTATGTCATTTCTATATTTACTTTCTCCTACCAAGAACATTAAATTATATTTTTATTAAAAAAGAAAGGAAGATGAAATTAAAAGGAAATTTAAATTTTAAATATTAAAATGCAAACATTCTATGTGGGGACATAAATTATACTATCCTGATCCTCACTACAACACTTGCAAATAAATAAGAAAAAACACAAAGAAAAATATAATCATCCATCCAGAATACAAGATCGTCTGTTGTAAGTGGTATTTCTTTGCAAGAACAACTACAATGATACCAGTTTAGTTTCAAATTCATATTGCAGATTGCAAGATTTTTATCTCTATATATTTAAGTCATGAATTTTGCCTGAATAGTGAATGCTGACTGAATTTAACACCAAGTTCTATAACTTTACAAAAAGAAAATAAACAAGACTTCAGCACAACACAGAAAGCAAAGACAAATTTTTCTCAAATTCAGATTAAACATTTTACCTGATTCTACAAAAATAGCAGCTATCTAGCAGAAGTTATTTAGGTTCAATTAACTGTATTTTCTTTTTTCTTCTTCTAGGATTCCAAACTTTAATTTGAAGCTGGGGAAATGCTATGACAGTCCCATACTTTTCCTACCTTGTATCTACGCAATTCACCTTTACCTTAAAAAAAAATCTTTTATCTATCATACTTTAATATCTGACTTGTATTAGTCCCAAAGACTTTGGTGTAGTGACTAAGATTTCAGGCTAGATACTAGAAGACCAAGAGTTCTAGTCACTTTTTAGGCACAAATCCCCCAGGTGACTTTGGGCCAGTCTCTCCTCCTCCCCACCCACCCACCCACTTTTTTTTCTTCCTCTCTCTGTCTGTCAGAGGAAAGAGGAAACAGCAAGGCCTCTTCCAAAAATAATAATAATTCTCGTCAAGAAAAAACTGCAGAGATTTGTCCAGGCAGTCAACAAGAGACAAAGCTACCAATAAATAAATAAATAAATAGCCCAAGCTTTAGTAAGACTAAACTAAACATACAGTACTCAGAGTGCATCTGGAGGCCATCATTAGAATGTTTGTATGAACTAGAAAAAAATTCTACCAATTAAAGTTTGGATTCAAAAGCAGCAAGTCAAAGAAAGTGAATTTTATACCATATCAGAGTAAAATCTGTCACTGGAAAAAAGTGAACTAAATTATAATTCCATAGAATTGTAGAATAGACTTACTGAAATTCACTTATAAACTCTTTCCTCAATTATATAAACAATAAAACCTTTGGAGTCTTTCTTACAGACATATTGTTTTGGTCAGGAATGATCAAGAATCCAAAATTCCTCTTCAATCTGTCCATAATGACAATATATAAAATCTAAAGGACAAAGTTCCCAAGAAAATAAATCCATTGTCCTACCTTATTTTCCAGATTGTCATGGATATGGATCCTTATCAAAATCAGATAGAGAATCAGTATATTTTTTCTATATGTATACAGTATACATTACTAAACAGTTTATATCTCGATTTGGGCCAATCTGATATCAGTATTAATCCTTACCATCTTCAAAAACTGCAGGGACTTGACCAGACAGTTATCAGGAGTCTATGCTGACTTGAAATGCCTCAGTTCCCCAAATATTATAGCTAAGGTCCTAGAGTAGATAATGAAATAGATTGAAAGCAACACAATGGAATGATAATGGTATAATAGTCTTCACATAAGAAACAAAATTAAATGTGGAGATATAGGTTGGTGTATAGCCAACTTGGTACTGATCATATACTGATAAAAAAGCTTTTGAAAGACCAAAAAGATAAAATATGCTTTTTGAAAGAAAAACATATTTTAAAGTCTTTTTTCCATCAAAATTCTAAAAATGATTTAGTAATTATATTAACATACAAAGGTTGATTTGGAAATTTAACTCAAGAGATTCACTCAGATACTTTCCTTTTTTTTTTACACCCATGTAATCTCTTAATTTGGGGTAAAGCTGACTGATTTATTGACTGTGTTTATTGACTGGATGACCTTCCTGATGCCACACAGAATTCACAGCAGATATTTTTTTCTTTGCACACTAGGAGAGAAACATCTGCCATTACCTAGGATTGAATTCTCAACCTTCTGAGTGGCAAGCAAGAATCTTCACCACTAGGCTGCCACCATGTCATTACATTCACTCATGTACCTAAAAGAATGAAATAATTGATTTGGACTGAATTCCTGACTGGCTTTAAATCTTTTAGTAATTAAATTATTATAATTTAATAATTTGATATAAGCAGAAATATTTGTTGAACATAATATAGCTTTTAAATTCCAATTCATTTCAAAAATCCAAATCAAAACATTCTGGTGAATTGTATTTTCAGTCTGAATTATTTTTATTATATAAATTAGATTGCTTATTCAGATACTCACTCTCTCTTTTTTACTGAGATTGTACTTAATTCTCTGTGCAGTTTACAGCTCTGCAAATAAGATTGAAAAAAATAGAAAAACAAGTATGCCACAGCAAACTAATTTCTGCTTATTCACCATGGAACAATAAACTCATTAATCAGAAAAACATATACCCACTCAACAAGACAGAACACCCCAAGGCATGTTGCTGTCAATTTTTAATGACTTTAATGACTTAGTAGGACTAAGGCCATTCAGATTTTAAGAGGAATGCTGTTCCAAAAAAAGAGTAATAGTCATTAGGAAGGCTGATAGTGAAATGTTTCAAAGGCATTCCAATCCTCCCTGGTACATTTGATGGACAGAAACAAATAGATTTGATCTTGAGCTATAAGGAATTGAATGGTGACAGCTTGCACACTGAATCAAATGCACATTCCATATTGGATACCATAGATCAGTAAATAAAAATTTTATGAGAGCTAAAATTCCCAGGTCAATTATTTATCCTATTCTTAATTCTACTTGTACAAAATGTTGTTTTAGAATTAATCCACATTTTCCCATAAACATTAGTAAATAACATACATTGCTTAGGTAATGTAGAGATATATAGCCTTATCGTATTTAATCTTGTTTTTTCCAACATCATACGATTTCCAAGAAAGTGCACTTTGCAAAATGCATTTTTATCATTTGCATTTCTCTGAGCCTCAGATAATCGAGTAGCAGTAATAGTTTTATACATACCCAGTTGCAAGACATCAATTAAATCAGTTCAGCAGAAAAAATGGACAATGCAACTGAGATCAATTTCTGCATATGCAAAGTGGCTTTTTTGTGTGTATAAAATACACACAAATACATATATGATAGTGAAATAACATGGAACCATCAGGGAACATATTGCCTGACTTACAGCCACAGGCACTGTTGATCACATGCTAGAAATACTTAAATTAAATTAATGGAGAAATTGACAGATAGAAATCAAGCCAACTAGGCAATTAACTACACTTACTTGTACTTTCAGCTGGATAGCAGTGCACTTTGGTACATACAAAAAACATTCTGTGAAATAGGAGGAAGAGACAGAGAAGGGAAGAATAAAGGGGGAACTGAAAATATTACATTTTCTGGTTCTCCAACTCCACTGGTTCAGTTGTTCATTTACTTACCTGTTTGCCTGTATTGATTTTTCCATCATTTAAATAATTTTAAATGCACTACTTAAGAGAATCAGTTTGATGTAGTGGTTAAAGTATCAGTCTAGAAACCAGGAGACTCTTGAGTTTTAGGCTGCCTTCGGCAGAAGGTTGGGTGACCTTGGGTTATTCACTATCTCCCAGCTGTAAGGAAAAGGCAATGGCAAACACCTTCAGAAAATCCTTGCCAAGAAAACTGCAGGGATTTGTCTGGTAGTTTCTGAGAATCAAACATCACTGAATGGAAGAAAACAAGTGCACTATTTATTTAATACAATAAAAAGACTTCTATATCGTATTACAAATAGAAGCTGTGATAAAATATTTCAATATGGAATGCATAGCTGCTCCATCAACCTAGATGTTGTTAAAAAGGGATTCCCTCCCACGCCCAATTTTGTGAAACTTCTAAAAATCCTAACAGCCTAATAAGAATTGCATAACTCAATGGACATGGAATAATGACTATGGCAGGGGTGGGAGAAAGAGAAACCTAAAGCAGGGGGATGATATATGCATTTAAGATGAATTACTAACAGCATTGATCTAGCTCTAAAAATATATGCATATTTACTTTAGAGTATTAATTGGTTTACAAACAATACATTATATCTGGTGCTGCATAGCCTGCAAACTAGCTAGTTTCAGAAAATTCTTTCAAAAGTATATTTTCTTATTTTTCTCACCCAAACTGAATTGTTGATATCATGCTTAAAATACCATTGAGTGAATTTATCTTTTGATATCTTAGTTTCCATAAATTGTTCTAAATAAGTTGTACTACGTTATATGTAATATGGCTCATTTTCACCACGAGAACTATGATGGAAATTTGGATACCACATTTCTGGGGTCAGTAGCAAACCATTTTTGCAATACTATTAATCAATTTTTGTTTTGTTGTGCATATTGACAACAAAGCATGGCTTAATTATCTTTTAACTGACTTCAGCATAGAGCTAATTTGAAAAGTCACTTGAATTTAACCGAGCTTGTTCTGAAGCAATTTATCTACAAGGTTAACTGTAGTTATGAAAATATGATTGGATTTTACCACTTCAGCTACATACAACCTATATTTCATAATCATATAGTACAACCTGAAACTAACCTTTCTTCTTTCTTTTATTTCTTTTTTTGTGTAGTATGAATAATCCAATAAAAGGGATTACTGAAAAGAACATGTCATGCTTTTAGCATTAAACCATCATTATTATAGATTTAATTCAATAATAATTACTTTGAGAAGGATTGTTTCCTTTATTGCAAACTTTGACCAGCATTAGAAATAGAAAAAAGAGAGTAAAGTGCTACAGAAATCCATTATCAAACAAGACATATAAACCAGGGAACTTTATATAATTGTATGGTTTAGTAAAGGTGACCAATCTTAAATATAAGTGAATGTCCCTTAGGAGATACTGTACATTGAATTTATTTGCATGACCCTCAAATTTGGAATTAATCAGGGAAAGCAAGGCACATAGCAGGATATTCTAAAAGTGACTCTAGGAAAATACAGGCATAGTTTCTATCCCCCTATAACTCCAAATGATAAAAATCTCTATGAGGATGAGAATTCCCTTGAAATATATCCACCAACAATGCAAATGTATAAAAATAGGACCTGAAAAAGTCTCACCAATACTTTCTCAGGGTTAAATTCTAAAAATAATCCATAGTATTTGGTTTGTAGCAATTTAGAGTTTGGTTCAGAGGAATAGCAAGGTGATAGATTCTGATGATTGATTCTCTAATTCATTCCTTTACCATTGATTTAGTTTCCATGAAAATTAATCAGCACTTAGACTCACCAATATTTTCTCAGGGTTAAACACCAAAGATAATCCATAGCATGTGGCTTGTAGCAATCTTGGTGATGTGGGTCACCATTGGCATGACAACTGAAGCTGTACACAGGAAACCTAGCTGTGGTTTCCAATTGCTCTTCTACTAGGAGCTGTACATCCAGGAGATCCCAAGTTTCAGACCAGAATCATTAGAAAAGAGGAACCCATATCTATAAGTAGCACTGGAGCTATCATGCAACTGATGTTTCTGAACAAATATTTTCTAAAACATACACATTTGTTTTAGGCCTTTACTAATCAAAATTAAAAAATAAAGGAAGGTACCATCAAAGGATGAAATATTGCAGACTATTTTAGTAAGCATTTTAAAATCCTTTGGCCTATTCTATTAAAAAGTGAAAAGTATTGCATTGATTGGTGGATTTAAAAAGTAGTACTCTGACTTTTTACATCTCACTCTTGATTTTTCTTCAAATTTGCCGTCATGAATTGCTATTCTGTGAAAAATATTTTTGGTGCAGTAGTTAGAATGCAGCATTCCAGACTAACTTACTACTCACTCCAGGAATTTGATTCTAAGCAGCTCAAGTTTGACGCAGCCTTCCTTCCTCTGAAGACAGTAAAAGGACCCAGATTGTTAGGGGCAATATGCTGATTCTGCAAACTGCTTAGAGAAGGCTGTAAAGCACTGTGAAGTGGAATATAAGTCTAAGTGCTATTGCTATTACTGTTCTTCCATTCACTCTAAAATGTCATCTAGTCTTCCAAATTTCTATTTAAAATATAACATTGTATTAATATAACATGACTTAAGTTTGCTTGTCAAAGTTGCCATAACTTAAATTTGAAATTCTTTTAAAATTTCAATTTAGAAATTATCAACACACCATAGATTCTGGCATATCTGAATTAGACAAGCTAGGCAGCTGTAAGATATGTCTAATATATCCTCTTCTTTCTTTCACAATTGTATTTTGAACAATATGCATTCTAAAGAAAATACTGTGATGCTAAATTGAAGTGCTGAGTGACAAAAATTTGAGTAACAAATGCAAAACAACTAAGCCACAAGATCCAAAATGAACTACTGCAGAGAGAGAAACAGATAAGTAATAATAATTTATAATATTAAAAGAGATACAGTAAAAGTATAAAAATGTTCTACTTTACTTATAAATAAAATCATACTTGTCTCTTTTCCCTTTCTTTGTCATATTAGTGTGGGTTTCCCTTCATTGTCTTATTTGATTACTAGTTAAAAATGATTATAAAGTGATAATAATTTTAATATGTTTAAATGTTCATTTGTTTTACAGTTTTTACATAAACCCAATTAAATGCTTGTTTGCACCATTATTACTACAGGTAGTGTTAAATAAGTTAAAATTTGCAAAATATGCATATAGCAACAGCTAACCACATGGCTACTCAAACTGCTCCAGAAACAAATAAATGGGCTCTTTGTTGTGGTAAATAAAATAAGTTGCTTTGTTGAAGTAAATCTATGTCACTTCACATAAGTTAATGTAATTACAAGAAAATTTACTTTATTAGGATTCCATCTCATGTGAGACCTTGAGAACTTATTGGTTTCATCAATTACTGTTATTGATAATGAATGAAGGCGAATATACATGTCTTAGAATAATGTCGCAAGACCCAGTCTGGGTTGGACACTGCAACCAGAGATTTAGTCTTCTCGCTTTTGGACTCATGCTCAGGAAATTTCTGTCTACCATAATGTGTGCTTTAGGCTATTCTAAGTCTGGAATATGGGTTCTTGTTAGGCAAACAGGAGTGCTGATTTATCACCAGCTTATCAGATCCTTAGGAACCAAGTACTTGGCAGCAGAAGGAAACCAATCACCAGCCATCAACACACCCAATCAACCAATAGGAAGGCACCACATAAATATGACACACAGAATAGCCCAAAACACACACACTGCTAAGAGAAGTTCCCTGAGGATGAGTTCCAGCCTGAGTCCAAAAGGTCAGAAAAACTAAATCTCTGGTCCCAGTGACTGATCCAGATTGGATCTTGCAACTTTTATTGATGCTTGGGAGTTCATTTTGGGTTATTGTTTTTTATTCATGTTGTTCATGTTTTGTATGCATAAGATTTCATTTGAAGTGGGAAAAGGTGGAGCTTCGTTTCAGCGATACAGCTGCGATCTCGGAGCTCTGAGATCGCAGCCGATATTTTCGCCCCTGGTCGGTCCCAACAGACCTAAACCATCCCGTAGAGACGGTGATCATAAAGGGCAAGTCCCAGGATCCCAGAGATATCGCAAAATCTCTGGTTTGATCCAGGAGAAGCCCTTTTGCTGGCGGCGGAGAGGCAGCCTCCATAGCTGCTGAAGTCGGGACAGCTCCGGAAAGAAAGTGGCTGGAAGTGAGTGTGTCGGCTGGGTGAGAAACTTCTTTTTTGTTGTAAATTCGCTGAGATTTGAAAGGGCACCCTGAATACAGAAAAAACCTGTGAGATATTTTTTTTTTTTAACAAAAACTGTATGAGCGGCGTTTTTTAAAGTGATGTCAAATTGAGGCTTGGATTTTTTTTTTCTTTTTCTTACTTTTTTGGGGGGACTTTAGTGTGACTTTGTAGGTAACCAGATTGAATTTTCTCTTATATATATTTTTATTCTCCTTTTGATTATTTAATTTTCTTTTAGAATAGAGGCTTCCTTTGGCTATTTATTTTATTTTATTTTATTTTTGTATAAATTATCCTTTTTTTCTGGCTGGAGAGGGGAAGAGTATTAAGAAACTTTGTAACACTGCCAACTAGAGGCTTGAAAATATTCTATTTGAATTGGAGAGAACTGTAAGAAGACCCCTTCTCAAGGACATTTTAATGTGATAAGATAGAGGGAGAGCATAGCAAAATATTATTACAGATGTTCTCCTGGACTCTTATCAATATTTCAACACTTGAGGCTTGGCTTTGAAGCTGGTGGAGGAGAGACTCATAATAAGAGCCTTGGATAACTAAATAAAGTGCAGTGTGCATATATATATATATATATATATATATATATATATATATATATATATATATATATATTACTTGTGATACCCCTACTCACCAGCCGCTTTGTAAATTCCAATTCTAGTAATATTCTTATTTTTGTTTTTTATTTCAAAGGGAAAGCCTCAGAGCTTGTTCTTTATTTTTTTTTTCTCCTTATTTTTACTGGGATCCTTTTGCTTTTTCTATTCATGTTTTTGGACCACTCTGTTTGTTTTTTTTTTTTTTTTTTTTTTTTTGATTATTGAGACTTCTCAATATTTTTGTTCTTTTTTTCTTAATCAATATTATTATTTTGGGGTTTTTTTTCTTTTTCTTTTTCATTTTTTATGGTGGACTACTTTGTAATTGGATTAGGGTCTAGAAGAACCTGAAGATTTTTCTTCTTCTTTTTCTCTTTTTTCTTCTTTGGCTTTGGGCCTTTTACCATTGGATCTTTCCATTTTGGATTATAATTGGCTACTCTTACAGTTGGATTAAAAGTCAAAAAGAAGTTGAAGCTTTGGAAGCATTAAAATGAGCAGGAAACCAATATCAGCTGGCATTTCTACCTCTACCTCTGCCTCTCCACCAGCTGGAGGACAATGTTTAATTCAGACAATGTTGAAGCAAGATAAAGAACAAGAAAAAGTAACTTTACAGATGATTATGCAAGGAATCCAAGATCTCAAGACAAAATCAGACACCATTGAACAAAGAATAGAAAACATTGAACAAAGAACAGAGAAGACTGATGAAAAAGTGGAAAATATTAAACAAATGATGGTGAAGTATGAGAAGAGATTCCAAAAAATTGAGGAAGAAGGTAAACAAAGAGAGAAGATTGGAAATATTGACAGTAGATTAACAGTGGTTGAACAAGATAAAAGTGGGATGTTGAGGTGGGAGTTGGAAAGGTCAGAAATTTATCTCAGATTTCAAAATATAGCAGAAGAAAAAGGACAAAACTTGGCTGCGATAATGATAGAAATTTTGGCAGATGCTTTGGAAATTACAGAGGAAAAGATGATGGATGGAGTAGATGAGGTATATCGAGTTTATACAAGATATGCGATGAGAAATAAATTACCAAAGGAAGTCCATATTAGATTTATTAAAAAATCCATTAAAACACAAATACTACAAATGGTAAGAGAGAAGACATTGAAATACAAAGGCAAAGAGATTGTGGTTTTAAAACAAATACCCAGAAGAGTGAGAGAGATGAGAAGAGAATATTGATTTCTGACCAAAATGCTACTGGAAAACAAAGAGAACTGGCACAGAAAATTAGAAATTCTAAACAGAATTACTTTGAAGATGCAAATAAACCAGGCAGATGGCTAGCATATAAATTGAGAAAGGAGAAGGAATCAAGAAAAATATTGAAGCTAATAGATGTTCAAGGCCAAGTTTGTTATGGTAATAAGGAGAAAAAGGAAATTATTCGAGATTTTTATGGGCAACTATATAAACAAGAGAATATAGATGAGGAAAAAGTCAAACAGTATCTACAGAATGCTAACTTACCAAAGATACCTAAAGAGACTGAAGAAATGCTAGAAAGCAATATAACAATGATGGAATTAAATGAAGCACTTAAGAAACAAAATAATGGGAAAGCACCAGGTCCAGATGGGCTTCTGGCAGAATTTTATAAAACATTTCAAGAAGTATTGAGCATCCCATTGTTAGAAGTTATAAATGAAGTTATGTCAAAGAAGATGATACCCAAAACATGGTCAGAGGCTTATATTACACTTATTCCAAAAGAAGAGGCTGACCCATTGCAAATTAAGAACTATAGACCTATTTCATTATTGAATGGAGACTATAAAATTTTTGCTTCATGCGGTATCTGCTATCCCGCATCAGATGGGAGGCTCATGATAGGGAGCGAAGGAGAGAGAAACAACAGGAGGCGAAGTTTCCTCAGGATGAGCGCACCCCAAATGTCTTGGCACACGCTCTTTTATTGTTCTTTTTTACAAGAAAATGATTTAATCAAAGCTCAAGTCAAATAAGATAATTCCATCAGGATGTGCATGTTTACAAAGCTGCATACCAGACAAATCATTCACAATGTGGATAAGCTTATTGACAGCCGTCTAGCTCCTTGTCCCTTGTACGTGCCTTGCAAAGGTCACTGAAGAGACAGAAGTTAATGATTACACATGGATGATACATAGTTACAACAGCTTCAATTTTAGCAGAAAGACTTAAAAAATATTTAAATAATTTTATCCATCCAGATCAAAATGGATTTCTGCCAAAGAGACAAATCAGAGACTATATGAGAGTAATCTTGAATACTTTGGAATACTATGAGGCTCATTCTGAAAAGCAAATGGCTTTGATATTCCTAGATGCTCAAAAGGCATTTGATAACGTGAACTGGGGATTTATGATATTACTATTGGAACAAATGGGTTTTGCCAGAAAATTTATTCAAGCAATAGAAGCCATATACAATAAACAGACAGCAAAGGTAATGATGGAGGGAGAATTCACAGACTTTATTTATATAAGAAAAGGCACAAGACAAGGATGTCCCCTATCTCCTTTGCTATTTGTGTTGACTTTGGAAGTGTTGAATAGAAATATTAGGGATGATAAAAGCATAAAAGGAATGAAAATTAAAAAGGAAGAATTCAAACTATAAGCTTTTGCTGATGATTTAGCTTTTATTTTGAAAGATCCGCTAGAAACAGCTCCAAAGTTATTGGAAAGGATAGAGACATATGGTGAGATGGCTGGTTTGAAAACAAATAAAGATAAAACAAAGATTTTGACAAAGAGCATGTTACTGAGACAAAGAGAAGAACTGGCAGACCTCTTGAAAATCCAAGTTACGAATAAGGTTAAGTATCTGGGGATATATTTGACAGCAAGATGTAGCACATTAAAAAAGAATAATTATATTAAACTTAAACAACAGATAGCTACAGACTTGAAGAAATGGGAAAACTTGCAATTGTCATTAATAGGGAGAATTTCAACAATTAAGATGAATATTTTACCCAGAATTCTATTTCTGTTTCAGACAATACCAATTAGGCTTGGAAAAGACTATTCTGAAGATTTAAATAAAATTATGTTGAAGTTTATATGGCAAGGTAAAAAAGCGAGAATAAAGCTAAAGCTTTTGCAAGACGCTAGAATTAGAGGAGGTTTTGGCCTGCCTAATTGGGAATTTATTATCAAGCTGCAAGTTTGATGTGGGTCAAAGAATGGATAACATTAAGAAAGGCTAAATTGTTGATACTAGAAGGGCATGATTTGCTGTTGGGGTTGCATGCTTTTTTATGGTATAAGGGAACTAAAACACAGGATTCTTTTAGAAGACATTATATATGGGAGTCTTTGTGGTTAAACTGGGAGAAGATAAAAAGACAATGTTATTTGAAAATTCCAGTTTGGTTATCGACTATTGAAGCATTTTCCTATCCTATAATTTATAAGAAGGAACAAACAGTTAGATATGGGGAACTATTGGATGAAAAGGGTGAACTTAAATCGATCCAAAACTTAGAGGAACAAGGTATAAGGATGAATTGGTTTTCATATGCGCAAATACATTCAAGGTATGATGAAGATTCTAAAATGGAGGGATTCTATGATAATCAGACTGTTTTAGATAAGATCTTGATGGGTACTGATGAGAAGGTGATTAAAAAATTATATGGTTATTTACTGGGAAACAAATTAGAGGAAGAACAAGTTAAAGAAACTATGATTGTTTGGGGGAAGAATTTTGGATATGGGATTGATTTAGAGAAATGGCAAAAATTGTGGTCTCAAAATTATAAAATGACAATGTCAACAGCATATAAAGAAAACTTGTATAAGATGTTTTACAGGTGGCACTTTCCCCCGACAAGAATAGCAAGAATGTTTAAGAACAAATCTGAAAAATGCTGGAAATGTCATCAGATACCTGGCTCGTATTACCATATGTGGTGGACTTGTGAGGACGCTAGAAAATATTGGACTAAAATTTGCATGTGGTTGGAAAAAATGACAAAGAAACACATAGACTTGAAACCAGAGATCTTTTTATTGGGAATCTTACCTGATACATATAGTAAAGATTTGAAGTACTTGAATGTAAATGTATTAACAGCGGCTAGGATTGTATTTGCTAAAAACTGGAAGAATGAGAAAATACCATTACAGGAAGATATTATTTAGAAAATATTGGAATGTGCTGAGATAAGTAGATTGACATTTGAAATTAGAGAGCAAGAGGATAAACAATTTTATGAAATTTGGGATCTTTTTTATCAATGGCTAGATGATAAAATACGATAATAGAATATTTAGAATGTTAGACAGTATACTATATTTATAAAGTGTTTTTAGGATTGATTTGGTATGATTATATGATTTGTTACAGAATAAATTATTTAAAGTATTGTTATCTCATAAAACATGAATGATTAAAAGTATAATCAAAAGTTTTTTTTTTTAATAGCGATATTAGGATATATAAGTTTGGATTGACAATATGAGTTGTTTTGTAACATAATTGTAATTGAGACTACAAAATGAATGCACAAAACTGATGAACCAACCGACACGCTGGATGTACATACGAGAGTTGATGTTTTAATGTTTTGTTTGTCTTGTTTGTCTGTAGAAAATCAATGAAATTCTTTTTTTAAAAAAAGATTTCATTTGAAGTATGTTTCTATAAAGAGCAAAGTATATTAGTTTAATATTTTGGCATAAATGTATATAAGATTTACACGTACTTCTTGGAACTGTTTCTAAGAAGGAGAAAAGAATGTAGTCATGATGCACTTTCTAATAATTTCTTATAATTTAAACTTTCAGCAATATTCACAAACTAATGAAGCCTTACAAAAACTATCTGAGAATCTTAATTAAAAGCAATTCATACAATTCTAAAATCATCACTGTTATTGGGAAACATATTTATAGAGCCATACAATTAAACAGCATACTCAGAGTATTATCCTAATTTTAAAAGGTGCTGAACATTTCACCTACAGCCATCTTTTCTTATATAAATGTTATTAAAAGTTTTAAAATTAAGTTTAAAAACTAACAAACACTAATATAGAATAAAGAAAACAGATAAAAGAAAGAGAAAAAGAAAATAGACCAGAGATAGAAAAAGTAAAAAAAAAAAAGGCTTCTGATGTCTTTTGCAGCAAATACAAATATAATTACAATTATCTTACTCTATGATAATAAAAAAAGTTTTACAAATAATTTCTCATCTATAAAATTCTTCTTCTATTGAGAGCTACAACTTAGATTTGCATTTATTCCATATTTTCAAAATGGCCTACCTGACATATTTTTTTAATTTAAAAAAATTAATATGATTAAAATTAGTTTTCTCATACCATTTGTAGTCATTCCATCCAAATCTCAGATTGTGTCTTTCACAAACTAAAATCTTCATATTTATATTTCTCAGCAACCCCCAGGTCACTCATCCAAATTAAGTAGAAAACAGCAAAGTATTATTTCAAATCCGGTAAATCCATTCCTCTTCTTTTCTTTGCATACTACTGTAAGTTGGATAGATTTTCCTTTCTATACAAATATATGGATGGCATATAATAGATAGTACCATTATTTAAATAGTATATCAGTTTTCAAAACAGGTATCGTCTTAAATAAAAATAACATTTTAAATAAAACTTTAATCTTAACCACATTCTTCCAAAGAATGATAATTATACTTTATTCTATCTTAATATCTTTTAACTTAATTCCATGTCTTACAACAGTTATGTTGAAATAACATATAATTCATGTTTGACAGAATAATTCTCAAGAATTTTAACTTCTTTTGAATCCTAAACCCATGTTATTAATCAATTGCATTTGAACTTATATCTTCAGTATTTTTTCTTAATATTTTTCTCTTTTGTTAACATTAAAGTCTGCTAATGTATCATTTCTTTAACTTAATCTTCTTTTTTTATGTGCATATTTAATATTTCCAAATTTAAAATAAACACAAAATGAACAACCTTATCTTCTTCCTTTTGGTTTCTATTTAACAATTGTTTGTGCCATCTATGAAGTATAAATAATTTCACCCATTTTATAAAAATTATCTACAAAATCATATCTTCCAAACTTTAAATAAAAAATAAAATCCAAATCAATCAAAAGTTCATATTGGTATAATTATGAAAAGCTGCTAATAGAATAACACATATTGAAATAAATCACTCCTGCCTTACTTATGTGTGTTTGGGTGTGTGTTGTAAAAAAAATTAAAAATTAAAATATATAATGCTAACAAAAAGTGATAGCCGTTCAATGGTTTATGTTTACAAGGTTTTTCAGTCTTGTAGTTTCAGTCTTGTTGTTTTTCAGTCAACCAAACATTGTGGTAAGTCAAAAATTCTAGGTTGTTTCATTATTTACAGTAGAGATGTTTTCGAATGATTTAAAAGCACAAAATTAAAATACATTTCATCAACTGGATTTGAAACAGAAACAGAAAAGTAATAAAGACGATGATGTGAGTATGTATATTTGGGTCTATAATATACTAAAGTATCTGATCCATGATTTCTGTGCCTTCCTGGACTCATACTGTAGCTCAAGCAACAGACAGAAAATGATGGGGTCTTTGCCCAGCTCTGCTGGTATGCCAGTTCCAGGCCTTTCTGGACCATGAAACTCTTACAAGAGTGTCTCATGCCAGACTCAAGATGGCACACATAGTGCTTCCTTTACCTATTTTTCTACACAGCAACCCTGTGAAGTAGGTTGGGCTGAAAGAAAGCTATTCATAGAAGAGAATATTTGTAACAATGGGTTGAACTGTGAGGTCTTTGGTGGTCTGTAAGCTTGGCTGTTTTCTTGAAGACCATTTCATGAGATGAATTCATTAGGCTAGTGCTAAGCGGGGATTGCTCTGATATTATTGTCAACTATAAAACATGTATACAAAATGTTTTATGAGTTGTCATAATTGTCAGGATTATATGTTAATTGCTTGCCCTTTCAGTGTTGGTGGGGTTGGTCTTGATGATTTTATGATTGGGTTATTTACTGCTAGCTTGTTTTCTTTAATTGATAACTCATTGATTGGGATATTGTTTGCTTCTTGATTGTTGGTCTAATGTTAATCTTGGTGTTAATCTCTATTCATCTGGGTGTTGATTGCTAGTTAAGAGATCTTTTGGTCTTTTTGTTTCAGGTTTGGTTTTTGATTGTCTCTTATAGAATAGAATAGAATAGAATAGAATAGAATAGAATAGAATAGAATAGAATAGAATAGAATAGAATAGAATAGAATAGAATTCTTTATTGGCCAAGTGTGATTGGACACACAAGGAATTCATCTTTGTGTAAGCTCTTGGTGTACATAAAAGAAAAGATACATTCATCAAGAGTCAGGAATCATAAGGTACTTTTGAATGGTCTGTAGATGTTGTTTGTGTCTATGTGCCTGGTACTAAAACAAATTATGTCAATTTGTTTTAATACCAGGCTTCCAGGAGTTCTCCAGCATATTTGTATTTAGCTTAGCCTAGGATCCTCAGTTTCCCAATTGAATCTACCCATGTGTTTTGAAATCATCATGTCTTCTGGCTGTTGGTGTTCAAGGATGTTCTGTGCTAGTCTTCTGCCTATTTATCCTACACAATGGTTGTTGCAGTTCTTAGACTATAGGTTATAGATAACTCTATTTTTTTCTGGAGTATAAGTCTTTTGTTTTACTTAAAATGTTTCAGGTTTGTCTGCAATGTGACAATAGTCTGCTTGAAGTTTCTGAGAAGGTTTTGATGGATGAAAGTGTTATCCTTTTCCAGCATGTGTTGGTTATTCTATATTAGTAGAGTGGTCAGACCCTTTTTGATAAAACTACATCAATATCTATTTTGTTGAAAAATATTGTGTAAATTATCTGTTTCCTTTCTTTCTTTTTTCTTTTTCTTTTTTTTAAATAATTTTTATTGTGTTTTCCTTCTTTTTCTTTTTTGCTGTTCAGGGTTTCTGCAATATGTTTGTACTTATCTATAAAAAGCTTCCACAGCTTGTCTTGTGGGAGATTGAGTTGTTATTTTGTAGTGGAGCACTTGGTTGGTATGGACAATTTTATAATTGACTTGTGTTTCCAATTTGCTATCACTACTTCTGCAGATGAGGATAACTAGGAAGTTTTTTTTTTATTTTTTGCAGATGTTTTTGATAATTTATGTTTTCTCTATAATTAGTCCTATTTTTTTCATTGTTCTTCTGCCCAGCTACTGAAGCTAGTGAGCTTCTACAGCTGATGATGGACACTAACTTCCCTGTAACTAACCCAACACCTTAACCACTGCACCCCAGTAACTTTCACTGCAATGTCCCAGATATTAATTGGATTGAGTAAGTTTATTAATGTAGCACTTAGATGCTGTATTGGTTAAGGGCAGAGTTTAAGGTTTAATTCAAGATGCGCATACAAAGCCCTACATGGCCTGGTTCCTTTTTGTCTCATCCTAGGTTTTTCATTTCCAATTCTTTTCTATTGTCCTGGCACCAATTGCAGTGATTTCATCACCATAAGCTCAAGCAAGAATGAAAAAAGCAATTTCCACTAATTGAAAAAAAGTTATTTTGTCAAATGGAGCATTGTATTAATGGATTCAATTCAGAGATTTAAAAGAAAAGAAAGTTCTCAGAAAATATGTTGCATCTATCAAAAATGACAATTACTTTAATTGGCCTTCTCTCTCCTAAAACTTTTTTTCTTCTGTTCAATCATGTTTGATTCTGGGAGACTACCTAGATAATCCTACAGTTTTCTTGACAATATTTTTCAGAAGTTGTGTCTCCTTTCAAGGGTTGAGAGAGAGTGACTGGCCCATATTCCTCTAACTAGACAAAGTTTTAAGGCAGAACTAAAACTTGTGCTTTTCTAGTTTCTTGCTTGATGTCTTAAACATGCTATCATACTTTCTCTTAATTAAGAGTTAGTATATAAATAAGTTTAAATCCTAACAAATACTGACTTTTCTGGAATAATTGGAAAGAAAAGTACTGATTAGTCAATATTACATGAAACAATTCAAATTCTAGATAGACATGTACTTGCCACAAAAATTGTATTGGTGGTGGGTGAAATATCAACCAATAAATATTCAAGATACATTCTAATTTGTTCTTTGTTGAGTTTGTTTAATCAATTTATATAGCTGTCCATCTCACATATGTGGTTCTGCAAGGCTTGCAATAAAGAGACAGAACACATACAATATCAAAAATATAAACACACAGGAGCCTGAAGTAATAAAATAGCAATATCAGTTTGTTCCAAAGTATCTCATCAGTAGTAAAGAATTTTCAAAACACTGTTTGTGAAGTAATTGCAGGACTTGGTGGCATTCACACTTCATTGATGACTGTAAAAAGCAGACAAATATGACAGTTACTTTGAGTCTTTCCTTCAACTATTCAAAGAACACATTATGTTGCCATATTGGCCTTCATTGGAATTCTTTGGCTATACATTCTCCAAAGTTGAGATATTAGGGATCTGACATTGAAGGAAGGTCAATGACACACAGGAGCTTGCAATATATATCATACCTACATTTTCTTACACCTCAAAAATCCTGATAGAAAATCTAGTTCTTATCTTCCTTCCCCTTACCCAACTCCTTCAGGAGTTCAAATGAATATACACAGACTGAGAATGATGGAGAGAGACACCAGGATGTTTAGTATTAAGCATTTATTTGATTTGTCAATCGCTTACAAGATACAGGTATAAGAATAAATATAGTTTTGAATACATGAAATAGATACTTATAAGAAAAAAAAAATAGGACAGGGATGGTAGGCACGATTGGTGTGCTTATGCACGCCCCCTACAGGCCTCTTAGGAAGGGGGTGAGGTCAATAGTAGACAGTCTAAAGTTAAAGTTTTTGGGGTTTGGGGAAGAAACCACAGAGTCAGGTAGAGTATTCCAGACATTGACCACTCTGTTGCTGAAGTCGTATTTTCTGAAGTCAAGTTTGGTGCGATTAACCTTGAGTTTGTATCTATTGTATGCTCTTTTATTGTTATGATTAAAGCTGAAGTATTCATTTGCAGGTAGGACATTGCAATGTATGATTTTATATACTATATTTAGATCAGACCGGAGGCAGTGTAGTTCTAGGTTTTCTAGGTCTAGAGTTTCAAGTCTAGTGGCATAAGGTATTCTACAATGAGTAGAGGAGTAGAGAACTCTTCTTGTGAAATATTTCTGGACTTTTTCAATTGTGTTAATCTCAGATACATGATATGGGTTCCGGACTAATGAGCTGTATTCAAATGTAGGTCTAGCAAATGTTTTTTATGCTTAGTTAGTAGTGTGATAGTACCAGAGAAGAAGCTACGTAGGATTAGATTAACAACTCGTAATGCCTTTTTGGCTATGTAGTTACAGTGGGCTTTAGCACTTAGATCATTTGAGATGACTACTCCAAAGTCCTTGACAAAATTTGGATCCTCAACAAGGTTTTGACTATTTAGCTTGTATTTTATTTTCTGATTTTTTGCCAATATGTAAGACAGAGCATTTATTTGTTGAGATTTGAAGTTGCCATTTGATTGATCATTCTGAGACATAGTCAAGGTCTTTTTTAAGGGTAGTAGTATTGTCTGTGGTGTTGAATAGCTTTACACCATCAGCTAAGAGAACACAGTTGCTCTTAATATGATCACAGAGGTCATTTATGTAGAGTATGAAAAGAATTGGTCCTAAAATACTGTCTTGGGGGACACCACTGTTGACAAGTACAGAATTTGTAGGATGCTCCCAATTTTGATCATTTGTTGTCTGTTTGACAGGAATGCTTCTATCCAGTTATGTAGGTGTCCAGAGATACCATAAGATTTTCATTTTAGGAGTTTGTCGTGTACCACTGAATCAAAGGCTTTACAGAAGTCTATGTAGATTGTGTCTATTGCTTTGCCCTGATCAAGTTGTATAATCCATATTTTTTTGCAGTGTAAGAGTTACAGATTACAGGATAGTTTTTTTCTGAAACCAAATTGTTTATGAGAGTAGGTTGTTTGTTTTTAAGTGGACGATAATGGATTGCTTAATAATTGATTCCATGACTTTACAGGTGATGCAGCATAAGGAGATTGGTCTGTAATTTTCAACTACGCTGGGATCTGCCTTTGGGGAGATGGGGATGACTGTGGCTTGTGACCATAGTTTTGTCAAGGAGCTGGTCTTGAAAGATTTTTCAAAGATTATGCTTAGAGGTTTGGCTATGGCAGTGGATACTTTTTTAAGAAGTAGGCACATATTCCATCCGGTCCAATAGATAGAGATGGTTTTAGATTGCATAGTGCTTTTTCAACAATTTCTTCTGTAAAATCAATATGTATTAGATCATTGTAGTTGTTTATGATTCGACTAAGAAGTACTGGGCTTGATCCATTGCTGTTTACAAATACTGAGCCAAAGAATGTGTTAAAGAGGTTTGCTTTGATGGCGTCCTCGTTGCAGTCTTTGCCATTAGGTCCTTTCAGGGGTGGGATGGACCTTGAGTCTTTTAGTTTGTTGTTTACAAAAGGTCCTTTCAGGGGTGGGATGGACCTTGGGTCTTTTAGTTTGTTGTTTACAAAATTGTAGAAAGCACAGGTGGAATTTGTGCATAGAAGGTTTTCCTCTTGTTTAATGTTTAATGTTTAATTAGTGCATTCAGTTTTTATCTGGTGGCATAGATTTTTGTATCAGCTTTTGAAGTTGGCAATGTGACCAGATTTGTTTTTTCACCAAAGTGATCCCTTTTTGGATTGCAGCTTCCTTATTGTTATGGGTAATCTGTTTTTCTTGGTTTCGGGAGTTGTTATTGATACATATAGTTTGATGGCTCTTTTGATTTCTAATAAGCATATGTTGTAATGGTCTTCGACAGTATCGTATCCAGTGAATAGAAATTGTCAATCAAGGAAAGAGAGATCGTTGATTATAAGATCATAGCTGCCTTTTTTGAAGTTATAATTGGGGATTTTATCGTTGTGATGATTTTTGTGTGGACGTATGTTGAGACAAAAGTCAATCATGTTTTCATTGCATTTAAATGATCCCTGATTAGCAATTCTGACATGGCTTATTTAGATCTCTGCAAGACAAGAGACATTCTGCCAGATACTAATCCTGATGAATTGAGAACTTTTTTTTTTATGAAGCAAGAACAGATTAGATATTTCTATTCTTTGGAATATTTAAATAAAGCCTTATATTTAAATCAACTCAGATAAAAGAAGAAGCTATCTCATTTTCAGTTCTACATTTATAGGTCACATTAATTCTTAGCCACAAATATTTAGAGCACATATTCAATCATCTGGCCAAGCAAGAAAATAGTGCTAGACACTGAAGCATACAGCCTCAATGTTCTCTATTGATTGGATAGTAGCAATCCCACTGCTATGTCCATGGGTGATACTGTGGCTCAGAATGTTCAGGTGGAAATAGCTATTAAATTTCTTATTTCTTGTATTGGTTCCAAAGACTTCTGCATAATCAGAATTCTTCCAGAAAATCAAAAGTCTTGATTGCATTGGAAAAAGATGAATAAAATGAATAAGTAGTTATTTAGGCATATAAGGAGGACCAATAGAATATCTTGCTTAGATATGCATTTACCCCATAATTACACAATGCATTCTTTTTCAAATGTACAATAAAAACTCACTACTACTACAATAAAAACTCACTACTACTTGGTTCTCAACATGGATCTACAAAATGAGACTCATAACATATCCAGTCATTTCTGTCAAGCTGCATTGCTTTAATTTTTGCTTTTTGTGTCCAGCAGATATTTTGTACAACACTTTTGGACAAGGGAGAAGGATAATGTTCTCTATTCTAGAGTTATCAGTTTTCTGAATTTATCCAGTACCTGGGTTTAGACATTCCAAAGTGGTCTGTCCTGTTCAGCAAACCCAAAGTTTGAAAGACTCTGAGATTCAGTACCTTACAAGAACATTTACATTTTACAGAGTCAGCATATTGCCCAAACAATCTAGGTCCTCATTTACTGACTTCAAAAGGATGAAAAACTGATTCAGCTTCAGCTGCTCAGAATTGAACTCCTGAAGTGAACAGTGAGTTAGCCCTGCAATACTGCATTCTAATAACTGAACCACCATGGGTCTTATATCCCATACATCTATTGGTTCTGTCCCACCTACCCACTTACCCACAGACACAGATACAAACACACCCATACCCACATACATACACACACACACACCATATTTGCAAATAAAACTTCCCCATAATGAAGGAGACTGCCCTGTGCTGTCTGATGCGTATCTAAGGCAATGTGATATGGCTGCCCAAAGCAAAATGAAATTCATTATAGACCAGGCATGATACTTCACACTGCAATCTACTTAGCAGGGAATAAAGTGCAGGTAAGGAAGTCTGAGAACAATCCTGTTCAATGCTGAATTTTATAAAATATCATCAAAGGTGATCATCATAGCAAGACTCCCATCAAATAACTCCAAATTTCTTGTAGTTCCAACCTTTCTATGAATCCTTTATCCAGTTACATCCATGCCTGCCAAGTGTTATTCAAAGAAACCTAGAGGTAATGTATGGAAACAAGGAAAGATATGTCCCATGAATATGCCAGAAGTCATACTTTCTCAGGATCTGTGCTTATCGAATCCTCATTGTTACATCCAAGGCCAAAGTCACATGGGACAATGTCTGCTACTGACATCAAAACTGAATGATGGTACCCTCACTAACCTCCCACCTATTATTTCTGAAATGTTTGTTGATAATGATACTTAATGTATATATTTGGGGTAAATAAAAAGGAGAGATATAATAAAGTCAACTCACATGATCCATTTTTTTCCTGATTCCAAAGCAGTTTTGTTTGGGGATTTGTAGATGTATTACTTTGGGAATAAGACTATAACAGGACCTCAGCCAACTGTATAATTTAATAAATATAGTTCTATGAAAACTGAAACAAAGAGTACAGATTAATTTAACCTCCATTAGTATGGAATTCCTGCTGTTTTACCCTGGTCTTCCCTGCCTCCATCCTGCCTTCTCACAACCCACACAAAGAAATCTGCAGTGTCTCACAAGAGGTCTGAAAAATGTTCTGACAGTTTCCATTATTATAAAGTGTCTACTTTTCTGAATTCCCAGTTCATTTTTTTTTTTCTGCTGCTGGAACACATGGGAATTTAAGGGGAAAATACTGTTTTAATTTCTCTGTCTTATTTAATTACCCTTACTCATTGCTGATGCCAGGACACTGGAGGCAACATCTAATAGAAAACGTGACAATTGTTTGGAATTCAGATGATAACCTTTAAAGGAAAAGAAATTTTCACTAGATGCATGAGAATGAAGAGAAGTTGCCACCCCCAGAGAAAAATTTCCTGCTACCAATCCAGGTTTTCTTAGTAAATCATAGCAAATACGATTATAATTTAGTCAACCCATCCAAAATGACACTGGGGTCTTTATCTTAGGGAAATGGAAATACCATCTGCATGATTATTAACTACACTACAAGTAGCAGTAGTGTAACAAATCACACATACTTGTGTAGCATTCTTGTATATGAAAAGAATATTAAAAGAAAGCTCAGAGAATAGATTAGATATTTATCAGTGATGCATAGCTGTTTTCCAAGGATCTCTGTTTAAAGGACATTTCCTGCAACAATCAAAGTACTATAGCACCACCTACTGGTAAAGGAAAAAAAGTTTTTTTTTTGTTTTTTTTTTAGAATATGTATTTTCCTGTTCTCTATAGAGCTGATACAGATGATATTATATATATATATATACATACACATATATACATATATATAGACATACACACACACACACACACACATATATATATCCGAAGCCAAGCTGCACTAAAGGCCTCCAATAAAGTAACACAATGCTGCCAGCCAATCAAGATACAAAAAGAGCCAAAAAAACCAGACAGAAGATATTAGAAACGCCAATCAAGCAGAACAAAGCAAACTCCAAGACCAAAAAACACAGACCAAGACTCCCAACCAATCAGGATGAAGAAAAAATCATTCTGGCACAGCAATATGCCCCAAATTTAAATCTGAAACCACTGTAAAAGTCTGACTCACAGATGAACACTATACAGAAGCCTGATGATGGCAGATGAGATTCTGTTGAAACGTTGCTACAACTTTAAAAGAACAGCTACAATGACGTGGAAAAATACCCTAACAAAGCTGAATGCCATACATGTAAGTACCCGCGAAAATTTAAGAAAACAAATATATATATATATATGTTTTCTGAGGTTCTCGCGGGTATTTGTATGTGGATCTTTGGTTGTTCGGGTTTTCTCCCGCGTAAGATTGGAAGTATCTAGGCAACGTTTCGATGAAGTCTCATTCATCTTCTTCAGGCTTGGTCTTCAGCTCTGTGCTTCTCAGAGTGATGTGAGCTTGCAGCTGCTTCTTCCTTTTAACTGCTAGTGGGGGTGTGACTTGATTGGGTGGGGGCTTGGCTGTGTTCTGATTGGGTGGGGGTGTGTTCTCATTGGTTGGGGGTTTGGCTATGTTCTGATTGTTTGGGGGGTTGGCTGTGTTCTGATTGGCTGGAGGCGTGTTCTGTTCAGGTGGGGGCTTGATTGTGCTCAGGTTAGTCTTAGTTGCTGGAGGGTTAGCCGATGAACAACACCTAGAGACCGAACTACACACTCTCACCGGCGTGCTGACAGCCAATGGATTCCAAAGAAAGAAGATCACCCACCTAATCCAAAAAGAAACCCCAGCCAAAATCCAAGACAAAGAACAAGAGAATGGCAAAGCCCTCCTCCCATATATAAAAGGCACTACGGACAAAATTAGCAAGATCCTCCAAAAACACAACATTAAGACAGCATTCTGCACAAACAGAAAGATATCCACCATCCTAAGAAACCCTAAGGACAGAATCGAGTTGGAAAATCAAGGAGTATACGAAATCTCTTGCACTGCCTGCCCCACCACATACATTGGACAGACTAACAGAAGAATAGGTGCACGCATTGAAGAACATAAGAACTCAATCAAAAAGGAAGAACCGACCTCTTCCCTGGTCCAACACCTCAAAGCCACAGGACATGAGATTGACTTTAAAAATACCAGAACTATCGCCAAAACTGAACACTTCAGCAGCAGAATCATCAGAGAAGCCATAGAGATAGAAAAACGCCCACACAGCATGAATAAACGAGATGATACCTCCCGCCTACCAGCCATTTGGAAACCCGCCCTCATGAACAGACGCGTACCTAACATGAAGAATGACACCAGACCCACACCCCTGAGAGCCACACAAGATGCCACCACCCCACTTCCATGTAGAAAGCAGACTCACACCCACACAGAAGATGAAACATGACCACGGACCAGAAGCCGCACTGCAGCTGCATCACTACCCACCTCAAACCCCTCTGAGCCATACTTGAAGCGAACTGACCTCCACCATGAAGATGCAGCACGACCACGAACTCGAAGCCAAACAGCAAGATCACAGCTCACCAGCTCAAACCCTCCAGCAACTAAGACTAACCTGAGCACAATCAAGCCCCCACCTGAACAGAACACGCCTCCAGCCAATCAGAACACAGCCAACCCCCCCAACCAATCAGAACATAGCCAAACCCCCAACCAATGAGAACACACCCCCACCCAATCAGAACACAGCCAAGCCCCCACCCAATCAAGTCACACCCCCACTAGCAGTTAAAAGGAAGAAGCAGCTGCAAGCTCACATCACTCTGAGAAGCACAGAGCTGAAGACCAAGCCTGAAGATGATGAATGAGACTTCATCGAAACCTTGCCTAGATACTTTCAATCTTACGCGGGAGAAAACCCGAACAACCAAAGATCCATATATATATATATATATATATATATATATATATATATATATATATATATATATATTTGTTTTCTTAAGTTTCCCGAACTTTAAAAGCAACTTTAAAAGCACCACATGGGAAAATACCCGAACAAAGCTGAATGCCAGACATATGGATTTATGGAATGTCATCTAAATTGTCATGAATGACAATACTTCTGAGGGGTTTTTTTTCTGTAATAGCAATGTATTGCATACAGATGGGTTTTTTAAATTCCTTGTTTGACATATTCTGTTGTTTTATAGAAGGGCTAAATATATGTTACAATTTTTCCATATAAATTAGATGGAGTCAATATATACAGTTACCCGCTTAAGGTCAAATAATAATCTTCCTTAACTGGAAGTGAACTTGAATGTGTACACTTTAGTTCCTTATCTCTCTAATATTATCACAAAGCTTTTAATGATGATATATAACAAATTTTCCAAAATACAAAATTTGTGGAAATTGTTGATTTCCAAACACAATGAATTATCACATATGTACGTATGATTCCATAATTAGATTCAGATATCTAATATTGGATCTCAGCTCCTTGGACCTTTATAATCATCCCATCCAAATGCCAAAAGAAAACAGATATACCTTGCAGATTGCAAAGATGTAGGAATCACAAGGGAATCCATTATCTAGTCTTACTTGGAATGCAGGGATTATCTTGTGAACTTACTATGTCTGAACTTATAAGAATTAATCTGTATTACTAAAAATACTTTAATTTGAGTGGTGCTATAGCCTAGAGATGAAGATACTCACCTCACACTTAGGATGCTAAGATTTCAATCCTAGGCAGTGGCAGATATTTCTCTATCTGAGTGCAAAGATAAAATATCTGTTCTGAACTCCACATAGGCATCAGGAAGGGCATCCAGCCAGTAAATGCTCAGCTCCATTCAGCCACTATGACTCCACCCCAGTAAAAGGGATTAAAGATTCCTTTAAAAAAAGAGACTTTAATTGGGATATAGCAGGATTATATCCAGTGATGAGTTTTGCTCAAATGACTGGAACACACGCTGCAATGTATCTTTTATCAACTAAATTTCACTTTAAAAATCATCTATTGCAATTAGAAACAATAGGCACAATTCATTTGTGACTGAAAACTATAGAAACATTCTACAAATGAGCAAGGAATGATTTACCATATTTTCTATTTCCCCCAAAATGCTTTACCCCATAAGAGTATAAGGTCAGTGTGGAGATAGTTTCTATTTGAGCAACATCTGTATAATTAATGAAAGACTAATTCCAATCACAATTTATCTTGAATTCCTGGAAGATTTTGCTTAGAGTTGAATATAGCTACTTATCAGAGATTGATTCACTAGTTTAGTCAGTGGCTGACCACACTAAACCTTTGTCTTTAAAGACATAAGACATTTTGATGGACTCAGAAATTTAGATGGATGGCACTTTGAAGATGCAGTGGCAGCAGCTGAAAAAATGTTTCTCTTCTACCATGTCAGTGCTTTTGTAAAAAGAGACAGAGAATGATATATGCTGAGAATCAGACATGTATCATTTTCTATCTTCCCCTTGCTTGCAACAGAGATTCTTGATAAATAAATAAGAAATACAAAAGTCTGTTAATTTTGCCTTTGTTCTCTATTCAATACCAACTATAATTTTATTTTTTCAACTTTTCATGCTAAGTTTACAATTCAATATACAGTTATTTCAATATAACTGTGTCTGTATCCTTGCGTGTGCATATTTTGATTTATTACTAATTCAGTAAGTTTTCTATATACATTTTGTAATAGCTCCATTTTTATGCTTACTTGAGCTTAATATAAATAGAATTGGGTTGACAAAATACAAATATATATATATTAAACATGATTAATTGAATAAACCATGGGTTGCTAGATTTGCATATGTTAAATTGGAAACCATTGTTTAAATGCTGCAATGGTTAGATTACCATTTGGTAATCAACAGAAATCAGAATCAGTATTATCAGAAAACCCCAAACAGATAAATTTGTGACCTTCATTTTGCAATTTTCTTAGAATGAATATTTAATTCAAACTTTATTTTGGATTGTGTATAGGTTTTGGTAGTACAGTAAAGATTAGTATATTTATATAGAAAACATTTTCTCTCAACTATCCTCCATTCCCAGTTTAAGAACAATGTCTATTTGCAGATATTTTGATCATTATAGGACTTTGTATTTTCTTTGAGTAATTGTAAAATTATGGTTCAAATCATACTTATTCAATGTGCAGGATGATCTTAATCAATCCAAGAATAAAAAACACATGTGAATTAAATTCAGTTCAGCCCTTGGAAGTTCCAGATAAAAACAATGGCTAAGTCATAACTTTCCTAGGATATCGTAAAAGATAACACCAGTTTAAGTCAACAATAAATGTCACATGGACCAACTAAATTACTCATTATAAGATAGTCTAATATACTTTTTATCTCTCTAGTAGTCTCTCTAAGTAATAAGGGAAATCAAGCTGCCTGGAAGTTTTAACATCTATTAAAGGTTAAAATAGAGAAATAATATATTTTATTTCTCTCCAAGTTTTTTAAAAGCAAAGCAAATGGTACAGAATGCCACAACATAAGGCAAAAGGCATTGTCCTATATCACTGTACAGTGTGTAGGGTATGCTTCAGATCATATTTTACACCTGACAACATTATCTTTAGGAAGAGCTTCATCCACACAAATTAGCAAATTAGAGTTTAGTGTCTGTTTAAAAAAAACCTACACAATGCAACAGGGGTGTCAAATTCACAGCCCGAGACTGGATGCGTCATGTGCTGGCCACGCCCACCCCACAACTGACGCTGTGAGTTTGATAACTTTTGCAATACAAGATTTTAGCAGGATTGCTGTTGTGGCCTGCCAGTGGCCAGTGGATCTGGCAGCAGATTCAAACAATGAGGAAGTTGGGGAACATGGGCCAATCCTGAAGTCTGGGAAAGGCTCTAATGAGTGCTCTGCATCAGAAGCAGAGATGGGCCAAGGCCATATGATAGTGATCAGCTGCCTTTGGAGTCAGACATCAGTGAGATAGAAGGACAGCTAGAGCCTGTTCCCAGTGTGTACATGCACAGAGCTGCTAGAAGAAGAGAACAGCTAAGAAACAAGGATCAATTTGGGAGTAAAGCCACAGTGGATGGTGAATGGCCCCTCCCATAGGGAATAAAAGAGGAGCGAAAGGGGAATGGGGGTTTGCAGGAGACAGTTCATTTGAAGATCTGTTCCTGCATTCTTGCCTAATATTGTCTGCTACAGTGAGTCTTCTGAAAGATATCAGCCTGGCACATCTTCAAGTCTGATAAAGGTCTGTAATTGTGAAATATCTTGAAAGACTGTTTGCCGGGACTTTGCTGGAGAGGAATTAACTGTAAACTGAAGAAAAGGGGTTTATTGGAACAAAGAGTCAGCTTTGAGCTGTTGGGGAAGCCTAGGTTAGAACAATTGCACCATGCAATATACTGGACAAGTTTCTTGTTCTTTTATTATTCATAAGGCATTTATCTCAACTTGCATCATGCAAACCCTATTTTAACTTTTTTTTTTCAATTCACGCTGAAATCATTTATCAGTATGCAATACAAGATTCAAAGAGGCATCTTTCTCATGGGAATTTAGTTGCCATGAAACAAATAGTGCCACAATAACTCAGACCAAATCTCTATTTAAACCCCAGTGGGTTTAAGCAGCAGGAGTTTCATATCATCCCTAAGTATTTTCAATGATGGTCTTTGATGTGATTCAGTGCAAATCTAATTCTGAAATATGTGAACTCAGTGCAAATCATATTTTTGATGCAAGACAATGAATAGTTTTAATTAAGCTGGCAACAAACCCCTAAATATTTCAGCTTACAACATGCTCACACTAACATCAGGAGAATTAAAATGTACACTCCTAATCTTTCATAATGATGAAATTCAAAATGTTATTGTATTTTTAAAGGATTCCCATTGTTAGGTAGCATATTCATTATGCTACAGTGGCTGCACAACTAATTCCACAGCAGGGAATGCATTCAAAATACAATATTGCATGCAGCAATAATAATAGATTAAAATACACAGAAATTCAATAAGATGAAATACCGTGCCAAATTCTAAAATCCTACACAGAAAAAAGAAATAACCCCATGATGACATTTGTAATTATAATTTTTTTAAATTTCAATTTGCAGTGCATGCTAATTGTTCTGATAATTACAGCACTTTTTGCATGTTAATTCACATGTTGCCAGCAATATAAAAGAATACTTTCTGAAAAACTTGGTTTGCACCTAAACCTCTGACCAAGGGTATTGGAAAGAAAAGAGCCATTGTTCTTATCTAAAAGCCTTTGTTCTTTCACTAAAGCCAAAATACAAGGCACTCACATTCTTTCATTGTAAAAAAAACAGTGACAAGTGACAGGAGCTATAAAATGACTTAGTATGGCATAACAGCAGAATTCTAATTTATGATCTGGGCATGACAACTTCACAGAAAATTTAATTTCTCTTTCTATGCATTTTCCTCTTATACAAACCCACTTGCAACTTAGAAAATAAGTCTTCACTTATTTCCTATGGAAATAATATTAGATAACTATTTATAAAACTTGGAAAGTCTCAGATTCAAATTCATTGCTAGTTGCCATGTACTCTGTAATTATATGTATTGAAATCATCTTACTACAATACAAACTGTGGAATCCTTGGTCCTCTCTGACCTTGGTTGTTTGCTAGCAGATGTTTCATTATTTGATCTGGTAACATAACCAGTGCTAATGAGTGTAAGGTTTTGTAAGGAGTGGGATTTTACCATTTTGGCTTGGTTCTATAGAACAGGTTGTTACCATTCCCAGTAGTTCAGAGAACCGGTAAATCGGGCCTCTGGCTGGCACCATCCCTTTCTGCCCGTTTCTCCGTTCCCTGCCCAATCAGTCAAAACTGGGAGTGGGGCGGGCAGCTGCTCACTTGAGGAGGGTGTCCCTGCGCATGTGCACTCCCCAGCCCTGCCGTGGCCACCAGTCATGAGAGGAGGAGAACAGGGAGGAGGAGAAGGGTGTCCGAAGGGACACTTCCACCGTGGCTGGCGATCTTTCTTCAGCCAGTCTGGATTCCAAAAAGAAGAAATGAAAGAAGTAGCAAAGAGTGCCAAGGAAAGCTTTCTGGCTTGGCCCAGCCGCAGCTTTGAGACACACACACAGACTGCAGACTGCTTTTGCCTACCCACCATTGCTGTCTACCTTTCACTGTGGCCCTGCCAGATGTGATGATCTTCCTGGGTGAATGCAAGCCCCAGTCATCTTTCCCCCACGACTTGCCTTTTGTTTACCCCTTCCCTTGTTATAGTCCTTACACTGTATTTTGGAGATGAGTCCTATTTTTTTTTTCTTGAGTTACAGGGCTTTTTGACTTATTTAAAATGTTTTGGGAGGTTTTAGTTGGATTATGTACTGGGATAATGTTGTATGGTTGTAATAGTCTGTTCATTGTTTCTGAGATGTTTTTAATGGGTGTTATTCTTGTCCTAGATTCTGTTGAATGTGTCTTGATGGGTTAAATGGTCAGGCACATTTTGGTAAAATTGCATGAATATCCATTTTGTTGGAAGATGTTTGTATCAGTGATCTGTTTTGTGGTATTCTGAATTTCTGTGGTGCATTACGATAAAAATCAGTACACCAAAAGTTTTTTCTAGTTTACTTGGATTTTCAAAATTGTTTTGTGTTGTAACTATGTATCATTCATGTATTTGCAACTGTGTATCATTGCAACTATGTATCATTCAAGCATTTTGTAACATTGTATCATTCACGTGTAAACATTAGACTTCTGTCTCTTCAGTGATCTTTGCAAGGCACGAACAAGGGACGGGGAGATAAACATCTGTCAATAAAGCATGCATATCCTAACTGACCTGAACTGTTGTAAATCATGCACAACCTGTTTAACCTGGTATCCTAACTGACCTGAACTGTTGTAAATCACGCACATCCTGTTTAACCTGGTATCCTAATTGACCTGAGCTATTGTAAACCTTGCATATCCTGTTTGACTTGGGCTCTGAAAAATTTCACCCCCCTTGTGAAGAAGCATAATAAAAGAGCGCGTACCAAGACATTCTGGGCGCGCTCATCCCGAGGAAACCTCGTCTCTTGTCGTTTCTCTCTCCCTCGCTTCCTTTCATGAGCCGCCCATCAGATGCGGGATGGCAGATACCGCATTCTGGTGACCCCGACATGATTCCCTAAGGGGGATATGCAGCGGCGCGCCCATATCTTATTCGCTCGGTGGGAGCTGTGCATCGCCAGGCCTGGCACATTCATCGGATCTGAAAGACGTTCTCGACTTTCGTAAGTATGGGTGGAGGCTTTTCTCAACAGCAGACGCAGCATCTGAAGGAATTGAGAGAGCTAGTCGCTTCTTCTTCTAAATACTCTGCTAATTTAAAGGGCTCTCCTATAAAAAAGAAACCTATTGCTACATAATTGGCTTATGTGTGGCAACATTGTCCCAATTATCCAGAGAAAGGGTCCTTAAAAATTTCCAATTGGCAAAAAATTGGTGAATATCTCCATAATCCTCCTCGTGCACCTATTGGCATTTTGGTCACTTGGAGGAAAATTATGGAGGCTTTAAAAGTCCATTATAAAATAGAAGCAGGGAGTGTGTTTGAATCTCCCCCGCCAAGTTATGATAACTTTTCTATCCTTCAACCCTCCGCTCCCGATGATCATAAGTCAGTACGGGAGCCTCCCTCCATTCAATCTACTTCCACAAATGTAGAGCCCCTGTGTCCTCCACCACCCTCCCGAGGTGGAGGGGGTGTTGTAAAAGCCATTCAACAAGCCGTTTATGAAGGGGAAATGGATGAGGACACCCTTGCAGCTGCCTCCCTTTATCCTGTCATACAAGTCGGCAATCCCCCAGCTCCTCAGTATACTTCAATGCCGTATAAAATAGTTAAGGAGTTAAAAGCAGCTTGCAAGGAAAATGGTATTCAATCTCATTATGTACAGGGTCTTTTAGGATCAATAACCCAACCAGGCGCTGACTTGATAAATGCTGATTGGCGTACATTATTTTCCATGATCCTCACGCCTTCACAATTTTTAGTCTGGGAGTCAGAATTTCACAAACGTACCGCAGCCTCTAGAGGCTTGCCGGCAAATGTCACTTTAGATATGCTTAACGGTACGGGCACTATGCTTACCATTGCCCAGCAGACTGCCACAGACGCAGCTGCTTTCCCTATATTACAGGATTGTGCTTTGGCAGCAGCTCGAAAAGTTGATAATGTGGGATGCATGCCCAAATCTTTCTCTAAGATTATTCAAGGACCTTCTGAGCCTTTTTCCTCCTTTATAAACCGTCTGACAGAAGCCTTAGAGAGACAAATTGATAATGAGGAGGCTTGTAATGAATTAAGTTTAAAACTTGCTTTTGAAAATGCAAACGCTGATTGTCAGAAAGTTTTGCAACCATTAATTAATAAGAAAAATGTTACCTTGACAGATTATATTACAGCCTGCTGAATCATAGGAACCACATCCCATTCCATGTCTACTCTGGCTACAGCCATTACTGAAGGCATGCAGCAGAACATGGGTTCTCTTCTTCCCATTTCCCAACAAAATAGTCATAAAATGGGTAATTGTTTTAATTGTGGCAAGCCAGGTCACTTTAAGAGACAATGCAGAACCCCGGGTGGGGGAGCAAATATGTCAAAAAACCAGTTAGCTCACTCAAAAATGCCATGCCCTCGATGTAAAAAGAGCTATCACTGGGCTAATCAGTGCAGAGTCCAAAAGAATGAACAGCAGAATAACCCTGCAATCATTCAAAAACCTTTTTTGAATCAGGGAAACTAGAAACGGGGCAGGCAGCCAGCCCCACAACAAAGGCTGCTGAAACTTGCAACTTTTCTTCTTTCGCTTACGATCTTGTTGCTAATGAAACTGTTACTTATTTTCCTGGTGTCGCTGACTTTCTCTTTGTACATCCTGTTCAGCCTTTTCATATGCCCCCCGATATTCCAGTGCTATATTTAGCTGAACAAGGTATTCTTGCCTCTCCTTTTCTGCATGACCCCACTGTATTGTCTGATGTCTGTCTGTCTGTACTAGCTAATACAGAAGTTACTATAAATGAGGGGGATGTTGTGGCAAAAATGATTGTGCTCTTAGACCAACAACAAGAGCAACTCTATGCAATTGAAAGACCAATTAGTCAACCGAAACCTACGGTGACATTCTTATTGAATGGTCGATCCTTTCTTGGTCTTTTAGATACTGGAGCAGATATTTCCGTCATCCGAACCACTGAATGGCCGGACACCTGGCCTGCAGATGTGGCACCAGCGGTGAGAGGAGTGGGGGGACTCCAGGAGACTCGCATTAGCAGAAATTGGGTAAAAGCCCATTCCCCTGAGTCTCAATGTGTTGCTTATATTAAACCAGCTGTAATTCCTCTGTATACTAATTTGTGGGGAAGAGACCTTATGTCACAGTTTAATGCGCAACTTACCCTCCATTAACCATGCTTCGCTTATATTTGACTAACAATAACCCTGTGTGGATTGATCAGGGGCCTCTCCCTTCTATAAAGCTTGAAGCCTTACATTCTCTTGTTCAAGAACAATTAGATAGAGGTCATCTAGAACCCTCATTGAGTCCATATAATACCCCAGTTTTTGTTATTAAAAAGAAAAACGGCGCTTGGCGCCTCCTTCAGATTTAAGGGCTGTGAATTCGGTCCTCCTTCCAATGGGACCCCTGCAATGTGGTCTTCCGAATCCTAACATAATTCCTCAAGAGTATAACCTTATCATTATTGATCTAAAAGACTGTTTTTTCTCCATTCCATTACACCAGTTAGATAGAAAATTATTTGCTTTTACAGTACCAACCTTAAATAATCAGAGACCTACCAAACGATATTAATGGAAAGTCTTACCGCAAGGCATGTTAAACAGTCCAACTATGTGTCAATTTTTTGTGGATTTAGCCTTGCAACCATACAGGGACAAATATCCTCATTTTTTAATCTATCATTACATGGATGATATATTGGTATCTGCACCTGGCCCAAAGGGCACGGTATTAAAAACTCTGCCGTGCCTGAACTCCATTTTAGGTAAAGCAGGTCTCACAATAGCCCCAGAAAAAGTACAATCCAAACCACCCTTTTCCTATTTAGGTCACAAGTTACTTGCTTCGGCTGCTGTTCCTTCCCTTCCCCTCCCAACACTTCCCCCGAAACCAACACTTGTGATTTTACAACAGTTCCTGGGAACCTTAAATTGGGCACGTCCTTATTTGGGTTTGACTACAGCTACATTAGCTCCTCTCTTTAATGCTCTCACGCAAGGTAAAGCCCCGTTCGATGTTATCATTCTAAATAAAGAGCAGTTGCAGGCATTGAAAGACATTTCCCATTTAATGGCTACTAGATGGGTGGATCGGGCTATAGAAAATTGTCCTTTATCAATTGCTTTACTAAATACTGTTCAGAGACCAACAGCTGTCATTATGCAATTTCATCAGACACAGGTTCTGATTTTAGAATGGCTGCATTTGTCTCACACCCCACGGACCACAATTACTAGTAAAGCATATATACATATGAATATGAATATGTATCTATTGAAACGTGCAAATATTCTGCATATTCTCAGTTGATCTTTAAAGGTCGACAAAGATGTAAACAACTTTTGGGATGTGAGCCTGTTTTAATATTCACTCCTTGTTCATTGACTACTTGGGAAATGCTATGGTGTAATTCAGAAGAACTGCAATACGCTTTAGAAGAGTGGCCAGGGCAAATTTCTTGCCATTTACCAGCTGACCCATGGTTCACTTTTCTTAAAACTCTCCCTTTTGAATGGCATTCCCCCCTCTCAATATCTCCATTAGTAGATGCACCTACGCTTTATGCCGATGGGGGGAAAATGTATGGTGCTTGTGCATGGTACCAGGAGGGAGAGTGGAAAACTAAAATTACCCCTCCGCAATCTTCTGCTCAACAGGCAGAACTTGCTGCATCTCTTATGGCGTTTCAACAGTTTCAAAAGGCTCCTTTTAATTTAATAGTAGATTCCTTATACGTTTCTCAGATTTTGAAAAATATATAACAAGCCTATTTATCTCCTAGCATATCTGTTTCTTTGTTAAAGTTATTGCTTCCTCTACAGCAATGTATCAACAACCGCACACATCCATTTTTTGTAGCACATATCAGGAGCCATCAACCTCTTCCTGGTATATTACAGGAGGGAAACAAGTTGGCAGACGCAGCTGCAACAGCTGCATCAGGTAAATCAATTTGTAATCTGACAGCAGCCCAAAGCCATGACTATTTTCATCAAAATAGAAAAGCATTACAAAAACAATTTTCTCTAACTCAGGCAGAAGCTGCTGCCATTATTCAACAATGTCCCACATGTAGTAAGCAAGGACATTCCATTCCCATAGGAGTAAATCCTAGAGGATTAAAAGCTTGTGAAATTTGGCAAATGGATGTAACTCAGTATCCACCTTTTGCCCCATGGAAATATTTGCATGTTTCAATAGATACATATTCAGGTTTTATTCTGGCTACTCCTCAAAGGGGAGAAACTATAAAACATGTCATCAATCATTCAATTCATACCTTTGCCTCGCTGGGACGTCCAAAAGAAATAAAAACAGACAATGGATCTGCCTATACAAGTTCTGCTTTTCAGGACTTCTGTAACAGATGGGATGTAATCCACAAGTTTGGGATTCCTTACAACAGCCAGGGGCAGGCTATTGTGGAACCAGCACACTTGTCTCTGAAAAGTGCTCTTGATCGATATTCGTTGCGGGAAAAAACCCTGAACCTCCCAGCATTGCAAAATTCTCTTAACATTTGTCTTTACACTTTAAACTTTCTCAATCTGACTGGCATTCCTCCCACTTCTGCTGCTTCGCGTCATTTTTCCTCCCCCTCACCCCCGCCTAACAGACCTCTGGTATATTATCGCAGATTGCCAGATCCTGCCTGGCAAGGTCCCGCTGAGCTTCTCACTTGGGGACGAGGCTACGCTGCGATCTTACTGCCAGACAAAACCACTCTCTGGATCCCTGGTTGGGCAGTAAGACCCTATCATGGGAATTCATCTGCTATATCTGTATCTTAAAACTCTTCCTGATATTCTTACCTATATCTTCTTTGCAATTTCTACCTTACTTCAACAAAACCTATGCTTCCTGTCAAAAGACTATTCGTGTTAAAATCATTTCATTAACAGAAGGCTATTATACTTGTTCCATGAGGGTACGTCATGAAAACGCTACCCATAGCTTTCACTCTGTCACTTCTGTTTTGTTTACAGAACACTCTACCACTCGCTCTTTTGTTCCCTCTTTACTCTTCCTATGGAAAGGAACCTTAAAATCTTTTCCTCTATTCAAGCTAGATATAGGGGGACCTAAATGTCCTTCTATTGTATCATGGGTTCCCCCACCCCAACTAACATCCTTGATGAATTACCAAATTAATCTTTATTGTCATTATTGTAATTATTATCCTTTTTCTATTAATTGAATTCCCTCTTCATTTCGCAAATGTTCTACAACTAACTTGTCCATAGCCCTCTCTCCTGCTTGTCATGTTTTTATATACCCGAACTCTGATCCTGTCAACAAACGACGCTTCAAAAGAACTGTCCATGACAATCCGCAGAAGCCTCATAGAAGAGATAATATTGCCTGGACTATAACTGACTTTCAAAAGGTTCGTTTAAGTTCTACAACCAATTTCTCTTGCATAGAAGACTTCTACCCACCACTTCAATTCGATTTGGCAGACGCACCCACACAACCAGGGGATATTCTGCAATCCACACCACTGCAGGAGGAACTTTAACATCACGCCTGAAAGGAATGTATTTTATCTCTGGCAATAATTTTGTTTGGACTTGTTACAATGGTTCCATGGCATGTATCCACGGGGATGAAATTGTTAAATCCAAATCATTTTTGCATTCAAGTATGGCTTGTGTGTATAACTCTGATGATTTTATATCCCTACAGGTATCCATGGAACACCCCCTCTCTTGCAAAATCGTAAAGATTTAGATCTGTTATTTTTAAAACAAGGGGGATTGTGTGCTGCGCTTAAAGAAGAATGTTGTTTTTATGCTGATAGCAGGGGGGTCGTGTTGGATTCTATGAATGAATTAGAAAAACGCTTAAAAGATAGAGAAAAAGAAAGGTTAAACATGTATAATTGGTATCAAGGTTCGTTTTCTATTTCACCATGGCTTACAACCTTTTTAACTGCATTGGCAGGACCATTAATAATCATTATATTGATATGTATTATAGGACCTTGTTGTTTTAATAGAATATTGCAATTTTTGAAAAATCAATTATCCTCCATAACTGCTAATGTTAATGTGTTATTGCAAGCTCATGTTATGTCTTTAACACCGGATGAAAAAATGTCATTGCTGAGTTACCGCTCCTTGGACAACCCTGACGCTGACGGGTCACACTCCTGCCTAGATAACGGGGATGGCGAACATTTCAGAAAAATAGTTCCTGTTTTCTCGGACGAGGAAGAAGACTCGTCATAAATAATAAAAACAGAGGAGATGTTGTAACTATGTATCATTCATGTATTTGCAACTGTGTATCATTGCAACTATGTATCATTCAAGCATTTTGCAACATTGTATCATTCACGTGTAAACATTAGACTTCTGTCTCTTCAGTGATCTTTGCAAGGCACGAACAAGGGACGGGGAGATAAACATCTGTCAATAAAGCATGCATATCCTAACTGACCTGAACTGTTGTAAATCACGCACATCCTGTTTAACCTGGTATCCTAATTGACCTGAGCTATTGTAAATCTTGCATATCCTGTTTGACTTGGACTCTGAAAAATTTCACCCCCCTTGTGAAGAAGCATAATAAAAGAGCGCGTACCAAGACATTCTGGGCGCGCTCATCCCGAGGAAACCTCGTCTCTTGTCGTTTCTCTTTCCCTCGCTCCCTTTCATGAGCCGCCCATCAGATGCGGGATGGCAGATACCGCAGTTTTGTTTGACATACTTTATCTTTTGGAATTCATCCATCAATTGTGGCTTGATTTTATTTGGCTCTTTTAATGCTTCTTATCTTGGGTTGGGTTTGTGAATCTATTCTAGTTCCTTTATTATGGACACTTTTTAATATGTTTGTATATGTTTGTACATTGGTTTTTAGCATGTTTAAATGCATGTTTATTTTATGTTTTAGCTTCTCCCCTTCAGGGACCCCTATGGTATATTGCATGCTAAAACAACCAGACAAAAAAGACATTTTTCCCCTCATGCTATCACTCTGCTAGATATCTAATTCCAACAGTACTGTCTTATGCCTCAGGATATCTAACCAGGTAGTAGGACTATATTGCTATTCTTCTCATCTTTTCTATTCACTACTCCTATTGGTATTATATGACTATTATTTTCTTGGTTATACCTTATACTTTATGATTTATCACTTCGTTGCTTGTATATATACTGAGAAATTATACACCGGAGACAAATTGCTTGTGTGTCCAATCACACTTGACCAGTAAAGAATATTTTTCATCTTATAAGTTTTTTATGTCTTAATATTTGTTTTTAACTTGTTTATATTGTATTGTTTTTACCTGCTTATAAACTAATACTGTGAGCTGCTCTGAGTCTTTCAGTAAAAAGGGAAGCCATAAAAATCAGACAAATAAAATAATATTTTATCTGTAATATACATCTTGGTATACATACAGTATGCGTACTGGCAACAGTATTTTTGATGACTGGATTAACTATATGTTAAATTGTTAGTTTGAAACAAAATTGTGAAGTCTTCCACCCACTAAGAAAAAGCATTTTTCCATTTCCTGAACAATGTTCTGGCTGTCTAATTCTAGAAGAGAGCATTCTTTATATTGCATCAAAAAGCCCCATTCCTTGTGGATCATTATTAATGGTAATTGATTTTAACATTGTAGCATTCTTTATCTTATGAGTTTTGGGAATAAGGGATGCCATTTTTATGGAAAACCGAGATACAATATGTGGATATATGCAACACAGCAGAATGTATTCATCCACAGTGCTGCTTGCCTAGTGGTTCAAAAGATTGACAGTTGTTGCCTGAATGCTGAAACTTCTACCATCTAAGTCTACCGATGTAATTATAGCTTTCTACTTTCCATGTATACAATCTTATGTATGTGTTCAAGTAACAAAGTGTTATTTTACTAATCTCAGTATGCTCTGATTAACACCATTATCTTTATATAACACATAGTCACTGAACTTTTGTTTAGTGGAGTTCTAATTTTTGGCCTTTTTCTTCCATGTAATGATGATAATTTCTGCTACTACTGTTTGTTGTTTGTTTTGCAGATTAGGGAAGAAGTCTTGAATAAGGATAATTGTTTTTATAATCCAAACACATTTAAAAAACTCCAACAAAATATTAATGCATGTAACAGCTAAGCACAGCATTCAACGAATTCAAGCTGGGTAACTCAGATTGCTAATAAAACAAGAAAAACACACAGAGTATGAGCTTCTGGAACACTTTCTAATACCTTGGCCAGCAGGACCCATGAAGCCATCAGTCTTTTTTTTAAAATGCAATGATGTAATATATTGTGGTGTATACATACTTTCTTTCCAGATACTAATCAGAATGTATACTGTATGCATGTAATCTATTATCATGGCCTCATTGGAACCTGGTTTGGAGAAGGTGGAGGAGTGAAACAGGGACCATCCAACAGGGATGGCACATCTCCCCTGGCATGTTTGGAGGGGCCAGGCACTGATGACAATGCTGTCCCAGGACACTTAGATGTTGGAGTTGGTGGTCGACCAGATGGAAGGCTAATGGCCATCACAGACACAGAGGAGGATCGGCTGCTGACTGGCAGTGGTGTTTATAGGCAGCAGATCTCATCTGATGAGGAACAGATGTGGAACAGCTGCCTCCTCTACTTAATCCAAAGGTACAGAGAATGTACCATAGCCAAGCTCATCGAAAGGCAGCAAGGTCTCTCCATCCTTCCTCACAAGGCATATATGAAGTGGAGTGACTTAAGAAGAAGTGCAGTGGAGTGGCTTAAGAAGGGAGTTAGTCTTTGCCAGGAACAATTATTTGTTTTGGATTACAGCTTTAACTTGTGCATTTTTGCCTTGCTTTGAGGGCAGCTTTTCACCTTTGTTTTGAGGATTGCCATTTATTTTGCCCTAGCCTTTTGTATTGTTCCACTTTCAGAACTGTGTTTGCCTTGTACCTTCTCTTTGCTTTGAGACTGCCATTTATCTTAGGCATGGATTTGCCTTGTGGACTATCCTAGTAATATGTGGGCTGGGGTTGGGGGAACGGAGAGTGTCTGTGTTCAGGTCTTAGGGTAGTGTGGGGCTGAATCTTACTGGTGGTTGGAGGACTGTTTGTTGAACACTTCTTGGGAATAATAAAGGATTTTTGTAAAGGCCTGCCTTTCCTTGACCACCTGGGTCATAACACCTATTTGTATATGTACATGTGTGGCCTTAATTATCTATTCAGAGTGACTATATATGTATTGCTTTTATTGTTGTTTTGTGCATGTCTAATCAGGAAGGAAGCTATCTATACATATTTGTGTTTCATCACTTCCCTTATTTGCATCTATGTATGTTCATATCTACAAGTTATGTGAATCACAGTGTGAGCTGCATCCCTAAGCTGGGACATGTGAGACTTAGAATAGAGCAGTCAGAAGCATCCTAAAGGATGACCACAGGGATGAATTGGTCTCTCTGCCTCTCTGTCTCTCTGTCTCTGTCCCTTTGTCTTGGTCTCTGTCTGTCTCTGTCTCTGTCTCTGTCTCCCCGCCACCTTTCTGTCTCTCTCTCTCTCTCTGTGTCTCTCTCTGTGTCTGTGTCTCTGTCTCTCTCTTTCTCTCAATATTCCATTTCTAGCTCTGGCTCATTTTTTGACTCAGTGTGTTGTTTGCCAGCTTCTTCTTCCAGATGATATTTTATCTTGCTTTGATCTTTTCTAAAACAGAATATTAACACTGACCTATGACCTGAAGGTCACCATCTCTACATTAAGCAGATAGTGAAATAAGATACTTTTTTAACTGTTGTCTCCTATTGAATGCTGCTCAGAATTCAAGCACTGAATTCATCATTAATACTAATAATCTGTCTAAACTTTAAGGTTTGACGGTTATATTTTGGTATATTTTGTTGTTTTTAGTATGAATATTTTGTATTTTGTATTGTTACTTATTGATTTTTTTTATTCAGTACTGATTCACCATATCTAAACTCTAATCTGAATCTTTGCTGAATTTTTACTGGATAAATTTTATCCTTCTCTCTGTTGATAAAAAGTGAATCAGAATAAAAATTAAATAAATATATGGTATTTATATGAAGCTCAGCTACTTCTGTCATTCTATGTGGTCATTGGGAGCAGAAAATTACTTGATAGTACATAAACAACTGTTAAGATGCAGTGAGAAGAAAATGCATCTGGCTTTTTCCAAGTTAAGCTTCAGAATTCAGTTAATTCTTTTTTGTACGGCTCTTGATGTTCTCTGAGCATGATAGTTTTCTTGAGGACATTTCATTACCTAACTAGGTAACATCATCATAGTGTTACCAGATCAATGTTACTTAGTGTGTAATGAAATGTCTGCAAGAAAATTACGAAGCTCACCAAGCTAAGAGAGCACCAAGGATGCCACAGTTCAACTATGAGCTACAAATATTCTCTTCTATTTTTTTATTGAAAAATCATATCCTCAAAAAGTTCCCAAATGGGGACATGACTAAAAATATGTGGAGAAGTACTTCCAACCTGAATAAATATTTAGGCAAATTTTAGAAAATTAGACATTAATGTTAGATGTATATGAAACTATTACTATAATTTCTATATAATTTGCAGAATTATATTCATTAACATCTGGTTCTTTTTCCATTTCTAAATTTTGTTCATAACCATTGCACATGCTTGTTACTAGTTTTAATTTTATCTATTTTATCTTGCTTAAAAAGGCTGCCGCCATATATAACAATATCCAAAGCAATTGAAATTCACCTGACAGGAAGGAATTAGTTTGTTGTGATTACATAATTATATCAAGATCTATTTAATGTGATTTTAGTAAAACTAAATGCAAAATTTGGCAAAGACTGCATACCTCAACTGTGCAAATGATTTTATAAATATTTCAGGTCACAGAGCAGAATCTAGGTGAAGTATAATCACGGAAGAATAAACTATTTCTGCTATTTCCTAATATAAATCACATCTTGCATTTTCACATATGAATATGTGACATTCCAAACTAAATATCTTAATAGAACAGTCTTGCTAATTTGCATTATTTAAATATATAGTTATAAATTATTTAAATGGGAACAAAATATATTATATTGGAGGCCAGAATAGGTATATTTCCTACCCCTTGAGTTAAAGACATATCTCAAAAGATGAAGAGGGAGTAGGGGTCAAAATTATCCCTTGGATAGACATCCTTTAAGAGGCATAGAATTACAGTCTGAACAAGCAACCTCTGCAATTTCACTTAAATGTTGCTGCATGGTCTTGGTTTTTAACCACAGATAACTTAGCTTGTGCTTGATATATATTGTATTTGAAAAAGAAAATGAATGCACTAAATGTCTTTTCTTAATTATTTAGCCTTTCATTATGTGTAACTGATATTTAATGAACATAATATAGTCATATAATTTATGTACAGGTAATCCTCAATTTACAACCATTCATTCAAAATTACAAAAGCACAGAAAAAAAGTGATTTACAACTGGTTCTCATACTTACAACCATCACAGCTTCCCCAAGTCATTATCAGAATCCAAGTACTTGGCAACTGACATGTATTTACAATAGTTGCAGCAGTCCAGCATAATATAGTCACTGTTCTGTCCTTCATTAACATACTTGAGATCCCCGCGCTTTGATTGGCCAAAGCGCGGGGCTCTCCGATTGGTCAGGTGAGCCGCGCCAATTGGCTCGCTAAAAATCTCCCGCGATTGGTCCGTTCAGACCACGGGAGATTCAAAGTGGTGCCATTGGCCGCGGCCGCCGCGGCGAAAGGAATAAAAGCTGCAGGCTTTTTTCCTTTCGCCAGTTCGGTTCCAACTTACAATAAAAGAGCTTTGCACTGAGTCACTGACTCCTGGCATCATTTCGCGGACACAACAGTCACCATTTACGACTGTACCAGCTGGCATTCAACAAGCAAAGTCAATACAGAAAGCTGGATTCACTTAATGACTGGATGATTCACTGAACAATTGCAATGATTCAGTCCACAACCACAGCAAAAATATAATAGAACTGAACGCAATTCATTTAACAGCCACTTTTCTCCCAATTGTGATTATAAGTTAAGAACTACTTGCATTTATGATGTTACAGATAATGACTGTTTAAAATTCTGATACCAACGTAGGACAACTTTGAAGCAGGGGTGGGATTCAAATGTTTTAACAAGCAGTTCTGTGGGCATGGTTTAGTTGTTGGGTATGGGTGCACATGGCTTGATGGTCATGTTATTGGTTGGGCGTGGCCAAATCAATTTCATCAAGTCACGCATCTCCTCACCTGGCCTCTCATGACTGTGGGGATGTTGCAACAGTCGTAAGTGTGAAAAATGGTCATAAGTCACTTTTTTCAGTGCCATTGTAACTTTGAATGGTCACTCCACACAAGCAAAGTACCACAAAGAGGGGAAAAAAACTCCAGAGAAGTTCTTGTAACAGGAAGTCTAGTCCTGCCAAGAATGTAATAAGGGTTAATGGAGAGGCAGTTTCTGTAAGCAACACCAGACTGTTTCCTTGCTGCCTTCCTTACAGGATTAGGCCAGTAATTTCTTCTAACAACCGGTTCTTCAAACTGCTTAGAATGTTAACAATGAATTCTAACGAATAGGTGCGAACTGATAGAATCCTACCCCGGCTTTGAAGTATGAAGTTTATGAAAGGTTAGTTTTACTCCAATCACAGAATAAGGATTCATGAAAGAAAATGTTTCTTGAAAAACAACAACAACAACAATAATAATAATAATAATCCCAAGGTAGAAAATATTCAATAGCAGCAGCTGTAGCAGTTGGAGTTTAGCCAAGAAGACACATAATTTCAACCCTGTTAAAGCCTATGTACAAGATGCAGAATTAAACCTTTACTTAGCAGGAGACGTATCTTAAATGAACATTGGCCCTCTGCCATCATAATTATGTCAAAAGTTAAATTAGACATTAGAGTTACGAGGAATAATGATAAAGCAAATGAAGAGTTATACCACAAGAACGATAATTAATTCAAGCATCAGAGAGCACAAGGTAATGCATTTTTCAACTTGGTGCAATATGCAAGTATTTAGAAACCTATGTTAGGTCCTGTATCTTGTTTTATACGAAAGCTGTTTTTTTAAGGCTGGTTGTGCATATCATTTAGCCACCTTAGCCTGTGGCTCAGTTCAGCATGATTGGCAGATGTTACTCACTGTTGATCCAGGATTGAAATAACAGGGATGTTTAAGGTTAAGGCTGAAATGGTTTGGAAGAATTTTTGAAGCCTGTCCTTAATTTCATATTTAAATTATTCAGCTTCACTCTTTTAAATCAAGTATAAATAAGTTTGACTAGCTTGATTAGGAAAAATCCATGTCTTAGACTCAACCCAAGTAAAACATTGTTTATAAAACTTGATGGCTAAAAACTAAAAGAAGGAGAAAAAAGCTAAGTGAATAAGACTACGCTCGTAAAATAATCAGTATCCCTTTTACTCTCGTTCTGAAGAACCTCTTGGTTCTAGTTTTCTCCATTAATAGTAATAGTTTTCTTTCTCACAGACACTTTTTGAAGAGCTTCAACATATGAGCTTCTTCTCATATGACAATAAATTAAAGATATAATTTGAATAGCAATAGCAATAGCACTTAGATTTATATACTGCTTCACAGTGCTTTTACAATCCTGTCTAAGCAGTTTACAGAGTCAGCATATTGCCACCTACAATCTGGGTCGTCATTCAATGGGCAAATAGAAGTCTGAGTCAACCTTGAGCCTTCAAATTGTTAAATTGCAGGCGGACAGCAGAAGTAGCCTGCAGTACAGCATTCTAACCGCTGTGCCACCGCAGCTCTGAATAATGATATGTCATGACAAGAATTGTGCTTAGGTCCAACAAAAAGTCCTTTTTCTGTTATTCATTTGTGGGGCATTGTTTTATCCCCCTCTGATAAGGTTGTAGAGGGTCAAACTGACTCTCCAGTATTCCAAATCTTACTGACTATAAGGGAGCACTAAGGAATTGAATGAAAATTAAATATTTTTCTATGTGACTCTCTACCTAGCACCATGAATGCTCTTATCTAGAAGATTACTATTTTGAAATCTCTTTCTTTTATCTTTTTTCTCACATGCACAAGCTTCTGAACTCTTCTATAATATTATTAGCTAGGCATAGATTTGGTTATACTTACAACGTATTTCTTATAAGTAGAATTCCTTTCTATTATAGCTATAAAATCTGCTTTCCTAATCTTTGCTGAGGTCAGATTCTGGTCATGCTATGTGCACAAATTGAATGCTTAAACTCCTGCATACAATTGCCAGAACTTAATGTAAAAAAAAAATCAATTTTTGTAATGAAGGACCACGTCCATGGTCTAGGAATTCTCAGATGACCACTGGATTCCTCAAACTCTGGGAGACATCACTATCTTTAGAGTGAACTAGGAAATGCTACTTTATTTCAGTGTAGACTTTGTTTAAAATAATCATAATCTGTTGGTCACCAACATTCTTTCTCTCTTTGTACTAGAAATGGTATTTTGTTCTAGGAATGCAAAAGTATAAGAATATACCTGCATAAGAAGGGTCCATACATACAATGTCAGACTATAAACCCATTTTTTGACAGGAGGTTTTCTGACAATAGGCAACCAAATGCTTATAATAATTCCAGATATAGACCTTGAGTTTATAATTCATATAATCCTTTCAGGTAATATAGAATTATAGTAACCCTTTCCCCACAAATGTGTCTAATATTTTTAAAATTAGCAATGATCTATCTATATGTGTCATAAGAATGACTTTCCTAGTTTCTGTGTGAAGATGTACTATATTGTCTTTCAGTCACTTGTATTAGATCATATTATGTTCTGGTGTGAAAATAGAAAAAAAATATTTCCCAACCTATTACTATGGCTATAAACTACTTTGGACCTGAGTCATACCTTTATCTGTGTGTGTATTATTCAGAAATGAACCCAAACATTACAATGTAACCTCATAAACATATTGATATTTGGTTCATTTTTTGCTAGCTTTATAATCATGTATCAAAATAGACAGGCTAAAATGAATGCAGGATTCTTCCAGCTTTTCTTATTCACTGTCCCACCAATGATGGTTCAACATCACTGACCCAACTTATGAGCATTAAAGCAATTAGATTTGCTCATGCAAGTATATATTATATATTCATATCTCAACAGACATACCTCATCTTAGCAGTAAAGTTTGGGTTATATAAAAATGGCTTAATTATAATTAAGTCATTTCAAATTACTGTACGCAGAGCTCATTAAAAGACTGCTATTCCAATGCCATCTTGCCCCTCCTCCCCAGCATGTATATTACAGTTTTTAAGAATGGTATCAACCCACAATGAGGCTTATTTCAAATGTTTTAAATTAATCCCACTTTGATATTGATAAATCATGAAAGAAATATATACTGGATTAGCTAGTTTACTAACCTGAATTTTACACTTCATTTGCCAGGAGAAGCCCAAGATTCTTCCAATTGGTTCAGCTATAATGAGCTCCCATCTATTCTATTTAACTGTCCCTCTTTGATGTACACTTCCATTATAATTTGTAGTTGAGAGCTCCATCTACTGATTTCAAATAAAGATCAAATACATGATAAATATAAACTAAAGTAACTTTCTTTAGTTTAATTTCCATGTAATGAATTACAGGATATATAATAATATACTGGGATGTTCATTAAATACTAGCATTCTATATTTTAGTTGTTATAGACTTGATTTTTCTAAGAATGTATTTGGTAAAATAATGTTTCAATTTTGCCTATTCAAGTGGGATCATTTGTTTCATGCCAGCCTAAAACTCCAAATTATTTGTCTAATATGGCCATCTGAAAGAACATCATATGCCAAATTAGACAGCCAGTATTCTCTCCATCATAAACTACTCATTGTATGCCAAGAGAAAGTTCCTCCCTCCCAAGAAATAGCATTTCCAAAACTTTCTCAAACTACAGTGAGCTTTACAATGGCCCACCTTCCTCTGACTCTGCTTTGTATTTCTATTGTTGTTGCTGGTTTCCAATGTATGGTTAAAAAAAAAAAAGTTGAAAAATTGAATTCACTTAATGATCATGACATTTGGTTAATGTGTTTGATTAGCAATTAAGAGGTTTGCTTAACTATCACTGCAAAAAAAAAAAAAAAAAAATCAATCAGACCCAGGCACATATTGCTTCACCCTACAATCATAATGACTTACAACCATAATTCTGGACTCGGTGATAGTATAAGTCAAGGTCCACTTGTAGAGTTACCACAGCCGCTACCATTCTACTTTTGTTTGTTTTTTTAAATGCAACTTATGATCCAAATGATTTTTAGTTCAAATGGAAATAGCACTTTATCTATTCTGTAAACAGGACTTAGATGTTGCTTGCAAATCTTATCAGAAAATACAATGGGAAAATAAAATGCTTTACTGCCCTTGAAAGTAGTTACTTTTTTATATAATACAAATGAAAAATCTAAAACCATGGGTTTTTTTAATTTCTTTCTGTCCATTATACTTAGACATTTTAAAATAATGAGCGCAAGTGTTAAAAGTCCAAGGATTCATATCTAGCAGCTGAAAATAACAATTCTTTAAAGGTGAAACAAAGGCCCGATTGAAAAGGTCCCTGTGTCATTCAACCAACATTAATGTTGCCTTAGACAGCATTTATGTAGAAATAAATGTATCTCATATGAGTAGACTCCCACTAGCATTACAAATAGCACAATTTTGTTTTCCCTTTTATTTATATACAATTGAACAAAATATTAAGAATCCCTTTAGTTCAGAGCTGGAATTATCACTGGTCAATAGTGGTAGGGATAACATTGTTTACCCTAACTACTTTAGGTAAAATAATAAATATGTTATCATGGTTTATTTGTTAAAGTGTCTGTAACTTTAACTGTAAGTCTGTAATTAAGAGTGGTTGTTAAAGGCACCATAAAAGAAGCAAGGCACTGCAGCTTGCTCTCTCTGGCTTGATGATCCCGAATTACTGGATGAAGACTGCGTTTTTCCCTACTAGAACGGGAGAGAGATAAAGGACTGATTTATATTGTAAGTGAACTGACATTGGATATTCTACACGGACTTCGCTAATTGAATATCCCTGAATGGACTGACTAAACGATACACGACTAATGGACTGTTATTTTGACTATGCTATAATCTCTAAATGGAATAAACTATATTTTTGATAGCACAAGCGTATCTGTTATTTTTACTGTATGTTAACAAACATACAAACTTATCTCACTCATTTATCTGTGTGCCTATCTGACTAATGCTGCACATTCTGTTTAGCTTGTCTCCTTAACCCTGGTTGGGGAACACAGGCTTAACACTGGTTATGGGCCCAGAGGCTGCAAAGTCAGTTTAACTAGGATAAAACAGATTTATGTAAAAAGTGAGAGTTTGTGTTGTTACACATTACAATAAACAGACAGTTGTGTTTTATTAATTATAGTTTTATATCCATATAAAGAAAACATGGCACAAGTCAATCTACAAAGTTTGTCCCTTATATCCAAGTTGGATGGAACAAACTATGTATCATGGTCTATGAAATGTAGTCTACTTCTACGAAGAGAAGGTCTGTGGAACATAATTGAAAATCCACCAAACGTAGAGGAATGGGATCCAGAGATTGAGGAAGATAGACTAAAGATAGAAGAATTTAAGCATAAAAATGAACAAGCTATTTGCATAATAGGACTAACACTGTCTGACCAGCAATTTGTTCATATCTGTGAAGAGCAAACGGCTGTTGGGTTTTGGCAGAAGCTGAAGAGGATTTATGTCCGAGATAACGTTGGTGCTCACATAAATCTAACAAGGACGCTTTTCAGGATGCATCTCCAGACGAATGGTGATATGCTTAGTCATTTGAATTCTATACAAAGCATTTTTCAAGAACTGCACGAGAAAGAGCTTATTTTCTCTGAACTACACCAAGTCTACATAATTCTATCATCACTAAATGAAAATTATAATAACTACGTCAATTCCCTTGAAGTTTGCCTAAGGAAAGTTTAACTTTAACTGATATAACTGGCAGATTGATTGAAGAGGCAAGAAGAAGGCTTGAAAGAGATGAGTTAAGGAGGGAGCAACCTCAAAAAGAAAATAATGAATCTCCTACTGCATACGCAATTAAAAAGTGTTTTAATTGTGGAGGAAGAGGACATTTGGCAAGATTTTGTAAAAAAGCAAAACGCCAGAACGCTGGCCAGAATACTAAAAGTAACCAAAATAAAAATAAAAATTTAGAGTTAGCCATGTATAGTAACGGAGCTGTAAAAAATAATTTATGGGTGGTTGACAGTGGAACATCCCACTGTATAACAAATGATAACAAATTTTTTATTAAAATGTCCAAGAGTACACAGCAGATATCGTTAGCCAATGGCTAGAAACTGAAAGCTAAAGGTCAAGGTGTAGCATATTGTTCTTTTATAAAAGAGAATGTAAAAATGTTATATGTACCACAACTTAAGTTTAATTTAATTTCAGTTAGAATTTTGGTTAAACTAGGATATGTAGTTACCTTTAAAGGAGATAACTGCATAATTGAAAAAAAAGATAAAAAAATTACTGCATCTTTAAGAGGTGAATTATATGTGTTAAATGATAATGGTTTAGAGGTGGCTAACACGGTTTATGATAATAAGAAACCTCATGATGAATGTATTCACTTGTTACACCGATGGCTAGGGCATTTAAATTTTAAAATGCTTAAGAGAACTGTTCAATTATCTAAAGGAATAAGTTTGAAACCTTGTAATAAGTATTTGCAATGTTTTGCTTGTAATCAAAACAAGAGCAAGGTCAAACCGGCTAATAGAGTTGATGGATTTACTACCAAAGAGCCTTTAGAAGTAGCATTTGCTGATTTAATAGGTCCGAAAAAACCAAGTGTAGGAGGAGCTCGATACATACTAAGTATAATGAACCATTATTCTAGATATGGGTTTTGCTATTTAATGAAGAGCAAAACTGAAACGTATCTAAATCTCTTTAATTGGATTAAATTTGCAGAAAGAAAAACTAAAAAGAAATTAGTAACTCTTATAACAGATAATGGTGCGGAATTTACAAATAATAAATTCCAGAATAGACTTAAGATGTTAGGTATGCAACATAAAAAGTCTGCACCATATAGGCCACAACATAATGCCTTTATAGAGAGACGAGGCCAAACACTACAGTCAATGGCACGTACTATGATGTCTGATTCAGTATTACCTGACAATTTATGGGGAGAAGCAATAATGTGTGGTAATCATATATTAAATAATGTTGTTAATTCAACAACAGGTGAATTACCATTCACACTGTGGCATGGTACAAAACCTGATTTAAGTTACATGCACACATTTGGAGCACCAGCATGGGTGCATATCCCTTCACAACTCAGACAAAAAGGACAGCATAGAGCTAAAAGATTATTTTTTGTAGGATATAAATCTAATCATAGATCTTATAGATTCTGGGAACCAGGTACATCTAGAGTTTACACCAGTGCTAGTGCTAAATTCCTAGAACATGTAGGATGGAATAGATGAGAGCAAGATTTAAATAATGAAGTAATTATTGAACCCTACAAAAGGCAGAAAGAACAGACTAGTTATAAGAAGAGTCCAATTAAAGAAGAAGTCCACGAAGAACAAATAGGACCAGAACAAGAAGAAACAGTTGATCAGGAAGAGTTAGATAATCAAGAACAGTTAGTAAATGAAAGTTCACCTGTAAGTCCTGTGATACCTAGACATACTACACGTGTAACTAGACCACCTGATAGGTATCAAGCAAGTATAGTTTGCCAAGTAACTAAAGTTCCAACTAGTGTAGATGAACTTAGGACGTATCCTGCTAAAGATCAGGAGAATTGGCAAAAGGCAATGGAAAAAGAACTAAATTCATTAAAGGTAATAAAAGTATATGAAGATGCTAAATTACCTCCAGGAGAAAAATCCATTGGGTGCAAATGGATATTTAAAGTAAAAACCCGGAAATGATGGGACTGTTTCCCATAAAGCTAGGTTGGTAGTTCAAGGATTTAATCAAACTGCATCTGATTACGATGAAGTTTTCGCACCAAGTCGTAAAGCAATATCTTTGAGAGCAGCTTTAGTGTGGGCAGCAAAGAAAAACTATGTCATTAACCATTTAGATGTAGAAACTGCTTATTTGCATGCACCATTGCAGCACACTATATATTTACAAAAGCCAGTTGTTATAAAAGACAATAAAGTAAATAGTAATGATTGTTGGAAACTCAAAAAGAGTCTTTACGGGTTGAAACAATCTGGTTTTGAGTGGAACCAATATATTGTGAAAGAGTTAAAAATTTAGGATTTAAATCTGGTTTAAAGTTCCATGTGTGTTTAAAAGAGAAAATAATGGAACGGTGTCATTATTGTTGTTATTTACAGATGATATTGCTTTGATAACTAAGACTAATAATGAAGCTAATGAGATTATATCATTATTGGCCAAAAAGATAAAATTAAAGCATTTAGGTGAAATTAAAATGTATCTAGGATTGACAATTAACAAAACAAAAAACTGATTTAAGATATCTCAAGAAGATAAAATTTGCCAATTAATTAAAACGTATAAAATGGAACTTTGTAAACCGGCAAAGACTCCAATGAGTCAGGAAGTTTGCCAAACTGATGATCAAAGTCCCAAATTTGATAAGTCTATATATCAATCTTTGATTTGTAACTTATCATATATAAGCAATTGGTCTAGGCCAGATATAGCTTATAGTGTAAATCAGCTGGCTCGTTTTAATTCGGATCCACATCAATGTCATTGGCAATCATTGAAGAGAATTTTAAGATATCTTAAAGGAACAATGAACCATGCATTGTATATAGAACCAAAGGGTGATTTGAGTCTTAGTGCCTATGCAGATGCAAGTTTTGCAACTGACATAAACACTAGAAAATCAACATCTGGGATGGCTATATTATTTGGTAAGATACTAATAGGGTGGAGGTCAATCAGACAATAGCATATCAGTTTGTCCACGATGGAAGCGGAATTTTCATGTCTGTCATTACTATGCACTGACTTAATTCTGTACAAACAGTTATTATTAGACATGGGTATAACTGTTAAAGATTCTATTATTGTGTACGAGGACAACCAGGCAGCCATAAAGTTAGCTACTAATATAGCTGTAAAAACTAGATCAAAGCATACTGATTTAAGATACTTAAATGTTAGAGAATCTGTAAAGAATGGGCTAATTAAATTGGAGTACTGCATAACAGAAGAAAACATTGCAGACCAATTTACAAAAGCTCAACGAGTAATTAAGTTTAAAGAGAGTTGTAACAAATATGATTTAAAGATGTAAATAGTTATATTATTATTTTTACCTAAAAGGGGAGAATGTTAGGGATAACATTGTTTACCCTAACTGGTTTAGGTAAAATAATAAATATGTTATCATGGTTTATTTGTTGAAGTGTCTGTAACTTTAACTGTAAGACTGTAATTAAGGGAGTGGTTGTTAAAGGCACCATAAAAGAAGCAAGGCACTGCAGCTTGCTAGCTCTGGCTTGATGATCCCTAATTACTGGATGAAGACTGTGTTTTTCCCTACTGGAACGGGAGAGAAATAAAGGACTGATTTATATTGTAAGTGAACTGACATTGGATATTCTACACGGACTTTGCTAATTGAATATCCCTGAATGGACTGACTAAACGATACATGACTAATGGACTGTTATTTTGACTATGCTATAATCTCTAAATGGAATAAACTATATTTTTGATAGCACAAGCGTATTTGTTATTTTTACTGTATGTTAACAAACATACAAACTTATCTCACTCATTTATCTGTGTGCCTATCTGACTAATGCTGCACATTCTGTTTAGCTTGTCTCCTTAACCCTGGTTGGGGAACACAGGCTTAACAAATAGGATTTTCATAACTACAATATTTGCATCTAATCATATTTATCTGAAGAAAAGGTACAAAAAAAATGATGATGCTCTTTCTGATTCTTGAACCTTCAAATCAGCTAGGTAACTGCAGTGCTGAACCATACAGTATATTATATTTTGGATCAATTTTCACAATATCTGATCTTTAGGGTGGGTTTTTTTTTTCAGACATGGGGGTTTACTGGGAAACAGAAGTAACATCTGGATTTATCCAAGTAATGCCACATTTTGGATCAGAGGAAACTTGAGAATTACATATAATGGTGAGAAATGTCAGAAACTGTACATCAGTATTGGCAGCAAATACTTCATTTTTCTAACTCTTATCTAGGACATCGGTGGATACCTTTTGAAGATGGACACACACACACACACACACACACATATATATGTGTTTGTTTTCTTAAGTTTTCGCAGGTACTTACATGTATGGCATTCAGCTTTGTTCGGGTATTTTCCCACGTCATTGTAGTTGTGCTTTTAAAGTTGTAGCAACGTTTCAGCAGAATCTCATCTGCCATCATCAGGCTTCTGTATAGTGTTCATCTGTGAGTCAGACTTTTACAGTGGTTTCAGATTTAAATTTGGGGCAGCCTATTGATGTTCCAGAATGGTTTTTTCTTCATCCTGATTGGTTGGGAGTCTTGGTCTGTGTTTACTGGTCTTGGAGTTTGCTGTGTTCTGCTTGATTGGTGTTTCTTATGTCTTCTGTCTGTTTTTTGGCTCTTTTTGTATCTTGATTGGCTGGCAACATTGTGTTACTTTATTCGAGGCTTTTAGTGCAGCTTGGCTCTGGGTAAATGGATGGCTATCATTAGTTAGGAAGCTAGGTTTCATCTGGGTGCCTGGTTGGGGTGTGTTTCAGCTGGAGGTTTCAGGGGGGATCTGTTTGTGCCCAGGTGTTTGCCTGGCTTGTGGTGTGGAGATTTTTTTGTTTGTGAGTGCAGGCTTCCAAATGATTGACAATCTGGTGGAATCATCTCTTCTATTCATGCTTTCTGGTCTTTTTTCAATCTCTATGGCTTCTCTGATGATTCTGTGGCTGGGGTTTTCTATAGTGGCTAGGGTTTTGGTGCCATTGAAGTTGATGCTATGACCTGTGGCTTCCATGTGTTGGACTAGTGAGGAAGTGTGTTCCAGCTTTTTGACTGCATTTTTGTGTTCATCCAGGTGGGTACTTATTCTTCTATTGGTCTGTCCAATGTATGTGGCTGGGCATGATCCACAGGGGACTTCGTATATGCCTTGGTTTTCCAGGTCAATTTTATCTTTGGGGTTTCTAAGGATGGCTGCTATTTTTCTGTCTGTTTTGAAGGCAGTCTTGATGTGATGTCTGTGTAGTATCTTACTAATTTTGTCTGTAGTACCTCTTATATAGAGCAGGATAGCTTTCCATAGGTCTGTTCATCTTCTGGGTCTCTATTATGTCTCAGTGTGTTTTGGTGGATCAAGCCGGTGATTTTGCTTTTGTGGAAGCTGTTGGCTGTCAGTACTTTGGTCAGAGTACATAGTTCAATCTTGATGTGTGTCTTGTCTGCCAGGCGTTTGGTTCTAGTGATGAATGTTTTATCCACGGAGTTTATCTGTGCTGGGTGGTGGTGGGATTGGGCGTTGAGGTAGCGGTTAGTGTGTGTTTTCTTCTGGTATATGGTGTGTCCTAGTGTGCCATCTGTTTTTTGTAGATTAGTACATCTAGGAATGGTAGTTGTTTGTTTATTTCCGTTTCCATGGTGAACTTGATTTTGGGGTGTGTGCTGTTTAGGTGTGTTAGGAAATTGTTTAGGTTTTCTTTTCCATGGGGCCAAATCACAAATCTGTCATCAATGTATCTTAACCATAGTTTGAGTTTGTGGCCAGGGCTCTGGATTCGAATTCTTCCATGAACAGGTTTGAAATGACGGGTGACAGTGGTGATCCCATAGGGGCTCCTTCAATTTGTTTGTATTTTTGTCCTTTGTATATGAAATATGTGTTGGTTAAGCAGTGTTCTGTTAGTTCCATGAGGTGTTTAGCTGGTTGGTATTTATTTTTGATGATTTCAAGGGTGGGACTTTTATTGGGACTTGAGTGAATAGTGAAACCACATCGAAACTTACAAGCAGATCTTGCTCCACATGTAGATCTTTGATCATTTCCAAGAAGTGGTATAAGTTTTGTACATGTGAAGCTGCTGTTTCAGCATGGGGCTGCAGCTGTTTTGCTCAGTGTTTAGCTAGGTTTTGTTGTGGTGCTCCTCTGGAGCTGACTATGGGTCTGAGAGGTATGCCTTCTTTGTGTATTTTTGGGAGGCTGTATAGTTTGGGGGCATCTGGAAGATTTTTCTTTTGGGATGATCATTTGTTGGATCTCTTTGCTCATGTAGCTGGTTATAATTTTCTTATTGGTTAATTTTTCCAGATATGTGGTTGGGTCTGTGTTTATGGGTTTGTATGTGGGGTCTTGGAGTAGGTCTGTCAATTTTGTTTCATAGTCTTTTCTTTCCATTACTACTGTGGCATTCCCTTTGTCTGCTGGGAGTATGATTATGCTGCTATCTCTTTTCAGGGTTTGTAGCGCTTTAATTTCTTCTTTCTGCAAGTTGTTTTTGGGTGGTTTGCTTGTGCATAGGATGTTGGTAACTTGATGTCTTATTCTTGGGTGGGGGCTTGGCTGTATTCTGATTGGGTGGGGGTATAACCAAAGATCCATATATAAATACCTGCAAAAACCTCAGAAAACATATATATTTGTTTTGGGAAGTGTTCAGGAATTTTTGCTAACCTTGAAGCATTATACAAGTTGGTTTCTAAGCGATACCAAGGGCATCCTAAGTAGAGTACATTATAGAAATCAATCTTGAAGGTTACAGTTAAATCTACCACTCCTGTTGAGGAATTATCATCTAGGAATAGAAGCAGCTGGCTTATCAGCCAAAGCTGGTAAAAAGGTGCTTCTTCTGAATAACACAGAATAACAGAAAAAAATAGAATACATCTAGAATCATGTTTATGATGTTCTTCCTAAGAGAATGTGGCCTCATCTAGAATAGGCCTCTTTACCTCAGATGAATGTTTCATTGTCTCTGAATGAGACTTCCATCTTACTTGGATTCATTTTTTAATTTATTTTTTCTCATCTAGCCCATATCCCTTATAAGCAAACATTTGGGGAATCGTGCCATTGGCTGATGATGCTAATACAAAGAAATGGGCTTGATTATCATGTATATCAAGTGATTATCAAGGTTCCATATTGTCTTTTCAGGGATTTCTTACATTGTATTTTGTTTGTTTTTTAAGCCATCAGAGAAAATGGGTTCTTAAAGGGATTATACACCAGTATCACTTTGTTGATTAATAGAGGCAAAGAATACTATCAGGGAGATAGAATCAAAACTACTTCTATTCAATTTCCAAAAGTGTCAGTGCACTTTTGGTTAGTGCAACTGTTCGTGGTAGGTGATTTCAAAATTCACTAAAAGGTCTAAGAAAAGCAAGAATCCTACTCCAATTTCTCAGGGGAAGATAATCTATTAAGTTTACCAAGAGAGTTATAAATTAGTTTGTACTAAGTCTAGATAATCCATATTATCTAGGACTGCTTAAAGCTGAAAAACCACTATCTTCTTGATTACATTCCCACCATGTAAGTATATAAGCTGGACATTAATTGTCAACATTTAAAGGATTGAAGAATAGCTTCTAAAGAAATATACACTTGTTGTTTAAACAGGTAGAAAACTTCTTTTCCCTGAATAATTAATAAAATTTACCAGATCAGATTCCAGAGCTTCACTGGAAGTGCTTATAAATCTTGTCAAGATCAAGAGATGATAGAGCAATCTATTTACATCTGCAGGAATTGTTGACTAAAATTGATTGATTAACTACAGGGGAGGAATACTGGGGTATCTCTGTCTCATGATGATGAACGTGTGTATATGCATTCATTGTTGTTGATTAAGATCCATTTTTCTGGCATTGAAAATAGATATAATCTGTCCAAAAATAACTTATCAGGCCAATTAGAACATATAATGTTCTTCCATATATTGGACATGCATGCATAGGCACAGCTGATGTGCTAGTGGCTCTGATCTTACACAGCTCACACCTGTGTTGTGCTTCAACAGTGTGCTTTGCTTTAAAAGCTTGACAGATCTTGTCAATGAGGCCACACTAGGTTTTATGCCAGCAATTCTCAAGTGTTTGTGTCAATGTCAAGCAATTTCAGCGAAATCTTTAGTGTGTCTTTATAAAATTTCTTCTGCCTTTCATGCAAGCATCCTCCAGCAGAGAATGTGTCAAAGACATGCCCTTGGGTTAGCGCTTTTCCAGCATACAAATGATATGACTTCCAGCCTGGATCTGTGCTTTCATAAGCAGTCTGTGGACTGATGGTAGATATGCACTAGAATAAAGTTTCAATAACCAGTATTTGTCTTGCCATCAAATGCCCAATATCTTGCAAAGACAGACCATGTGGAAATGAACTGCCTTGCATGCCTTTGATAAACAGCCCATGATTCACAAGCATGCAGAAGGGAAGTAAGTACCAAAACTTACTTGGTATCAATCTTCACTTTTGTTTCTAAGCTGATTTTACCAAAAGCATACTTGTCTTTGCAATTCTTCAGTTAACTCCTGCATTAAGATTCACTACTCAAGGTAATAACAATGGTCTACAGCCTGTAGTTTCTGCCCTTTGATTATAATTTTTTTGTTCTTTCTCCAGTGCATGAGTAGCAGACTGGTGCATGATCTCCATCTTTTGTATGTTAATGATAAATTACAGAATTGTTGTAAATCATGGAAAATTTATCCATCCTGACTTGCATCTCTGGTTTTGAGTCAGTGTTCAAGGTGCAGTCATCAGCAAATAAGTCTTTCAGATCAGTTTCCTTCATTTTGGTCAGGAGTCCCCAAACTTGGAAACTTTAAGACTTGTGCATTTCAACTCCCAGAATTCAACTCATGAACTTTAACTCGCAGAGTTGAAGTCCATGAGTCTTAAAGTTGCCAAGTTTTGAGACCTTTGGTTTTGGTGATGGCTCCTTAGGTTGAAAAGCTTTTCATCCACTCTGTACCTAATGTTGATTCCAGCCTTACTGTTTAGAAGGGTAATATTCAACAAAGCATTAAAAATTATGTTAAATAGAGTGCTTATTCTTCTCCTTGCCCTTTTTACCCCTTTGTCTCTCCTCCTCCCTTTTCTTACTCCCTTTCCATTGCTTTCTAACCTTGCATCTACCTTTCCTCTCATTTTTCTCTTTTTTGGTTGTTTTTTCAAACCTTAAAATCCCCTTTTTCTTATCCTCTTTCTCCTCTTCCCCAGAAAAAACCCATTGTTCATCAAAGATGGCTTCTTCTTCCTCTTCTGCTTTGTCCCAGTCATTTTGCTGCGTAGTCAACTTTTCATAAGTGCATAATGCCATTTCTAAAAATTGAAATGGAGTGCCCAAAGTATCTTTTCCATCTTGTTCGTCCTTTTTATATTTTTGATATTCAGTCTTTAGTTCATCCACAAGCGATGCCATCATGAAAAGAGAAACTTTTCCCAAAACAACCACCCAAGTATTTTTAATCAAAAATAATTCAAAAAAAGTTCCAAAAATTAATACTTTTCTTCCTTCTTCTCTTTTTCTTTCTGGGGTTACTGTTTAATCAAAGAGGTCCAATTACCATATACTTTTCTTTGGGATTCTAGGCAATCTCCTCCTTTTTCAGCTTCTGCTCCAATTTTTTTCCCTCTCCCTTCCCACTTACAACAACAATTTTTTTTTAAAAAAAAAAATCAGAAATCCATACCTCCAATAAGGATTTTCCGATTTCTTAAATTATTAAGACCAATGTCCAAAGACATTTTTTCCTTGGCTTCAACTTTTAAAATAATTCACCTTCAGTGCCCAAATAAATTTCAAATCTTCATCTGCTGTTTCTATGGGGTAGGAGAGTGAAGAAAAAAAAAAAGTTCCCTTTAACAGCTTTCTCCACCGCTTTCCGATCTTCTTAGGGATACAATGTATCCTCCAGCAATTCAGACAGTTCAGTTCCAGAGAGTTTAAAAGATGTTAATTGACCCAGCTCAGCCAGCACTTTCACTTTTCTTGCTTCCTCCAGCACAATCTTACCCAGTTGCAGGCTTCTTCATGGTGGCCATTACTGACTGCCGCTCCACCACCTCGGGAAAAAGGGGTTTTTCCAGACAAGGAGTGGGTCTGCAACACCCCCAACCCCCTGTCCAGCTCCCCTCTCTCTTTGGCTGCCTCTACAGGGCAGCCATATCCCCCTGACCCATTTGGATTGAGGGCACCTTGGCGGCAAGCGCAGTAGGAATCGTGAACAGTCGCGAATTCCTGCTGCCATCGAAGCCACGCGGAACCGTGTGCTCTTCTATTGTTATATTTGAAGCTGAAGTATTCATTGACAGGTCGGACATTGCAATATATCATTTTATGTACTATACTTAGATCAGACCGAAGGCGGCATAGTTCTAGGTTGTCTAGGTCTAAAATTTCAAGTCTGGTGGCATAAGGTATTCTGCAATGAGTAGACAAGTGGAGAACTCTTCTTGTGAAATATTTCTGAACATTCTCAACTGTATTAATATCAGATATGTAATGTGGGTTCCAGATTGATGAGCTGTATTCAAGTATTGGTCTAGCAAATGTTTTGTATTCTCTAGTTAGTAGTGTGATATTACCGGACAAAAGCTATGCAAGAATAGATTAACACTCAATGCCTTTTTGGCCATATTGTTACAGTGGGTTCTAGCACTTAGATCATTAGTGATGAGTACTTCTTTAACTATATATAAGATTTCCATATTTATGACATCTACAGACAGATCAACTATTGTATTTCACACAAACAGGGAACTTGTTTTACAGAATGTTTTAGAAAGTTGTGTTTGAACACTCTGAACAAGCCACAAGAAGCTATTTTTATTTGAAGTGCATTCTTATTTGCCACTTCATTATTTTGATTCTTCCCCTAAAGCTTAGGGGGGCAAATCAATATATTCAAATGAAGGCTGGTCCTGTAATTGAGGGTTACTGCAAGTGGAAAGTCCTTTGAGACAGCAGCCAGTAATAAGTATTTAAGGAGTTGAGCCAAGAGCAATGCACAATATCAATGTCAATCAAAATAAAATGCCTTCTAATTAATTTTGTTTTTAGTTTTGTGGGACTTGTTGAGGATCACCTATTTCTCCTTGAATTCAGTTATATTACTTAGACTTAGAATAAAGTTGAACTGTATAAAGTTGTAATATGCATACATACATATATTCATACATACACACACACATCTTTACTCCCACTCCTTACTTTATTTTATTGACTATTTTTCTTTGTTGAATGGCTTCTTAAGTAAGACTTTTTATTACATAAATGCACACATATCATGCAATATTCTCACAGTGTTCATAAAGCAATATTTAGAAACAATTTATTTGCCTGATAATGAGATGTAACTCAGGGCTCTGAAAATCTAAAATATGCTAATGAAAAATGGATAGGAAGAATACAGTCTGATTTGGGATAGCTTCATGAACATTTCTCTTTGGGGAAAAAGCAGAACACAATTTATTTTTAATTACATTAAATGAAACAAAAAAAAAAAAAGCAGCAGGAGCAGAAAATGTTGGCATAGTTCTAAAAAATTGCAATCCTACAGCCAATGGAGCATCTTGCTATAACAGCAATTAATAGAAAGCCTTCAGAATCTGCAACTGCTCCCTCTTGTCCAAATTAACACTGGTCTTCAAGTAGGACAAAAGGTTGAATTACTTAAATTAATATTTTCTAGGTTGAAATGTGCATTTTGAGAAATCAATATGAATGTTCAAAAATCTCAAATAAAAGGAAAGCATGAACATTATACTTAACAAAGAGTCCTTTCTGATTAATTATGACTTATTATCTCAGAAACTCATGCTTATAGTGATGAGTGGATCTCAGAATAAATTACACATTTCAGATTGGAACTTTTTTCCCTGTGTATGTTCAACATCTTCCCAATGTTTTAGATCTTCTTGTTGCAAATAGTTAGGATATTGTCCGAAGATGATGATTCAAGAAATTACATCTACACCCAGGGTTCATGGACAACTGGGGACACTAATCTGTTCCAATATTTCATTTCTCAGCTCAGATTAAGGAGAAGACTAAGTTACTTTGAGGGATTCTCTTCTTTTTTCTTTTTTATGCTTCCTTACAATTGTAGTTTCTTGTTTCTTTTGATATATAGAGAAATACAGTTTTTGGTGTAGCGATTAAGGCACCAAGTAATAAAGCAGGAAACTATGAGTTCAAATCCTGTGTTATCTATAAAAGCCAGCAGGACAACCTTGGTCCAGTCACACTTTGTGTGTGTGTGTGTGTGTGTGTGTGTGTGTGTGTGTGTGTGTGTGTGTAAGACAGGGATAGCTAATACTTAAGGTATACAAAGTGATTTCAAATATATCAGAGTATTATAATATTTTCATGGGTTATTAACATAACTACAGAGTCTGATTGCTCATATTTAACTCAAAATGACATACATATTAACTAAGGGTAAAAAAGCACCTACACTATTCAAAGTAGGGGGGAAAACACTGAATTATTCAGGCTAGTGTCATTAAATGCTAAATAAGTGCACTTTCAGAATAAGCCACAAGATGTCGCAATTATAAGCATGTTTTCAGGAAACTGAGCTTTTTCCTCAGTGTTTATGTGAATGTATCCTTACATTCACATTCACCATTAATAAAAAGTGGAAAGTAGAAAGTTAAAAAAAAATACAGATCAAACATCCACTTACACATGACAATTAGTGTAATAAAAAACACTAAATTAAATTAAATTTAAATTAAATTTCATGTGTGAAAGTATCATAATCTGCTATTTGTTCTAACCGATAAAGATATAAGAATTACCTTTCCTTTTACACAATGCATTTGCTCTTGCATGATTGAAAGCAAAGCATCTAATGCTACTTTCATTTATTATTGTTTATTCAGAAGTTCAAGTGAGTTCTACAGGATGTATTTTAAATTGTAGTCAAAATCTAAAAAATAATTGCTTGCAATTAAAGTCCTAAAAGAATTTTAAAAATCAGCTGATTGTAAAAGCATCAGATTCACTCCATATTCAGTGGGGATGACTAAGCTATGACACGTATTCCAGTTTTAGAAACAAGCATAAAGGTTAGTTCTTACATAGTGGTGATAAATTGCATTATATACAAGATGTAAATAGACAATCAAGTACAACCCTATAGATTACAAATATCTTCTTATAAAACATAAATTTAGTGAAATTCATGAAAAAATACTTTGAGGCAAAGGTTCCTTTATCCTTATTTTAGTTAGGTAGAGCAAGCTAATAAAACTCTCGAAATTTTAATCTACCATGGGGCTAGTATTGACTATTCTATTTTGACTATGCTGTAAGGGTTCATCACTGTCTGTGGTACAGGTGGAGAGATTAAGTTAAGGATCCAATCTGAGTCAGTCAAGGTTTATTCTTCAAAGTTTTTGGGTTCATGCAGAAGCCTATCATCAGGGGATATTTTGTCTAGTTTGTGCTGGATATCATCATCTGGAAAAGGAGAGAAAAGTCCCCTGATAATGTGCTCTAGCACAAGCCTGACAAACTTGAAAAAATAAACCTTCGGTTAAAAAAAAAAAAAACCAGAACTTTGATGTTATATATATTGATGGCAGCAATACTCCTCTATGCACAGAGACAGAAGGTCACCTTGATCCCTACAATGGATGAATAGCTGCAAAAACTGATGGAGTTAGCATACATGGCTTAATTGACTGTTTCAATTAAAGAAAAAAAATAACACCTTTATTTCTTACTTGAAACCAGTTCTGGACTTTGTGCTTGAGGTGGGGGAAAAATGAAATGTTGATTTGGGGTTTTACCAATTAGGTTTGTTGTTATAGAAATGGCTGGTTTCCATTATTATGAAAAAGTAAAAAGTTGAGGGTAGATGTTAATGCCTTATTTTTGTCGGATTTCTTGATTTCTAGCTAATTTAAATAATGCAGCACATCTTATCCCCTCCCCCATCTCTGTTGTACTTACCTTCAAAATTTATTCATTTATTTTATTTATTTGTCAAGCAAATATTAGATAACAGTTATAAGTATATAAACATGGTTATGAATACATGAAATGGATACAAATAAAAAAGAAACAAAGGATAGGAACAGTAGGCACATTGGTGCACTTATGCACCCCCCCTACAATGTTTCTTTTTTCAGCACCCAGGAAATTTCCCTGAGGCCTACTAGGCCAAAAATAGGATGCGGGGAGGGTGTTGTGAAAGAAAACAAGAAAGAGAAAGAAAGATCAGGGAAGAAAGAAAGAGAGGGAGGGAATGAAGAAGAGAAAAAGGAGAGGAAGGAAGGACCACCTTGGCACTAGATGCAGCTTCAGAGGATGCTTTGAAATAGCACAGCAGTCCAAGGCTGGAAAGTATCTGGAGGTCATCTAGTCCAACCCCCTTCTCCAGAAAGTTTCTGTCTTTTGACCCGCCCATCGTATTTATTTTTTATTTATTTATCTTATTTGGTTTGTCAATTGCTTACAAGATAATAGGTATAAGTAAAAACATAGTTATGATTAGATGGATACATGTAAGAAAAATAAAAGAAACAATAGGACAGGGACAGCAGGCATGTTGGTGCGCTTATGCATGCCCCCTACAGACCTCTTAGGAAAGGGGTGAGGTCAATAGTAGAAAGTCTAAGGTTAAAGTTTTGGGGGTTTGGGGAAGAAATCAGAGTCAGGTAGAGTATTCCAGACACTGACCACTCTGTTGCTGAAGTCGTATTTTCTGCAATCAAGTTTGGTGCGATTAACCTTGAGTTTGTATCTATTGTTTGCTCTTGTATTGTTATAGTTGAAGCTGAAGTATTCATTGACTGGTAGGACATTGCAATGTATGATTTTTATACTATACTTAGATCGTACTGAAGGCGGTGTAGTTCTAGGTTTTCTAGATCTAGAATTTCAAATCTGGAGGCATAAGGTATTCTGCAATGAGTAGAGGAGTGGAGAATTCTTCTTGTGAAATATTTCTGGACTTTCTCAACTATGTCAATATCAGATACATAATGTGGTTTCCAGACTGATGAGCTGTATTCAAGTATTGGCCTAGCAAATTTGCAGACTGATGAGCTGTATTCAAGTATTGGCCTAGCAAATGTTTGTATGTTCTAGTTAGTAGTGTAATATTACCAGAGAAAAAGCTATGTAAGATTAGGTTAACAACTCTAATGCCTTTTTGGCTATGTAGTTACAGTGGGCTTAGCACTTAGATCATTAGAGATGAGTACTCCAAGATCCTTGACAGAGTTTGGATCATCAACAAGGCCTTGACTATTCAGCCTGTATTTTATTTTCTGATATTTTTTGCCAATATGTAGGACAGAGCATTTATTTGTTGAGATTTGAAGTTGCCATTTGTTTGACCATTCTGATACATAGTCGAGATCTTTTTTAAGGGTAGCAATATTGTCTGTGGTGTTGAATAGCTTTACATTGTCAGCGAAGAAAATGCAGTTGTTCTTAATATGTTCACAGAGTTCATTGATGTAGAGTATGAAGAGAGTTGGTCCGAGAACACAGCCTTGGGGGACACCACTGTTGACAGGTACAGAATTTGATAGGACGCTCCCAATTTTGACCATTTGTTGTCTGTTTGGCAGGAATGCTTCTATCCAGTTATGCAGTTGTGCAAAGATACCATAAGATTTTAGTTTTAGGAGTAGTTTGTCGTGTACCACTAAATCAAAGGCTTTACAGAAGTCTATGTAGATTGCATCTATTGCTTTGCCTTGATCAAATTGTGTAGTCATGACCACATAGCCACTCCTACCCAGTCACATGACCACATAGCCACACCCACTAGTTACATGACCACATAGCCACGCCTACCAAGTCATGCCCACAGAACCAGTAGCAAAAAAAATCCCACTACTAATACACACACACACACACACACACACGTTTCCAAGTGCCTCTGATGCTTCTGCATAGGAATGATAAAGGCAGTTTGAGACATGGGATATTTTTTTTTAATATGAAAAAGACATCTTCAGATATTCTAAATTAAAAGTTTGGAAAGCTTTATTGATTATTGCTTGTAATTTGAAATTCATCTGATATTGTTTTAGGATTAGATCATCTGCTCCCCTATGGCTTAGTATAAATGCTCTTTTAGGAAACTTCAAATTGGACTCCTTTAGGGTCCTCTTGGGGATGTCTTGAAACCAAAGATATTTCCATTTTCTTTTTATAGGTATCAAGAGAGAACTGAGTGAAATCCAGATAGTTCATTGGATGTGATTTGATATTAGGAGGTGAATCAGAAAATTTATGAGGTGTGGGAGAAGAGTAGACAATGTCCTTTGAGTTAATATTGAAATAATAACCTGTAGAGCTGAAACAGTAGGAAGCTAGAAGCTGGCAACTTTCCATTTCCCTTATTCTTAAGAGGTCCTTAAAGGGGGCATGCCTGTCTTACTGTCCCCATTTATCTGTGTTTACTTCCTTTGTTTCTGTTTCTGTTCATACTTATACTTGTTATCTTGTACATTTGAAAAAACAAATAAATAAAATAAATAAACTTCTAGGAAAGGAGAAGGTTAGTGGGCTTGTTTGCTTGTCTTTTTATATAGCTGTCTACCTTATAACAAGCCTGGGCCAGTAACTCACTTTCTTTCAACTTGTAGGCTATTTCGAACAAATGATGTTTCCTGGCTATAAATCCTATTTTTTAATGTAAGGTCAATTACTGATTAAACATATCTTACTTATTATTCAATCCTGGATACATATTTTTAAAATATTTTAGTATTGTTGGTAGGAGTCAATACTGATTTGAAGATTGTATTTGATAGTATTTTCATCAAACTATATTTAAAAGGTTAGCATACCTATATTCTACAAGAGAGTAATTTAGAGGTGGGTTTTCCTTACATAATAGCTACTCAAGAAAATTATGTTCATTCATTTTTGAATGTACTATACAGCCTCTTTTTTTTCAAAGCAGCTTCTATGAGAGTCACATCTTGTTTTATCCCTACAACAACAATCTATAATGGGCTGAGATGAATAAATGCGTCCAAGATCATGCTGCAATTTTGTTTTCATGAAAAACCAAGGTTTCTCCCATTAAAGACCAACATAAGGAACCTTGTTCAAGCACACAACAGTCAAATGTGTGCAGATATTTATACATTCAAATATTTATACTTACACATACAACAAAAAGCACTCCAACTTATATATTGTATTCCCCACTGTGCTCCTCCTGATGTTTGTTTGTTTGAAATCCCATTTTTATTATTTATGCAAATAAGGCAGCAAAAATATCAAGCATATTTTCTTGCTCCTATTTTGTACAAAGATTATGTACTTTGTGATACACTTTGAGGGTTTCAGCTTCTCGGTGAAGATAATTGTAATCTATATTTAGACAGTTTTAGCTGTCAAATGCAAACAAACATGTTCACACATGAAGAATCAAAATTACTGATTTATTGCTGAAGCCTATGCACAGTAATCTCAGATTTTCAACTGATTAAAACTATATAAGGGTTGATCACATTCAAGGGTGTGTGTTAGACTTCATCTCTTGTGACCATGTAGAAATTCTACATTGATGCCCTACTTGATTCCTCCCCCTGGCTCTGCCAGTCCGTCTCCTATATAACTGATGATACTCTGGCAAAAGACACGGTTTATTTTTTTCTCACTGTCACTTTCATCCTTTTACTCAAGTTAGTAAGAGAAAGAACAATTTTATATATGTATATGTATACGCACACAGAGATACACAAACACACTCACCCACCCACACATACACACACAAATACCCCCAGAGGAAAATTGCCTAGTTTCTTGCAATTTGATTGGTCAGTTCAGTGTACAGCACAGAATACACCATTTTGAGGGATATCCAAATATAAATTATAATAGAATTATGTTATAATGTAATCAAGTGGCTATCCGGAAGTGGTATTCAGTAGGTTCTGACCAATTCTGGAGAACCGGTAATGGAAATTTTGAGTAGTTTGGAGAACTGGCAAATACCACTTCTGACTGGCCCCACCCCCATCTATTCCCTGCTTCCCAATTCCTAGATGATTGGCTAAGTCTTCTTTTATTGCCCTACATAGGAGAACAGAGCTGGAAAGCAGGTTAGTTGGGTTGGGAGAGAATGGGGATTTATTCCCCCAGGACTGGGATGGGAATGGAGATTTTACAGCATCCTTCCCCTGCCATTCCTACCAAGCGACGTCCACCAAGCGACATCCACCAAGCCATGCCCACCAAGCCACACCCATAGAACCAGTAGTAAAAAAAATTGAATCCCACCACTGTGGTTAGCTTACACAATTTGACTTAACAGAATTAATAGTTCTGCACCATGCATCAAAATATATTCCTTACACAACAAATTCTTAACAATTTTGATTACATAGAAACATAGCTAGTGTAAAAGAAAACTGAAATCGCTTGTTTAAAAGATTTGTTTGTTTGCCATTAAAATCTATTTTATGCTTTCTTGTTATTCTTGCTTTAACAGTTTTATGACTAGTTTATATAAAATGAAGCATTATGTTTGATTAAAGAAAACTCTTGTCAATGAAGTTCATCTTAAAAAAAAAAAGGAAAGCGCAGATAGCTACAGATTTGAAGAAGTGGGAAAACTTGCAATTGTCATTAATAGGGAGAATATCAACAATCAAGATGAATATTTTACCCAGAATTCTATTTCTGTTCCAAACAATACCAATTTTAGGCTTGGAAAAGACTATTTTGAAGATTTAAATGAAATCATGTTGAAGTTTATATGGCAAGGTAAAAAAACGAGAATAAAGCTAAAGCTTTTGCAAGACGCTAGAATTAGAGGAGGTTTTGGCCTGCCAAATTGGGAATTGTATTATCAAGCTGCAAGTTTGATGTGGGTCAAAGAATGGATAACATTAAGAAAGCATAGATTGTTGACATTAGAAGGGCATGATTTGCTGTTGGGCTGGCATGCTTTTTTATGGTATAAGGGAACTAAAACACAGGGTTCTTTTAGAAGACATTATATACGGGAGTCTTTGTGGTTAAACTGGGAGAAGATAAAAAGACAATGTTATTTGAAAATTCCAGTTTGGTTATCGACCATTGAAGCATTTTCCTATCCAATAATTTATAAGAAGAAACAAACAGTTAGATATGGGGAACTATTGGATGAAAAGGGTGAACTTAAATCGATCCAAAACTTAGAGGAACAAGGTATAACGATGAATTGGTTTTCATATGCGCAAATACATTCAAGGTATGATGAAGATTCTAAAACGGAGGGATTCTATGATAAACAGACTGATTTAAATAAGATCTTGATGGGTACTGATGAGAAGGTGATTAAAAATTATATGGTTATTTACTGGGAATTAAATTAGAGGAAGAACAAGTTAAAGAAACTATGATTGTTTGGGGGAAGAATTTTGGATATGGAATTGATCAAGAGAAATGGCAAAAATTGTGGTTTCAAAATTATAAAATGACAATGTCAACAGCATATAAAGAAAACTTGTATAAGATGTTTTACAGGTGGCACTTTCCCCGACAAGAATAGCAAGAATGTTTAAGAACAAATCTGAAAAATGCTGGAAATGTCATCAGATACCTGGCTCGTATTACCATATGTGGTGGACTTGTGAGGACGCTAGAAAATATTGGACTAAAATTCACATGTGGTTGAAAAAAATGACAAAGAAACACATAGACTTGAAACCAGAGATCTTTTTATTGGGAATTTTACCTGATACATATAGTAAAGATTTGAAATACCTGATTGTAAATGTATTAACAGCGGCTAGGATTGTATTTGCTAAAAATTGGAAGAATGAGAAAATACAATTACAGGAAGAAATTATTAAGAAAATATTGGAATGTGCTGAGATGAGTAGATTGACATTTGAAATTAGAGAGCAAGAGGAGAAACAATTTTATGAAATTTTTTTATCAATGGCTAGATGATAAAATATGATAATAGAATATTTAGAATGCTAGACAGTAAGGAATATCTTTATTTTGTTTTACTTGCCTTTGTTATTTGAAACTATATTTAGGATTGATTTGGTATGGTTATATGATTTGTTACAGAATAAACTGGTTAAAGTATTGTTATCTCATAAAGCATGAATGATTAAAAGTATAGTGAAAAATTTCTTTTTTTTAGTGATATTAGGATATATAAGTTTGGATTGACAATGTGAGTTGTTATGTAACATAATTGTAATTGAGACTACAAAATGAATGCACAAAACTGATGAACCAACCGACACACTGAATGTACATATGAGAGTTGATGTTTTAATGTTTTGTTTGTCTTGTTTGTTTGTAGAAAATTAATAAAATTCTTTTCAAAAAAAAAAAAAAAAAGGAAAACAGCCTTAGTTGTTATCCATGTATTATAACAGCAAGAATCACTTAGCAATCTCACCCTTAAATTTTAATCCTGGATCAAGAAATAACTGTAAGTGTATCAAGATGTATACAAGTAGCAAAAATGATCTTATTTGGGATTAACTATAGAGTTTACAAAGTATTTATAGAAGCATTAGGATTATTTGTTAGTTAAACGTGCTTCAAAAAAGCTGCCTACTCTGAAGTTATTCTCACAAGCTAAACCACTTACAATTTTGAAGAGGTGATACTATAGAATACTGCTGAGTGCCAGAACTTGGATTACAACCAGATAATTTTTTTTCTGGAAGTTAACCTCGCTTTAATTTTATATCCCTGCAATAAGTTGTTAAACTATTTGGCAATAGCAATAGTATTTAGACTCATATACCACTTCACAGTGCTTTACAGCCTTCTCTAAGCAGTTTACAGAGTCAGCATATTTCCCCCAGCAATCTGGGTCCTTATTTTATCGCCCTCAGAAGAATGGAAGGCTGAATCAACCTTGACTCTGGTGTGATTCAAACTGCCAAATTGCAAGTAGCCAGCAGCCAGCGGAAGTAACCTGCAGTTCTGCATTCTAACCACTGTGCCACCATGGCTCACTAGTTGAGTACAGAGCAATCAGATCTTTCAACCGAAAACTATGCAGTTCATCTTGTTGTATTGACCAATTCTTTGATCTTCCTTGTCATTTTTTTTCAAAATTTTTGCTGTATTAAAGGTTCTTTCATGAAAAATTTGACAACTTTAAAAGTAATATTGTTAAAATCTATGAGAAAAAGTATAAAATGTATCAAATTTAGAGATATATAAAGGAAATGGATATCATTATAAAATTGATAATATAGCAGCATAAGACTCAAAGTTTCAATTGGTTTTTCATGAGAGGTCAATCTTCAATACATTTATTTCAGTAAGGCTAAGGGAAAAGCATTAAAAAAGTAAAAAAAAAAAGCCTACTGTGTTTTGTAATATCAATGTTATAAAGATATTTTATTGATTTTTTTATTGATGTATTTTATTTTTATTCAATTTGTTTTGTCAATCGCATACAAGATAATAGAGATAAGGATAAACATAAGTATAAATACAGGAAATAGATATCAATAATTGGGGACAATAGAAAAGGGACCATAGGCACGATTGTGTACTTATGCACACCCCTTACAGACCTCTTAGGAATGGGGTGAAGTCAATAGTGGTTAGTTTGAGGGGAAAAAGAGTGTGGGTTTGGGGATGTGACAATAGAGTCAGGTAGTGTGTTGTTGAAGTAGCTGAAGTTGTACTTTCTGCAATCAAGTTTGGAGTGGTTTACATTAAGTTTATATCTGTTGTGTGCTCTTATATTGTTTTAATTGAAGCTGAAGTGATCATTGACTGGTAGTACATTATAGCAGATAATTTTGTATACTATGTAGGCAGCATAGTTCTAAGTTGTCCAAGTTCAAAATCTTAAGCCTGGTGGTGTAGGGTATTCTATTGTGAACAGAGGAGTGTGATACTTTTCTATATTTAGCCAGGGAAACTATTTCTCCTCTCAAAGCAAAGGAGATCTTATCTTATTTTAAGTTGATTTCCACTATTTACCAACTTCCAATATCTTTACCTTTAAGGAAAACCAAATATCACCAAGCTAGTTTTACTTCCAACATTTTGTCTCGAATTTAAAGTTATTTAGTAGAATAGGAGCAGAATATCAGTTTGAGCCAATAAGTTGACTCTACTTACCCAGAAACTTATCTACTTACCTATTCATCATTTTTTAAACCTCATTTTTTCCTATAAACCTGGGTTAGACAATTCTTTATATCTCTTTCTTGTCAAGGAACAAACCAAATATTTTCTGTGTCTAGGGTCCTATTTTAGACTTCATTCATTTTTACAGCCAAAACACAATTTTGCCTAATTCAGCAGAAGTGATTTGTTGCTAAACTATTGTCAGACATTCCCCCGCTCCCTGGAAGCTGGTTTGCATAGAGGGCTCTGGGAATCAGTATCGTAATTAATAATAAGAGTTGCACAGCCAGTATTTCTGGCCAGGCACCTGGTTCAAATATTTCTTAAATGTAACGATTGTTAATGAAAAAGAATTTAGAATGAGGAGAAGAACATAACTGCCAAACATGTCAAAAAATAACTAGGAATTTATTACACAAACAATTTAGAAATGTACCAGAATCTAAAGCTGAGGGGATGCCAGCAGTCTTTGGACAATCAGTTTCATTTCTCAAACTTTATTACTTTTATACCTTACAGCATGATGAATAATATAAAGCTATCATGTTCAGTTTTGACTTGAAAGTAGGATTTCTTCAGCATTAAAAAATGAACTAATTCCTGAGATACAGCTTTTGTAAGTCCCATAAGGGAACATGCCATCTCTTCACAAACAAACATGTATGAAAACTTCAGAGATCACTGTAAAATTTGACAAAATGTCAAATGTTCAAAAGCTGGGGAAAAAAGACTTAATTAAAAAAAAAGAAGAAGCTTCACAAATGTGATTGACACACTGGAGACTTTAGCTACAAAGCCTTCACAATACACTCAGTATCATTTTGAGACTCCTGACATTTTCATATGCTTCAGCTTTACCTTAGAGAGATCACAGTCAGAGACAGGAAGATAATTCACTCTCTGTTCACATTTGATAAATGATGTTGATCTCTAGAATACAAATGGTGTTGCTAATTTGTGTCAAACCTGACGAGTTTTTGCAGTGGTATCTTGGGGCAATTGTATGTAGCAATAAAGCTACCAATCTCTCTCTCAAATGATTATTGTAATTTATCAGCAATAGTTTAGTATGTAGCACTCCTTTCAATTTTAAGTATCCTTCTCACATCTTTTAAAAGATAAAAAAAGAAACAGAAAAAACATAGAAGCATCATAAGAATAAATGATTCAGGTATCTGAAAAGTATTTTTATGGTCTATGCCAGATATAAGCTGGGATAACTGTTAGGTCAAAAACTGAAGTTTTTCCTTTCTTTGACAAATGCAAAACTTTATTAATTTAAAGTCTTCTTTGAAATACATTTTTCCTGGCTATCTCTTCAGTAAATGTCTATTTTGTGACTCCGTATGTCCTTCAAGACAACAATGTAGGATAATGTCAATATATTTTTTCAAACCCCAGATATCCAAAATATTGGTTATCCATGAAACACATCCTTGACATAATAAACCTCAGATTTAATTTTTGTAGTAATATTTCTACTGAGAGAAACAAAAGGCTTTGGCTTAAATTCTCATCATCTTGAGATGTTATAACCAGAATATGAAATTTCTTCCTTTTCTATAACCCCTCCTATACTATCCTAAAGTATAGGATATAGTGTGCTGCACTATATTTGTAAATTGTACCTAATGAGAATGCTATTGCTATTTTGAAAATATTATGTGATAAATTGCAGTGACACCTTTAAGGACTCTAATGTTCTAACCTGTAGAGTGTATAGTACACAGTTTAGCAGAAAATCTGGCAAAGGCTGTTTGATCAATAAAGCATTTGTCAGAGCAAATGGTAAAACTTTTAAGATTCAAATGGCAATGAGTGGTACCCCATTTAATGACAATACTGTTGGTAAAAGGAAGTTATATAGCAATAAAGAATGACAGAAAAAAACGGAGGACAATTGCAATAAGGTCTGAAGTCTTTATTAGCAATACCTGTTCATAATCTAATGTTTTTATGCAAACATCTTTATTAATTCACTGACAAACACTTTATCTTAGATATGTCAGGGACATTTATAAATAAAAAATTACCCATAATTATGATAAGTAAAGACTTTTTATAAATAAATGCTATGGTAGATCCAGGTTTTAGAAATGGGTTAAATACATAGAATTATCTGATGAAGGCTGACAAATCAAGACAAATGGCAATGTTTGAAATATATATACAGAATCAAGAATGCCTATAAGCAGACTTCCAGTTTGTTCCTTGTCAGAGTCAGAGCGGAATCCACGATCATGCGTGGTTTCACCTGAGCTCACTTGCTGGAGGGTCCCAATTGGGACCAGAACCACCCTGGTGGGATGATGAAGAAGTGGTAAATCACCTGGAGGGTCGAGGGGAGTCGCAACTGCCCTCCCTGACAGGAAAATCTCTCCCAAAGGGAAGCTGCAGCGGTGGTCCTAAAATGGCCACCACGAAGACAAAGAACACTCCGGGAAACTAAGTTTTGTGCTGGAGCAGAGAAGTAGTGAGCAGAGTGTGAACCAGACAAAGGACATTGCTTTTGAGGTACCCTGGTATTAAAATAAAGGGCTATCTTGGAGGGAAGTGTGTGGAAGCAGGGACCAGAGAAAGTGAGATAGAAATTGGATCTTATAAAACTTGGATTGCATTAATTTTGAAAAGAAAATTTGAAGGACAATACTTTAACACAACAAAGGTTTAGAAATTAAACTGGATAACTATTGAATTATGGGCACTTAAAGGGCATAATTATATGCTGAAATTGAGTGTGTTGAAAAGAAAATGCATAATAGCTGATGATTGAAATCATCAAACTTAATAAAAATATTATATTCAATAAAGAAAGTTAAAGATAAAAAGACTCCTGTACCACCTAATGGTACAGGAAAACTTCAGTACATTTTAAAAAGTGTCTGGTCTTCTCAAGAGTTTGGATTTTGGAACTTAAAAGAAAATAAAAGAAACTCTATTATTGTTATAGAAACATCTGAACAAAGAGTATGGATGATTGAAAATAAATTTAAAAGGTATTGGTTGAAATAATATACTAGATTCTGAGATTGAATATATCTATTAAAGAAGAGGATTTTAACTATTAAGGAAGAAGAAAGAAAAGGAAAAAAAATGAGAAGATATAATGGAGAAACTATTTGTTGATATAAAATTGGACTTACAAGAGTCAAGATTGGATTTGCAAGATATAAGGGACATGATAAAAATTAAACTTGAAATGTGCAATTTTGTACTACAGAAATTAGAAATAGTGACTTAGCATACACAAGAACAAAATATACCAGAGGGGGAGGAGTTCTATAAAGAAGAAGCCAACAATTAAGGACAAAATGAACAAAAATTATTTAAGCAGGGAGAAAAAGGAATTAGAATTACAAATTTGTGGTGTGATGGGATGATAAAAGGGAGAATGGTTCAGGAAATGGATAAAGGGAGAGGGAAAAAGCAGAAAATGGAAGAGAAAAAGAAAAATCAAAAGAGGGAGAGAGAAAAATTTAATAACTGGAATGAGAAATGGAGGGGAATAAGAATGGGGAAAATGGGAATTAAGATAAAGGACCAGAAAATAAAGAGGAATAGGAAACAAACAAGGATGAAAATAAAGTATATTGTCTAAAGAGTGAGAGATAATGGGTGAAAAAAAAAAGGATAAGGAAGGAGATTCCGCAAGGTAATATGTTTTGATGTATACGAATATATTGAAAATAGTATTTTGTAATGTATAGATGATTCATAAGGTGTTTGAAAAAATATGAGGAATCTGAGAAAAATATGTATATTTATGTTATATACTAGACAGGGAGTGACATTAAGGTAGAATGAAGGTGGCTAGCTCGTATTATTAACTAGAGGGAACAATTATATGTACAGATAAGGTTTGATAAAATGACAAATTGACAGAAAAAAGTAATATGAGAAACGACAACAGAAATAAGATGAGAATTTTAGATAACATTGTAAAATAAAATATGAGAATGTATTAATATAACATGAATTGGAATTGAATAAGCTTAATATTTAACAATAATAAGGATGATGCAATATAAAAATAAACAAATATAATGAACAGATAACTATGATCATTTCTGTATTGAGATGTGAAACCTGGAACCACATTGCTTACCAAATGAGAATTTTTTATTTTAAAATATAAAATAAAAGCAGGGAGAAATAATGGAATTACTACCATGTTTCTCCAACAATACGACCTCCCCCAATAGGAAGACCCAGCATGTTTTCTAGGCATAAAATCAAATTAAGCCCCTCCCCCAAATTTAGGCCTATTTTAAAACATGCAAAATGGGGGGAAGGGCTGGGGGACTTTCCATTAGGAGCGCCCCATGGGCAGCAATTCCTCACTACCAGCTGCTCCTAATGGGCAATCATGGTAGAACGCGGAGAGCTCCCTACTCCTGCCAAGCACCTTTGCGGCAGACCCAAGACCTTCAGTGCCTGCCGCTGTTGATTTCTCTTTTGCCCATGCCGCCACCACGTTTGGAGCTGCTACTCCTGCCACATTTGGAGCTGCCACTCCCACATTTGAAGCACCACTGCTGTTTGGAGCTGCTGCTTCTGCATTTGGAACCCCGTCTTTGGTGGGAGTAGGGAGCTCTCTGCGCTTTGCCATGATCACCCGTTAGGGGCAGCTGGTGGCGAGGCTGCCCGCGGGGCACTCTAGATGAGGATGCAAGGGGGCAATTAAGTCACCCCCGAAAAGACGGCCTAGCCATTTTTTCAGGGCTCAGAAAAATATAAGACCCGGCCTTATTTTATGAGAAAACATGGTAGGTATGTTTAACTGATATGATGGTAGGCATTTGGAGAGAGTTTTGAAAGGTTGAATATAAGCACTGTAGGATTATGAATTAATGTGAAATATATGCATTGAGAGATATGATTGGTATTATTAATTTTGAATATACTAAAATGTATGATATATTGATGCCACACTGTTAATGTATTGTTGTGTATATGCAGATTGAAATTTTAAAAAAGAATGCCATTATTTAACTGCCATTAAAATGACAGAACAAATTTAAAAATTGGATGATAAAGTGATCATAAAATATTTCTTTTTTAAAGAAATATTTGCAACACAACAATGGGAGGAAATATAGAAAAAATCAATAAAATTTACTGCAGTGCAATTTAAGAGAAAATTGGTAGAAAAATATTTTACAAATGGCATAAAACTGCATTAATAAGTACAAAATTACATAAATAACATGATGTAAATGTTGATCAGAAGTAATATTTGAACATATTTAGATGCCATGTAAAATATTCTCAAAAGTACGAGAAAATAATTCACAGTACTATTAAAAAATTAACAAAACAATGTTGGAATTAAAATCTCAAGCTTTTTTTATTAGGAAGTGTTCCACATCATATGCTTAAAATATTGCATCTGCAAAGACAAATCTGGATAAACATTGGAAAAGCCAGCATCAGACTGAGAAAATAAATTTGGACACTGTATACAGCAATGGCAGTTGGAATAAAACAAATTTGACCAAATTTAAGCAGACACTCAGAATACGATTTTTAAGAATAAACAATTGACATAAGGATTGTAATAAAAAAATAATTTATATGCTTATTAGGATGTCATATATAATTATCAGTCAAAATACAATCAGAGAATATGTGAAATCAAATAATTGGGCACTAATATTTTAATTAATTTTTCTTCCATTTCTTATTTTCCTATTTTTCCAAAACTATACAGCATATTATTGCAAGCATTTATTCTTAGACAATAATAATTGTGGTAGAATTTTGGTTTTTAAAGATTTCCAGTTATTTTCTAAATTATTTTACAATTTACTTAATCAATTAATGGAATATTAAATTTAAAATTTCAATCACTTTATTTATTGATATTTTACTCTTTTATCCAATATTTATTTTGCAGCTATGTATTTTTAAAGGAAAAATATTTTTAAAATACTATGATGGTTATTTCACATATCAGATATATTATTATAGCTGATAATCTTTTTTTAAATATAAAAGTCTGATTTTTTTTCATATAACAATATAACAAATTGTTGTGCAATACTTTGTTGCTATTTAGCTTGTATTCTCTTACAGCAAATACAATTTTACTTTAAAAGTTCAGTAGAATTCATGCTTTATAGATAAGCTATGTTTATTTTTTCTCCTAGTCTATTAAACTACAAATTCCAAATTCTGCTAATATTGAAATTATCTAAATTATAAATTTAATCTAAGCTTTTTTATCACACACTCAAACAGATCAAACAGATAATCAGAGTAGGAAGGGACCTTGTAGGTCATCTAGTCCAACCCCCTGCCCAAGCGGATGAAATAAATAAGTCAAAATAAACATGTGTATCAATTATTAGTCTCATTATGAGTGGTATAATTTCCAGTTTCAGAGAAAATGAACTAATTCCACATATTGAATAAATAACTGAGAAATTACATAAGCCTGTTAGCACCTGAAGGCAAGACAAGAAGCAATGAATGGAAAATAATCAAGGAGACAACCAACCTAGGACTGAAATTTTCTGGCAGAACAATTAATCAGTGGAATGACTTGCCTACAGAAGATGTGGGTGCTCTAACATTGGACATTTTAAAGAAGAGATGAGATCAACATTTGTCTGAAATTTTATAGGATTGCTTGCTTTCCTGGGGTTGGACTACAAGACATCCAAGATGCCTTCCAAGTCTTTATTCTGTTATTCAAAGCATATAGTTTTAAGAATCAATATGAGGAGACAATTACAGAAACCAATTTTTAGGGCGATAAATGAATCATCAGAAGCTAATACTGATAATGAAAGATGCTTTTGAGTTCTCCTTTCTGCCCTCTATATCACACAATCTTATAAGAAAATGAACTGCTATTTTTATGTGACATAATAGCCATAAAATGCACAAAAGTATTTCAAGGATATTAGAGGGCTGCAAATGCTGGGTTTTATGAAGAATATTCCATTAACTATAAAGATAAAATGCTTTCTTTGGAGGGAAACGATAGGGTTTAATATTGAAGATGTCAGTTATGAAGACCACATGGTTACTGTGAGGAATAACATTTCACCTTTCTCTTGAGGCTGATGGAGGCCAATGCCATATTTTATTATCAACATTGGCCAGTGATTTATTACCACTGTTTCTATTCCAGTAAAACCACATTAGGCTGCTCTTGATGTATCATTTGTTATCTTCAGACTCTCAACACACATTCTGCATGCATAATATCCCTTCCTTACACCATTTTTACAAACAACAGCAAATATTTAAATAATGATTTTAGATTTATCAAAAAGTTGGAGAATATAAAATACAGTTGGTCAACAAATTATGTGAGACAATTCCTGATGCTAGCATAAAGTTTGGGCTTGCATACAGTAATGTAATGTATCAAAAAACAAAAAAAAAAAAAAAAACCATCAGCTAAATGCATAACAGTGCATTTAACATAGATTAAGAAATGGAGAGAATAAATCACTAACCAGCTTCAGAGGTAAAGAGAGCTTAATAAATCATTTATTGGTTATCTATCTATACAGTTATCCAATATTAATAGCTAATGATTTTAAGATAAAATAAATGACAAGAAGTAGCATTTCAGATAACACCAATAAAGTCAAAATATTAGAAAAATATACAATGGCATTGTTCTTACATTGTACAATTGCTTTCATAAACAGCTTTCTTTAATTTAGAATTAGATTAACAATCCCATTATGTATGATTCTTATTTCAAAATATTATTTACTCCCCAGATTGTGTGTCATAATGAGATTTTCAAATGCTTTGTGCAATGATAGGATATTTCAGAATGATAAGAATATAGATAGATCAACAATGACATTTCTAAAAGAAGGGGAAAGCATGCATAATATTCACAGAATGGCTACCGCAGATGTATGGGCCAAGTTAAAACCATCCTAATTGGTTTCCACTGCTAATTTTGTTGCTTTCTTTTGTGTGTCTTATGATGTTGCTTGTTTTTATTTTTTTGTAATAATTGTAAACATTACAGAGTCAGTAAGAATTAGGCAGGTACATTAATAAATTATTATCATTCATTGTATAAATAGCCAGATGTTTAGATTGAATTTTGCATTTTTTTTTGTCTTTTGACTCTTTCTTGTGGACTAGGAATAGTCAGCTGTTATAGTTTAATAAAATTAAATGTATTAATGTATCATTGTAGGATGTAAGCTTTTACAAGTAAAGTTGCTGTTTGCAATTGACTAATAATTTTATCCATTATCTACACAATATGAATTCACAGCTGCCAGTTCTTTAACTGGGTTGACCTTCATACATATCAAGTTATTTCTAAGAACTTAGAATTGTCGATCAATTCATTATTTGTCAAAAGTGCTATGTTCCAATTGTTCTTTTGCAGGTTTTTAATCAGAATTTGCTTAAATTGCTGTTAGATTATTTTGGATGATTGGAAATACAACCATCTTACCTTCTTAAATCTCCTCATTCTCCTTTATCTTTTGAAAGAATCTATACTATGACTGCTGGTAATCATTACTGTTAGTCAACTGTTAATCATTAATGTCAATCAAACAAAACAGAATATAAGATCCTATATTCAGTGTCAGGATGTGGCAAGACTGGACAACTACTGTGTACCAAAAAATAATAAAGGCCCATCTATCTCACAACACCCTGATATACAGAACAATAAAATGGTGGAAAACAATTTTCTTTTTTAAATTTGTTCTACTGTACTTGAAATACTGTCAAGCCCAAAACTGACATTTGAATAGCCATTTTAGTTAGGCTTAGTATATATTCTTTTTCTTACTTTCTCTTTCGTGATTATGGGGGAAGGGGTTTGGGCTTGCCACATTCATAAGGGTGGAGGAGGGGAGATAGGGAGAGTTGTTTAGACTAAGTGATTCTTCTTCCTGTGGGAAAATGAGTTGACTGTGTTCATCTGTTCATCAATTTGTATGCCAAGCCATCGAGGTACCCAGCCCTCAGCAATCAACGGGGGAGGGAACTCTGGCAGCAGGAATACCTATCGTGCAAGATGCAGACAGCAAAGAAGAAGACCTGATGATAAGTGGAGCCATTCTACCTTTTAAAATTGAAGGGACATTGACTCGCATAAGCATAGAAGGCCCATAGACATTATCATTGAGACATTATCATTATCAGTTCGTGATGCCTTATCAGTCCCGAGACTGTGCGTAGGTTAGGTATAGAAACCAAAATATTAACTACCCCCATTCAATTTCAACAAGTGGATGGATCCATGATAGGGGGAAGTTCAGTTATGCAAGTCACCAAAAAAATAAAATTAATCGTAGGGGAACCAGATTATTTCCCAGTGTTCCCCTATGGTTTTATTAAAGCCGGTTGTTGATTCTTCATCAAGGCCAGCAGAATGTGTAGCTCTGAAGCCTTTGTTCCTTGCAGGGCGTGAACATTATGAGGTTAAGAAAATTTTGGATTCTAGGATTTACAGGGGGAAGTTACAATATTTAATTTATTGGAAATGTTATCCAATTTCACAAGCGACTTGGGTTAATAGCTGGAAAATTAATGCTGATAGTTTGGTGGGAAAATTCCATGAAAAATAGCCACATAAGCCTAAGGTGAATTTCAATGGGTGGCAGAGGAGGTTAAAATGTGCACTGTATGATTGTATTTAACCTAATTTCAATCTTTGTGTATTTTATGTGGTTGCAGGAGTTTCTTTTCAAATGAGGGAAGGCAGCCTGTCAAGCCCGAAATTGAGATATGTGTGGCATAGTATATATTCTTTTTCTTACTTTCTCTTTGGCGGTCATGCGGGAAGGGTTTCGGGATTCCCACATTCCTAAGAGGGGAAGAGTGGAGACAGGGAGAGTTGTTTAGGTGATTCTTCTGCCCGTGGGATAATGAGCTGACCATGTTCAGGCCCCTTTAGGTGCAGATTTATGACATCAAGCAACATTGAATTACTTCTATTGGAGAATGTGACATTTGGGGGTTGTTTCTAACTTCTGATATTGTAGGGTAATTCTGGGTTGTGTCAGATCTGGAATTACCATGGATTTTGCCAATTTGATGCTTTCCTAAATAAAATAAATTGTTTTGAAAGATGAACTTTGCTCTTTTCCTTTTAAATGGATTTCATCACTTGGAAATCTGACATATACACTTCCTATTGGACAATTACTATTATCCGTCATATGTAATGAATGTAGTTGCTGATCTGATACAGAATGAATTGTTGTTTTAAGTTCAAGAAAACCATGTTGTTATCCTTTAGAATGATAGATTTGGCTAACTATAAGTATAATATGTAAGCTAGACATTTATACAATATTTTTTTAAAAAAATAACAGTTAGAAAGGACCTTGGAGTCTGCTAGTCCACCCCCTGTTTAGGCAGGAAACCCTACACCACTTCAGACAATCTCTTCTTAAAACTTCCAACGTTGGAACATTTACTACTTCTGGAGACAAGTTATTCTATTGATTAATTGAGCAGGCTGCCACATATACTGTACCCGTGAATTTTGTTTTTCTTGCCTAAATGTAGATTTAAATTAGTTTATTGAATTGACTTTGTTTTAGATAATGTACTGGCAGATAAGCAAGTGGGCTTCAACCTGGACATTCTATTTCTAACACTCCTTTATTCTTCAAAACTTGGCCAAGAAACACATGTACAAACCAGACTCATCATTATATACTGCATTTATTGATTTCAGGTCCGCATTTGATCTACTTCCCAGACAAAGGCTCTTATCTAAGCTTCTGTATATAACTATTGACAGACTTCTATTATGCACAATCTCTATAAGAATCAAAGTTCAATGCAGCATGCAAGGCCACTGCACTAATCTATAGAAGAATAAGGCAAGGATGCATTCTAGCTCCTCTGCTGTTTATTCTCTATATAAATTCACTTGTGGCCCAAACTTGAGCACTATCCTCTCAAATTAGTTGATAGACATATTGCATCCTTGTTGTATGCAGATGATATAATACTTCTATCACAAACACACTTGAACTTAGAAGAACCTTGAATGCTCTGGCTAATTATTGTTCTGAACAGCCCTTTCACATCAACTATAGTGTTGTGTATGCAATATAACTAATAAATATGAGCTTGGAGTAAAGTGCAGGGTTCTGGCCCTGCACTTCTAATTGGCTGTTAAACGGCCGGACCGGATTGGCCCGTTCCGGGGAATGCGATTGGCCCACCTCGACCAGTTGCACCCTGCTTATGAACCAGAGAAACCACTAGGATCCAGCGGCTGCTGTCGCACCTTCCAGGTAGGAGACCTGGTTTATGCAAAAAACCTATCGGGCGACCCGTTGTGGGTGGAAGCAACGGTAGTACGTGTAACCGGCCCCAGATCCTACCTTGTGCAATGCCGTGACAATAAACTCTGGAAACGGCATATCGACCAGTTACGGTCGTGACTTGCAGCAGCCAGTCCACAACTCCCCCATGACCAAACTGAGGGGGGGGGAGGTACAGAAGAAGATGAAGCCCTAGGAAACCCATTCGAAGGGAACGACGATTTAAAAGAAACCCAGGCTGCGGAGCCGGAAGAAGAAACATTTGCACCTCAAGAAATTGCAGAAAATGGGGGCAATGACGCAGAAGTGAACTCTGAACCGGAGGCAGCCCCACTACCAAACAGCAATCTGCCTCAGCAGGACTGCAATCAACCAATACAGCGAAAGTCAAAGAGACTAAAAAGACAACCATCCTATTTAAAGAACTATGTAACTGCGCCCTGAAATAAGTAGCCAGGGGGAAGGGGTGTTGTGTATGCAATATAACTAATAAAGTATGAGATTGGAGTCAAGTGCAGGGTTCTGGCCCTGCACTTCTAATTGGCTGTTAAATGGCCGACCGGATTGGCCTGTTCCGGGGAATCCGATTGGCCCTTAACAGAAATGTCTTATTGGTTTAAGAGCTAACGTTCCTAGCTCGTTATTGGTTAATCGTTACAAGGTTTGCCTATATAAGGCAGGTTTTACTGCTGTTCAAAAAGAAGTCACAATGTAAATAAAGAGCTGAAGTTCACCGTTCAGAGGCTTGTCTCCATTCTTCTCGCCCATGTTTAAAACATAACATATAGCAGTACTAAGATGATTATCTTTGCAAAAAGTCCTAAATTGCACACCTGGAAGATAAATGGCCAGAACATCAAGCAAGTCAAATCCTTTAAATACCTGGGCAGGGTTTCCCATAGCTCTACTAAACTCAGTGCACATCAAAACTATATTATCTAAAACACCCCCAAAACAGTGGTAACACTTCAATCTTTTTATTTTTCAAGAGGAGCATGGTATATTGCAGCAGCACTGAAGTTATATTCAGGCTCATGCACAACTACTTTTTGGTGCTTAGCTCTTTTACTTCTCTGGAAAGAATACAATCTAAATTCCTAACAGCTATATTTCAGGGACAGCTTTTCCCAAATGTAGAATCAAGGTATTCAGGTATAGCTGCATCTCAAATGTAGTATTAAGGAGTGAGGCGGGATTAGACAAAATAAAACATGTATGGATTTACATTTTTGTACATTGGTTAAAACTACTCTTTCTTTTACATGTTTGACTTCTTTCATTATTGAAGACAAATTTGAATTGGTATGCTTCAGGACCATCTCACAAAAATCCAATGTTCTTTCCGAGAATGGTTTTGTGTTTTTGTGTTTTGAGCAGTCAAACTTCCCCTTTTAAAGAAGCAAGATATTTATAGTGAATAATCATCCCCAAATTCAAAGGGTGAGTTACAATACACTTCCCACAGCAACTTTGGTGAGTTACAATACACTTCCCACAGCAGTTTTAGACTGAGACAAACAAATATCGTATGAACTGAGACTGGGTTGCTATGAACAAACAGCCGTGGAAACTACAGTTTACAACCTACTAAACTGCATCTTCTATAAGGACTCATTAATACAATTTATAACACCTTACCTAATAAAATATCTGGGAAACACTGATCTCTTTAACATGCAATTACTTTTACATTATCTAAAACACCCCCATTTTAATGTTTTTATTTTAATGTTTTTATTTGTAATGTTAGTCTGTGACCATAATAAAAATAGACAGACAGACAGACAGATAGATATAGATAGATTAGAATGAATCTCACCTCAGGTCTTCATAATATTCCACAAAAAGATAGAATCACACAGCTATCATGATCACCAGCCATCTAGGAACATGAAATCAGCTTAAATTTACTTAGTTGATGACAGTTATATAGAAGAAGAAATCAAATTCTTGATACAAGGTGTTGTAACTATGTATCATTTATGTGTAATCATTAACTTCTGTCTCTTCAGTGACCTTTGCAAGGCACATACAAGGGACAAGGAGCTAGACATCTGTCAATGAAGCTTATTCACATTATGAGTAATCTGTCTGGTATGCAGCTTTGTAAAACATGCATATCCTAGTTGACTTGAGCTTTGTAAAACATGCATATCCTGTTCGACTTGAGCTTTTGAAAAAAAAATTCTTTGTGATGAAGCACAATAAAAGAGCGTGTACCAAGACATTCTGCGCGCTCATCCCGAGGAACTTCGTCTCCTGTCGTTTCTTTCTCCTTCGCTCCCTATCATGAGTCGCCCATCTGATGCGGGATAGCAGATACCGTATTCTGGTGACCCCAACGTGATTCCCTACGGGGGATGCGTTGCGACGCGCTCATATCTTACCCGCTCGATGGGAGCTGTGCATCGCCAGGCCTGAAGCGAATTGCACATCATCGGACCTGAAACACGGTCCCGACTTTCGTAAGTATGGGTGGAAACTTTTCTCAACAACAGGCAGAGCATCTGAAGGAATTGAGGGAGTTAGTCGCGTCTTCTTCTAAATATTCTGCTAATTTAAAGGGCTCGCCTGTAAAAATGAAACCTATTGCTACATTATTGACTTATGTGTGGCAACATTGTCCCAATTATCCAGAGAAAGGGTCCTTAAAAATCTGCACTTGGCAAAAAATTGGCGAATATCTCCATAATCCTCCTCGTGCACCTATTGGCATTTTGGTCACTTGGAGGAAAATTATGGAGGCTTTAATGGTCCATTATAAAATAGAAATGGGGAGTGTATTTGAATCTCCCCCGCCAAGTTATGATAACTTTTCCGTCCATCAACCCTCTGCTCCCGATGGTCATGAATTATTGCGGAAGCCTCCCTCCATTCAATCCACTTCCACAAATGAAGAGCCCCCGTGTCCTCCACCACCCTCCCGAGGTGGGGGGGTGTTGTAAAAGCCATTCAACAAGCCTTTTATAAAGGAGAAATGGATGAGGACACCCTTGCAGCAGCTTCCCTCTATCCGGTCATACAAGCCGGCAATCCCCCAGCTCCTCAGTATACCCCAATACCATACAAAATAATTAAGGATTTGAAAACAGCCTGCAAGGAAAATGATATTCAATCCCGCTATGTACAGGGTCTTTTGGGGTCAATAAGCCAATGAGGTGCTGACTTGGTAAATGCTGATTGGCGTACATTATTTGCTATGATCCTCACACCTTCACAATTTATGGTCTGGGAATCCGAATTCCATAAGCGTACTGCAGCCGCAGCCGCAGCCGCTAGAGGCTTACCAGCTAATGTTACTTTAGACATGCTTAATGGTACCGGCACCATGCTTACCATTGCCCAGCAGACTGCCACAGACGCAGCTGCTTTCCCTATATTACAGGATTGTGCTTTGGCCACGGCTCAAAAAATTGATAATGCGGGATGCATGCCCAAATCCTTCTCTAAGATTATCCAAGGACCTTCTGAGCCTTTTTCCTCCTTTGTAAACCGTCTCACAGAAGCCTTGGAGAGACAAATCAACAATGAGGAGGCTTGTAATGAATTAGGTTTAAAACTGGCCTATGAAAACGCAAACGCTGATTGTCAGAAGGTTTTGCAACCATTGATTAACAAGACAAATGTTACCTTGGCGGATTATCTTGCAGCCTGCCGAATCATAGGAACCATATCCCATTCCATGTCTACTCTGGCTGCAGCCATTACGGAAGGCATGCAGCAGAATATGGGCTCTCTTCTTCCCATTTCCCAACAAAATCCTCGTAAAATGGGCAATTGTTTTAATTGCGGCAAGCCAGGCCACTTTAAGAGCCAATGCAGAGCCCCGGGCAGGGGAACAAATATGTCAAGAAACCAGGTAGCTCACCCAAAAACACCTCACTCCCAAAGACGCCATGCCCTCGATGCAAAAGGGGCTATCACTGGGCTAATCAGTGCAGAGTCCAAAAGAATGAACAGCAGAGTAACCCTACAATCATTCAAAGCCCCTATTTGAATCAGGGAAACTAGAAAAGGGGCAGGCAGCTAGCCCCACAACAAAGGCTGCTGAAACTTGCAATTTTTCTTCTTTTGCTTATGATCTTCCTGCTAATGAAACTGTTACTTATCTCCCTGGTATCGCTGACTTTCTCTTTGTGCACCCTGTTCAGCCTTTTCACATGCCCCCCGATATTCCAGTGCTAGTCTTTCCTGTACTGGACTTAGCTGAACAAGGTATTCTTGCCTCTCCTTTTCTGCATGACCCCACTGTATTGTCTGGTGTCTGCCTGTCCGTACTAACTAATACTGAAGTTACCATAAATGAGGGGGGATGTTGTGGCAAAAATGATTGTGCTCTTAGACCAACAACAAGAGCAACTCTATGCAATTGAAAGACCAATTAGTCAACCGAAACCTACGGTAACATTCTTATTGAACGGTCGATCCTTTCTTGGTCTTTTAGATACTGGAGCGGATATTTCCATCATCCAAACCGCTGAGTGGCCGGACACCTGGCCTGCTGATGTGGCACCAGCGGTGAGAGGAGTGGGGGGACTCCAGGAGACTCGCGTTAGCAGAAACTGGGTAAAAGCCCATTCCCCTGAGTCTCAGTGTGTTGCTTATATTAAACCAGCTGTAATTCCTCTGTATACTAATCTGTGGGGAAGAGACCTTATGTCACAGTTTAATGCGCAACTTACCCTCCATTAACCATGCTTCGCTTGCATTTGACTCACAATAACCCTGTGTGGATTGATCAGTGGCCTCTCCTTTCTATAAAGCTTGAAGCCTTACATTCTCTTGTTCAAGAACAATTAGATGGAGGTCATCTAGAACCTTCATTGAGTCCATATAATACCCCAGTTTTTGTTATCAAAAAGAAAAATGGCGCTTGGTGCCTCCTTCAGGATTTAAGGGCAGTGAATGCGGTCCTCCTTCCAATGGGACCCCTGCAATGTGGTCTTCCGAATCCTAACATAATTCCTCAAGAGTATGACCTTGTCATTATCGATTTAAAAGACTGTTTTTTCTCCATTCCATTACACCAGTTAGATAGAAAATTATTCGCTTTTACGGTACCAACCTTAAATAATCAAAGACCCACCAAACGATATCAATGGAAAGTCTTACCGCAAGGCATGTTAAACAGTCCAACTATGTATCAATTTTTTGTGGATTTAGCCTTGCAACCATACAGGGACAAATATCCTCATTTTTTAACCTATCATTACATGGATGATATATTGGTATCTGCACCTGGCCCAAAGGGCACGGTATTAAAAACTCTGCCGTGCCTGACCTCCATTTTAGGTAAAGCAGGTCTCACTATAGCCCCAGAAAAAATACAATCCAAACCACCCTTTTCCTATTTAGGTCACAAGTTACTTGCTTCAGCTGCTGTTCCTTCCCTTCCCCTCCCAATGCTTCCCCCGAAACCCACACTCGTGATCTTACAACAGTTCCTGGGAACCTTAAATTGGGCACGTCCTTATTTGGGTTTGACCACAGCTACATTAGCTCCCCCCTTTAATGCTCTCACACAAGGTAAAGCCCCGTCCGATGTTATCATTCTAAATAAAGAGCAGTTGCAGGCATTAAAAGACGTTTCCCATTCACTGGCTACTCGATGGGTGGATCGAGCTGTAGAGAATTGCCCTTTATCAATCGCTTTACTAAATACTGTTCAGAGACCCACAGCTGTTATTATGCAATCCCATCAGACACAGGTTCTGATTTTAGAATGGCTGCATTTATCTCACACCCCACGGACCACAATCACTAGTAAAGCCTCTGCATATTCCCAGTTGATCTTTAAAGGTCGACAAAGATGTAAACAACTCATGGGATGTGAGCCTGTTTCAATATTCACTCCTTGTTCACTGACCACGTGGGAAACGCTATGGTTCAATTCAGAAGAACTACAATACGCTTTAGAAGAGTGGCCAGGGCAAATTTCTTGCCACTTACCAGCAGACCCACGGTTCACTTTTCTTAAAACTCTCCCTTTTGAATGGCATTCCCCCCTCTCAATATCTTCATTAGTAGATGCACCTACGCTTTATGCAGATGGGGGGGAAATGTATGGTGCTTGTGCATGGTACTAGGAGGGAGAATGGAAAACTAAGATTACCCCTCCGCAATCTTCTGCTCAACAGGCAGAACTTGCTGCATCTCTTATTGCATTTCAGCAGTTTCAAAAAGCTTTTAATTTAATAGTAGATTCCTTATAAGTTTCTCAGATTTTGAAAAATATATATCAAGCCTATTTATCTCCCAGCATATCTGTTTCTTTGTTAAAGTTGTTGCTTCCTCTACAGCAATATATCAACAGCTGCACGCATCCATTCTTTGTAGCACATATCAGGAGCCATCAACCTCTTCCTGGCATATTACAGAAGGGAAACGATGTGGCAGACGCAGCTGCAGCAGCTGCTTCCAGTAATTCAATCTGTAATCATGACTATTTTCACCAAAATAAGAAAGCATTACAAAAACAATTTGTTCTAACTCAGGCAGAAGCTGCTGCTATTATTCAACAATGCCCCACATGTAGTAAGCAAGGACATTCCATTCCTATAGGAGTAAATCCTGGAGGATTAAAAGCTTGTGAGATTTGGCAAATGGATGTAACTCAGTATCCACCTTTTGCCCCTTGGAAATATTTGCACGTTTCCATAGATACATATTCAGGGTTTATTCTGGCCACTCCTCAAAGGGGAGAAACTGTAAAACATGTCATCAATCATTCAATTCGTACCTTTGCCTCGCTGGGACGTCCAAAAGAAATCAAAACTGACAATGGACCTGCCTATACAAGTTCTGCGTTCCAGGACTTCTGTAACAGATGGAATGTAACCCACAAGTTTAGGATTCCCTACAATAGCCAGGGGCAGGCTATTGTGGAATGAGCGAACTTATCTCTGAAACATGCTCTTGATCGATATTCATTGCGGGAAAAAACCCCGAACCTCCCAGCATTGCAAAATTCTCTTAACATTTGTCTTTACACTTTAAACTTTCTTAATTTGACTGGCATTCCTCCCACTTCTGCTGCTTCGCGTCATTTTTCCTCCCCCTCACCCCCGCCTAACAGACCTCTGGTATATTATCGCAGATTGCCAGATCCCGCCTGGCAGGGTCCCGCTGAGCTTCTCACCTGGGGACGAGGCTACGCTGCGATTCTATTACCAGACAAAACCACTTGCTGGGTCCCTGGTCGGGCGGTAAGACCCTATCATGGGAATTCCTCCGCTACATCTGCTTCTTAAACTCCTCCTGATATTCTTGCCTATATCCTCTTTGCAATTTCTACCTTATTCGTATCCTACTTATACCTTTGTTCAACGTGGTCATTGGACCACATTAGAATTTCGCTTTATTAATTATGATAGTGACTGTCCTATTGTATGTTGGCATGATAATCTTCCCATAAATCTATTTTCTTATATTCACACATACTTCAACAAAACCTATGCTTCCTGTTAAAAGACTATTCGTGTTAAAGCCACTTCATTAACAGAAGGCTATTATACTTGTTCCATGTGGGTACGTCATGAAAATGCTACCCGTAGTTTTCACTCTGTCACTTCTGTTTTGTTTACAGAACACTCTACCACTCGCTCTTTTGTTCCTTCTTTACTCTTCCTATGGAGAAGAACCTTAAAATCTTTTCCTCTATTCAATCTAGATATAGGGGGACCTAGATGTCCTTCTCTTGTATTACGGGTTCCCCCACCCCAACTAACATCCTTGATGAATGACCAAATTAATCTTCATTGTCATTATTGTAATTATTATCCTTTTTCTACTAATTGCATTCCCTCCTCATCTCGTAAATGTTCTACAACTAACTTGTCCATAGTCCTCTCTCCTACTTGTGATGCCTTTTTATACCCAAACTCTGATCCTGTCAACAAACGACGCTTCAAAAGAACTGTCCATGACGATCCGCCGAAGCCTCATAGAAGATATAATATTACTTGGACTATAACTGACTTTCAAGGAGTTCGTTTAAACTCTACAACCAATTTTTCTCGCATAGAAGACTTCTACCCACCACTTCAATTCGATTTGGCAGAAATGCTTGTAGGCTCCACCGCCTACAACTCGCTTTCTCATCCAACGGAGCCTAGTCATAGAGTTGTAAATGAATATAGGTTTTATGTATGCCCCGGACAGCCCGTCTCCAACACTCAGTCCCCTGCCCAACGACTTCTCGACTGCGGGGGGTCATCGGATTACTTTTGCAAAGCCTGGTTGTGTGTTTCAACTGGACATATTTATTGGGATCCGGGCACTAAGGGTGATCTCATTACTGCCACTCGCACCACATGGGATATTCCATGCGATGGTAAAAATTTGCCCAAATGCAACCCGGTAACCATAAGATTCACGGACCAAGGCAAGAAAAGTACCCTATGGGACACTGGCTTGAAATGGAGTGCCCGCCTAAAAGGAGTCTGGCCGGGAAAGCATTGTGGAAATATTTTTTACATTCAACATCATATTGAACTCCCTTGCTCTGACCCTGTGGGACCACATGAAAAAGTTATTAAATCCCCTTTCTTGCAACCCATAACACAGGGAGTTAACCCACTGATTCCATTGATCAAAGCTTCCTATGCCTTGTTGAACTCCTCAAACTCATCGATTGCCTCCATATGTTGGCTTTGTGTTTCTGCCTCTCCACCTTTTTACAAAGCCATCGCTTCCCAAGAACCCATTGTTAATTCCACATCAGACGAACGTTGCCATTGGAGGAACTCCATTATTACTGTTTCTTCCATCACTGGGGTCGGTTGTTGCTTGGGAAATATTCCATCCAATTACTCACAATATTGTCATAATGTTTCTAATGGCTATCATTGTAATTTATATCTTCCTAAGAACCAACTTGGCCGCACCCACACCACCGGGGGATATTCTGCAGTCTACACCACTTCAGGAGGAAATTTAACATCACGCCTGAAAGGAATGTATTTTATCCCTGGCAATAACTCTGTTTGGGCTTGTTCCACCGGTCTCACGGCATGTGTCCACGGGGATGAACTTGTTAAATCCTAATCATTTTGCATTCAAGTATGGCTCATACCAAAAATTGATGTGTATAACTCTGATGATTTTATATCCCTACAGGTACCTGTGGAATACCCCCTCAGAGCAAAGCGGGAAATTATTAGTACTCTCACTCTAGGTCTACTGCTTGCTCTGGGCACCACGGGCTCAACCATGGGCATTGCAGGTCTAGCTGTCTCTGATAAAAGAATTACAGCTCTGGGTTCAGCCACTGATGAAGATTTATTACGAATTGAGAAATCAATTGTAGCTTTGCAAAACTCCTTGACGTCCCTCTCGGAAGTAGTCTTGCAAAATCGTAGAGGCTTAGATCTGTTATTTTTAAAACAAGGGGGATTGTGTGCTGCGCTTAAAGAAGAATGTTGTTTTTATGCCGATAGCAGGGGGATCGTGTTGGATTCTATGAATGAATTAGAAAAACGCTTGAAAGATAGAGAAAAAGAAAGGTTAAACATGTATAATCGGTATCAAGGCTTGTTTTCTATTTCGCCATGGCTTACAACCCTTTTAACTGCATTGGCAAGACCGTTAATAATCATTATATTGATATGTATTATAGGACCTTGTTGTTTTAATAGAATATTGCAATTTTTGAAAAATCAATTATCCTCCATAACTGCTGATGTTAATGTATTATTGCAAGCTCATGTTATGTCCTCAGCACCAGACAAAAAAATGTCATTGCTGAGTTACCGCTCCTTGGACAACCTTGACGCTGATGGGTCGCACTCTTGCCCAGATGATGGGGACGGCGAACATTCCATAAAAATGGTTCCTGTCTTCTCGGATGAGGAAGAAGACTCGTCATAAATAATAAAAACAGAGGAGATGTTGTAACTATGTATCATTCATGTGTAATCATTAACTTCTGTCTCTTCAGTGACCTTTGCAAGGCACGTACAAGGGACAAGGAGCTAGACATCTGTCAATAAAGCTTATTCACATTATGAGTAATCTGTCTGGTATGCAGCTTTGTAAAACATGCATATCCTAGTTGACTTGAGCTTTGTAAAACATGCATATCCTACTTGACTTAAGCTTTGTAAAACATGCATATCCTGTTCGACTTGAGCTTTTGAAAAAATCACTTCTTTGTGATGAAGCACAATAAAAGAGCGTGTACCAAGACATTCTGCGCGCTCATCCCGAGGAACTTCGTCTCCTGTCGTTTCTTTCTCCTTTGCTCCCTATCATGAGTCGCCCATCTGATGCGGGATAGCAGATACCGCAACAAGGAGGGATATTTTTTAATAGGATATAATACTTCAGAGTAGTCATCTGACTACCAAGGTTTTATTGGCAGTATAATATCAAAGGCTAGCTGAAATATGTTTCTCACCATACTTACAGCAGGAGATTCTATGAGGAAAGCATGAGAACTCATTTCTTTACTGAAAATATCTAGCATCTTTTCCTTAAACGGTCACTGGTGCAGGCTGCCCTACCTTTATAAAAGAGACAAACTTAATAGGAGGAGGAGGAACAGGAAGAGGAGCAGGAGGAGGAGGAGGCATCTTATATTGATTTCTTTTCTTCTCTTTCCTTCCTTCCTTCCTTCCTTCCTTCCTTCCTTCCTTCCTTCCTTCCTTCCTTCCTTCCTTCCTTCCTTCCTTTCTTTGCTATTACTTGCACCTTAACATTTTAATGACTAACTCACAGTTGATGGAAAACAATAAAAGTTGTCTTTTGTTGCCTGATATAACATTAACTGAACCTGATTTTTTATAACAGGATAAGGCATATTGCCTCAAATATATTCAATTGAATGTTAGTGAAATAATTCACTACTTGAGAAATTATTTCTGTGTCAATAATGTCAAGAGTTTTATTGTAGCCAGGGTCAGATGAGCTTAATAAAAACAAGACCATATAAATGTACTCTGCAGATTGTAAGTTCAAAACTAGAACATTATTGGTTAATATTGGCCTTTTTAATTTCAGCAAGCAGAATAACTTTACAGTATGAAAATAGTTAAAACAGACTGCTATGTGCAGTAAATAGTGGTGAATGGCCATTTTTTTAATTATCCAATTAACACAGATGTTGAAAGAAAATAATCTACAGAAGTTGTATTACAGAGACTTGATTAAGGCATGCTAATGACTATAATGTCATCCAGTTATTCCGAAGGTTGTATAAACCTTGACATCATTACAGCTATTCAGCACACGATGATTGAAAGACTTCTCAAGTCATTAGTAGGAACTTTGCCAAAGGTGATAAATAAATTTTATTTTCTGGCAAATACAAAAAATAGCTTCCACAAAAACATAGCATTTTTAAAACTTGAAAACTACACATAATAATTAAACTACATTAATTTTTAAAAATAATGTTAGATAATATGGTAATAATTTTTATATAGTATTCACGTTTAAGAAAATTATTCGGTTCTGTACTACATAAAATATATTATTCCTTAATCATAATATGTTGTCTGAACTGAAATTATAATTGTTAGATTACAACTCTTTGTATGTTTACAAGACCTTGATTCCTATTATACACAATGAAATTTACTTCTAAGTTTGCATGTACAAGGTTGCTTTGTGAAGAACACAGTAACACAATAATAATTTTAAAGAGTTATGAGTGTTAATGCAAAGAATTGCACAATTCTAAGAAAAGAAGATTTTATTGATTAATGTGTCATGCACATGACAAGTTCTATAAAATTCTGCTTGAAAACAGCACTATTTATATGATAACAATATGCTATCTAATCATATCCCAGCAGGTACTGAAGTGAGTACAATATTTATCAGCAGAAGTGATTGCCAACAAAGTGATTATCTGCTTTCCAAATTTTATACTGAGGACAGACTGCTGTGCATCACTGCAGCAGCTATCATTACCAACATTTTGTGTAGACAGCAAACTTTGGATGCACTGGGAATATTTATGTCACTACACAAGACCATATCATAGGATAAACATAAAATTTGTGTGATGTGTTACATAAAGAATTATTTCATATGAAATATTTATTTATCTCTAGTTCATTTTCTCTCTCTTCACTGAATACTCTTAGTATATTCAAAAAGATAGATATAATCAATTTTATGTGATTCTGACCATGTCATTTCATTGTGATCTCCCCAATTTTCAGCCCACTAAGCAGCAATCACACTGTGAGAGGTATGTTGTATAGTACTGAATCAGTGGGAAACAAATGGCAATGTATTATTAGTAAAAGTTGAAAAGTTTTAAATTTTGTTCTTCCCTGTACTATAGGATTTTTTGTTGTTGTTAATGAAAAGCTTGAATTCTAAGTTAATGAATTATCATTAAATTTTTTTAGTTCTCTTTGTTCTGGCGGTTTATGAAAATAAAATACAATGAGACAAAATAAAGGTCATAATGGCATAGATTGCTTGCACAGGTGTGAGTGTATTAACCAAGGCCTGTTACCATGTGCTGTGGCTATTTCATATGTTCTTGAAACCGATGCTCACTAGTACTATCTTTTTAAGTTTCTACCTGAATACAAGTTAATTGTAAAGATGTATAATTAATGCAGGTGTTAATATTCCATGAGATCATTCTGAGAAGTCTAGGATATACATTTGCTCTTTTATTTATTATTATTTATTGCATTTATATGCCACTCATATCACAGTTCAATTTACCTATTCCACCATTTATTTATTTATGGAAATCAAGTTGCCAGTTCCGTTACTTTGTAAATACAATGGGAAATACTCATTCAGATATTCTATATTATTGACATCTTGATTGGAACTTAAATTTCATTGAAACTTGCTATTTATAATTGCAATTTTATCAACTGGAAGCAAATACTCTGCTGCTACAAATGTCAATGCTTTTGTTTACTTTTGTCCTAACAGCCTGTAGCAAAAATCCTTACACCTAATTCCTAAAGCTATTTCTTATTTTATATTGCTAGATTACAAAATATTCCTGAAAAATGTGTTCTATTCTCTATATAAGAAATGAGGCCAAATGACCAATGCCAGTTGGTATTTTTTTAAAAACGTACACATATTATTTGATTACAATATGATTTATGATTTCGAAGAATGCTTCAAGTCATTACCGGTTATGTTCTTGTTCATGATCACAATGACCTATAAAATTAACTTTCAAAGTTGGCTCCACTGGACCCAAACTCCTTCACACAATTTGCAATGGAATTTTATTTAGTTATTTTAGATGTAAAGCATTAAGCAAATAAGTAAACAACTATTGCAGTGATTACAGATAGAAAACAATGTACTTTTTTTTTTCTCTTTGGCGAAAAAATATCCTGTTTCTTATTTCAACCAAAATTGAGTGGATAATGTAGACTGAATTTTATTTTAATAATATTAAATTTTGCTTTGATATTAATGTCTTATTTTAGACTTGCTTTTATGATTTGACTAATTTGAGTTATTGTAACACATAATAACAACAACAATAACAACAACAACAATAATTTAGTTATTATTAACTCAAATTAGTTACAATTTGAGTTATTGTAACACATAACAACAACAACAACAACAACAACAACAACAACAATAATAATAATAATAATAATAATAATAATAATAATAATAATAAAAAACCATCAATCACACACTGAGCTGTTGCAAGACAATCGCTTAGACTAACTACAAACAATGTCACAACACAGTCACTCAGGTACTGCACTGAAACTTGTGTCACAACTACCATCTGCCTTTAGCAAAGAACTGGTGAGATCATAAGTCTGAGAAAGTGGTCGAAAATGAACATGCAAAACTATTGTGGGACTTCTGAATGCAGACTGACAAAGTTTTGGAACACAATACCCCAGATTTCACAATTGTGGAAAAGAAAAAAGTGTAGATCGTTGACATTGCCATATCTGGTGACAACAAAATCACCATTGGTCAGCTGCAGAAGGCCACCTTACTGGGATCTGTTTGCATCATCCGCTGATACATCACGCAGTCCTTAATGCTTGGGAAGTGTTTGATTAGTGATTTATGAAATGAAACCCAGCATAGTTATCTCATTTGCTGTTGTACACTGTTGTCTTTTGTGTATAATAATAATAATAGTAAAGATATAGTTGTATTATTTATTTAATCAAATAAAGGTACCAATTTATGAAGTATTATTTTTTGAAAATAATTGGGAAGGTTTTATATATTACTGTGATAGAATTGAGAATTTGTGTATTTCTGTGTCATTGTTAGTAGAAATAAAATTCAATTATCAAATTTTTCCATTTAATCTGGACTTAGCAATAATATATTTGAATGATATACTGTCATATAAAAGACACATAAACAGAATGAATTTGTGTTATTTACCTTTTATACTTGCCTATAATTATATTTGTTTTGTTTTGTTTTCAAATTGTACTTGGTGATTTATTTTTATTCCAAAATGGAAATTAGTATAAAATATTTGACAAGAGAATTTTACGTATAGAATAAATGTGAACAAAATGTACAACATTAAGTCTTTGTACCAATGAAATAGAATCAAAAATTACTTATGTTTGTTTTAATGCAATATGTGGCATTTCTTTGTCCATTCTCTTTTTCTGATGGTGTTATTTTTGCTTTTTATATCCTGGTTCTGTTAAAAGCAAACACAAATGTGTAATGATAAATTATGATCACTCTGAAATATATTCGCTCTCATCAGAGGAAAAACAAAATCAGTGTGTTTGAATCAGATTTTAGTATTTGCAAACTGGACTGCAAATGCTAAATCAAAAAAACACGAATATTTCTTGGATGAGAAGAGAACAGTTGTGTGGAAGGCTGAGTTTTTGAGAGAGAATGATTGAGAGAGAAAAGTCTGACTCTGATTGTCAGTCTATTTGTTTTATTTTTCCCTTTTAAGATCAATATCATTCTTATTACTTTCACTAAGAGAGTTTAAAAAACTAAAACAGCACAATCTGACATGATATCAATTGGATTTTTTTAAAAAATATGTTAATTCTTAAATTCTTCCATATCTCATTCTCCAACACTATAAAAACAAATACGGGAAACTTCCGGTTTGCGTGGCTTCGGGGCAGCAGGAATTCGCGACAGCTCGCGATTCCTGCTGTGCTAGCCGTCGAGGTACCCCCGATCCAGATGGGTCAGGGGGATATGGCTGCCCTGTAGGGACAGCTGAAGATAGAGGGGAGTCGGAAAGGGAGGTGGGGGCATCACAGACCCCCCCTTTCTCCGGGAAAACCCCTTTTTCCCAAGGCGGTGGAGCGGCGGTCAGCAATGGCCGCCACGAAGAAGCCAGCAACCGGGTAAGAACTGTGCTGGAGGAAGTGTGAAGAGTGAAAGTTCTGTCTGAGCCGGGTCAAGTAACACCTTTTAAATTGCCTGGAATTGAGCTGTTTGTTGCTGGAGGATACATTGTATCCCTAAGAAGAGCGAAAAGCGGCGGAGAAGCTGTTAAAGGGAATTTTTTTTTTTTTTTTTACTCTCCCACCCCACAGAAAAAGCAGAAATATTTGGATATATTAGACATTGAAAGTGGATTGTTTTGAAAGCTAAGATAAGAGACAAAGGGATTTTTGGACATTGAAAAATGTGAGAAATTGGAAAATCTCTGCTGGAGGTATGGATTTTTGATTATTAAAATTCTCATTGCAAGTGGGAAGGGAGAAAAAAAAAATTGGAGCAGAAGCTGAAAAAGGAGGAGATTGATTAGAAGTCTTTGTGGATCCCAAAAGAAGATATATGGTAATTGGACCTCTTTGATTAAAAATTAATTCACAAAGAGAAAGAGAAGAAGGAAGAAAAGTATTAACTTTTGGAATTTTTTTTCTTTTTTTAATTGCTTTTGATTGTCTTTGATTAAAAATTCTTGTGGTTGTTTTGGAAAAAGTTTCCCTTTTCATAATGGCATCGTCTGTGGATGAACTAGAGATTGAATATCAAAAATATAAAAAAGAAGATACTTTGGGCGCTTTGTTTCAATTCTTAGAAATGGCGTTATGTTCCTTTGAAAAGTTGATTACGCAGCAGAAGGACTGGGACAAGGAAGAAGAGGAAGAAGAAGCCATCTTTGATGAACAATGGGTCCCTTCTGGAGAGGAGGACAAAAAGGATAAGAAAAAGGGGATTTTAAGAATTATAAAAACAACCAAAAGAGAGAAAAATGAGCGAAAAGATGGAGGCAAGGTTAGAAAGCAAAGGAAAAGGAGCAAGAAAAGCGAAGAGAAAAAACAAAGGGGTAGAAAGGGCAAGGAGAAGAATAAGCAAGAGAGAAAGGGGGGGAGGAGAAGCCTTAATGTGGGGAAGCAAGACCTAAGGAAAAAAAGTTTCTTTAGAGATAATGGGTGAATTTAATTTAGATTAAAAGAGGGATTCTGGAGGGTATATAAGAGTGTGTTTTTATATGTATATTTAGAATATAAAATTTATTATGTAATTTTAGAATTTTTTTTAAACAGAATCCCAAGAAAGATTGCTATATGTAGTATTTCTAAGTTAGGGTAATGAGTTATAGATGTTTCTCCAATTGGTGTACAGGAGAAGTATAGTAAAAGAAAAAAAAGATGAATGGATAATTGGAAATAGAACAGACAAAGAATGTTATTGAAAATGGTAATAAGATATGGAAGGATATATATGCTTTTTTTTTTTTTGGATTTTGTGTATTGATAAAAGGCAATAAAATTTTAATTAATAAATAATTTGGATGGAAAAGAGAAGTAGGGACAAGATATGAAGTTAATATTATATGAAATATTGATATTATAATCTGGAAATGTTATGCTTTATTGGTCTATTATTATTATTTTTTCTTAGAAAAGAATTTATAAGCTGCTATGCCTTGATTTTTTGTGCATTGTTTTTATAAAACTGATAAAAATGGTTTTTATATATATATATATAAAAGAAAATGATAATAAGATTTGGAAGGAGGTATGGGTTGAATATGATGTTTGAATTTGTGTCTGTGTAAAGAGTTTTAACCCGGGAACAGACAACCTTCAGAAAAGATCTTTTAGTTTTGTTTATGTTTTGTGTTTGTATGTTTGTGTATTGTGCTTATGGTAAAACTAACAAAATTTGTTTTTTATAAAAAAAAAAAAAGGAAAGAATCAATAAAACCTTGGAGGAATGCTAGACGAGAATAATTTATACAAGCCAGAAAGAAAAGAATATGATGACTATAAAATGGATAAATATGGAAGAGAAATGAAATTGAATAGGAGTAAAGAGAAAAAATGAGAAACTTGCTGAAAGATGTTTGTGTGTCCATATGGAGATGGGATAAATTGGAATTATGCTGTATAAAAATAATGTTTTGTTTGACTTGTAAGGATTTACAATGTTAAGAGGTTTTATGTGTTTATGTATTTAATGGTTAATGATGTGTTGTTTTATCTTTAAAATTAATAAAAATTTGTTTCAAAAAAAAAAAAAACCAAATACGGGTATCCACAGAGAGACGCAAGGGAAAGCAAGGGCCCTTAAGATATAAATTGTAATGATGGTAAACACATGAAAGACATCAGTCATACTTATGTCAGACAACTTGGTCCGAGCATAAACATGTAGCACGTGCATGATTACATCATTGGACTCTTGTTGTTGATACAACTTGCTGGAGATATCACCAATATCAAAGGAGAAAAGTTAATATAGTTTCAAGTTATGACAGTGGGGCTATCTACTAATTCATGAATTCTTGTATTTCTTCTCCTTTATAATACATTATTGAGGTATTGCACTACAGTAATTTGCAGTAACTGACGTACACTCATGATTACATTAAAATAATGTATTGAATTTGAAGATGAAGAGATTTTGTCCCAAAGTAGATAAACTGAAAATGGCAACTAGGAAGGAAGTGAAACAAGACTACATATAAGACTTTGCATAAATCTGTTCACTGCGAAGAATGTTCCACTTTTTTTTCAGTGACAATTCATAGTATTACCACATGTATTGTTAAAGAGGCTCGATTGTCTTCCAAGATTTCCACTGAAATGGAAACCCTGGCTTCCATATGCTGTAAAAATAGAAACTATTCTTGGGAATTCCAAAATTTGCTGCAAACATTAGGACTTGTGATAAAAACACCTGTATAGTGTTCGTCTGTGAGTTAGACTTTTACAGTGGTTTCAGATTTAATACAGATTTAATACAGATTTAAAACAGCAATAGGCTGCCCCAAATTTAAATCTGAAACCACTGTAAAAGTCTAACTCACAGACGAACACTATACAGAAGCCTGATGATGGCAGATGAGATTCTGCTGAAACGTTGCTACAACTTTAAAAGCACCACTACTATGATGTGGGAAAATATCTGAACAAAGCTCAATGCCATATATATATATGATTGATTTTATTAAATGACTTTTTAGACCACACACATATATATATATATATATGATTGATTTTATTAAATGACTTTTTAGACCACAAAATATGAGTTTGAAATCATGTAAAATTCTATACTAATTCTTTCAAATGGAGTCTAAGTAATACAAAAAATAAAATAATGAAATAAAAATGTTTTAATAATATGAATTATATGTTTATAATTATATAATTATATGAATTATATGTTATTTCAACATAACTATATTAGGACATGGAATGAAATTCAAAATGATATGTCAAGATGGGAAAAAGTACAGTTGTTACTGTTGAGGAGAATTTCTGTGATAAAAATGAATATTTGGCCAAGAATGATGATTCTATATCAAATAATACTTATTTGGACAACTATTTCATCATTTCAACAGTGGCAGAAAGATGTGACCAAATTTATTCAAAAAGGTGAAAAAAACCTCAAATTAAATATAAGGTACTACAAGATGCAAAGAAAATAGTAGGATTTGGTCTGCCATATTTGAAATTTCCTTTGCTCTCTAACGTTTAGAATGGATGAAAGAATATGTATTGTTAAGAAAGGATGGGAAGGACATAATCTAAGATTTTGATGGCATGGATATTTATGGTATGATAAAGCTAAAGTTAATGTAGATTTCAAAAATCATTATGTCAACTTTATGAATGTAAAATAAATACAAATTTAAGTTGTGTTTGAAAATACATTTGTGGTTCCCAGCACAAGAAGCATTTTATAAAAAGTAATACGTTTGGAAACAACCTCATACTCCATCAGAGGAAATGATTATTCAAAAAATACTAAATTGTGCAGAAATGGGTAAATTAACCCTAGCATTAAAAGATAAAGAAACATCAATATATTATGAGAGCTGGAACTGCTGGTATGAATGGTTAGATCAAAGATGGGCTTCATAACATCGTAAAAGAGGATAAGCTATAATTGTAGTGGTAATTAAATATTTGCATAAAGGATTACTTATAAATATGGCATAAAATAAGGATAGAAATAATGACCCACAAACTGTTGCAGATGAAATTGTTTTTAATCACTTTTTGATTTTACTTTTACTTCCTTTTTCTTTTTCTTTCTTCTCTCTTTTACTTCTCAATTCTGTTTCTCTTTTTCTTTTCTACATTTGTGTATGTGTTGTTTGTTTATTTTAATTGTAAGATTAATAAAGTTTGTTTTTTAAAAAAGTAATACGTAAACATAAATGGTAATTTTTAGATGGTGTATTAGAATTTTGTCGGGGAAATTATAAAATAAAGTCAGAGAATTTTTGACAATGGGTTATAGTTGTCAATGTTTATTCGTGTACAATTAGTATAAAGGTATAAAGATAGAATATCTTAATGGTTTTCAATAAGACTGAATTTGAAGTAGAATTATGTACAAATTATTAATATGTTATTCTAAATACTACAAATTTTTGTTGATACAAGAGACAGAGGAAAAACAATTGAAAGAATGTATGGGCAGCCCCTCAAATATTGGAAGACCTCTATCATGTCTCCCTTGGTCCTTTTCTTTACTAAACTAGCCAAGCCCAGTTCCTGCAGTTCCGTTCGTTCTATGTTTTAGTTTCCAGTCCCTTAATCATCCTGGTTGCTCTTCTCTGTACTATTTCTAGAGTATCAACATCTTTTTTTATAATGTGGTGAACAAAACTGGATGCAGTATTCTAGGTGTGGTCTTACTAAGGATTTATAGAGTAGTATTAGAATTTCCCTTAATCTTGATTGTATCCCTCTGTTCATACAATTTAGGATTGCATTAGCTTTTTTGGCTGCTGCTGCACACTGCTGCCTCATATTTAGCTGGTTGTTCTCTAAGACTCCAAGATCCCTCTCACAGCTACTGCTATTGAGTCTGGTTTCACCCAGTCTGTATATGTACTTTTGGTTTTTCTTGCCTAAGTGTAGGACTTTACTTTTCTCCACATTGAATTTCATTTTGTTAGATACGGTCCAGTGTTCTAGTCTATCAAGATCCACATGGATCTTGAGCCTATCTTCTTGGGTGTTAGCGATTCCTGCCAGCTTAGTATCATCTGCAAATTTGGTAAGTTCCCCTTCTATTCCCTCATCTAAGTCGTTAATGAAGATATTGAAGAGTACTGGGCCTAAGATGGAACCTTGTGGCACCCCACTGCTTACTTCCCCCATGTAGACTTAGACCCATTAAGGACTACTTGTTGAGTACGGTTTGTCAGCCAGTTGAAAATCCATCTAGTGGTGGTGCTATCTATTCCACTTTTTTCTAGCTTACTAAGAAGTAGTTTATGGTCTACTTTGTCGAATGTTTTGCTGAAATCTAAATATATTATGTCCACAGTATTTTGCTGGTCTACTAATTTAGTCACTGTGTTGAAGAATGAAATAAGATTGGTTTGGCATGATCTGTTCTTAACAAACCTGTGCTGACTGCTAGTTATTACTTTACTTTTTTCTAGATGTTGGCAGATCTGTTTTTTTATTATCTTTTCCAGTATCTTCCCGGGTATTAATGTTAGGCTGATTGGTCTATAGTTTCCTGGGTCTGTTTTTTTTTTTTCCTTTTTTGGAGATGGGAAACACATCAGCTCTTTTCTAGTCCTCTGGTAGTTCTCCGGTGCTCCAGGATTTTTGAAAGATATGGTGCAGTGATTCTGAGATGACCTCTGCCACTTCCTTTAAAACTCTGGGATGTAATTCATTCGGCCCCGGTAATTTGTCTTCATCAAGATCAATACAATAAGATTATATGTTCAAAAATGGATAATAGAATCAAATAAATTTTCTTGTAATCATAGAGTAAGAGAGCTTTGCAATTACACTTATATTTGCTCAAATGACTAAAGCAATAGTTTGTATTTTCTTCTAATTTATATTTGCTGCAAATGAAATTTGAAGTTTTTCTTATTTCTGTTAAAATTTTCTTTCTCTAATTTTGTTATTTTTTCTTTTTTTCTTTTATATTAGTTTGTGTATGTTGTTTTTTAAATTTTTAATTATGTGTGTTTTAATTAACAAACTTAACTAACTTAACTCTTTACTAACCACATTTAGAAAAAAATCTTGTAAATATGTGACAGACAAAAATATTTTAATTTAAGAAAAAATTGAATGTTTCCTTTTCTGGATTTCTTGTTCCAAAAGCCCAAGTGTGATGATATTATTATTATTATTATTATTATTATTATTATTATTATTATTATTATTATTATTATTATTATTATTATCTAATTTAGTCTGCATAATCTGCCTTGCAGTTTTCATTTTCAGTCCCTAGAGGTCTCTATATATCACATTTTGAATCTGACAGTTCAACACCAAACCAAATTTTGAAGCACTTTATTTTAAGCTTACAATAAATGAATGCAGAACTACCTATAATTTTCTTTAATTTTTAAAAATAATTATTATGACTAATTGTCACTATCATATTATCATAGTATGTTTATGATTATGATTGATAGGGGTAATGATCATGATAAATATTATAAATCTCTTGGTCAGATGAAGATCGGGATTTCTTTCTCAAAATTTGGTATTATTAGTATTACTACAGTCTACACTTTTCTTTTCCATTTTCCATATCCAATTGAAAACCCAAAATATCTGTTCAATTGACCATGCCAAACATATTTTTATTTGTAAAAGCAGGTAAAAGAATAGTCAAATGTTATACAGCTATACAGATTACCATTTTAATTAAGCAGTAGCTTAATATTGCTTTTGCCCCATTTAGTTAAGTTATTAAGTTATTAATAGTAAGAAACTTAATAATGGCTAATTTATTCTGGACTCAACCTTTTTCCATCTAATTCTGAATTTCCCCCATTAAAGGAGGTAAGGGCAGAGCATATTGTAAATAGAGTCCTTAGTCTGGCAATATTTTATCTATAGGTGTGAAACAACAAAGAACTTATTGGAAAAACTGCCATATGTTCTTCTTGATTTGTGGTCTGATATGTGTAATTATATCATAATTAAAGCAGATATTAGACTTCTTTCATACTGTTTCACTGAGGTGCAAAAAACCAACATGTTAATTGGCCACAATCATATAAAAGTCCCCCTCTTTGATTAATTAGAGTTATTAAAGTGAGATATTGAATATGCTTAAGAGTTAAGGCAACTATCTTAAACACTTGATTTAATATGTCATCATGAAATTATCAGTTCTTGGAAAATGTTACTGTAGGTAGCTTAGAAAATAATAAATGTGAAATAAACCTGATATTTAAGTTAATGTAAAACATGAAATGCATATGCAGTACAATAGGAAGAAATTAACAGCCAACAAGGATCAGGATTTTTGTTTTGATTTTTTGTTTTTTGCCAGTTTCAGATTAGCATTGACTCTAGACAACTGCCTAGCCTTCTCGCTGGCAAGATTTTGGAAATGGTTTGCCATTGCCTGCTTTCTAAAGCTCAGAGAAAGTGACTGATCCAAAGACATGCAGCTGCTTTTGCAATAGGACTAGAATTTATGTGTTCTCAGATTTTACTGATATCTTAACCCCTACATCAAACTGGCTCTTTCATAAAGAAAGAGGTTTGCCAGTTTTCTGCAGGAGAGATAGCAAATTTCCCTATGAATGCCTATCAGATCACTCCAAACAGTTATAAGTAGCTCACCTATGAACAACCCAAATATATTTGATGTCCTGATAATTGCAACATAGATTTCAGTTTTTTTCACTTAGGGCTTTCTATACTGAAACAATGCCCCCCCTCCCCAGCTTGTCAATAATTTCTTTCCATTTAGCCATAAAAAATAAAGCAAGTCTATGAGTATTTCAGAATTAAATTTGCTTTTTTTGTTAATCTGCTAAAAAGAAATTATAGAATTACAGTATTAAACTTAATTTCTCCAGATTACATTGAAACAAAATACATTTCATGTGGCAACGAAGTATATCTACATCCAGGGGTGGGATTCAGTTTTTTAACAACCAGTTCTGTGGGTGTGGCTTAGTTGGTGGGTGTGGCTTGGTGGTCATATGACTGAATGGGTGTGGCCAACTCAACATCACTCATGTCAAGGAGTGTGTCTCCTCGTCTGGCCTCTCATGACAGTGGGGATGCTGCATAAGTGTGAAAAATGGTCATAAGTCACTTTTTTCAGTGCCATTGTAACTTTGAATAGTCACTAAATGAACTGTTGTAAGTCAAGGATTACCTGTACAAAAATACAAAAAGCTTCTTTGCTTGCAAAACCTGCCCTAAATACCAATCATTAGATTAAAAATACCTGCAAGCCGGAGTTACAAATCAAGTAGGGTGCCACAGCACCTTGAAGAATGAAAATAGTTAAATGCAGTGAAAACTATCAATAGCCAACTGTTGCTCATAAAGTGAAACCCTTTAGCAGAGAGGTCATTTAAGCTCTCCAGAAAAAGCACACCCAGGAAAAGCAATTCTTAGATCCATTTGTACCACTTAAAAGTACCAGCTGGTCTTACTCACCTCACAAGATATCCTAAGGATATCATCCAGATTTAAGGAAAGGTCACATGCCCCCCAGAAAGACAGTAAAAAAATTAGTGCCAAGCTTGCATCCTGCCTCTTGAAGTACACCCCAAAAGGACAGTGCCACATACCACAAAAGCAGTGAAGGAAGACCCCCCCCCCCAGATAGAAAAAGAAACCATGAAGCAAGAAAAAATTCAAACACAATACAAATAATTAAATCACAACAGTAGCTGTTGGTTGTTGAAGCTGAATAGGGAAAATTATCCCATCAATAGACACAGGATTAAACTTAACCAACCACAGAATTAACCTTCATCAAAAACCAGTTTTAGAACAAAACTCAGAAAGAATATATAAACTCACATTTGAACATCAATCTTTCTAGCTAGCCAAGAAGCCTTGCTGAATGTCACTCATCTTGGTTCCCTGTCATTAAAAGTTTTGCTTCATTATTCAATTTCTTTTTCAAAGTGCTGATTGTCCAGGGAAGTATTTCCTTCCAACAGCAGTGTAAAAATCTTAAAACAACCCTTCCCCTTTAAGAAAACTGCGGAGACAGTAAGTCTAGGCTGTCTGACAAGAATGTAATAAGGGTGGGGAAAAAACAAAAGGAGATTGTGTCTAACTACCGGTTCCAAACTGCTTAGAAAGTTAACAAGAGGTTCCATAGAATCTGATAAAACCGGTAGAATCCCACCTGGGTTACATCCTCAGACAGGTTATTTCAAGTGAGAATATGTTTTACTATGAAATAAAATATTTTTTCTACTGATAAAAAAAAAGATTATAAATGATTGAACTATTAAATGTACTTGATATCCTAATTAACTGATATTTGTTGATGTTAGTATCATTCATCAATGTACAGTATTCAAGTTTCTTCCTGTAAATACAATTTCTACATTGGAAGTTAAATTTGTTCAGTTTACTTTTGTAGAAAGTTAGCACCCACCCCTCTCCTAGAAGAATGAAATATTCTGGGAAATATTAAAAAGGCAGAATATTATATTTCCCTGGAGAAAAGAAGAAACATGTTTTTAAAGACAAAGCAGCTTCCTGCAGCTCCCTGCCTCCCCTTCAGCTCCAGGGTGAGGTGATTAGGATATGGCCCTCAGGACATGATAGGATCAGCCATCTACCCATCTGACCACATGGCACCTGGGAAGATTACATCACCCAGCAAGATTCAACCAAGCTTGGGTCTCAAGACCACCTACAAAGTTACCCCTGCAAGGCCCATGGGAGTCTGACAACCAATCAGGATATATTTCTTGCTGCAGGAATAGAAAGCATGTTCAAAGTCCAACAGAGGTTATAAATCTCTCTCCCTCTTAACTATGTACTTTTTTGCCCATCATTAAAACCATCCTGCCAAGCAGTCTCCATGTTTCCAGTGACTTTCTTCCCACTTGGAACTGAACCCAGATGAACATTTTTTCCAACACTTTGTTCTTGTTGAGAGTCATATTTGCCATATTTTAATCTTATACTTGTGCTTCAACTTGCGTTAACATTACTATGAAATATGTATTTATGTTCCCACCTGAAGAGTTATATTTAGTTATCAGTGAATGTGAGAATGACTAAACAATTAGGGATGGGGAAAATATTTTTGTACTTATTTTTATATTTTCTATAATATAGTATTTCAATTCCTGGCATGTCAATTCCTGAATTTTTGTCAACTGTTTGATTATTGCTTGATACTGTTATGGAAATGTTACACCATATATAATTTCTTCTCTTTTATTACATTTTATTCTCCTTTTATTCTCCTTTTCCCTTCTTTCCCTTATTATGTTATTTACAGCATTATATCTACTTGTGGCCATTGCGTTTTAGAAAAGGAAAGCCTTCTTCCATATTTTCTTTTTCTTGTTCTTCTGCCTTTGAGTTTCTTTATTAGCTTTTCCACTATCTCAGAACATCCTCAACATTATTAGATTCTCCTGCTACTTAAGAGATTAAGTCTGTTAGATGAGTTCAGCTAAAGCTGACCTTTACCTGACTACAAGCATGCATTGTTTGGATTTCTTCTTACTTATTTATTAAGTTCTAGTAACTCATTCAAGTACTGTAAATCATTGTGTCCAGCACTTTCCTTAATTGCTGCTAATAGCTCAGTGTCCTGACCATTAGCACTTCATCTAGATGCTCCCTCTGCCACTGTTTTATAATTGCCTCTTCTTTGCTTGCATTGTGCCATTGACTTTAAGACTTACTTTTGTACAAGAAATCTATTTTAGCTTGTATCAGAAAGCTGTAGGGAGCAAAAGGATGAAAACAAGGCAAGAGATTTGTGTTTATATTGTGTTGTTTTCAGTTCTGGAATTTAAAATAAAATACCCACCTCCATATGTTGCTAAATTTATTAACAGTTTCATTTAATATTGGTTGGGGTTTGGAAACTATCAGTGTGAAGAGTCAGACATTCTTCACAATGTAGGGAGGTTCAAGTCCAACATTCATTACTCAGAGCCCTTCTATGAAAGCATGAAAAAAATATTCAGAGACTGTACAGCAGCTGCAAAGAGGGCAGGCAGGTGGGATTTGGTGAGTACCCAGGACTATATCAGTAAGATGGTAGCCAAAGATGAGCTGCTGAGAGAATATCTGAGGTACCATCAGATATAGGAGGAAGATTAAGCAGAGGAAATGCCATAGTAAAACAAAACCCTGCCTGGCATTTACAATTGTTGGAAGAAATATCCATCTGATTGAGTTCTAAGCTGGGAGAAAGACATTGGGAACATGGAGGCTGATTGGAAAGAAAGTTTAATGATGAACAGAACCAACAGCAGCCCGGAGTCAGCTGACCAATTGGTTTGATGAGCACATGGATAGATAGGCTAGCCCAGTCTTTCTTAATGGGCACAAAATATCTGCTGGGGGGAATTAAGAAAGGCTGAGTCTGCTTTCTGTCTTTAATAAAAACATGTTCTCCATTTTTCCAGTTGGAAGTTAAAACCCACCCCTCTCCTAGGAAAATGAAATATTTTAGGATATACTAAAAAGGCAGAATATTTCCCTTAAAAAGAAAAGTAGAAACTCATAGAGGCAGAAACTCAGCCCGCTCCCCACCTTTGCTAATGGACCATTACTCTGGCCTAGGCCAGTCTATTTTACAAAGATCTAGTCCAGATAGAGCTATAATAGAAATTGTTCAAAGCCCTTTCATTACATCATTATCCAGCAAGCCTCAACCAAGCCTGGGACTCAGGACAGCCTACAAAATTGCCCCTGCATGGCCCCATGGGAGTCTGACAACCAATCAGCTCAAATTCAAATCGCAACAGAGAGTATAAAACCAAGAGATTCTCAGCATCTCTGCCCTTCTTTCTTCACCCAAGGCATGCGATCCTATCCCCCATTAAACCATCTTTCCAAGAAATCACCAAGTTTCCAGTGTCTTTCTTTCCCACTGGGAACTGAACCCAAAAGATATTTCTTCCAACAATTGGAGATTCAGATGGAACTCTAAGCTAATAACCAATGGACCAGGACCAGGTAAGATTCCCTTGCTGGCAACAGACCCATTGAGTTTCTGGGTGAGTTTTCCTGGACCTTGGCCATTTGGAAAAATGGTTTTAAAGGGGTTTGAGTGTTGACCTCAAAGGCTGCTTGGAAAGAAGATGAATACCTCTAAATTTTAATTTTAAAGCATGGAAAAGCATGGGAAATCTGTGTATGCCTACATGTGTGTGTGAGAGAGAGGGTCTTTCTCCCAAACACAACTGGATCTTGCTTCTTCTGTTATTTCCTAACTGCAGAAAGACCAACAGTCTGGAGAGCATGGGTGGTTTGCCAGAGCATAGGACCTTTTCTTAAGGAAGGAAGAAGAGTGCGTGTATGTGAGAGAGAGTGGCTTCACCCTTGGACAGCATCTGGATCTCATTTCTTTGTTTGGCTTCTAGCTGCCCTCTTGCCTGTTGCTAGCTCCACAGAGCCATGACCAACAGGACAGGAAAAGCAAGGGGGCATCCGAATGTGGGACCTTCTGTATACAAGAGGAAGAGCCTAGAGGGCTATGATTGAAGGGGGAAATGAAATTTTGTTGTTTTAATTTTGTCCTGTGCCCAAAAGCAAAGCTTGATCCTGCATGGAAGTACAATAGGGGGGTAGAAGGATGTGCCAGTACTCAGAGAGGCAGCAACTCAACCCCCCCCCACCTCCCCATTTTTGCTAATGGACCATTACTCTGGCTTAGGCCAGTCTATTTTACATAACAAAGATCTAGTCCAGATAGAGCTAGAAATTGCCCAAAGCCCTTTCATTACATCATCATCCAGCAAGCCTCAACCAAGCCTAGGACTCAGAACAACCTACAGAGTTGCCCCTGCATGGCCCCATGGTAGTCTGACAACCAATCAGGATACATGCTCAAATTCAAATCACAACAAAGGGTATAAAACCATGGGACTCTCAGCATCTCTGTCCTTCTTTCTTCATCCAAGACATATGATCCTGTTCACCATTAAACCATCTTTTCAAGCAGTCACCATGTTTCCAGCGTCTTTCTTCCCCACTTGGAACTGAACCCAGAAGGATATTTCTTCCAACACTCCCTTTGAGGAAATATAATATTCTGTCTTTTTAATATTCCCCAAAATATTTCTCACACCATAAACAGAGATGAGTTGGCAGACATTAGGAAATTATATCAGTGACTGCAAAGGATAAATTACAAGACAGCACTGAGGCAATGATCAAGCAGCATAAGAACAAGCACAAAACATCAGATTTTCAGAAATGGAACTACCTTAGGATCCAAATTACAGACTTTGCACAGTACGTACCCTTAGAAACAGTCTAACCCTGGTTTTGACAGGTTGGTGTCACAGCTGGATGGTTATGGGATAGAAGAGCTCCATGAACACTGCAAAACTGAGCCAATACTTAGAAGGTACAAGCTGGAAAATTTTAAAGACTATAAATTTAAGGGATTTTTAAGAACAGTTCCAGGGCTGTGTAAATTTTTATTAATACTGGTGTTTTGGGTGTTTCTGGACAATTGGGATATTGAAATTTTGGTGGAATATTGAGCAGTGATTAGTGTATTATATCAGCACAAAATGTCTCAGCGGGGGAGAACAAATGTAGTCCATAAAGAAATATTATTGATGTTTCAATGTATTAAGGAAGATATAACAAGGAGTCATAGGGAGATGATGGAATTGATGCAAGATACTGTGAAAATAGGAAAATTCCAGCAAATGGCAATAAAAAAATGAACAAAAAACTCAGAAAATAGAGGAGAAATCAAAAAGAGCTGAGTAGAGAATGGAGGAGATAATTCCAAAAATGATACAAGCAGACAGAGAGATGGAACAGATAGCAATAATCTCTAATGCAGAACAAATAGAATATTTTTTAAAAAATTCAAAAGAGAATAAATAGAAATATCTAAAAATGGTGGAGCTGCAGATGGGTGCTCTAGAGATTCAGTAGCAAGAGATAAATGCTGTGGCAGATGAAATGTTTAGATTACATAAACATGATAAAAGGAGTTACAAGATACAGAGGAGAATTAAGAAAGATTCACCAAAATGTTAATAAGAATTAAATTCTAAAAAGAACAAGAGATGATGGATAGATATAGAATATTTTTAACATAGTGGTTATTTTATTAAGTGTTAGAAAAAGTAGAAAATAGAAATTGTGAAAATAATGTTATATATACTGAAATATAATAGAACATATTATAATTACTATATATACACAAATGTTAGAAGTTGAAAAATTATGATTGTGTATACTTAAATGGAAATATTATTATCAGAATTGTATGTAAGGTATATATCACCCAGATAATACACTGTTTACCAAGCACTTATGGATGTTAAAGAAAAAAATCATAAAAAGAAACTCTGTCCAATGCCAGAGTAAAAGATGCAGGCAGATACAGGTAGTCCTTGACTTACAACAGTTCATTTAGTGACCGTTCAAAGTTACAATGACACTAAAAATGTGACTTATGACTGTTTTTCAAAGTTATGACCTGCAGCATCCTCATGATCATGTGAACAAAATTCAGATGCTTGGCAACTGTTTCATATTATGCTGTGTCCAGGGTCATGTGATCACCTTTTGTGACCTTCTGATGAGAAAAGTCAATGAGGAAGCCAGATTCACTTTAACAATCAAGTTATTAACTTATCAACTGCAATTTTTCACTTAACAACTGTAAGAAAAGTCGTAAAATGGGGCATTTAAACTGCAAGAAAAGTCATAAAATGGGACATTTAACAAATGTCTCACTTAGCAATGGAAATTTTAGGCTCAATTGTAGTCTTAAGTTGAGGAATATCTGTACAGCATACACTGAGTGGCACAGTCAAGTGGCTGCCATTGTATATAAAAACATCTGCTGTATGGGGCTAGATCCTCCCAAGTCCAGATGGAAGGTTCTACAGAGGCCCGTGGAGAATAGCAGTGCTAAAATCTTGTCAGACTTCCAGATCCAGACAGACAGGTTCTAGCCAATCAACCAGACATCATGGCAGTAGACAACAACCAGAAGACAGTGGTGGTGATAAATGTAGCAAAGCCAAGTCACTGTGATCTCAGGAAGAAGGACTATGAGGAACTATAAACAGGCCAGAACCTTAAGGAAAATTTGAAAGTTAAAACAAAAGTCCCAGTTATGGTGGGAGAACAAGGACTCTTCTCCTAAGCTGGAGAATGGCTCTAACAGATCCAGCAACAATGCCAGAGTGGAATGTTAGAAATAGTTAAATACTGCACAACTTGTCAAAACACCTCAAACTCCCAGTACTTTATCATATAATTGAGATTGAGAAAACACATACTGTTAAGTTTGAGCATGGGCGAGAAAGAATGGAGACAAGTTTCTGAACGGTGAACTCTTTATTGACATCGTGACTTGCTCATTTAACATCAGTAAAACCTGCCTTATATAGGCAAACCTTGTAACGTTTAACCAATAACAAGCTAGGAACGCTAGCTTTTATAACCAATAAGAACTCTCTGTTAAGGGCCAATCGGATTCCCTGGAACAAGCCAATCTGATCCGGCCACTTAACAGCCAATCAGAAGTGCAGGGCCAGAACCCTGCACTTACTCCAAACTCACACTTTATTAATTATATTGCATACACAACACATATCATCCATAGAGCTGAGAAGAGAATTCTGTTTTGGTTTGCAATTCCCCCTAGTTCCAGAACTCTCTAATGATGCCAATATAAGGCATTTAGATTGGAATGTGTACATAGAATTTAACTGGGAAACAGCTGAATTCCAGTTCAGCATTTTTTTCTGGGCAGAGATCATACTCCAAGATAATTAGAAACACCCCTGGAATTATTTAAAATAGATCAATTAATCACACTCAGTAGACAGATTCTATAATATAATAGTTTCTGCATGTGAAAAAAAAATGGAATTTACTGACTACATCTTATTATAAATCTGGTTCTAAAAAAGGAATGTATAGGACAACTATCCTGAAAAAAATGGCAACAAAAATGCAGAAACTGAGTATTGGCACCTTCTTAATGTTTTCTATATAACAGCAAACTGTGTGGTTGAAATCATTTCATAATTTTCTAAGTAATAAGATAAAATTCAACAAATGTTATGCAAATATTCTAATGAAATTTACAACTTTTGCTTAAGCTGGATAATAAAAAACAAAAGTTCTTATTACTTGATCCAATAAATAAAAATGAAGATTTTACAACAATTGAAGCAATAACTTAGATCCAGATGTAGTTCATACTTAGTGTGGATCTGTATAAGTTAATGGAATTTTACATTCATCAGTTTATTTGACTTCAGTGTTATTGCTAAGATATGTGTGACTTAATTTAACTTAGATCTCTCTATTCATAATAGGTTTATGGTTAATAATATTAAGACTCTATTCAACCTAATGAGAATGTGATATTAATGAAACAACTAATCCTATATGTAACTAGGTATACCTTGGTATCGCAGGATTTCCTGCACTAGCACCCATCCATCTCCTAGAAGAATAAAATATTTTAGGAAATATTAAAAAGGCAGATTATTATATTTCCCTGGATGAGAAAGTGAGAAACATGCTATTAAAAACATAAACTCAGCCCCAGCTCCCTGTGCCCAGAAGATATTTTGGTGCCAGGAAAAGACTGGTACAAGACAAAAGACTGGGCCAGCCTATCTATAAAACTAAAGACCTCAGCTCCAGGATGATGGGATTATCCTTCAGGGCAAAGCTATTCAGCCACAATAGGAAATTGCCTTCATTGCATCATCCAGCAAGATTCAACCAAGCCTGGGACACAGACAGCTTGCAAAGTTAGCTAAGAACCCCCGCCCTCTTGGAGGCTGGCAACCAACAAGATACATGCCCTTGCCACAGGAACAGGAAGCTCAAGTTCAAAGCACTCAGTCTCCATTCCATGTGTTCAGCTGCACCAGGACCATGTGCCAAATGGTTATGTTCCATTAAACCATCTTTCCAATCAGCCTCCATGTTTTCAGTGTCTTTCTCTCCACTTGGAACTGAACCCAGTTGGACATTGCTTACAACACAGGGAAGGTAAATACGCAGCATAGAAAAATGCAAAAGCTACCTCAACATTTCAACCTGACTATAGAATGGTGGTACTTGCATCATAATATCATAATCCATCTATCTTTTTGGCATTATTACTGTGGGAATAAACTTTGACTTCATTATTGGGTAATGATTAGTCTAAGACCTTATACATACATGTCTGCCTAAGGGTCACTGAGATAAGCAAGGAAATTAAAAACAAACACCAGGAACATTTAAGCAGCTCAGACAACTGTAAACAATTCTGTGTACTATATCTAATTATTGTAATCCGCAATGTGAATGCTTACTGTGTACGATATTCTCAATAAAAGGGAGCACTAGAATTTGCTCTAGACTCCCATCCCGAGTATACCAGCCTGTGTCTCATTCTTTCCATGGGAGACCACCACAAGTGGTGACCCTGACGTGATCCACTGCAGGTGGTACGTATCCGGACCTCCATGTTTCCTCACCTGGAATAGGTAAAGTACGTACTTAACTATTGCTGGACAATAGGATTATTCAGGGAACATGGGGGGAAAACTCTCTCAGTCACAGGAACGGCATGTTAGTGAGCTGCTGAAGTTAGTCAGGACAAACTTCTTTATCTTTAAACCCTCTGGGGGGGGGAGCAAATAGTTCTTTCAAAAGATAATGTGAAAGAGCTGCTGCAAGAGATCTGGCGGCAATGTCCCTGGTATCCAGAGAAAGGCTCTTTAAAGTTAGACACATGGAGGAGAATTGGAACTATCCTTCATGAAGAGCCATGGGCAACAGCTGAAATTTTGATATATTGGAAGGTTGTTATGACTGCTTTAGAGACCCAGCAACAACCTCTTTTAAAAACTTTAGTAGAACCCCCTCCTTATAAAGGAATTGTGTTGCACCCGCCTTCCCCAAAACTGGAGTGTGCTTTATCATTTCCAACAGCGCCTACTCCAGTGGATGATAAAATCCAACCAAAAATGGGAAAAGTTCAAGCAATGATGCATCAGGCTTTCAATGAGGGGAAATTAGAGCCTGATGAGATTACCCAGATGAATTTGTTTCCAGTCAATAGGCAAGTGGATGCTCAAGGCAATCTGCAGACTGAATGGGTTCCGATTCCTTTAGCAGTTCTTAGGGAAATTTAAAAAGCAGCTAAAGATTATGGTATTCAAAGTCCTTTTACAAAGGGGCTCCTGACAAGTTTGGCTACCTCATGCATGATTCCTAGTGACTGGAAAGATTTAATGAGAATGATATTGAGCTCTACTCAGTATGTGGTCTTTGACTCAGAATACCAAAGGGAAGCTGTCACTAGGGGAAGGAATTTGGGGGGGCTGTATACGCCACACCAAATCTATGGGGCAGGCTTGTTTGAATCCACTGCTGATCAAGCTGATAATTTGCCTGATCACGTATTTCCAGTGGTTATGGCAACTGTCCTTGGGGCGTTGTCCCACATCCAGGATGTGGGAACCCCAGCACGGTCTTTTTCTCAAATTAAGCAAACAGCATCTGAGTCTTATAATGATTTTGTGGAAAGGCTACAATTGGCTATTACCAGGCAAAACTCTAATGAGGAAGCTGCAAAAGAACTTTTGCTGAAATTGGCAGTTGAAAATGAAAATGCTGACTGCAAGCGTATCTTACAGCCCTTGGTGGCTAGAGGTGAGGTTACTCTGGCTGATCTTTTTAAAGGCATGTGCAGTGGTGAGTTCTCAGGCTTACAACATGGAGACTTTGGCTATGGCATTGCAAAAAGGGATGAAACCTACAGGGAATTGTTTTAATTGTGGAAAGCCTGGCCATTTTAAAGCCCAGTGCCATGCCCTGGGGGAGGGGATGGCATTTAACAAAAACAAAATTAAGGATGTCCATCCAAAACCGGTCTGTCCAAAATGCAAAAAAGGGTTTCATTTGGCAAATCAATGTCGCTCTGATCAGAACCAAAATCCGGGAAACTAAATTTGGGGCATGCAGCTTGCCCCGCTCCCAAGGCTGTCACAAAAGCATCACCTGCAATTACTGGGAGTGCAGGTTTGGGTTTAAAAATGTTGAACTCAATTAATGTGACCTTTCCTAATCAAGTGTACATTGAGGACACTCATTTGCATGGGCCACTGCCAGAAAAAACAGTGGGATTAGTACTTCCCATGTCTTCTGCATCAGAAAAAGGGTTTTTTGTTATTCCAGGAGTTATTGATCAAGATTATAAAGGGGTTATTAAGATACAATTGTACACTGATACTCCTGCATCATTAATGGCCGGTGACTCTATTGCCCAGTTATTCCATACATTCCTATAAATCCTTTAATTGGGATCCCACGAACTGGTGGTTTTGGGTCCACTGAAATGGCCAGTTTTCCAGTTGCTGCAGAATTGCTAGCGCTGACAAAAAATTTGACTACAATTGAAATTCAGGGAAAATCATTTTCTGGCCTTATAGATTCCGGAGCAGATGTCTCTGTGATATGCCAAAAGGAATGGCCAAATGAATGGGCGCTTGAAGACTCTCTGGCTGTTCATGGAGTGGGTGGTATGCAGTTTGCAAGAAGTAGTGTACATTGGTTGAAGGCATTGCATAGAGAAACTGGTAAGACTGCAAGGATTCAACTTCTTGTGTTGCCCCTGCATATAAACTTGTGGGGTAGAGATTTGCTGTCACAATTTCACACAAAAATTGTTATTGGATAATGGAAAAATTACAATTGTTAACCTCTCAGCCAGTCTGGATTGACCAATGGCCACTTCCAAAAGAAAAGCTTACAGCTTTACATCAATTGGTAGCTGAGCAGCTACAATTAGGACACATTGAGCCAACTTCTAGTCCATATAACACTCCGGTATTTATAAAAAAGAAAAATGGAAAATGGAGATTTTTGCATGATCTAAGAACCATTAACTCCAGCCTTCAACCAATGGGAGCGTTACAATGTGGTTTGCCTAACCCTAACCTGATCCCACGTAATTGGGATCTAGTTGTAGTAGATTTACAGGATTGCTTCTTTTCTATCCTTTTGCATGTAGATGACAAGAAATTATTTGCCTTTACCGTACCTGAGTTGAATAACAATGCACCTACCTTTCGTTACCAATGCAAGGTTTTGCCACAGGGAATGCTAAACAGTCCAACGATGTGCCAGTCATATGTTTGAATGGCTCTGGCTCCATTCAGAACCTCTCATCCTGGGTGGAAGGTTTACCATTACATGGATGATATTTTAATTGCAGCTCCCGGCCCACTAGGAACAGTTAAGGCAGCGTTACCTTGCCTTAAAGAGGTATTATTACAATTTGGACTTAATATTGCCCCAGAAAAAATTCAAAGTCAAACAACATATGCCTACTTAGGGAATAAGGTCCTTGCAACCTATGCTCATCCAGTCATTCCGGAAATCAAAATTGAGGAAAAGATTTCTCTAGTAAAATTATAACAAATACTAGGAACAATTAACTGGGTTAGACCCTACCTGGGGTTAACTACAGCAGTACTCCAGCCCTTGTTCTTGGCCCTAAAGGGCTCTGTGAGACCAGATTCTGCTATAACCTTATCAGCAGAACAAAGGAAGGTACTGACACATGTAAATGCGGGTTTCACGCAGCGTTGGGTTGATCGATGCATTCCTGATACTCGGTTTGCTTTGAAAATTTTACAAACTCCAGCCTTGCCTACTGCAGCTTTATTTCAATTACATGAAGCGCAGGTTTATATCATTGAATGGTTACATTTGCAAAATACTCCCCGAAAAACAGTTTCTACTATGGCTATGCTTTATAGTGAGTTAATCATCAAAGGCCAAAATTGCAGTAAGCATTTATATGGCATAGATCTAGTTCAGCTATTTTTACCTATCTCCCTCACTCTGTGGGAAACTTGGTATAGTCAATCCATTGAATTGCAAATTGCTCTTGAAAATTGGCCAGGGAAGATTTCTTGCCACACCCCCAGTGACCCTCGTTTCCAGTTGCTTCAAAACGTATCTGTAAATTTTAATTCAGTTATTGCCAAGCAGCCAGTTGGGGGAGTGACCGTTTATGCAGACAGTGGTAAGACCTATGGCGCTTGTGCATGGAGACAGGAAGGGGTATGGAAAACAAAAATTACCCCTCCTCAGCAATCAGCACAAAGGGCTGAATTAGCTGCTGCTATTTTGGCCTTACAGGAATTTGCACAAGAACCGCTAAATCTTATTGTGGATTCTCTTTACGTTTATCAATTGATACTTAACATTGAATTTGCTTATCTTTCTCCATCTGTTGATGCTAATCTTATGAGTTTGTTTCTAGCTCTGCAAAGCTGTCTTCATTCTCGCACACATTCTCTACACATCGCACACATTCGCAGCCATCAGCCACTTCCCGGGGAGCTGCAGGAAGGGAATGATGTGGCTGACGCAGTGGCCTGGGCCATGTCCTGTCTCTCACTTTCTTCTGTTACTCCATGGGCCTCACATAGCTATTTTCATCAAAATGCTAAAGCTCTTTGTAAACAATTTGGTTTCACTGCTGCAGAAGCTGCTGCTATTATTCAACAATGTCCTAGTTGCAGTGCTCAATCCACTGCTCTTCCTCAAGGAGTAAATCCTCGGGGGACATCTGCTTGTCAACTATGGCAGATGGATGTCACACAACACCCTCCCTTCAAACCATGGCACCATCTGCATATCACCATTGATACCTATTCAGGATTTATTATGGCAACAACTCAATGAGAAGAGGCTACAAAACATGTAGTCAACCATTGCCTCTGTACCTTCACACATGTGGGGCCACCAATGGAGATCAAAACTGATAATGGCCCTGCTTACATTAGCACCGCCTTTGTGGAATTTTGTCATCGATGGTCAATTATACATAAATTTAGCATTCCCTACAATTCCACTGGTCAGGCCATTGTGGAACGAGCTCATCAGATGCTAAAACAAGCACTCCTTCACACAAAAACAAAAACGGGGGAAGTGGATGGATATGGCTTGCCTTACATACAAAACATTCTCAATATTACCATATACACTTTAAATTTTTTAAACATGACAGGATCTCCCACTGCTACGGCAGCCAGTAGGCATTTTGCTTCCTCCCCTTCTGCAGGTACGCCAAGACTGAAAGTTCGATATAAGAGACTACCAGATCCAACGTGGAAAGGACCTGTCCCGCTGATAACTTGGGGCTGAGGATACGCTGCTGTTGAAGATGAGGGGACAGTTGTTTGGGTTCCTGCTCGCTGTATGCATCCTTATCATCAGCCAAAGGGGCAAGGGGATGGATTTGGGGGAATGGAAAAGAAACACGTTGATCCAGGACATGGGGAAGCTAGCAAACCTTCATAATAAAACTGATTGTTGGGTATGTATGCACATGCCAACTCACAAAACATCAGGGCTTCCAATGGTTGCAGTACCTTTGGCCGAAGGTGACTGGTATAAGGGACAATGCTATGGTTGTTCAGGGATGTGGTCTAACAGTTGGACTACAAGTAACATAAATACACTGCATCTTGGAAGCCGAATCCAAGAGGTGGCGGGTATTTGCTGGACCCACAATGAGACAGTAGAGAATATGACTTACTTGGGAACATATCCATTTTGTAACAAAACAATTATTATTGGCAATGGAAGTCGGGTTTATCCAGATGACATGAAAACTAAAAATCTCACTTACTTTGTACATAATATTTCTAAATTTGATATCATATCTTTGATCAATGAAAATGGGTGTCCATTTATCCCTGCCACATGTTGTCTCATCATGATAGAAAACCAGCTGCCCAAATGTGCAAATGGGAAATACGCACCACCACCCACTTATTTGGCTATGTTAATGGAATCCTTTGCAATTAATCTATGCTGAACCAAATACGGTTGGTCATCTCCTGGGAGAAAATCTATCATTGCTGTATGGAAGGATGGCCTATGATCACATGCCAGCACGATGGAAAGGAGTCTGCACCTTTGGAAAAATGATCCCATCTCATGTCATTTTAAAATCTTTGGGGACTGCTCATATCCGCAATGCGTGTTCCGCAATGGAAGTAAACTCTATTTTGACTCATGACTACTGGACACAGATATCAAGGGGAGTTATTCCTCCTTTAGGAGTCATGATGAACAATAGAGATTTGCATCGTTTAAACAATTGGACAGTTACTATGTTTAAAGACACCATTAAAACTCTAAAGCTGCTTGAAGAAGAGCAAGGAAAAATCCTTGACTTTGTCCTGCAAACCAGATATGCGGTGGACACTATTTTGGCTGTGCAAGGGGGAGTTTGCGTTGTGATTCATACGCATTGTTGCATGTATATCTCTGATTATTCTCCAAACATTACAGCTACCATACAGCATATGGAACAAACCCTGAGTGAGAATCCATTACAATCGGAGGATGAGGGACTGGACGTGTGGTCTGCACTTTGGTCCTGGTTGCCAGATGGTTCATGGATTCGTCACCTAATTGTTGGAGTGATATTGCTTTTTATACTTTCTCTTTGTGTATGCTGTTGTATCCAATGTCTCCCTGGACTTTTAGGAATGTGTCGGGTGAAGCCTACGGAAGGAGAATTGTTGTTGCAAATGGCAAAAAGCTACCGAGGCATCCGCGATCATCAAAAAACTAAAACAGGGGAGATGTGGGAATAAACTTTGACTTGGGTATTGGGTAATGATTAGTCTAAGATCTTATACATACATGTCTGCCTAAGGGTCACTGAGATAAGCAAGGAAATTAAAAACAAACACCAGGAACAATTAAGCAGCTCAGACAACTGTAAACAATTCTGTGTACTATATCTAATTATTGTAATCCACAATGTGAATGCTTACTATGTACGAAATTCTCAATAAAAGGGAGCACTAGAATTTGCTCTAGACTCCCATCCTGAGTACACCAGCCTGTGTCTCATTCTTTCCATGGGAGACCACCACAATTACTGTTAGAAATATAGCCTAACATTTATACTTGCAGATAACTGTAAAAAGGATTTCAGAATTATGCAGCCATTTGAGCACTAGTGTGTGCCCATACATTCATCCTTACATCAAGTTTATGTTGTATTTATTTTTATCAATTATAATTTTAGTGATACAGTTAATGGACTATTTAATGATTTCTACTGGTTATACTGGATTATTTTAAATCAATAAATTTCTTAAACCAGAGAAAAGAATCAAGAATGAATTTGTTTACAAAGTTATTTTATTGAATGGGGTCCTTTAAAAAGAAGCTCATCCAGTAAAATAGCTCCTTTGTTGTTTATTTATTTATTTATTTATTTATTTATTTATTTATTTATTTATTTATTTGTCAAGTGATTATAAGATAACAGGTATAAGTATAAATGTAGTTATGAATACATGAAATGGATACATTTAAGAAAAATAAAAAGAAACAATAGGACAGGGACAGTAGGCACATTGGTGCGCTTATGCACACACCCCTCTTAGGAAAGGGGTGAGGTCAATAGTAGACATTCTAAGGTTAAAGTTTTGAGGGTTTTGGGAAGAAACCACAGAGTCAGGTAGAGTATTCCAGACATTGACCACTCTGTTGCTGAAGTCGTATTTCCTGCAATCAAGTTTGGTGCGGTTTACCTTGAGTTTGTATCTATTGTGTGCTCTTGTATTGTTATGGTTGAAGCTGAAGTATTCCTTGACAGGTAGGACATTGCAATGTATAATTTTATATGTTATACTTAGATCGGACCAAAGGCAGCATAGTTCTAGGTTTTTGAGGTCTAGAATTTCAAGTCTGGTGGCATAAGGTATTCTGAATCCAATAAAAGCTCATCCAATAAAAAAGCTTACTACATTTTTTTCTCTAACTGGCTCTTCAGCATTTGTATATATTTTCTACAAAAGTTTAATGCCTTTTTAAAAAAATAATTATACACTCATAATTTATTTTATTTATTACTGTTATGTCTTCACTTCATAAAAAATAAACTTAAAATTTTGTTACAAGAATATATTCCATTTAAGTAGCTAATGCCAGTAGATCTATCGAATATAGTAATTCTTGTATATTTTTTATTACTTATAAAATTAATAAGATGCTAATTCAGCTGGAATTCAAAGAATTTGTATACTTCCTTGCCTTTCTCTAAATGCTTGATCATTTGTTTTTTTTAATAGCATCCATATACACAATTTTTCATGCAAATAGCTCTTTTGCACAGAATCTAACAATGGCACAATTTTTTTTAGACAGCTTGGGCCACACACATAAAAATACTATGTGCTCATTGCTATAAAGCTGAAACATATGAAATGAAATATAGCATGTCATAAAGGATATGCTGTGTATAATGTACCATGTACAATAAGACCATGCAATATAACTATAAGAAATATAGATGCATTAAGTGAGATGTCTGTAGGACATATTTTTTATATGTCCTAAATTTGTATATTAAACAGTCCCATTCTAGTCAAAAATTATTTCCCCACAACTGAAAAACCAGTAGGCCAGGGATGGGGAACTTTTTATGGCTCACTCAGGAATTCTGGGAGTTGAAGTCCATAAGTGATAGAAAAGCCAAGTTTCCCTACTCCTGGACTAGGAACAGCTATCTTGGAAGAGATATTTAAGGGGAGAGGACTTTACTTTTTTAAAGCTATGTCCTTGTGATGAAGAGGCAGTTTATATCACATTTTATAGATTAATCCACCAGTAGAAAATAGGTAACATCCATCTGAGGTCAATCCATGAATTTAGTGAGGAGGAGGAGGAAGCGATATTAAATCAGAGCCTTGGTACAAGGGGCAATCCAGTGCCTTGATGCTTCTGTCCAAGCAGAGATATGAGCGTGGTAAATATGGGATCTTATTAAATCAATTTTACAGAGATACAATGCTCAGTATCTTTAAAGTTGGTAATTCTTTTATGTTACTGACTTGGGAGTAATCAAATGATCAGGTCTTATGCTGCCTGGGGAATTCTGAGAATTGAAGTCCACATGTCTTAAAGTTGCTAAGCTTGAAAAACACTCAGAAGTACAACTTCTTGTAAGCCTGGGTTATTTTCCTGAATTTTGGGAATAAGGAAATTATCCTATTGTGCCTGGTGCAGAGATGCAGCTGAAATCTAGTTAGATGCTACTTGGAAGGTTAAAGCTGTAGACACAGTCTTTGACTTACAACTATTTGTTTAACCTCTATTTAAAGTTACAACAGCACTAAAAAGTGACTTATATTCCTTCCCCCCAGGGATGGACAGAGAGAGAGAGAGAGAAAGGGAGGGAGGGAGGGAAGGAGAGAGACAAGAGGGGGAGGGGAGGGAAAGAGAAAGTCAACAGAGAGAGAGAGAGAGAGAGAGAGAGAGAGAAGGAGGGAAAGAGACAAGAGACAAGACACACACACACAGAGAGAGAGATATACCTGTTTAAAAGAAAATAAAAAAATAGCTCTGAATATTTAAGGTTGCAGACCTGGATTAAGTACATACCATGGTCATTAAGTGAATCTTGTGGCCATTAAAGAAACACTGTTATTATTAAACAAGTCCATTTTCCATAATGGGCATTTTTAACCAGAAACCAGAAGGAATTATTGGAAACTTGCAAAAAACATAGAAAACTTCAGTCACAAGACTGTGTGGGATGTTGTGTTTGGTCATAAGTGTATGTATGTATGTGTGTGCATGGGTGCGTGGCTATTAAAACACCAAAAACAGATCAAGTAGCTCTGGGGAGGTCAGTCATCAATTAGAACACTTGCTAAGCAACTGGCCAATAAGCAAGGACCACTTATATTTGGTTTGCCAGTCACATAGCTACCTAGCCATACCATGTTTCCATGTTATGCTTGGAATCTGTTTTGATATATGTATAATTTTTTTATTTAAAAAAAGCAGATTTGCTTGGCTCTGTAATTTTTATTAGAAATCTACAATTAAAAAAGATGGAAAAATTTGTTGCTGTAAATGTTCAACAATATTAATTCATAATCTATCAATTGAAAAATTCAATCAGTAAATGGTTTGTGTGGGAGACTAATGAATCATAACACTTTCAGAATACTCTACTATTGAAGGGTTGTTCTATATCGTAAATGTATGTCTCCATTTTCAAATTATGTATATTGGCACCAGCTTAGCATAAAGTACAATCTACACAATCAGTTAATTACAGGATTTTATCAATGAATGACAGTACATCTGTCAGCTCCTACATCGCTGAAACTGGTTCAATAAAACACTTTACTCAGTCTTGATGTAGCAATGTGTGTTTATTTTGGCTTCCTCCAACAGCAGCAACAAATGGAAAGTCCGAGTAAAGCCAGCGCTGAGAGCATCTGCTGTTTATAATCCCCATCCACCCCCAATAATTAGCTAACATCCACCCCAGCAAACACTCAACATCCATTTACAGCAATCTCGCATGCCACCACCCAACTCTAATTCTAACCACGGTGTAAATCCCTAGATAATACCTCCCCCGGGCGTCCTTCCACCCTGATCCACCCGATATCCCCCATATGAAACGCTGACCAGCTGATACTATATCCCAAAATGTTTCCCGCTGGTCGCGCTGAGAAGAGGGAGAGGCATTGTGTTTAAAGCAGGGGTGTCCAACCTTGGCAACTTTAAGACTTGTGGACTTCAACTCCCAGAATTCCTCAGCCAGCTTTGCTCTCCCAGGAATTCTGGGAGTTGAAGTCCACAAGACTTAAAGTTGCCAAGGTTGGACACCCCTGGTTTAGAGAGACACAAAATGCCGAACAGTTGACAAGGCAGTTTCCCAGCCTGCCGCACTGAAGTGGGGAGAGGAGGTTGTGCCTGGCTTTATCAGATGTCATCAACTCGGGACCATCAAAGTAGGCAATTCTCCCCCAACCATGATGCTGTGTCAAGCTTCACTCCATTGGCAGCGTTGTTGAAGCCCGACAACATCACTTTGCCAGGAGCAAAAATCCACCTTGACTTATGGACAAGAATGTTGCATACTAAAACACACATCTTATTCTCAAAATATGTCATTGATCTAGTAAGGTTCCATTTATCATGAATTTATAAAGCAACATCAACACCATTATTAGAAAAGATCATAAATTCTTAAAAAAAAAAAAAGGTAGAAATTATACTTTTATTTTTATGTAGATAAGGGAGGGGAGAGGACGTACCATCTGATTCAGGTCAGAGTCAAGGATCGTGATTTCATTGATGTGGCCATTTTGTTTTCCTGGCAAAAATATGATTCTAGACTTTCCAGTATTCATGATATTCCTAGGTTGTACAATACTGATATTTTATATATTAAAACAATGTTAATTGAAAAAAGTTATAAATTCATAAAAAGTTATACATTTAGATGGATTGTGATGACCCGGAGTAAATGTAAATAAATGTCCTTTAATGCCTCCAACTTGGCCCCACTGTTCAATAATTCTCAGTTGGAGATAAAACTTAATCAAAAATACTCTTTAAAAGAAAGCAATACAGTCCAAACTTAATGAGCAGATAGAGGTGAAATAAAAAATCCAAAACAAACTACAATGAAGGAAAGTCCACAATGGACCAGGATAATTACCAACTTCAAGGAGATAACAAGGCACAGTCTGTTGGAAGGACGCCAACCAAGATAACTTCAGCCCAAAATAAAACACACTTTGCTTCTGACAACACTGTGTTGTAACTGTTTTTCTTATATATTATTTTCCCCAGCTTGTTAGGAATGTAAGTTACCTAACAGCTATTTGGGTTGGACAATATATAAACCAGGATAGACATTTTCATACTGTCTCTTTAAGGGAATGTAAAAAGTGAAATTGGGTGTGGTTTCTCAAATGGCCATAAGATGGAGCCAGAAACCTGGGTTGTCTTAGTTTTAGTCTCAGAAGAAGTCTCATCGAGTCTCTTTTTCCTTTTGTTGGAGAGTATTGCCGTTCTTCCTAATTGACTGATATTCATGGATTTGATATAAGTCTGTTACTGAACTGTTTTTGACACTCGACTTTGTTATTGGATTATCCCTGGACTGAAAACTGACTGACTTACCTGTGAATGACTTTGGACTGCTTATTTTGAACTTTGCTTAAACCTCTATTGAAAGTAAAAAAAAATAAAAACCCTACATTAACTGTACAGTGTACCTGTGTGCTGTGTGTGTATTATTCAAATACTACTCTCAAATATGTCTCCCTGTATCGCTCATTCTCCTAATAGAGAATTACCTCTACACAGCTGAAACTAATGAGAGGGATCATGGCCACTTCCTCTCTGGTAAGCCAAGTTGTTTTCTTCTTTGTTTCTCCCTGCATGTCCTAGGATGAAGAGGGGATAGCCCTGACTCTTCCTCTGACTGCCCAGCCAGCCTCTGTCCTCCCCCAGTCTCCTCCATAACCTCCGGAGTCACACCTACACTCCCTGTTGGCTGTTTCTCTTCTCCCTCAGAGTCCAACTTTAGGGCATGACATGGATTTTGCTACTACAATATGCTAATAATTTGCCATTACAGTACTCTGCAATTCCCCCCCCCAACAGATATTTATACTTGTCTCCAAGTATAAATCAATCTGACCCTAACTGGCTGTCCTGCAGAAGGGGAGTTTCCTGCATGGTCACAGTTTTCAAGTAAAACTTTCAGCAAAAGTCTACTGGTTGCCTAGATCAAATAGTAACCATTTAGGAAATGGTTAGAAGCAGGAGTGGGATTCAATTTTTTTAACAACCGGTTCTGTGGGCATGGCTTAGTTGGTGGGCGTGGCTTGGTGGTCATGTGATTGGATGGACATGGCTTGGTGATCATGTTATTGGCTGGGCGTGGCCAACTCAATATCACTCACATCGAGGCATTAATCTCCTCGCCTGGCTTCTCATGACTGTGGGGATGCTGCAACAGTCGTAAGTGTGAGAAATGATCATAAGTCACTTTTTTCAGTGCCATTGTAACTTTGAATGGTCACTCCACATAAGCAAAGTACCAGCAAAGGAGGGGAAAAAAACTCCAAAGATGTTACTGAGACAGGAAGTCTAGTCCTGCCAAGAATGTAATAAGGGTTAACAGAGAGGCAATTTTTGTAAGCAACACCAGAATGTTTCCTTCCTGCCTTCCTTACAGGATTAGGCCAGTAATTTCTTCTAACAACCGATTCTCCAAACTTCTGAGAATGTTAACAACCAGTTCTAGTGAATAGGCGTGAACTGGTAGAATCCCACCCCTGGTTAGAAAAACTACCACTGTTGAGGACCATATAGGATTTATATAGTACTTAGGTAATGTGATAAAGAGCCATGGTGGTACAGTGGTTAGAATGCAGTACTGCAGGCTACTGTCAGGTTTCTAAGTAATGAAATCCATATTAAAGGAAAAATAACAAAGTCCATCTTGAAAAAAATATTTATTTTATTTAGGAAAGCATCAAATTGGCAAAGTCCATGGTAATTCCAGATCTGACCCAACCTGGAATTACCCCCACAATATTAGAAGTTAGAAACAACCCCAAAACTTACATTCTTCAATAAAAGTATTTCAGTGTTGCTTGTGTCATAAATCTCCACCTCCAGGGGCCCAAGCATGGACAGCTCATTTCCCACGGGAAAGAAGATCACCTAATCATAATACTCTCTTTATCTCCACTCCTCCCCTCTTAGGAATTGACAAGCCCATAACCCTTCCCCCCCATTACTGCCACAGAAAAAATAAGAAAAAGAATGTATACTAAGACAAACTAAAATGACTACACTTAGGTCAATTTTGGGCTTCACAGCTACTTCTGCTGGGTGCTAGCTGCCAGCAATTTATGTTAGCCGGTCTTCTGGATGTTAGTAGAGACACAAGATACAAATCCATAAACCAACATACAGAGATGTATATAGTCATTTATTTTGTACACATAAATCACGTCCTATCCAGCGGTAACAGTTTGAAATCCAAACTAGGTTAGTGATGAAAGCATTTGCCTTCCAGCACAATTTTAACATTACCCCACCTTCCTAATCACAGTTACCTCCTGTGGACCGCCCTATCCTAAATTCCTACATAACAAACGTTCCTTAATATGTCTGATTAGGCTTATATTCCCATATCTCGCCTCTACAGGCTATGATGCTCTGCATCCTATCTATCACCATCCTGTGAGAACCCTGTCATAACAAACATCTATCTCCCCCCCAAAAAAAGCCTCCAGTGACGTCCTTGGGGAATTCCTTGTGCAGCCTCCAAGTCCCAGGTATCAATGTGAGGCAGCATTGCGAGGCAGCATTTGGAAGCCCCCATTCAGCCATCAATTCCAACTGTTCAGGTTCGATTTCGCATGTTGGAGGGATATGAGTATAGAGCTCTACTGCTGATGGGTGACTGCATTTGGAGCCCAAGAATTTGGCAGTTCGAATCTCACCAGGCTCAAGGTTGACTTAGCTTTCCATCCTTCTGAGATCAGTAAAATGAGATCTCAGATTGTTCAGGGAAATATGCTAACTCTGTAAACCACTTAGAGAGGACTGTAAAGCACTGTGAAGTGTTATATAGGATTCTAAGTGCTCTTGCTATTGGTAATGTGGTTTAATTTTTTTTTTTTTTATGATTTAAAAAAATAGGATTATGTTGGGCAAATTGGAACATACAAGGAAATCATAATTGAAAACTTTTTGAACAGATGAAGATCACTTTTAAGCAATAAGGAAAAGAAATGAATTTTAGAGTTGGAAAATAATATACGTGGAGATTGGTATAAAAAGAAAGATAATAATGTCAGGCAAGAATAGCCATAAGAAATTTGCTTGAAGCATACAGATGTGATCCAGCAAGATGAACACTTGAGAAACTATTAGGAAAAAGAAATGGAAATGGTTAGTGTAGGATAACTACTCCAAAAGGACATAAAATGGGTCATGGATATAATGTAAGACAAAAGGTGTATTTCAAAGAAGCAAAACTAAAACAAATGAAAAATTACTCATGAGTTGTGGCTTAAAAAGAGAAACAGGAGAGAGGGGACAAAGAATTCTCTCTCTCTGCCTACATAGCTATACAACTGTGACATGTTTATCACACTCCAGTTAATACTATGAGACTTACAAATTAAAGAACAAAAAAAATATAACAAAATACAACAAATAAGACCAAAGCAAATCCCAAAAACATCATATCCATGATTTTCATAAAAATGAAATAAGGTGAACTAGATATCCCTGAAAAAGCAGGAATGGCACTGAAATAGATATCAGTAGATCATGAATTATGGTTGGAGAGAGAGAGAGAGAGAGAGAGAGAGAGAGAGAGAGAGAGAGAGAGAGAGAGAGAGAGAGAGAGAGAGAGAGAGAGAGAGAGAGAGAGAGAGAGAGAATTGCATTAGATATATAATATCAGCAGACCCATTCAAAGTTTTAAGAATGCTTTGTGAGCCATCCTGGAAAAAGACTGAATCAAGGCAATTTTTCTGCTTGCATATTGCAAGGATATGAACAAAATAAATGTCAATCACAATTTGAAATATCTGCTAATATTAAAATAATTGTAGTGGGTTTTGCGGAATTTGACTTTATATTTACTTTATATTAAGATGCAATTTTCTCATAACTCTCAACATTTCTAAACATTCGTATAGGTTTAAAAAATAAAACCAAAACAGTCCTTAATTTAATTATGTGGGAAAGAAAATAAAAGGAGCTTTAGAATGAGTTTCTTAAAGCAAAATAAAAAAGGCAAAAAATATTCACTGTAAGATAGATTTTGTGGATAAGATTATTTAAAAAAATGGTTTTTGTATTTTAAAGCAGTAACATAAAGATGTGAAAAATGTGAAAAATGTTTCATACTCTTCAACTAAAGATGACAATCAATGGCTCTGGTTTCTTTTCTCAAGTTGTCTCTCAGGGAAGCCTGCAAATGTGTAAAGCTTATTTGTGTCCATTTAAAGGAGTGACAAATTTGAGTCCGTGTAAGACAATTTATTCAGGAAGGGAAGTAATTCTTGGAGATTTTGTATTAAATAGTCAGGTAGAAACTGGCTATTTCCTATGTTATGGGTTGCAGATGTGTAAGCAAAGTTGTTTTTCAGATCCTCTAATGTTTTCCATATGTCATGCTTGGAATTATTTTTAATTCTGCACAGAACTTTATAGATTTAGAGCATATGTGAAGATGTGAAGCATCTGCTTCAAATGAGATAAAGGATGCTTGGGTTCTAATTTATACATAGTTTTTGTTTTAATTTATGAAAGAGAGGATGCATTCCTCCTTTCAAAATAAAACTTTATGTCTCTTTCTCAGCAAGTATAACTTTTCTCCCATGTAATAAAACTGATTTAAAGGTTTCAGTCGACTTTAAGGCTCCATTTGTAATATAATATTAGCATTTTTTCAATCATTTGTTTCTATTCTAATTCATTTATAACTCATTTCTGCTAAAATTTATTTGAAATGTGGCTTAGATGGGAAGGAAGAGCAGATTTCTTATATCGCCAAGGTACATATTTAACTGATTTGCTATTTCATAAAGATAAAATTAGATACAGTTCTCAATATTTTTTTTTAAACAAATTTTATTAATTTTACAAACACAATACACAAAACATAAACTAAAACATCTTTTCTGAAAGCTGCCTGATCCCGGGTTAAAACTCTTCACACAGACACAAATTCAAACATCATATTCATTTTATATATCCTTCCATATCTTGTTATCATTTTCTTTTCTTTTCTTTTTATAAACCAATTTTATTAATTTTACAAAAACAGTGCACAAACAATCAAAGCATAACAGCTTATAACCATTTTCAAATACATTCTTTGTCTGTTCTATTTCCAACCATCCATTCATCTTTTTTCTTTTACTATACTTCTCCTATACACTATTTGGAGTGACGCCTTTACTCTAACTTAAAAGTACTTCATATAACACTTAATTTATCTTGGGATTCTGTTTAATAAATTCTAAATTTACACAATAAATTTTATACTCTAAATACACATATAAAAACACAATCTTACATACCTTCCAGAATCCCCCTTTTATCCTTAATTAGATTCACCCATTGTCTCTAAATAAGCTTTTTTTTTTTAGATCTTGCTTCCCACCATTGAGGCTTCTCCTCCCCCCCTTTCTCTCTTGCTTATTCTTCTCCTTGCCCTTTTTACCCCTTTGTCTCTCCTCTTCCCTTTTCTTACTCCCTTTCCTTTGCTTTCTAACCTTGCATCCACCTTTCCTCTCATTTTTCTTTTTTTTGGTTGTTTTTTCAAATCTTAAAATCCCCTTTTTCTTGTCCTCTTTCTCCTCCTCCCCGGAAAAAACCCATTGTTCATCAAAGATGGCTTCTTCTTCCTCTTCTTCTTTGTCCCAGTCATTCTGCTGCGTAATCAACTTTTCATAAGTACATAACGCCATTTCTAAAAATTGAAATGAAGTGCCCAAAGTATCTTTTCCATCTTGTTCTTCCTTTTTATATTTTTGATATTCAATCTTTAGTTCATCCACAAGCGATGCCATGCTGAAAAGAAAAACTTTCCCCAAAACAACCACCCAAGTATTTTTAGTCAAAAGTAATTCAAAAAGAAAGTTCCAACAGTTAATACTTTTCTTCCTTCTTCTATTTCTCTTTCTGGGGTTACTGTTTAATCAAAGAGGTCCAATTACCATATTTCTTTTTTTAGTATTCTTGGCAATCTCCTCCTTTTTCCACTTCTGCTCCAATATTTTTCCACTCCCTTCCCACTTGCAACATCAATTTTTAAATAATAAAAAATCCATACCTCTAATAAAGGTTTTCCAATTTCTTAAATTTTTAAGTCCAATGTCCAAGCAACTTTCAGAATATTTCACCTTCAGTGCCCAAACAAATTTCAAATCTTCTTCTGCTTTTTTCATGGGGTGGGAGAGTGAAGAAAAAAAAAAGTTCCCTTCAACAGTTTCTCCGCCGCTTTCGATCTTCTTAGGGATACAATGTATCCTCCAGCAATTCAGACAGCTCAGTTCCAGCGAATTTAAAGGATGTTGATTGACCTGGCTCAGCCAGCACTTTCACTTTTCTTGCTTCCTCCAACACAATCTTACCTGGTTGCAGGCTTCTTCGTGGCGGCCGTTGCTGACCGCCGCTCCACCGCCTTGGGAAAAAGGGTTTTTTTCAGGATGAGGAGGGGGTCTGCGACACCCCCAACCCCCTGTCCAGCTCCCCTCTCTTTTTGGCTGTCCCTACAAGGCAGCCATATCCCCCTGACCCATTTGGATCGGGGGTACCTTGGCAGCTAGCACAGCAGGAATCGCGAGTGGTTGCGAATTCCTGCTGCCCCGAAGCCAGGCAAAAACCGGAAAAAGATACAGTTCTCAATATTGTTAACCCTTTGAGATAGACCAGGTTAGAAAACAGAATCCTTAGGTTTGACTGAAAATGTCAACATCTAGCTTGAGTATACAAATAAAAGTCCATCATCATTTCAGTTCTAAAAAGTTTATTGTTTATTGAATACATAGCATAGGAATGGCAAGGTAAAACTACCTCTGAATTTCTAAGGCACCAATTCACAATATTAAAAATGAATTTGCCAGCTCAACCCCATGCTTCCATGTAGACCATGTAAACAAGTTCTCTTTGTTATGGGAACTATTTGCCTTCTTTTTCACACCTGTTGATATGATCTTGAAAAGTTTCCAGAGTCATGGAACTGCAGAAGTTTCATTTCTTGAAATTAACCCATTCATAGTCAACATCATACTCTAATGACAAGTTGAAATGAAGAGGCACATAGCTGCCATTCTTCACTCTTGACAGAAACTCTACTTTAGTGGTAGAAGCTATAATAAAATAATCTTAAAAACTTGACTGTAAGATGGTCCAAGTTAAGCTGACTTTTGCTAATTTTGATAGTGATTTTGTCACTGTCAGTGGTGTTCAAGTGGTGCTCCAGATATTTTGGGATTGCATTCAAGGCGCATATCACTATTTTCACTATTTTCACTTTCCATTACTATCAATCAGTTTAAAAAGATAGGTTTACTTGAATAAATTGATATGCTATAATAATATATTTGATATTACTAAACAATAATATCTGCCTATCCATGGTCATTGTGAAAGATTTGATAGGTGGATAAAAATGTAAGATGAGTCTAAACATTTGCTGATTCTGTGACAAACCAATAATAATAACAATTGGAGAATATAATAATATAACATAAAGACTTGCAAATAAAATAGAATGACTGTAGCAAAAGAAAGAAAAGGTAGTACCAATAGTAAATAGGCACCTTAGATATAATCCCAAAATAACCGGACCACCACAGGAACACCATCAATATTGATAAATTAAATATCAGTCAATTGCAAAAAGGAATTTTACGCAAAACATTTATTTCTTGTGACAATACTTGTAACACTATCAAACATCAACATTTGCCTATCCTAGTCCTTCAGAATGGCTCAACAGGCAGAAAAAATGCCAAATCCAGTCCAACATCTGGCTGACCATGTGACAAACCACCATAATTATCAGTTAAACACCATAAATATTGACAAATTCACCATCAGTTAGTTGGAAAACGCAGCATGACTCAAAAAAGTATATATTCTGTGTTGACATTCTAATACCATCAAACATCATACAACACCTATCTATCCCAGGTCCTTGGGAAGTATTCAGTAGGCAGATAAAAGTACCAAACCCTGTCCAATTATCTGGCTGACTGTGCAACAAACCAAAATATTTTACTATGTAAAACCTCCATATTGTTTTTAGTAAGCAATATTCAGCAACAACAAAAAGAATAATAAATATTCTGTAAAAGCAGATTCATTATTTTTTATAACTTCACATGCACTTATTTTGGGACACATGGATGCCGTGGATACTTTCCTGTTTTATAATTTACATTACAATGAAGGATTTTGTTCTCTGTGTAAGATTGTGTTCATGGACATTTGTGTTGGTGGAAAAGGTCTTTTTAATTCAGAAAGTGCTAAAATATAATTAATGAAATAATAATAATTGCAAATTAGAAAGTAATATTCTTGACACATTTTAAATAGAGCACCACTGTTTATCTAAAAGAATGAAAATGACCAGCTGTCTGCAAGTAATATAAATCCTCCATTCCCCACCATCCAGTCAGTGCTGAAGAAGTTTCTTGGATGAGAAGTGAAACATCATCAAAGAAAAACCAGGAGGTCCAGTTGCCTCTTGAAAAAGTACCTTGGGACAACCATGACTTGGATGGCTGACAATCTACATAGACAAACTCTTTATTTTTAGTAATGCAACTAACATATTGCTAATATATAACATTCCTACAGAAATTCAGATTGTAATTCCATCTCAAAGACAAATTTGTGAAGCTACAAGCTATCTTGTAATTCCATAAATACTTCTAACAGTGATCTCAAAGGTTTCATAAAATAATCTTTTATATCTACTTAGACCAGAGGTGTCAAACTGGTGGTCCATGGGCCCGATGTGTCATGTGTAGGTCATGCCCCCCTAGTTCCACAAAGGGAAAAAACATCACTAAACATCACATGATGGCAATGTGACGCTGCAAGTTTAACACCTGTACCTTAGACACTAAACCAGTGGTTCCCAAACTTTTTCAGTCCACTGCCCCCTTGGTGCTACAAACTCATCCTCAGTGGCCTCCACCCAGGGGTGGGATTCAAATTTCTTAACAACTGGTTCTGTGGATGTGGCTTAATTTATGGGTGTGTGACTGGCTGGGCATGGTTTGGTGGTCATGTGACTGGGTGGGCGTGGCCAGGTGGCCATGTGACTGGCAAACCAAATATAAGTGGTCCTCGTCTAATGGCTGGTTGCTTAGTAAGTGTTCTAATTTATGACTGATCTCCCAAGAGCTACTTGACCTGTTTTTAGAGTTTTGACAGCCATGCACACACACACACACACACACACACACACACTCTTCTAACCCTGCTGGAGCAGGTGGTTGGATTAGATATCTCATTCACTTTCTCCTCCGTCCCTTTCTTTCTTCTTTTTTTTCTTTCTCTCTTCTTTCTGTCCCTTTCTTCCATTCTCTCCTCTTTCTTGGTCTTTCTTTTTCTTCCTTTCTTCCTTTTTCTTTCCCTTTTCTCTTTTTCTCTTTCTTTTCTCTTCCTTTTGTTTCTCTCTCTTTCCCTCTCTCTTTCTCTCTCTCTTTCCCTCCCTCCATATCCCATTCACTTTTTCCTCTCTCCCTCTTTCTTTCTCTCATTCCCTCTCTCTTTCTCTCTCTTTCCCTTTCTCTCTCTCTCCCTCCCTATCCCATTCACTTTCTCATCCCTACCTTCCTCCCTCTCTCTTTCTTTCTTTTTTCTCTCTAATTCCCTCTCTTTCTCTCATTCCGTCTCTCTCTTTCCGTCTCTCTCTATCCTTTCCTTAGCCTATCTACCTATTTTCTGCCCAGGCAGGTGTGGCCTAATCCAGGGGTCACAAACTTTTGGACCTCAGGGACCACCAAACTCATAATTTTAAATCCTGTGGACCACTAATTTTGACTGATGCTGGCACAGGAAACTTTGGCCGGGCTCTCAAGAGATGAGAGTGACTCCTTGCTTTTCTCTGCTAACAGGCAAATCTGTCTCTAAGTATCAACAGTGAGGTATCACATAAAATGGTTCATTCTGTATCGTTGAATTTCTACTGCTTATTGTCGCAGGTATTAAATACTTTCACCTTGATTAGGAGCGGAAAACATTTACTGTTTTGCATTTCATGATTATCAGAAGCCACTCTACAACCAGTATAATAAAATAGAACTATTTTGCCATTATATTACAATGTCTCTTTCTCTTAACAATGGCTCTGCAATGGGCCAGTAGCATAAAATATAAGAATACAAGAAGCCTTGCCAAAAGTATCCAATTTTGTGACAGGGACTCATGCCACAAGTACATGAAACTCCTGATTTCTCCACTATCCATGGGAGAAAAAAAAACATGGCAACACAAGGAACCAGAAATCTTCCCTTCAAACAAAGGAGTAGACGGCTGGATGCGGTTTTACATCCGGTGCCGCAAAGGACTCTAGAAGCCAGGCTTGGGTGCTCCTACTAGGCACGTAACTGGGGGCGGCAGGGGGCACGTCCTCGGGTGGGACTGCAAACAGGACACCCAGGAGCTGGCAGGGTTTATGAGGGGGTGAAATCAGCAGCTGTAGCAGAGGGAGGGTTTTCTTCCCCCTTTGTGGAAACCCTTTGAGTGCTGCCTCTTCCCTTCCAGCGCTGCCTCCAGTGCCAATTGTAAGTTCAGCATTTCTGAATGGAGGACTTCTCTGGCTGCCGCACTTTAGTGACGGGTGCAGGCAAAGGTAGCATCTTCGGGGCTGCATCTCTGGAGCAATGCTGGTGCTTCAGGGATGAGCCATCTTCCCCCACCCCCCATGTTACTGTGCTGCAACAATGCTGTGCTCCCCTTTGCACAGGAGTTCAGCCAGCTATCTGCAAAATCATCTCTCTTGAGGAGCGCTTGACAGTTTGCAGATATCTTGGCTGCCTGTTAGCAGAAAGAAGTGACCAAAGTCGCTCTCCTCTTGAGACCCCTGCCAAAGATTCCTGTGCTGCTCACCCTTCAGCGCTTTGACTCCCAGGGCAGGAGTTCGGCCAAGCTACCTGCAAAATCCCACCCCTGAATTGCACCCTGTGAGGGGGCCACCTCCAACACCTCTCTACCGCCTCTTAGTGCCCCCCTGCCATCCCACTTGCCTCTTAGCACCCCCCTAAGGCATTCCACCACCCCCAGTGGGCAGTACCATCCACTTTGGGAACCACTGCACTAAACTGTGAATATATATCAGAGGATATATATCAATATATATATATATATATATATATATATATATATATATATATATATATATATATATATGAATATATATATATATGAATATATATCAATAGTCAGAGCCTGACTATTGAACCCAATCAGTTCAGCACTCTGAGACATCTAGTTTTCTCAAAGAGCTGTTTTATTGAGTACATCATTTCAGCATGGATAAAAACAAAAGCAGCTCTAACTATTTCCCATGGTTTCAGTATAATTAAAGCATAGATAATTCCCTAACTTATTGTTACAAGTTACATTGTCCAATTGGGTGTTCTGGGATCTCCTTGGAAACTCCTTCTAGTCTCAGGCCAGAACCTGTTAAGATGGCCTTGGTTCCCATGAGATGATCTGTTGTTATTGCATGGAGAGAGAGAGAGAATGTATATATTTATTCTGTTAAAAACAAAAATGAACATTTTTTAAAGTACAGCCTAAAAACCATTGAGAAAGTCACAAAAACCTTCAACATGATATCCAAACACCTAAAAGTCTTTATTGTCTTCACTAAAGTCATTACTATTGGAAATTTATATTTCATAACTAGAGTTGTCATATATGTGTATCTCATATGTTTTGTGCACTCATAAATTTGAAAAACACAGTTGCATACTTTGACTTCTAAACATTTATTGATCTATTCCACATGTACATTTGTGCATATTATAAAGCTTTTTCAAAGTTTCTATTTCATGGAACTGATCACCCACCAAGTTCATGTATTTGAATCTGTTAATTAATTGCACACATACACAAAATTGTAAATAAGCATTCAAGTTTGCTGGAAGTTGTGTCTACCTCTATTTTGTGATGGGAATAATGCAAACAGTTTGACCAAGGTGCGAAAATTAACATTCAACTCCATTAGTATTTACTGCATATCAAGCATGAGGTTAAGGCTTCAGTCTAGAAATCAGTACCAATATGGTGCATTGGTTAAGGCTTCAGTCTAGAAATCAGAAGATTGTGAATTAGGCATGTAAACAACTGGGTAACCTTGAGCCAGACTCTTTCGTTCAGCCATAAAAGGAAGCAGTGGCAAATCACTCCAGAAAACCTTGAAAAAATAAATTGCAGAGACTTTTCCAGGCAGTCCCTGAGATTTGGATACTATTGAATTTGGGTTGGGTTGGGATGAAATCAAATATAAGGATTCTTTGTAATTAAGCATTGACCTAAGCTTCTTTTTGTTTAATTCATATGGTGTAACAATAGTATTAAAATATTTGGATGAATAAATCGTGTTCTTGCATATCTTACCTGGATCACCCAAAATCAGTGAAGTATAATCCAAATTTCAACACTGTTGACTTATAGCACATTGTATGTGTGTGTGTGTGTGTGTGTGTTATACAGGGGGGTGGGAGTGAGAGGGAGAGACCTTGCGAAATCATGCCGTGGGCCTTTTTGTCAAGTAAACCACTTGCTAATAAGCAGCTTAATTTATGGATTGCCAAGAAACATCACTGCACTTGGAGTGATTCCTGACAGAAATAACTGTTCCTTAGATTTTCTTAGATTTTGTTTTGTAACTTTCCACAATTTAGCATTCAGTTCAGCAATCATCAATAGCACCAGTTAAAATCCTGCTTGCCAACACTTACAAAGATTTTTTTTCTGTTTGAGCTAAGACTTTGGAATGAGTCAATATTCCATTCTCTTTCACATTCTCTTTTATTCAGAGTTCTGTGACATGGCGCCTGCCTCTGTCTCTTTTCTTTTGATGTTTATTCTCTTTTCATGAGCAACTTTTCCAAAATGGCATTGGAACCAATAATGAATTCAACGTATCTAAACCAACAGTAAATAATTTTTAAACTACTGGAGAGCTGAATTTATCTCACATGTTAATATAGTAACTTTCAATATTTTGTTTTTAGAGCTTGACATATGAAATAAAAAATGCATATCTACAGAGAAGAATCAAATGCAGCCTATTATACTTATTATCGCAATGGATATATAAAAATAAAAGTATTTCCAAAACAAAGTCTTGTGAATTTTGTTTGAATGATTATAGAAATATTGACCACATCAAATTGGAATTGTCTTAAACATGCACATAAAGCTACACCAACTACACATTGAAGAATTGTATGATTATCAAGAAGCAGCATTTGTTTTAATGGTTCAAAATTGGTATAGAAACACATGTTTAACTTATATGTAGCATATAGATATCAGCGACAGAGTGATGCCTGGAACACACTACCCGACTCTGTTGTCACATCCCCAAACCCACATTCCTTTTCCCTCAAACTAACCACTATTGGCCTCACCCCTTTCTAAGAAGTATGTAAGGGTTGTGCATAAACGCACAATTGTGCTTGCCATCCCTGTCCTATTGCCCCCAATTATTTGTCCCCATTTCCTGTATTTATACTTATGCTTAATATCGTGTAAGCTATTGACAAATAAATAAAATAAATAAAAATAAGTGTTAAAGCAATAGAAACAGAAACATCACAATCTGAGATTTACTGATGATAGTGACTTTGATGAATAAAAATGAAGAGATTTAAAAAATCTCTTACTGAAGATGAAAGAAGGGAAAGCAAAATCTTATGTGTTGCTCAATGTTAAAACAAGCTTATGCCAGAAGGACATGCCAATCCAAAGTAAACACATAGTGAAAAAGTTGAAATAGGAGACTTTATTTTCCTAGATTCTCATGGATTGTGACTGTACCCATGAAAGGAAGAGGGGAGTGTTACTTCAGGGAAAGAATAATGAAAACCTTGTCAAAACTATAGAGATTTTAAACTTACAATAAAGTGACCTAATATTAAGGTCAGGCTTTACCAATTGACTATGAAAGCTGGATCACCAGGAAAAATGAACAAATGAAAATTACTCTTTTTGGCCTCCTGGGCCTTAGGATAGCCTCCTGGGGGAGGGGGCATTTTTGATCCCAGGAGGCTTCCCTAAGGCCCAGGAAGTCAAAAAAATGGAGCATGGGGAGGGATGCAGCACCCCAAACCCCATGCACCCTGTTGTACAGAGGCAGTTACAGAGAGAGACGGAGCCAGGGAAAAGGCTAACAGACTTTATTCAACGAATAAAGAGTCGCCGCTGCTGCGGATGGCAATCTGACAGCCAGCTGGCGGCGACAGCTGATGCCGTTTGACAGCTCCCTTTTATAGCCGGCTGTCAAACGGCATCAGCCAATGGGAGCGGTCGACGCTCCCGCGCAGGCGGCAGACTAGAAGGAGAACTGCCTCTTAGTTCTTAAACATAGCACTCCTTCCCCCTGGCCACGAGCATGTGTAGTCTCGTAGCCAGGATGGCGGTTTCCGTTCACGGCCTGATCTTCGCGGCTCCAGGGGCTTGTTTGCTGCTGCCTCGTCCTGTTCTTCCCGGGCGGTGCCAAGAGTCTGCGGAGGGTCATCAACTATCCTGGATCTGCCATCTGGCTGCTGCTCTGGTGAGTCCTCTCATGGTGGTCGGTTGGTTGGGTCGTTGAGCGGCTGGTAGACCGGGTCCTTTAGCGGGTCGGCTGTGGCAGGTGGTGGGTAGGCCAAGTCGTTGACCGTGGTTTCAGTGGCAGGCTTGGTCTAGCATCTCCTCAGCTGATCCACGTGTCTTCTCCAGATGCAGCCATCTTCTAGGAGGATTCTGTAAGACCTGGGCCCTGTAATAGAAACTATCTGCCCTGGCATCCATAATGGGTGCCCTGCATAGTTCCTGGCATAGACCAGGTCTTGCAGGGTGAATTCCCTGGCATGGCTGTCAGAAGCCAGGGGTGAGCTGGGAGCGTAGTGGGGGTGCAACCTGTCCAGAGTAGTCCTGAGGCATCTGCCAATCAAAAGTTCTGCAGGTGACTTGTTGGTAGATGGGCATGGAGTGGTGTGCTGTGTTAATAGGTATGTGGACAGCTTGGAATGCCAGTCCACTTGGCCCAGCTTGGCCAGAACTTCTTTGACTGATCTAACAATCCTCTCTGCCATCCCGTTGCTCGCAGGGTGAAAGGGGGCTATGAGGGCGTGTCTGATACCCAGGTTGGCTGTGAAGATGGCAAACTCGTTGGAACTGAATTGGGGGCCATTGTCTGAGACCAAGGTGTCAGGCAGTCCATGAGTAACAAACAGTCTGGTCAAAACCCTTGTGACCACTCGTGTGGTGGTGGAAGGTAACAAGGCCATCTCTGTCCATTTTGAAAATGAGTCTACCACAACCAAGAATGTCTTCCCCAGTATAGGACCAGCTAGGTCAATATGCAACCTGGCCCAGGGCACCCCCGTACCTTCCCGTCTGGCTGGTGTGACTGTGGGTGGGGCTGCCCTTATTGCCTGGCAGGCTTGGCATGCGTTAACCCAGTTGACAATTTGGGCATCCAGTCCTGGCCACCAAATGTAGCTGCGTGCTAAGGCCTTCATTCTTATGATGCCCGGATGACCCTCGTGCAGTGCCCTTAAAACTGATTTTTGCAAGGTGGGTGAAATGACCACCCTAGTCCCCCATAACAGACAGCCCTGTAGAGAAGACAACTCCTGCCTGCGGGTCCTGAATGGCAAGTATTCAGAGGCGAATTGAATATCAGGCCACCCCCTCCCCACCCAGTCCAGGACTTGGGAAATCACAGAATCTTTTTTGGAGTGTGCAGCAATATCCCCAGCTGAGACTGGTAGGTCAAGCTCACTGCAGTTGAAGATTGCATGTATGGGAGCTGGGTCCCTGACTGGTGTTGACAGGGGGTATCTGCTGAGAGCATCTGTGTGACTCAGGTTTATTCCAGGGCAATGTACCAAAGTATATGAGTAAGCGGCCAGAAACAGAGTCCATCTGGTCATTCTTGGGGAGAGCACCTGTGGAGTTTGTTTGTCACCAGCTAACAGTCCCAAGAGAGGTTTATGATCTGTTACCAGTTCAAAAGAATGGCCATAGAGAAACTCATGGAATTTTTTTACAGCAGCCACAGCTGCTAAGGCCTCCTTATCGATCTGACTATAGTTTCTCTCTGCAGCAGAGAGTGTCCTTGAAAAGAAGGCAGTAGGTGCCTCAGATCCATTCAAAAGTCTGTGGCTTAATACTGCTCCTATACCAAAAGGTGAGGCATCAGAAGCCAAAACCAGGGGCAAGTCCTTGTTAAATTGAACTAACACAGCATTTGAAGTCAAAAGAGACTTTACTGCCTGGAAAGCGTTGGCTTCTTTCTGTCCCCAGTGCCAGGGGCCTTCTTATCTAGGAGCCTATGTAGGGGTTCAGCTACAGAGGCCTTGTGAGGCAGGAAAGATGCATAAAAATTTAGGAGCCCCAAAAAGGCCTGTAATTCGGTTTTGTTAGAGGGAGTGGGTGCCTCGTGAATGGCTCTAATTTTACTTTCAATGAGGTGAATCCCAGAGGAATCAATTTGATAACCAAGGAAGTCTACTTGACTGGTAGCAATGGTGCATTTTATCTTTTTTCAATTTGAGCCCATTTAGCCTATAACTGTCAAGGACAGACCTCACTCTGAGTAGCAATTGTGTGTTGTTGGTGGCAGAGACTAAAATGTCATCAAAGTATGGGACCACCCCAGGTAGGCCCTGGAGGATTCTTTCCATGATTGATTGGAAAATGCCAGGGGCTACACTGACTCCAAACTGTAAACGTTTACATCTGAAGGCGCCCCTGTGTGTAACTATGGTTTGTAGGTCAGCAGTGTGCTGGTCCACAGGAAACTGTTGGTATGCCTGGGACATGTCCAACTTGGCAAAAATTGTACCTGGCTCAAACGAGTGGAGCAGGTGTTGGATTACAGGTACTGAGTATGCGCTAATTTGGAGGAAATGGTTGAGGGACGTCTTATAGTCAGCACAAATTCTCACGCTGCCATCCTTTTTTAGGGGGGTCACTATGGGGGTTTCCCACTTGGCAAAATCTACCTGTTCCAAAATTCCTTGGCTGATGAGCTTGTCTAATTCAGCGTCTAATTTGGGCCTAATGGCGAAGGGAACCCTTCGAGGTTTTAAACGGATTGGGGTGGCTTGTGGACCCACATCGAAAGATATGGGGGTGCCAATATAACACCCTAGCTCGCTGCTGAAAAGTCTGAGTAGTCCTTAAAAAGGGCATCAACCTCAGAATTTACCACAGAGTGAATACCTGTAATGTTAAGGCCTAGGATAATCTAGTCCTAGCAAACTGGTCCTAGCACCATTTACAACTACCAGTGGCAAGTGACCTCTAAAGTTTTGGAATTGAATGAGGAAGTTTCCTTTACCCAGGACTGGGATGGTCTTCCCCTGGTAGTCCTGAAGAGTCAGGTGGCAGTTGATCAGCTTCTTCTTTGAGAGCGAAGGCAGTATCTTCTTCAAGGTGGTCCATGATATGATGAAGAGTGCTGACCCGGTGTCCACTTCCATCCGGCAGGGTTTACCTTCTATGAAAAGAGAAATGCTTATTTTGTTAGAATTACTGGTGCTATAGCCCGCGTGATAACATGTGTAGCAATTTTCTACTTGCCTTTGGGAGGTGGCAGAAACTTGAGGTCTTTGAGGATGGGTCTGTTCGGCTTGGCAAACCCTGGTTATGTGCCCTCTCTTCTGGCAGTTCAGATAAATAAAGTTTCTGAACCTGCAAGTTGACCTAAGCTCATACAATGAAGTTGTTGTTTGGTGGTCTGGGCATTGGTTTTTTTGGGTGGACCCAAAGGTGCTCTGGGGCGAGAGAGGCGATTTACCTCTGATGTTTCTTCTTCCTCTTCTTGGGAGGTTTCATCATAATGAATTGTAGCCTGACCTTGTTTAGAGCTGCTTCCCTGCAGATAGTTTTGATAACTCAGCAGCCTGAGCTTCCTCAACAGCTAGGGATAAGGTCAAATCTCTTTTTGCCAATAACCTTCTCTGCAGTTTTAGGTCCCTGACTCCTCCCACAATTTGGTCCAGTAGCATGTCCTCGAGGTAGTCCCTAAACCCACAGTGTATGGCAGCTGATCTTAATGCTGCCATATACTGAGTCACAGTTTCCCCCTTCAGATTGAACCCTCCTTCTAAAAGCTAGCCTTCTAGCTATTTGAGAGGGCCTGGGGGAATAGTGGTTTGATAAGATCTCTCTCAACTCATCCCAGGGGATAGCCTTGATGGATCGAGGGGACACTAGAGCAGAGGCTGTGTCAAAAATGGTAGCCCCACAGAAGCTTAAAAAATAAGACCTTTTTCTCAGGTCTGTAGCCTCAGACAAATCAATCGCATTTAAAAAACATTCGAATCTATTCATGTAAGATTCCCAAGTCTCTGCTCCCGGCTGGAAATGTGGGAACGTCGGAGTTGATGCCATCGGAGTGGCAGAGTCGGTTTCCTTAGGTGAGGAAATTTAAGAGCTATCGCTTTTAGAAAAGCATTTCTGGTTGTGCTAGTCAGCGGCGCTCGGCTCCTCAGCTGTGGAGCTTTAAAGTTCGCGCTCTTTTTTTTTCTTTTGGAGAGTGCCGGCGGTGGTGACTTCAAAACAGCCCTTGGCAGCTTCAGCTCTTTCTTGTAGTGACTTTGGCTCAGTTGTTTCACCTGGTCGTCTTGCTGTATCCCGCCCTCGTCGCCAGTGTTGTAGAGCGGCGGTTACAGAGAGAGACGGAGCCAGGGAAAAGGCTAACAGACTTTATTCAACGAATAAAGGGTTGCCGCTGCTGCCGATGGCAATCTGACAGCCAGCTGGCGGCGACAGCTGATGCCGTTTGACAGCTCCCTTTTATAGCCGGCTGTCAAACGGCATCAGCCAATGGGAGCGGTCGACGCTCCCGCGCAGGCGGCAAACCAGAAGGAGAACTGCCACTTAGTTCTTAAACATAGCACACCCCTTTTTGCCTTCTGTGCCTCAGGGAAGCCTCCTGGGTGTAGCAGTGAGACAGCAAGAGGGATCCCAGCACAGCTGATTGTCAGGAGGAAAAAAAAGAAAAACCTTAAGGAGTGACTGGGTGGGACAAAATGCAGTCAATGATGTCGGGCATGTGCATGATTCATGCATGCATTATAAGAACTTACTGGGGGGGGGGCAGCCAGGGGCACGATTTGCCGGTTCTCTGAAATGCACAGAATCATAACAACCAGTTCTATAGAACCAGTCTGAACCGGTAGAATCTGACTCCTGGGAGAAAGACATGAATATCCTTTGCTCAATATTTATGTGCTTTTCTAATGGAAATGGTTGAAACCCTGTATTGTGGTATTGCTTGTTTTGTAGAAATATGTATTCTCTTTCTATTACTCCTATTTTAATAAATTTTCTTGCATGTCAGATAGATTATATGTTTCCTTCCTCCTAATATTGATATTATATTTAGAACTACCAAACATGGAGCCATGGCTTGTAAAATTAGAGGACATACGATCTATAAATAATTGGTCGTAAAGGAAATGGGTAAGAGTAACATAAGAGTTATTTGAATGCCAAAGCAATATTTCATAATTTCGCAATGCTTTGGCAGTCGAAACTCATTTTTTGTTGATATGGTTCTAAATTTTAATGTATGACTGACTTAGTGGCTTACATGTGATTTGCTTATCTTTAAATATCTTTGTAAGTGAGTAAATATAATTATATTGATAAAAACAAATGTCCAGGCAGCATTTAGTTTACAAATAAATGAGTATGAAAGCAAAAATCTCTCCCCATTTCTTAAACAGCCTAAGAACCCAGTGGAGGGGGGGAGTTTGTGTCTCTTTCTTTCTCCATTATGCCACTTCAGGCTATTATCTTTCTTACCTAACTGTCCCCTCAGCAGTATTTCTCCCAGCACTAATCCCTTCTCCAAAGGTCATTCATACATATTGTTAGATATAGTGTTGGTTTTAGCTATTTGTAATGTCAAGATGATTTCAGTGGTCCTTTTTCTAAACAGGAATTCTTGCAGCTTGATATCTAGTTTCTTATCAGCCTGAAAAGTGAATGGTTGCTACTATTCAACCAATAGTTGCAAAGATGCTTCACTGATGGGACAAGGTTTGGGAAAGTTTCCAATTAGGCTAACATCAGGCACCAGTCAAACCTAGAAGCTTTATCACATCCAATACCTTCACAAGTCAGGATGAATGTAGCAGAAGAATGATGATGGAAAGTAATACATTTCTGTAGTAGATTTTCAAGAACCTTATAATAAATGATTTTCCAAACCATACTTCATTGTGCAGCAATATGTCCTTTATAGTAATTATTTTCCTCAATAACTGAATTTGAATGAAAAAAAAGAAACGAGGCAGGACAGCACAGATTCATAGCAAAGGGAGATGGTTTTGCGCTAATTGTAAATTCTAATAAAATCTAAATTTGACCTGGAGACAGCCAGGACTTGGACAGCTACTTTTTAATCTTCAAATTCTGCTAGTCTCACTACTAAGCTAAAAATAAGTTCTATTTATCACATTCTCTATTCTAAATGGCCAATAAACAAGGAATAAAGGGAGAGCAGGGAGAAAACCATTCTGCAAATATATCTTGAAAATTGTACTTGTAACTCTGTAGGTCAGTATTTCTGACTCCAAGTGTTCTTTGTGGGTTCAGATTGCTTGGATTAGCTATCCAATGTACACTTTCTCACAAATGAAAACAATTTGCAATGTAAAAGATTCACTGGGAACATAACATGTATAATAAAAAAATGTTTTATTTCACCAAATTTCATGTAATTCCTACCTGCTTTCTATTATTCTTATTTAGTCACCGGTTAAGGTTAGCAGGTTAGCAAAGGCCTAAAGCATAAAATAACAGATTGTGTCAAAGAAAGATGAACTGTCACACAAGTTCTATAATATTACATTTTTTAGTTCAGCATGTCGTTTTTAGCAATTCTATACAACGGTGATATTAAGAAGAGAGTATATTATAGTCAAAAGAAAGCATAATGTTTTCTTTGAATGCTCTTGTTTATGCTGTAGCGAAAGTGAGTCAAATGGAAGTCCCCTGTGATATTTCATCATTTTTTCTTTTTATCTACAAGCAAGAAATAGTGTCTCAGAAAACCTTTGGCTCAGGTAATGGCATACTTTGTCCAGGAGATGGCTCTCTTGTACTCATCCAATGATTGCTTCATTTTCTCAAACATAAATATGAACTTCAGTTAAAATCCATCGTCCAATAAATGCTTTAGTGGTGAAGCACAAAACTTGGCCTTTGCTTTTCAAAAGAAAAAAATATATATAGACAGTGATATAACTTAAACAGAGGCCCAAAGGCCCAAAGCTATTCCACTGTGTAGAAAAACAAGTGAGATCTATAGCCTTTCCTTGCAGTGCTTCATTTCTTCCAAATAGGCTTTCCAGTCGCATTCCTCATCCAATTTTATTTTCCAATACAAAATATTTCAGGGTGACTACTGTGCAGTTCAGTTCATGCTGAACTGAACTTTTAATTTGGATGGCTGCCCTATCTTCAATAAATATTGTGAAAAATAAAACTCTTTTTATATTTCTGATTAATATGTTCCAAAAACAAAATTATATAATAATGTTGATATAGCCACTTGGAAATCTGTCCCTCTCCCTCTCTCTCTTTCTCTCTCTCTCTCTCTCTCTCTGTGTGTGTGTGTGTGTGTGTGTGTGTGTGTGTGTGTAAATTTGTTTAAGTCTGAGAGTGGTTCTCTTGGCGTATTCCTGTAATTTATTTTTAAAAAAACACATGCATTACTTTAACTGAACTATCTGGGTTGAACCCACATCTGGACTCCAGGAGTCACTTTCACAAAGATGAATACATTCCAATTTTTAACATTCATCATAGGAATACAAAAATGCAGATGCTCACATTCGTAGATGCTTTAGCTTTTAAAAACAAACACTGCACAGGGAAAAGCACATAGTTTCTTTGCACTGTGTATGCTGGAACTGAGAGAACAAGTGCAAATAAGAATTGCCACAAAGGGGCAAAAGTACAGTAAGTCAACCTTTTTCCAAGCTCAGATCTGCTCTGCAAATTGACTTTTAATCCAACGATAAAAGAAAAAAGGGTGTAATTGTTCAGTAAAGACTATGGAGAAAGAGGAGGAAATGGTGCTGCATATTACGTACAAAAAGTTAACCCATATTCTGACCCAGAAATTGAAGTTCAAAGGTTTAATACAAGTCTGTGCTACAACAGAAAACTCAGGAAAATGCAATGCTGAACTCAAACCCTTGCTGAGTCATAGAGTCACTGGGTGATATTGCGGAAGTCTCCACCTTCAACCCAACTTCCTATTCATATCTCACAGTAGAGTTTTTAAACTGAATGAAATAATAGTGGTACAATAATGTTTCTGCCAGATGTTACAACCTGGGGCAGAAAAACACTTGATTGTTTTTCAAATGAATGGTGATTATTATGATCTTCTCAACTGTTTTGCCCTCTATCTGATTCAAACAGATGATAGAGTGGGGTGAGATGGTTAGATAAACATTTTTTTAAAAAAAAAAAATCCTAAAATATAGCATATGATTACTTACATGCTTTCTTAGTGGAAAACTGGAATAGATTGGTAGATCTGTCAAACATAAATGTTAGCGATTTCATACCCAAGTTTGCTGTTGTATAATGTATGAATGTCCTTTATAAAACAATAATTCATTTTGTAGTATGGATTTTCATTGCCTGATTCTCAGAACAATAATAATTATACCCTTACATTTATTTTTACTGAGAAACTAAATAATTGTTCTTATTCTTCTGTGCTCTATCCATCTGAAATCTTCTGTTACTATGGAACCTTACCACACAGTCAAAATCTGTAAATTAGAAAGAAGTTCTAGCACTGGTCTAAGTGAACAGAATTCAGTGAAATCCAATTTCAAAATGGACAATGTTCTATTTACTGCCATTATTTTGGAAGTTTTCCATATTAAAGGCAGGGATTTTGAGTTTTTAAGATGTTTCTTCCTCCGTGTTGTGCATGTAAGTCTCAGCCATTCTGTCAGTTCCTTTTCCTTCTTGACTGGGTTAAATATGTGAGCCAAACAACAGATTATTTATCATGATGGTTGGTGATGGATGTTGTTGTGATTGCTTCCTTTTCTCTCCTGACTGTAAAACAGAATTAAAAGCTACACCGTGGAAATGGACACAATACACAATGAAGTGGCAGCTGGTGGACTGATGCTGGAACCAGTGCTATGTCTTTTGCTATTCACAATTTGTATCTTTCTTGTCTCTTCATCCTTAGCACACAAGCCAAAGAAAATGTAAAAAAAAAAAAAAACCCAAAAGACTAGGCTTTGACACCAGCTGGTCTTGTTTTCCTTTAAACAGATATTCATTCCCTCTGCCTCAAGTCTGGGTGGCTTAAATCTTCATTTACACAGAAAGCTTTCCATTTTTAGTTACATTAAAAATATTCAAACTGTTAAGAAAAGTTGTATAATTTTAAAATTTTACATTCAAAATCAAAGTCTGTACTGAGCTACACACATGCAGAAACACCACACTTTCTCTTTACCTTTCTCATTATAATATATATTTTTCTTCCCTGTTGCTCTTCAATGTGTGTAAGAAATATAAGTAAGAAATGTGTGTGAGACAGGCGGGGAGAGGAAGAGGGAGAGGAAGGGAGAGAGAGAGAGAGATTTTTCAACATAAAAATGAGCAACTGAAATTCAGCATCAAATTTCTATAAGAACTAGCCAGCTGTTGGGAAGGAATGAATCAATACTTGTTTAGAACTTAGAAAGGTTTAAAAATAAGAATTCCTTTTTCTATTATTTCTGTTTCCTGACATCGCAGATGCTCTTAATTGTTATGCACATTTGAGAGAGAGAACGGAAATCACAAAGGGAGCAAGGCTGTGAAATATATATAAGAAACATTGTGTGTGTACGTGCACACACACAAATAGACACACATAAAACAGCAGTAAAAATCTCCATCCCTTCTTTTTTTTCCCTTCTCTGTACAAATTTCTTTCGTTTGTCATGAAGTTTCCAGTATCTCCATGAGTATTTTTATAGTGTTTGAATAGTTTCAAGTTAGAAAAAGTAACTATTTTTGAAGAAACAATTTTATCAGTCTTCAATATACGCAATGAAGTTATAAATCTTTAGATTTTGAATACTATGGTTTGCTTTATTTTCCTGTAAACAAAATACATAACACAATCAATTTATCATACCACATGTGCCTCCTCATCAACAACTATCAAATCATAACTTTTTTCTGTGGAATCAAACCTGCAGTTTGAAGCACAACGCACCTTAAGCACCATCTTTGTGCCCAGTTGGGAATAGGTTCTGTCTAGAGATAAGCCTTCTTTTATGACAGCAGGCTGATAAGCACATTGTATCATCTAGTACATGGGTGTCAAACTCACAGCATCACGTTTCCATCACATGATGTTTCACAAATGTTTTTTCCCTTTGCGGAGTTGTGGTGGGTATGGCCTGCATGTGACACATCCACCAGTTTGACACCCCTGATCTAGTACATCAGAATAGATCTGTCCAGTGAGTCAATCAGCTCTTTAGAAATATAGGATTAGGAAAAAGCTACCCTTAGTCTATATATTTCACTTTAATCTGGTATGGTGTGTTTAACAAATAATTTTCTAGATTCAATACATCATTGTACAAGTGAAGAGTACAATTAATTTTCCATTGGAGTTGTGCATCCATATTTGGGACATAGACCCACCTTTATAATTGTCTTAAGAAGAACCACAATGAACTGGCAAAGAGACTTATCATAATGGAATTTAGAACCAGATCAATATTAGTGGGATGCTTCTCTAGTTTGTGTCTCCAGATGTCAGCTTGGAGAAATATGAACCAGTTCAGCCACATCTGGAGGGGAGTTGATTAATGGCTCCAGGCAGCCATCTGAAAAGGATTTGGTTCAAGCAAGCTACAGTAGATAGCTCTCAGGCTTCAGGTGAACAAAGCATTCAGTTGCAGCCAGCCAGTAATAAGGAAGAGGAACTGCCTTCTGCACCTGATCCAAGAATATGTAGAGCAGAAAAGGGCAGCAGCAGAGAAGGTCAACCAGATTGAGGAAAAAGCCTTGCTCTTCTTGGTGGGCTGTACCAGAAGCTGGCTATTTAGCACAGCAGACATATGGAACATATGGACATATGATGCTGGGAACATCATGTTCATTTTTAGCTGTGTGTTCTCTGGTTGTTGTGATAGCAATAACACTTAGATTTATATACTGCTTCACTGAGCTTTACAACCCTCTCTAAGCAGTTTACAAAGTCAACATATTTCCCCCAACAATCTTGGTCCTCATTTTATTGGCCTTGGAAGAATGGAAGGCTAAGTCAAGCTGGTGAGATTCTAACTGCCAAATTGCTGGCAGCCAGCACACAGCAGAAGTAGCCTGCAGTACTGCATTTTAACCTACTGTGCCATCATGGCTCTCAATTCTTGCCTTGCTTTGGATTGACAACATGCCTTGACTGAAATCATGCCTTGTGAACTCTGGATTGATCTTGCTTTATGAACCCTCTTGTACTGTGGATTTGATTTTGCCTGCTGTGTTTATTTTGATTGTCCATTATTCTGTGGACTTGCATTGGTCTGCTTATAGCTGGACTTAATTGGGAAACTTTGGGGTTTTGGTGAAGGTAGTTGTGGGGAATATTAATAAACCCACTAAACCACAGTCGTGTGTGTGTGTGTGAAAGAGTAGGACAGCCCAATTGCATTAAAATCATTTTTGAGCAGATAACTTTCTGAAACATGTTGCTATGTATCTTTGCATATTTAAAGTACTGCTTTTCTCTCTCCTTTCCATGTGACAAAATGCCAATGTAATACAATCATCCACATTTTCATATTGATCACTGTTGTAACTATGTATCATTCATGTGTTTGCAACTATGTATCATTGCAACTATGTATCATTCATGTGTTTGCAACATTGTATCATTCACGTGTAATCATTAACTTCTGTCTCTTCAGTGACCTTTGCAAGGCACGTACAAGGGACAAGGAGCTAGACGGTTGTTAATAAGCTTATCCACACTGTAAATGATCTGTCCGGTATGCAGCTTTGTAAACATGCACATCCTGATGAGATTATCATGTTTGACTTGAGCTTTGATTAAATCATTTTCTTGTAAAAAAGCACAATAAAAGAGCGTGTGCCAAGACATTCGGGGCGCGCTCATCACGAGGAAACTTCGCCTCCTGTCATTTCTCTCTCCTTCGCTCCCTATCATGAGCCACCCATCTGATGCGGGATAGCAGATACCGCATTCTGGTGACCCCGACGTGATTCCCTAAGGGGGATACGTTGCGACACGCCCATATCTTATCAGCTCGATGGGAGCTGTGCATCGCCAGGCCTGAAGCGAATTGCACATCATCGGATCTGAAACACGGTCTCGACTTTCGTAAGTATGGGTGGAAACTTTTCTCAACAACAGACGCAGCATCTGAAGGAATTGAGGAAGTTAGTCGCTTCTTCTTCTAAATATTCTGCTAATTTAAAGGGCTCGCCTGTGAAAATGAAACCTATTGCTACATTATTGGCTTATGTGTGGCAACATTGTCCTAATTATTCAGAGGAAGGGTCCTTAAAAATTTCCACTTGGCAAAAAATTGGTGAACATCTCCATAGTCCTCTTCGTGCACCTATTGGCATTTTGGTCACTTGGAGGAAAATTATGGAGGCTTTAATGGTCCATTATAAAACAGAAACAGGGAGTGTGTTTGAATCTCCCTCGCCAAGTTATGATAACTTTTCAATTTGCTCTAACTCAGGCAGAAGCTGCTGCCATTATTCAACAATGCCCCACGTGTAGTAAGCAAGGACATTCCATTCCCATAGGAGTAAATCCTAGAGAATTAAAAGCTTGTGAAATTTGGCAAATGGATGTAACTCAGTATCCACCTTTTGCCCCTTGGAAATATTTGCACGTGTCCATAGATACATATTCAGGGTTTATTCTGGCTCCTCCTCAAAGGGGAGAAACTGTAAAACATGTCATCAATCATTCAATTCGTACCTTTGCCTCGCTGGGACGTCCAAAAGAAATCAAAACTGACAATGGACCTGCCTATACAAGTTCTGCGTTCCAGGACTTCTGTAACAGATGGGATGTAACCCACAAGTTTGGGATTCCCTACAACAGCCAGGGGCAGGCTATTGTGGAACGAACGAACTTATCTCTGAAAAGTGCTCTTGATCGATATTTGTTGCGGGAAAAACCCCCGAACCTCCCAGCATTGCAAAATTCTCTTAACATTTGTCTTTACACTTTAAACTTTCTTAATCTGACTGGCATTCCTCCCACTTCTGCTGCTTCGTTTCATTTTTCCTCCCCCTCACCCCCGCCTAACAGACCTCTGGTATATTATCGCAGATTGCCAGATCCCGCCTGGCAGGGTCCCGCTGAGCTTCTCACTTGGGGACGAGGCTATGCTGTGATCTTACTGCCAGACAAAACCACTTGCTGGATCCCTGGTAGGGCGGCTAGACCCTATCATGGGAATTCCTCCGCTACATCTGTATCTTAAAACTCTTCCTGATATTCTTGCCAATATCTTCTTTGCAATTTCTACCTTACTTCAACAAAACCTATGCTTCCTGTCAAAAGACTATTTGTGTTGAAACCATTTCATTAACAGAAGGCTATTATACTTGCTCCATGTGGGTACGTCATGAAAATGCTACCCGTAGTTTTCACTCTGTCACTTCTGTTTTATTTAAAGAACACTCTACCACTCGCTCTTTTGTTCCTTCTTTACTCTTCCTATGGAAAGGAACCTTAAAATCTTTTCCTCTATTCAATCTAAAACATAGGGAGACCTAGATGTCCTTCTATTGTATTATGGGTTTCCCCACCCCAACTAACATCCTTGATGAATTACCAAATTAATCTTTATTGTCATTATTGTAATTATTATCCTTTTTCTACTAATTGCATTCCCTCCTCATTTTGCAAATGTTCTACAACTAACTTGTCCATAGCCCTCTCTCCTACTTGTGATGCTTTTATATACCCGAACTCTGATCCTGTCAACAAACGACGCTTCAAAAGAACTGTCCATGACAATCCGCAGAAGCCTTATAGAAGATATAATATTGCTTGGACTATAACTGACTTTCAAGGAGTTTATTTAAGTTCTACAACCAATTTTTCTTGCATAGAAGACTTCTACCCACCACTTCAATTCGATTTGGCAGACGCACCCACACAACCAGGGGATATTCTGCAATCTACACCACTTCAGGAGGAACTTTAACATCACGCCTGAAAGGAATGTATTTTATCCCTGGCAATAATTTTGTTTGGACTTGTTCCACCGGTCTCACGGCATGTGTCCACGGGGATGAAATTGTTAAATCCAAATCATTTTGCATTCAAGTATGGCTTGTGTGTATAACTCTGATGATTTTATACCCCTACAGGTACCCATGGAATACTCCCTCTTGCAAAATCGTAAAGATTTAGATTTGTTATTTTAACAAAAACAAAAAAACAAGAGGGATTGTGTGCTATGCTTAAAGAAGAATGTTGTCTTTATGCTGATGGCAGGGGGGGGTTCGTTTTCTATTTCACCATGGTTTACAACCTTTTTAACTGCATTGGCAGGATCATTAATAATCATTATATTGATATGTATTATAGGACCTTGTTGTTCTAATAGAATATTGCAATTTTTTTAAAAAAATTAATTATCCTCCATAACTGCTGATGTTAATGTGCTATTGCAAGCTCATGTTATATCTTCAACACCGGACGAAAAAATGTCATTGCTGAGTTACCGCTCCTTGGACAACCCTGACGCTGACGGGTCGCACTCTTGCCTAGATGACGGGGACGGCGAACATTTCATAAAAATGGTTCCTGTCTTCTCAGACGAGGAAGAAGACTCGTCATAAATAATAAAAACAGAGGAGATGTTGTAACTATGTATCATTCATGTGTTTGCAACTATGTATCATTGCAACTATGTATCATTCATGTGTTTGCAACATTGTATCATTCACGTGTAATCATTAACTTCTGTCTCTTCAGTGACCTTTGCAAGGCACGTACAAGGGACAAGGAGCTAGACGGTTGTTAATAAGCTTATCCACACTGTAAATGATCTGTCCGGTATGCAGCTTTGTAAACATACACATCCTGATGAGATTATCATGTTTGACTTGAGCTTTGATTAAATCATTTTCTTGTAAAAAAGCACAATAAAAGAGCGTGTGCCAAGACATTCGGGGCGCGCTCATCACGAGGAAACTTCGCCTCCTGTCGTTTCTCTCTCCTTCGCTCCCTATCATGAGCCGCCCAACTGATGCGGGATAGCAGATACCGCAGATCACTTTTGCTGTATATTATAAAAAAAAACCACAGACTACTGAAAATTCCCAATCAATTTTGCCTACAGTGGGCAATAAAAGAATTCAAAAAATTCTCAGATAATGATCCATTCCCAAGCTATTTGTGCTCTCATCCTGGAAGGGAGCTGGATAAATTTTTGCAACCAGGTACTTGTCACAATTTTCTAACATAATTGTAGGTTTCAGTGAATTGCTGATATTTTGTTTGTTTTCTATGACTTTAAATCCATAACAAATGTATCAGAATGGGAGAGTATTTCCATGGCACTCAGAAATTGGGAGATCTGGTAAATAAACTATATGCTGCTTACCTATTACAGGCAGGAAAAATCAAGTCCTGCAATTTTTGTTTTGTTTTCTTCTTTTCTTTTATAAAAGAATGAAGTAAACTAATTGTTGACTAGATGGATAAATCCTAGGTTTTTGATAAAATTGCTTCCTTTTTCTCTTGGCACATTTCAGATGAAGCAAGAAAGGATTGCTTAAATAAAGCCAGCAGAAAAACACATTTCCCTTAATCTATTCATCTGCTTGTTTATTTCACAGCTTGAATATGTTGCTCAATTCCAGACTTGGAAATTCATAAGCAATAAAATTAAACAGAAGCAAGTTTCCAAATTAGTAGATAGGATAAGTTTAAAAATTCCATTCAAAAGCTCTCCATCTTCTACCATTTTTCTCATAAAACATGACCCACCCCCAAAAGAAGGCCAAGCACTGTTTTGGTAAAATTAAGCCCTGCCCCCCAAATTTGGCCCTATTTAAGCATATGCACGGACAGTTTCTCTCGTTGCTTGCATTGGACAATACAAATAGTGAAGAGAGGGGGAAAGGACGGAAAGGGGGAATTTGCTGCATTCATTCCACGCATCTCACCTGGCCACTGGGCCACTTCTTTCTGCTTCTTTCTTCTACTGCTTTTGGTTGTATACAAGGAACGCAGCAGAAGTCTTTTTTTTTCTCCCCCAAACTCAGCCAGAAATGAGTCTTTGAGACCCTGCAAGGTTTCCTGCTCCAAGAGGCTGCAGTGGCATGGTGAGTCTCACAAAGGCTCATTTCTGGCAGAGTTTGGGGGAGAGAAAGAAAGGCTTCTGTTGTTTTTGCTACTTTCCTTGCATTAAGCCAAAAGTCCCTTTCTCTCTCTCTCCTCCTGAGAATGGAGCTGGAGACAGTATCCTGCAATCCCAAATAAAGAATGATTGATCGGGAGGAAACTGGGGTGGGGAATTTTTCTGCAGACTTTTTGAGGATTGTCCCAGGGTCTCTGGTCCACAGGATGTAAAATTATGAGTTTGGTGGCCCCTGAGGTCCAAAAGGTTGGCGACCCCTGGTTTACTGAGTCAGCATATTTCCTCCAACAATCTGGGTCCTTATTTTACTGACCTCAGAAGGATGGAAGGCTGAGTCAACTTTGAGCCAATGAGACCAAACTCCCAAACTGCTGGCAGCCGGTGATCAGCAGAAGTAGCCTGCATTACTGCATTCTAACCACTTAGACTGATCATTTATGAATACTCTTGACTTGTCATCTTAAACTCATAGATACCATGTTGAACCCATTAATGACAAGCTGACTTCATCATGCCTTGAACCTGCTGAAATCATATTATTGCTATCATGCCTGAAAGTTGAACCCATCAAAGCCAAGTTGCCTTTATTGTGCCTTGAACTCATTGAGAACACGTAATCCCTGGAAACTGTTGGAGTCGTGTTGCTTTGAACCCTTTGTGCCTTAAATCCTTTGAAATTGTGTTTGTCTCAGCTGCGTTGAACCCTGAGTACCATGGGACTAATATTCTGCTGACGCCATTCCCATGCCTAAGGCACAGAAGAAACTGACTTTCCCCCAATGCTTTTGTTACATCTAGGCTCTTTGAAATGGATTTTAAAAAGACTGCTCACATGGGGAAGACTAGTCACCTGGGGAATGACTACAAGCTTGATTCTGTGAAATAAAGTGTCTTTGTGTGTGTGTGTGTGTGTGTGTGTGTGTGTGTACTGGAACAGAACAACTAGTGAGTTACTGGCCTCCTACTCTTAAGGGAAAATTTTACTGGAAACTGGTCAACCAAGATTTTTATAGGCTTATAGAGATTATTGATTAGCATATGCATACAGTTTACCATTGGCAAGGAATGATTTACATTGATAAGGAATGTAGATATGGATACATAGAACTTCCTTTGTTTGTAAATAGAACACTTTGTAATGTGGGATACTTAGCTGTTGACAAGTGTGTATGCCAATCAGGCTGATAATTACTCTAACAATTTGGCCCTGCATCCCACTTTGGATGGGGAAAGTTGTAAACAACCATTATCAGTGTCCTTGGCAATGCTGTAGTTTATGGAGACATTTAGTTTATGAATTACATGGCATCCATTAATATATTGAAGATTACAATTCTGAAAGAATATAAGTCATAAGTGAGTAATTGTGTCATGCATACAAGAAAGATAGTTTAACAGTTAAGGCTATTGTGTCTAGATACATTAATTTTTATATTAAACAGGTAAGGGCAGAAGTGTTCAGGAGCCATCAATGATTTATGTGCATAAAGATAGGAGTATATAAAAATAATAATTCCTCCATAGTAAATGTAGTAAAAATTTTCTTAAATTAAGCGATATAAAGCATATGTAATTGAGGAAAGCTCATATTCTATATGTCTTGTATTGTCTTTAATGCCCATGCATCACCAAACATACAAAGTACATATATGTTCCTACTCTGCTTTCTTTGTCCCATTTCAACTACTACCCTTTTCTTTTCATTAATCCTCACTTAGGAGTAAGTTTACCACACAGAAGCTTAACTCTCATAACACTATGAAATTTGCAAATAGCAGTAGCAGTGCTGTCCCCAGGAATATGTGTAACTGAGACACCATTTCTCTCATTCTATGGTTATCCTTTGCATCAGGCATGGGCAATCAATCAAAGGTTGCAGGATCCAGAGTTTCTGTGCTTAGACCAGCACATTCATTTTCTTCATACTGAACAGTTTTTAATTTTGAACATAATTTTCTTTCAGTTATGTGTTGAGTAGACCAAATATATTTTCAAAAGGTGGGTAAAAATATAATAATAATAAAGGGTGTCATGCAACTAAAAACTTGGTGCTGCTTAGAATATCTGTGCATTGACAAAATCTCCATCTGTCAATTATAAAAGGCCACATTGTTTGGATCTGTATATATACAACTATCCTAGGTTTCTGGGGAGGATTCAGTGCATGTGAAAACCACTAGCAGCTAAAGAACTCACAACTTTACTGCACATTATTGTGTACATAGTAATAATAATGACTTTTATATACAGCCAAGATATTGCAATTGAGTTAGGACTGGACAAATGTTCCATGCTTATTATCAAATGGGGAAAATAATGAAAACTGAAGGAATCAAGGTGCTTTATAAAAATAACATCAAGAGTCTGGGGGAAGACAATTATTACAAATACCTGGGCATCCTTCAAGTTGACAATATCAACACACTAAAGTCAAGAAAAAATCCTATCATATAACCTATCAAATAACTATATACTAAAATCTAGTATATTATTGAACACAATGTATACAAAATAGTAATTTATCAGAATTATGTTAATTTTTAAAAGAATACAAAAGTTCATATAATTCTTATTTTGTATGCACAATTATTGAAATAAATGTTGTCATTTTTGGACATTTAATTGAATCATTTTTACTACCAAAGACATAAAATAGATTCTATTCTTGACTCACTTTAGGTTAATAATATTCTTTACCCTTTAGGTTAATAATATTGTTAAGAACTTAACTAACACAGAATTCTATCCTTCCTTACTTGTCCAGCACCCATGTTCTTAACATTGATGATACAGCCATACTGCAGGCCTCCAAAGATGCCTTAAATCTCTGTTACTTGATTGCTGTACAGAATACCTTCAAATAAATTATTCAAAAACAAAAGTACTAGTAATTTCTAGGAAATGGTTTAAGATTTAGTTTAAAAAAATCAGTGGTAAACTGAACACTGAACAGTTTTTTTAAATATATAGATATTTGTTTCAATCTTCTACTTAAGTAACAGAACATCTAGTAAAAATCCAAAAGCATTTTTTGAAGTTGCTAAATTTGCATTTAGTTTATAACAATTATGTCCCAGCAGCTATTAAACTATTTAAAACCAAAGTTCAGGTTTCATGGTCTCCTAATTTAGAAGCAATACAATCAAAGCTTTGAAAATCTTATTACAAGTTCTTTGTTCACCTTCCAATGCTTTAAGCTAACTCGAATTCCTTTGGGGCCCAATAAAGGTTATTATCTTAGATTCTGGGTGAAGCAAGTATATTAGGGAACTTTGTTAGCTCCTTTCATGTTGCTAGGTAGTTTCTCTTCCAACCTAAGAAAATAAATTAATGATGATTTGGCATGTTATGATTTTATCTTATCCACACTATCTGCCTTGATAGAAATCATAGCTGAATAAAAGCATAGGATTTAGAATCTGGACATTTAAATAAGATTTCCATCCAGACCTCCATAGGAAGACAAGGTTATATGAGGGACCATCTTTCTCTCATTTCAACCATTAGTCTATGAAAATCTCACAGAATGGATATGATTCTATCATCTAAACAGTTAAATTCAGTGGGCCCTTGCAGATGACCTTTAGTGGTTATCATATTGTAGAATCTTCTCTGGAATCCCACAGATAAGGTTGGCTTCATCATTCCTGAGATGCCAAAGATCCCTCAATAACTTTATACCCGCTGATCTGGAGACTCCAAGGACTCACTGAGATGGACAGCCATCAAATTTTGATTAATAAATAGAAATCAATAAGACCTCATACCCAGATGTTTCTTACAGTTTGTTCACATCACATCTATCTAAATTTTAATATAGATTTCCTCATAGTCAAAGCTGTCTTAGGTCTCTTACATTCTTAAACTACAACCCATATTAAATCATGAGTTATGTATGCATTTCTCCTGAACACTTCTATTTTCTTCCCTTCATAGCTTCTACCATTGTGTTTGCTTTCTAAATGTTTCCAGAGCAAAGCTGATGGTTTTAATTTGGGGCCCAAATCTTTCTTCTCTTTCCAGTTGACCTCTGGAATCTGATTTATTACTTAACTTGGGAAGACCACATGGGTTTGCATTATTAATTCAACATTGGTTTGGCATTTTTAAAAGCCAATGCAATGCCTAACAGGCAACAAAGTCTTTTCCCACTCTTGTATGTAAATTATTTAATGCCTAAAAATTGAAAGAATTACATACCATCAAAAAGAGCAACAAATTAATTGTCTTTTGTAGTGGAAAGCATTATACAGTGATCTCTTTGAAGATCTGAATTCATTAAAATAAAAGATGAAGCATGAGATCAGATGGAACACTAAGAAAAGACATTAAGAAAACAAAGAATGTAATCTTGCAACTTCATGCTGTAAGATATCTGTACATACTTAAAATTTAAAGCAAGAGAACAAAACATCCTGAACACAGAATTAATCAAGGTAAATTGTAAGGACAAAACAGTTGAGAACTGTTCTAAAACTCTACCTTCCCTAAGTATATTTAAATTAGTGGTCTTATTTTGGCTCCTTAGTGTTAACAAAGAGTAGTAGTGATTCACTAAAGAATTAGGCCTCCTTTCAAACGTTATCCAACTTACTTTTATTTTCAATGAAAGTAAAGCAATGTAAATGAATACAAGTAAATAAGTGACTTGTGGTCCACATTCTTTTAGAATAAAATACAAATTTATAAAAGTTCCTGATTATATATTATGTATGTTATGCAACCATAAGCAAGCCACTTTATAATTTACTGGGGAGTTCCTGATCATAGACCTAACAGTATGAGGTTGCTTTCAGAGTGTCAAGAATTATTAGTGTCTGGTGCTCTGCTCATATCTTATGAAAAGAAAATTGATCATTATCTATCATGTGTTTCCTTATGCTGTTGGAAGATGCTTATCCATACATGGGTAAGAGAAATGTCCATTGATTATTTTTCCTAAGAAATCATGCACAAAAAATGTTAATTCAGCCCATTTTAACTTGAGATGGGGAAGGGACTTCTCAATTTCAAAGAAAAAAAATGCTAATACTTGTAAACCTTGTACACTCTTACTCTAAATGTCTAGAACTGATCTTTGTGCCCTCATGAATACTCACTGTAACAATTACAGCACCGTGTCATTTAACTATAAACTGTAAATTGTCTGGCACAATCATCTCAGAGGTTTGATATTCATATTATTTAATCTAATTGCATTCCATTATCCTCAAGGAAATTTCCAGACTGCAAAGAAGGTGCAGACAAGCTTATTCTTATAATGGGCTGACATCAATGATGTGAACAGCATCTTCCTCACAATATTGATATGTCTGCTACATTCCATGTGAAATACCAGAGTTAGTATAACAATGTATAACAATGACTGTTATTAATTGACCATGAAAATTGTCAAAGTACAATCTCCTAAGCTTTCTATACTCAACAATCAAATCAATATGCCATTTCATAAAAGGTCTACTACTCATTGAATGGGTTATGTGTGTGTTATATGTGCCAGAGGTACTGTTTAATTAAAAATCCATTTCATGTCATCTAACTTTAAGAGATGTTGGGCAGGATTCCTGCAGTTCCTGTTTTGTAACAACGAAGTTAAGCCTCAGTGTATTTCCTCCGATTTTCTTCCTACAAACTATCAGAAGAGTATAATCTGCTCTTATTCAGTTATGGAACCGGTTTCCTTTCTGTATCTGAAGATCTATAAAAATCAACAAAATTTGGTTTTCCAGATTCATATGAGTAATGTTCAATATGTAGTCACTCAAAATATTAAGTCCTTATCTTAAATCTATTCATTTGCTAGATGTATATCTCATTGTTCATTTAGGACCTCAAGTAATGATACATTTTTCATTCATTTTTATGCTGTTATTGGATTCTGCTTATTTTTTAACAGCACATATTAACCAAAATTTCTGTTTTAGGTCCATATAGTTTTATAGATATGTATGGTGTAAACTAAGCATATAGAGTATCTGTGTTTTCTTTTTTTCTTTTTAAACAAACTTTATTAATTTTTAAAGACATACAACACACAAACACACAGAAACACAAAACATAAAAACATAAAAAATCTCTTTTCTGAAAGTTGTTTAGTCCCGGAACTCTTGGTACAGACACAATTTCAAATTCATATTCATTTTGCATACCATTCCATATCTTATTAACATTTTCTATTTTCTATATAGCTTCTCCTCTCTTTTAAATTTTCTTGATTTTATTTTATTTATCTCATCTTGATTCGAATCATAATATTTATTATTTTTTGTCTGTTCTATTTCCAGCTATCCATTTATCATTCTTCTTTTTTAAAAAAACTTCTCCTGCACATTAATTGGAGTATGATGCCTTTATCTCTTCCCCCTATATTTATAATACTTAATATAGAATGCATAACTTACATTGGGATTCTGTATGGTACATTCTAAAATTATACAGTATTATCAATACCAATACAAATCTATTCATTAATATTAATATTCATCTATATCTTAAACATTTAGCACATTACTTTTCAATTAAATCACATACTTTTATGGAAGCACCTATTTTCCATAGTTATTCCCGCCCCCCCACATCAGGTATTGTAAATCATTATTTCATTAAAATGTTCCCACTCTCCTACTTCAAATCTCTCATTTCAGAAAAATTTCACTAGGATAACATAATCTAATCATTAATATTAACAATCACTTATATCTTAAGCATTTTACCCATTTCAATTAAATATCATGCCTTTATGGGAAAACTTATGCTTTCCAAAGTTATTCCCCCCCCCCATCATATATCTTAAATCATTGTTTCATTGGATTTCTCCCCTTTTCTTAAATTACACTAAATATTTTATCACATTTAAAATTGCTTATTATTTCCAATTTTCTAAGGTTATTTCTAAGTACAAATATAAAAATACAATCTTATGTATCTTTCTGGAATCCCTTTTTCAATAAAATTTACCCATTATCTCTTAAAAGCTTTTGTTTCTTTGCATCTTGCTCCCCACTATTAAGATTTCTCATCCCTTCCTTTCTCCCTTGCTTATTCTTCTCCTTATTCTCTTTAACCCTTTGTCTCTCCACCTCCCTTTTATTCTGCTTTCCTCCTTTCTGTTGTTTTCTAACATAATATCTCCTTTTCACCTTGTTCTTCCTTTTTTTGATTATTTTTCCAAATCTTAAAGTCTTCTTTTCCTTTTTCTCTTCCTCCTTTCCTTCCCCGACCAAAGTCACTTGTTCATCAAATATGGCTTCTTCTTTGTCCCAGTCATCCTGCTGCTCATTCAGCTTTACATAAGTGCAAACCACCATTTCTAAAAATTGAAAAAGAGTGCCAAAATCGTCCTTCCCTTCTTGCTTTTCTTTTTCATATTTTTAATATACAAGTTTCAATCCATTCACAAGTGATGCCATTTTGTAGAGAAAAAGTTTTTCCAAACAACCACCCAAGTGCTTTTAATCAGAAATAGTTCTCAGATGTTCCAAAATCACCAAACAATCCAAACAAGTTGTTTCTTTTAGATACCTTCTCCTTCTTCACTTTCTCTTTCTGGGGTTAAAGTTTAGTCACAAAGTTCCCTTTAAAATATATATTTTAAAAGTCTTATTGATGTTTAGTAACTCTTTAAAATTCTAGGCAATCTTCTCCTTATTTTCAAATTTTGCTCCAATTTTTTTTTCCTCTTCCTTCCCACTCACAGCCAAAAAGATTTTTTTCCATCTGCTGTCAAGGAAGGAGAGTGAAACAACAATAAATAAAAAAAAAAAACTTTCCCTTTTAGAATATTCGCAGCTTGTAACACTCACTGGAAACAATGTATCCTTAGCAACCTTCAAGATTCCAGGGCACTTTCTCTTGCCTTGTTGAAAGCAACTTTCATATTTCTTCCAACTTTCTCCCTCCTGCACCTGCTTGTCCAGGTGCAAATTTCTTTGTGGCGGCCATTGCTGACCGCCGCTCCTCCGTCTTGGGAAAAGGGGATTCTGCCGGCTGGGGAGGGGGTCTGTGACACTCCCAAGCCCCTGTCCCCCCTGTCTTCAGCTGCCCCTACAGGGCAGCTATATCCCCCAGATCCAAATGGATCGGGGGAACCTTGGTGGCGAACACAGCAGGGATCGCGCAGTATCGTGAATCCCTGCTGCCGCCGAAACCTTGCAAACTGGAAGTTTCAGAGTATCTGTGTTTTCATATTATCCACACATGGAAAAAGGGCTTCTAAAACTTTTAATATTATTCTTCTGCTTATTTTTCTTCTTTGCAGACATGTGCATTCCAAATTTATTAATGATTTTCTTTTTCATTTCCTTCTGCTTCCTGTTTAGAACTGCAAATACAATTAAATGATTTTGAAGTATTGCTGTTGTAAGTTATTTTTAGCATAATTAAAACAAGGATATGTCCCATTGGATTGTTTTGATAAAAGTACTCATAATCTGATACTTTTATGAGGTTTTTGTAGAATAAGAAAATGGGCTAAGGAGTTGCTGATCCAAACAATTTCATTCCATTCTATAACTGTGTTCCTTTCAAAATAAGAAAGTTAAAGTTGGCATCAGGATGACTAATCCTAGAGTAGCCTTTCCAATATACCAGGAAGGGAACTAGCTTGGGAAAAACTGCCTTGTTTTCAGACTGACCATAATGAAGCTAACTATCATCATATGAAATCTGATCATCAGTTCATTGCAATACCTAGTGGTATATGTTACTAAGATAATGAATGGAATTTTAAACTTAACTAAACATGTTTATAATTGATACAGAAAAGTAAAAATGGCTAAGTTGTGTTTGAAACTTTGTGAGATTGATGTCCTGAAGAAATTATAGAAAAAAGTGTTCCAACAATAATATTTTACCTATAAAGCAATTTGAATTATTTTTTTAGTTTAAAAATATTGAAATATTTACAAACTATATTGTGTGGCTTTGAGAAATTTTCAATTTAATTCCCAAACATTCACTGACAGACTGCTTCTCTCATGGCTCTAAATTTGTTCTTGAGCACAAAATCCAAGGCAGATATGTGAATGTTCTTCCATTCATTATATAGTCATATTTTCCAATGGACTACAGTCTCCTTGGCTTGCAGCTTTCAGTTTAACTAGGAGAAAATATCACAAGGGACCTTTTTTCATTGGTCTGTTTCTGCAATGCTGTTTCTGTCACAGCTAATGGGGATTCCTAGCCCTGTGAAGCTGTTGAAAAAGTCCTTTCCCTTGGATAAATTAAAAGAATCAACTCTCAAATTACTTTGAAAGTTTTAAAAGGCCATTTGTGCCAGCTGTAGTTTTAAATACTACATGCAACATTATTTTTTGCTATTTACAGTATTTACTCAGTTGCTCCTGAAACTTTGCCAGCAGTGCTAGAACACTATTGGCAGATGCTATGAATAGGAAAATATAACTATTTTGGTGAGCAGAAAAATCAGAAACAGTATGACATTCCACTTTCAAATGAACTGCATTGGAATGAATTCCAGGCTGTTGATGCTATTGTTAAGCATCATTAAAAAAAGTCATGCCTCTGTGAAAAGGCAGCGGCAACAGTGGGAGTGAATGTAGCTGAATCCCCAGCAACAGATTCCATTCCATAGATATGGAAATAAAAAGAATACATGGGCCTGGCTGCTGCTGGCTGCTCAAATGATTGAGGACTATTCAGCTTGCAGAACCATGAGCCTATCTTTTAATAATATGCAACTTAAGAAAACCTTTATATCAGGAAATTCATTTTGCCCAAAGCATTAAGTGCTACACTTCAGCTCATCACATAAGAATGTAAATACCTTTTGCAATAAAGCATATAGAATACAAAATTCAGTTTATGGTTTTTGGGGAACAAAAATGCTATTTTTGATTATTCTGCACACCTTTTAAAATTCAGTTATTTTTGAGGTACAAGAAAAATGCTATTTTTGGATTATTGTTTGACAGAAAAAAAAATAAAAACTCATTTCTGCTGAAATTTTGTAAAATCTTAATAAGTCTTATACAACATGACATCTTCTGTTTGCAAAGTTGACAGACGTACATCTGCATAAATTGTATAGTCAGAATTTAGATTAAAACATAAAGTTCATTTGTTTTAACTGATCTATACAATATGCCTTTCATATGGACTATCACAGGGGTCCCCAATCTCCAGGCTGTGTCTCAGTACTGCATTGCAGCCCATTGAGAACAGGTGCAGGAGTGCCCAAAGCTCCATTTGGATGAACAACAGATGCATGAGTGAAACCATCCCTCTTCCCTACCACCACCATCACCATTGCTAGTCCACAGAGCTGGAAAACTTGAGAACTACATACTGATGTATCACCTCCTTAATATGCCTTGTCACCTTTAAGCTCAATTAAAAGTGTGGTGCAGACAATAACTTCAAGGAAACAGTCATTCTTAAGTAATTATTGCCATCACTTGAGAGAAGAAAATGAAATCTACTATCAAATGGATTTTTTTACTGTTTTATTGTCTTGTGACTCACTCAGGTTCATGATTACAATATGGGCATCTGAATAAGCCTTTATAGTAAATAACTGGTTTTGACAAAAAAATTGTAAGTGATAAAATAAAAGGAAAAGGATCTCCTCATAGAGATAATTGTTCCGGATGAGCAGGCTTGAAAGCCTGCACTTCGGATTGGTCCGCTAACAGCAGGTCGTGATTGGTCGCTCCAGGATGATCCAATTGGCTAGTAAATGGGCTGCCGTGATTGGGCAAGCCAAGCGCAGCAAGCTCAAATCGTTGTTATTGGCCGCTTAGCTGCAGCCAGCTCTATAAAAAGGGCTGCTGCGGCTAGGATATTTCACTTAGATCAGAAGTCACTAATAAAGAGCTGTTGTTGCTATATGAGTCTCGTCTCCGTTCTTGGACCCATCCTTCCAGATTTAACACTGGCGATGAGGATGGGATCCAGAGACAGCAGAGCTGACTGAACACTCACAGAAGATTGACTGAGCACATGGCTGACAGCGTGCAGACTGGCCAGCAGCATTATACCACCCGCCCCATTCGATCCAGCCAGCGAGGACTGAGACTCATATATGGACAGGTTTCAGATGTTCCTAGAGTCCAACAATCTGAAGGATGCCACTCCCAGCAAAAAACGAGCAGTCTTCCTGATGCATTGCAGACCCGCCATCTTTAAGATGGCCAAAGCACTTGCAAAATCAGTTGAAATCTAATCAATGGACTGGGATATCCTTGCTCCCATCCTTCGAAACCATTATGCGCCAGCAGTACCGACTCTCATCCGCAAACACAAATTTTACCAAAGGGATCAACGTGAAGGTGAGAGCATTGGGGATTTTGTGGCTGACCTAAGGAACTTAGGCGGATTGTGTGGTTTCGCTAATCTAGAAGAGGCCATGCGGGATTGAGTTGTCCTTGGCCTAAGAGCCCCAATGGTCCAAAGCAAGATCATGGCCAAAGGAGACATCTCCCTCGTAGATTCCATAGCTGATGCCACTGCAGCTGAAGCCACTCATAAATCAGCAGCACGAATGCGCCGGGCCAATGGGGCCAACCGCCAACCCACTAATGATACGGCAACACCATCAGAGAAATACACGTCAGCCACCCATCATGAAGACATTGAATCCTCATCGGATAGTGAAGAGGAAGAAGTCCACAGATTCCAGTCAGATCATGAACAATGAGACCAGTGGGGTCGTAAATCGAATTTCCAATGCGCTGGATGTGGGGGAAACCACCCACGATCTGAATGCAGATTCCTAGACGCCATCTGTCGTTTTTGCGAAAGACGAGGGCATATTGCTAAGGTATGCCGGAACAAAAGAGGTTCCAGCCCCAGATGGAAAGAAAATAATTCCAGACAAACTGAGGGCAACCCCACCACAAATCGGGACCACCCAAACAACCAATGGAACCAGTACAACAGACCCCGGAAGTTTACTGGTGCACCCAGAGGAGAAGAAGCACATCAGACTATCACCATTGGCCACGCTTCATCCTTGGACACCAAAAAAATCCGTGTAGAGGTCACCATTGAAAATCAACCTTGCATCATGGAAGTAGACTCCGGGTCTTCTCCATCCATGATCTCCTGGAAAACCCTAAAGCAGCTGATTCCCCACATCCGCCTCCGAGACCTCTGCATCCAGAGACTCATATTAAAGGACTACCAGGGCAACCGGATTCTGGTCGCTGGCACCAGTCATTTCCAGGTCTCCTTCAAGGACCACACCGCATTACTACCGCTCACTATCGTTGACAGAGACCGACCCAGCCTACTGGGTCTACAGTGGTTCACGCCATTAGGAATCGGAATGGCAGGCATCAACCAAATTGAAAACGAAGACTGGGAAGCGGCCCTTGTCCAGGACTTCCAAGAAGTCTTCAGTGAAAATCTAGGCAAGCACAAGGGGTTCCCTATCTCTTTTAATCTCTGCCCTGACATCGCGCCCATTCGCCTAAAACCATGCCGAGTCCCTTTTGTTCTCAAATCCAAAATTGACGAGCACCTGGACAAACTAATTGCACAAGGCATGTTAGAACCCATTGATCATGCCCGATGGGAGACCCCAATTGTGACCCCATAAAACCTGATGGGTCTTTGAGAATTTGTGGAGATTATAAGGCCACCCTCAACCACGCATTACAGCAGAGCACCTATCCGGTACCAGTGGTCCAGCATCTCCTTCACTTACTTGGGGGCGGCAGAATATTTGCAAAGCTTGACCTGGCCCAAGCTTATCAACAGTTGCCAGTAGATGCTGAAACCGCTGAAGCCCAAACCATAGTTACACACTGGGGCGCATTCAAATGTAACAGGCTCCAGTTTGGCGTAAGCGTAGCACCAGGCATTTTCCAAAGCCTGATGGAGAGGCTGTTGCAGGGCATTAAAGGGGTCGTGCCCTACTTCGATGACATGTTAATAGCCACCCCAACAAAGAGTCAGTTGGAGAAACAACTAAGAACAGTCCTACAAAAGTTCCAAGACGCTGGCCTCAAAGTAAAAAAGGAAAAGTGCCAGTTATGCACTGAAAGGGTTGAATTTCTTGGTTACCTCCTTGACAAACAAGGAATTCACCCTACGGAAAAGAAATTGGCAGCCATCAAAAATGCCCTGAGACCAAAAAAACAAAACAGACCTTCAAGCCTTCCTGGGACTCATTAACTTTTATAGCATTTTCCTACCCCAGAAGGCGACCGTCGCTGAGCCCCTTCATAGACTCCTTGATAAAAAGGCTTCCTAGTTTTGGGGACGACGGGAGGAACATACCTTTCAACAAGTAAAGGACCTTTTAGATGCAGTGCTCATCCAATATAATGAAACACTTCCATTAACTGTGATTTGTGACGCCTCACCGTTTGGGGTAGGAGCCATCCTGAGCCACATTCTACCCAACAGCACAGAGGTGCCTATTGCATTTTTTTCAAGAACTTTGTCAAAAACAGAAAGGAACTATAGTCACCTAGACAAGGAAGCCCTTGCCATAGTATCTGCAATCAAAAGGTTCCACGAGTATGTGTATGGGAGATCATTTTCCATCATCACAGATCATAAACCATTACTCAGCATCCTGGCAGGTGACAAATCTACTCCACATATTCTATCCCCTAGAATGACACGATGGTCGGAGTTCCTAGCCGACTACGACTATCAATTGAAACATCGCCCGGGGAATACCATTCCCCATGCAGATGCTTTGAGCCACTCACCATTCCCGGAACGCCAAGATGACCCAGCTCCCACACTACCAATACTACAAATTGAGACGCTTACCTCACCTCCACTAACAGCACAAGACATTGCACTAGAAACCAAAAATGAATCATGCTTGGCACGAGTTCTTGGCTGGGTGGAGAGGGGATGGCCAGAAATCGAACCCAACGAAACCTTCAAACCATTTAAAAACAGACAAACAGAACTTTTCTCACAAAGAGGGTGTGTGTTATGGGGAGACCGAGTGGTCATACCAGCAAAACTAAAAAAAAAAAGTTCTACAATTACTGCATGATGGGCACCCGGGCATCGTACGGATGAAAGCGCTGGCAAGGAGCTATGCCTGGTGGCCAGGTATGGGCAAACAAATTGAAACCTGGGTCACCACCTGTAGCAGATGCCAAGAGATGTGCTCGGCCCCACCAAAAGCTCCATCAGCCGAATGAGAAATGCCCAGAGGCCCCTGGTCGTGAATCCATATCGATTTTGTGGGACCTACAAAAGGGCATACTTTCCTAATAACAGTAGATGCATACTCTAACTCAGATTACAGGCCCCCATTCCTACTGCCTAGAAACCACAGATGGGAGAGTGTGGAAATGCCACATCAACCAACTACGATCCAGGCTGCCCACATCTCCCATCAGTGAACCCAACCATGAAATCAGAGGGGGAGGGGGAACCAGGGATTCTGGAATAGAACCAACATCTGGCCTAGAGGAACAAACCCCACAATCACCACATCAAAGCCAACAATACTCACCAACTGATGTAGAGCCGTGGCAATTGAGCATCTCACCTAATAACAGCAGCCGAACAGATTCAGTGAGCCTGGTGAGCCCAAGCGATAGCAACGAAGGAGGCGTTTCGATCATCCCAAGGTCACCAGAAGGGAGTCACAGCTATGGAATGGATCACCGTTCCGGACAATCCCAACGAACCGCCCATCGGAATCCGAGACCGGGCACAGACCTTTGGAACTGCGAAAGTCAGCTAGACAGGTGCAAAGACCCGCCTACCTGGAAGACTATATAACGCCACCTCTTAGACGGAACCTAGAGGGGAGGGGTGTTCCGGACGAGCAGGCTTGAAAGCCTGCACTTCGGATTGGTCCGCTAACAGTGGGTCGTGATTGGTCTCTCCAGGCTGATCTGATTGGCTAATAAACGGGCTGCCGTGATTGGGCAAGCCAAGCGCAGCAAGCTCAAATCATTGTCATTGGCCACTTAGCTGCAGCCAGTTCTATAAAAAGGACTGCTGCGGCTAGGATATTTTGCTCAGATCAGAAGTCACTAATAAAGAGTTGTTGTTGCTATCTGAGTCTTGTCTCCGTTCTTGGACCCATCCTTCCAGACTTAACAATAATAGCTGAAATGCAGACACATAACACCATTATATTTTAAGAACTTATGCCTTTAGAGATATTTTCATTTCCTGACATGGCCACATATTAGAACAAAATAAAATAGATTTTGTCAGACAAATTTCATTCATATTTCAATTAGTGTCTTATACATAATGTGTGATAACCCAGGGTGGGATACAAAACAAACATAGTCACAGAAAACAGGTGAAGCCCCTTTTATTCCTTCAGGTTGCTTCCAAGTTCCAAATATCTTTGATGGAAGACAAAAAAACTCCCACACAGTTATACAAAGAAGGAAAAAAAGCAACCCAAACCAGGCAAGATAAGGGCTGGAGGATGTCCACAGATAACACACACTGGGAAGGACACCAAACTCAGAGAGGAACTATAAACTAGAGATATTTACATGATTTGTTTCCAGTGTTTGCCAGTATGCAGGTCCAAACTCTTATTCAGTTGTGACACCTGCAGCCCATGAAGAGATCAAGGCCTTCTCTTCCCAAGGAGACCACGTCTCTCCCTTATCCTCTCCTCCCTGCATGCCCTAGGATGGATAGGGGATGGGCCTGGGTCCTGACTGCTCATTGGGCCTCTGCCCTTCCCCAGCCTCCTCCACAACCTCTGGAGACACACTTCCACTTCCTGTCAGCTGCTCCTCCTCTCCCTCAGAATCAGTCTCCACCAGGAGCATGACATAATGGTACTTTATGTACCCTGTAAAGCAGAGGTCCCCAATGGCTTATTATCGGTTGTGGCCTATTAAGAATTGGGCATGCAAGTGGTTGGCCTGAGTGCCTGCAGGCATGTGCAGCTCAACTTGCATAAGTGTCAGACCAGCAAGCACTTGCACTTGTGCACAGAAGCCCACCACTCAGACAAGTTGAGCTGCGCACATGCGGTCCAGCCCACCACTCATCAAAGGCTGTGTGTGCATGCTCGGTGCCAGCCTGCTGTTTGTGTGGCCCAGTTCTCTTACCCTTCCCAGCTGGGCCGCCAAGTTGCAGAGGCTGGGGACCGCTGCTTTAAAGACATTGCAAAATTGTTACTGTTCTCTGATCTGTTCGTTTTACAATCCACCTTACTCCAAGGAAAAGCCAGATTACATTTAGATCTCCAAAAAATAATTTGGACTGAAAAAATACTAAATTCATGTTGAGATTCCATGGCCAATGGGGCCCTAAATCTGGATCATCTCAGTCCTAATGTGAATCTATTAACCTTGACTACTACACCATACTGACTCTCAGTAAATATTTGCCATTGAATGTAATAAGCACCAATTTTCATTTTGGCAAATGAAGAGAGCATTCTAAAATAAAGAATTTATGAAAAAAACTGAAGAGGCTATTTGGAGTATTTTTTGTATTCTGTGTCCCTATGCAGATGTGGAGGTAGCACAATCAAACCCAGCTCTTCAGGTTGAGATGAAGTACCACGCTGCTTCAGTTTGACAGAAAACAGCACTTTCTCTATTTTTAATAGAAGTGCCTTTAAATGAATCATTAACATTGGAAACCTGATGAGAACTGAGCTGAAAAGAATATGAAAGTATGCCTAAGGCATGTTTTAAAATTAAACAGATTATTTTCTTTCCTCATTTATTTAGTGTCTGGCAGTTATGGGTGAAGTGATAAAGGAATAGACACTACACCCTGAAAGGGGGAAGGGGGAAGCAGTCATATAAAACTTTACTTCATAGCTGAATCTTGCATTTTTTTTTTGTTTTTGGTTCCATGCTGTGCTTTTCATAGCAAAGGTTCAAGATGAAAAGATAATAGGTCTTGTGAAGAATGGGGCATCTTTAGAACACCTTCTCTGCATCACTAGTTCTTTTTTAATGCCATGGCTATTATATTAATGCATATAACTTTTAAGCAGCCAATGTGTTAGACTCACAGGACTCCTGCCATCAAAATGAATAATTGTAACTTATTGTAATGGTGCAAAGATTTTATAGATCATGAAATCATTGTGATACGACACATTTATTTTTAACTAATTTGAGTCTGGATCTTGTTACAGGTAATGTATCAGCCTCAGATCAATGAGAAGGAAAATAGAGTCCTGGGACAGCAGAAATTTCTAGGATATTATTGAACATTTATGTGAATGTTTAAATGTAGCATCATTCTTAATGAATAAATATAAAGTAATTCTACTTAGCCATTCTCTCTCTCTCTCTACTGGAGAAGCAGTTCATGTTCATGTATAATAATACTATAGTCACATCAGGATTGCTTCACAAAGATCAAATATTTTGTACAAGCAACCAAAAGGATGGATGGATGGATGGAAGGATAAAAAAAGGAGAAGAGAGAAGGAGGGAGGGAGGGAGGAAAGAAAGAAAGAAAGGGAGGGAGGGAGGGAGGGAGGGAGGAAGGAAGGAAGGAAGGAAGGAAGGAAGGAAGGAAGGAAGAAAGAAAGAAAGAAAGAAAGAAAGAAAGAAAGAAAGAAAGAAAGAAAGAAAGAAAGAAAGAAAGAAAGAAAGAAAGAAAGAAAGATAAGACATTGGTATGTTTTTATATATCTTAGAAAAGTTTAATGCAGCATATACCCAATACTGGACCAGTTAAATGGACCAGTTAAATTTGGACATGTTTGTATTACTGTTAAATTAAACAGGGGGTTTAATGCTTTTCTTCCACATGATCAAATCTTAATGAAAATTGTCCCCCATGGCATTTATTCATTCTGGAAGGCAAGCCACCATATGTTCTTAAGGAATTTGCTTTTGAGGCTTAACAACTGTGCAAAGTAAAGCACCCCTTTGAGATTTTGATTAAACCTGCTAACAAAGCTCCTTTGTAGAGGTTTAAGTCAAGGTCATGATAGAAAATATAAATCTTAACCATTACCTGTTATATGTCAATATTCTGACACCTGGATTCTTTCTAGCTATTAAAAATTAAAATAGTAAATTTCATATGATGACTTTAATTAAATCATAATTACATCATTATGCAATCTAATAACAAGTTACATGTTTTGCTTTGTCAGTAAGTTTTACTAAATTCAATTAAGATTCTATTCATGCAAATTCAGTAAGCATAGTATTATCTTAGTCTTTAAACATCTTTCATATAACTAGAAAAGACAATGTACATGAATAATGTATCATCCATTTTAGTTCTTTACTAAATCAAAACTCATTGAAACACATATTTCTGTAATTCAGTTAACATTTTTGGTAAAAAAAAATGAACACATGCAACTATACATTTAGTAGGTAACCATCATGTATAATGGAACTCATTATCCAGCTTTGGTATGCTGTATTCCTTTTTATTTTGCTTGAATGTATCCTAAGATTTAATGTTATCCAATGAAGAAATCACTTGCAAATTTTGCTGCTGAGAACTCTGTGATCCATCATATTTTAGAGCCATAATCTAATGGCATATTATTTATAATATCAAAAAAAATGTTAGTGTTGGGATGTTTAAGTATAATATTTATTTATTGTTTATGTTCTGCCTTTATTACTTTTACAAATAATTCAAGATGCAATGCAGCTTCCTCCCCTTTTGTCAACAAACCCTTTGTTATGAATTGGACAAAGAGTGACTGGTCCAAGGATATCCATCTGATTTTAACTTGGTGTCTTAAACACTAATTTAAACTGACTCTAAATAAGTAATGTTGTCTTATTTAATCAGTGGATAAGATAATAAAATATTAATCATCTTTTTCTTTATAGAGGAAGGAAGGAAGGAAGGAAGGAAGGAAGGAAGGAAGGAAGGAAGGAAGGAAGGAAGGAAGGAAGGAAGGAAGGAAGGAAGGAAGACCAACAAAACTAGGATAGTTACTCTATAGACATGCTAAATGTAGTACATTTCAAACTGTCATTGTTTTTTCATTTCAGTTGATTTTAATATGAATAGTATCCCTGTATTTAATAGGTGACTATATAGCTACATTAAAAATTAAATTTCATTACTTAGGACCAGCATGCTGTTATGGAAAGGTATATTTGATTGAAATCATATGCATATTATTTTTATATGATTTCTATTAAAACATTTAAACAAGAAGATAAAAATTAATACAAATTAATTTAAAAAAGAAGAAAAAAGAGAAATCAAATAAAAAACAATAATTTCAAGAAAAGAAAAACATTAAAAAAAGTAAATAAGAAAAAAAAATCAGAAGTGACTTCTGGTATTCTTCACAACTGTTAACAGTACAAATATATTTTAATTTCTCTCAAACGTAAATTATATTACTTTTTTTTTAATAATATACCTTTTCTAGTCATAAAAACTATAAATCACAAGTTCCTTTTTTTCATTTTTATGCAAAAAAATCCATAAGTAACTCTAGTCATTAAAAACGTAGATATTGCTATAGCCAAATAAGTCAATTTACTAATTTCCAGATATATAATCATATTTTATTTGAACGTAAATCCTGAGCAAGCATGTTTGCATTCTAATAGCAGTTTTCAACATTTTCCTGACTTTTTCCTCTTCTTAAAAGCTTAAACCTGAAAGTAGAAGACCAGAAAAGTTATGGCAGACATATTAAAGAACTGGCAAATATTTTTCAGGAGTTTTGCTTCTGGGTCTACTTTTCTTTTGTCAAATGTACTAAATGTATGCAATGTATTAAAAATTCAAGAGTTTCAAAAGATTAAAAGTAAGGTGTCTTAATATAATTTCAACTGATAATGCACAGGCAATCTGAAGAAAAAGTAGGTTGATGGTTTCATGGTCAAAGTTTCTAAATACAATAAAATTTATTTATTTGTAAAAAATTATTTGCTGCCCATTTCATATCCAATGACTCTGGGCAGAATATCAGAAATTACTGTGCCATTTAAAGATGTTAAAGTTTGCATTTTACTTTATAGTTACATTAGACAGGAAAAATGAATCATAGTTTTCCCCTTCATTCACATGGATATTCAGCTGTCTAACTGACTAGGCTGTGCCTCCTGTTCACAAACGGAAATGGATAAATGTTTCCTTTTTTCCCTAATTTTTTATTAGTGTGAACCTTGGCCAAATACATTATTCACAAATCTATTAAACTCCATGTCAAATTTCAAGCTCAAATAGAAATGTGCCGTTCCATTTGGTTTTGCTAATTCTGAAAACTGAAATGGAGGAACCCATAGCTATTATTTTACATATTTCTAAAAATTTGAATTAACTATTAGAATTAAATATATATAGTCTCTGCCTTCCATTTGGCATTCCTTTATCTGAAGTCCCTTGCATGATCCCAAAGGATTTGTTTATTTTGCTCTTGAGTAATAATATCAGGAGGGGAAAAAATGAAAGCGAAGGACAGAAGGAAAGAGAGAAGAAGGAAAGAAAGGCAGGAAGGAAAAGTGATAAAATAATTGAATATAAAAAAATCATAAGAAGGAACATAAGAATAATCATGTAGTTTAACCAATTAAAAAGGTTATGTTTCTATAAAAGTATTAAAAATAAACAGGATAATAAGGTACAATTCTCTAGTTAGGCCATTCTATAATAGGACACTATTACTAATACTATCACATTTCATCACACCATTTCATATTAATCATGCTCCTAAGTCCTAGTCATTTAAACTCACATAGATATGGCTGATATATTTTTAAACGTTTGCTTTGGGTTTCTTTAAATATGTTTCATTACCCATATTAGAAGTCAAGAATAATTATTGTTGTTACATTGCTCAATTTTCAGATAGTCCTTCTTACAAATTACTTGCTGTTATAGGTAGTCCTTCTTACAACCATAATTGAGCCAAAAATTTCTGTTACAAAGCAAGACATTTTGTTAAGTGACTTTTGTCTCATTTTACAACCTTTCTTGTTACATTTGTAGTTATTAAATTTGCAACATAGGTGTTAAATGAATCCAGCTTCCCTGTTTATTGCTTGTCAGAATGTCACAAAAAGTGATCACATGACCGCAGGACACTGCAACTATCATAAATATGAGTCAATTGCCAAATGTCTAAATTTTGATCAGGTGACCATGGGGATGCCGCAAGAGCTGTAAGCAGTGGTGAAATTCAAAATTTTTAACAACCGGTTCTGTGGGCATGGCTTAGGTAGTCGGCGTGGCTTGGTAGTCATGTGACTGGGTGGACATCGCTTGGTGGTCATGTTATTGGCTGGGTGTGGCCAACTCAATATCACTCACATCGAGGCACGCATCTCCTCACCTGGCCTCTCATGACTGTGGGGATGCTGCAACAGTTGTAAGTGTGAAAAATGATCATAAGTCACTTTTTTCAGTGCCATTGTAACTTTGAATGGTTACTCCACACAAGCAAAGTAACAGCAAAGGAGGGGAAAAAAACTCCAGAGATATTCCTGAGACAGGAAGTCTAGTCCTGCCAAGAATGTAATAAGGGTTAACGGAGAGGCAGTTTCTGTAAGCAACACCAGAATGTTTCCTTCCTGCTTTCCTTACAGGATTAGGCCAGTAATTTCTTCTAACAACCAGTTCTTCAAACTGCTTAGAATGTTAATAACCAGTTCTAGCAAATAGGGGTGAACTGGTAGAATCCCAGCCCTGGCTGTAAGTGTAAAAATAGTCATAAATCACTTTTTATTATTTATGATTTTTATGATTGAATTGAATTGGCATCCTTCAGTCTCAAGAAGCTATGGTTATCGTGCTATGAAACCAGTAACTGTCACTTCCCTTGTTGTTTCAATGCTGTATGCAAAGCTGGAGTGTCCTCTCCAGAGCACGAGGCCTGGCTAATGTAATATGGAGGATAAACTGTTACCCAAGCAACAGATCTCCCCTCTCCACATCACTGAAGTAGTCTAATGGAATGGCAGAGCCAATACGATTAGCTCCAGCTTCATCGCAGGAATTGCCAGAAGATGATTGTACACAGTTACAAACTGCTTCTGTGACTCTGGCTCTGAATTTTGCCTCAAGGTTGACTCCTGAAGCCTTTTCAAATAATAGATATAGCCACAAGGCAGTGAAGGTTTGAAATCAGAGTTTTCCTTCTCCTAGAAGATGGTTCTACTGTTTTATCTGCCACTGGGGCATAAAGCCATTTTTTTGCCTTCAAAACTGTTAAGTCTGGAGCATGGGTGTGAATGATGGAGACGAGCCGGTGGAAACAGTGAACTTCAAACTCTTTATTTACATATTGTGACTGCTCAGCTCAAAGGCTGCTCAAGCCTTACTTAAATAGGCAACTCATTAACTACTTAACCAATAGCGAACCTGGAGTGCTAGCTCCGTTTAACCAATAGGAATGGTCTGTTAGTGGCCAATCAGATGCCTCCAAACGGGCCAATCCGATCGGGCCATCAACAGTCAATCAGAAGTGCAGGGCCAGAACCCTGCACTAGACTTCAAGCTCAATGATAACTTTATTGGTATTATGCATTCACAACACCCCTTTTCCCCGGCTTCTGCCCACGGGGCACGGTTACATAGTCCTTAAGGTAGGATGGTTGTTTAATTAGTCTTTTCATTTTTCACAAGGTGCCAGTCGGTTGGCTGCACTCTTGCTGAGGTAGATCGTTGTTTAGCGGTAAGGGTGCCCCTGGTTCTGAGTTCACGTTCGCGTTGTCATCAATGTCACTGGCCATTTTCTGAGGTGCATATACTTCGGTCCCAGGTTCCTGTTCCTGTGTTTCTGTTCCAATATCAGTCTCTTCGAAGGGGTTTCCTTCGAATAATAATTAGCTTTCCTCTGTATCTCCCCCCCCCCTCAGTTTGATCAAAAGGGAGTTCGGAATTGCGAGGTGGTAGCCGCGATCGTAGCTGATCTATGTGGCGCTTCCAAAGTCTATCATCAGGGCACTGAATGAGGTATGATCAAGGGCCGGTTACACGGATTACGGTCGCTTCCACCCACAGCGGATCGCCCGAAAGGTTTTTAGTGAATACAAGATCGCCTACCTGGAAGGTACGGCATCAGCTGCTGGATCCGAGTGGCTTTTCAGGTTCGTAGGCTGGGTGTAAATGGTCGAGGTGGGAGCAGAGCTCTCGTCCCATTAGCAGTTCGGCGGGAGTTTTGTTGGTGATGCTGTGAGGTGTAATGTGCTGCAGGAAAAGTATCCGGTTGATTTTTTCGTCGATGTTATCGTAATCGATCTTTTGCAGAGTCTTTTTGATGAATTGAACCATGCGCTCAGACCTACTGTTTGCAGCAGGGTGAGCAGGCAAAGTGAGCGCATGTCGAATGCCCCGGTCAGTCAAGTACTGCTCAAAAGGTAGCGCGGTAAATTGGGGCCTGTTGTCGGATACCAGGACGTCTGGTAATCCGTGGGTTGTAAAAAGTCTTTCTAATCTTTTGATGACTGCATCAGTGGTTGTGCTGCTCATTCGGTGAATCTCAAGCCAGTTTGAGTAGGCGTCGACAGTTAGCAGAAATGTGTGGCCTTTGGTTGGCCCAGCAAAATCCAGATGGATGCGGGACCAGGGTCCCCGTGGCGTCTCCCATTCGGTTGGGGTTGCCTTTGGTGGAGCGTTGCTTACTTCTTGGCATCTCTTGCAAGTTTTAACCCATGATTCAATTTGCCTATCGATGCCTGGCCACCACGCGTAGCTTCGTGCGAGGCCCTTCATGTGCATGATGCCAGGGTGCCAGCTTCGTGCGAGGCCCTTCATGTGCACAATGCCACGATGCCATCGTGCAAGGTTCTTAGCAGCGTTTGTTGGAGTCGTTCTGGGATAACGACTCTATCACTTCAGATGACACAGCCCTTCTGCGAGAACAACTCTGTTTGACGACTTTTGAATGGTGCAAAGTCGTCTGATACTTGGTCCAATGGCCATCCGCGTTCTACCCATGTGAGAACTTGTGCCAAGATGGGGTCGTGTTTTGTTTCTCTCGCAATGTCACGGGCAGTCAATGGTGGCGTGTGGAGTGTCTCGATCTGCAACGCTGTCATCATTGGTGCAGGATCATTGATATTTCCGGGAGTGGTGTATGGCTCAGCGCATCAGCATGGGGAATAACTTTCCCCGGACGATATTTTAGCCAATAATTGTAAGCAGCCAAGAATTCTGACCAGCGGGTCATTTGGGGCGATAGTATGTAGGGAGTTGGTTTGTCCCCAGCAATGATCCCCAGCAATGGTTTGTGGTCAGTTACAATGGTGAAATTCTGGCCGTACACATACTCATGAAACCTCTTTACTGCTGACACAATCGCCAAGGCTTCCTTATCAATTTGGCTGTAATTTCGCTAGGTTTTCGAGACCGTCTTTGAAAAGTAAGCAACAGGGGCTTCGTTACCATTAGGTAACACATGACTCAAAATGGCGCCCACTCCAAAAGGCGATGCATCACACGTTATGTTTAATGGCAAAGTCTCATTGTACTGCATAAGCACGGCGTCCTAAGTCAGTAGATTTTTTACATTACAGAACGCCTGCTCTTCTTTGTGACCCCATACCCAGTTTGCTTTTTTGTCTAAAAGACGATGTAGCAGTTCAAGCAACAGTAGCTTTGTGCGGCAAGAAAACATTGTAGAAGTTGATGAGGCCTAGGAACGCCTGGAGGTTGGTCTTGTTCTGGGGTCTGGGAGCGTTCTTTATTGCTCTTAATTTACTATCAGTAGGGTGAATACCCTGACTGTCAATTAGGGACCCTAAGAATTCAACACGATCGGTACACATTTTGCATTTATTTTTTTTAACTTTCAGGCCTGGTTCCTGAAATTTTTGTAATACTAATCTTAAACGCTCCCGCAAAATTTTTTGAGTGGGTGCAGCAATAAGTACATCATCGAAATAGGGGACAACACCCTTGATCCCCTGCAACAGTCTCTCCATTAGGCTCTGAAAGATCCCTGGGGCTACACTGACTCCGAATTGAAACCTTGTACACTTAAATGCGCCATGGTGCTTTACGATAGTCTGTGCCTGTGCTGTTGTTTCGTCAACCGGCAATTGCTGGTAAGCCTGAGCTAAGTCTAATTTAGCGAAGACTTTTCCACCCCCCAGGGAATGGAGGAGGTGCTGTACTACTGGCTCCGGATATGGGTTCTGTTGCAGGGCGTGGTTCAGGGTGGCTCGGTAGTCTCCGCAAATTCTAATGGAGCTGTCCGGCTTAATGGGTGTCACAATCGGTGTTTCCCAAGGGGAATGATCCGTTGGCTTTAAAACTCCCTGGGCAATCAACTTATCTAGCTGCTCGTCGATTTTCGGTGTTAGAGCGAACAGAACTCGATGAGGCTTAAGGCGGATGGGCGCTATCTTTGGATTAAGACTAAAGGATATTGGGGTCCCCTTGTACTCGCCCAACTTTTCCTCGAAGACGTCCCTGAATTTGTGGGCGAGGTCTTCCTCCCAGTCACGGCTGCCGATTTGATTAATGCCTGCCATTTCAATGCCGAGTGGTGCGAACCACTGTAGGCCCAACAGGCTACGCCGATCCTTATCAATCACCGTCAGGGGTAAGTACACCGTGCGGTTCTTGAATGTAACCTGGACTCGGCTGGATCCCGCAACTGGAATTCGGTTCCCCTGGTAGTCCTTTAGAATGAGCCATTGAAATTTAAGGTCTTGGCGCCGGATTGTGGGGATGAGTTGCTTGAGGGTCTTCCATGAGACCATCGAGAGGGATGATCCCGAGTCTACTTCCATTGGGCAGGGCCGATTTTCAATGTTCACGTTGACCCGAATTTTCTGAGCGTCTAGTGAAGAGGAATGACCAATAGTGAGTGTTTGGTGTGCCTCTTCTCGTCTCGCTGGACGATTCATGGGTTGGCTTCCGTAGGAGTGGTTTACTGGTTCTCGCCTTACAGCGTGATTCCCTGTCGATTGATGGAGATTGGTTCCTTTCGAGGTTGGGCTGGGTCCAAGGAGGCTTCTGCAGACCCGTCCGATGTGGCCTCGTTTCCCACACTCGTGGCAGAGTGCATCACGGAATTTGCAGTCAGAGCGAAAATGGTTGGCCCCGCAGCCTGTGCAGGGTTGTTGGAACTTTGCGCGTCGTTCCCGATTGGTCCGTAGGCGATGGACCTCTTCTTCGTCGCTTTGTGACGATGAAGAGAGGTCCTCATGATGGGCCGTGAAATTTCACTAGGTGAAATTTCGCCGGCCGGCTGGTGGGCGTGAGTGCGATTTCGAGGTAGTTGGGCAGCCAACTTCTTTGTTGCCTCTGCTGCCATGGCTTCAGTTATGGCGTCCTTAAGGGTGATGTCGCCCTTTGCCATTATTTTGCTCTGCACGTTTAGAGCGTCGAGTCCTAGGACTACCCTGTCTCTCAAAGCCTCCTCCAGGTCGGTGAATTCACACAGGCCTCCCAAGGTCCGGAGGTCTGCAATGAAATCGGCGATGCTTTCTCCTTTCCACTGGTTCCGTTGATAGAACTCATGTTGTCTTACGAGCGTTGGAACAGCGGGTGCATAGTGGGCCCTTAGTAGCAGTTCGAGGACGTTCCAGTCCATGGCCTTCACTTCAGCTGGTTTTGCCAATGCCTTAGCCATCTTAAAAACCATTGGGCCGCAGTGCGTCAGAAACACTGCCCGTTTCTTTCTGGCCATGGCATCCTTTAGATTATTTGTTTCCAAAAACATTTGGAAACGATCCATGTAAGACTCCCAGTCTTCTTGAGCCGGATCGAACGGAGCGGGCGGTATGGCGCCGCCGGACATGGTTTCGCCGTTTTGTGCTTCAGTCATGTGCTTAGTTGGCTCTGATGTCATCCAATCCCACCTTCATCGCCAGTGTTAAGTCTGGAGCATGGGTGAGAATGATGGAGACGAGCCAGTGGAAACAGTGAACTTCAAACTCTTTATTTACATATTGTGACTGCTCAGCTCAAAGGCTGCTCAAGCCTTACTTATATAGGCGACTCATTAACTACTTAACCAATGGCAAACCTGGAGTGCTAGCTCCGTTTAACCAATAGGAATGGTCTGTTAGTGGCCAATCGGATGCCTCCAAATGGGCCAATCCGATCGGGCCATCAACAGCCAATCAGATGTGCAGGGCCAGAACCCTGCACTAGACTTCAAGCTCAATGATAACTTTATTGGTATTATGCATTCACAACAAAAACTGTTGACCATCTTCTCCTGTAACCCTGGAAAGGGGCCCTTACAAGGTGCTGACAGCTGGGCCAGGTGGACCAAGGTTTTTTAAGCAGATATTACTTTATTACTATATTTTTAAGATTAAATTTTATGATTTAGTAGTCATAAATCACTATTTTTAAAAATAGTCATAAATCACTTTTTTCCAGTGCCACTGTAACTTTGAGCACTTTGAGTTCACTAAATGAACTGTTGAAAGGCAAGGACTACCTGTAATTCTTTTTTTCCTGCACAATTCTTTCTACTAGCTACATATATCACTTTTTCACCAGTTATGACATTCTTATGGTTTCATCAAAAAATTAGGAAGCTATCCACGTTTAAAACATCTTCCTCATGCAGGCCTAATTGTGGCAGTATAAAGTTCATATATATATATTAGTGTGTACGTAAGATGACATTGCAAATCACTAGTGTGAATAATCTTTATGTATTATGAGTGAGCAATGACCAAATATACTTTACTTAGTGTTCGAATGTATTGCAAGTTTGTTTTCAACTGAAAATCATCAGCATAAAAATTTCTCTACTTAATTAAAGGCCATATAGTTCAGCCTTCTATATAATCTAATGTTCTCCTTCTTAAAAAGCAGGAACTAAAGCAAAATAAACTATTGAAAGAAATGTAGCCCAAACTTAGCAGGGTTTTAGAATATATTACAAGTGATCCCAATGTCAAAAAAGATATTGCATTTGGAATTCCATTTTGAAAGTTGTGTATTATTAAACATACTAAATGTTTTTGACAATAGGGATATGATGCAGAATGAATATTGCCATTCTAGGAATAAAAGGTATAATTCCATATGACATTGTAGTCATTTTGTTATTAAAAATAGTGACTCAGATTGAGAGAGAGGGAGGGAAATATACTGTAAATATTTGAGCATGAGAATTTTATAATGATGATGTTAATGGTAAGAAAGTAATAACTTCAGAAAGGCTTATAATTTATCTTGAGTTTATATATAAAGCTTAAAATCTTTCAGAAACACTGCTTGTCATAATCCCTGATCAACCAACTTCCCCTCCCTCCCATTTTTCTGTTTCTATATTCTTAACTAGGGAATTCCCAGTAGCCAAAAGAGACAGCAGAAGGAAGGAAAGAGAATCCAGTGTCAAAGTTCTCCTCACAGCTTAGTTCCCTTCCTCTAACTAAGAGTGGATATGTAACTAACCTCATGGCGCTGGGAATAGCATTCCTAATTTCATTAAAATTTTAGAAATATGAATATGAAATAATGGATGAATTAATATATAATATTTCTTTTGTACATGATTAACAAGTGTCAAATATTTTTGAATTCAATTGCAAAATGCCATTGAAATTTTGAACAAGGGGTATCAAGGTGACATTAATATATTTGTTTTTTCACTGCATTGACCCATTTCTAATAAGCAAATAGAACTTAATTGGATAAGTTCACTTTTCCTAAACCTTTATGCATGTGTTTTTCAAATTATTTCCATAGAAATAGAACTGATTTCCAATAGGCTAAAACTATCCAACACACTCATTTACAGACTGGATTCCAAAGTTGCCTATTTCATCTCAGTTTTGTCTGGAAGTAGTATATCCTAACTTGCATGATTTGGCAGGGAGGGGGGAGAAGTAGGCCCAATTTGTTTTTGTTTTTTTGAAAAAGATTTTATTAATTTTCTACAAACAAACAAGACAAACAAAACATAAAAACATCAACTCTTATATGTACATCCAGTGTGTCAGTTGGTTCATCATTTTTGTGCATTCATTCTGTAGTCTCAATTACAATTATGTTACATAACAACTCATATTGTCAATCCAAACTTATATATCCTAATATCACTTAAAAAAAAAGTTTTTGACTATATTTTTAATCATTCATGTTTTATGAGCTAACAATACTTTAAACCAGTTTACTCTATAACAAATCATCTAGTCATATCAAATCAATCCTAAAAAATCCTTTATAAATATAATATCAAATAACAAAATAATAGCAAAATAAAAATATTCCTTACTGTCTAGCATTCTAAATATTCTATTATTGTATTTTATCATCTTACCATTGATAAAAAAGATCCCAAATTTCATAAAATTGTTTCTCCTCTTGCTCTCTAATTTCAAATGTCAATCTACTTATCTCAGCACATTTCAATATTTTCTTAATAATTTCTTCCTGAAATGGTATTTTCTCATTCTTCCAATTTTTAGCAAATACAATCCTAGCCACTGTTAATACATTTACAATCAGGCACTTCAAATCTTTACGATATATATCAGGTAAAATTCCCAATAAGAAGATCTCTGGTTTCAAGTCTATGTGTTTCTTTGTCATTTTTTCCAACCACATGCGAATTATAGTCCAATATTTTTTAGCGTCCTCACAAGTCCACCACATATGGTAATATGAGCCGGGTATCTGATGACATTTCCAGCATTTTTCAGATTTGTTCTTAAACATTCTTGCTATTCTTGTCGGGGGAAAGTGCCACCTGTAAACATCTTACACAGAAGCAGGCCCGTTTTATTGGATGATATACACTCCAGTATTTTTTTTAAATAAACCCATTGTGAGCTAAGATGCTGGAATAGGAGTGGAGAGATTGAATTCTAACCCTTTCTTAAGCACAGATTCCAGCTGAGTGACTTTGAGCTAGTTACTTTTTCAAACCCCTGGACAGGAATGATGAAAATCATCTATCCAGAAATTGCAATGTACCTCTGTGATAGATTACGGTTCACAACCTGCAATGAAAAGTATTATGTCTTGGAGAGTGGGTGCAAGAACGGAGACGAGGCATCGAATAGTGACTCCAACTCTTTATTAGTGACTTCAGAACAGAGCAAAAGGCTAGGGCAGCAGCAGCTCCTTTTATAGAGCTGGCTGCTGTCACAACACCCAATGATTTGAGTTTGCCGCGCTTTAAAGCATCCAATCAGCGGCAACCCTTTAACAGCCAATCAGATTAGCCGACAATGACCAATCATGATCCGCTATTAGCAGGCCAATCAGAAGTGCAGGTTTACGAGCCTGCTGTGAAAGTAAAACTATTAGAATTGCAAGCTAACGAGTTTGCTTAGTTCGTAACACCCCTCCCTCCTAGGTTCCGTCTCAAAGGTGGGGTGATGTATTCTCGCAGGTAGGCAGGTCGTCTCACCTGTCTACCTAATCTTTGTTGCTCCACCAGTCTTTGCCCGGACTCTGGTTCCGGTGAGCTGTTGATTGAACTCAGCGGTAATGGTGAACTGGTTGCTCCAATGGGCGATTCGCTTTGTCATCTCTACTCCCGTCAAGGCTGTCATCTGGATTCCCTGGGGTTGCTGATGCCGCCGTGCTGCTTCATGAAGAGATGGCCATCTGCCCCGCTCTTCTTCAGAAGCTTAATAATAATCCAGGTTTGGTTGTGCTGATTGCTGGTTTTCAAGTACTGGGTGGGTTACTAGTTTGTTTTTGGCCCCCTCAATTTCCCTTCCCCCCCTGGTTTGGAGTTCAGGGCTTGTGCAGGGGGTAGATGCCAGCCGGGAGTGTAGCTGGTCGATGTGGTGCTTCCACAGTCTCCTATCAGCAGTTTGTAAACGGCAGGAACGGGGACCCGTAAGTTGAGTTATGGTAGCGGGCCCCCAAAATGGTTCACCGGTAAGGTTTTTTGCAAACACCGGGTCACCTACCTTGAACGTGCGATACTTGCTGCTGGGCTTTTCTGCTGTGTAGGCAGGGTGTAGTCGATCAAGATGTGATCGAAGTTTCCTGCCCATCAGGAGTTCGGCTGGGGTTTTGTTTGTGGTGCTGTTTGGAGTGATATGCTGGAGGAGGAGCATCCTGGTCACCTTGTTGTGGATGTTCCCTTGTTCCATCTTGTGTAAGGTTTTCTTTATGAACTGGACCATTCGTTCAGCCCTACCATTGGCCGCAGGGTGAGCTGGCGATGTTAAGGTGTGGCGTATCCCCTGGTCTGCTAGGTACTGCTCAAATGCCAAGGCGGTGAATTGTGGGCCATTGTCTGAAACCAAGACATCTGGCAAGCCGTGTGTAGCAAATAGTCTGTTTAGTTTTTTTAACGACTGTCTCTGTTGTGGTGCTCATCATTTTGTGGACCTCAAGCCAGTTGGAATAGGCATCCACTGTTATGAGAAATGTATGCCCTTGGTGGGTCCCGCAAAATCGATGTGGATGCGGGACCAGGGACCTCGGGGTGCTTACCATTCTGTTGGTGGTGCTTTTGGTAGAGCTGAGCGTGTTTCCTGGCATTTGTTGCAGGTAGCGACCCAGGTTTCTATTTGCTTATCTATGCCTGGCCACCAAGCGTAGCTCCTTGCTAGTGCCTTCATTCGCACGATGCCTGGGTGTCCATCATGCAATAGTTTTAGGACCTTATGCTGCAGTCTTTCTGGGATGACGACTCTGTCTCCCCATAAAACACATCCTTTTGGGGAGAAAAGTTCTGTCTGCCTGTGTTTGAAAGGCTTGAAGGTGCCGTTGAGTTCGTTGTCAGGCCAACCTGGCAAGGGTTGGAGCTGGGTTGTCCAGGACTTCTGGTAGCGGAGAGCGGCTCAAGGCGTCAGCGTAGGGAATGGCTTTCCCCGGTCGGTAATCATATGCGGCTAAAAACTCTGACCAGCGTGTCATTCTTGGTGATAAGATGTGGGGAGTTGGTTTATCCCCAGCCAAGATGCCAAGTAGTGGTTTGTGGTCGGTGATTATAGAAAAGGATCTTCCATATACATACTCATGGAATCGTTTGATTGCAGACACAATAGCGAGAGCCTCTTTATCGATTTGGCTATAGTTTCTCTCAGTTTTAGATAAAGTTTTAGAAAAGAATGCAATGGGCGCCTCAGTACCATTTGGCAGGATGTGGTTCAGGATGGCTCCTATTCCAAATGGTGAGGCATCACAGGTAACCAATCATGGTAAAGTCTCGTTATATTGTATGAATACAGCATCTGATGTTAAAAGGTCTTTTACTTGCTGAAAAGCTCGCTCTTCTCGATGTCCCCAGACCCAGGAAGCCTTCTTATCGAGGAGCCTATGCAGGGGTTCAGCAACAGTTGCCTTCTAGGGTAGGAAAATGTTATAAAAGTTGATAAGTCCCAGGAAGGCTTGGAGATCTGTTTTGTTTCTAGGTCTCGGGGCATTTTTTATTGCCGCCAATTTTTTCTCAGTAGGATGAATTCCCTGTTTGTCAAGAAGGTAACCAAGGAATTCAACCCTATCTGTGCATAGTTGGCACTTGTCCTTCTTGACCTTCAGGCCAGCGTCTTTAAATTTTTGGAGGACCATTCTTAGTCGTTTTTCTAGTATACTTCTAGTGGGAGCAGCTATCAGGACATCATTGAAATATGGCATGACCCCTTTTATGCCTTGTAGCAATCTCTCCATCAGACTTTGGAAGATGCCAGGTGCCACGCTTACTCTGAACTGGAGTCTATTACACTTGAATGCACCTCTGTGTGTAACTATAGTTTGGGCTTCTGCAGTCTCTGCATCTATGGGCAGCTGCTGGTACGCCTGGGCTAAGTCCAGTTTTGCGAATATTTTTCCACCCCCAAGGGAATGAAGGAGGTGTTGGACCACAGGCACGGGGTAAGCACTCTGCTGAAGTGCGTGGTTCAGGGTGGCCTTGTAATCCCCACAGATTCTCAAAGATCCGTCAGGTTTTATGGGGGTTACAATTGGGGTCTCCCATCGGGCGTGGTCAATCAGTTCCAACACACCTTGGGCTATTAATTTGTCCAGTTGTTTGTCAATCTTTGGTTTGAGTGCAAAGGGCACTCGACGAGGCTTAAGGCGAATGGGTGCAATATCAGGGCAGAGGTTAAACGATATTGGGGATCCCTTGTACTTGCCTAGCTTCTTGGTGAAAACTTCCTGGAATTCCTGGACAAGGGCCACTTCCCAGTCATCGCCTTCAGTCTGGTTGATGCCTGCCAGTTCGATTCCCAGAGGCGCAAACCACTGTAAGCCTAGCAAACTGGGTCGATTTCTATCGACGATGGTAAGAGGTAGGGTTGCGGTGTGGTCTTTGAAAGAGACTTGGACGTGGCTGGAACCGGCGACTGGAATTCTATTTCCCTGGTAGTCCTTCAATATAATTCTCTGAGTGCTGAGATCCTGGTGGCGGATGTCAGGGATCAGCTGTTTGAGGGTTTTCCAGGAAACCATCGATAGGGATGACACAGAGTCGACTTCCATCATGCATGGTTGCTTCTCAATGATGAACTTTACTCGGATTTTCCTTGCATCAAGGGATGAAGTGTGGCCAGTGGTGATGGTTTGGTGTGCCTCTTCTCGTCTGGTAGAAGTGGCTGGTCCTCGGTTTCTGTAGTAATGGTTCCATTGATTGCTTGGGCAGTCCTGATTTACTGGTGGGGTGCCTGTTGTCTGCCGGAAATTATTTTCTCTTCGGTTTGGGCTGGACCCTCGCTTGTTTCTACAAACCTTTGCAAAGTGGTCCCTCTTTCCATAGGAATGGCAGAGTGCATCTAGGAATGTGCAGTCTGATCGTGGGTGGTTTCCCACGCAACCCACACACTGGAATGAGGGCTTACGACTCCGTTGATCTCATTGATCACGTTCTGACCAGAGTCTGTTGACCTCCTCTCCCTCGCTTTCTGATAAGGACTCGAGGTCTTCATGGTGGGTGGTCATTGCGTGCCTCTTGGGACAAGGTGTAGTATTACTGGTGAGTTGGTGATGCAGTCCATTTGTTCGGCACATTTGAGCGGCCGACTTCCTGGTTGCTTCTGCTGCAGAAGCATTGGCGATGACATCTGCAAGGCCAATGTCACCCTTCGCCATAATCTTGCTCTGGGTCGTGGGGTCTCTTAGACCCAGAACAATTCAATCTCTCATGGCTTCTTCGAGATTGGCAAAGCCACAGAGTCCCCCCAGGTTTCTGAGGTCCGCGATGAAGTCTCCCACACTTTCGCTTTCCTGCTGGTCCCTCTGGTAAAACTCGTGTCTTCTGATGAGTGTTGGCACCGCTGGGGCATAATGGGCCCGGAGGATTGGGGTGAGAGTGTCCCAGTCCATTGTCTTGACTTCCGCTGGTTTTGCAAGTGCCTTTGACATCTTAAATACGGCTGGCTCGCAATGGGTCAGGAATACAGCTCGTTTCTTGCCAGGCGTTGCATCCTTCAAGTTGTTGGTTTCTAGGAACATCTGAAACCTGTCCATATACGAGTCCCAGTCTTCGTTAGCCAGGTCAAATGGAGCGGGTGGTATGGCGCTGCTGGTCATGTTGCCGCGATTGGTGCGGTCTCAGCCACGTGCTCTGTTATTGTGTTATAAGTGATAAGTCAGCTCTTATCATCTCCGCATCCCATCCTCATCGCCAGTGTTATGTCTGGGAGAGTGGGTGCAAGAATGGAGACGAGGCATCGAATAGTGACCCCAACTCTTTATTAGTGACTTCAAAACAGAGCGAAAGGCTAGGGCAGCAGCAGCTCCTTTTATAGAGCTGGCTGCTGTCACAACACCCAATGATTTGAGTTTGCCGCGCTGGAAAGCATCCAATCAGCGGCGACCCTTTAACAGCCAATCAGATTAGCCGACAATGACCAATCACGATCTGCTATTAGCAGGCCAATCAGAAGTGCACGTTTATGAGCCTGCTGTGAAAGTAAAACTATTAAAATCGCAAGCTAACGATCGTAACAAAAAGCTCATCTTGCATTGCATTGCCTTAGGATGTTTGTAATAAATACACCTGCACAGACACCTTAAGAATGGATGATCCTCCTCCTCCTCCTCCTCTCACTGCTTTTAAGAGTTCCTTACAGATTGATCTTTTTATTAATAACCAGTGTGTCCAAACAAATTACATTATTTTGCTTCTAAAATTATTATTGTTTTGCCACCAAGCAATAATAATTTTAGAAGCAAAATAATGTAATTTGTCTTCTGTCATTGAAAAATAAAACAAAATTATTGGCCATTCATTCAAATGCATTTCTCTGTTGCTTTAAGGCATTGAATTGATTGACCTGTTGCCTAACTTGTCCAATGTTTATATAAAGTGTAAAAAAGAAAAGAAAGCCAGCGTTTCAATTTAGGAAAATACAGAAGATCACAAAATGGATGGCATCAAATATTTGAGGCTTCTTTTAAAGCCTTTACCTTTGTAAATGTCCCTCAACCTCTTCCTGCTTTTTAAAAACCACAGCAGTTGGTTCATGTATGAAGCATTTTGTTTCATGTGCATTTGCCTCAGATGTGAGATGAAACAATGGCACTTCTATTTTCTGCCATGTTATTTTGTTTAATGTCTGCCAGAGCTGTCATCTGAGCAGCCTCTTGGCTTGCACTGGAACAGGTTTATATTCTAAAAACACTCCCATTCCTCCCCTCTTCTCTTTCCCAATTGTGAATATAAATCAGTTTCATCTGCTAGTAGTTTGGTTTCTGGAGTTTTTTTTCCTTCCCCTCCATTCCTCCCGATCCCTCCCTCTTTCCTTCCTTCCTTTGTGGGCCTCTTTCCACAATGCCATATGGCAGCTGAGAGAAAGCCAGAGCTATGGCCTGCATTTTCATCTTTTAACAAAGGAAGCCCCAGTGTCAAAGAACCTCATGAATGTATGAGACACAGTCATGTATATAGAAGTGCCTGCAGTCCCATCAAGTAGAGAAAAGCAGCCGCTTTTTCATTCAGCATTTCTCCCTCCCATCCTTCTAACCTTCTCCTCTTTGGTTCCACGCCAAAATCCCATTAGCTCTATTAATGACATGTGGTTGAAAGTAAAAGCGTGTGGTAGAACAAGAAAGGCACAAGATCAACCATTTAATCTATTCACCGAGAATGTATGTATCACAAGATAGAACTTGCCTGAAAGAATCTATGTCACAGCCCAGTGTTGCTGGCTAAACTGCCCAAAAGTCCAGAGGTAGCAAAATGCAGCAAAGAATTTTTGTTTTTTCCCATGAAATACTGTAATAATAAGAACTTAGGTTTGAATTTTAGCTTGAAAGTTTCCCTCCTCTATTCTTGACAAATTAGAGATATATTAAATACTAATATGAAACCATATTTTGGTGAAGATTCAGGCAGTTTTGAATGTATATCAAATAAAAGTCCAAACTCCACATTTTTATACAGTTTCAGTAAAGTATTTGGTGCTATTAATTTTATAATATTCAGGTAGCCACTACATCCAACAAAAGTGATTTTGATCTTCAAGTAGGAAGATATTATGGTTTTCAGTTACTTTCTGAGAAAGAGGGGGGGCAAGAGAGAGAGTAGAATTCTTGTTTTTTGGTATGTAAAACGATTCTTTCTGCTAGGAAATTGAAGTAAAATTCTTGCTTATTAGGTCACTATTACTTCAAACATTGTTGGATTTCAGAAATATAGTTTAACTAGAATATAAATTAGGATTTGCTATTTTAAAAAAGTATGTTGTGTTAGCCTTTAGCTACATGGTTATATAATGGATAGATGGATGGGTGGATGGATGCTTAGATAGATAGATAGATAGATAGATAGATAGATAGATAGATAGATAGATAGATAGATAGATAGACAGACAGATAGGAGGGAGGGAGGGATACATGGGTACATGGATACATGGATAATCATAAACTGGAAAGACATAAGAAAACAATAGCTTATATTTGGTTATGATTTATTGCATGGAATGAAGCATTCTTCAACATCTGGACATGCATTTATGTCAAACTAAGTAATTCTTGAATTCAAATGCTGAATCATTTTGTTGGAGCCCGTCAAAAGACTGGCTGTGTTGTTAGTCATGGTACCCGCTTGTAAACTCTGAACTGTCATTCTAAGCTCAGCATCAACCAAACAATTCAGCTATTCAGTGGAACACTTTCTCTTAGTGAACATCTGTTTACATGGCCTATGTCCACCCTACAGGGTATGGACATTTTATGAGAGAAACAGCAATGGAAGATTACTTTAGGGCCTAAGCATCTTTTGTCCTCTGCAATCTTTAGTATTCATGTGACATACAAGCCTCAGGATTATTTAAGTATGGCAGTCTGCTTTTTGATCTGTGTTTGAAGGTCAAACTATCGTTACAAGAAGTGTGAACACTCAAGGGAGTCAATATCAAAACAAAATATGTTACAGCAACTTTTATTTTATTATATATATATTTCTGTTAGATGAAGCTAATACATTCTGCATTTCTGACATTTCTAACTGAAGATAAATTTTGAAGATCTTAGCAATTTTGCAGATCAGATGCAAATTTGATGATACAGAATTCTTTTTTAAAGAATTGTTTCCTTCCTTCCTTTCTTCTTTTGTTAATGATTATATATCCTTCCTGAAAATTATCTTCGTTGAGGCCTTTGGAAGCAACAGTTTATAGTTTTCACTGATTAAATATTAATTTATGATCCACATAAATTATTTTAAGATTAGACAAATAATTTTACTAATCCTTGGTTTTGCTGGCAGACTGGGATATCCTCTAAAACCTCTCAAATGTATATATTTTTCACATCTTTATTCTGAGATTATGGTAAATTTAGCTATGTGATGCAAATAATTTAGAAAAGAGGGAGAAGTTATGCAATGAACACTTTTGTTGTTGTCTTACTCAAAAAGAATCTAAAACATTATTTAGAGGAGACAACACCAATGAAATAAATAGCTAGTTCTTGGCATAGCACTACCTTTGATTATCAAATCTTCTGCTACATGCACTTAATTGAAAATAATTTCATTAATTATATGGACACACTACTGTGTAAATTTATATTAAAATTCTGCAGTCAGTCCAATTCAGTTAGCTTATACAAAGAGAATATGGTTTGCTACAAGTTTGTAAGGTACACATCTAATCCAGTAAATCAAGCTGTTTCTTTCAAGGTTTAATTTGAAAGAAAAATGACAAAAGGATAAGATGGGAAAATTTAAAAACAGTGAAATTTAACAGATTAACAGAGTTGGAAGGGACCTTGTAGAACATCTAGTCCAACCCATACACACAAGCAGGAGACTTTTCACCATTTCAGACAGATAACAGACAAGTCTCTTCTTGAAAGCTTCCAGGGATGAAGCTCTCACAACCTCAGAAGGCAAGCTGTTCCACTGATTGATTGCTCTCACTGTTCTGTCCCCTCATTAGCATTCTTGAGATCCCCGCGCTTTGATTGGCCAAAGCGCGGGGCACTCTGATTGGCTAGGCGAGCCGCGCTGATTGGCTCGCTAGGAATCTCCCGCGATTGGTCTATTCGAATCGCGGGAGATCCAAAGCGGTGCCATTGGCCGCGGCCGCGGCGGCTAAAGAAATAAAAAGCCGCAAAGTTTCTCAACAGCCTCAGTTCGGTTCCCACATCAATAAAAGAGCTTGATACAAAGTCACCGACTCCTGGCATCATTTCCGAAGATACAACACTGGCAACGAGGATGGGATTCTGATCCTGAACCGAAGCACGTGTCCGACGGAAGCCAGACGAAAATCCACGATGGCGAAAATCGCACCCCCCGCACCCTTCAACCCCGCCAGTGAGGACTGGGAATCGTACTCCGACAGATTCCGCATGTTCCTCGAGTACAGCGACCTGAAGGACGCCACCGGCCACATGAAGCGAGCCGTCTTCCTGACCCACCGCGGGACCGAGGTATTTAAGATGGCCAAAACACTTGCCAAACCCGCCGACGTGACCGCGATGGACTGGGACGTCCTCGAGCCAATACTTCGGCGACACTACGCTCCAGAGGTGCCCATCCTCATCCGACGACATGAGTTCTACCGTTGGGACCAACAGTCAGGTGAGAGTTTCAGTGACTTCGTCGCCGAACTACGGCACCTAGGGGGGCTGTGCGAATTCGACAACCTGAACGACGCCCTGCGAGACCGAATCGTGCTCAGCCTGTGGGACCCCATCCTCCAGAGTCGGCTGATGGCCAAGGGCAATATCACCCTTGCAGATACCCTCACCGAAGCCATAGCCGCCGAAGCGACCTGAACATCCGCCGACCGCATGCGCTGACCGAACGCTGGGGACCGCAGCGGGAACAACCACCCTGCAAGGTCGACCGAGGCCCAACCCGAGACGACCACCCACCAGGGCGACTTCCACTCGGCATCGGGCACTTCCGACGAGAAGGAGGAAATTCATCACCTCCAGGCAGGCCGCGACCCATGGAACCGGCGGGGTTGTAAGTCGAGGACCAACTGTGCCAGTTGCGGAGGCGACCACCCCAGGTCCAAATGCCAGTTTTTCGAGTCAATCTGCCAGCATTGCGACAAGAAGGGACACATCGCCCGCGTCTGCTGTCTCAAAAAGAACCGCAGCCCACCACGATGGGACCAGAGCGAACGGAGGTGAAAGAGCACACCACCCTGGACCAGAGATCGCCCCTCTGACAACAGATGGGACCGGAACGGACGATCCCTACGAGGCGGCGAGACCTGGCGAAGAGAGGAGACCCATCAGACGGTCACCATCGGCCACGCCACAACCAATGACACCCGGAAGGTCTACGTGGAGGTAGGCATCAAAGGCGAGCCATGTAAAATGGAGGTGGACTCCGAGTCCTACCTCTCCATGATAGCATGGCAAGAAATAAAGTGCTTGGTGCCTACCATCCAAAGAAAAGGCCTAGACAGCCAGAGACTAATCGTAAAAGACTACCAGGGAAACCGCATCCCTATAGTCGGAACCGGACAGTTCAACGTAACATACAAAGGGCGCACCGAAAGGCTTCCCCTGACCATCGTCGATCGCGACCGCCCAAGCCTACTGGGACTGCAATGGTTCGCCCCGCTCGGCATCGCAGTCACGGGAATCGACCACATCACCGACGACAGCTGGGAGCAACAACTAGCCCGGGAATTCCAAGAGGTCTTTGACGGAAACCTAGGCAAGTACCGAGGGCCCCTTATATCATTCAGCCTAGACCCAAACGTCCCCCCAAAACGCCTGAAACCAAGGAGGGTGCCATTCGCACTTAAACCCAAGATAGACGAGCAAATTGACAAGCTCGTCAAGCAAGGGGTCCTACAACCAATAGACCACGCCCAGTGGGAGACCCCCATAGTCACCCCGATCAAGCCCGATGGGTCGGTGAGAATCTGTGGGGACTATAAGGCCACCCTAAATGGCGCCTTGCAACAAAGCGCCTACCCCGTCCCAGTAGTGCAACACCTACTCCATTCACTGGGAGGGGGCAAGGTTTTCGCCAAACTCGACCTCGCCCAGGCATACCAACAGTTGCCAGTCGACGAGGAAACGGCAGAAGCACAAACCATAGTCACCCACCGGGAAGCATTTAAATGCAACCGGCTCCAATTCGGAGTCAGCGTGGCGCCTGGAATATTCCAAAGCCTAATGGAAAGGCTATTACAAGGCATCAAGGGGGTGGTACCTTACTTCGACGATGTCTTAGTGTCGGCAACCAACCAAGCCGAACTAGAGGGTCACCTAAGAGAGGTCCTAACCAAATTCAAAGAGACCGGGCTCAAGGTAAAGAAGGAGAAATGCCAATTATACACGGAACGGGTTGAATTCCTAGGATATTTCCTAGACCGTCACGGCATTCACCCCACAAACCAAAAAATCAAAGCCATCAAAGAAGCCCCCACACCCAAGTCGAAGACGGAGCTGCAGGCATTTCTGGGGCTACTTAACTTTTATAATGTCTTCCTGCCCCAAAAGACGACGGCGGCGGAGCCTTTGCATAGGCTCTTGGACAAGGCGGCGATCTGGACTTGGGGAAAACGCGAGCAAGCCGCTTTCCAGAGAACAAAGGACCTCCTCACTTCGGATGCCATCCTTATACAGTACAACGAGACCCTACCTCTGGCCGTCACATGCGACGCATCACCCTTCGGCGTCGGCGCTGTCCTCAGCCATACTCTCCCCGATGGAAAAGAAGCACCCATCGTGTTCTTTTCAAGGACCCTCACCAAACTGGAGCAGAACTACAGCCAGCTGGACAAAGAGGCTCTGGCTATCGTCGCCGCAGTAAAAAGATTCCACGAGTATCTCTACGGCCGGACATTTAACATCATAACCGACCACAAACCGCTGCTGAGAATCCTTGCAGGGAACCGGGCCACCCCGAACATTCTGTCTCCCCGAATGACAAGGTGGTCCGAGTTCCTGGCGGCCTACAATTACGGACTCATACACAGACTGGGTAAGACGATCTCCCATGCGGACGCCTTAAGCCGCTCGCCGCTACCGGAACCTGACACCAACCCAGCACCCATGACGACCACCCTCAGTACAGAGACTCTACCCAACCTGCCCATAACCGCGTCAGACATTGCCCGAGAAACTAATAAAGACAAACGTCTGGCACGGGTGTTGCATTGGGTAGAGAAAGGGTGGCCAGAAAGGAACAACGACTAGTCCGTCAAGACATTCTGGAACCGGCAAACGGAACTCTCGTTATTAAAAGGGTGCATACTATGGGGGGATAGGGTGGTCATTCCAGAAAAACTACAAGGGAAGGTTCTGGAACTGTTGCATGAGGGGCACCCTGGCATCGTTAGAACTAAAGCCCTGGCCAGAAGTTACGCTTGGTGGCCAGGGATGGACAAACAGATTGAGACCTGGGTAGCAAGGTGCCAACGATGCCAGGAAACTAGGCCAAGTCCACCCACAGCACCCGTCCTAGAGTGGGAAACCCCAAGGGGACCTTGGTCTAGGATCCACATAGATTTCGCCGGGCCCACAAAAGGACACACCTTCCTGATAACAGTAGACGCTTACTCCAACTGGCTGGAGGTAAGCAACATGAGAACAACAACCACGGAGGCCGTGACCAAGGAACTCAGCAAACTTTTTGCAACACACGGCCTCCCAGACGTCGTCGTTTGCGACAACGGGCCCCAATTCACCTCGCTAGAATTTGAAAAATTCCTAGCAGAAAGGGGCATCCGAAACGCGCTGACAGCACCGGTGCATCCGGCGGCGAACGGTAGGGTGGAACGGATGGTGCAATTCACAAAGAAAACTATCCGGAAAATAGACCACGTGGAGATCCAGGATAAAATAAATAAATTACTCTTCACCCAACACATAACCCCAAATACCACAACGAAAAAGAGCCCAGCCGAACTGTTAATGGGGAGGAAATTAAGGTCCCCACTCGACAGATTACACCCCACGTATAACCCAGAGAAGACCCCAGACTCAACCAGCAAACACCGAACCTTCGCACCAGGCGACCCCGTGTATGCAAAAAACCTAACGGGAGACCCGTTATGGGTACCGGCCGTCATCACACAAATAACAGGCCCACACTCGTACCGGCTACAAACAAGAGATGGACGAGTGTGGAAACGCCACATCGACCAGTTAAGATCGAGGACGACCACCCAAGAGACCACTGACGCACCAGCAGGTAAAACCAACCCCCACAACACAAACCAAGGGGGGAGGGAATACCCAGGGGACCAAAACCAAAGAAGAATAAACCAACCATACTTACCGGAAAGCAGCCAGCACGAAACGTCGCCAGAAAGAGACAGCCAGGCCAGCTCGACCGACCCGGGGAGACCGAGCGGGAGCGGCGAAACCCGCAGCTCACCAACCCGGGAGGCCCAGGAGGGAGCTACGGAGAGCAGCCCGGCCTCACCGACCAGCCGGTTCCCACAACAGCATCCAGAGAAGCAGAGACCCCGACCGAACCGGCCGGGATCCAACCTACGACTGAGCTGCGCAGGTCCAGTAGGCTAAGATGGAGCCCCGCCTACCTACGGGACTACGCAACGTAAGGACTAAACCAAGAGGGGAGGGGTGTTCTGTCCCCTCATTAGCATTCTTGAGATCCCCGCGCTTTGATTGGCCAAAGCGCGGGGCACTCTGATTGGCTAGGCAAGCCGCGCCGATTGGCTCGCTAGGATTCTCCCGCGATTGGTCTATTCGAATCGTGGGAGATTCAAAGCGGTGCCATTGGCCGCGGCCGCCGCGGCTAAAGAAATAAAAAGCCGCAAAGTTTCTCAATAGCCTCAGTTCGGTTCCCACATCAATAAAAGAGCTTGATACAAAGTCACCGACTCCTGGCATCATTTCCGAAGACACAACACTCACTGTCAGAAAATTCATCCTTATTTCCAAGTTGAATCTGTCCTTGTTCAATTTTCATCCATGTCTGACCTTCAGGTGCTTTGGAAAATAGCTTGACCCTGTCCTCTCTGTGGCAGTCCCTCAAATATTGGAATACTTCTATCATGTCACCCCTGGTCCTTCTCTTCACTAGACTAGCCATGCTCAATTCCTGCAATTGTACTTTATAGTTTTAGTCTCCAGTCCCCTAATCATCTTGGTTGCTCTTCTCTACACTCTAGAAAGAGTTTTTATAGCATGGTGACAAAAACTGTATGCAGTATTCTAAGTGTGGTCTTACTAAGGCTTTATAGAGTGGTAATAGTACATCACTTGAACTTGATTGTTTGAGATAGCTCCTTTAAATATTAGTCTTCCTATTTGTTATTGTCAGATTTAAATTTTCTGAATCATGCTGAATTGAAAATAAACAGTAAACATTAATCTATATTCAAGATGCAGAGCTGATCTCACAGTTTGTGTTATAATGTATTACCACGAGGTAGAGCAAAGTTACAAATTGTGACCACATTGTAAAATGAGGAAAAATCAGGGAGCATGTTTTCTTGTTCACACATCTTATTAAATGGCTCATCAGATTCATAGAATGGTGAGACTGATCAGACTGTTAGTCAGAAAAGGATTATCAGACTTCTGATTCTTTGTTACCATGGAATAACATGGCTGTTCTTCTATAATGATCACATTAAGGAAACTGAGACTTTTAAAAAGTGAATAAATCCAAAGCAGTGTTAGCTTTGACATCCCCAGAGTTCTGATAAGCAGAGATTAATGAGGCATTAAACTGATTGGCTGGTTACTCATGTCAATGTCAGAGAGCCCTTCACACCTGTCAGGCCCTCCATACACATTATCCATATATGGAATTTAACTTGCAACATTGAATATTGTCTGTGACAACTTCAGAAGCAGTAGAAAAGCAATCAAATCTGCAAAGCACTTCAAAAGGTTGCTTTGAAGCCATTAGATTTGATTCACTGCTTCAAAGCAGATCCCTACTTTGATTCATTCTTCAGGGATAATACAGTCAAAGCTTCATTGAATTGAAGCCTCAAACAGCAGTAAACTTTCTTTTATCCTTGAAGTTAGTATTGAGCTAAATTCACATTCATGCCCACATTAATTGGTTTGTGCAGTCTTGTGCATGCTGTGGTATCCTTTCTTAAGGAGTCTTCCTTGAATTCAGCAACTTTTAAAATTCCCTGTCTCTAAGTTCAGAGGAGTTCATTGAGACTATGGTCATAGGGCAACTACAAAATGCCCTTAAAAAAACAAGATAATCTGGACCCACATCAGCCTGCATCCCAGTGGAGGTATGGAATGAAGATGACAATAATTATTCTTTTAGGTGTCCTTTGGAGCAGGGGTCTCCAACCTTGGCCACTTAAAGACTTGTGGACTTTAACTCCCAGAATTCCTCAGCCATCAAAGCTGGCTGAGGAATTCTGGGAGTTGAAATCCACAAGTCTTAAAGTGGCCAAGGTTGGAGACCCCTGTTTTGGAGCGATGTTGATATCATGCCCCTCTTTTTTTCTTTTACTACTACAGTGTGTGCTACATGAGACTGCCTTTGAAGTCCAAGAAGCAACAGCCCACTTACTAAATGACACTTGTCACCAAGAAGAAATAACATCTATGCTTCAAATGCTGCATAGCTTACCAGTTTGCTTCTAGGTTGGGATTCAAAGGACTGGTTGCTACATATAAAGCCATATTTCATCTGGCAGCAAACTATATTCTGGAATGCCTGCTCCAATCAGAATCAACTATCCCAATTCATTTGCCCAGGACAATTGCTGGTAGTCTTTCATTACTGAGATGAATAATGATGGATGGGGATACTATGTTCTTTCGTTTTTATTATTTTCTAGGATTTTTTTCTGTAGATATTTAATTTGCTATGTTTTATAACTGTAAACTATGCTGAGTCTTAGAACTGCAGTGAGGAATGAAGCTAGAAATAATGTCTTATCTATTTTCTGAAGATGCTGGCTAAAAAATGTAACATCTTGATACTGTTATGCCTGGTGCAGCTGTGTCTGTTTTTTTTTATGTGTATTTAATTAAATCATATCATTGTTTGCAAGCCAATCTGCAGTTCTCCCTTCTAGTCCTTAATTTTATTTTTCATTTTAGGATCATTCCAATCTTATTTTCCAACTTTATCTTCATTATGAAATGTGCGTAGAGAAGAGCATGCATTTCAAGTATGTATATGTTATTTGATTGTTGTTGTGTTCAATTGCTAACTCTGACTCTTCACAACCCCCTGGACTATAGCACATCAGACCCACCAGAGTCCATCCAAGCTAGGAAGCTCCCAAAATGGAGTTTGGAGGGTGCTGCGCGCCCTTCTCATGCTCTGTCCCTTTTCTTCCAGAACTCCAGAAGAGCCTTAGAGGAGCAAAAATGCTTCCCCCCCCCCCAAGGCTCTTCTGTGGCCAAGAAGCTCCCAAAAATGGGTGGGGGCTTCAAAAAAAGCCATGCCCACTCAGTCACATGGCCACGCCCACCAAGCCACACCCACAGAACTGGTAGTAAAAGTTTTTGAATCCCACCACTGCCTTCTCCCAAGTAGCATTGCAGCTCTCCTCTGGGCTTGCCTATATATACCCCACTTTCCTTGTCCTTGGATCAAGTGGAAGAGGCATCTGTTTCACATCAGAGGAAATCTGCTGCACTACTGCCTGTCAGCAGCCAATCCTCCCCTGTGTCTGTGCAGGCAGGCACCTCCTCCAATGCCTGAGAGGCCTGGGACAGGCCCCACCATCAACCCCTGACCTCTCCAAACATGCCAAGGGAAATGTGCCATCGTTTTGAATGGTCCCATTTCCAACTCTTCCTCCTCCTCCAACAAACTGGGCTACAAAGGGGCCATGACAGGATCAAGCACATTTTAATTTCATAGCAACAGTCACCATCTACAGTGATTTTGGAACCCAAGAAAATAAAATTTGTCACTGCTTCCATTTCTTCCCCTTCTAATTGCCAGGAAATGATGAGACCCAATGCTAAAATCTTAGTTTTTTTTTTTTTAATGTTGAGTTTCAAGTCAACTTTTCCATTGTCCTCTTTCACCATTATCAAGAGGGTCTTTAGTTCCTCTTCACTTTCTGCCATTAAGTTGATGCATCTTTTATAGTATCTCATATCTCATATTCATTTTTTTTTTAAATTTTATTGATTTTTGAAAAGAAACAAAACATCAAACATAAAAACATAAAACATCTTTTTTGAAAGCAGCATAGTCCCGGGTTACATCTCTTCGTACAGACACAAATTCAAGTTCATGCTCATTTTTATATTCCATTCCATATCTTTTTACTATTCTACATTTTCAATATAGCTTCTCCCCTCTTTTAACTTTCTTAATTTTATTTTATTTGTTTCATCTCAATTCAAATCATTGTACTTATATTCTTTGTCTGTCCTGTTTCAACTCTCTACTATCTTTTCTCATTAAACAAAATTTCTCCTGTAATCACAGATTGGAGTATGACGCCTTTATATCTTTCCCCTAAAATTATAACACTTAATATAATACATAACTTCCATTCGGATTCTGCTTGGTACTTTCTAAAACTACATACTGTATTTTTAAAAAAGAAAAAAGTATAAATGTATAATATAATTAGAACAACAATCCATACCAATTCAATTCTATCATTAATATTAATATTCATTTAAATCTTAACATTTTACACATTACTTTTCAGATAAATATCATATTTCTATGGGAACACTTATAAATTTTCCATAGTTAATTCCACCCCACTTCACTTATATTTTATAAAACATTAAATAATTAAAATGTTCCCATTCCTTCCTAATTCAATTCTCTCATTTATTTTATTTCATTTATTTTGTTCACAAAAGTTTCACTAAATTGCATTGACTATTTTAACCCTCTTTTTAATCTTATATTGTTTCCAATTTTCTAACATTATTTCTATTACAAATATAACAATACCATCTTATGTACCTTCACAGAATCCCTTTTTCAGTTAGATTTTCACCCATTATCTCTAAATAGGTCCTGTTTCTTTACATCTTGCTCCAAACCTTTGCAACTTCTCTTCCTTTCCTTCTTCCTTTCTTCTTCTCTCTCCCCTTTTTACCCCCCTGTCTCTCCACCTCCATTTCCCTCTTCTATATTCCCCTTTTCTGTTGCTTTCCAACATTATATCCACTTTTCAAATTATTTTTCCTTTTTTTGGTTGTTTTTTTAAATCTTAAATTCTCCATTCTCTCCCCCCCCCTTTCCCCTTTCTTCCCCAGATAGAGTTACTTGTTCATTAAAGATGGCTTCTTCTTTGTCCCAATCTTCTTGTTGCACAGTCTTTTCTTGTTGTTTCTCGTAGTTACGAATTGCCATTTCTAAGAATTGAAAAATGGAGCCAAAGGAGCCCTTCCCTTCTTGTGTCTCTTCTTTATATTTTTTAAATTCTATTTTCAGTTCATCCAGAGATAGTGCAATTGTAAAAAAAAAATTTAAACAACCATCCAATTGTTTTTAGTCATTCAAATATAATGTCCAAAAATCCCAAAGTCACCAAGCAATCCAAATACACACAAGCTGTTTCTTTTTACACTTTCTTCTTTTTTCACTTTCTCTTCCTTGGGTTACTATTTAGTTACAAAGTTCCATTTAAAATGTATCTTTTAGAAGTCTTATTAAGATTTTACATTAAATTCTTTTGAAATCCAGGCAGTCTCCTCCTTCCAGATCCTGCCCTTATTCTTTTCCTCTCCCTTCCTACTTATAGACAAAAAGGATTTTTTAGTGTCCAGAAATCTTTATTGTCCCTTTAGCATTTAATTATATTTTCAGTTTAATTATTGGTGCCAAAGCAGATTACTCCGATTTCTTATTCAGCTCTCTTCACTGTCAATGTGAGGAAGGAGAGAGAAGATAAAAAGACTTTCCCTTTTCACTTTCTTTCGCTGATTCCGACTCTTCTTTGGGAGCGATGTTATCTTTTATAAGATTTAAATTCCAGGGTACCTTAGTTGTTGCTTTTTTACCCCGGTCAGCCAAAACTTTCACTTCTTATCTTCCTCCACTTTCTTTTCTGGTTGAGTGCTTCTTTGAGGTGACCATTTCTGACCACCACTGCAACTGCCTTCAGGAAAGGGAGTTTGGCCAGCTGGGGAGGAGAGATGCAGCTCTCCTCGACCCTGTTGCCAATCTCCCTCCTCTTCACCACCTCTACAGGGTGGCTTAGCCCTGAAACCAGCTGGCTTGGGGCGCTCCAGTGGCAAGCCCAGGCAGAAACCGCGCACGATCTGCGGATTCCTGCCTGCCGCCGAAGCCCTGCAAACCAGAAGTTTTTTCCTATCTCATATTCATCTTTGACCTTTTTAAGATTATGAAGATTATGAATGATTATGAATGATAAACACTTTCATTCATTCATTTCACAATAAACATAGGAAAAGAGATTCTCAGGATGGTTCAATAAATCCTTAGATGTCAGGAAGAATTGTATAATGTATTTACATATGATAAATATCTGAGCATATATTTCAAAGAGGAATGTAAGCAATTCATCTTTAACTTTCATCTTTTGGCATGATCAGGAACCAGCCTTTGTCAGCATTCCCTATCCTTCGGAGAAATGTAAAAGCATTGTGACAGATTAAATGTATTAAACACTTTACAAATGACTTATGTATACAGAAGTGGAGATGGAAGTTATCAGAATTCAATCACATATCTGTGGACAGAGCTTTAGATCAAATTTGATTGTATTCAGAATGCACAAAATAAGAATGCAGTAGCATTACAATCTGTTAGCACATATGTTTTATCTTTTTTACCACCTTCTAATTCTTTATGGCCATCCAGCTGAAATGACTCACAAGCACTTTATTTGTTCTCACCACACTGCATAATTACTACTGCAAACCCAGTAATAGTTGGAATTGTGACTGTGGCCTTGATTCTTCTTCCTCTCATTTTTGTTTATTTTGGTACAACTGATGAGTAACCTTGCTGCTTTTTTAAATGTGTCCTTATGTTTTTCTTGCTTTCTTTAATCAACTTAATCTGGCTTGAGAATGTTGCAGTTCTACAATTATTTATATTATAGAGCTTTCCAAAATATTCCATAATATTTTTATTATGATTGAGTATTGTATTTTGTTGTGATTATTAATAACCATGAAAGAGTTTGAGTCACCTACCATGAAAGGGTTTGAGTCACCTACTTTACAAGATAATCCTCCAAAGACAGATACTATTATGTATTTGTTCAAAAATTCAGCTCCAATAATAAGATTAAGATTATGAAAATTATGAATGATTATGAATGATAAACACTTTCATTCATTCATTTCACAATAAACATAGGAAAAGAGACTCTCAGGATGGATACAATAAGAAAGGAAGAAAATCTGGAAAGTATATGTTGCAGTACCTGGACATAGCAGAATAGAAGTGAAAGAAATGTAGAAAAATCACAAAATAAAAAGACATGCAAACAGAAGTAGAATGACTGTGATAGAAGAAAGCAAAGTTAATACCAATAGTAATAGGCATCTTATATGCAATCCCAAAATATATGGAGCAACACTTGAATGTCATGAACTTTGGTAAAATCACCATTAATAAATTGCAAAAGGCAGCATTATTTGGAACAGCTTATAACCTGTGACAATATCTTTAATATTACTAAACAACAACATTTGCCATGGGAAGGACTAGGTAAGTGGACAAAAATCCTAATTTAAACAAATCCAATCTAGTTGACTAGAAATAACCAAAATGGCTCCAAAATAAACTCCTTAAATAATGTCAAAGCCCAACTTCATTTAGTCACATCTTTAATTACCAGTTTTTTATATATCACATCTTGTATTATTCACATTAGGTGGCCAGCACAAAAGAAATAAAGTTTACTGAAGATGCAAAACAAAGCTTGTTTGACTTCTTATTGCATATATATTAAATTACAAGGTATTTAATCTGATGCTTTTAGTGAAGAATGGATACATACCAATATAGTCTCCAAATGTCTAAGCTCAAAACTGTTTATGAAAGGATGAGGACAATGAAAATGTCCCAGTTCCAGAAAATGTTCCATAATATTATTTATGAAGAAAAAAGAAAGATCATATCAATATACAAAGTCATATTTGCATTTAGTATCCTTCTCATTGGTCCTCATTGTTCACACAATTAACTAGAGCATACAAAACATTTGCTAGACCAATACTTGAATACAGCTCATCAGTATGGAACCCGCATTACGTATCTGATATTAATACAGTTGAGGAAGTCCAAAAATATTTCACAAGAAGAGTTCTCCACTCCTCTAATCGTTGCAGAATACCTTATGCCACCAGACTTGACATTCTAGACCTAGAAAACCTAGAATTATGCTGCCTTTGGTCCAATCTAAGTATAGTATATAAAATTATATATTGCAATGTTCTACCTGTCAATGAATACTTCAGTTTCAACCATAACAACACAAGAACACACAATAGCTACAAACTCAAGGTAAACCGCACCAAACTTGATTGCAGGAAATACAACTTCAGCAACAGAGTGCTCAATTTCTGGAATGCTCTACCTGACTCTGATTTCTTCTCCAAACCACAAAACCTTTAACCTTAGACTGTCTACTATTGACCTCACCCTTTCCTAAGAGGTCTGTAGGGGCATGCATAAGCGCACCAACATGCCTACCATCCCTGTCCTCTTGTTTCTTTTTATTTTTCTTATATGTATCCTTTCATGTATTCGTAACTATGTTTATACTTATACCTGTTATCTTATAATCGCTTGACATAATAAATAAAATAAAAATAAATAAAACAATTAGAAGTAGAAGGACCTCTTGTTCCATTTTTACCACTGATTCACATCAACCTTAGTCCCATTACCATCTATAAGAAAACTTCCAGCATGCAAATAGATCCTCCATCTAATTTTTCAGGAATTCTGAATTATTTGAGTTACTCTGTATGCACAGCAAGTTCCTTGCTTTTATCTATCTCTGCAGTGAATGGATAATGGCAGAAGGAGTGAAATGAGGAAGATATCATTAATTAATGTCAGAAGATGAATATTTGCTTTCTCCTCCCGTGAACTTGAAAAGAGCTTTTGTTTCTATGTTTTCTAATAATATTCTTTTCTTATGTATCTTCCTTGTGAATAAGTAAAACAATTATCCACCATTCTTTGTGCTGAGAGAAAACTCTACAGCCATAAAATTTACTGTTCCCATGACAATAATAGCAGCCATGCAGGGAAATACTGCTAGCATTATTTGCAATGTGCTGGGCATGTCAACGATAGAGACTGCTAGATTTCTTTCTTTCTTTCTTTCTTTCTTTCTTTCTTTCTTTCTTTCTTTCTTTCTTTCTTTCTTTCTTTCTTTCTTTCTTTCTTTCTTTCTTTCTTCTAACAACTTTTATCAGAAAAACACCCATCGCTCTTTTTTCTTTACATTGAAAACTGGGGGAGGAAATGAGTTTTTACAATTTAGCTGTCTGTCAAAATTCATGTTTGGCACAAGTGGGTTGTTTTTTTTTAATATAGTCAAGCTATTAGCTGACAGACATGTTCCTTTGATTCTTAGTGCTATTTACCAAAGATTACTGATTTGTTTTCAAAAGGAGCCTTAATGACATCCCACATGGAGAGAAATGTACAATTAAGCAGCAAAGAGAAAGCCATATTTTTTTTTCTGCTGATTCATACAGCCTGGTGCCACTGCCTAGTTTGGACTGGAGATCTGGTGGGTGTAAGAGGAAAATCATGCTAGACAGAAATTGTGTTTATTTCTCTCTAAAGCAGAATCTGGACCTTGTAAACAATGAATATTCTTCAGTGGCCAGTAAGTACTGGGATTCCTTGGGGTTACCTAATTGCATGGTCAGATTGATTAGTGAAGGAGAATATAATTTATCTGTAGCCCAAATCTATAATAAACCAAAGGAGAAAACATTATTTTAATGTCCATATAGCCAAGGAGTCTTCAAATGTCAAAGTTATGGGCTGGGGATAAACGACACAACAGAAAAACAGATTGTTGGGATATGTTTCCTTTGCAATTAGATGCAAGCCAGGAAAGATACAATTTAACAGTGGGAAAATATCTCCAGAACACTAACATCTCTCTACCCATCCATTGAGGCATATTCATGCCAGGAATGGGATTCAACCGGTGTTCCTACCAGTTTGGTGATTATGTTTTGCACATGTACTACACCTAAAGTTGTGCCACCTGGACAGCTAATAAGCGCTGCACATGGGTGCGCAGCGTTTAAAAAAGCACGTTTTTATTGCTTTTTCAACCTCAGCTGTGCTGCACAAAGCAGCCGAGGTTGAAAAAGCAGGAAATAAAGGTCAGGTAAGAGGCCAGGTGGGTGGGTGGGCCAAACAGCAGCAGACACAGAATCGATTCTGTGTCTGCTACTCTTCAGAGCTATTGATTCTATAGAGCCGGGCAGAACCGGTAGCATCCCACCCCTGATTCACGCATGTGCACACATACACCATTATATAAAGTAACTAAATTGTGAATCTAAGTATGGAATCTTTTAACCATTTCCTTTTTTTAGACAGCATAATATATTAAATCAAGCACCTGACTATGGATGCAAGAAGGGAGTAAAATTGGATGTCAAAGAAAGACATATTTTTAAGGATTTATTTTTCCTTTTTGTGCTTAAGATTTGTCTTAGAGAAATCAGAATGATTTTTTAAAAAAGTTGAATGCTATAAAATAGCAAGCTCCTTCCTTTTTTTGTTTAGCAGAATGCAAGAGGAACTCAGTGTGAAGTGACATGAAAGAGGCACATTGGATGCTCACTTTAATAATTGTTAGAAAGGAACAATCTAAAAGGAACCAGACTGGAATACATCATAAAGGCTTAAATTATAGATTATAAAAATGTCTTTCCATTGCATCCACTGTCCTCTTCATTTTTAGCTTTAATTTTATTCCTTATGTCCAAATCTGTTTAACTCATGTATTTCCCCCCACTTGCTGCTAAACATATTCATTTCTGTTAAAATTCTTTTACTTGGAACATCTTTTCTCAAGGTTTGCATAATTCTTCTGAAATCAGATCAGTAGCTTGGAGTATAATATTAGTCTGTGAGGTCCACTTCAAGTAAATTCTACAAGTATGTGACAAGAATAGAGAAACTGATTCCATTTCATCCATGCCACCCAGTCAGGTTATAATTAAAGACATTTGAAAGTTTCCTAACTCCAGGCTTCATGTTAATCACCAGTTCTCAGTGAAAGAATGTAGTTAAAGTTAGAAACATTTTTCCCTTTTTTGGCATGTCAACATGATGTTAAGCAGAAACAGCAGAGAAAACTTGTATGTCTTAGACTGTTACCTTAAAAAAGAGCATATGATCACCATAAATATTTTAATAGTTAATTTCATTTTTAAAAAATCCGCAAGATTTTTTTGAAGGAAGAAATAAACAGCTACAGATCTTGTGGCAACTCATAATATGCCAGTTAACTGCAGTTCACAATCTTTTTCTATATCTTCTGGAACTATAAAGTTGTGCAATTGAAAATTTGGTACTAAACCACTCAAGCTCAGTGCATCTATATCCAGCTTCAGGACCTCACAGATCCATCATCATCAGCATTAATTCAATGACATAATATTGTTATCAGCATTAATTCAATGACATAATATTGTTAACCACATTGTCACTATTCTAGCATTCTGGTTGGACACACTGACCACTACATTCAGAACTCTGAAGAGCTTGCTTCAAGAATCAGGATCCTGAAACTGGATATAGATGAAACTATGTTATTGTTTGATGTCTCTGCATTCTTCACTAGCATTTCTACTACTGATGCCCTAACAATTGTTAGGAAAAGATTAGAAGATGACAATACTTGACACCCTTTACCATAGAACAACCACAAGCCGGACCAGATCTGCTGTGTTCTGGACTTGTATTTGAACACCACTTACTTTACCTATAGAGGTGACTGATACAGACTGAAACATAATTGTGTCATGGGTTTTCCTTTACCACCCATTGTTGCCAGCCTATATATGGAAGAAGTGGAGAAGAAAGCACTCAGCTCCTTTCAGTAGATAGCACTAACCCACTGGTGGATGATATTGGGTTTAAATCAAGATTTAGGAAGTAATTGTCTTCACAGACACAGTGGATTCAGATATCAAGTTCATCAGAGAAGACACTAAGAACAAAGGGCTAGGGTTTTGTGATGTTCTAATTGGGTCCTGTGCAACCTAGAAATAGAGATCCATTGGAAATCTCCACACAGAAACAAATACCTGCTGTTTGAGTCCCACCATCCACTTCAACACAAACTAGGAGTCATCAGGACACTACATCACAGGCAGAAAACATGCCCATTTCCACGGATGTCCAAAAGAAGGAAAGCAAGTAATAGAAGACAGCTGTTAGGCCTTGAGCATCCAAATTGGGCCTTTATTAAATCAGTGTCTGAATGTAGAAAAAGGAATGGCAGATGAGCTGAGACTCAGTCAATGGAAGAACCTTGTCATTCCTTATATGACTGGTGTATTGGACAAACTAAAATGGGTATTTGGAAACCTTTACATACCCCTGTTCTTTAAACCTACCAATACTTTGAGACAAAAGCTTACCTACTGTAAAGATTATACATCAAAACAAGTGAAGAGTAATATAGTATATACAGTGAGAAGTGTTTAGAACTCTTACCAGGTTCTAGAAACCAAGAAGCCTATAGGAGGTGACTAGGCTGAATCTAAGTGTGGAGTCAAATGCATCACCAGTTTAGAGTGACTGCACCCTGTAAGAGCTGTAAATCCAACCCCCCCCCCTTTGAAAACTACTGATTCTTATCAGACCATTAGTAGATCAAATTATTGTGCATAGGCAGCATGAAATAAAGTGTTTTTGAAATCTATCCTGGTTCTTGATTCCTTGTCCTGACAGGCTTTATGCAAGAGGATGACCCAGTACAGAACAACCAACCCCACAAGACTAGAATCATCAGTAAGCTTTCATTTAAAACAAAAAAACACACTCTTTTGTGGATAGGAAGGATAGTTGGTTTGAGAGAGTAATGAAAGAGTCCATTTACATGAAAGTGGAAAATCCTTCCCTCAATAGAAGTGGAAGCCTCTGGACACAATCTGTCCTCCATTTTTTAATACTGCTCTTGTACCAGTCACCTGGAAATTCCCTTCACAATTCTGATACATTGTGACCAGTGGTGGGATTCACATTTTACTACCAGTTCTGTGGGCGTGGCTTGGTGGGCATGGTACGGGAAAGATTCTGTAAAATCTCCAGTCAGAGGTGGTATTTGCCGGTTCTCCGAACTACTCAAAATTTCCACCATCAGAAATTCTCCAGAACTGGTCAAAACCTGCTGAATATCACCTCTGATTGTGACATTCTAGATTCTTGGGAAGAACTCAGGGTTTATGTAGGCCAACACTGGCTATAGAAATAGCAGCTTGACTGCATATTTTTGTGTATATAATAATACTTTTAACACCATCAAATTACAGCATATACCAACCATATTTTTCAGAGTATAAGATGCACTTTTTCCATCCCCAAAAGTGGATGGAAATGTCTGTGCATCTTATACAGCAAATTTTGCTGAAGCCCTGCCCACCCGTCAGCCCCCACCCTTTGAGCTCTGCCTCCCAGCAATTTGCCTCCTTGCGGCAAACAGCCTGTTTCAGTTTCCACTTTAGTTTCAGCACAGCCTGATTAGCACAAACAGCTGATTGTCAGTTGGATCAGCTTCTCAACAATCAGGCTGCATGGATTGCCATTGCCTATTGCCAACTCTGCATGCCCCATTTTTGGCCTCTGTATGCCCTGTTTTCAGCCTCCGCACAGCCCATTTTCTTCCCATTTCAATCCCCATCATCCATAATGGGGTAGAAAATGGGGTGCACAGAGGCTGAAAATGGGGCATGTGGTGGCTGAAAACAGGATGCGGAGGCCGAAAATGGACATGCAGAGGCAGGAATAAGTTATGGCAATCTCTGCAGCCTGAAACAGCTGATCATTGGGAGGCTAATCCAAACAACAATCAGCTGCTTATGCTAATCAGGCTGTGCTGAAACTGAAACAGAAACTGACACAGGCTGTTTGCTGTTTGCTGCAAGGAGGCAAATTGTTGGGAGGCAGAGGCAGATTTTTTTTCTTGTTTTCCTCCCCAAAATCCAGGTGCTTCTTATACTTCAGAGTGTCTTATACTCCAAAAAATATAGCATATAGACTTGCAAATAGAAAATAAAATGATTATGGCAAAAGAAAGCAAAGATTATATCAATAGTATTACATGACGGATACAATTCCAAAACATCTGGAGACCATTTGAAATAATTGTCATTGATAAAATCATAGCATCATAGGATTGGAAAGAATCTTGTTGTCTAACCCCCTGCTTAAACAGGAGTCCTTACACTTTCCCAGACAAATGGTTGACTAATCTTTCATTGAAAATTTCCCACAACTCACAGTGCCAGGAGGCAAGCTATTCCATTGTTTAATTGTTCTCCCTGTCAGGAAATTCCTCCTTAGTTCTAGATGAATCTTATTTAGATGAACTAATCATACTCATTAGTTCTTGTCCTGCTCTCAGATACTATGGAGAATAAATTGACCCTATTTTCTCTGGGAGAGTCCTTCAAGTATTTCAAGTCACCCCAAGCTTTCTCTTCATTAGGCTAAACAAAGCTATTTTCTGTAGCTGTTTATCATGTGATTTAGCCTCCAGACCCCTTATTATCTTTGTTCTCCTTCTTTGCAGTCTTTCTAGGGCCTCAGCATTTTTTATATCACAGTGAACTGAACTGGATGCAGTATGTGGTGTCAGTAGTGCACTATAGAATGGTACTATCACTTTCCGTGATCTTGATGCCATCGCTCTGTTGATGCAAGCCTAGGATTTGCATTAAGCTTTTTGGCAGCTGCTGGCTCATACTTAGGTGCCATTCAACAGAACATCTAGATCACAGGTGTCAAATTTGCAATGTCACATTGTCATCATGTGATGTACCATGACTTTTTCCCCTTCATTGAACTGGAGGTGGGCATGGTCAGTGTGTGATGCATTCAGCCCATGGGCTACGAGTTTGACACCCCTGATCCTATCACAGGCACTATTGTTGAGCTAGGTACTGCCTATTCTCTACCTGCGTGTTTGTTTTTTTTCTGTCTAAGTATAGGACTTTCTTTTCTCACCACTAAACTACATCTTGTTGGATGGGACTTAATGCTGAACTCTGCCAATGTTCTTCAGAATCTTGAGTATATTGTACAAGAGATTAAGCAATTCTCCAAAGCTTGATGTCATCTACAAATTTGATGAGCGCCCCTTCAATCCCCCATCTAGATAATTTATCCCCACTGCGTGTTTCCCTCCATGTGGATGTAGGTCCCTGTAAGACCACATTCAATATCTTTGGTCAGCCATTTACAAATCCATCAGGTGATCCAGTCTATCCCACATTGTTCTATCTTATCAAGAAGTCAGCTTTATCAAATCCCTTACCGAGGTCTAAGTATACTAAGTGTTTCATAGATCCACTAAATTAGTCACTTTTTCAAAAAAGGCTGCAAGATTTGATTGGTATGAACTGCTTTTAACAAACCTATGCTGGCCTCTAGTAATCACCTTGCTCATTTCTAGGTACTCAGAAATGCACTGATTGGTTATCTTTTCCAATATTTTTATAGTTATTGATGTCAAGCTGATTGGTCTATTGTTTCTTGGATTTACTTTTTTCCCATTTTGAAGTTTCAAACTATACCATCTTGTTTCCATTGCTCCTGGTGCCCCAGGAGCTCTGAAAAATTTCATTCAGTATTTCTGAGATCACATTACCAACTGGGATATAAACCATCTCATCCTGGAGATTTGAACTTGTCCAACATCACCATCATCAGTTGCAAAATCTTTACTTGGAACTGCTTACTTCCTGCAAAAATACTTTTAATGTTATTAAAGATTAACATCTGTCTCTCCCTGGTCCTTGGGAAGAACTTGTTAAGTAAACAAAAATGCCAAATTCAGTTTAAACATCTGACTGACTATGTGACTAAACAGAATAATTTATTAAATGTATAATCCACCTGATTCTCGGTATCTCTACATGGTCTCCTGATCATAGTCTTCATCTGCTATCCTGTTAAGAGCTGAAATTATAAACAAGTTTTCATAGGGTAAAATATGTTAAGCTGGACTGTCTAGTCTTCACATGACTCTAGCTGAAACTGGGTATTAAAGAACTGAAAATAATTTTAAAATTCATCTTTCTCTTTAAACTTTTATCCAGTTTATAGATTTTTTTGAACCCATAAATATAGCATATACAGTATGTGTATATATGTATTGCATAAATTCACTTATGGGAATTGTGTACATAAGTGTACATAATTATATTATATAAATTCACTTATGTGCTGAAATATTTCATAATTTATATGCATTTTCCTATGAAACACAGTTAATTGGAACTTCAAACATTAATTTGAAGAACCATACTACATCTTACATTCTATCTAATATTTGTTGCAAATCATTATATTTTCAGGCAACAAATAGCATTGGCCTTGTTTACACATAAATTATGTGTACAATAAATGTATACCATGCACAAATTTATATAGAGATATGTCCCACTAAACACACCTATAATATAATCAAAAACATTCATTATACATTTTCCATAAATGTATTAAGGAATCTGGAGATATCATTTACTTTATTTGTTTTCTTGCTCAATGTGAAACATTTATGAAACATTCCATTCCATGTGTTTTCACATATGTTTCACATATGTTTTCTGGTAATCATGTACCCCTCTATAACCATCAATAAATGAGTACAAAGATATTAATTTGTGCTATCCATAAAAACTTTGATCAAAGTTTTCATGTTTTTTTTTCAGTATAGGCTATTATCCATAGTTACACATAGGAACTTAGAATGTAAGCAGTGCCATAAAATTTGAACCCTTAGCCTATCTAGACTGCATCTATACTCAATGTAGCTAACCAATTGTAGAACTAGCTAATTAGATCTAAAAGTACAGTTTATATATGGTAACCTTAGAATAACGAATAGCTGGATCAATTGTTGCACAATGGCATAAAGAAAAATATATGGCATTATAACAAACAGGAAGCAGCAGGTGAAGCTAGGCAGAATCACATCTGTTATCTGTACAATTAGCACAGGGTACCCCAAGGCTGTGTGTTTTCTCCACTTCTCTTCTCCCACTATACCAATGACTGCATTTCAAACAATCTATCTGTTAAAATCATGAAGTTTGCAGATGACACAACAATGATTGGTCTCATTTGAGACAATGACGAATGCACATACAGACAGGAGGTTGGACAACTTGCCTCGTGGTGTAACTGGAACAATCTGAAACTGAACACACTCAAACCATAGAAATGGTGGCAGACTTTAGAAGAAACCCTCCCATACTACCACCTCTTACAATACTAGACAACACAGAATCAACAGTAGAGACCTTCAAATTTCTAGTTTCTATTATATCACATGACCTAAAATGGACACTTAGCATCAAAAATATCATCAGAAAAGCACAACAAAGAATATTCTTTCTGCGCCAACTCAGAAAACTCAATCTGCCCAAGGAGCTGCTGATACAATTCTACAGAGGAATTATTGAGTCTATCATCTGCATCTCTATAATTGTCTGGTTTAACTGTCTGGTTTGCAACCCAACAGGACAGGCACAGACTTCAGAGGATAATTAGGATTGCAGAAAAAAACAATTACTACCAACCAGCCTTCAATCGAGGACCTGTATATTGCATGAGACAAAAAGAGGGCTGTGAAAATATTTACAGACCCCTCACATCCCGGACATAAACTGTTTCAACTCCTTCCCTCAAAACAACACTATAGAGCACTGCACACAAGAACAGTTTTTTCCTGAATGTCATCACTCTGTTAAACAAATAATTCCCTCAACACTGTCCAACTATTTACAAAGTTTGCACTACTATTACTGTTAATCTTCTCATCATTCCGTCCAACTTGTGACTGTATGACTGTAACTTTGTCGCTTGTATCCTTACTATTTTTATGGACTGTTTCCTAGTATGTTTTGATTGCTTATTGTACTCTATGACTATTATTAAGTGTTGTATCTTATGATTCTTGACTCTTGACAAATCTATCTTTTCTTTTGTGTACACTGAGAGCATTTACACAAGACAAATTCCTTGTGTGTCCAATCACACTTGGCCAATAAAAGAATTCTAATTCTAATAATGTTTGTAGATTTCTAACAAATACAGTAATAATATGCATTAATAAATAATGCATTTCAGGATTTCAGTCCTGACCCACTCAAGGTTGATTTAGTCTTGTATCACTTTGAGGTCAGTAAAATGAGGATTGTTGTGGGCTATTTGCTGATGTTGTAAATTGCTTTGAGAATTCTCTAAAGCACAATGGAGTGGTATATACATCTAAATGCTATTTCTATTAGTACACACACACTTACACAATTATATACATTCAACAGGCAGTAATTAGAAACATTTTCTATGAAAAATGAAAGCAAGAAAATATGTATTTATTAAATTTACTGCTTTGTTATCTGCTACTGTACACCTTCTGTGTCTATGCAGACACCCAATTGATTTAAAACTTGCATTTATCTAGAACTTTATCCAATGATGCTATCACAGCAAAAAACCCTTCTTCATAGAATGACCCAGGTCAATTCAATTAGTCTGCAGCCCTGACAATGGATTCATCCTGCAGTAACTGTAATACTGGCAGAAAAGCAAACATATCACCATAAATAAGAAATTATATCCCAAGTAAGCTCTCTGAGTGTGTATAAAATCTAAATGAACTTTTATATCTGCAGTACTTCTGTTTACCTTAAGAAAATAATAAATTCAGCATTGTTGAAACTAATAAAAACCATGTGGAGAAGCTGCAGAGCTTTGTTGAAAAAAAAATCTAAATATGAGTTGTGAATTGAAAAATTAAGTCATAGAAGTATATAAAAAAAAATCTTCTGCTTTGGAACATTTCATACTGTATGACTAGATTGCAATTCCCGGAATTCTTAGCAATGGCCTTACTTGTGGGAACATTCTGAAAGTTCAAGAAACATGATAACTTTACAAGCAGTAATAGTTCATTAAATACATTGTGGAATGCACACAATGATCTCTAATCATTGTGCTTGAAATAGATGTGTAGGAAAAAGTATTCAGATTGGATCCACATGATGAAAGCAGGGCTCTGCCACTTCTGACTTTGTATTTTCATAGAAATTAAATTTTAAGATGCTTATATTTGCATCAGTGCACCAGTATAGTGTTCTAGAAATTTTGAAATCTGTTCAAATGAATCAGAGTGATATGTATATTTTGTAAAACTAGTTTTTAAAGTGTTTTAAGGAGAATGGCAAAGTCACGCATGACACTGGACAAATGTGGCCTTTTTTCACAATGTAAAATGTAAAATTCAAGAAAAACCCTTATTTCTTTTTATGTCTATGACACTTTACCATCATCAGTGGCAGATTTACAGTATATCAGCCAATTGTGTTTCCACTAATATTAGCCTTCTATAGATAGGAAAGTGATACAGAAGAATGTATCAAAGATTTTGATTGCTGACTCTGAAATTCACAAAGGTCTGTTCCAGCATCTGTTCAGTATAAATCACAACAATATATTCAACTACCAGCATGAATATTATAAGATGCAAAAATGGCAGTAAAGCATGTATACTACAAATAACTAAAAATCTGTCTATAATTTCAGTGACAAGAATCTAGCAAAGTGTGTGTGTGTGTGTGTATTCATATAGTGGCTTTGCCAATATATTTTTGTGTGCACTTATATACTCATAGACATAGTCACACACATAGTCATATAGTGGCTTTGCCAATATATTTTTGTGTGCACTTTTGTGTGCACTTATATACTCATAGACATAGTCACACACATATTTACAAATCCACTAAAATTATTGCCAGATTTTTACATATACCTCTATCCTCTCTCATTTCTATTTTATCTCTATGATCTGTTCAACACAAAATTTGAAAAATAATATCTCTTTTTTGTGGGTGGTAATTGATTTTCTTCTTTTTAATGCCACATTCTGGAATGTCGTTTTATGATGAAATAGATGATATATAACATAGCCTGGAAAATTTTGTTTGTTTCAAGAAAAGTCTTGGCACAAATGACAGTGATGGCCTTTTAGCTTTATTCTTAACTGATTGGGCTTTTTATTATAGCATACTGTACATTGTGAAATTGGTTGAGTACATTTATTTCATTAAATTGGTAGAAATAACACTGAAAATGTTTCTTGAGACCAATGTAAGATGCCATCTTTCTATACATTTGGGTTAAACTATTGTAGATCATACTGTAGGCATTACTGTCAATGAGAATTGCAGAGGTTCAGTGCTTTCAGAGATAAAATGAAATTTAATGTTCCCATTTTTGATGCTTTGCTGGTTTTCCCTGTCATGCAAAATTTAAAAGTATAGAAGAAGCTTTCCTTTACTCTCTCTCAGCATAAACTAAATACATAAAATGGAAAAACACTAGGCCTGCTGACTCACTATCTGATGATAGTTCATCTCACTAGACTTTTCCCTTTATATTCCCCTGTGAGTATACATCAGAAAGCATATACCTAGATAGTCTACACAGTTGGGAATATGTGATAATTTTGTGAAGATTGCTTATTCATTCACAGCTACTCTATCTTCTTATTGAATGAGTAGATTTTGATTAAAGGGCTAGATCTTTTCCCACACATGGAGGAACTGATTGAAAACCACTGAGTTTTATTAAAAGTCTGTGTTTAATTTTCTTGAATACATGAAAAGCTACAAAATTAGGTCTCATGAGAACTTCAGAGTTTTAATTCACACGAAACACTCCAAATACATGCTAGCATATACATAAAATTATGCTATTATTACCTATCAGGATAATGCTATGACAAATTATAAGTCAAAGGAATTCATTCCTGAAGGAGGATATATAACTAAACATCATTTATACAAAACATTAACTATGCCTCTATATACTCTTAAATCTGAGCAAATCATTCTTGCTATCTTATATTATATCAAATATTTCTTTCTGTTATTCAGACCTCTCACCTTTTGTTTATTAATTCTATTGAAACATGATGTTACCCATCTTTCTATTCCATTCAATCTGTTAACCCACTGGTTTCATAATTATGTCATCATTCATTTTCTCTATGTGACCAAACCACTTCAATATTTAACAGTAATATTAAAAATTAAATATGTAAATTTTCACTAAACCTTTTATTTCAGCTTTTTTTTTCACCTTCAGTGATCAGTTCAACTATATGTCCATGCAAATCTTTTCATAATTCAGGCCCAATCCCTATCATACATTTTCTCTCAGTGATTCCTAGCATTGCACTTTTCTGAAGAAATAACTGTAATATTGTTCCTGTGATCTGTTGGGGCAGTTCTGTCAGCTTAGGAATTATAGCCCTGAATGTTCCTATGACTATCGGGACCACACTACCTTTTATTTCCCATGTTCTCTTTTGTTCCTTCTTCTGGCCCTGATATTTCCCCAATTGTGGAAGGCCCACAGGATCTTATCACTTCTCAATATTCTATGGAATCTCCCATCTGGACTTGGGAAAGTCTAGCCTATTTTCTGTGTAGATGTTCCTATGTACACAATGCCACTTTGTTGTGTCATTCAGTGTATGCTGTTCCTTCCTATATCTTATACCATGTCCTTATGTGTTGGACTGTCTCTGAGGCCTCTCTGCACAGTCTTAAACCCTGTAATCCCTTCCTTTGGGGTATGGTTAGGGTGACTATATGGAACTGAGCATTTGCTGGCCGGATGACTTTCCTGCTGTCTGTGTGGAGTTCAGAGAAGATATTTTCTCTTTGTGCCCTGTTAGAGAAATATCTGTCACCTGCCTAGGATTGAACTCTCAACCTTCTGAGATGGAGGTGGGTGTCTTTACCCCTAGGCCACACTACTCAAAAGAAGTAAATCTTAGTGATGCTATGAAATTGCTACCATATTTCTAGCCAGACTTTTGTGGGTTACACATTGCAGGACTATGGAATTTATGGGTCTTAATAATGCTGGACTCTATCTGTCATCAGTCCATTAAAAATAAAAATCAGGAATTGCATTTCAACACCATTTATTTATTAATTTTCTGTTGTTTTCTATGATTAGAGAAAAAATAGCAAGAAAAAGAAGGAAGCAGTCCTCATAAGCATTAATGCTTGATCAGAGCAAAAGCCTGTCTATTCAGGGGTTTTTTAAAAAGTATGCATGGAAAGTTCACAAGCAGAAGATGAGTACAAGTTAATCATCTTTTTCACGTAATGCTTCCAGGCATGCTATTTATATGGAAATCAGCACATTAATAGAATTATCTCCACAAATTTGCCCCATGGACTTTTAAAGTCACTCAAGCTACAGGCCAGCATTCCATATCATTTCACTAATGTGATTTGTGTTGTGTTTTTTGCATTACCTGAAGGAGGGGTTCCTTCTATATTTTTCAATATGATGCAGAATTTTATATCTTTATTTTGTGTCTTCTTTTGAGTGTTTTTTCCTAAATTATAAATTCAACTTTTTTACATTTTTCCCTTGTGTTTTCTGTCATATCTCCTTCTGCAATATTTCTCTTCAGTTACAGTTATTAGAAACATGTACTGAATTTTAAATTTAGGAACATATTGCTCTGAGCAGAATTATTTGTAGTATTAACAGTTTGACTTCAGATCATTTTTTTAAAAAAAACTGGTTTCCAAAACAGAATTTGATTTTTTCCTTGCTCTCAAACATATGGGCAATCAGCAGAGTTAGCCATCTTCCTCATCATTCTTTACTCCAGACATTTATAAAGAAATTATAACCCATTGTTCAAGTTTCTTCATTGTGAAAACTATCTCTGAATGCCTACTTAGGGGTTTTCTATTCTTTAATCAGTTACTAACTGTTGTGTATGCAATATAATTAATAAAGTGTGAGCTTGGAGTAAGTGCAGGGTTCTGGCCCTGCACTTCTGATTGGCTGTTATGCGGCCGGACCGGATTGGCCCATTCTGGGGAATCCGATTGGCCCTTAACAGAGAGTTCTTATTGGTTATAAAAGCTAACATTCCTAGCTTGTTATTGGTTAAACGTTACAATGTTTGCCTATATAAGGCAGGTTTTACTGATCTTAAATGAGCAAGTCACAATGTAAATAAAGAGCTGAAGTTCACCGTTCAGAAACTTGTCTCCATTCTTTCTCGCCCATGCTCAAACTTAACACTGGTGATGAGGATGGGATGTGGAGACATCTGAACCAACGAAACTTCGAAGAACACTGAGCACGTGACAGACGACGCCAACAACGGAACCATGTCCGGCGGCATCGTACCACCCGCTCCGTTCAATCCATCACAAGAAGACTGGGACTCTTACATGGATCGTTTCCAAATGTTCCTAGAGACGAATAACTTAAAGGACGCCACAGCCGGGAAGAAACAGGCGGTGTTCCTAACCCATTGCGGTCCAACCGTATTTAAGATGGCTAAAGCACTAGCCAAACCCCGAGAAGTGAAGGCCATGGATTGGGACGACCTTGAACCTATCCTGCGAGACCACTACGCCCGAACCGTGCCTTCGCTCGTGAGACGCCACGAGTTTTATCAAAGAAGCCAGCGAAAGGGAGAAAGTGTGGCCGACTTCATAGCAGACCTCCCAAATTTGGGAGGCCTCTGCGGATTCACCAATCTAGAAGAAGCACTAAGAGATCGCATAGTTCTGGGACTGGATGCACCCGGCGTCCAAAGCAAGCTGATGGCGAAAGGCGACATCAGCCTTGCTGACGCCATCGCCGATGCTTCCGCAGCGGAAGCAACCAAGAAGTCGGCTGCACAACTACGCCGAAACCGCATTCCGGTACCTCCACCGACAAGCGACATTTTATCCAAGTCGGAAGGACAGCTTGCGACAACGCACCACGAAGACCTCTCTTCATCGTCAGACAGTGACGAAGAGGGGGTCCATCGACTGCGGTCCGACCGGGACCACTACCCAAAGCCTGTATGCCCTTGCGCTGGCTGTGGAGCCAACCATGCCAGATCTGAATGCAAATTCCGTGACGCACTCTGCCATGAGTGCGGGAAACGAGGCCACATCGGACGGGTCTGCCGCAGCTTGCCAGGACCCAGCCAGGCCTCAAAAGGGGCTAACTATCGCCAATCGACAGGAAACCGTCCTGTACGGCGAGAGCCAGTAAACCACTCCTACAGAAATCGAGCTTTGCAGAGAGAAGAGGCTCACCATACTATCACTATCGGTCACGCCTCAGCCTTGGACACTAAGAAAATCCGAGTCACGGTAGCTATCGAGAGCCAGCCTTGCCACATGGAGGTCGACTCGGGATCGTCCCTCTCGATGGTGTCTTGGAAGACACTCAAGCAACTCATCCCCACAATTCAACGCCAAGATCTCTGTTTCCAATGCCTCATCCTCAAGGACTACCAGGGGAATTGAATTCCCGTCATCGGGTCCTGTAGAGTCCGAGTCTCCTTCAAGAAGCACACAGCGTACTTACCTTTAACGGTCATCGATAGAGATAGGCCTAGCCTACTGGGCCTCCAATGGTTCGCGCCACTCGGCATTGAAATGGCCGGTGTAAACCGAGTCAGTGGCTGTGACTGGGAGGAAGACCTTATCTATGAGTTCAGGGATGTCTTCGCGGACAGCTTAGGCAAGTACAAGGGGACCCTGATCTCATTCAGCTTAGATCCAAAAATAGCTCCCATTCGCCTAAAGCCCGTCGAGTTCCATTTGCCTTAAAATCTAAAACCGATGAACAACTCGACAAACTGATAGCTCAGGGGGTGTTGGAGCCCACTGATCACTCCCCGTGGGAAACCCCTATTGTAACACCCATTAAGCCAGACGGGTCAATCTGAATTTGTGGGGACTACTGGGCCACTTTGAACCACGCCCTGCAGCAGAACGTGTATCCAGTTCCGGTGGTGCAGCACCTCCTCCATTCCCTGGGGGGCAGGAAAGTTTTCGCTAAATTGGATTTAGCTCAGGCATATCAGCAATTACCAGTAGATGAAAAAATGGCACAGGCCCAAACAATTGTGACGCACCGAGGTGCCTTTAAATGTACCTGGCTGCAATTCGGAGTAAGTGTAGCCCCGGGGATTTTTCAGAGCCTTATGGAAAGGTTATTGCAAGGGATTAAGGGCGTGGTCCCCTATTTTGATGATGTATTAATTGCAGCCCCTACAAAAAAAATCTTACAGGACTGGTTAAAATTAGTCCTAAAAAAATTCCAAGAGGCCGGTCTTAAGGTTAAAAAAAACAAATGTAAATTGTGTACTGACAGTGTTGAGTTTTTAGGGTACCTGATTGATAGCCAGGGCATTCACCCTACCGAAAGTAAATTAAAAGCGATCAAAAATGCTCCCAGGCCAAGAAACAAGGCCGATCTCCAGGCATTCCTAGGCCTCATCAATTTTTATAATGTATTTTTACCGCACAAAGCAACTGTCGCTGAACCGTTACACCGATTGTTAGATAAAAAAGCAATTTGGTTATGGGGTTACCGTGAAGAACAGGCGTTTCGAAATGTTAAAAAACTGCTCACTTCTGACTCTGTACCCATGCAGTATAACGAGACTTTGCCGTTATTATAAACTGTGATGCATCGCCTTTTGGGGTGGGCGCCATTTTGAGCCACGTACTGCCTAATGGGAATGAAGCCCCTGTTGCATATTTTTCAAAGACTCTGTCAAAAACGGAGCAGAACTATGGACGAATTGATAAAGAAGCCCTCGCAATTGTCTCAGCTGTGAAAAGATTTCACGAATACGTGTATGGTAGGGTTTTTACTATTGTGACTGACCACAAGCCTTTATTGGGGATAATAACTGGAGATAAGCCAACTCCCTACATATTATCCCCTAGGATGACCCGATGGTCAGAATTCTTAGCTGCTTATAACTATCGGCTGCAATACCGCCCGGGGAAGGCCATTCCCCACGCTGACGCATTGAGCCGAGCACCGCTTCCAGAGACTCTCGACAATCCGGCACCAATGGTAACCACGTTGCAAATCGAAGTGCTCAACTCGCCGCCACTGACCGCCCGAGACATCGCGAGAGAAACCAAATGCGACCACACCCTAGCACGAGTCCTAGGCTGGGTAGAACGCGGAAGGCCATTGGACCAGTTATCAGATGACTTCACACCATTCAAATCTCGACAGACTGAACTCTTCTCCCAGAAAGGCTGTGTCATCTGGGGCGATAGAGTCATTATTCCAGAACAGCTCCGAAAAGCGCTGCTGAGAACTTTGCACGATGGCCACCCTGGCATCTTGCGAATGAAAGCCCTTGCACGAAGCTACGCATGGTGGCCGGGCATTGACAAGCAAATCAAACAGTGGGTTAAAGCTTGTTCCAAATGCCAAGAAGTCAGCAACGCCCCACCAAAAGCCATGCCTACTGAATGGGAGACACCACGTGGACCCTGGTCCCAAATTCACCTGGACTTTGCGGGGCCAACCAAGGGCCACACCTTCCTGCTTACCGTCGATGCCTACTACAATTGGCTCGAAATTCATCACATGATGACTACGACCTCCGAGGCGGTCATCAAGATTCTAAACAGACTCTTTGCAATCCACGGATTACCAGACGTCCTGCTATCCGATAACGGCCCACAATTTACTGCACTAGCGTTCGAGCAGTACCTCGCTGACCGCGGCATCCGCCATGCGCTCACCTCGCCTGTGCACCCTGCGACCAATGGCTGAGCAGAACGCATGGTTCAATTTGTGAAGAAAACCTTGCAAAAGGTAGACTACGACAACATTGATGACAAGGTCAACCAAATCCTCTTCTTGCAACACATCACCCTACATAGCGTCACCAACAAAACTCCCGCTGAACTGCTAATGGGACGAAAGCTCCGCTCCCACCTTGACCGGTTGCACCCTGCGTATGAACCAGAGAAACCACTAGTATCCAGCAGCCGCTGTTGCACCTTCCAGGTAGGAGACCTGGTTTATGCAAAAAACCTATCAGGCGACCCATTGTGGGTGGAAGTGACAGTAGTACGTGTAACCGGCCCTAGATCCTACCTTGTGCAATGCCTTGACGATAAACTTTGGAAACGGCATATCGACCAATTACGGTCATGGCTTGCAGAGGCCAGTTCGCAACTCCCCTATGACCAAACTGAGGGGGGGTGGTACGGAAGAAGATGAAGCCCTAGGAAACCTGTTCGAAGGAAACAACGATTTAATAGAAACTCAGGAAGCGGAGCCGGTTGGAGAAACGTTTGCACCTCAGGGAATCGTGGAAAATGTGGGCAACGACATAGAAGTAAACTCTGAACCAGAGACAGCCCCACTGCCAGACAACGATCTACCTCAGCAGGATTGCAACCAACCGATACAACGAAAATCAAAGAGACTAAATAGACAACTGTCCTATTTAAGGGACTATGTAACTGTGCCCTGAACTAAGGAACCAGGGGGAAGGGGTGTTGTGTATGCAATATAATTAATAAAGTGTGAGCTTGGAGTAAGTGCAGGGTTCTGGCCCTGCACTTCTGATTGGCTGTTAAGAGGCCGGACCGGATTGGCCCGTTCCGGGGAATCCGATTGGCCCTTAACAGAGAGTTCGTATTGGTTATAAAAGCTAGCGTTCCTAGCTTGTTATTGGTTAACCATTACAAGGTTTGCCTATATAAGGCGGGTTTTACTGATGTTAAATGAGCAAGTCACGATGTAAATAAAGAGCTGAAGTTCACCATTCAGAAACTTGTCTCCATTCTTTCTCGCCCATGCTCAAACTTAACACTAACCCTAAAGAAAACCTTTAAAATTTCTATAGCTTCCACCAAATCATATTTCTATGATTGCAAACATGAAAGGGAACAATCATTGCTATGTAATTTTCTGTGAAATTTGAAAGAATATGTGTCAAACAATCCAGGAAAACAAAACATGAAAAATATATTTTTGCTAAGTCAAACCACTTACTTATCTATTTAAATATTTATACATTGTCTGTCAATGTCTTATTCCCAGTCCTAAAAAAATGTAAATTAACTAAATATTTGTCTTTTTGAACGCAAAATAAATTGAGTAATATTGAACTATTGCTTTTTCCAGTATGGCATAATATATATGGCATAAAGAGACAAAACAGAACAATAAAATGTTTTCATAAAACTAAGATAAACCTTTGCAAGTAGAAGTTGTGGTATAAAGACCTGAAGACGAACCAAAGAAAGAAGTGGAGAAAACAGTGAACAAAAAAGGGAAGGAAAAAATGAATTGTAAAATAATTTTTGGACTGTACAATTTATTGCTTGTTCAAACATATCTGAACAAGCTCTTTCTGAACAGAAAGAGCTTGTTCATATATGATCAATACAAAAAGAATAGAAAATTCAGATAGCAAAGAAGTAGAGAAAGGGCAGAATTTATCTTCTATTTTGATTCAGGACTTCCTAGGAGGAAATAGTGGACTGAAGACAGCTCTATGAAAAGTGAAGCCAAAAATTACACTTAAGAACAAAGAATCAACAAGATGCTACATTCCTTTGATCTTCTCTGGAGAACTAGAAGATGTGAGATTGCCAGCAGTGCACTCCACACAGTTGTTCCTCATGAGAAGGCTGCAGGACTGTAGTCTCTGAAGATGCAGGAAATGATGTTTTTTGACATTTTTGCTTCAGGTGCAGCCAGAATCTTCAAAGGCTATTAAGTTCACACTTCCTTTGCTAACTTGGAAATTGCCTATTAACTACTTTAAAGAAGTTATATATCTTAAAATTGCAAGCTGAAAACAACACGTGAGACCCTTCAATACTTAATAAAAGAAAAGGAAACTGAATCTGTATAAGTTTTGAAAATTCAAAATATGTAAATTAGTAAAAAGCAAGGAAAAAATGGGCCATGGAAAGTTTTACATACACTAAGGCAGGGGTGTAAAACTGGTGGCCCATGGGCTAGATGCATCACATACAGGCCACACACACCCTGACTCCTCAAAGGCAAAAAACATCCTGATACATTGCTTTATGTCATGTGATGCTATCGAGTTTGACACCTGTGCACTAAGAGCTCAGAAAATGTTGAAATATTTGATTTTAAATATTAAGACATTGAAATTAATTTTAAAGAATAAATGCATTCTCATGGGAAATAAAAATTATTTGTAATATTGGATACATAACAAGATAAGAAACTTATAATGGCATTCAGAGATATTGTTGAGGAATGGCAATGAGACTTTGAATTGATTATGTCACTTATGTCTTCTTTTATGAAAAGAAGAAGCTCTTACATCAGAAGATGCTATCACAGAAAAAGATTTAGAAAAATGTTATTTGACATGATTGTGGAGAACAATATGAACAAAATTTATCACATATACAAAAAATGGATAAGTCTCTAAAAATTAAGAAGGAAATAAAAATGCCAGTTCAGGTAAGCAACTGTATTTTTTTTTTCTTGCTAGTCTTACAAAACAGGCTTGTTAAAGTTTTTGAAAATGTCTTAGTAAAGGACAAATATAATTTCAATGGATTAAAAACAAGTTTGCTTTATATAAAAACATCTATAAAGTTGGCTTACTTAATCAGGGTTAAAATTGGATGTGTTGTTAATTGAAGAGGGGCTTTTTTCTGGACTTGCTGATATCTGAACTGGAAAAGACATTGTGTACAGAACTTGCCTGCAACTTAACAGTTGAGTGAAGAATTTTATATCTGTTCACTACCAGAAACGAAGAGATAATTTTTTAAAGTATCAATTAAGCTTCAATTTCTTACTCTGTGAAGAGATATTAAAACTGTTTATGTTTATTGTAATAAGGGTGGGAAGTTACTTTCTTAGGTTTTTTTCCCCTTTTTTTTCTCTTTACAGTTTTTCTTTCTTTTTAGATTCCTCTGTCTTGCTATTTTTCTTTTTAATTTATATTATCTTTTATTGTACTTAATTTTTTAAAGAAAATATTATTAAAAACGCTTTCTATTTTATTTGGCCTTCTGTGAGAAAACAATATATATTCCACTGGGTGGTTGTGAAGTTTGCTAATTTTTGAGTTTAATATAAACGCAATCAGAATAATCAAACTGTACATCAGGGATATCAAACTGGCAGCCCAGATGCAACATGCACAGGCCATGCCCACTCCATCTCCACAAACAGAAAAACATCATGATATGCCATGTGACAACAATGTGACATTGCAAGTTTGACCCCCACCCATGGTTTACATGAACTGAAATCCTGAGAATCAGATGATTGAACATCTAGAATACTAGAGTAACTTTACTCCTGATCTTCTATATCTTTGAAACAGTTTGGAGAATACATGAAGTAATAAACAACTAGAGGAGACCAATGATTTTCAATATCTTTGAAAAGCTGGAAAGATGACACTAGAATCTGATCTCAACACCTAGGAAGGTTGTATAACAGTTCCCAAAGCAATTAATTTTAAGCATTTGAAAAATGAATGATTACCAGAGATCAGCATGGATTTGCCATATTAATTCTATTTCATTTTTGATTGCATAACTTCCTTAACAGATTATGGGAAAGCTGTGATATAATATATTTTGACTTCATTAAAGCATTTGATCAAGTACTCATTGTTGTAATTTAACTTCTTAATAATAGCCACTGGATCACTGTTGGAGGACCAGATGCTCACATTTTCAGAATCTGACCTTAATTAACATTTATATATTCATAAAGCAAGTAAACTCATGACTGGCTAAAGTATTCACATGCTGACTGGCTGATGTATTGTATACATTACAATACATGAAATGAAGGCATATATAAAAAAAAACTACAAATGAAAATTTATTAACACACTTGTTTACCTGCAGATATATTATTTTTCTTTATCTCTCCTTGGTTTTTTCTTTCCTTTTTTTTGATCCTTCACTGTCTACATGCTGGTTTAGTTAGGAGTAAGGCTGCTATCTACAACAAAATCAGACAAGGAAACTAATTAACTATGGTTAATCTAGATTGCTAGATGTCAACTAAATTGAGGGTACCAATAGTTCTTCAATTAACTAGGGTCAAATTTAAGTGGCTATGATTTTAATATTTTCATTTTCATCAATGATAATGATGTTGAATAGCTGAATGGTTTAAACTAGAACTACTTTTGCAGAATTATAAGTTATCCTGAATCTATAAGATGGGATAACACATACATTTTCATAAATCAATTAATTTATTTGGCAGGTTCCTAAAGTTTATAGTGAATGCCTTCCCAGGACTGTGGCATTCATTTCTATACTTCATTTTCATATGGTCATCTAGAATTCACAGTTTTGCACTATGTCTGCCTTGGTTGCCTGGTAACAAAATCTTTTCAGTGATTTGTTACAGACAAAGCACTGATAGAGAAGCAGGGATTATTCTAAGTTCATCCTTGCATAGCAGTTTAATAACCAAATTTTCTTGAATATATTTAGAGTTTGCTAGTTTAAAATTGATATATGTAAATGTGAACACTGTTATTCAAATTGCTTTAGTACCAGGTACAAATTTATTGGAAATGTGTAATTTTTGCAAGCTCTGGTCTATGAACAATGAATTAATGACTCTAAAAATGTCTTTTTCACAGAGAAAAGCATTACCTTTTTTATCTAGCACCTGAAAAATATTGTATATCTTACATGCTGGGCTGTGAATGTTAGGTTGTTAGCAAAATAGAGTCATCCATCCAAGATTAAGTTTGCAGACATAAGAACTTCTGAACAATCAAGATAATCCTTTATATCCTGCCAATACCTGCTAGCACATGTAAATAAACTATAGTGGTAGTCAATGAGCATCACAGGAGTGAATGAACACAGTCCTAAAGATAAGATTAAACAGACACACATGGCCAAACACAACACAAGCACTTCTGTCAAATTATTAAATAACTAATTCATTAAGCCATAGCATTAAGCCAAGAAGCTGGCTATTTTTTGTGTAGTCAGTATAGTTAGAATAATTGAGACCAGCTGTAATACTGTTTGGATTCTGGAAGGAATCCAACATTACTTAAAGGCAAAATAACTATGCAGATGTCGACTGCAAAGAGAAACACTACATTGTAGAGTTGAGTTCAAGCTGTCCTGCTACACATGGTTTATTAGAGATGGATCAAGTTCTGTCCAGCTTGTCTAATAATTATAAGCCAGCTGCAGCAAGCTAGATTTAGAACTGAGTGATGTAAACAAATCTTTTTGACTTTTTAAACACATATTCTTTTGTGAATAGACCTTACCCAACTATATGCTCTTTACTTATTTTTTTAAATGATCCTTTCAAATTTAAAATGGATGCATTATATTTAAAAGAAGGTAGAAAAATGCTGAACATTTCCATTTTTTTTACTTTTGCTCAATATTTTTAGATGTTTCATAGTTTAAACATTTCTTGTAAGTAAACATGTTGTACACAGATATTCATAAACATGTATACCTTACTGTATAATATTGCAAACTTTACAGGAGAATGCAGTGTATATTTTATGAATGCATAGAGTGCAATTAGTCTATGCATCCAAATATTGAAATAACATATTGGACAATGGAAGGATTATCCATAACTGGATAATACTAAACTCTGTAACACTGTAACTGAACTGCAATTGTCTTTTTTTTTTTTTTTGTATATTTTTAGAATTACAGTCCTATTAAGTGATTTATTGTATCAAAATTGAGAACCAGAACAAGAAGTTGTGTTTAATAAAAGACCGAAAATTAATTGATTTGTTTTTAAGATTGTGAAAATATTTTTATATGATTCATTGTAATAATGAATTACTAATAACCAAAACAGTATTTGTATAAAATAATTAAAATAATAAACTATTCTAAAAATACGAGTTTCAGGTATACTTGTAAAAGAAGAAACAGACATCCTGTGATCTCCGGAACTTAAAATTACATTTAATGTACTTACTAAGCTTTCGTCAGCCTTTGCTGACATCGTCAGAGTATTAAGCTACCATTACAGAGATCTCTGCCTTTATATATCATTAATCAATTTAACACTTGCATGCGTGATAGGCCCTTTCAACTGCCTCCCATCAGTAATTAGCTCTGCTTTTTTTGCTTCCATCATGTTGGTCAAAGGAGGCTTATCTCGTGTTTTTACTTCCTCCTGTGTCCAACCCAGCCTGGAATGCTTATCTCTAGGTGGTGATGTTAGCCTGCCAGCTATTGCAATTTGTTGCTTTGCTCGTGACCTTGTGGTTGGCCAGCTTGTTCTTCATTATGCCTGTCTGCTATAACTTGAGGCAGCTCTGCCAAGGTCCTCTGTATTTGGACAGGCCTGTCCTAAGTCTTTCTGAGCAATTTTTCAAGTGCATTTCATCCCAGTCTATTGACATTCTCAGTTCCAATTGACTACATGTCTCCTCTGGTGCTTGATCATTTCCTCTTACATTGATTGGCTATTAGGTTCTGACAGCTTCCTTCATCTCTCCTCCTCCTCCTCTTCCTTCTCCTCTTCCTCCTGTTTGATTCAACAAATAAAGACCATGAAGTTCATTAAAGTCTTCTGGTCATGACATCTCTGTTCCATTCTTATTTCTTTCTAGTGGGTGCTATTTTCTCTTTCTGCTCATGCTATGTGAAGCATATTCATTTTTCCTTCTCAACATTCATAGTCATAAATATGAGTGGTGTGGTGGCCTAGAGATGTAGCTCTCACATCACAATCTAGAGGCTGTGAGTTCGATCCTAGGAAGAGGCAGATATTTCTTTCTTTGGGCACAATGAGAATATATCTACTGAACAAAACTCCACATTGGTGACAGGAAGGGCATCCAACCAGTAAATATTCCACTCCATTCAGTTGCCTAGACTCTGTCCCACAAAGGATTATGGGATCATTAAAAGAAGATGATGATTCATAGTCATAAACATATGGGGATTCTACTTCCTTTCTTCTATGAACCTGCAGCTTCAAAGTGTTTAGGTTTGTTCATCAAAGTGTTCAGTGTTCAAAGTGTTTCTTTGTTTAATAATTATAAGAATGGTACAATAAAGGAGAATAGCAATCTGTATTAATATCAATCCATTAAAAAATGGGATAGAGGTTTGAAGGTGTGCAAATACAAAATCAACTGATTTAAGTACCAGTCTTTTATACTATTGTGTTTAGCCTAGCCATAATGCTTACATCTTCATCTGAGCAGCTTATCAAAGTAACATAATTAATCTTTTGAATTTAATATATTTTATAGTTGGTTTCTGACCTATAATATATTTTATGTTTACAAAACATTCAGATTTGTCAAGTAGAAAGGCTAAATATTAACAAATAGCATCACAGTCATATGCATGTTTGAAAAGTCTTCATCCAGACACCTGATGTTACTTTGCATGATTTTTCCTATTGAAAATAGGTCTTTTATATAGGTTAATATAGAAAGATAAACTAAGGAAGGAACTAAAGGCCCTTTATACTATTCCTAAATACACAAGTTTTCAATTGTTACAACAGCATGTGATCATGAGGACCATTATGCATTTTACTTTGAACTGTAGCACTGATCCAGAGACGAACATGCAAAACATTGAAATAAGAAATCTGCATGATTAATGCACAAAATAAATATGTAGCCATACAACAGTATGAATTCATGAAATCATGTTGTCGTTACCTAGATACAGTGTTTTCATATAAGTGTATGATCTTATGAGATCATTATAAATACATCTAATTTTGGTGCCAACCCAATTTTATGAGTGGTGTATTGGTGTCCATAATACGACTCAAAATATCATGGCAATGTTAATAGTTGAATAATTATTAATAGTTTCATAAAAATCCAACATGCAAAATAAGCATGTTGCATAGAATGGGAGGGAGAGAAGAAGGAAAATCATAAATCAGGACAAAATGGGAAGGGTGATTTTGAAGTTGCTCATCATCAGTTACAAGCAGTTAGTTGAAGATAAAATCAGTCAATCAGAAAGCAACATGAATGAAATGTTATTGAAAATTGATAAAGTTGTACCAATAGACAACTATTGTTTTTAAAATAAATTAAGAATCCCAAAGCATAAATGCATAAATTTTAATTGCCTAGCATTTCACATGTCCTCCTTTGGATATGCAGTTAAAAAATTAGTCTAAACTGTCTTCTATGTACTGCTTGTCTCATTAGGATCAAGGCCAAGATCCTAACCTCCTTGAATATCTGACGATTTGAAAAGTTATAAGCAAATAACTCTTTCCCATGACAGGTTCATAGAAAAGCATCACATAGAGAAAATAAATTGTTCACAAGCCTGTCATTGCTGGCTTTGTACCCTTGAAGCTGTAGATTCATAAGTGTTTTTCCTTTAAAAAGCTTCTTCAAATTACTTTAAGAACTAAATATTCTAATTATTTATTATTGCCATCATTTCAGCTGTATATTTCCAGGGCTTCATTACCCAAATTACTGGGGAGAAAGATATCATTGATTGATCAATGAATTGATTAATTTGATTTATATGGCCACTTCAGATCTGGGACTCAAATCTGGGATTCTGGACAGCTCATATAATTAAAACAAACACACGTAAAGATAGAAAAATATAGATATCACTAAAAACAACCCCATTAAAACAAAATCAAAGCAGGTTAAAACTATAATACATCATAAGCAGGGAAGTGCAAGTCATATACCGTTCTTACAGGCTCTGAACCAAAGAACTGCAAAATAATATTATTTCCTTGGTCCTGGGCAATGCTTATAGTGAATAGATTTTGCAGTTCCTTATTCCCTGGTTCCCTTATTCCCTATTAGCCCCATGTAGAAGATCCTGTGTGTATCTTTTCACAAGCCTATCCTTTTTTGTATTTCATTCTTCTACTCTACTTCTGTAATAACTTCTTGGGATATTTTTTTTATTCTGCTTCCTTCCTTCCTTCAGCCTCAAGGGTCCTTGCTTCTTTCCACTCAATTCTGTAACTTGCTCACTGTATACTTTGTGTAATCCTGGCATTTTAAGTAAAATAGAAACACAGCATTGTTTTATGCTGGCCTTCCTTATGTCTCAAATCCAATAGAATGGATACCCCTTTTCCATCCTGGGATTCCATATTACTACACATTCATATTCTGCATATCTGTTTTGAATGAGTTTTGTACTCCAATCTAATTTCAAGAATTCATCATACTATCATGACATTTCTTTCTTTGAATTTTATTCAAAGCAGACCATATATTAATAAGTTCCTTGACAATTTTTGTTGCTGTCATTGTTTCTTTTTGGTAGCAAGGGCTATATGCAATTAAAATTTGAGTGGGAAGGTGAATAAAATATTCATTATGAAAGTATATTTACAACTTGTTCCTGAGCATGAACAGATAAAAAAATGGGAAGTATTGTATTGTTGTTAGAGGACAAATATATTGGTCACGATCAATGACTAAAGTATGCATATGGGTTCATTATTGTCAGCAGATTATAGGGGTCACTTCATTATTTAAATATCAACAAAGCCTCATAAACCCTTTTAACAAAGTATTTGTTAAGCATTCTAGTTTAATTTTGAGCTAAGCTTTCAATTCTGTTAGCATGTGCAAGTAAATTCTGTATATCATTTTAACCTCTTTCACATGCACACATACAGGAAGAGGGAAGCGGGGAGAGAGGGAGAGAAAGAGATGCAATATTTGTACACAAGCAGCTTAATTCATCCACATTTTTATTTAACAAATTAAAATCCATTCATGAAGAACCCTTGATTTTATATCCTGTGTTGTTAGGTTAAATGCTCTTCTTTTACCCTCTAACTTTGGTGCAAAGTTTTCCTTTCAAGATTCAGCAAAAGGAGTTTTACAATTGGCCTCTGGTGCATTGTTCTTCTCTTTTATGACACAAGTGGTTCATTAAAGATTTAAATAAAGTAGTCTCACGGCTACCTGTACAAAAAAAGTGCCAGCTGTGCAACTTTTAAAATATATTTTAATTAAATAAAAAAGGGACAAAATCCAATCAATTTCTTAGTACAGTTGAAGGAGATTATCATTGGTGGATAGAGTTTTTGGACCAAATTCACCTATTTCTGAAAATATACTATTTGCAAACTGAAATAAATCATTTGAAAGGGTTTCTTGCAAAATGATTTGTAAATGATAAGTAAAATTTACTAGTACTGTCCAGCCATTCTTTATGGACCAATATCTGTGGAGGTCCAGGTTACTTTTTGTCAAGCAGCATTAACATAACACTCATCAATCACACTGAAATTTTGTGTATTCCAATGTGAACTATAATTTGGGTACTAAATTGTCATTAAGCCCTAAGAAATTATGTTTATATAGCATATGATTGATGTAATTTATTAGAGGAATGCTTGAACATTGCTACTGTAAAGCATTAGAAGTCTGCACTCAGCGCCCCCAGCGGTGGCAACCTCTCCACTTTCTCCTCTTTTACTCTGATGCTTCTCGACTCCTCCAAACCTGGAAAATTTACACTGACACATTTTTTATGTTGTATTTGTTGCTGCTGCAGTTGAGTAATGAAAACCAAAGGGAAAGAAGTTATCCTGAAATGGGATTGTAGATAGTGTGTTCAATGTTCTTTAAACCCTTTAAAACCGAATCCTTTTGTCAAATCATGTGAGCAATGGCTCTTACATTCTAAACCTGCTATGGCTGCTGGAGCAGTTTATCATGAAAGAATAGAAAAGAGCCTCCGACATATCAAGAAAGAAAGGGATAAAAATGAAAGAAAAATCCTAGACTCACTGACAGCACATTGTGTAACTGGGGCTTAAAGAGGCTGCCGTTAAATATATTTCATAATATGAAAAGACAGCCTCATTTTGGCCCCCTCGTCTAGTGGGATCAACCCTGTCAGTGCCATTTATTTGCAATCCCTCATGATTTCTGTACCTCACAATTATTTTGCATAAAAATGAAGCATAAAGGCATCAAAACACCTGCTTTACTGACTGATTAATGCTTTGATTTATTTCTCAAAGAGAGACTGAATCTGCTGTTTCTGGGTCCTTGAGCTGGTATATCATTCATCAAAGTTTGAAGGTCTCCTTTTCCCTGTCCCTGTTCTGCAGCTCTGTTCTGCCTCTAAGTTTTGTTAAATTCAATTTATCTGGAAATTAAGAGTTCAGTTATATTGGCCAAAGTATCACCATTAAATTATGAAGTTATACCAAATTGCTTGAGTGAGAGTTTCATGGTTTTCTCAGGGTTGAATTTCTCAGTATACAATCTAGAGCTCAAATTCTTTAGGAAAAACTGGGCAGGATGGAAAGTACAAATGTACTCTTTTCCATATCTGAAAACATTGACATTTGACATCTATTTTTTAGTTGACTAAAAATTCTCATCTGTCTGACTGTATGTATGCCTGCCTGTCTATCTATCTATCATCTATCAATCTATCATCTATTTTTCCCCTTCCTTCTTTCCTTTGTTGGAAGTTAAAACCCACCTCTGTCCTGGAAAAATGAAATATTTTAGGATATACTGAAAAGGCAGAATATTTCCCCTAAAAGAGAAGAAGAAACTCAGAGACAGAAACTCACCCCCACACACACTTTTGTTAATGGGCTGTTAAGGCCTGGGCCAGTCTATTCTACATAACAAACATCTACCTCCTTCAGGCAGAGAGCCATTTAATTGCCCTTAATTGCATCACTCACCAAGTTTCAACCAAACTTAGCACACAGATAACCTACAAAGCTAGCTATGATCTCTGACCATCAATCAGACCATCAACCAACCAGGATACTTTTCCTGTTCCCCAGGAAGTTCAAAGCCAGAGAGAGTATAAGACTCTCAGCATCTTTTTCCTTTTTTCTTTGCCCAAGAGCTCCAAGGCATGTGATCCTGTCTTTCATTAAACCATCTTTCCAAACAGCCTCCATGTTTCCATTGTCTTTTTCCCCACTTGGAACTGAACCCAGATAGACATTTCTTCCAACACGTTTTCTGCCTCTCTTTCTGCCTCTCTCTGTGTGTCTCTGTCTCTTAAATAAGAATGCTTTCAAGGAATTATACAGAAAACCACATTCATGTCAAGCTCAAAATTAGCACACAATATGTAAGATAATAATAGCACTACTATAAAGTGTACCAAAAATAAAATAGTAATTAACTTGGCCAATAAGCTTTTTTTTTTTTTTTTAAAGTAGGGTTTCTAATCATGTCTTTTTGAAATCAACAGCTCAAACTGTGCAGAGAAGGTGTTTCTGCAATATGGGTTCTAGCATACATGAGAAAGTATGAAAGGACACATAGGTGTTGAGGTATATATTTAATAGATTTTATTTTTTTAAGTATACTGACCATTTTAAAAATAAAGCATCACTGCTAATATTATTTTTCTAATGTTCATTCCATTACTATCATTACTATAACAAACATTTTTAAACTATTCCATAAAGATTCACTATTTTCTGCACAAGACAAGAACAAAGAACAGCTTAAGAATATGATAGAAGAAAAAAGGAGCAAAACATTACTAACAGAATGACAAATATTAAAACAGTGCTAATGAATGTGTTAGTTCCTTGAGAAACAAGAAGAGTTATTGTATGTATTGGCCTGACAATTGATTAACTGAACTTATATGCCATTCCATTTCCAAAGGCTTTAAGTAGTTCTGAATATTAAGGCAATACTGCAATAGCACTGATACTGAAATTCAAATTACATAGCAATCTTTAGTGTGATGACCTGTACTGTAAAGATACTGAGAGGCATGTTATGGTATGAAATATACACTGCTCAAAAAATAAGGGGAACACAAAAATAAGACATTCTAGATCTGAATGAATGAAATATTCTCATTAAATACTTTGTTCATTACATAGTTGAATGAGCTGACAACAAAATCACACAAAAATTATCAATGGAAATCAAATTTAGCAACCCATGGAGGTCTGGATTTGGAGTTATACTCAAAATTAAAGTGGAAAAAAACACTACAGACTGATCCAACTTTGATGGAATGTCCTTAAAACAAGTCAAAATGAGGCTTAGAAGTGTGTGTGGCCTCCACGTGCCTGTATGACCTCCCTACAATGCTTGGGCATGCTCCTGATGAAGTGGCAGATGGTCTCCTGAGGGATCTCCTCCCACACCTGGACTAAAGCATCCCCCAACTTCTGGACAGTGTGTGGTGCAACATGGTATTGGTGGATGGAGGGAGACATGATGTCCCAGATGTACTCAATTAGATTCAGGTCTGGAGAATGGGCAGGTCAGTGCATAGCAACAATGCTTTTGTCTTGCAGGAACTGCTGACACATTCCAGCCACATGAGGTCTAGCATTGTCTTACATTAGGAGGAACCCAGGGCCAACCGCACCAGCATATGGTCTCATAAGGGATCTGAGGGTCTCATCTCAGTACTTAATGGCAGTCAGGCTACCTTGGCAAGCAGATGGAGGGCTGTAAAGAAATGCCACCACCACCACCCCTTCGAAACGGAAGCACAAAACAATTTGTAAACCAACCACACTGGATGAATATTTTTGGAAGATGACCTGATGTTTTTATGTTTTGTGTTTATGCTTTTTTTAAAAACCAATAAAAATTTAATAAAAAAGAAAGAAATGCCACCCCACACCATTACTGACCCACTGCCAAACTGGTCATGCTGGAGGATGTTGCAGGCAGCAGAACGTTCCCCATGGCGTCTCCAGACCCTGTCACATCTGTCACATGTGCTCAGTGTGAACCTGCTTTCATCTGTGAAGAGCACAGGGTGCCAGGCAAATGCCATTCTCTGGCAAATGCCAAATGTCCTGCACGGTGTTGGGCTGTAAGCACAACCCCCACCTGTGGATGTTGGGTCTTCATACCACCCTCTGTTTCTGACCATTTGAGCAGCCACATGCACATTTGTGGCCCGCTGGAGGTCATTTTGCAAGGTTCTGGCAGTGCTTCTCCTGTCCCTCCTTGCACAAAGGCAGAGGTAGCGGTCCTGATGCTGGGTTGTTGCCCTCCTACGGCCTCCTCCACGTCTCTTGATGTACTGGCTTGTCTCCTGGTAGCACCTCCATGCTCTGGACACTACGCTGACAGACACAGCAAACCTTCTTGCCACAGCTCACATTGATGTGCCATCCTGGATGAGCGGCACTATCTGAACCACTTGCATGAGCTGCACTATCTGAGTCACATGAGACTCCGTCTCATGCTACCACTCAAGTGAAAGTACCGCCAGCATTCAAAAGTGACCAAACCATCAGCCAGAAAACATAGGAACTGAGAAGTGGTCTGTGATCACCACCCGCAGAACCACTCCTTTATTGGGGATTTCTTGCTAACTGCCTATGCTTTCCATCCGTTGTCTTTTCCATTTGCACAACAGCATGTGAAATTGATTGTCAGTCAGTGTTGCTACCTATAGTGGACAGTTTGATTTCACAGAAGTGTGATTGACTTGGAGTTACATTGTGTTATTTAAGTGTTCCCTTTATTTTTTTTGAGCAGTGTATAATGAAAAGGTATGAAAATGTTTGTTTAGAAATGTATGTTTAGCACTTCTTAAGACCAGTGATATGAAACACAAAGATCAGAAAACAAACTGTTGATGGTTAAGCTCCAAAAGTGTTTCAGCAGCCTCTGTTGGAAATAGAAACAAGAATAAGGTGGAATCTTGTTTTGATTCATAGAATTTATTTTGATTTAATAGTGAAAGTTGTAGAAACTTTGAGAGATGGGGGTAATGGTATTAGGATTCATTATAATGAGGATGGCAACAGTGGCCTCATGTGTTTGTAGATGGTGCTCTGAAGTGTTGTGCATAGAGGGTTTTGGAATGTAGAGATTAGTATGTGGAAGTGGAGGAGTGTGTAAGAAATGCAACAGGGAGACAAGCTTGATAAGCTAATTGAGAGGCTGGAATTTGTTGAAGAAATAGAGAAGTGAAGAAACAGAAAGGCTGAAAGCAGGAAGAGTTGGAAGGTGAGACGGAAAGAGCAGAGGAGGTGGATGATTTATGATTGTGTGGCTTCCCTGATCTTCCCCTGGACTCCCCCTGGATTCTGGCTGAAACTAAACCCTGGTCAGAGAATCCAAGAGTCACCAGCTGCAGCTCTGTATGATGGCATGGGTCATCTAATGGAGGCAGAGCAGACAGAAGAGACAAGCTTCACTGGTCTTTGTTGGCAGTTGGGCCTATTCATGTGGTTAATAACACTGTGGAGAGTGGCAGGCTGCTGTTGCAATTTCCTGAGGTTAACTGGTGAGTGGGAACTTGGAACTATGAACTTCATGAGACATTGTAGGACTTTACAGCTGCTAAATTTCCAGTGCAGAATAGCAGGCCTTCTGGCTACTTTTCTGGCTACTTTCCACAATCTTGCTTCTGCAATCCTCTGAATGTTCTGGAATTGGGCCTGGGAAGGATGTTTGGGGAATCCTGGGCCCAGAAGGGATAGTTGAGTGAGAGGCAAGTGTGTTGGCCCCTTTCCCCAGGTGAGAGCTGGAGGGGGAGAAGAATGGCTCCCTGCTTGGTGGTGAGAACGATTGGGCAGGATGCTGTTTGTGCATTGAGTGGATATATTCTGAGGTGTTGGAGATAAAGGGGTGCTGGACGTGAACCCTTTGAGGCAATGAGGAAAGGGTAATGTGAGTTGAGGGTGCTGAGAGCAAGTGCTATAGTGCCTATAAGGCTCACCTTGCCTCCTACAGTTTGTCAGTGGGTTTTCCCCTTTTTAAGGAAGAGTGTTAGGGATGGGAATGGAATGGTTCTAAGGGAAGACAGAGAGGGCAACCTATTTGTCATGCTCCTGTTGGAATCTGATTCTGAGGGGGAGGTCAAGCAGCTGACAGAGAGTGGGAGTGTGGCTCCAGTGGCTGGGCAAGAAACTAGGGGAAGGCACAGTCCAGCGGGGCATTCAGAGGAAGACCCAGGGCCACCCACTCTTCATCCTAGGGCACGCAGGGAGAAATGGAGAAAGGAACAATGTGAGTTACGTGGTTTACAGGGGAGGAAAGGGCCCTGATCCCCTTCATTAGCTGCAGCTGGGAAAACTGTTTAAAAAGGCAAACTATGTACAGCAAAGTTGATGGAAGCAAAGCATGCATTATCTTTGTTTGTTGAGGCATATCTGGGTTCTGGCATCATCCCAACTGTATGTGTTTCATCATCTTTTGGAAGTCTGCAATTCTTTATCTTGCCCTGTCTTGTTAATTGCAGCAGCGTGGTTTGTGTTGGTTTTTATTTATAGTTTATATGTACTTTGGGTTTGGACTGAATTTCTTTCCTTTAAAGACTATTCTTGGGAAAGCTTTTTCTCCAGCCGAAGATAACTGGACATTGGAGGTCAAGTTGGAGGTATTAAAGGACTTTACCTACTTTTGTGACTTTGTTGCTTTTGTGCCATAACCCTTTGGGTCATCACACTATTTCAGTGGTGTCAGGTAATGAAAGATACAGGAAGCAAGGGAGGGCCTGGCAGAGGGAATATGACCTCAGTGTTTAGTACTGATCTCATGTTCTATCCCATTGCACTCATTTCGTTTACCTGGTCAGAAGAAGCTCTGGTCTTAGGGTGCTGCTTTTAAATGTCATATCAGATTGCAATAAGGCTAGTCTTATAGCTGATTTGATCCTCAAAGAGAAGGCTGATCTGGCTTGTAAAACCAAGACCTGGCTGGCCCGAGAGGGACACATTCCCCTCATAGACATGTGCCCAATGGGCTATTGAGCATGACACCAGTCTAGATGTAGGACCAGGGAAGGTGTGTTGCTGTTATTATCAGAGAATATCTAGTAGCCTCCAGTGGTCCACAAGTGCCTGGCTGTAAGGCCCTGTTTCTTATATTGAACTCAAGGGATCAGGTGGGATTGCTGCTGCTGTATCAGCCTCCCTGCTGCATGAAATGTTCCCTACCTGGGTTCCTAGACCTCAACCTCAGTGGAATTCCCCAGGCTTATAGTTCTGGGGGATTTCAACCTGCCATCCCTGTGGGTGGGGTTGGAGGTATTCTGAGACTTCATGGAAACCATAACTTCCATGGGCCTCTCCCAGGTCATCCAAGGCCTGACTTGGAATAGTGGTCACCCACCCAATTTGGTGTTTTTGTTAGAGCAGTGCCTAAGTGACCTGGAATTGGTCCCATTGATATGGTTGGATCATAGCCTTGTGGCAATGGGATTCTCTAGAGCTGTACACACACACCCATACACACACACAGGGTGGCAGGACCTATTCGATGATCTACCCCCATCAACTAATGGACCTAGCTAGGTTCCAGAAGGAGGTGGGCGTTATAACTGCAGATCTACTGTGCAGTCCAGCTGAACTTTTAGTCACTGTTTGGAATAGGAAAGTGAATGAGGCTCTGGATAGAATTGCACCCATGTGACTTCTCGTCACCTGTAAACCTCCCTGTGCCCTGATGTATATAGAGGAACTGAGAGGGATGAAATGAATGAGGAGACATCTAGAGTACTGCTTGCAGAAGACAAGGGCTGAACCTGATTGAACATGGGTAAGAGCTGTTATTAAGGTCTACCTCATGCAGTGAAGTGTAAATACTTCTTCACACTAATCACATCATCAAATAATTGCCCAGAGACCCTCTTTAAAAGGAGCCACCTCCTTCTGGGGAAGGAGGCATTTGAGGTCCACCTGAAGGGATGCGCTGAAGAATTTGCTCAACTTTGTTCTCAGTTAGATGCCGGTGTAGTTGCGGGTCCGGTGGAAGCCCCTGACGCAGGTTCTTGCCCTGTTATCTGGAAACAGTTTGACCCTGTTGTTCCTAAGGAAGTGGACAAGATCCTAGAGAATATGCGTACAAGCATTTGTGTTTAGGCCGATGACCCTCCTGGCTTTTGAAAGCTTCCTAGGCAGGTGGACTCTGGTGGTGATTAATGCTTCCTTATGGGAGGGCACACTTTAAGGAGGCTATTGTCTACCCTCTTCTTAAGAAGCCATTGCTGAATTCTACTCGGTTGAGTAATTTCAGACCTGTCTCCAATCTTCCCTTTTTGGGAAAGGTTGGTGAGAAGGTGGTTGCATGGCAGCTCCAGAGGTTTCTGGATGAAATGGATTATCTCGAACCCTACCAGTTAAAATTCAGGCCTGTATTTGGGACAGAAATGGCATTGCTTGCACTTTTGGATGATTTCTGGTGGGACTGGGATTGTGGTAGTGCATCTATTCTTGCTTTATTTGAGTAAGAATCTATTGGACCACTACTTATAAGTCAACTATTTGTTGCACCTCCAAAAAAAGTCAACACAGTCCTGTGCTGAGGAATAGCGTCAAAATCAAGGGAAGTAACAGTACATGCATACACACACACACACACACACACGAGATACTAAGGCCCCAGAAAAAATGCAAAGAAGAGCAATAAAGATGAGAGGAAGTATGGGGGCCAAAACCTGTAAAGAGCCACTAAAGGAACCAGGTATATTTAGCTTGATGAAGATGAAATGAAGAGAAGACTCAGAGGTACATGAGAACAGCCTTCCAATATTTGAAGCACTGCTATGGGAAGATGGTGTTGATTTATTTTCCATAGCATCTGAGGGCAGAACAAATAAATGGAAGCTTGTCAGGAGGAGATCCAACCTGGAAATAAGGATAAATTTTAATTATTAAGCAGTAGAACAGATTATCTCCCAGGATTGCAGTAACTCCATCACTGTGTATTTTCAATAAAAGATTGTACAACCATTTGTCTGAGGTGAAAAGAAATCTTGCATACAATTGAACTATAAGATCTCCAAAGTCTGTCCCAACTCGATTATTCTATGATTTTTTTTAGCATTTTTCTATTAAAGGGGGGGGGGGATTTAAAGTTGAGCTTGATTCCTGCATGTAGCAAACTGGTAACAATTCAAAAGTTGTTTGCAACTGATTTCTTTCAGATTATTTCTTTAAATTGAACTCTGGATATCCTACTGGCTTTTCCTTCAAGCACTAAGCAGATCCAATCAAGGAAACCAAGAACATGCCAAGCCTGCCAGTTTGGATCAGCCAGGTAGATACAATAGGAAACAGGCAATCCCTAAAGTAACCTGATTCAATGCTATACCAGGCTTTGTAAATAGCAACTGTTGGATCCTGGGCATGGGCATAAGAACAGAGATGAGACATCGGACTGTGACTTCAACTCTTTATTTAACAAGAAAGACTGGAGTCAAAACCCTGGGCAGCAGTAGCTCTTTTATAGAGCTTGCAGTCATTAAACAACCAATGAACTGAGTCTATTGCTTTCACAAGCATCCAATCAGGGGCTTCCGTTAACAGCCAATCAGACTGGCCAAGCCTGACCAATCGCGACTCGCTATTCACGGGCCAATAAGAATTGCAGGATTACAAGCCTGTTGTAAGATGAAGCTGGTTGTATCGCTGCGATGGTTTAATCCATAACACCCCTCGCCCCTTGGTTCCATCTGAGGGGTGGGGTGACGTATTCACACAGATAGGCAGGCCGCTTCACCTGTCTACTCGACCTGCACTGTTCCACCGGGTTTCGTTCTGGTTCTGGTTCTGGTTCTGGTTCTGGTTCTGGTTCTGGTTCTGGTTCTGGTTCTGGTTCTGGTTCTGGTTCTGGTTCTAGTGGTCTGTTCACTGGGCTGGATAGTGAAGACTGTAGTTCCGGGTTGCCCTCGTCAGCGCTGTCTTCCGGGTTCCCTGGATCCGCCTCCGTCGCGGTGTTGTCACGTGGTGAGGCCGCTCCCCGATCCGGTTCTCCCTCGGATGGTGAGTATCCCCCGGGGTGTTGAGTTTCAATTTCTTCTTCTTCGTCCTCCTCCATGTTCCTTCCCCCCGCCCCAGCTGGAGGTTCCGGCACTAATCGGGAATGGAGTTGGTCTATGTGGCGTTTCCACATCTTACCATCTGCCGTTAGTAGACGATATGATCAGGGTCCCGTAAGTTGTGTTATGGTAGCGGGGACCCACAATGGGTCGCCCGAGAAGTTTTTCGCAAACACAAGGTCACCTTCCTGGAACGCCCGACACTTACTGCTGGATCCCAGGGGTTGTTCTGGCGTGTAGTTTGGGTGGATGCGATCAAGATGCGAGCAAAGTTTCCGGCCCATCAGGAGTTCTGCTGGGGTTTTATTCGTGGTGCTGTTTGGGGTTATATGTTGAATAAAAAGCATTCGGTTTATTTTGTCCTCAATGTCGCCATGGTCCATTTTATGCAGGGTCTGTTTTACAAATTGAACCATTCGCTCAGCCCTACCATTGGCTGCAGGGTGAGCTGGCGATGTTAAAGCATGGTGGATGCCCTGATCAGCCAGGTATTGTTTGAATGGCAGAGCAGTGAATTGGGGGCCATTATCTGAGACGAGGACATCAGGAAGTCCGTGGGTAGCGAATAGTTTATTCAATTTTTTTTTTAAAGTTTTTATTAATTTTCTACAAACAAACAAGACAGACAAAACATAAAAACATCAACTCTTATATATACATCCAGTGTGTCAGTTGGTTCATCATTTTTGTGCATTCATTCTGTAGTCTCAATTACCATTATGTTACATAACAACTCATATTGTCAGTCCAAACTTATATATCCTAATATCACTAAAAAAAGAAGATTTTGACTATATTTTTAATCATTCATGCTTAATGAGCTAACAATACTTTAAACCAGTTTACTCTATAACAAATCATCTGATCATATCAAATCAATCCTAAGAAATCCTTTATAAAAAAAATATCAAATAGCAAAATAATAGCAAAATAAAGATATTCCTTACTATCTAGCATTCTGAATATTCTATTATCGTGTTTTATCATCTAACCATTTATAAAAAAGATCCCAAATTTCGTAAAATTGTTTATCCTCTTGTTCTCTAATTTCAAATGTCAATCTGCTCATCTCAGCACATTCCAATATTTTCTTAATAATTTCTTCCTGTAATGGTATTTTCTCATTCTTCCAATTTTTAGCAAATACAATCCTGGCCGCTGTTAATACATTTACAATCAGGTATTTCAAATCTTTACTATATATATCAGGTAAAATTCCCAATAAGAAGATCTCTGGTTTCAAATCTATATGTTTCTTTGTCATTTTTTCCAACCACATGCGAATTATAGTCCAATATTTTCTAGCATCCTCACAAGTCCACCACATATGGTAATACGAGCCGGGTATCTGATGACATTTCCAGCATTTTTCAGATTTGTTCTTAAACATTCTTGCTATTCTTGTCGGAGGAAAGTGCCACCTGTAAAACATCTTATACAAGTTTTCTTTATATGCTGTTGACATTGTCATTTTATAATTTTGAGACCACAATTTCTGCCATTTCTCTAAATCAATCCCATATCCAAAATTCTTCCCCCAAACAATCATAGTTTCTTTGACTTGTTCTTCCTCTAATTTCATTCCCAGTAAATAACCATATAATTTTTTAATCACCTTCTCATCAGTACCCATCAAGATCTTATCTAAATCAGTCTGTTTATCATAAAATCCCTCCGTTTTAGAATCTTCATCATACCTTGAGTGTATTTGTGCATATGAAAACCAATTCATCCTTATACCTTGTTCTTCTAAGTTTTGGATCGATTTAAGTTCACCCTTTTCATCCAAAAGTTCCCCATATCTAAATCTAAATAGTTTATTCAATTTTTTAGTGACTGCATCTGTGGTGATGTTTTCCATTTTTTGGACTTCAAGCCAGTTTGAATAGGCATCCAGCGTTAAGAGGAAAGTGTGTCCTCTTGTGGGTCCCGCAAAATCGATGATACGGGACCATGGACCTCGAGGTGTTTTCCACTGAGTTGGGGGAGTCTTTGGAGGAGCGGGGCAAGTCTCCTGGCATTTACTGCATTTTGCTACCCACATTTCTATTTGTCTATCTAAACCAGGCCACCATGCGTAACTCCTGGCCAATGCCTTCATCCGCACAATGCCTGGATGTCCCTCGTGCAGCATTTTCAATACCCTATATTGTAGCTTTTCCGGAACTACCGTGTTTCTCATATAATAAGGCCGGGTCTTATTTTTTTTTTGAACCCCAAAAAAATGGCTAGGCTGTCTTTTCGGGGGTGACTTAATTCCCCCCCCCTTGCATCTTTGGGTGGGTGGGTGGAGATGGCTTGGATGTTGACTTCAGCATTGGTGGGGCACTTCGTATCGGGGTCAACACAGGCAGCACCATATCCAGGTGTGCAACAAAAGTACTTCCTAACAGCAAGCCCCCCCACCATTCCCCCCATTTCGCATGTTTAAATATAGGCCTTAATTTGGGGGGAGGGGCTTAATTTCATTTCATGCCTATAAAACATGCTGGGGGAGGCCGTATTGTTGGAGAAATAGGGTATGATTCTGTCTCCCCATACTATGCAACCTTTCTGGGAGAACAGTTTCGCTTGATGATTTTTAAATGGCTTGAACGTGTCATCAGTTTCATTTATCGGCCAACCACGTTCTACCCAGCTGAGGACTCGTGCCAAAACAGGGTCCTTTTTTGTCTCTAAGGCTATGTCTCGAGCGGTTAATGGCAGCGATTTGATGGTTTCTATTTGTAGTACGGTAACGGTCGGAGCAGGGTCCTTTATAATGTCTGGCAGTGGTGAGTGGCTCAAAGTGTCAGCATGGGGAATGGTTTTCCCCGGGCGATGTTGCAAACAGTAATCATAGGTGGCTAAAAATTCTGACCAACGTGTCATTCTTGGTGATAATATATGAGGAGTTTGTTTGTTTCCCGCAAAGATCCCCAGTAACGGCTTGTGGTCTGTAATTATGGTAAAGGGTCTCCCATATACATATTCATGGAAACGTTTAATTGCGGATACAATAGCGAGGGCCTCTTTATCAAGTTGACTATAGTTCCTTTCGGTTTTAGACAAAGTCCTCGAAAAGAATGCAATGGGTGCCTCATATCCGTTTGGGAGGACGTGGCTTAGGATGGCTCCTATTCCAAATGGTGAGGCATCACAGGTGACCATCAAAGGAAGAGTTTCATTATACTGCATTAATACAGCATCGGAAGTTAAAAGATCTTTTATCCCTTTGAACGCTATCTCTTCACGCTGTCCCCAAACCCAAGGAGCCTTTTTATTGAGGAGTCTATGTAGGGGTTTGGCTACAGTTGCCTTCTGGGGCAAGAAGATGTTATAAAAGTGAATGAGTCCCAGGAAGGCTTGAAGGTCTGTCTTATTCCTAGGTCTCGGGGCTTTTTTTATTGCAGTTAGTTTTTTTTCGGTGGGGTGGATTCCCTGTCTGTTGAGAAGGTATCCCAGGAACTCCACTCTTTCCGTGCAAAGCTGGCATTTGTCTCGTTTAACCTTAAGACCCGCGTCTTTGAATTTCTGCAGGACTTTTCTGAGCCGTTGTACTAATACTTCTTTAGTGGGGGCAGCTATTAGGACGTCGTCAAAATAAAGCACGATGCCTTTTATGCCTTGTAATAGTCTCTCCATTAAACTTTGGAAAATGCCAGGGGCCACGCTTACTCCGAATTGGAGTCTGTTGCACTTAAAAGCACCTCTATGTGTAACTATTGTCTGGGCTTCTGCAGTTGCTGTGTCCACAGGGAGTTGCTGGTACGCCTGAGCTAAGTCCAGTTTCGCAAATATTTTCCTGCCACCCAGGGAATGAAGAAGGTGTTAAACCACAGGTACTGGATAAGCGCTCTGTTGAAGAGCATGATTTAGGGTGGCCCGATAGTCCCCGCAAATTCTTAATGAACCATCTGGCTTTTATAGAGCTTGCTGCCGTTAAACAACCAATGAACTGAGTCTATCGCTTTCAGAAGCATCCAATCTGGGGCTTCCATTAACAGCCAATCAGACTGGCCAAGCCTGACCAATCACGACTCGCTATTCATGGGCCAATAAGAATTGCAGGATTACAAGCCTGTTGTAAGATGAAGCTGGTTGTATTGCTGTGATCCATAACATCAACTATCATATTGAATTGCAGACACACAAACTGATAACCCGTGCAGCTCACCAAACAGAAATGTTACATGGACATACCAAGGAATGCCCATCCCTACCTAAACCACAGTAATCTGTGCCAAAGTAGAGCTATATTCACCTATTTAATTCGTACTGCAGCCTATTTTTTCTGCTTTGCAGAATTATTTTCAAGCAGCTCTACTCTATAATGCATTATTAAGATAACATTATTCGAGTTTGAATAACAATTATCTTGCAGGTAGTACAAACAGAACATTGAACTAAACAAGTAAAATGTGCTAACTTTTTGATCCCAAATAGTTTCTAAGTGAACTTGTTTAAGGAACATATGCTTATCTGTATATTCAAACTTCTTCAGATGGTTTCTTTAACAAAAAATGAAACAAGGGATGAGAAAATGTTTTTATCTTTCAGGAGTTTAAAACAGAGATAATGATATCATGCCAATATAAGCCCTATTTATAAATATAGATTCTGAAGGATATGAATATAAAACATTCATCAACGAAAAGGCCAGATTCACTTTTAATATCTCCATAGGCACTGACCCAGTACAAAACTTCTGAATGTCTTTTTCTGAATGAGATTAGGAGCACTCTTACAATTGAAAATCCTGTTGCATATAATATTTTAAGAACATTTATCCAAATAAATGAAGAATATTATCTTTAAACATGGTATAATTTGTATGTGAGTATATTCTACTTACTGCAATGGAGATGGAAATAAATAGCTGTAAAGAGTAATAGAATAAGTTCTGTATCCATTGTGTTGATATTCTGCCCAGTGCAGTGATAGGACAAATAGTTAATATTTTAATTCATGTTGGCTCATGATGTTTTTGTTGTTAACACTGTCTATTCTTTTGCTATAGTTGTAACTTTGTGTCAGACAATAACAACAATTGGAAGAAGAGATAATAGCATGAAGATTTTGAAACAGGGCTTTTGAGGCTATCAAATACCCCTTTATTTTGTTATCATACATTTAATGAAAGTTGTAGCGGTACTATTTTGGCCCTATCTTAGGTTTGCTGCTAAAATAGTCATTGCATAATGTGCATCTATCTTCTACTATCCAGCTATTAGCCTTGATGCTCCTCAAGGCTATTAAAACTTACCAAAATGAATGGACTGTTTTGTAGCTTTATTATTATTATTGTCTTGTGGGTTCCTGATTCTCAGTAACTTCCTTTCCACAATTTAGAATGGGAGAAGCATCACTAAGTAGCTACAATGCTTTTGTTGTTTTAGAACAGGATTATAGTTATTGGGGAAAATAGAATAGTTTATATGAAATAAGCATGCTAAGATGGTAAAGAATTTTAAGCAGGCACATTTTCATCTTCAAGCCTTGTCATTTCTTATGCCTATAATATGTATATATGTGCATATGTGTTTCTTTTCAACAAAATAACATTCAGGAAGAAAATATTCACAGAAAGTTAGATAGCTTTAGAGGAAAAAGCATACCATGAAAAACATAAAAATATTTCCAAGTTGATGCATTAAGTTCTTATTTTATATCAATCCATAATATTTTTAGTTAAGAGAGAATCAAGGGAAAATTACTGCTAAATTGGTAAAGTGAAGAAGGAAGCATGGAAGCAAAGAATAATGCTACCTTCTTCTTTTGGTGGTATTCTTTCTCAATTCTTCTTTGCAATGTTCCTTTATTAATGGATCAGAGAAGTCTATTAAAAATAGGGAAGCATGAGACAATAATGCACTCCATCTTTTTTCCACTGAACAAAATAAATTAAAGCAGGCATTTTGATAATACAGCCATAAACTTTTCATAACATCTGTAATCAACAACTGTATCAAAGAGGTAAGCAAAATATAAAGGTAAGAATTCTTTAAAGTTCTCATCTTTACCATTCCTGAGATGCTATGATTAGAACATCTAATATTAGTTTGAATGCAAAGGTTACTTTATTTGAGGGTAGACCTGTCAGTAACTAAATGAAATACTCTCACTCCCACTTTTTCCCACCAAGGTTTTTAAATATGCTACCAAGTGTCAGAAAGTGGTATTTAAAGAAACAATATTTTTACCTTTTTGATCCTTCCCACTTACATGCCAAATTCCCAGACATAATCCCATACATAATAAGGATGATTATGAAGGATATTAAAGATACGCTTAGAAATTAGTGTTAAAAAGATGTAGTTGAAAGAAGTAAAAGAATTCTAGAGAAAAATTATACTTTATATATCCTTTTCCCTTAGTGAAGGCTAAGGAAAGCAACAGTACATATTCAATAATTCATGTTCCTTAATTAAACCCCACTGAATTTAGTTAAATGCAGTTATTAAGGTTGTCTAAGTCAACATTTTTTGTTAGAATACATGGTCCTGTGTGCAAATTTATATGTGATGTTTACCAAAATGTTATAACAATCCAAAGATATACCTTTAGATTGGATTTTCTGTCTGAGAACTTCTAAATAAATTCATACAATATCTAATGAATAACTATATATTTAGACAAATTGAAAGGTGGTACTGGTGATTGAATCTAGAATTTAAAAAAATAAACACAGAGCATAAGCATATCTTATGTGTATAAGTTGGTTCATAATTATTCTGTAAGTGCAGTTTTATATTTAGATCACTCTAAAGTGCATGGATTCTTATTATTATTTTTGTAAACATTACAAGTACTATTACTAGGCTTTGTGGCAGTAAGATTCATATTATGCATGCCAAAGTTTGTTTACACATAATAATAACTTTTATGAGTTATACAAGAGAGGAAGAATTACATTATATCATATCCAATTCTCGAAACACTATTTCAACAAATTTCTTTCATCTCACATTCCTTAGTCCAGAACTTGTGATTCAAAACTAAACAAAAAATCCTGAAACACTGGTTGATGTGATCAATATGAATCTAATTTAAATGTAGGTTAGTTAATTCATTATATCGATTGCCACTTTCCTATCATCCCCTAGTTCATTTTTTTTAGTTTAAACTTCTCTTCTTTTTCAATCTTGTCTGCTACTTAAAAGCTATTTTCCTCTTTGTTCCCAAATTCTTCTATCCTTTCTTTTTCCTCCATTTTTTTTCTGATTTAATATGTAAATATTAGTACATAATATTTTTAGTACTAAAAATATTGCTTCACTTCTATTTTTTAAACTTTAGCAATGGTATGGTGATTTTAACTATTGGGAAGTTCACAGAAAGAAAGACTAATAACTTTTCTTTCCCTTCCTCTTTTTTTGGTTTCCCCTCTGGAGAAAGAACCAAACTTTCTGTTCAACACTTCCCACTTGGACTTAGTTTGACACTACCAAACAGGACTGTTGTCCATCTGTCTCCTACTTCCCTATTCCCCAGACTTCTGCAACTAAATTCACTTGGATTTTTTTTTCTGCAGCTGCCAAAGCTTTTTTTCTCCCTCTTCTCTGCTACAGAAGACTTCTTTAGTAGCCCTGAGCAGCACACATGTACATACACACTGCCAGCTGCAATTCCCCATTCTTTTCCTCTTCTTTCTCCTTTTACCTTTGTCCTTCTATCTTCTGACACTTTGAAATCAAACTCCCTCCAATATGTTAAGTCTCATAATCCCCATCAGCATGATCAATATTAGTTGGAGGGAACAAAATAAAATAATTATAGATTCCCTATAGTATCTCTGGCATTAGGAATCAATATTCTGAAAATACCAGCATTTTTATAGCAGCATTCCTTTTCCTTATAAAGATATTTCTGTTATTTTATAAGTTTCTTTTTCCCAGCTTTTCCTGCAATGATATAAAATGCATTGACAAGAATTTCCCACTTAACATCAAGATGTTGGCCTCTATCTGTTCCCAGAACTAAAACAGCAACTCATTATTTAATAATGGCATATTTTAAACTGTCTTTCTCAAAACCTTGCATAGATTTTAGTTAGAGAAGGAACTTGCCTTTAATAGACCTATAAAGGAATTCTTAAAAGAAAATCCCCCTTTTGTTTGATCTGCATAAGAAAAATGTTATTGGAAAGCTTAATTAGAAACATACTTTTGGAATAAAAAGCTGCAAAATGTAATGCTAGCCAGCTGAGGAACAGCGACAAGATTCTTTGCTCAATCTACAATCTGATGAAACTTCAAACCTCTGTGAATGAATTATTCAAGACTGTGCTCAAACTGTTCAATTGTACTGATGTCAGCCTTATAAAATCTGGAATCCATTTTATCAATCTGGATTTTTAAATGAATGTGTTGCAATAAAGAAAGAAAAAGAAGAGGCTAATGTGGCAATTTATTTATAGTAACTGGGCTATTATTACTTGTAATCATATATACTTGCTGAAGGTGATATGACAATAATCTTGAGTTAATTCAGTGGGGCTTGCTTTGGAGTGATCTAGTGGCATTATTAATTCTATATAGACTTAACTATCCAATCAAGCAGAAAACAATGAGTTCTTCTGCCTAGGACTATTAGGAGTAGTAGTTCAGCAGTATGATGGAACCTATATATTGTCCCAACTCTGCTTTAAAGTGTATTTTCTTGAAGAAGCAAAGTAAAAGATACCATAGTTTTATAAGCAAATAGAAGCTGTTTTTGAAGCTGTGTGTCCTCAAAGATTGCAATTGAAGTGCTACTCCTGAAAGAGTCTCTGGAGTTTCCCTGGCCCTCTTTTCCAACCATTCAAGTGCCTTTTCCTGCCACAGTCCATTGTTATAGGTGTCAGTCCACTCTGGTCTCTTGCCCAGGTACCTGCACTTGCCTGGGTTAACTGGACTCTGTTGTTTTGTCATTCCAGCTGATCCTTATACAGCCTCCTCCCAGCAGGCAGTTCATGCAGTGGTGGTCGTCAGACTGTTCTCAGGAGGTAGGTCCCGTAGTGGGAGGGGGGGGGTCAGATGGCTGATTGGCCCTTCTTCCTCTCTCTCCATCTTCCCTGCTTCTTGCTGGTCTCTCCTTCTGCTGTCTCTGATTCTTCCACCCCCTCTCTCTTGATTTTTCTCTTCCCCCTTCCTATGAGGAGGCTTCTTTCTCTATCCTTCCTCACAGTTTTCTTCCTCTATTTTTTCCCTCAGGCTTCCTCTGTACCTTCTTCTCAACTTATCCTCAAGTAATGCTTCTCTTCTCCTTCACTCAATGGGGTGGAGGCCAGGTTAGCTGGTAGATCATGCTTCCCTTCTGTCCCTTTTGCCTTAGGCCTGTCCAGCAAAGAGACTTGCCTCTCCCTCTTGCCTTCTCTTTCTAACTCTAACTCTTGCTCTCTTCCCCTTTCTGCCCAAACCTCCTCCATTTCATTCCCCCTTCATTTGCTGGGTTTGGCCCTGCTTCCCTTCTCTCTCTTTTCCATCAGATCTGTCCCCCTAAAGAGACTCCTATCCCTATCACCTCTCTTTCCCTTGCTCTTTCTCATTTCTTGTAAAAACCTCCTCTTTTCATTCCCTTTTCCCTCTACAGCACGGGTGTAAAATTCACCGTGTCACATTGCTGTCAAGGGACTTTTTGTGATGTTTTCCCCATTTGCAGAGCTGGGATAGGTGTGACCTATGTGTGACACATCTGGCCTCTGGGCCGCCAGTTTGGCACCCCTGCTCTATAGTATATTCCACATAGTTATTTGATAAATTATTTTAATATTAAATATTAAACCACTAAATATAATTGATTATAGCAATAATAAATCATTTTTCATTTATATTTGCTTTCCAAGTTAAATTAAGAAAATCTTCCTTCAATGATATCTTAAAATATGAAGTTTCCTAATGCTGTTATTTTGATATTAAAATAATACTGTTTAAGTAATTGAAGCCAAAATGTATGCAATGTCATAATAAACCAGTTACAGTTCCAGAATGGTGTATTTTAACAAGGATTTCAGATCTTTCAGCCAAATTGTAGTTAAAACCAAATATACAGTTTTACCTTGTAAGAGCCATAGATAGATAGATAGATAGATAGATAGATAGATAGATAGATAGATAGATAGATAGATAGATAAATAAATAAATAAATAAATAAATAAATAAATAAATAAATAAATAAATAAATAAATAAATAAATCTATTCAGGCATTCACTTACCAATATTTGATGGGAAGCAGAAATCTATTATTCTAAGTTATGTATAGCAGTATGTCTATTAGCATGAACAGAACTGTAATTTGATTAATTTCAAATATGCATTTTAACCATACATTAGATTTTAATAATGGAGTCAAAAGCTTGGCCAGTTAAGTTTCTGTCTTCATTCTTTTAAAACTAATTTATATTGATATTATCTCTTCAAACTAGAGTGTGCTTTGAAGGATTATTTTGCCATCACACTTTACAAAATTGACATAAGCTTTCAGATATTGGAGCATGGACTCATGACTTATCAAATATACATTATGGTGAGAAAGAAATTTCCTGAGGATGGCTCCAGCAGAAATTCAAAAGCTCAGAAAATTAAACCTTTGGTCCCATTGACTGATTCAGATTGGATCCTGCCACATTATCCTAGAACACATATATTTTCATTCATTCAAATTATAGATCCTGCCTCAAGATTATGTGTGCAGGCAATGTAGAGAACTGTAGTCTGCATTAGATAGATGATCCTGAAATTATGTGCTCCATGCTGGCAATCTTATAGCTCCAATTGGTTTTGCCCGTTTCATGTGGAACCATCACTTTTAATGTGATCTCTATTATTTTTTGTCCAGTCCCAATTCTTTTTGGGCTGCAATTTTACTGCAAAGTTTTTAATTGGTTGTTCAACTGGTCAAGGTAGAAAGCCCTGCTAAATTCAAATAATTGAAAGTATATCATTTTGTTAAGGATTTGTGATTCACCTGCATTACTTACATTGGTAATTATTTTTTTCAGATGCATTTCTGTATCAAAAGTTTGCCTTAAAAATATGTAGTCATTTTCTGAAACTTTATCTAAATATACACATTTTAACCAAGAAGAAATCCTAGTATAATACTCTAGTATGCATTATTTACACTTGAATATATTTTACATGTACATGGTCCCAAGCTATACACATTTTAATTTATTATTTGTTAAACCTAATGATATTGGGGAGAACGGCTCTGCAGAGCACAAGAAAACTCATTTGGCTAGCAAATGCATTATGATTCACCTCTTTTTTGAGAGATGTATTTTTCTTTCCAAATGCAAAGAAAACATTTTTTTCACTCATCTCTCCAGCAATCAGTAAGTATTTGGAACAAATGAGAAATGTTAATGTAAGTAGTAAAAGTTTGGTAAGAAGAAAAATATGCCTGCCAGACTGTTTCATATTAAAGAGCTCAGCTGTGTTCTATAGAGTTTGGCAAGTCAAATAAAAATTCCACAGTGTAATAATAATTCAACACTGCTGCATACTCCTGAACCTTCATAGCAATCAGTGTTAAATTGTACTCTCTTTGTAGATGTGTATTCATGAAAGCTTTTTCCCTAAATTTACAATGATTTCCTTGTTTCTAGTACTGCTTACTCTGCATCACTATAATGTTTCAAGCATGCTTTAATTTCTTTTTGAATTTATGTAGATAAAACTTATTTTTTAAAAAACATACACCCATACCCATACCCGCACACACACATACAACCAAATAATTAGCATTGGAGAAATGAGGTAACATCAAAAATAAATTGTGCTGACTTGATATGAATTCATACTCAGGTACACTTTTGGAGTCCTTGGTCTTACTAGAATACTACTACAGGAAGTGCAGTGTCAAGGATTTCTTTTTATCTCTCTTTTTTAAATCTATTAGCAGAGTTAGCACTTTACTATTAAAACAAGACAGCTGGACTTGTTAGGGTGGATTGCAATTGTCATGGATTCAGGCATGGGTAGAATGAATGGAGACAGTCTTAGTTGGTGAACTTTCAACTCTTTATTGCATAGTGACTTCTAACTTGTATAACAACAACTCTGCTTTATATAGGCAATGCTAATGTGAAATAACCAATAGGAGCTGTGAAACGCTAGCTCCAGTACCAATAAGAGTCCTTCGTTAAGGGCCAATCAGATTCTCAGAACCCGACCAATCTGATCTAGCCGCTTAACACCCAATCAGAAGTGCAGGGCCTGAACCCTGCACTTTACCCCAAGCTTGCCTTTATTCAACTATTTACATACATAACAGCAATAATAAAGATGAATGTCTTACCAAAGTTGCTATTCCTGTTCCAGACTGTACCAGTCCAGCTGGAGGGAAAATTCTTTGAAGATTTAAACAAACAAATTTCAAAATTTATTTGGCAGAAGAAAAAAGCCAGGATAAAATACAAATTATTACAAGATACTAGAAAGAAAGGAGGTTTTGGTCTTCCGGAGTTTGAATTGTATTATCAGGCAGCAATAGCCACATGGCTTAAAGATTGGATCAATTTGACAAATGGAAGGATACTAACATTAGAGGGTTTTGACCTACAACTTGGCTGGCATGCATTTATCTGGGACTGGAAGAGAAAATACCACTCATAGTTTCAACGACATTGGGTGAGAGATGCCTTGCTAAACACATGGGGAAAAATAAAAAGGAATCATTATGTAAAGGTGCCATTATGTTTATCAACAATAGAAGCATCCCAATGTTCTGGATTGTACCAAAATGATAAATTATAGAGATTTGCTAAAAGAAAAAGGAGAATTAAAAACTAGGAACCAATTACAACTTCAAGGAACTGAGATAGGATGGTGGCCCTATCTGCAAGTGCAAGCACATTATAATAAGGATAAATAACACTTTGGCTTTTACACAACCCAGCAAGAGTTAGATAAAATATGGCAAGGGGAAGAAAAAAAAATGTAAAATTTACAAGTATCTATTAGATTATAAAACGAAGGAGGAAACCATCAAAGAATGCATGATAATTTGGGCTAAAAATGTGGGCCAGACTATCAATTTAGACCAGTAGGAGACATATTTGGCAGATAAATTATAGATTAACAATTTTGATCTCTTACAAAGAGAATTTATATAAAATGTTTCATCGCTGGCACTTACCACCAGTGAGATTAGTCAAAATGTTCCCTAACATGACACTCAAGTATTGGAAATGTAGTTATAATCAGGGAACATATTTCCACATGTGGTGGAGATAACCCCCCTCCCCCCCAATGCATGAAAATATTGGCAAAAAAATAGAGGAAATAATAATAATAAAGGAAATAACAAAATAGAGAGTAAAATTCAAACCAGAAATTTTCTTATTAGACATGTTAGAACCAAATATGAACAGGAAGACCAATACTTGATTCTGCATATTATAACGGCAGCTACTATTAGTTTTGCTTAAAATTGGAAATTGGCTATCACCCCTCAGAAAATATGATAATCAATAAGGTACATGAATGTGCCGAGATGGATAGACTAAGTTGTTAAAAGATAACCAAGACAAGGAATATTACAATATAATATCTGGTACGACTGAATAAAGAAAAGATGATATCTGATGATCTGGTAGCATTTTGGAAAAATAAGGGTGACGTGTAAATAAATGTAAATAAACTATATGTAAGCATATAGAGAGTTTAAAATGACAAAGGAGTTATTATGACAATGTATAACACGCTATCAGAACAAAAGTACAAGTGTATTTACTGCTTAAACAATGTTATAAAATGTAAATATATGTTTTTAATTTCATAAATGTTGAATAAATAAATTATTTAAAATAAATAAAAATAAAACAGGACAGCATAATAGGGATTTTTTAACTCCACGAAACACAACCAAAATTGAATTGAAAATGATAATCCAATAAAGATGTCAATTTTCCCTTCTGCTATAACTATTAGAAATAAGAAAGGTAGAAAGGTAGTACTTGATTTGTGACCATTCACTTAGCAACTGTTTGATTTTACAATGAACCTACCCTGGAGTTACTTATAACCTGGATTTTAAATTCTCTCCTGCTTTCAGTCATGAAACCAGACTTTGATCATTTATCAGCATAACTGCATTAATAGCCATTTGCTGTGTCCCATAGCCAAGTGACCACAGTTTACAACAGTTTTGCTGAAAACCAACATTTACTTCTGTTTTGGCAAAACTGCTCCATCATGAAACATTCATTTATTTTATGACCTACCATTTGCTTAATGGTCACTGAAAAAAGGGTTATGAAATCAAATCAGTCACATGACTGACTCGTTTTACAACTGTCATGACTTATGACTACCATTATGGTCATAAGTTATGGATTGCCTGTAGTTAAAAGAGATTGGCTTGATGAACCAATACAGTGACAGCTGTGCAGTCCGTGTATACAACTTACATCTCTTCACTACCCATTTTAGTTCATTTAGCACACTGCAATCAATTTTCTGAACATTCAACATTCAATGCAAGTTTTTTTTTCCATTTTCATGAAGAGTTCTTCTAACTTTCAGCTAACCAAGTGGTATTGTATGCATAATCTCAATTTGTAAAATGTTTGATTTATCATCTCTTCCAGTCTTGCCATTATTGTAAATGTTTGAAACAGGCATGGCTGCTAATCCTTCCCTCACTTATATTAATTTCTTATTCACTGCTCTTCCACGGAATATTTATAGCCAGATATTCTGACATACTCATCAGCTTTAATATATTCCACATTCCAATCCTATATAGTAAATATATAGTTAAAAGTAAATATCCTTCTGGTATTTTCTATTTTCTCCATTATCCAGCTTAAATAAAAGGTGGGATTACATGTTCGTCAACCTTATTTAGAGTTGTGCTTATTTATTTGTCTTTTTTTTTTCACTTATGGCCACATACTCATTTGTAAGATCTTAAGCAAAACCTTGTCTGAATATTGAATATTGAGTTGTTTATTTCAACAATAATAATTAAAAATTTACTTGCTTCTTCCTTCTTCACTTATAGCTGATATTTTCCACTACTCGGACTACTGTCTTCTTCCATTTTGTTGTATAAAGCTGTTAATGGTTTAACTGTTTCTTCTTTTTATATTTTAAACAAGTCAATGGGTATTTCAAATATTTTTGTGTTTTCCTGTTTGATAGCTAGTCCATTACCTATTATATTTCTAATTTTTATTTTTGTGAATATACCCTCCCTGAAAATGTGTCTATACTGTATAATCATATTTAAAATCAATGTACAAATATGTTGAGTATTCCTATCTTAATTATATATCCCCACTTTGCCAAATACTTTAGTTCTCCTTTTTTGGGCTAGCTTCTTTTTAAAATAACTGATGTGTGTGTGTTTGTGAGTGTGTGCATGCACAATTTGATTTTACCTCTTACAATTGCTCTTCAGGTGGTCTTTCACCCAAATTAAATTTAATTTAATTTTCTAAATGTGATGTGTATATTTGACACAAATAATTTTTACTCTATTTAATAATCTGTATTTCTACTGTCTTCTATCTTTTGCTATGTAGACAATTTGACTGACATGGAACATCTGCTAATATCCAGGTGTATAGATTATATTCATCTTGCTTGAAGCAGGTACTAGCAATGCCAAATTATTCTCTGCAAAACTATATTATTTCCTGTAAGTCAAACCTTTCTGGAAATTCCATCTTCTCTCTTCCTCCAATATATGCATTCCAATTATCCTATTGTCAGTCTTCTTTGAACAGGATTCTGTAGAAAATTACAGATCTCCTGATTTAACTCAGTTCCTAGTGCAAGATTTCTCAGAAACTTACAGACATGACTCACATAAGAATCTTTATGACAGATAAAAATGGGACCATGCAAAATGATCCTTACAGTTGTTGTAAGGATGCAGTCCTCCAGTTAGCACCACAGTTTGTTAATTCATTTGCTTTACATTTATTATTCCTAATATTTACTGTTTAGTAAATTTCATTTCCACTTCCACAATTCCAAGCTTTTATATCTTTCTTACAACCCTAGACCAGCATAAAGCACAGGGAAGGAATGCAGCCAAGCATGGAAAGCATTGGACATAAAAGATATAAAAAAGCTTTAGAAACATTAAAAGCTATATAAAATATATGAAGGTAAGTGTAATAAGATAAGAAAGTATAAAGTGCTAGGCACTTTATAATGTCAGGCGAGGACCAAGCTGAAACCAAACTATAAGACTGGGTGCTACACACATGCTATAAGTCTTCTTCCAGAAAGCTTTGAGAGCACAGAGAGTGTGATATCTCTATAATACGAAAATTAAAGGAAAACAGTTTCTATGGTTTCTAACTTGAGCTTTGCCATCTACCAAGGACGTCTTCCTGTTTTGTCCCTCAAGTACGGCTAATGAGAAAGCATAATTTCACACTAAAGTAAAATATTTTTCTTCATTAATGCTACACATTTCCTGTGTTTTAAATCAGACTACCTTGCAGTTTTATTGCAGCTTTTTTTGAAGAGGACAAATCATTACTTTGAGTAAAATAATAAAGGATTGACTTCTGATTGGGTGGAAAAAATCATTTTTGTATCAATACAGAAATAATTTGCTGTCATCTTTGATCCCATACAGGATGGGTATGTTATGCTTCCTTCATGCTGGCTGAGCTACAATTACTCTAATATCAGTTTAGAATTATCCTCCCTTTTAAAAAAAAAACTTACTGGAAGGGTAATCATAGCAAAATGTCTAACTGGCATCATTTTCAGAAAGAAATCTTCATTCAGTGACAATGTGATAATTCTCTAGCAGGGGAGAGTCATTTAAAATGTTTTATTCCCTCATGGGAATGCCATATAAGCAACTATAATAGCTAGAAATGTTTCTCTTGCTTTTTTAATTTATTAGTCCCAGGTATGTATGCTTTATTAAATACTTTATTTTTAGCTGCGATGCTAAATATATAATGATGCTGTTTTTCATTTCTTTAGTTTACTCCTGTTTATAAGTATTTATTTCACTACTTTTTTCATATCAATTGTGTATTCCATTGCACTGGAAAATGCATTGATTTTTGCAAGGATTTAATTTGAGCAATTCTATCTTTTTTTTTCATTGGAAAACAAATTATAATGGACAAGAATTGCAATAATGGTCCCATTTGCTCTGAGTTTTTTAAAGGAATATTGTACCAGACATAAGTATGGTTAGTGATTGGAGATACTATTCCATCATTATATGGATTTTTTCTTTGAATTAATCTGAGAGTGAATGGGTTTCTATTACCCTGTAGCAATATTGCATTATCATTTAGTCAAGTAAAGCTTCAGATATGCAGGTTACTTCAGCATGGTTTTATGCCTGAAATCAGATGTAGAATATCTTTTCAGAATCAACAAAAAGCTTACATTCTTGACATTTTCAAATACTTCTGAATAACTGTAATTAATAGACTTTTGACAAACTTTAATATTTCTTCCCTTTCAGCGTTTACCAACAGTTTGCAGTATGATGACTTTCATGGTTGACTGAATCTGCTTATTCTAAAAAAAAAAAATCTACTGTTTATATGCTTCAAATTAAGCTTGAATTACATCCAGAAATTGAGGTTAGGTCAGCACAAAAGCATGTAATTTACATGGAGAAGATTTCAGGTTCAGTTCATGTCATTCCAAGCAATCGTTGGGGTTAAAAGGTCTAGGAAGTCCCATTAGCTGTTCAGTAATCTGAGTGCATTTCTGTATAAGACATATCAAATGTACCAAAGATTTATCTCCTGTTCCAGAAGGTTACTCATAAATCATTTTTTAACAAAAAATATTCCTATTCAATAGGATTTGTTATGGACTAAGCCAACGCAGCTATACAACCCTCAACAGCTTCATATTACAGCAGGCTTGTAATCCTGCACTTCTCATTGGCCCGTAGATAGCAAGTCGTGATTAGTCGTTTTTGGCCAATCTGATTGGCTGTTAATGGGACCCCCTGATTGGACGCTTGTGAAAGCGATAAACTCAGTTCATTGGTTGTTTTGACAGCAGCCAGCTCTATAAAAGAGCTGCTGCTGCCCAGGTATTTTGCCTTGTTCTTCCTAGTTAATAAAGAGTTGAAGTCACCGCTCGATGTCTCGTCTCCGTTCCTTGTGCCCATGCCCAGGACTTAACACTGGCAATGAGGATGGGATATAGAGATAATAGAGCTGACTAGAACGCATCAAACAAGACAGAGCATGTGGCGAAAAAGCGCACGCAACAAATGGCAAGATGACCAGTGGCGCCGTACCACCCGCTCCATTCGACCCAGCAACCGAAGACTGGGACTCATATATAGATCGCTTCCAGATGTTCCTGGAGACCAACAATTTAAAAGATGCTGCGCCTGGCAAGAAACGAGCAGTGTTCCTGACTCATTGAGGCCAAGCCATTTTCAAAATGGCTAAAACACTAGCAAAACCAGCGGAAGTGAAGACCATGGATTGGGATACCCTTGCTCCGATCCTCCGAGCCCATTATGCATCCGCAGTACCTACACTGATACAAAGACACGAATTTTACCAGAGGAACCAACAGAAGGACAAGAGCGTTGGTAATTTCGTAGCCGACCTCCGGAATCTAGGAGGCCTTTGTGGTTTTGCAAACTTAGAGGAAGCCCTAAGAGACCGTATAGTTCTGGGTTTAAATGCATCACACGTGCAGAGTAAGCTGATGGCGAAAGGCAACTTCAGCCTTACAGATGTCATCGCCGACGCTACTGCTGCAGAAGCAACCAGGAAGTCAGCCGCTCGAATGCGCCGAGCGAAAACACCGCTTCGCCAACTCACCAACGAGATCCCACTCGCCACTGAGAAGCACGCTACCACTACCCACCATGAAGACCTCGAGTCATCCTCAGACAGTGATGAAGAGGAAGTCAACTGGCTCCGCTTGGAATTAGAGCAAAGGAACCAGAGACGTCCACGCCAATGTGCTGGTTGCGGGGCAAACCACCCATGATCGGACTGCAAATTCCTCGATGCGCTCTGCCATAACTGCAGGAAAAAAGCCCACACCGCGAAGGTCTGCAGAAGCAGACGAGAGTCCAATCCCAACCAAAGGGAGAACAACCTCCATCGGGAGATTGGCAAACCTCCTGAGAATCAGGACCGTCTGAGCCACCAATGGAACAACCACTACTACTACAGAAACCAAGCACCTGCCTCTTCAACGAGATGAGAAGAGGCCCACCAAACCATTATCATCGGCCATGCTTCATTGTTCGATGCAAGAAAGATCTGCGAAAGGGTCACAATTGAGAATTGACCGTGCGTGATGGAAGTTGATTCGGGATCATCCCTATCAATGGTATCCTGGAAAACCCTCAAACAACTGATCCCTGCCATTTGCCACCAGGATCTCAGCATGCAACGAATCATCCTAAAAGACTACCAGGGAAACAGAATCCCAGTTGTCAGTTCCAGCAACGTCCAAGTATCCTTTAAGGATCGCACAGCAACGCTTCCCCTGACTGTCGTCGATCATGACTGACCCAGCTTGTTAGGGTTATAGTGGTTCGCCCCACTTGGGATTGAATTAGCCAGCATACACCAAACCAGAAGCGATGATTGGGAAGAGGCTCTCATCCAGGAATTCCATGATGTGTTCACAGGAACATTAGGCAAGTATAAGGGGACCCCTATATCATTTAATCTGAGCCCCGATGTAGCTCCCATTCAGCTTAAGCCTCATTGAGTACCTTTTGCCTTAAAACCGAAGATCGACGAGCAGCTAGATAAACTGATAGCCCAGGGCATATTGGAACCTATTGACCATGCCCACTGGGAAACCCCGATCATAACGCCCATGAAGCCAGATGGTTCGCTAAGAATTTGCGGGGATTACCAGGCCACCCTAAATCATGCTCTTCAACAGAGCGCTTACCCAGTACTGGTGGTTCAACACCTTCTTCATTCCCTGGGTGGCGGAAAAATATTTGCGAAATTGGACTTAGCTCAGGCGTACCAGCAACTACCTGTAGATGCAGCAACTGCAGAAGCCCAGACAATAGTTACACATAGAGGCACTTTCAAGTGCAATAGACTCCAATTCGGAGTAAACGTAGTGCCGGGCATTTTCCAAAGTTTAATGGAGAGACTATTACAAGGCATAAAAGGCGTCGTGCCTTATTTTGATGACGTCCTAATAGCTGACCCCATTAAGGAGTTATTAGTACAATGACTCAGAAAAGTCCTTCAGAAATTCAAAGACGCTGGTCTGAAGGTAAAAAGAGACAAGTGTCAACTTTGTACGAAGAGAGTGGAGTTCCTGGAATACCTTCTTGACAAACAGGGAATCCACCCCACCGAAAAAAAACTAACCACAATTTAAAAAGCCCCGAGACCTAGGAATAAGACAGACCTCCAAGCCTTCCTGGGACTCATTAACTTTTATAACATTTTCTTGCCCCAGAAGGCAACCGTAGCCGAGCCCCTACATAGACTTCTCGATAAAAAGGCTTCCTGGGTCTGGGGACGGCGTGAAGAGACAGCATTCAAAGAGATAAAAAACCTTTTAACCTCTGATGCTGTATTAATGCAATACAACAAGACTCTACCTTTGACAATTACCTGTGATGCCTCACCATTTGGAGTAGGAGCCATCTTAAGCCATGTCCTACCAAATGGAAATGAGGCACCCATTGCATTCTTTTCGAAAACTTTATCTAAAACCGAAAGGAACTATAGTCAACTTGATAAAGAGGCCCTCGCTATTGTATCCACAATTAAACGTTTCCATGAATATGTATATGGGAGACCCTTTACCATAATTACAGACCACAAGCCTCTACTTGGTATTTTGGCGGGAAACAAACCAACTCCCCATATCTTATCACCAAGAATGACACGTTGGTCAGAATTTTTAGCCGCCTACGATTACCGATTGCAATATCACCCGGGGAAAACCATTCCCCACGCTGACGCTTTGAGCCGTTCTCCATTACCAGACATTATAGAGGACCCTGTTCCAACTGTAGCTGTATTGCAAATTGAAACCCTCAAATTGCCGCCACTAACCACTCGAGACATAGCCTTAGAGACAAAAAAGGACCCTGTTTTGGCACGATTCCTCAGCTGGGTAGAATGGGGTTGGCCGGTCAGTACAACCAATGACACATTCAAGCCATTTAGGAATCGTCAAACAGAACTATTTTCCCAGAAAGGCTGCATAGTGTGGGGAGACAGAGTCATAGTCCCGGAGAAATTGCAATATAGGGTATTGAAAATGCTGCACAATGGACATCCAGGCATGAAGGCACGAGCCAGGAGTTACACATGGTGGCCTGGGTTAGATAAACAAATAGAGACTTGGCTATCAAAATGCAGTAAATGCCAGGAGACTCGCTCCGCTCCTCCAAAAACTTCCCCAACTCAGTGGGAAACGCCTCGAGGTCCTTGGTCCCATATCACATCGATTTTGCAGGACCCACAAGAGGACACACTTCCCTCCTAACAGTGGATGCCTATTCAAACTGGCTCAAAGTCCACAAGATGAAAAGCACCACCACAGACGCAGTCACTAAAAAACTGAATAAACTATTCGCTACCCACAGACTTCCCGATGTCCTGGTCTCAGATAATGGCCCCCAATTCACTGCCCTGCCATTCGAACAATATCTGGCAGATCAAGGCATCCACCATGCCTTAACATCGCCAGCTCACCCTGCGGCCAATGGTATGGCTGAGCGAATGGTTCAATTTGTAAAACAGACCCTGCACAAAATGGACCACGGCGACATGGACAACAAAATAAACCGAATGCTTCTTCTCCAACACATAACCCCAAACAGCACCACGAACAAAAACCCAGCTGAGCTCCTGATGGGCCGAAAACTTCGCTCGCATCTCGATCTCCTCCACCCAAACTACACACCAGAACAACCCCCGGGATCCAGCAGCAAGTGCCGGGCATTCCAGGAAGGGGACTTTGTGTTTGAAAAAAACTTCTCGGGTGATCCATTGTGGGTCCCCGCGACAATAACGCAACTTACAGGACCCCGATCCTATTGCCTACAAACGGCAGACGGTAAGATGTGGAAATGCCACATAGACCAACTCCATTCCAGACTAGCACCAGAACCTCTAGCTGGGGGGGGGAGGAACATTGAGGGGGACAAAGAAGAAATGATAATCGAAACCCAACAGCCCACACAATCAACCAGGGGATACTCACCATCCGAAGGAGAACCGAGCCAAGGAGCGGCCTCGCCACATGACAGCACCATGATGGAAGTGGATCCAGGAAACCCGGAAGGCAACGCTGACGTAAGCAGGGAAAGCAGCCCGGGGCCACAATCTACACCATCCAACCCAGCTAGCAGCCCACCAGAACCAGAACCAGAACCAGGACAGAATCCGGTGGGACAGCGCAGGTCGAGAAGACAGGTGAAGCGACCTGCCTACTTGTGAGAATACGTCACCCCACCCCTCAGATGGAACCAAGGGGGGAGGGGTGTTATGGACTAAGCCAACACAGCGATACAACCCTCAACAGCTTCGTATTATAGCAGGCTTGTAATCCTGCACTTCTCATTGACCCATAGATAGCGAGTCGTGATTAGTCGTTTTTGGCCAATCTGATTGGCTGTTAATGGGACCCCCTGACTGGACGCTTGTGAAAGCGATAAACTCAGTTCATTGGTTGTTTTGACGGCAGCCAGCTCTATAAAAGAGCTGCTGCTGCCCAGGTATTTTGCTCTGTTCTTTCCTGTTAAATAAAGAGTTGAAGTCACCGTTCGATGTCTCGTCTCCGTTCCTTGCGCCCATGCCCAGGACTTAACAGGATTTAATCCAAGAAACAAAATTTGAGCAGAATAAGAGCAGCAGACATCTGGTTATTTCTAAGGGAAAACTTGAAAAACAAATCATATTTTGGGGGAAGTAGTGGAGAATGGTAGATTTTAAGGTAATTTTTTTTCTTACAGAAAGTGAATATATTTATTTTCATCTGTATTTTTGATTAAAAAAAGTCACAATTTTTGACATAAAAGTAACTACTTTAAAGCTGCATTTGAATAGTATAATCTGGGGAAATTCTGGGATCTACAAAATGGTGTTATGTGAGGGAGATAATTCCTGAAGACTTAAGTTTCAGACTGCCCAAATTGCATTAGTCGTCGTCATCATCATTATCATTATCATCATCATCATCATCATCATCATCATCATCATCATCATCATTATCATTCTAGCCATTGTCTATCCACTGCAGGATAAAGGCCTTTTCTGCATGTTTCCAATCCATATGGTCTTAAACATTCCTTTGCCAATTGGGCCCATAATACTTGCTAATGTCATTGATACATCTTTTTTAGGTCTCTTTTGTAGAATCCATTCCATAACTGTTTTTGTTCACCTGCTATCAGTTCTCCTTCCAATGTGATAGCCCATTTTCAATTCTTCTGCTCTCTTGATGATATCGTATATTTTGTTTGTTCTCTAATTCATGTGCAGGTTTTTCTATTTTGTCTTGTGGTGCTGAGCATGCATCTTTCCATGGTTCTTTGCACCACTCACAGCTTTTGTATGAATTGTGAGATTATTGTTTATTTTTCACTAGTATATGTTAAAACAGGCAACACACACTGATTGAAAGAGATTGTTCTTGAAAATTACACTTAGCTTGCCAAACGCATGCCAACCACATTTAACACATCATTCAATTTCCTTTATTGTATTATCTTCCCTTGGGATCCATTGGCCAAGGTGTCTATACAGCGATCCACTACATCTAGTTCTTCTCCATAAACATCAAAAAATCTTTTGGGGGTGAATTTATTAAATATAATGTGGCTTTTTTCAGCTTTATTTTTAAGCCAAGTGGTTCTCCAACTTTGTGCAGATGTTGTATGTGTCTTTGTAACTCTTCTGAGTAAGAAAAGAACCACTTCATCTGCAAATATTAAGTAATTTAAATAGATGTCATTGATTTTTATTCCATCTTTTGCCCAGTGTATTTGTGAAATATTTCTTCAAGACAGGCTGTAAAAGGGTAGGTGACATTTTATCATCTAGTCAAACATCTTGCTCTAGGTGACACCTACCCCTTGTATTAGTATGGTATGAAATTTCTTTAATTTCTTTATAGTTATTTCTGCAATGGATAGTGCCACCTTTTTCTGTTTTGACAATTCTAATATTCTTTTAAGTTTTTTACTATTTTTTATTTGTAATCATGTGGGAAAGTGTAGGGATCAATTTCAACAAATGGCTTCACATATTTGTTGTTTCAAGAAAATATCATGCCTCTCATCTTGAATATTTTCATGCTTCATTATGTTAGCAAGATTCATTATGGTATCGATTATGACAACAAAAAATTAGCTGAGATTGTCTTCAATTTTTCAATTGAGTAGGGAAGAATATCAAAGAATATTGTGAGCTAGTTTAATATCCTTGCATAATAATAAAGACACAAATAAGAAATGCACTGTTAAGAAGAGCTGTATATGCGTGTCAAGTTACAATGTTTGATGAAAAAATCTCATGCATTATTGAATTGACTGTTCATGATAAGAAGTCAAACTTTTCCTTCCATTTGAAGGGCAAGAGTATTCAGCCACTTTTATTAATTTTCATCTTTGAAACTAGTTTGAATGATTCAGTTGAATTTCCTCAACACATTGATAAAGATTATTTGTTATACACTCTCCTGTTACAAAATAAAGCTTTACATGTAATATTTTCTATCGTATTATAAAAAAACAGGTCCTGTTCCCAGTTTGAGATACACTCTATGTGTGTGTGTGTGTGTGTGTATGTATACATATATACATATATGTATACATATATACATATACATATACTTATATACATATACACATATACACATATACACATATACACATATACATATACATATACATACATACATACATATATATGTGTGTGTGTGTGTGTGTGTGTGTGTGTGTGTGTATGTGTTTTCTTAAGTTTTCGCGGGTACTTACATGTCTGGCATTCAGCTTTGTTCGGGTATTTTTCCACGTCATAGTAGTGGTGCTTTTAAAGTTGTAGCAACGTTTCAGCAGAATCTCATCTGCCATCATCAGGCTTCTGTATTGTGTTCATCTGTGAGTCAGACTTTCACAGCCATTTCTGTTTTAAATTTGGTGCTAGCCTACTGCTGTGTTAGAATGGTTTTTAGAAAGGTGTCATACTCCAATTAGTAACTACAGGAGAAAAATTGTTTAATGAGAAAAGATAATATGAAATTGAAACAAGACAGACAAAAGTATAAATATAATGATTGGAAAGACATTGAAATTTAGAAAAAGATATATAATTGAATGTAGATATGAGATAATTAAAAATAAAGTTGAGAAAACCAAGGGAAGGAAAAATTATGGAGAAAATGTTAAAATAGTAATAAGATATGGAATAGAACACAAAGATGAATATGAAATTGAGTTTGTGTCTGTATGAAGAAGTGATAACCCGGGATCATGCTATTCTCAAAAAAGATGTTTTATTTGTATTATGTTTTTGTGAAAACCCAAATAAAATTTATATTAAAAAAAGAATTCTTTTGTAACAAAAATGTTTGATTCTATCTTTGTTTCATTTCATGCTGTCAGTTTGGCAAGTGTACTACAGACACAGGCTTATTAATGGCTTGAAAATATAGATGGTTTATTTTAGACAAAAAAAGGTTTTTTTCTTCAGAACAGTTCACTCTTTCTTAATGTTATGGAATTGCTTCTTTATTCCAAGGTTACAAGTGAGACCATAAATATACAGCTCCAGATTCCTTAAACTACAGTATGCTGGGGTTTTTTAAATACAGTGGAACTTTGGCAAACCCTTATAACAAAGAATGAAGGAAGGGAAAGAAAGATTTTATGGAACAAAGTTTTTGCTTTTAAAAAATTGATGGTTTCTGAAACACTTTGCCAACCCACAGAATTCATTCCAAGTGTGCTCTGTGGAGCCTTCTCTTCCAATTCTATTTCTACATTTAAAGTTTTAAGGCCTTAAAAAAACACTCAGCTTTTATTTTATTCTCCATGTGACCTGCTCTGGGTCTAGTGGCTAAAAAGAATGTGGTTAAAAAAAATAAAACAAATAACACAGAAGAAAAAAATGTTTTTCTTTTTCTTTTAAAAAAAGATATTTTTAACCTGAAAAGAAGGCCTTTAGATACTTTTTCCCTTTTCCTTTTTTCCCTCTTTTTGCACATTCAGACTATTTTTCTATAATATAATCAAATATTTAGATTATATTAATTATTTTAGTATATATCCAAATTGCTATCAAGCAACTTAACCTTGGAAAATTTTTCTTATGTTAATGAAGTCTGGTTTTCTTTCTAAGTCTTCCACTCAGTGATACATTCCCTCTTCCAAATACAATTTTTCAGGCCAAAAATAAAATAAAATAAATAAACTATCAAATAACTTAGATATTTGAGAGGCATGGTGGCTCAGTGAATTAATGATACTGGATATGGTCTCTGCTCCAGTGGTTCGAGTCCTATATGTTTCTTCTAGATCAAAAGTCCTGTTCATAGTTACTCTACATGGAGCTGTCCTTAAAGAACATTTGGAGGGTTTGGTGGTGCAGTGTGAAGTGGCTCAGGAAATTAATGAAGTTGGTTATTTGGTGCATATATGACACCACTAATGCAAGATGCATCAGCTACAGGATTTCATCCTGGTATGATTCAAGGTTCTGGAAATCACTTTTAAATCCCCACATTGATTGGAGCAGGTTACTTATAGTATTATCTCTTCCCTGTTATTTCTATCCATCTTCTCTGATCTGGTAGTGAAGGATACTGCAGATAACATCAGCCAGCAAAAATGTTAATTGTCAAGGCTCAAAGAAAGAGCCCTTTCTACTCTGGCACCTACCCTCTGAAACATCAGCTCCCCTGAGATTAGATTGGCCTCTACTTTGATGACCTTCCATAAGGCTTTGAAAACTTGATTTTGTGCCAGACCTATGGGATATGACTCATTTCTTGGCTATGTTGTGGACTTTATAGGATTCACCAGCTGCGGCATACTTGTGGAGGTATGTGTGTGTGTGTTCTTAAGTTTTTGCGGGTACTTACATTTATGGTATTCAGCTCTGTTCAGGTATTTTCCCACATCATTATAATTGTGCTTTTAAAGTTGTAGAGACATTTCGACAGAATCTCATCTGCCATCATCAGGCTTGTATATTGTGTTCATCTGTGAGTCAGACTTTCACAGCCATTTCTGTTTTAAATTTGGTGCTAGCCTACTGCTGTGTTAGAATGGTTTTTTCTTCATCCTGATTGGTTGGGAATCTTGGTCTGGATTTATTGGTCTTGGTCTTCTATTCATGCTTTCAGGTCTTTTTTCAATCTCTGTGGCTTCTCTGATAATTCTGTAGCTGGGGTTTCCTATAGTGGCTAGGGTTTTGGTGCCATTGAAGTCAATGCTATGATCTGTGGCTTTCATGTGTTGGACTAGTGAGGTAGTGTGTTCCAGCTTTTTTACTGTGTTTTTGTGTTCATCCAGGTGAATACTTATTCTTCTATTGGTCTGTCCAATCTATGTGGCAGGGCAATGTTGTGCAGGGGACTTCATATATGCCTTGATTTTCCAGGTCAATTTTATCTTTGGAGTTTCTAAGGATGGCTGCTATTTTTCTGTCTGTTTTGAAGTCAGTCTTGATGTGATGCCTGTGTAGTATCTTCCTGATTTTGTCTATAGCACCTCTTACATAGGGCAGGATAGCTGTTCCACAGCTCTGTTCATCTTCTAGGTCTGCATTATGTCTCAGTGTGTTTTTGTTGATCAGGCCTGTGATTTTGCTTTTGTGGAAGCCATTGGCTGTCAGTACTTTAGTCAAAGTGCATAATTCAGTCTTTATGCGTGTCTTGTCTGCCAGGCATTTGGTTCTGGCAATTAGTGTTTTGGCCATGGAATTTATCTGTGCTGGGTGGTGGTGGGATTGGGCGTTGAGGTAGCAGTTGGTGTGTGTTTTATTCTGATATATGGTGTGTCCTAGTGTGCCATCTGTTTTTTGTAGATTAGTACATCTAGGAATGGTAGTTGTTTGCTTGTTTCCTTTTCCATGGTGAATTTGATTTTGGGATGTGTGCTGTTTAGGTGTGTTAGGAAATTGTTTAGGTTTTCTTTTCCAAATAACAAATGTGTCATTGATGTATCTTAACCATAGCTTGGGTTTGTGGGTGGCATTGGCTGGGGCTCTGGATTCAAATTCTTCCATGAACAGGTTTGCAATGACGAGTGACAGTGGTGATCCCATAGGGGCTCTTTCAATTTGCTTGTATCTTTGTCCTTTGTATATGAAATATGTGTTGGTTAAGCAGTGTTCTGTTAGTTCCATGAGGTGCTTGGGTGGTTAGGGTCAAAAATTACAAGCAGATCTTTTTGTTACACGTGTAGATTTTTGATTATTTCCAAGAGGTGGTATGAGTATTGTAGATGTGAAGTTGTTTGTAAGTTTCGATGTGGTTTCACTATTCACTCAAGTCCCAATAAAAGAAACCCTAGAAATCATCAAAAATAAATACCAACCACCCAAACACCTCATGGAACTAGCAGAACACTCCAAGACCAATAAACACAGACCAAGACTCCCAACCAATCATGATGAAGAAAAAACCATTCTAACACAGCAGTAGGCTAGCACCAAATTTAAAACAGAAATGGCTGTGAAAGCCTAACTCACAGACAAACACAATACACAAGCCTCATGATGGCAGATGAGTTTGCGAGCTGCTCGGACATGTAAATTGAATAAATAAATAAAGTGGGATGTGAAGTCATGCATGTGTTGACTTTAATTTTTTATTTTCATCCCATAATGTATGTGTAAAGCAAATACACATGAAAATCTTTTTATCATGAAAATCTTTTTATTCTATAACATGTCATATTTTTTTGAGAAAAGTCAAGAATAAAAAACTTATTAACATAGATCCCTATTTTCTCTACTATCTGCACAATTGGAGTAACTTTCCATCAATTCCTTCTATTTTCTCTTTATTCCTCTCCCTGTGGAGAGGAATACCATTCCTGTTCAATTTTCAAACATGCACAGCTTTGAGAATTGTAAGAGAAGCAGAGAAATATTTGGGAAGGGTTATTCTATGAATTCTATGAATCTTCACAAAAAATTCCATTCCATTCCATTCACAAAATGAAAACTATATCTTAAACATAATTTTGTTACAGCTACATAACTATATTGCAAATGTAAAGTTCTAAGAAATTGATGAATGATATTTTTAGAGTACTTCCCATCAATATTCAAAAGCATACAGTATCAATACTAATTAATATTTTTTGATTGTATAATGCAAACTTGTATAATTCAATCCCCTTTATTCATTCATAGGAAATTCTGGCTAATATCATTTTTCTACTTATGATCCACCTATGTTTTTATCATTTCTTCTTTGCCTTCTTTTTTCTTTTTCCACACACACAAAATGTTTTTTTAATGTGAAATCTATGCAGTACAATTTCACTCACAGCTGTAGCAACCAGGCACCCACCTAATTTCAAATGCCTCTTTAAGAAAACACCTAAAATTCTCTATTAATATATTCCTTTGAGAAAATAGGAGTGAGCAAGAGAAGAATAAAAAAATAGTATAAAAAAAAGTAAAGATGGGATCATAAAGTTTCTGATTGCATCTCAAATAATTTCTGCCATCTATCTATTGGCATTTACCCCCCCCCCAACTTATATTGAGGCAATGTGTGTATTGAGAGTAAAAATTATGCCCATACATGATTTATAAAGCCACTGATTTGAATTCTACTGAAACAAGCTTTCCAAGTAATTTCCAAGTAAATGTCTTAAGCATTCTATGCAAAACACTTAAGAGGTAAAAGGAATTCAGTACCATTATTTTCAATCTGTTGGATCATGATCTGAAGTTGGTGTTTTCAAAGGCAAACCCATTAAATACAAAAACTTTGATTCAGTCAAGAAAATAGCAGCAACTACATTTCTCTCTTCTTTTCTATTCCTTTGTGCCTTTTTATGTATAACAATCACAGGCTTTCTATTGTCACCATCTGCTTGCTCAGGTCTTGAGAACATTCTGTGTCCTACCATTAAACTTTGGCAATCTGTGTGCTACTTTCTCCAATTAATTGTAGCAATCTATGTGTTACTGTCAGCAGTTGCCAGCAAACTTATTATCGGAAAGGATGAAAATGACTGTGATAAGTTTGTCTAGCTTTTCTTCATTTCTTCAGAACATAGAGGAAGCTAAATCATTCTGGTTGGTAAAAAATATTCTTGTGTTTTCTACTTTGGGGGCATTCATACATATTAGCTATGCAGCACAACAGATGTACAGCTGGGATTTAAATGAGGAATATGAGGTAATAAATTTCCTGAATCTAGTAAAGACTAAAATTTCACCACTCTTGAATGGAGACTACTTACTACCATGTAAGGTGCTCTGAATTCTAAATCAGAAGAAAAATTGGCTATAAATACATGAAATAAATAATTATCATGAATTCAATACCCATATTAATTTGTGTCTGTGCCTTTGAATTGGTGTTGAATGTTGACAATTGTCTGGACTAGTCCCTGCATTTTTCTTGGCAAATTTCAGGAGTCATTTGCTATTGCCTCTTTCCTAGAGCTGAAAATGACTGGTCAAAGATCACCCAGCTGGTTTTATACCTAAGGTGGGTCTAGAATTGGCCAGTTTATAGCTTGACACCTTAACCATTATATTAAACTATCTCATGTTTGTTATACCATGCTATAAATCAGGGGTGTCAAACTGAGGGGACCATGGGCCAGATGCATCGCATTCAGGCCACACCCACCCCGGCTCTGCAAAGGCAAAAAAACCAATCACAAAACATCACGTGACATCACATGACATGATTGAGTTTGACATCCGTGCTCTAAATAGAAGCATAAAGAAACATTTACCTTTTTCACCTGTACCAATTAAATTCTTGACTCTTGAATAAAATGATTTGTTTGTTATCATACTTTATTATAAGTTTCATTATAAAATAAAAAATACAGAAAATAGTTAGAGAACTAAGAGAGAGAAAAGAAAATAAATGCAGAGAAAGAAAATAAGTGGTAAATTCTCTTTCTTTGGTGCAATAAACCTCCCCAACCTTTTCAGCTTTGCGGCCTAGTGGGAAAGGGAAAAAGGGATGGTTTTATATATGAATAAGGGCACATGTGCATTCCTGCAGCCCAGTTCTGAAATGCTCAAGGCCTGTTAGTCGGTGGCAGCTCAGGGGTTGGGAATCCTGCAGTAAAATACAAAAGTACAATCTCAAACTTTTGCTTTACATTTCACAACATTTCAAACTATTTCTATTAGAATAATAAAACTACTCTAAACAACAAAACCTACAATCCAAGTTTTTTTCAGTTTTGACAAAATTTTCAGAAGTAATTTTCAAGTAGAAACAAAACTAGATAAATTCTTCTCTTTGATTAAAACAGTCAGTTTCACCATCTTTGCTAACTCCATCACTTTTATCATTCATTCTTTGTGGGAATTACTGTGTTTTTTTTCATTGTTATGCACATAATAATATTGTCACTGTCAACACATATAATAACATTCCAAATTTTCTTTCACATTTTTGGTCCAGGAAACCTAACAATTAAAGTTCTGTTTAAAGTTATATTTATTTAAATCTTTTGAGTTAAATGGGGAAAAAAATCTGCTTCCAGTATTTCTTTGATTTGTCACAAGTCCACCAGAGGTGATAAAAAGTAAAATGCCACATGCATTTGCAACTCCTTTATATATTTTTGATGATTTCTCAGATGGTTAAAAACCAATGATACATCATTTATTTATTTTTCTTTCACATTAGAATTTGATGTAAATTTTAATCCATTAGTCAACATATTTTCCTACCAAACAATCATTGTTTTTATAACCAAAATTCTTTGTCATTGGATCATGCAATTGTAGCATATTCATTTTCCAAATTCATTCATTTTCCAAATTTCAATTAAATTTCAACAACAGTTAATATAATTATCAATTACATGTTCATCATTGACCCACAATTTAGTTTCAAATTTAGGTTTTGTATATTCAAAATCATGGTTTTTCTTATCTTTTAAATCTTTCTGTTCATTAGAAATATGTGAAGCAATGACAAATTTGCCTTCTAAATCTAATTCTTCTTTCAATTTCAAATTGGATTCATCTTAAGTAAATCATAGTAGCTCACCATAGGTCCACCATATTGACCCTACTACTTTTGCTCTTCTTTTAGAAAGCTTTTTGGGAGTGACAATTAAAAAAAAATCTTAAGATGAAGCCTTGTTTTATATTTAATCCGAATTCAGGATGGCACATACAACAAAATTATTCTTAAAATCTGCATTCACCTAGACTTTATCTGCCACAAGTAGGCATACCACCCAAATTTCAAATTATGGCCCTTCAAATCTAATAGCCTCTTATTCTTCAAGGTCACCTTATTCTTAATCCACATGAAACACAAGCATCAAAATATAATTTTAAATCTGGTAGCTCCAACTGGAATGAGGTAATTTCAAGAAGGTTTTCTAATTGGTTTACATGTAATTTTCAAAAGTTTTTTGCATCATTATGCTTCTTTATATACATGTGCCCTCCCCTTCCAGAAGTTTTGTCAAATGAATAAAAATATATGATTTCCTGTGATAGGAGTGCACATATAAGGAGGATAAAGAAAATAATATTTTTTTAATTAAATATATTGTACTATTCTTTATCAGAGACACAATAAGGTCATATAGTCTTGATAGTGAGGACATATTGTCAGGTTGCCCCAACGTATGATGGTGGAAGTGGAAGAGGAGAAGTAAAAAGAATATAAGCTTTGTATTAATAATCATAATAAATATAAATAGTGTAAATATATGCTATAACAGTGTTTCTCCTACCTGGCAAGTTTAAGATGCATGGGCTTCACTTCCCAAAATTTCCCTTCCTGCATGGGAAAATCTGGGAATTAAATCCACATATTTAAACTTAACAGGTTTGAGCAATACAATGCTACCATCCTGTTTTATATAATTAAATAATTGGGCTTCTTTACTCTTTCTCTCTTTTTTCTTGTTCATTCATGAATACTCTAAAAAAACTTCAGATTGGCACTTGATGCAAAAATTGTAAAACGTATCAATTTATTCTGCATCGACATTCATTGATTTAATTCAATATGCTTTATATAAAAACTCCAATTTTGGGTTGTGTGCAAATATTTTAAGGTAATCCGTATTTTGATGCTAACCAAGCTTTTGGATGTTATTAAAATATTTGCCAGTGCAAATGTATAAAAATATTACTTCACATCTCAGGTCAACTGATGACTTTGAAATGTTCAATCTCATTGTTTTAATGAATGTTCAATATATGAAAAACAGCTTGATATTTAGAAATATCACCAAAGAAATGCTGCTGAATTATGCAAAATTAAATCTGATAACAAATCTCTTATTGTAACTGTACTTGGAAACCACTCAAGTGATAATACCCAATATAAGAACTGTTTCTTCAAAGAATTACAGCATGAAATAAGAGTTAAATCTTTGTTTATGAAAAGCTTGTATTAAGGTTTACTAAACAATACAAATAATACACATTTTGTTCTTGATAACTGGTGGACCTACATTAGTTATTTACAAGTTTAGAAAGACTAGCTTATTTTTAAAATATATGTCTCCACAACTGACAAATTTGATAGTCATACCAGAATATCTGTATTCAAAATCTCATTCCTAAAATATTAAAATATTTCAAAATTTATTAGATACTAACTATGTATTAAAACCTTGATGCTAACAGGATAGAAGATTCTAATTTACTTTAAATAATAGTGAATAAGATAGATGTATTCTGCGGCATTGGATTACATGAATAAATGCATTTCCTAACTCTGTGATTCCAATTAATCATACTAAGTACATATTAGCAAATGGTTCCAAATATGCAACAGTATTAGGCAATAATTTATTCAAGAAATTTTAAACTATAATATTGATACTTTTGCCACATGCTCATCCTTCTTCCACTTCTGGTTAAGCAGTTGTTGAAGTGCTTCAAAATGCTGAAAAGCCAGTTTCATTTGAATATGAGAAGAGAAAACAAACAAACATTGATTTCACGCAAAAGTGGCTGTCAGGGACGGAGTGGTCATTTTTCAATCATTTTATGCAATTTTCTTCTGCAATGGTTTTCCTGATAATTCCCTGAGCATCTTTCTGGCACCAGTACAGTTACAGTACTTAGTTGCCAGTGATTATAACACCTTTTATTTTGGCACACTGATTTTTAACCTTGGCAACTTTAAGTTGAATGGACTGTAATTCCTGGAATTGGCTGGCTGAGGATTCTGGGAGTTTAAATACATACATTTTAAAGCTACTGAAGTTGAAAAATACTTATGTAGAGGGTTTGTGGACTTCTGGGGAAGTAATGATGGGCTGAAGATGTGTCTGAAGAGACTGAAATCAAAGGCTAAGGCAGAAACAAGAGTGCATGAATGGATTGGCTCTGGAGCAAGTGTGGAGGCAGAATTGCCCACAAATGCTCCACATAAAGGTTCCATATGAGGAGAATGTAAGATAGAGGTCTTATCTAGAGGGAAAGCTGTCGTGTCCGCAAAAGACGCCAGGAGTCGGTGACTTAGTTTAAAGCTCTTTATTTGAAGTTGAGAACCGAACCGGCGAAAAGGAAAAAGCCCGCGGCTTTTATCCTTTTCGCCGCCGCGGCCGCGGCCAATGGCAGCGTTTCAAGTCTCCCGCTCTTGGAGTGAGCCAATCACGGGAGACTTTCAATGGGCCAATCGGCGTGGCTCGCCTGGCCAATTAGAAATCCCCGCGCTTTAGCCAATCAAAGCGCGGGGATTTCGAGTATGTAAATTAGGGACAGAACACCCCTCCCCTCTTGGTACAGTCTTTACGTTGCATAGTCACGTAGGTAGGCGGGGTTCCGTCTAGTCCTACTTGACCTGCGCAACTCAGTTGCAAGCTGGATTTCGACCGGAGCGGTCGAGTTTTTGGCGGCTCCCTCTTCTGTGCGAACCGGTTGGATGATCGGGCCGATTCTTTCTCCGTGGCTCCCACCTGGGCCTTCCGGGTTGGTTGAGCTACGGGTTTCGCCACTCCCGCTTGGTTTTTCCGAGTTGGTTGAGCTGGCTAGGTGGTTCTTCTCCGGTGGGGGATCGCGATGGCTGCGTTCCGGTAAGTACCGCTGGTTTATTTTTTCTTGCGTTTGTTTATTCGGGTATTCCCTCCCCCCTTGGTTTGTTTCTTGGGGGGTGGATTCTGTTGCTGATCGTGACCTGAGTTGGTCAATGTGTCGTTTCCAGGCTCGCCCATCTGTGGTTTGGAGCCGGTATGAGCGTGGGCCTGTGATTTGGGTGATGACGGCTGGGATCCATAGGGGGTCCCCCGTCAGGTTTTTCGCATACACGAGGTCTCCGGGTGCGAATGTTCGGTATTTTGAACTTGAGTCTGGGGGCCGCTCCGGGTTATATGTTGGGTGTAAGCTGTCGAGTGGGGACCTCAGCTTCCTACCCATTAGTAACTCGGCTGGGCTTTTGTTGGTAGTGGTGTTCGGGGTGATGTGTTGTATAAAGAGGAGTCTGTTAATTTTGTCTTGGATCTCCCCGTGGTCCATTTTCTGGATGGTTTTTTTGGTAAATTGTACCATCCGTTCCGCCCTACCATTCGCCGCCGGATGCGCCGGTGCTGTTAATGCGTGGCGGATGCCCCTCTCCGCCAGGAATCTCTCGAAGTCGAGGGAAGTAAACTGGGGCCCGTTGTCGGAGACGACGATATCTGGGAGGCCGTGTGTTGCAAAGAGTTTGCAAAGTTCTTTGATTACGGCCTCCGTGGTGGTAGATTTCATGTCGCTTACCTCCAACCAGTTGGAGTAAGCGTCAACTGTTATTAGAAAGGTATGCCCATTTGTGGGACCGGCAAAGTCCAAATGGATTCTGGACCAGGGCCCCCTTGGTGTTTCCCACTCTAGGATGGGTGCTGCGGGTGGGCTGGGTCTAGTCTCCTGGCATCGCTGGCACCTAGCTACCCAGGCCTCTATCTGTTTGTCCATCCCTGGCCACCAAGCGTAACTTCTGGCCAGGGCTTTAGTTCTGACGATGCCAGGATGCCCCTCATGCAACATTTCTAAAACCTTCCCTTGCAGCCTGTCCGGGATGACCACCCTGTCACCCCATAAGATACACCCCTTAAGCAGCGAGAGTTCGGTTTGGCGGTTTTTAAATGTCTTAACGGATTCGTCATTGTCCCTTTCTGGCCAACCTTTTTCCACCCAATGCAAAACCCGCGCCAGACGCCTGTCTTTAATAGTCTCCCGGGCAATGTATGACGCGGTTATGGGCAGGTTGGGCAGGTTTTCGATGTTAAGGGTGTTTGTCGTTGGTGCTGGGTCAGGGTCGGAGTCTGGTAACGGCGAGCGGCTTAAAGCGTCCGCGTGCGAAATCTTCTTACCCGGCTTGTGTATCAGTTCGTAGCTGTAGGCTGCCAGGAACTCGGACCACCTTGTCATCCAGGGAGACAGAATGTTCGGGGTGGCTCGATTTCCTGCAAGGATGCCCAGCAACGGCTTATGGTCTGTCACAATGGTAAAAGGGCGGCCGTAAAGGTATTCGTGGAACCGCTTAACGGCGGCAACTATAGCCAAGGCTTCTTTGTCCAGCTGGCTATAGTTCCGCTCTGGCTTGGTTAGAGTCCTGGAAAAGAATGCGATGGGTGCTTCTTTTCCGTCAGGAAGGGTATGGCTGAGGACGGCGCCGACGCCGAAAGGTGATGCGTCGCAAGTGACGGCCAGGGGCAAGGTTTCGCTGAATTGGATCAGGACGGCGTCGGAGGTGAGGAGGTCTTTGGTTTTTTGGAAGGCGGCTTGCTCCCGTTTCCCCCAAGTCCAGGTTGCCGCCTTATCCAGGAGCCTATGCAAAGGCTCCGCCGCCGTTGCCTTTTGGGGTAGGAAAACATTATAAAAGTTCAGCAACCCCAAGAAAGCCTGTAATTCAGTCTTAGACCTAGGGGTGGGGGCCTCTTTGATAGCTTTTACTTTCTTACTTGTGGGGTGAATGCCGTGCCGGTCTAGAAGGTAGCCCAAGAATTCCACTCGCTCCGTGCACAGTTGGCATTTCTCCCTTTTTACTTTAAGTCCCGTTTCTTTAAATTTGGTTAAGACCTCTCTGAGTCGGTTTTCTAATTCGGCTTCGTTTGGCGCCGCCACTAATACGTCATCGAAATAGGGCACCACCCCCTTGATGCCCTGCAGCAAACGTTCCATCAGGCTCTGAAAGATGCCTGGTGCCACGCTGACTCCGAATTGGAGTCGGTTGCACTTGAAGGCCCCCCGATGGGTAACGATGGTCTGGGCTTCCGCTGTTTTTTCGTCGACCGGCAACTGTTGGTATGCCTGGGCGAGATCGAGCTTGGCAAAGACCCTGCCCCCTCCCTGTGAGTGCAGTAGGTGTTGCACGATTGGGACGGGGTAAGCGCTTTGTTGCAGCGCGCCATTTAGGGTGGCCTTATAGTCCCCACAAATTCTCACTGACCCGTCTGGCTTGACCGGGGTCACTATTGGGGTCTCCCATCGGGCATGGTCTATAGGCTGTAACACCCCCTGTTTGACGAGCTTGTCAATCTGCTCGTCAATCTTAGGTTTTAGGGCGAATGGTACCCGCCTAGGTTTTAGTCGCTTGGGGGGGACGCTAGGGTCTAGATCAAAAGAGATAAGGGGCCCCTGGTACTTGCCCAGGCTTCCGTCGAAGACCTCCCGGAACTCCTGGGCTAGCCGCTGTTCCCAGCCGTCGTCGGTGACGTGGTTGACTCCTGTGAGGGCGATGTCGAGCGGGGCGAACCATTGTAGGCCCAGCAGGCTTGGGCGGTCGCGATCGACGATTGTGAGTGGGAGTTGTTCGGTGCGGCCCTTATATGTCACATTAAAGTTCTTGGTGCCCACTACCGGGACGCGGTTTCCCTGGTAGTCTTTTATAATAAGTCTTTGGGCGTTTATGTTTCTCCTATGGAGGGTGGGCACTAACCATTTTATCTCGTGCCATGCAATCATGGAGAGGTAGGACCCGGAGTCCACCTCCATTTTGCATGGTCGGCCTTCAATATGGACCTCTACGTGTACCTTTCTGGCGCCATCGGAGATGGCGTGGCCGATGGTTACCGTCTGGTGGGTTTCTTCCTTGCGCCGGTTGTCACCGCCTCTTGATGGTTGCTGGATTCGGTCCCACCGGCTGTCCGATTGGCGATCTCTGGTCCTGGGCGGTGGGCTTTCCCTTTTACGATCGTGTTGGTCCCATCTGGGTGGGCTGCGAGTCTTCTTTTGGCGGCAAACCCGGGCGATGTGTCCCCTTTTATCACAATGCCGACAGATAGAGTCAAAAAATTGGCATTCTGATCTGGGGTGGTCGCCGCCGCAGCCGGCACAGTTGGTCCTCGACCTACGACCTCTTCGGTTCCGTTGGTCGCCGCGCCCCGTCTGGACTCGATGTATGTCTTCTTCGTCTTCGGACGTGCTGGATGCAGAATGGAAATCGCCGTAGTGTGCGGTTGTTTCGTTTTTTGGGTCGGCCGACCTTGCCGGGTTGTTGTTTCCGCCCTTTGCATCTGGTTTTCGCATGCTGTCAGCGGAAGTGCGGGTCGCTTCTGCAGCTGTGGCTGCGGTGAGGGCGTCTGCTAGGCTGATGTCGCCCTTAGCCATAAGCCGGCTCTGGAGCGCAGGGTTCCATAGGCCGAGTACGAATCGGTCTCTTAGGAGGCTATTCAGGCCGTCAAATTCGCAGAGCCCTCCTAGGCGCCGCAGCTCGGCGACGAAGTCGCTCAGTTTTTCGCCTGGTTTCTGGTCCCGCCGGTAGAATTCGTTGCGCCGGATCAGGATGGGGACCTCAGGGGCGTAATGTCGCCGAAGGATAGGTTCGAGGACGTCCCAATCCATGGCGGTTGCGTCAGCTGGCTTGGCCAATGCTTTGGCCATCTGGAACACTTCGGTTCCGCAATGAGTGAGGAAAACGGCGCGTTTTAGCGGGCCCGGGGCGTCCTTCATTCCGGTACACTCGAGGTACATGCGGAAACGGTCTGAGAACGATTCCCAGTCCTCGGTGGCGGGGTTGAAGGGGGCGGGCGGTGCAATTTTCGCCATTTCGGTGCTAAGTCTGGCTCTTGTCGGACACGGGGTTCGGTTCAGGGTCTGGATCCCACCTTCATCACCAGTGTCGTGTCCGCAAAAGACGCCAGGAGTCGGTGACTTAGTTTAAAGCTCTTTATTTGAAGTTGAGAACCGAACCGGCGAAAAGGAAAAAGCCCGCGGCTTTTATCCTTTTCGCCGCGGCGGCCGCGGCCAATGGCAGCATTTCAAGTCTCCCGCTCTTGGAGTGAGCCAATCACGGGAGACTTTCAACGGGCCAATCGGCGCGGCTCGCCTGGCCAATTAGAAATCCCCGCGCTTTAGCCAATCAAAGCGCGGGGATTTCGAGTATGTAAATTAGGGACAGAACAAAAGCCATCTTGAAATAAACCATGACCAGCACTTTCAAAAAGACACTGGATTCACATATGTCTTATATTAATCAACTTAGGAAATTGTTTGTGAATGGCTTTTTGGATGCAAAGAAACTTCAGAAAGACAATTTTCAGTATACTGGATGAGTTTCCTTCTATTCTGGATAAAAGAAGTTTTATGCAAGTTAAGGGACTTTTAGTTAATTGAGCACAAACAACAAAAGGGTGACCAGAAGATTTTAGAAAGTTATAAACAGATTAAAGGCCCAGATAACATTTCCTGTGAGTTGTTTAAAATTGTGTGTGTGTGTGTGTGTGTGTGTATGTGTCTGAATATACCCAGAGAAAGAATGTGGGCAGGAGAGTATTTAAAACAAACTATAAGAAATTGTCTTGTGGGATAGTGTTATTGATTAGTTTTAAAAAGGCACATGATAAGAGTGGCTTTGAAGTTTGATTAAAGGGAGCCAGAAAGAACTAAAATTTGCATTTAAAGGGGATGTAACCTATTAATACAAAGGAACAATGTTTTTAAACTGTGGAAAAATTCAGGCATATTTTGGAACAGATTTTACTAAAAATAATGTGGATGTAATTCATAATGTAAATTCATAATCTTGAATATGGATCTGAAAGTGGATTTAAAAATGCCAGACTACAAAAATGACACAAACATCTTCTTACATGTGTTTTCTTTGTAAACTCTTCTTAGAAATCTGAACTAAGTAATTTCTCTCCTAGTAAAAACAGTTTTTATCTTACATTTTACAGGTTTTAATTTTATTTATTTATTTGTTTACATTTTTAGCACTGAACTTTAAGTTCAAACAGCTGGTGTCCAAATGACTCTGTAGTCATTTTATTATCCCTCATATGCATTCTACTATTATTTTCGGTATTTCACCTTCTTGGGACTAGTTGCTTTAAATATAAAAAAAGCAAACAAGACCATTTTGCTTCCAGGTTTGCTGAAAACAGCAGTACTACTCTCTTCAGAAACATTTTGTGTCAGTCCTTTCTTAAAAGCATATTTATTTGTTTTTATCTGAAGAATTTTCAATGTAATATATATTCTAGTAAGGAGAGTTGTTAGAAAGGTCTTTGTTGCAGGGTTTCAAAGAATTATAAACTTCTGAAACCATCCTAGCAAAATTACAGCTTATCATATAAAAGATTGGAACTCCATTAGCTATTTAATAGCCGCCTCCCCCCCCCCCCAAGATCTATTAACAATATATTACCTTCTTACTATCAAATGGCAAAAAACTCTTGTGGGCTACAAAACAAGCATATTAAATGCCTGTGCAGTATCAACCATATTGACTACAACAAACTATTTAATTTGTCCTTTTGGCTTCACAAACTTGCCAATCAGAGAAGGCAGAATCTTTTGTCTAATGGTGGTAATATTATGGTTGGTTATGGAGGTCCCATATTACAGCAGTCTCCTATCATTGCCTTTAAAGACTAAATTCTGGATACTTCTGAAAAGTCTCATGCCTAATAATATAATCCTTTGTTATATTCATAAGTGGTGTTATACAGCAAGAACTCCATTTCATAGTTTATAGTAGCCTGCATTTTAGAATGCACTTACCCTTTGATTTAAACTGTGTATGTTTTTTTTAAAAAATAAGACCATGATGATAGGGAAAGAATCTACAGTTATGGGGGGGGAAGTTTGGAAAGGACACCAAAACAAATGTGAGCAAAGAAATATAAAGTCGTGATAAATAGGATAAATTTTTGAACAACAAAATAATGAGACAACTGGTAAGGAGTAAATTAAAAAAAGAAACAAATCTAATCATGGCTCTTGCTTGCTTTACTTGTTAGCGAATCCTCTTTAGAATTCAAATTTATGTTGTATTATAAATATTTCCCTTAATGAAAGGATATGCATATTTCTGTGTAAGTATATACGTATGTGCACATTGGTCTCTGTGTTTATACCACTTCCATCAGTCCCATTTTTCTTCTACAAATAGGAGGCAAAACAATCCATTTTGATAAAAGCAAAAGACTTTTTGAAGCAAGGTTGAAGAACATATGAAAGTATGCTTTAAGACACATGTGACTTTGTAGTTTGTCCACTTTTGCCTAAGGAAATTTATCATAGTTTTGAAAATTTCCTCCTCTAGCTTTCTCAAGAGAGTACTGTACATCATGGTTTGTATTAAAGAAATGACATGTATACATAAGTATAGGTGTTCAGAAATTGGTTTGTGCACAATCCAAAATCTCCATTTGCCATTTGACTGGAGTCATAAGACTGTGCATTCTTATTATACTGTAACAATGTGGACAATGTTCTTTATTGCCCATCAATAATTCCAAAATACAGAAGTTTATCTCAAATTATGAACATTACTATATTTTCAGAAAAGGTACTGACTTCTCTACTCTGCTTTACATCTATTTCTTAAAATAGAAATCTCTTTAACCCCAAGTAGCTTGAACACTGACAATCATTTATTATTTACTGTAGCTTATGTACCACAAGTATACTTTTGATGGAGAAAAAAATCACATTCAAACATAATGTGACAGATTCTCTGAAGAGGAATGTTTCTATATATAATTTATCAGAGGGATATTCCTTTCTTATTACAGATTTAAATCTGACAAAACCTATCAGACAAATTGCATCGATACTTGTTTCTACTGCTTTTAAAAGCCACGTTGGACCACATTTTGTGTTTGCACAGATGTTTCATTGGATCAGGTTTCAGCACTGAAATACAGTGATACAAAGTACAGTTGAGCATTCCAAATTCAAAAGCAACAGAAATTGTTTCTAAAATCCATCAGGCTTGCATTGCCAATGTATGGATAACTGATATTGTTGTGAATTAATAAAAAGTGCTTGAATAAAGTTTGTTGAAACCTTGAAGCAAAGTGCAGGGTTCCGGCCCTGCACTTCTGATTGGCTGAGAATAGCGATATCGGATTGGTCCATTCAGGAGAATCTGATTGGCTATTAACAAGCCCTTCTCATTGGTTAAAAAGAGCTAATGTTCCTGTGTTTTCATTGGCTGAATACCCAAGAGCTTGCCTATATAAAGGGGGCTGTTGAGGTCATTCAGAGAGCTGTTGCACCATGTTAAATAAAGAGTTGAAGTTCACTGTTCATCGATTCATCTCCGCTTCTTACGCCACGCACAGAACATAAAAGATAATATACTGTATTTCTTTCACTTGAAAAAAAAAATAATTTAATTGGAAGAAAATTGTACAGCATAGAGCCCTTCGACTATGTTCAAATTATGTGTCTTCTTTTCACCTAATTGCAATCACTCAAAAATTAGAATTGAAGAAAAGATTTTCATCTAGTAGATATTAACTAAGAAATGGAAAGGGAGAATGTTCAGAAAAGAAGGAGTCTGAACAAAAATTCAATCCCTGAAATTTAACACAGAAATGGCAGAGGAGCTAGCAGAGTGAGCAATGTTTGTGCATGCCAGTTTGAGGATTTCTGCCCACAAAGCAGGCACCATATGTTTGGCTTTCAACCAGACAGCAGTCCTAGGGATAAGACACAGAATGCAAAGAGATTCCTCTCAGAAGAGATTACAGAGCATGAACACTACAAATAGTTTGCCAAGCTTCTTCGAGAAACAATGCTGGTAATGTCTGATACAGCACTTAGCACAGTATCTTACAGAACTAATATGTCCCAGCAGTATCTATCAGGATGACATTTGTTCAATAAGAAACAACAAGAAAAATAGATGAAACATATCAGTGAACATATTTATTTTATTTTATTTATTTATTTATTTGTCAAAAGCTTAAAATATAACAGAAACAAGAGTAAACATAAGTTTAAATACAAGAAATAGGAACTAATAATTGGGGGCAATTGGACAGGGACAGTAGGCACAATTGTGCACTTATACACACCCCTTACAGACCTCTTAGGAATGGGGTGAGGTCAATAGAGGTTAATTTGAGGGTAATGGAATAGGAGTTTGAGTAGGTGACAACAGAATCAGGTAGTGAGCTCCAGACATTGACCACTCAATATTCAATATTCAGATGATGACTCTGAATTATCTTCATTTTATTATAATTATCTTCAGTTTATTATAAAAATCCCACAGGAATTGTATATGAACTTAATGTTTGCAGGTTGTTCGGCCATATATTTTTAGACCCAGTTCCTTGATAGTGTTTTATGCAATATGTATTAAAAATTATGTTCTGTCAGGCATGGATGAGGTTTGGTTCATGTTGCACAGCATGGCATAGTACAGTATGCCAAAATGGAATTTGGATAATTTGTAATTCAGTTTAGTACATACACTTAGCGAACATCCTAACATTTAGAATGCAGCTATAATAAAAATGTATTTGCTTTAGCACAGCACATTATGTGAACCAAACAAAAGGTATATAGAGTTTAGCATATTGTGTGAGCTAAGCCAAGATAAACACAGTCTCAAAATGTTATAGAAGGACTAGATTTGCTTTCAATTAGTATTATGATGCTTATTAATGAATCTCACTTTGCCTCCTGCATCTCTGATATTGTTTTTGCATGTTTAATATTAGACATGAAAAAAATATATTCATAATGAAATTAATTTTTTCTCACAAAATGTTCTTTTTTAGTTTCCTTTAAAAGGTATTAGGAAATAATAACTGTGCCTGTAGGGACTTTTTTATATTTCAAAAAGAGCACAACATTTTAAATCAAAGAGCATTAGTTAGAAGTTATTTATTTTTTGATATCTACCCTCCTCCACCCATTTGCATGTGTTTAAAACTCAGTATTCAGTACTTTAAAAGATCAGGGAAGAAATGTTCTCAACTAAATTACCTAAAGACTTTATGCTCACAAAATTATAAAAACTGCCTGATTATCTCTGATATTAGGATTACTCTTTTATATAGTCCTTCAAGAAATCCTTTGTTAGATTTGCATGTATTTCTTCCCCATCAATATATTTGTCACTGTTTATTCATAACAGGACTAAGATTGGTCTAAATGAGTGTGATCGATCGGTTATGGCAAAATTGACCAGCTGATTTGTCCTCTGTGCCTTAGTCATGGGCTGAGAGAAAGTGACTGGATCCAAATCATCCAGTTGACTTGCATGTCTTAGATGGGACTAGATCACTCAATCTCCTGATTTCAAGCCTGGACCCTTAACCACTAGATCAAATTGTTCATTAAACATAAATAAAGATTTCCTTTATATTATTCTGTGTATGAATATAAAAATGAAAATGTTTACATATGTTACAAAGAAAGTCAAAACATACATTCTCAGAAGAAAAATATATGGTATAAGATATATCACATCCCAAAGCTTTATTTACAAATTTAAACTTCATCTATTGTAGGACTTTCAAAAAACTTTCAAAAAATGATGTGGCAGAAGTGCTTTGGACGTCATCCAGTCACACCCTTCATTTTTTTAGTTCATATTATTTATTCTTTAATGAATAAGAGAAATTCTGAAGAGGATATAAGAGGATATAATCTGTATTTTGAACTATGTATGTGTAACTAACATGTAACAAAAATCAATTGTAATATTAGATCTAACATTCAAGCATATCTTCAGGGTTGCTACTATATAGAAATAATCTATAGGAAAATAGAAGTAGAATTGATTCTACATCTTAGTTACTTAAAATAGCAAAATTGCATCTCTTTTCATATGACTTAATGTGTGTCCACCTATGGAAGGATAGAGGGTACAATGTATATGTGTAACTCAGAGTACTATGATAGCATCACATATCACTCTATATAGGATTATCTCAAAACTCTGCAGTGTTCCTAAGAATTAATCTCAGGATATCTAAATGTGTTCAGTATCAAAATGTAGGATCCCTGCATCAAAACATTTAGGTATCAAATGAGCAAACACATGGATGGGAAAGGAAGGGAAGGATAGAATGGATAATCTGAAATGTCAATGAGGCATTTAAAGGATCTTTTCAGTCACTTCTAAGCTATTTTAGTACATTTTTATCATTACCTGGCAATAATTGTTCACATTCTAGGTACAGAAGCCCATTGTAGCCACATTAGCACAAACTATACATTTTCATAACTCTCCATAACTAGGAGAGGACAGCTGCAAAAAAAAACACAACTATACAAATCAAATCAGTATTCATGAGAAAATGTCTTGCTTAGTCTTGGATTTAGCTGTTGAAATGTAAATCTTCAAAATTTCTATTATGCTTTCAGAGATTTTAAACTCATCTTTGACAATATGCCTATTACAGCGAAATGACATGAAGCATGAGCCATATCAGAAAGGAGGGAAATTTTAAACTTTTAAGCTACTGATTAAATATGGACAGAAAATGGGATTTTCTATTTTCTATTTATTCCATGACACAATCATCTTCATTGTGCACATTGTAATCATCCTCATCATCATCAAATTTCCATGTAGCTTATTTGAACTATATTTTTAATTTTAACTGAAAGAATAAGTAGATAAAAACATCTAACCAAAATAATCTCACATTTGTTTTAAAAGGTTTTATTGTTTAAAATAGAATTAGGTAAAGGAGAAGTATTGGTGAATTCACAATACTTAGAGTACATAATTTTAAAAAAAAGAAAATAAAAAAAAGAAATTCTAAGATATTATTTATATGTGTGCCCAAATAACCTCAAAATTTATTGATATTTTATATCAGAAATTTTTGGCATGGAAATTCTCAGTTTAAGTAACACTTGGAATAAAGACACCTCCTATCTATTCACCAACTGAAGAAGCATTTTCACAGACCTATATTAGTAAGGAGAATTGTGTGACAGAAATAATCCTTGCTTAGATTGAACTCAGTGGATTTTGGACAGAAAAAGTTGAGAAGGGCACTGTCACAGGTACATGTGAGAATTCAAAAGCTATGCTTGAAAGACAGAAGAAAACAACATTCCAGTCTCCCCTCCCCATCTTTTTAAATTCAAATTTATAATATCATTATAATCTCAAAAAAAAAATGTCTTCTGTCAATTTTAACTCCATTGATCAATCTTTCTGATGATTATATCAGGTCCCACATCTCCTCTGCTTTTGTCCCTCAGATCATGTCCTCAACTGCTTCACTTTGTAGACTTCAAATGTTTCATGAATGAATGAGCAAAGTAAACATTGCCTAATCTGTTTAAAGATCATTAGTTGTTCTTTCTTGGCCTGAAATCAACAATCCACATTCAATGGCCAGTAGAATTGCTTTTGTTAGCCATTTTAGCTATCAGTCATTATTTCCAAGCATCTTTTTCCCATGGCCTTCTTAAATATTTCAACGCTTACATCTTTACCACTTCATATCTGCCACCCAATTTTTTTTCTATGAGCTACTTATGAAAATCATGTCTTTTTAAAATCTAAATGACCCTCAGCTGTAAAAATTGTTTTCTTGGGTGTCTGCATGATGGATTGCTATGTCCTAGTCCAGCTGGATTGGATCATCTTTTGGATGTTCTAGATTCTTTTGGATCTAGAAGCAATGTTTACATAGTATGAATACTTAAGGCTTTATTCCAAGAGAGATAAGAAAATAATGTAATAACATAAGCCAAGATGGTAATCAAAGAATGTTTATCAAAGACAGCAATTTAAAAAATATTCAAGAATACAAAATATAAAAAGAAGGGAAGATCATTTCACTCTTTCTGCCAGTTAAATAACCCCAAAATGTATAGGTGAGTGAAACCCTTCAAAGACAGAAAATATGCAGCATCTTCCCACTTAGACTTCATCAAAATTTCATCTTATGAAAGTTTATGACTAGCTTATATAGACTTTGAAATACAATTAAGCACATCTACTTTTCAATGGTCTTGTCTGACTAGATTGACTCACCACAGATTTTTTGCTTAACTGTAAGATATAAGACTATATGAACTGGACAATCAAGCATGCTGTTATAGGAGACTTCTGGTGGTGAGGTGGGGATGAACAGAGGTATAGAGGTCTGCTCATGGTTCTTCTTGACTCTTCTTGCTGTTGGTGCAATCCCTCAGGGGGCACGAATCCTAGAGAGAAACGTGCCAGTGTGGGGAAACTTGAGTGGCAGTGAGGGAAAGGCAACTCCCATTGCAGTGAAGAGAAACCCTCCAGAGCCCAATAAGCAAGAGACCGCCATTCTGTTAATGGCGGTCCTGAAGTCCGGTCTGCCACTAATGAAAGGAAGCAAGTCTCTCACTTGAGAGACAGATTGTGGTGATCAACGATGAAAGGTGTGGGTAAGGAAGTTTTTTCCGAATGCTGTGGATCCACAGAAAGTTGTTGAAAAAGGAAGTGGCTAAGGAACATAGGTGTGGTGGGTGAAAGTGAAAGGGCTGGACAGATAGAAAATAAGGACAGTAACAAATGAAGCAAAGAAGACTGGGAGGTTGGTGAGGCTTGCTACATTGTTATTAATGGAAGGTAATCTAGCTGCTGGAAGGTCTGGGGGACTTGGATCACTTTCTTTTTGAAAGACTGCATTAGATTTGAGACGAGAAGAAGATCAGAGTAAGTGAAATAAACAGAGATAACATGGTGCAAAAGGAGATATTAGAAACTTTTTAGAAGCTCTGAAAAAGCCTTTGACTTCTGATCCAAGGGTGTATCGGTCCAATTGAATAGTCTGCCTTAACTGAAGAAATAAAGAATTATAGGAAAACTGAACTCAAGATCCACAAGAAAAGATGAAAAGAGAATATAACTGAGTGAGCTGAGATTTTGAGAGGACATTGTTATTATTCAGCAATTTTCTATTTCTAGGTATTCAGATTGCAAGTGTGTAACTCCAGTGACTGAAAGTGGAATAGCTACTTTAAGATTTAAGATTCTTTTTCTTTTCTCTCTTTTTCTACTTTTTCTTTCTCTCTTTGGTATTCTGATTAGTTTATGCTCTTCCCTCAATTTTTTTTGGTTTCCACATAGTATTACTCATATATATATATATATATATATATATATATATATATATATATATATATATATATATATATATATATATATATAATGTGTGTGTGTGTGTGTGTGTGTGTGTGTGTGTTTTCTGAGGTTATATATATATATGAGGCAGAGGGAAATTGTTTACTGCAATTATGATGCAATCTTTTTAATTTAATTGATTTATTGATAGTTATATATTTACCAGTTACATACATAGAAAAGATAAAGGATATAATAATAACTTTAAGTATCATTTAATCACCTATTACAATTAATGTTTATATATTAATAGTTGTATTTACTGGGTGGATTACCTTGAACATTTAATTGATTCACTTTTTTGCTACTATAAGGTTGTATATGATCAACAATGTTGAAAAAAAAGATTTGATAAGATAGCTACTTAGAGGAAACATTTTACAGAGATAGTACCTCAGAGCATTTACATATATTTGGATTTAGGCAATAAGATTTAGATTAGAGTGATAGGATTAAATATTGTTTATTAGGAGTACTTTGAACCTACCTATGGAGAATTAGTAATAATTAGTAACAAAGGTTAGGCTATATATAAATTATATATGTGATATAGAATTCAGATTTGATATTATATTAGGTTAACATTCCTGCTTATAAGAGACATCACCCTACCAAATATATATAGAGTTTAGATACCAAAGAGAAGGATAGATTAATTAATTGAATTATTGATCAATTTTAATATATACTATTGATTGTTACCATTGAATGTTAATTTGAGACAACATAACCAACATATTACAACAACAAAAACAAATTTTAAAAGAAATGACATCTACAACAACTACAACTCTGAAAACTGGAAGAAAGGCCACCTCAACACTAGCAACTATGTCAGCAACATCTTCACCCATGGCACAAAAGACAGTTGAAGAAACAATACCGTTGGAGAAACAAACCACCACCTCAAATGTTAATATCCAATTGATCCTGCTTACTCTACAAGAATCAATGTCGAAGTTGCAAGAAACAATTATGAAAAATCATAACGAGACTAGAGCAGATATAAATGGATTAAAAGAAGAGATGGGGAAACTAAAAGCAGAAATGAAAGCAAATATTTCCAAAGTAGAGGAGAAAGTTGGACTAATACAGAAGGCCTTGGAGAAAAATGAAGTAATAATAAAAGAGGTAGAGAAAAGAACAGAACGAACTGAAAGGAAATTGGAAAGGGTAGATGAACAACTAAAGAATGTGAGTAAGGAAATGGAGGATTCCTTGATCTACCTAGAGATGGACAAGCCTGCTACATACTTGAGATTCCAGAATATAGCAGAATCAAGAGAAGAAGATTTGGAACAGGTAATGGCAGAAATATTGGTGGAACTATTGGAAAAGGACAAAAATGACATGTTGAAAAAGTTTGATGCAGTCTACAGAGTCAGTACAAATTATGCAAATGCCACAAATGCCCAAGAGAATTCCATATATGATTTGTGAGAAGTAACATCCGGGACATTATAGACAAGATATCAAGAGAAGAATCAATTATGTATAAAGGTAAAGAAGTTTTGGTTCTCAAACAAATACCAAGAAGAGTAAGAGATCAAAGATGAATCTATAAATTTTTAGTGGCCCACTTAAATAAAAAAGGAATTGTATTTAAATAGTTAATCCCAGAGGGATGTTAGTTTCATGGGAGGAAAGGAAAATTAAAATAAATTCTATGGAAAAGGCCCAGGAATTTTATGAATGGTTGGTAGGCCTGGAAGAACAGAGCAGTAAGGATGAAGTGGAAATGAACTCCCAAGAAGACTAAGACCAACATAAGAACAGATACGGAGCTTTAGGAAACCAAGGAAATAGTCAACCACATCAGGAGAGAGAAGATAGGATACATTTTCAGGCACAAAGAGAAACCGGAGCAGTCACAAGACAAAACTAAATAATGGGAGAAGAAAAGGAAAATATTGTCAATTAACATAAATGGTTTAAACTCTACGACAAAAAGGAAAAAGACAATAGCCAAATTAATCAAGCAAAACACTGACATAGTATGCTTATAAGAAACCCATATAAAGAAATCAGATGAAAAATATTTAGAATGCCCGAAATTAGGCAAGCTATTTATTGCACCAGCAGATGCTGGGAAAAAGAAACAGATTGCAGTGTATGTGAAAGGACATAAAAGTAGAGTTAATATGGTCGGACCCTGATGGAAGAACTCTGGTTTTGCAGATCTGGATCAATGCTATTCAAATCCTTCTAGTAGTAATCTATGCACCAAATGGAGAGCAAAAAGAATTGTTTAAGTGTTTATATGAAAAAATAGTAGGATTGGAAAAAAGAAATACTTGTATCATAGGAGACTTTAATGCTATTGCTGATTACCAAAAAGACAACAGTATTGTGGGGAGCAACAGGGGAAAAAAGAGCTTCCAAAAATATGTATGGAAATGATGAAGGAGTTAAATTTGACTGACCTATGGAGAAGGTTAAATCCTGAGAAAAAACAATTTACATTCTATTCAAAACCCCACCAAATTTGGACACAAATTGACATGCCATGGATGAATGGGGAAATAGCAAATTAAAGAAAAGGGATTGAAATCTTACCCAATGAATGGGCAGACCACAATCCAATTCAGATGATCTGGAAAGGTAGAAAAAAAACCAGGAAAAGGTGGACATTAAATATGCAGTTAATTAAAGAAAAAGAATATACGAACAAACTTAAGGAGGAATTAAATTATTTCTTAAAAGAAAATAATCATGGAGCAACTACGAAACAAAACATTTGGAACACAATGAAGGCAGTAATAAGAGGTACAACAATCTCTTATAATGCCAAGAGGAATAAGGAAAAATATGCCCAGCAAAATAAATTACAACAAAAAATTAAAGAATTAGAAATTCAATTACAAAGTACTTGAAAGGATTCAAGATTGCAAAACCAGATGACAATGATTAAACACAAATTGAATTTAATTGAACAAAAGAGAATGATTATAAATTTGAATACAACTAGACAAACTTATTTTGAGCACGCTAATAAGCCAGAGAGATGGTATTCCTATAGACTTAAAAAAGGGAAAGAAAAAAGATTGATTTACCAATTAATAGATGGAAATGGAGATACACAACAGGAGATAGAACAGAAAAAAGAAATTGCCCATAAGTATTTTGAAGACTTATATAAAAAGGAGAAGGTCAATGAGGATAGGATAAGAAACTATTTAGATAAAATGAAGGATAAAGTAATTGGGGATGAAAGAATTATTAAACAAAGATATTACTTGGTCTGACTTGAAAACAGCAATAAAGAACCAGAAAAATAGTAAATCTCCGGGACCAGATGAGATCCCAGGGGAACCATGCAAGAAAATATGTGAACTAATAGAACTAATAAAAACTTCCCTTATGGTGGAAGTTTTTAATGATCTCTTATTGGCAGCCAGAATGACGGACTCATGGAGGGGGCATTGATTTCACTGATCCCGAAGGAAGATTTGGACTCCCGATATATACAAAACTACAGGCCAATTTCCTTGCTAAATACAGATTATAAAATATTTGCTTCTATTATTGCAAACAGATTAAAAATAATTTTGAATGACCTTATACATCAAGACCAAAATGAATTTCTCCTGAACAGACAAATCAGGAATAATTTAAGAATAGTACTAGATGTTCTTGAATTTTATGAAGCCCACCCTGAAAAACAAATAGTCCTTATGTTTTTAGATGCACAGAAGGCCTTCGATAACTTGAATTGGCAATTTTTAATCCAAATAATTTATAATATGAATTTAGGACCAAATTCGAAAATATTATAACTACGATCTATGATACACAACAGGCGAACATTATGATAAAATGAGAATATACTAGCCCAATAAAAATAGAGAAAGGAGGTTGACAAGGTTGCCCACTCTCACCCCTCCTCTTCATATTATCATTGGAAACATTACTAACATATATTAGACAGAATCCAGACATAAAGGGATTAAAGGTTAAGAAAGAAGAATATAAACTGCAAGCATTTGCAGATGACAAGATTTTTTTTTATTGAAGAGCCAATTGAAAGACGACAAAAACTGATGAATGAGTTAGAACAATTTGGAGTAGTTGCAGGATTAAAAATTAATAGAAAGAAAATGAAATTAATAACTAAAAATCTAACAGGAAAACAGAAGTTAGAATAAGAAAAGATCATGGGATTTCAAGTGATAAAGAAAGTTAAATACTTAGCAATATGGCTGACAGCACATTGCAAAACACTAAAGGCAAATAATTACGACAAACTATTGCAACAGGTAAAGAAGGATTTAGAAACATGGGGTAAGCTGCAACTTCTCATTATTAGGTAGGACTGCTACGATTAAAATGTCTATTCCCCCCAAAATTCCTTTATATATTTCAGATGATACCAATTAAAGTACACAAAAAGTATTTTGAAGAACTTAACAAAATAATCACAAAATTCATTTGGCAAAGGAAAAAAAATGAATAAATTTAAAGGCAATGCAAGATATGAAGAGCAGGGGAGGGATAGCTCTTCCAAACTGGGAGTTGTACTATAGTGCGGCCTCCTTAATATGGTTGAAGGAATGGGTGAATTTAACAAAGAAGAAAATATTAATTTTAGAAGGCCACAACTTACAGAGGGGGTGGCATGCTTTTTTATGGGATATTGGGAAAACCACCCAGAAATACTTTCACAGACACTTAATTAGAGATGCATTATTGACCAACTGGAAGAAAATAAAAAAACATTATTTAAAGATACCAATCTGGTTTTCAACAATGGAAGCGATGATATACCCAAATAATTTGGATATTACCAAGATGATTAAATACAAGGACTTATTGGATGCGCAAGGAAATTTGAAATTGTGGCAAGATCTTCAAGACCAGGGAGTACAAATTGATAGATGGACATACCTTCAAGTTCAGAGTAGATACAAACAGGATATGAAAGAATTTGGAATCAATAATAAACTTCAGCAACTAGACAAAATTCTACTAAGCCCAGATAAAAAAGAAATAACAAAATTTTATAATTACTTACTAGAGGCAGAATTAGAAGAATAAATTGTCAAAGGGAATATGATAGTCTGGAGTAGGAATATAGGACGTAGTATCACCTTAGGAGAATGGGAGAAGGTTTGGAGTGGAAATAATAAAATCACAATCATCAGCAGCCTACAAGGAAAATGCCTTTAAGATGTTTTACAGATGGCACCTTTCCCCCTTGAGATTAGCAAAAATGCATTCCAACATGAGTCCGAATTGCTGGAAATGTAAAAAAAAGGAGGGAACTTTCTTCCATTGTATAGAGGCTCAAAAATATTGGCAGAAAATTAGAAAATGGTTGGAGGAAATGACAAGAAAACAGATTGAATTTAAACCAGAACTCTTTCTATTAGGGATCTTTAATAAACAACTCTCAAAAAAGTATACAACAGTACATATTTTGACAGCGGCCAGACTGCCCTTTGCACAATGTTGGAAGCAACCTCATATTCCATCAGAGGAAATGATTATTCAAAAAATAGCAAAGTGAGCAGAGATGGACAGATTAACTCTGGCATTAAAAGGAAAAGACATATCAATGTATTAGGACAGCTGGAACTGCTGGTACGAATGGATAGAACAAAGATCGATTGAACAATAAAGGGCAAAAGAAGATATGTTATAATTGTAGTAGTGACTATATATTTGCACAAGGATTAATTGTTTACAGGGTATAAAATAAGGTTGAAAATAAGGTCCCACAAACTGTCGAGGATGAAACTGTTTTTAACTGTTTTCTGATCTCTATTTCTACTTTTCTTTCTTTGTTTCTTTTTTCTCTTTCACATATATTTATTTGTCTGTTTTAATTGTAAAATTAATAAAGTTTATTTTAAAAAAAGATATAAGACTATATTAGTAAGCTTCCAGCCTGAGAAAATAGTCACAGTATTGATAATACATTGGAAATGGTCAGATATCGCCATTATTAAATTAGCACCATCTGAGTGAGACAACATTAGTTTAAAACATAAGTTGCATTTTTTTTCTGTTTGTCTTCTAGGCACAAACTGATCTAAAGATTTTTCATCTCCAGCTGTTAATCCCCAGTAGATTGTGGAAAGTGAATGTAAATCAATATACTGTCTTATATCTGAAGGCATTTTTGGCATTTATCCTTCTTGGAAAAGCTAAATATACATGGGAAGAGAAAACATATATCCTAGACTTTGGAAATTGAGTGTCATAACTTCAGGGGGTTATGGTCATAATTTTAACAATTCACTGTGTATTTTGGCATACACAATATTCAAGATGATACATAAACTGTCATTTTCATATGCTCATCTTCAGGATCATGTATTCAGTGACCTGTAATGTCTTTTGCTTCCTACAATATCTTTAAGTCCTTATAACTTCCATGCAGGAAGATCAAAAGAAACACCAAGCTATGGATAATGATTCTGTTAGTATACAGTGCCCATATTTCTTCCCTTTCACTGTGAACTATTCATTTGTCAGCTTAGCAGGAAGATAAGAAAATCTCTGATTTCTACTTGGTTTCTCTTTCCTGAAAAGGTGGGGTGGGCTGGGAAATATGTTGCATAGAATGTGTTTCCCACCCAACTTTCTCTAACTCCAAGTTGCTTTGCTTCTCATTCCTGGTCACTTACGGGGTTACTAGAAAATATCCTGTATATATTTCTGTTTATTTGTTCCTCAGATATCATCTCACAATGACCTCACCTCATACAATGAGCTATATTTATTAGAGTGTAAAGCACCTAGACCACTTGCATTTAACCAGGTGTAAGCATAAACTTGGCAACATATATTTTCTGCCATGTTCCCATGACATTGCCTTCATAATATTCCCAGGCCATGAGTGAGTTAGCCTTAATTCATTTTTGGTGAATTGGTACTGATACTAAAGTAATGTTTTCCCCTTATTTTGACATATTCACAAGGTCAAGTTCACAGTGCATAAATCTATTAGATTTCAGCATGTGTTACCTTGCAGACAATTCAGAGACATTAGTGACAAAATAGGGAATATCAATGAAGCAGTATAAATGCCAGTATAGCTTCACTGAGCCAGTTTTTGCTCTAGTATCAGCACTATAGTTACTGGCAAAATGATGGCTTGTATCAATACTCCTTTGTTTTTTGAGGTTGATGGGTAACTGCACATACCTACATTTTACTGTTGGCATCTTTCCTCCTTGGTATTTTCTATCTTTACATAGTTGGAAATTGCCACTGAATCCCTGCTGTGTTTATTTCATTCTCCAATATGCTGCAAAGCTGGATGCTTATGAAAAATGCAGCCATTTCCTTCTTTGCTTAGTGATTCCTTGCCTAGTTCCCACATGCTATTTAAAAGCTTAATATATTTATTGAAATTCATTCAAATGTAATTTTCTCAGTCACATCTCAACTGTAACTCCTGAATCTTATTTTCAACTTATTACTGCACATATAATTTTCAGAGGAGGTAGAGGAAAAGGTAGAAGTTTCTCTCCCCTTGTTAGATAAATAACTCTTCCAATACCATTTAATTCCCTGGAAGGTTTTGGGTATCCTGCCTTTCCAACAATTCATATGCTTATCTCTACAATGATATGAGTGTGGAAAATTGCTTTGAAGCTCAAAATGAAAAAAAAAAAAAGGCTTTTAGTCTTTTCCTCTATCATCTCTTTGCAGGGGGATAAATTCTTACATACTTGGCTCTGCTGAAAAGCATTGGTTTTACTGGTTCTAGAAATAAAGTTGAGCAAAATTATGCATAAGGATAAAAATATCATTGTCTGACACCCTGAATTTCTCTTCATAACACCACAGAAGAAGCTGCAAGCTGAAGACAGATTCTGGAAAGGTATGGAGTTTAACGCATTTGTAGAATTAATACGTATGCATGTATAGTTTTCAGTTTCAAATTCAAAGCTTAGAGATATTTATATTAAACAGTGTAGCTAAATAATACACAAGAGAAACAAGGAGGCCAATTATTCTTATCAACCCTAATGTTTACAACAACAAACCAGAAAATCCTTTAGGATACAATACCAAGTTATCTACATCTGTTGCAGGTTTTTTTCTAGAAAAGCTAGCAATTGGCTGAGACAGATCACATAAGATATGGTCACAACAGTAATGATATGTTGTAAGTAAAATTAATTAAAACCAAATCAACAAATGGAACATATTTAATATGGGAATGTTTACGAATTTAATAATTTGACCACAACTCTAGCTTTTTGATCTACGTTTTACATGTAGCCAGAAAACTTTGCTATGTATCTCTGGATTATATTAATTACATGGCATAGATTGACATCCATATTCTCATGTTACACTAAATACACATGAGAACATACACATGCCTCTTTCAAAATAGAACTATGTGAAGCAAATTAGCAAACAAAAGAAATAGTTGAAGGAAAAGATTTAACTCTTTTGTATTCATATCTACAGGTGGCTTTGAGCTAGACTCTTCATTTCATATGTGTATATATAAATAGATTAAAAGTAAAAGTAAGATGAATTATGCAAAATTTCAAGGCTGATCTAGGACCTGTTTCTGTCTGAAGTAGAGCAGAAAATGCCACTATGCACGAATCCTCTTCATCAGTAATATTATTTTAACTCTTGAAGCAGAACACTGAAGTCCAATCATTTTTAAACTGTTGACCCACTTACCCCTTTCATGATGTTGCATTATACTCTTTATACTGTCATTATACTCTTCTCCATCACCCCCTCCCCCCAAAAAACCCTACTGAAGTTTTCCCAGGTGCCAGTCCCAAATTGATCCTTGACACAAACAAACAAAAATAACAAATTGCACCATTAGCCCCAGGATAATCCCAGATTACCTTTCTTGGAGTAATCAAACTGAGTTTAACAACTAGTGATCTAGAAGGATCTTCATCATTGTGAAAAATATAATAATAAAAGTAAATCAACTGCTGATAATATTCTACCTTCTAACAACACCAAAAGCAGTTATCTGATTCTCTTTCTTCCTGCACTATGAACCACACTGAAAGAAAAATAATCTACCTTGAAAACCCATGCTTGCCTACAATTATTTAGACATATCATAGTTTTTCTAGCCAGTTGTCAATACTAGCTTTCGATTTTGGTTGAACCAATAAGTGATATTTATTTATTTAGAAGAAGCCTATTAACTTGAAACATATGTGTGAGATAACTTTGTTAGTTTTGAACTTTGCTTTTTCTGGCAGACAACTTTGTCTGTCAGATTCAATGCTAGTTGTCAGATTCAATGCTAGTTAAAAATGTATATTAGCATTATTTATACCTCATACTTCAATAATGGAAAAGATGCAAACATTAAACAAAGCAAAGCAAAAAAACCCAGACCACATAGCATGGCTAGAGTGGAAGGAAAATTAGACCCAATACATAAAAGGAAACTTAACTAAAACAGAGTTATACAATTAATGTAAGTGGACCAGTTAAATCTATATGCAAAATTAAATTAAATACAACACAGATGTAAAATATACACAATTTCATTGTTGAAATTATTTGACCATTTGGAATTAGGTTGTGATTTACAATCAAAATAATGCACTTCTTTCCTTTTTAATTATACAGGAGAATGAATTATCCAAGTTTGAAAATTAAAAAAAAAATCTAGGCTTCCAGAAAGTTGACAACTCTTTATTATAAGAATTGAAACATTGCAACAAAGATTTTAGATCCTTAATTATTAAAATTTCCCTTTGGATAAAGTTTCAATTGATTCAATTTTGTATCATAACATTAAACGCTTGTGGAGAAACCCATGGAAAATGGCATCCTTAGCTTTTGAGTATTTATACACTTGTGATAGAAATACTGTACGTTGACACAAATGGTGTCAGCTGCTTATATGTAGGAAAACATGCTTGCCATGGGAGTACAAAAATAAAATTTATTTGTTAAATTATGCATAAATATAAGATACAAATGTATTTTTAAAATACAGTTAAAGATAATCACACTTGCATTGTGTACATATGAAAATACAGTATTTTAGGATTCAACATACACAGACACATTTATGATAAATGTAACTAATTGGCAATGCCAGTTCTTTTCATTATGGATTCTCATCTCTTCATTTTCCAAAAATATGGAAAATTAAGATGTTATGAAATAAGACACTCTAGTTCTGCCGGACATCATGTAGCAACTTGTTAATTTCTGCCACCAGTTCACTAGCATCCATGAGTTCATGTTTACCATCACTGAGGTGGTTAAGCACATTGTCAAACTCATCTTCTTCATAGTTCTCTGGAATTTCCTCCATGGCAGGTAGCCATTTTGAAGAGGGCTGGGCACCTGAATGAGTTCCCAAAGTAAGCCCAGTGCTGTTTGCAGGGTTTTGAAAATGAGTACTGGCTGCCCAGGCTGCCACCCCTTGTGGATAGCTTACAGTCTTGGCTGGCAAATGTCCTTTCCTGCGTTCTAGTGAGCTGGGAGGCTCTATTTCATTACACTCTGTGTAAGCATCCAATGAAGGAGGCAAGAGACGTTGAAAGACGCTGTTCATTTCAGAGAGTAGAGATGAAGTACATATGTCAGCTGCTTCTTCCATATTCTGATTGTCTTTGCCAAAAGTTGAAAAGCTCTTCTTCTTTTCAGATGATTCAACCTCCTGATGATCCTCCTCCTCTTGTGGTGGCTGGTTTTGCTGAGGCTGAAATTCTTCTCCTGGTATAAACATATTGCTTCTATAATCCGAAGATGGGGAAGGCAGGGGTGGCATCCAGCACTGGTCAGAATGCCCTAGGACTCTGCATTCCTCTGTGCATAATCTCATTGCTGAAAGCAAAGTAAAACCAGATGTTAAAAATCTGAAAGATTTCGGGCCCAGTTCAAGATGTTACTCTTGACTGTTTAAAACCTTAGTTTTAAAAATAGTTTGAACAAACATACATATATTTTCTGCTCAAAAAACACATTTAATAAATCAGCGCTTTGGTTTCTTTCACTGAATCTTAGAATAGTAATGCTTAATTTTGTCAAGTTTGGCCTTTTAATGATATTCTGAATGGCATTACACTCCAAAGAACTATATGAAGGTAAGAACAAAAGCTAAATTTCATTTAATTTCCCTTTAAAATGAAAAAAAGTATACATCCAGTCTAATCGTGGTTTAATTATTTATTTGATTATATTTAGAATTTTAAATTAGTAAAATATTGGTTCATGTTTGTGTTACTTTGATACTATAGTTATATGAAATGTTATTAACTGGCCTGTTTATATCTTATTTCAAATATTTTTCTCATAACTTTTGCTGAGACTATCTTTTTGCTAGTCAGAAAAGAACAGAATAGCCTAATTATAAAGACTGTCCTAATTTTGAGCATAGTTCAAACTAGAATTCTTGATCAACTTCAAAAATCTAAGTTGTCCATTTTTTTTCTTAAATAATGGCAATAAGAGAGCAACGTGACATCAACTCCTGTCATTAATTTTCATAAATCATTTTGTTGCATTCCATTTTGCTCTATATATTTTAATATAGACAAATAGCTGCTATTCAGATTCTAGATCTACAGAATCTAGAACTCCATATATCAGATATTACTCATTTAATTTCAGAATATGTACTTGAATTTCTTATAATTGCTATATTTTAAACCATGGTGGCGCAGTGGTTAGAATGCAGTATTACAGGCTTATTCAGCCAACTGTGATTGGTTTGATCCTGACCACCTCAGGACTGACTCAGCCTTCTATCCTTCTGAGGTATGTAAAATGAAGACCCAAATATTTGGAGGCAATATGCTGACTCTGTAACTATGAAATGGTATATACTGCAAGTGCTTTTGTTATTGCTATTATTCTTGTTATAGACTTTTATAGAAAAAAAAATAAATGGATGTGTTTTAAGAATTTATTGATAAACTTCAAAGCATCTTTGTTTGGTAAATATATATTGTACTCTGCAAGGTAGAAGTCCCTTCTCCATTTCTTCCTGTGAGAACAAACCTGCAATGGAAATTTAGTTGAGAGAAGCTTAGTCCAAAGTCATGGCTAAGAATATATTTGACAGTGCATTTACCCATCATAATTCAAGATGTTGACTATTATGCTGCACTACACTTGCCCTTATATATATAAATAATTTTGGATTATAACCAAATATTTGTATTTGACAACTATGCAAAACACCAGCAGCCTGAAAGGATAAAAGTAGATAGTCTTTGAACAAATTATATTAATGATATAATGTGATATTAATATATTAATTTAGTTAAGCACTCAAATATTTGCATTTTTTCTACTGTAATTAAACAGAGATTTGCTTTATAAACTCCAATGCATGATTCTGGTTATACCTATCATGATGCACAGTGAGGGCCAGTGATTTGAATGATTTGAAAAGGGGTTGGGTAAATGTATGGAAGATAAGTCCATCATGTGTATCAGTATTTAAGATTTATCATTATGGATTAATCCATAAATCCATAAATCCGTTAGGGAATGGAAGCAGTATTCCCCATGCAGTTGCAGGAGAACAATAGTAGAAAAGCTGCACGTATCTATCTCCTGCTTGTGAGCACCTGGCTTGTGAAGCAGATGCTGTACTAAGGTAGACCTTGATATGAACTAGCAAGCCTATAATGATGACCTTATGCCTTCACATTTGGAAAACTAACATTTGAAGAAGAATATGATTTTAGTAAGAATACAAATAGCTACACTAACAATAAGCTTATCCTAGATTTAAATATCTGCAAGATGAAACAAAAATACAGCAATCAGACACAGTTCCCTTATAAGTATCAAGATCTTAGTTGGATGTTACATTTTACACCTGAGAGTCTACCAAAATATTTAGTGTTCTTAAAATATACAGAAAAAAATTATCATGCTGTATACATCTGTAATCTTTAACATGGAGTCCATGGACCAATACATTCATAAGCAATCCACTTGTTACCCATCCAACTTAGTAACAATAACTAATTAACCAATCCATGTTTAATTTAAAGCAGGATCTTTAATCTATAAAAACTGGTTTATACTTACTATGAGAATAATGTAAGATTTCCATTGTAAGGTTTACAGCTCTAATGGTGGTTTCTTTTACAACTGAGACATTATCTTGCAACCCATTGTTTTTTATTTGGTCTCAAATTGTCATAGGTATGTTTGATTTGTCATGGTATCATCAAAGTGACAAGGATGTTCAGACCATGGGGCAAGGTATTTGAGAAGTACTTAACTCTCCAAAACTCTAACTCCCCCCCCCCCCAATTATTTTGGCCACATCCAGTAAACAAACATCATAAGATGGGCCAAGATCAGAGAAGAATGCCAGAAAGTCAAGCATAGACATAGACTTGTGATTTAACAGGAGTGTGATTAACAGTGTTGTAGTCCAAGCATTATAGTAAACTGATTTCCATTAACATTAATATCAAACAATATCTATTTGCCATTAACATTTGATGTCTTCTTACAATTTGGGGGATTCAATTCACTTTAGCGAAAATTTAGAGACCATTTATAGGATAGAACTATATTTCAGAGAGTTGTGAGCATGATGGTTTAGACAAATTTTTAAGCCTTTATATCGCAAATATGTAGTGCTTTTAAAACCTCGAGCAAGTCCTAGATGTTGTCCAATATAGGAGTAAAAAGAAGATAAAAGAGTTTATTTTTCAGCAGTACAAATTTGTCTTTGTATCGTTGTCTGAAAATGATGAAAATTGGCTGTTTAATTTTCACTGAATCTTTACCTGCAGGAATTCTCCCATCTGTAAGGAAAAGGTCACTGAATCCTTCTCCAAGAAGTCTGTCAATAGGAGAATCTCTCCCTAAATCATAATCACTGTCTCCTGCTTCACTGTCACCACGACCACTATCTTTCAGACTGAACTTATCCATATCTTGAAGGGCATATCTGTGATAAAACAAAAGAGACATGTGGGTTGAACTGGGCTTCTTTAGCTCATGAGCTAAGCCTATATACCCTCTGATAAGGCTACTCTGAACTTTGACCAAAGAACATCCTTACCTGTAACTTCTGGAATACTTATTGCCTCGAAAACTTGGCCTTGGTTGATATTGGCCTTGATGAAGCATGGAGAGCAGCTGAGACACCTGTTATGAAACACACAACAGCAGGAAAAAATTAATCCTTACAACTGCCCAAGAAAATCTATCCATATAACTGCCCAAGAAAATCTATGTATATTTATGTCCTTTTTTTAAAACCATAAACCAGGACCGTCAAACTCAGTTTCATTGATGACCACATCAGGGTTGTGTTGACCTCAGGTGGGGTGGGGTGTATGGCCAGGGTGGGCATGGCCAGCTTGACAACACTCATATCAGGGGGGCCTGTGGTGGCCTCAGTGTTCTGCCAGAGAAAACAGGCTCCCAAGCTCCGTTTTTGGCTGCAACAGCCTCCTGCAACCCTCTGCCAGGAAAAACAGAGCTCAGGAGCTCATTTTCTCTGGCAGAGCACTCGGCACACTACAGGCACCCCATACATGAGTGACATCGAGCTGGCCATACTTACCCTCCCGAGCTCCGTTTTCACTGACAGAGGGTTGCAGGAGGGTGTTGGAGCCTAAAATGTAGCTCATTTTCCCTGGCAAAGGCACCGCAGGCCAGTCCTTCACTGTTTCCAGGACAGCCTCGTGGGCTAGATCTAAGCACCCTGTGGGCCAGATCTGACCCCTAGTCTTGAGTTTAACACCCCTGCCATAAAGTGTCTATTAAAATAATCTGCCAGAAAAAAGAAATAGAATTTAATCCAATATAAAAGACAGTTATAAACATCTTAGTGTATTAGATATACTTTACCCTTGTAACTTAGCCTCATGATCCAAAGCATATAAAAAACTTAACTCTGAACCTTAAGTTAGTTAAATTCAAGTGTTTGGCTCTAAATAGTTTTAATTCTACTGAAGTCAGTGAAAAATTAGCTATTTAACTGCTCTGAGCTCAAAGGCCTTAAACACATTCATTAAAAATTTGCATGTACAGTTGACACAAGCTGTTAGAACAGATGTAGTTAAAACTTCATTAGTGTTAGTAATATATTTTGTCATTCTTTTGTCCCCTTTAAATATGCAAATACATTATAAGTATATTGAAATACTGAAGCATAGAACAACATGTGATTTTTACATCCTGGAAGGGTTTCTAAGGATTAATTTTAAAATATATTAGTCCTTTCTGTACTAATATTACTGGTAGGCTATTAAAATTCAGTTAATATCGTATCAATATTAACTACATGTTAACCAATTTAGTTAATATTGCACCAATTAGTACAATTTAGGGTAATAGATATAGATTGCAAAACTCTGGATCACCAGTAGGTACAATGAAATGATATATTTTGTTCCCATCAAGTGATCATCTGGAATTTGGAAAGCAAGAGTACCAAGATCTAGCCAGCCTATTATTCATGGTTTTGTGATTTGTACAGAAACTAAAATCATATTTAGAACTGGAATTCCATAATTTGGTTTTTTTTTTTTTCCCCAAGTGGTATAATAAGAAATGAAAATATCATCCAATACATACTGTGTAGATATAGAGAGGGGGAGGAACTTGGGAAACTGCAACATATTTTCCCAGTGAATTTCTGGATATGTATAAACATATCATAAATATAGGTGTGTACAGTCATCATATATAATAACTGAAACGAAGCATTGAAAATTATTGTACTAAATAGACATGGGATTTACTTATTTAGGTGAATGACTTTTATTTAATGCAATGTATGATCTTACCTCAACAGCAGGAGTAGCATGAGTGAGCTCAAGAGAGAAATTCTCTGGTACATGATTTGATGAGATGGTCACCAGACTATTTAAAGACTGGTGACTGTGATGGCTTTGTCGACTGCTCATTTGCCCTCTTTCTAGTGTTGGAGATGATGAAGGTGAAGCTTTGTGGTGGGATCTGATTGGTAAAGTACCATTAATGGTAGGCACTAATGTAATATCTCCTTTGTGAATCTGTCTTGATGGCCTTTTCGGATGATGCTGGTATGTGGATTCTGCAACACGACAATTATAAGACCGGGTATCTTTCTTCTCACGATTACACATTGTAGCAAAGACTACCATGACCACCAACAAAACTGCACATATTGCTCCTAAGGATATTATTGTGATCATGGAAATATCTAGAGGAGGTTGGCTTGGGTATGTGGCTTCTGTAGATGAAAGTTGATAGATATTTTTAACAACACTGCATTTCAGAAGTGCTTTGGTACTCAGTTGAGGACTTCCTTTGTCCCTAACAACCACAGTAAGTTCCCATTCTGTTGATGTAACAGATTCAATACTAGCATTAAGATAAATGTCACATGTCTGTGGATCCATCACAAAGAGGCCTTCTTCACTACTAGTTGCTAACACGCAGCTTAGCTCTGCATTAACCCCTGAGTCTCTATCTGTGGCTCTTATCCTAGTGATGCAATGGTTACTGTCAGCTTCTTTAGGGATTAAAATCTCTGCTGTATTGTTGTGCAGTGCAGGCCCCACAATCAAAGGAGCATTATCATTTTCATCAATAATAGTTAGTACCACTGTTGTATTGCTAGCTAACTGTTGACTTCCTCCATCTCTAGCTTGAACCATAAAAATTATCAGGCTTACTTCCTCATGATCAAAAGTCCTAAGTGCATAGATGGCTCCATTAGAGGGATCAATGGTCACATATTTAGTTATGGAACTTCCCAAAATGAAACTTTCCAAGATAGTGTAAGTCACCTGCCCATTATCTCCCAGATCTGGATCAGTTGCTGTAACAGAGGTGATATATGCACCTGGAGAATTATTTTCCAAAATTACAATTTCATACCTATTTGTCTGAAATTGGGGTGAGTTGTCATTTTCATCAATGATCTGGACAGTAAAATGTTTCACTGTAGAAAGACTTGGAGTTCCTTTGTCTTCTGCTATGACTGTCAGGCTATATTCAGATCGCTTTTCTCGATCCAAAGTAGTATTTGTAAGGATTAAATAGTTATTCTCATACGTCTTCTGAAGTTTAAAATGTCCATGTCCATGAAGCTTGCAAACCACTTCTCCATTCAGTCCAGAATCTTTGTCTTGCACTCTAACAAGGGCCACAAAAGTCTCTGTGGATGCTTTTTCAGAAATATAAGCGATTTCTTCTTTTCCTGGAGACATCAGGTTTAAATTGATTTCAGGTTTGTTGTCATTCACATCAACAACCTTAATAATGATTTTGCAGTGAGCTGGAATTGAATTTGGACCCAAATCTTGTGCCTGAGCATCAATTTCATAGGATTTGGAGGTCTCATAATCCACTGGTTTGAGAAGAGTTAGTTGACCCCTTTCAGAGTCCATTTTAAAAGTCTCTATAATTTTCGGGGACACGTGACTACTAAAGGAGTAGACAACTTTGCCATTGGCACCTTCATCTGGATCAGTGGCATTGAGATCTATAAGTAATGTGCCAACATGTGAATTTTCCAAAAGTTGAATTATGTATGTCGGTTGTTCAAAAAGTGGACTATTGTCATTAGAATCTGAAATGCTGATTTTCAGGAGAGATGATCCACTTCTCTGAGGTACACCATTATCAGAGGCAGTTAGTTGTAGTTCATAGCTTGATTTCAGCTCCCGGTCCAGTTCCCGCACCACAATCAACTCTGCATATTTGGCTCCATCCGTCCTTGTTCTAACTTCGATGGTAAAGAAATCATTGGCCGAAAGGGAGTATGTGTAGAGGGAATTGTCCCCAACATCTGGATCAAAAGCACTATCCAAAGGAATCCGCGTACCTATGGCTGCACTCTCCGAAATTTCAAGAGGAATAAGAGATCTGGAAAATTGAGGCGAATTGTCATTAATATCCAACACTTCAACCTCCACATGGAAAAGCTGCAGATGTTCAGTCGGAAGAGTGATCACGTCAAACTCTATGGAACAGTTTAAGTTTTTCTGGCAGAGTTGCTCCCGGTCAATTTTAGCTCCAATGCTGATCTCTCCGTTGTCTTCCCGAACCAGCAGCAACGGAGAATTCCCCCTCTGCATGGCTCTGAACCGCACCGAAGAAGGATTAGGCAGCCTATACAAAACATCGGCGACATCTTCGGAAAGCCTGGCAATGACCGAGCCAACCCTCTGCTCCTCATAAATCCTGTATTTCAGATTTTTGCCCACTGCGCCTTCCCAGAAGGACAGGAGGGTCGTCAGTGCAAAGAGAAGCCTAAAGTGCATTTTTCGACCCAAACGCGGCATCGGCATAGGCTCCCGGGGGGTCTTTCTGCCAAACAAGTTACAAAGCAATTCGCTTAACTTAATCTCGACCTTTCAGACCCAACGTCCATTTGGTTCTTTGGAAATTGGGAGGAATGGGGGGAGAAAAAGGAGAGAGAGAAAAACAAAACGCGCTTGCAAACCTTCCTTCTGAAACGGATGCCACGTCCCAGCCGTTCAGGAAAAAGTTGCCTACAGCGAGACCAAGGCGGCGGAGCTCCCACTATACATCCCGTAGGCAAGCCGGCTCGTATTCCTCCGCTTCTTCTAGTCCAAGACCTTTGCACATCAAGGCTTCTTCCTTCCGCTGCAGCTATTATTCACCCAGTGCCGAGGGAAGGGAGCCGAGGCTGCACGGCGGCGGCGGCGGCGGCGGTGCGGTTTCTTCCCGAAGAGACCCTTCTTAACGCCCGCTCTCCTCAGCTTCTGACGGCTAAGATTGCTGACTCCTGTCTAAAAAAAATCGTTGGAACTTCACTTCAACTCAGACAAAGCTTTTGCCCGGCTGGATGTGTTGAATCGCTTCCAGCCAATCAGCTTGCTTCCAAATCAAAGGACAGTGAAGTCACACATGCTCATAGACCCCCAAAAAAAGAGGGAGGAGGGAGCGGCTTCCACCCTCCTCTCTTCCTCACCTCCCACTACCACAAAAGGAAACAAATTGTTGAAGAATGTCTTAAAATCAAACTTCATGTTCTCCCATTTTTACGAAGATTTCGGTTGGGGTGGGCTTCTTTCTTTGTCATTTGAAGGAGAGCTTTCATTAATATCCTGGCATATTCAGGTTTTGGTTAAAAGGCAAACCAAGCCTCCAAAGGAATAAGTTTGCTTCATGAAGAATTTGTCCTCCCTCCCTTTGGCCGCTTTCAAGAAATTGATCCTTTTGATATTTTACTTAAAATGTTTTGCAAACAAGATAATTTGGTTTTTAATCTTATGCTTCCCTTCATTTTACTGTCAAGAAAAATCCATTTGTGGTTTTCTTCTTTTCTTGGTTTCAGAAAATGGCTATATAGCTTTGACATTGTTGGGCTTTTGGCTCTATGAGCTTGGATTCTTCCTTGCAAATGTTTTATAGCTTGGTAATGAAATGCCTGCAAAAGAAAACCAAGAGCCTAGCCCTTAGCTTCACACATTCTTTTCTATCTGACAATGTTTTGTAGGTATGTTATCTTCCACAAAAGCCTTTTCTTTCTTCTTACTATAAAACAGACTTCACAACTTCAGAAGCCTCTTTGCTTTAAAAGCAGCCTTTGTCTTTGACATGATGAGGCATGCTAAAACATTTGGCCCATATGTGAAATCATTTTTAAAATAACTTTGGGATAGAATATTAGAAAAACAGGCCAGCATTTTCCAAAGGACAATTTATTTCATTTTGTTTTATTATTTTATTCATGTATTTGTTAGAATTATATGCTGCTTTTCCTTCAGGAACTCCATATGGTGTTCATAGCACTCCCCCTGGTCATTTTTTCCCCTAAAACACAACACTCTGAGGTATTGTCCTAATTACTAGCTCAAAATCTCCAACATAGGTAGACCTGAAGATGCTCAATTCTAGTCAAACGGTTTAACCACTGCACCACACTATATCTCTACAAATTCTCATTTATTTCTTTGGAACTGTAGAAAGTTAGCACCCACCCCTCTCCTAGAAGAATGAAATATTATAGGAAATATTAAAAAGGCAGAATATTATATTTCCCTGGATGAGAAAAGAGAAACATGTTTTTAAAGACAAAGCAGCTCCCTGTAGGGTAATGGGTTTAAGAGATGGGTCTCAGGGCATGATATGATTAGCTCTCTACCTATCTCACCACATGGCACTTAAGAAGATTACATCACCCAACAAGATTCAACCAAGTCTGGAACTCAAGACAATCTACAAAGCATGGCTGCATGGGAGTCTGACAACCAATCAGAATACATTTCTTTCACAGGAACAGGACACAAGTTCAAAGCCCAAGAGAAGGTTTAAATCTCTCTCACTCATCCATGTGCTCAATTTTTCCCAGGATTTCAAACCATGTGGTCCTGTCCACCATTAAACCATCCTTCCAAACAGTCTCCATGTTTCCAGTGTTTTACTTCCCACTTGGAACTGAACCCAGATGGACATTTATTCCAACAGAACCAAATTTCATTTCTTATAGTCCTTTAAGAATTTTTGGCAGCTTTGGGCCTTCCGGGTTTGAAGTCTCTTCGGCGACAGGCAGAAATCCGCGATCATGCACAGTTTCAGTCTGGGCTCGCCGCTGGAGCGCCCCGAGATGGCTGGTTTCCGGGATAAGCCACCCCATAGAGGTGGTGAATAGGGGGGAGACTGCCAGCAAGGTTGAGGAGAGCTGCATCTCTCCTCCTCAGCTGGCCATTACTCCCTTTCCCGAAGGCGGTTGCAGCAGTGGTCAGAAATGGCCACCACAAAGAAGAACTCAACTGGAAAAGAATGTGCAGGAGGAAGATAAGAAGTGAAAGTTTTGGCTGACCAGGTTAAATTGTGAAAGCAACAACTAAGGTACCGTGGAATTTAAACTTACAAAAAAATAACATCGCTCCCAAAGAAGAGTTGGAAGCAGTGAAGGAAAGGGAAAAGGGAAAGGTTTGGCTTTTTTCCCCCTTCTCTCTCCTTACCTATACTGACAACTAAGAGACTTAAATAAGAAATCTGAAAAATCCACTTTGACATCAATAGGCAATTAAGCTGAAAATAAAATAAAATGCCAAAGGGATAATAAAGATTTCTGGACACTATTTTTTTTTTTCATAAGCAGGAAGAGAGAGAAAAAAAATAAGGGCAGGATCTGGAAGAGGGAGGAGACTGCCTGGAATTAAAAAGAATCTACAGTAAAACTTCAACAAGACTTCTAAAAGATACATTTTAACTGAAATTTTGTATCTAAACAGTAACCCCAAGAAGAGAAAGTGGGGGGAAAAAGAGCAAAAAGAAACAGCTTGCGTGTATTTGGATTATTTGGTGATCTTTGGATTCTTGGTTACTACATTTGAATGACTAAAATTAATTGGCTGGTTGTTTAAAAATTTATACAATGGCACTACTTCTGGATGAATTGAAAATGGAACTTAAAAAGTACAAAGAAGATGCACAAGAAGGGAAGGGTTCTTTTGGCTTCATTCTTCAATTCTTAGAAATGAAGATTTGGAACTATGAGAAACAACAAGAAACGATTGCAAAACAAAAAGACTGGGACAAAGAAGAAGCCATCTTTAATGAATAAGTAATTTTATGTGGGGAAGAAAAAGGAAAGGGGGGAAAGAGAATGGAGAATTCAAGATTTAAAAAAACAACCAAGAAAAGAAAACTAATTCAAAAAATAAGTATAATACTGGAAAGCAACAGAAAGGGGGAATACAGAAGAGACAAATAGAGGTAGAGAGACAAGGGGGTAAAAAGGGGAGAGGGAAGAGGAGAGGGAAGAAGAAAAGGAGAAGTTACAAAGGACCGGAGCAACATATAGAGAAACAGGACCTATTTAGAGATAATGGGTGACTGAAAAAGGGATTCTGTAAAGGTACATAAGATTGTATTGTTATATTAGTAATAGAAATAACTTTAGAAAATTGGAAACAATGTATGATTAAAATGAGGGATAAAATAGTTAGTGTAATTTAGTGAAATGTTTGTTAATAAAAAAGTGAAATAAAATAAATGAGAAAATTGAATTAGGAAGGAACAGGAACATTTTAATTAGTTAATATTTTATAAAATATAAGTGAAGGGGGGGGATTAATTATGGAAAGCTTATAATTGTTCCCACAGAAGTATGATATTTAATTGAAAAGTAATGTTAAAGAAGTTAAGACTTTAATGAATATTAATATTAATGATAGAATTGAATTGGAATGGAATGTGTTGTTTTAATTACATACATTTATAATTTTTTTCTTTTTTTAAGAATATAGCGTGTATTTTAAGAATGTACCAAGCAGAATCCGAATGGAAGTTATGTATTATATTGAATGTTATAACTTTAGGGTATATATTGAAGCCTAAATAAGAGTTAAATGGATAAACTTAAAGATATAAAGGTGTCATACTCCAATCAGTAACTACAGGAGAAATTTTGTTTAATGAGAAAAGATAATAGATAATTGAAACAGGATGACAAAAAATACAAATACAATGATTTGAATTGAGATGAGATAATTAAAATAAAATTGAGAAAATTAAAAGAGGGGAAAAGTTATGCAGAAAATTGTAAAATAGTAATAAGATATGGAATAGAATATAAAAATGAGCATGAACTTGAATTTGTGTCTGTATGAAGAAATGTAACCCAGGATTATGCTACTAAAAAAAGATGTTTTATTTGTATTTTTTTTTCTTTTTGTGAAAACTCAAATAAAATTTACAAAAAAAAAAAAAAAAGAATATTTTGCAGCTTTGCCCCATGGACTATTGCTATCATAATGCCTAGTGAGGAAAAAAATGGTTGATGATATAGATTAATTGAGATAATTTCAAACTTGGTTACAAACTTAGCTTTAGTTTCCAGTATGGTTTGTATGACGCCGGAATTTGAAGTTCTGATCCTTCACCCATGCTTTCATTTTTAGCCATTACAAGGGTCAGATAGGGGTTGCTTACTTGCTGAGAGTTTGGGATAGTCCATAGTGGTAATCACAGCACATTTTAGAAACTAGAAAGACTATTGGTGAGTGAGGTTGCATTTGGGGACCACACAGATCAGCCTATGAATTGAGTAGAGCACATAATTCAGTGTGGAAGGTCCTATGTTCAGTTCCTGGTCTATCCAGATAGTACTGGAAAAACTACAGTCTGAAAAACTGGAAAAAATATATATATAAACAGCATTGACAGTATGCAGTAGATGAAACCTCAGTATTGGAATAATAATCAATCTCAGAATAAGCTTCTTCTGTTCCCGACTGTATAGATATCTTATAGCTTATGTATCCTCTTTTGTGTAGTTATGTTGATAGTTAAAATATACACAGGAATGAACAATTAAGAAAATGTTGCCAATATCTCTTAAATGAATTAGAGGAATTTAGGACTGACTTGGCTCAGGCAGAAATGAATCAGTGGAAGAAGCCAAGGCCCATGAACTTCTACATCAGTTCAAAATTATTGTTTATGCTAAACAATGATTACTAATCAGCAATTAAAATCTTAATTGGGTTCCAGTTAGTTTAACCGTATTACTGTTTGAACTCTGAATTATAAATCAATGGACATTTCCATATTGAATGTGAATTAACATTTTTTTAAGTTCAAAGAAATGAATAAGAGTTCATTTCCTTGAACTCTTACAAATATTTGCACCTGAAAATTTTGGCAGAAAATGATGACCTCTCTGTGGGAATACTGTGTCTGGAGGCACCTGAAAATAAATACATTTGTACCAGATTACTATTTTTTTAAGGGGATTTTAAGGGTGGCTCAGTGACTAAGAGGCTGAGCTTGTCGATCAGAAAGGTTTGGAAGTTCGGTAATTCGAATCCCTCATGCCACATAACAGAGTAAGTTCCTGTTACTTGCCCCAGCTTCTGCTAATCTAGCAGTTCAAAAGCATGTAAAAAGGCAAGTAGAAAAATAGGGACCATTTTGATGGGAAGGTAACAGCATTCCTTGCACCTTTGGCATTTCATGCTGGCCACATGACCACAGAATCATCACCAGACAGCGCTGGCTCTTCAGCTTAGAAACAGAGATGAGCACTGTCCCCTAGAGTCAGGAACAACTAGCATGTATGTGTGAGGGGAACCTTTACTTTATCTTATTATATTTTTATTCTTTCCAACTTTTAATAATTAAAGCTTTACCTTTTTATTTTGCAGGTTGCTAATTATATGTCATATTTTGTCCTGTGAAGCTACTTGAAGTGTTTTGAAGCTTAAATTAATAATATAAATTTTAAAAATAGAATACTAAAACAAATGTTTCCCAAAATGGGAATATTTTATTGGGCATTTGCTCAAAACCTACAATGTATATGTGGAAAACCACACTTGAAATGCTAATTGTTGAACTCATTTATAAGTAGGAATTGAGATCCATCTCTTCACACACAACTGTGGCTTAACTATTTATGAATGAAGCAGATGGGATACATCACAGAATGTATTTGATGTAATGGGAGAGCAAGGTTTCCATGTCCACTTAATCAAACTGATTCTGGACTGAATAATTAATTGTCATTTGTTAGTTATGAACATATGAACTGAAATTGTTATGAGTTCAAGTGTGGTCTACTGGCTTATCTGCTTACATTGTGCTACTTTAATTACCTTAGTAATATATAAGAATGAGCAGCCAGGCAGATTCTACATTATTTGAGTGGAATATAGCTGACTTTTCCTATTGTATTCCACTCAGCTGGAGTCTTTCCATCTTTCTGGGTCCAGAATATTTTATTTCAGATCAATTTGACTATTAGACTGTATCAGCATGGGCATGCTTAGAAGTCTAATTCTCACAGAGATCACCAATCACTAAGTGGTTTTTTTTTTTTTTTTCTGGCCAAGAACTATCTATCCTTTAGTGTTCACATATCATCCGGTAGCAAAAGCTATGTCTTGTCCCCATCATTTCTGTGTTTAAAAGTACATTTCTTTCTCCTCTTGACAAACATGAAGGAATAAATTACAACTGTGCTCATCACAATAGCAATCTTTAATTGCCTTCTATTTTCTAAAATTGGTATTGTCCTGGTAATTCTACATTTTAACTTATCTAATGTTTCTTGCACACCTTCAGGAATTGGGAGTTGGGACAAGACAAAATTCTTCATCAGTAAAAGAGAGATTGTTTTTTTAAAAAAATACACAAGATAATTATGTATTGCCATTTTGAATGACATTCACTATTTTGAAATTGAATTTGCCATTCATAAATGTAGTGCCATTGGCACATGGATTTTTGAACTGTCTTGCAATTATAAATATCTGGCTATAATAATCAAGCCTATGCTCTGATATTTACATGTGGTTTTTGGCAGTATCTGCTTTTGTTCTTTCTAGGGCTATCGGATCAGAGATACAAAAATATGGGAAACCTCTAGATGGCTAGGAAAATTTACAGTATTATGTACGACTGTGCTGCCATTTAGGGATCATCAATATTTTTGCAGAACTGATTAAAAATCATGCCACTAAAGTCCATCTGATGCAACGCTGTTTTTCCATCAATCAGATTTCTATCTCTGATTATAAGACTACTTCTTGGACTTCACACGGATCTTTTTTTCTTTCTTTCAAACAATAGGCAGCCCTATGCATTAATGTTTAAACCAGTGGTGGGATTCAAATTTTTTTACTACTGGTTCTGTGGGCATGGCTTGGAAGTGGTGTGGCTTGGTGGGCATTGTTTGGTGGGCATGTCAGGGGAAGGATACTGTAAAATCTCCATTCCCTCCCTACCCAGCTTTTCAGCTCTCTTCTCCTGTGCAGGGCAACAAAAGATGATCCAGCTGATCAGCTGGGATTTGGGAGGCAGAGAATAAATGGGGACAGGGACAGTCAGAAATGGAATTCCAAACTGCTCAAAATTTCCTCTACCTGTTCTCCGAATTATTCAAAATTTCCACTGCTGGTTCTCCAGAACTGGTCAGAACCTGTTGAATACCATCTCTGGTTTAAACTCACATGCATCTGTCAAGAACAAATATTACATATTATGTATAGTGGTTAAAATGCTGGACAACAGTTATAGACCTTTGGCTCAAAAGCACTATGCTTGATTTTATTCCAGTGGTTGTCTACAGATCGGACTACAGACAGTATTGCTGGAGGGGACCAGGTAGTGAAATGGGGGTTATATAGCCTTGAGTGTGTGAAGGAAAAAAAAGGATACAAATCTATTTTTTTTAAAGTACAAATATATACAGACACACAATGACACCTACAAACATCACAAGAGGTACAAATTTGTCATGCTGTGCTAAACATGATATAATCATGTAGTAAATTCTGAGATGATGATCTCTTATTCTACCTTTAATATATGGAATAAGTGGGAATGCTTATTTTAAATATTAGAAATATAATTGATTATTACCAGAGATTGGTTCTGAATACAGAATAAAGAAATTTACACATTATTTTCCAAGATTACAAAGGATTGTTTCTATTTCTTTTTTTCTATGTATTTTATTTCAGATATATGGTGCTTCATTTCCCCCCTCTCCCCGCCCACTTTTCATTCATTTGATTGTTTTACGTGCTGACTTGGATCCTTCCTTCCTTCCTTCCTTCCTTCCTTCCTTCCTTCCTTCCTTCCTTCCTTCCTTCCTTCCTTCCTTCCTTCCTTATTTATTTATTTGTTATTCCAAATTTTGCAAACATGGTCTAGATATGTAAAACTTTGGTTGTTTCTCTGCCCCTCAACCTCCAGGGCTGTTGTTCTCATCAGAATTCAACCAAAGTCACTATGAGTATTCTTCCAATAAAGAAAGCAGAAGAGTCTCAGTGTGAACTCTCCTTTTTAAGAATTCAAAAGCAGTTTATATGCTATTGTCTCTTCTTCTTTTTTTCAGAAACCAATGTTGTGTATCAAATTGCATAGAATAGACATGGCTATAATGAATGTATTTAGTAGTGAGTCACACAGATGAACACTGTGCCTCCCATGAATAATACTGTTTTACAAGTTTGCAGACTTTTCAAAGTTCAAATTCCCAAACCTTATAGGCAGACTGAAAAACCTAATTCAACCAACTGGGACTTTAGAAACATATAGCCATCTGGCCTAAATCACTAACAACCCAAGCCAATAATTATATCAATTCAGGCTTTAGTGCTCCAAAAGAGCAAACCAAGGAATTAGTGTCCTTTCTGAGTTGGGTACAGAAAATTCACAGATAATTCCATTAGCTTAAGAGCACTCATTTGCGTTGTTCTGCTCTTTTATTTTGCTTTAAAAACTGAAAATACAATTTGTCATTTGCTTTTCTTTCCTTTTTTTCATTGCTCATAACTGAAAATATTTTAACATTCTTCTAAAAGCCAGGTAATAATTCCATTGTTTGAACTGGATTTGTCACCTTTTAAAAGAATGTCAAGTGGCTAATTAATGGTTGAAAATAATTTCAGAGCTGCATCTTAAAATGTTTAAACTCTCTCTATATATTCTCATATTCCTAAGAATAATAATTAATGCATAGAAGCTGAACCACACAATATATTTATTGCAATAATTTTCAAATGCACCTCTGAAGGATATGTGCATTAGTACAAAGCAACAGAACGTATCTGAAATCATATCTTAAAGCAAGAATTTGGTCCTTGAAGTTCTATTTGTTATGTTTTAAATTATTTTGATTATATTTTGGAAGTTGTGAACTACCCAGAATCTTTTGAAGTGGGATGGCTGTAATAAATCCTATTATTATTATTGTTGTTGTTTACAAAGTTCTTGAAAAAGAGCAAGTCAAGTTCCTGTGTGACTTTTAGATCCAAATAGACATTTGGCCCACAACAAGCCTAACTATTGTGGAAAAATAGTCTGTTTTATTGATATTGCAATACCAGGTGATGCACAAATTGAAGTGAAACAGCTAGAAAAAAATAACAAAACATCAGGATTTGCAAATTGAATTGAGTGACTAAGAAGGAAGACATCAATGGCTGTACCAAAAGTAATAGGAATCCTTGAAGCAATACCCAAAGGGCATCATAGATACATGGACATTTTGAACTTATTAGACCTGAATATCCTAACTTTCAGAAAATACACCCTGCTTGGAATTCCCTTTATACTCAGAGATTACCTTAATAGTTTTTAGGTCCTTGGTTAGGACTTGAACTGTTAAGTCAACCTGGAAATAAGAAGAAACTTTCTGACAGTGAGAACAATCAACCAATGGAGCAGCTTGCCCTCAGAAGTTGTGGGAAAACCATCACTTGAGATCTTCAAGAAGAGATTGGACTGCCATTTATCAGAAATGGTGTAGGGTCTCCCGCTTGGTTGGACTAGATTACCTATAAGGTCCCTACCAACTCTGATTATCTGTTATTATCTGTTAAGTTTACCAGTCCTAGACTGTGAATCGAATTGAAAATTAAATCTATAATAATAGCAGCAATAATAAGAACTGAAAATTTATCTGCATTATAGATGGTTTGGTTCACAATATCCCAATGTGGGCAAATATTTGTGGTAAATCTAGATTACTCTGAATTAATATTATGAAAAAAGGTATGAGAAAAAATAATCCTTTAATTATACATAATTATGCAACACAACCAAGAAACAGTTATAAAGTTAACTTTAAAATATTAAATACTTCATTGAAGGTTTAGGATTTTTTTATTTTTGTGTATATTATGTTTACAAACAGATCATCCTGAAGCTTTTCTACATTCCACATCTTTAGAGGTTTTTTTGGATATCCTCCTACAATTTTATTTAGTACACTGAGGTCATAAAGAAAGGAGACAATTCAATGTACAAACCACATACATTTCTTTACCTAGGCATTTATTATAGGAAGTTGTTAGGCACATATGAGTTAGAAGTAAGGTGGCCATTGAATTACATTCAACTTCTGGTAATTTCATAGGCATATGCTTGTTTTTTCTTGGCAACCATACAGGAAGTGGTTTGCCATTGTCTCCTTCCAGGATATATTTTTATATGAATGCATGGTTTAACTTCTGGGAAGGTTAAAATTATTTAATATGGATTGAAACTGTTCCTTTTTTTTTTTTTTTTAACCTCAGGCACTTTCTCTGCAGAATTTTTGTTTTTGTTTTAATTTCCAGCATTCTATCTAAGTGAAGCAAGCATGATGTGATGACCCAGGTGTGGCACAAAGGCAACAGAGTCAAATAAGCAATAAGAGTCTCTTTATTATCTCCAACTTTGCCCCCAGTGTCCAGATTACCTTTGGCTAGAGAAAACTCTCTCCCAGGAACAGCCTTTAACTGTAGAAAATTCAGACCAAAACAAGGTATGTATAAACTGTAACTGAAAATCCAAAGCTGAAGTAATTAACTTGACAGGGCAGGAGAAGGAAAAGGAATTTCAGCCTTGAAAACACAGCAAAACTCACACAGTTGGGAAGATGCCAAGAACACAGATAAGCCACGATGATACCAGATAAATTCACATTTGTTCCCAACAACTTGCTGTGCGCAGCTTCTTCTTTTATTTCCACTGTGTTCCAAGCTGCAGCTAATGAAGGGAATCAGGGCCGTTTCCTCCCCCATAAGCCATGCAACTCACATTGCTCCTCCCTGCGTGCTCTAGGATGAAGAGGGGGTGGGCCTGTGTCTTCCTCTGAATTCTCTCTCCCTTTCTCTACTTCTCCCCTGCTCTGCCCAGCTGGACTTTGCCTTTCCCCAGTTTCTTTCACAGCCAATAGAACCACACTCTTAATTTCCGTCAGCTGTCGGCTTCCCCCTCTGAGTCAGATTCCAACAGGGGCATGACACATGATCATTCTCAGAAGCCTTCTGATATCAGCAACACTGCTTTTCAAGCTACCAATTTCTAGCATGTTAATTAACTTTTATCACAGTGCACAGTGCATATTATAGATATTAAAACTCACTACTTTTGTAAGCATAAAATCATGTGTTATTTTGATATAAAAGCCTTGGATGTTGAAAACAAAGCTAGAAAGCAAGAAGCCACTAGATCATATTTTCTCTACAATGAGCCTATCAGAATAAGCAATTCAATCAATAATCTCTGTTTTGTGTTGAAAAAAATAAATTCATATTTGCATATCACCTGATGCATTGTGATATGTCACATCATGTGACAGCATGTCACTTATGGCATTTCACCATAACAATCAAGATTTATAGGAAAGAGATGTGACATCTCTATTGTGAGATGAAAGACATGACTTTTTAAAAGGAGTTAAAATTTTATAAAATATTTTCATTATAATGGGGAAGACAACATCCATAGGGTATAAAATGCCTCCTCTTGGAAAGGAAAATTATGACATTCACAAGGGGCCTTCTCATTGGAATATATAGTATAAAGACACAAAGCAGAAGCAATAGAAATTTTACCAATTTTCTGTACCAGAGTAAACACCTCTGGCTTCAAGCCAGCATTAGGAGGTATTCAGAGGTGGTGTTCAGCAGTTCTGACCAGGTCTGGAAAACTGGTAGTGGAAATTTTGAGTAATTCAGAGAACCAGCAAATACCACCTCTGACTGGAGATTTTACAGTATCATTCTCCTGCCATGCCCACCAAGCCACGCCCGCAGAAGCGGTAGTAAAAAAATTTGAAACCCACCACTGGAGGTATTGTGGCATAATGTTTACAAGAAGTCTTGAAAAATGAGAAACTATATTCAAAGGTAAGTAGCATATATTACATAATGGTTACTGGAAGGGTTCATCCAGTTTTTTTTTTTTTTCTTAGTTCAGGGCTACATTAAAAATTGTAATTACATAAGAGAAGCATAAGGTGAGAGAGAAAAATTAAAATAATTTGGTATTGCTTGCAGAAATACAAAGGCAGACAAGAATGAATTAGAATTCATTCATATCACTTATCAAAGGTAAAATTGTCTGATTGGTCTTTAAGATTTTGTGTCACTGGCAGTATAGAATTTCAGAGTTACAATTGTATAATAAAATACAGTTACTTGATTTTAGAAAAGTAAAGATGGAAAGATAATTCTGGCAGTGAGTATGAATACAAATTATAATATATTAAGAAAAAAAGCTGAGCATGGCATTATAAAAGTGGAATTGATATCTAACCATATAAACAGTTGAGAAACCACCAATTTTAGTGTAGCAATATATTCGTCATTTCCCCCATGTAATTATACATACAATTTCCTTTCTATGATAATCAGCGTGGACTTGGATGTTCATCTCTAGATAATGACTTAAATTATTTGAATTTTCTTAGATGTTTCTACTTGTGATAAGTGAAATAATGTAATGCTACTTTTGCTTCTGTAAATTTGCTTACGCTTAGAGTTGCTTACAAAAGCATGTATTTTGTAACCTTCCGGAAGATAAGGATTAGAACAATATGAACCATTTTGTATACGTGTGTGTTTCAAAAGCAGCGCCAGTACTGATAGGGGAACCATCAACAAACAGTTGGTGGTCTGGGGAATGTTGATGGGCAATAAGTGTCCCTGGAAGGTGTGAGGTTTGATGACGTCTGTGAACCAAGACCTTGTATGATGGGGCAGGAGAATTAGGGTATAAGTATGCTGTGCAAAGTGTGCTCGGGGTTCCATCCAGCTGCCTTGGATGTGAACCCGCTTCTGCAGAACCGCAATAAAACCAGAGAGAAAACTCAGATCCGTGTCGTGTCAGTCTCTCGTACGAGTGCAATCTCACAATTTGGCGCCCAACGTGGGGCATTCCACGGCGATCCTCGGTGTTCTGGGGATTGGTGAGTAGTGGCCACTCCGTCTCGTTTGGAGACATTCCCACTCCCCATTGATCGAGAGGTCCCAGGAATCTCCAATCCAAAAATGAAGTTTCAGAGAAATCGAGAGAAAAAGGACGGACTGAGTGAAGGTACCTTGTGAATGGTGATCAGGGATCACGAGAAAACCTGAGTCGGGGACGCCCGCACATCCGCATACCTGAACTGACGACAGGTCCCAGAGTGATCAGGTAAATTTGTTCCTTTTTAAAGAGAACGGGGTTTTTGTTGATAGAAAGGTGTCCTTAAAATTTTCTCAGGGAGAAAAGTCCAGCGCCTGCTGGAGGACAAGTCTGGTGACGAGAATGGGGAAAGGACAAAGTAAGAGGTTATTAGAAACCTCGGGCATAGACAAGATAGAAGAGAAAGAAGGCAGAAAACCTATTCCGGTAGATTCGCCTTTGGGACAACTGCTGCACCAGTGGTTCTCCCCGAATCTAAAATATTATACCCAGAATCTGGAAAAGAAGCACATGATTTACTTGTGCAAATACAGGTGGCCAAAATATCCTCTCTTTTTTTTGAAACAAATTTTTATTGATTTTAAAGATAAAACAACACATCATTAACTATTAAATACATAAACACATAAAACCTCTTAACATTGTAAATCCTTACAAGTCAAACAAAACATTATTTTTATACAGCATAATTCCAATTTATCCCATCTCCATATGGACACACAAACATCTTTCAGCAAATTTCTCATTTTTTCTCTTTACTCCTATTCAATTTCATTTCTCTTCCATATTTATCCATTTTATAGTCATCATATTCTTTTCTTTCTGGCTTGTATAAATTATTCTCATCTAATATTCCTCCAAGGTTTTATTGATTCTTTCCTTTTTTTTTTTTTTTATAAAAAACAAATTTTGTTAGTTTTACCATAAGCACAATACACAAACATACAAACACAAAACATAAACAAAACTAAAAGATCTTTTCTGAAGGTTGTCTGTTCCCGGGTTAAAACTCTTTACACAGACACAAATTCAAACATCATATTCAACCCATATCTCCTTCCAAATCTTATTATCATTTTCTTTTTTATATATATATATAAAAACCATTTTTATCAGTTTTATAAAAACAATGCACAAAGAATCAAGGCATAGCAGCTTATAAATTCTTTTCTAAGAAAAAATAATAATAATAGACCAATAAGGCATAACATTTCCAGATTATAATATCAATATTTCATATAATATTAACTTCATATCTTGTCCCTACTTCTCTTTTCCATCCAAATTATTTATTAATTAAAATTTTATTGCCTTTTATCAATATACAAAATCCAAAAAAAAAAAAAAGCATATATATCCTTCCATATCTTATTACCATTTTCAACAACATTCTTTGTCTGTTCTATTTCCAATTATCCATTCATCTTTTTTTTCTTTTACTATACTTCTCCTGTACACCAATTGGAGTAACATCTATAACTCATTACCCTAACTTAGAAATACTACATATAGCAATCTTTCTTGGGATTCTGTTTAAAAAAAATTCTAAAATTACTTAATAAATTTTATATTCTAAATATACATATAAAAAAACACTCTTATATACCCTCCAGAATCCCTCTTTTAATCTAAATTAAATTCACCCATTGTCTCTAAATAAACTTTTTTTCCTTAGGTCTTGCTTCCCCCCATTAAGGCTTCTCCTCCCCCCCTTTCTCTCTTGCTTATTCTTCTCCTTGCCCTTTCTACCCCTTTGCTTTTTCTCTTCGCTTTTCTTGCTCCTTTTCCTTTGCTTTCTAACCTTGCCTCCATCTTTTCGCTCATTTTTCTCTCTTTTGGTTATTTTTATAATTCTTAAAATCCCCTTTTTCTTATCCTTTTTCTCCTCCTCTCCAGAAGGGACCCATTGTTCATCAAAGATGGCTTCTTCTTCCTCTTCTTCCTTGTCCCAGTCCTTCTGCTGCGTAATCAACTTTTCAAAGGAACATAACGCCATTTCTAAAAATTGAAACAAAGCGCCCAAAGTATCTTCTTTTTTATATTTTTGATATTCAATCTCTAGTTCATCCACAGACGATGCCATTATGAAAAGGGAAACTTTTTCCAAAGCAACCACAAGAATTTTTAATCAAAGACAATCAAAAGCAATTAAAAAAAAAGAAAAAAAGTTCCAAAAGTTAATACTTTTCTTCCTTCTTCTCTTTCTCTTTCTGAATTAATTTTTAATCAAAGAGGTCCAATTACCATATATCTTCTTTTGGGATCCACAAAGACGTTCTAATCAATCTCCTCCTTTTTCAGCTTCTGCTCCAATTTTTTTTTTCTCCTTTCCCACTTGCAATGAGAATTTTAATAATCAAAAATCCATACCTCCAGCAGAGATTTTCCAATTTCTCACATTTTTCAATGTCCAAAAATCCCTTTGTCTCTTATCTTAGCTTTCAAAACAATCCACTTTCAATGTCTAATATATCCAAATATTTCTGCTTTTTCCGTGGGGTGGGAGAGTAAAAAAAAAAAAAATCCCTTTAACAGCTTCTCCGCCGCTTTTCGCTCTTCTTAGGGATACAATGTATCCTCCAGCAACAAACAGCTCAATTCCAGGCAATTTAAAAGGTGTTACATGACCCGGCTCAGACAGAACTTTCACTCTTCACACTTCCTCCAGCACAGTTCTTACCCGGTTGCTGGCTTCTTCGTGGCGGCCATTGCTGACCGCCGCTCCACCGCCTTGGGAAAAAGGGGTTTTCCCGGAGAAAGGGGGGGTCTGCGATGCCCCCACCTCCCTTTCCGACTCCCCTCTGTCTTCAGCTGTCCCTACAGGGCAGCCATATCCCCCTGACCCATCTGGATCGGGGGTACCTCGACGGCTAGCACAGCAGGAATCGTGAGCTGTCGCGAATTCCTGCTGCCCCGAAGCCACGCAAACCGGAAGTTTCGCCAAAATATCCTCTTGTGGATCCAAAATTTCCCTACCATTGGGCACCGGAGGGAGAACCCAGTACATACTGGATGAATCAATTGAAGGATTATTTATTGGCTCATAAATTAACCGCCGAGATACCGTATTTAGAAGTATGGTATCACGTTGAATTTGAAGGACCCAGCCCGCCACCGGCTGATCAATTTGTGTCCAAAATTAAAGATCCAGAGTCTGACGATGAGTTTTATCGTCCTCCAGCGATATATGTTCCTCCGCCCAATCAGCAGGAAGTATTAGCAGCAGTGGCAGCAGCTCCATTACCTCCCTCCCTGCTGCCGGCACATCATGCACGTTTGCGGAGAGAACTAAGAGATTTGGAACAGAACGTTCAGAACTTTCCTTTTCCACCGGCACAGCCGGCACACGCTTATCCCTTGCGTGAAGTGCCAAATGGTCTGAACGCTCTGGGCCAGCCCATGGCTATGTATGCTATTCAACCTATGAGGCCTGGGGAACTGAGAGAATTGAAACAATCTCTTCCCCGTCTTCATGAGGACCCGCAGAAAGTAAGCTCAGAATTGGAACTATTTTTGGGGCCAAATGATTACACTTATGAAGAACTGATGTACATTTTGGGGCACCTATTTAGCAGAGAAGAAAGAGATCTGATTAGACAAGGAGCAATAGAATATTGGCGAGTATTGCAATTGGGAAATAACCAAGCAGTTGCTGGGGATGTTAAGTTTCCCTTGGCCCCTCCCAATTGGAATATCCAAAATGCAGATCATAGACAAAACATGAAAGATCTGAAGACAATGATAATTGAGGGAATTAAAAATGCAGTACCACAGGGTCGAAACTTAACAAAAGCCTTCGAGATAAGTCAGGGAAAAGATGAGTCCCCAGGGGATTATTGTGCTAGGTTAAGACAAAGCTTGGAGAAATATTCAGGGGTAAGATCAGACACGCCTGCGTTTGAATCTATGTTAAAAATGCAGTTTGTGGCAGGAGCTTGGCCAGATATTCAAAAGAAGATTCAGAAGATAGATAACTGGGGGGCACAGGGGATTACTGAGTTGATTCGAAATGCCCAACAAACTTTTGTGAATAGGGATGTGATTAAAACCAGACAGAAATCTCAAATGATGTTGGCGGCAGTACAGAGCGCTGCTAAAAATGAAGTGAGAAAATCAGGAGAAAAGGATCAACCGAGGAAAGAGGCGTCTGGAGGAAGGGGTAGAGGATTCCCTCCCAGAGGGAGACCTTTTAGAGGGAGAGGGATGAGCACTAATAGAGTAGGTATGGATTGTAACTGTTTCAGGTGTGGCAAGCATGGTCACTTTGCACGCAAGTGACGGCAGTACAGAGCGCTGCTAAAAATGAAGTGAGAAAATCAGGAGAAAAGGATCAACCGAGGAAAGAGGCGTCTGGAGGAAGGGGTAGAGGATTCCCTCCCAGAGGGAGACCTTTTAGAGGGAGAGGGATGAGCACTAATATAGTAGGTATGGATCGTAACTGTTTCAGGTGTGGCAAGCATGGTCACTTTGCACGCGAGTGCCAGAACAGTCACCCTGAGAGAAGTTACGCTCTATATGAAGATTAGGGAATTTCCGGCTCCTTTAAAAGGACCTACGGGGAGCCACTGGTAAATATAAAAGTAGGTCCAGACCGTCAGGAACTAACTTTCCTGATAGACACAGGGGCAAGTCGTACCTCGGTATGCGAGCCCATAAATGAAAGGATGAAAGGAAAAGAAACTATTCTGGTAACTGGAGTGAGTGGGAAGCAAAATAGAGTGAGAGTTTTGGAAGAGGTAGAAATGAGTATGGATGGGATAGAAGTTTGTAGTAAGGTGTTGTATATACCAGAGTCAGGAGTGAATCTGTTGGGGAGGGATCTCATGCCAGCGTTTGGATTCCAGTTGAGAGATAATAGTGGGATAAGAATGTGTGTTCTGAAGGAAGAGGATGTAGAACGAATTCATGATGATGTTTGGGCAGATGGACAAAATGTGGGGAAGATGGAAATAAAACCTATCGAGATTAAGGTGCAGCCAGGGATTGTTAAAAGTTGGACGCCCCAATACCCAATGAGCAAGAAGGGTAGAGAAGGATTGAAGCCTGTAATTGATCAATTGTTACAGCAAGGATTATTGGAACCAACCATGTCCCCTTTTAACTCTCCTATCTTGGCTGTACTAAAGAAGGACGGAAAGCATAGGCTAGTGGTGGATCTGAGGGGGGGTCAATAGAATTGTAATACCACGTTTCCCGGTGGTACCTGATCCCTATACCATTTTGGGTCAGATACCTCCTAAGGATGGGTGGTTTACAGTTATTGATTTGAAGGATGCTTTTTGGGCATGTCCGCTTGAAGAGGGGAGCAGAGATTTGTTTGCTTTTGAATGGAGTGATCCTGAAAGTGGGAGGAAACAACAATTGAGATGGACAGTATTGCCTCAAGGGTATACAGAAAGTCCTTTGTTGTTTGGTCAGGCTTTGGAAGAGAAGTTGCAGACTTTTTCAAAAGAGCCAGGGGTAAGTTTGATTCAGTACGTGGATGATTTGCTGTTGTCAGGAGAAAAAGAAGTAAAAGTTAGGGAGAGTTCAGTGGCTTTATTGAACTGGTTAAAGGAGCAAGGATTGAAGGTGTCAAAGGAGAAGATTCAATTTGTAGAGAGAAAAGTGAAGTATTTAGGACATTACATCATGCAAGGAGTCAGGAGTTTGGATCCTGAAAGGGTGAAAGGATTGATGAGTTTAGCTCCACCAAGGAACAAGACGGAGGTTAGAAAAGCCTTGGGATTAGTTGGATACTGCAGAGCTTGGATAGATCAGTATGCAGTGTTGGTTCAGTTCCAGAAGTTCAGTTCCATCAGAAGTTGCACGGAGGAGGAGAGATCATTGAATGGTTGGAGGAGGATGAAGCAAGGTGGGAGGAAATCAAGAAGGCATTATCCACCGCACCGGTGTTGGCTCTGCCTAACTTGAAACTCCCATTCCATCTGTATGTTTCTGCAAGATCAGGAGTTGCGGTAGGAGTGCTTGCTCAGAAGAGGGGGGGGGGCGGTTTCAGCCCGTTGCTTTTCTGAGTAAGACATTAGAACCTGTGATAAGAGGTTGGCCTATCTGCGTGCAGGCGGTAGCCACCACAGCTGTTTTGGTGGTAGAAAGCAGAAAGTTGACTTTTGGGGGAGCTATAGTGGTACACTCCCCACATCAAGTAACCTCAGTATTAAGTCAGTTGGCTTCCACTTGGATGACCGAGGGAAGGATTTTGAAATATGAAACTATTTTGAGGACATGATCAATTGGACAAGGATTTCTAATGCTACTTGGGCCATGGATGACAGCAAGTGGTTGTTATGTGGGAAACATGCCTATAGAGAAGTACCAAAATTGTGGTCAGGAACTTGTACCATGGGGTTTGTGTTACCGGTAATATATAAATTAGATAACCTACCCAACACCCGAATCAGAAATAAAAGAGAGTTAGATTCCGGAGTAAATCCGGGATCCTGGTGGGGTGGTATGGGAAGAGCTCTAATTGCACCTCTAGGCATTGGGTTAAATTACCAAGACATTAAACAATTGAATAACTTTACCATTGCAATGTTTAATGACACCATAAAAAGTATAAAAATGATTAATGAAGAATTGTCCGAGGTTAGACAAGTTGCATTGCAGAATCGCGATGCTTTAGACATAGTGCTTGCTGCGAAAGGGGGTGTCTGTGCCTTAATATATTCTCATTGCTGTACTTATATACACAATTATGAACCAAATATAACTAAAACTGTACATGAAATGGAGACCAGGATAAATGAATATCAGAAGCAGTGGGATGGTGATTCAGGATCATTGTGGGACATGCTATGGTCTTGGCTTCCCGATGGATCATGGTGGAAATCGATAATAATCACTCTAACAATTATAGTAGTAATTTTGGTTAGTTTAGGCTGCTGTATCCAATGTATTCCAAACTTAATAAATATGTGCATACAATCTTTAGGGGAAATTAGATTCACAAATAAAAAGAAAGAACTCATTTTATATAGTCAATCAGAAGAAATGTTAATGCAAGTTAGTAAAGATCTCTGTGCTTTTGAAACAAAGTGTAACCAGAAGAGGAGGGATTGTGATAAGTGAAATAATGTAATAATGCTACTTTTGCTTCTGTAAATTTGCTTACGCTTAGAGTTGCTTACAAAAGCATGTATTTTGTAACCTTCTGGAAGATAAGGATTAGAACAATATGAACCATTTTGTATACGTGTGTGTTTCAAAAGCAGCGCCAGTACTGATAGGGGAACCATCAACAAACAGTTGGTGGTCTGGGGAATGTTGATGGGCAATAAGTGTCCCTGGAAGGTGTGAGGTTTGATGACGTCTGTGAACCAAGCCCTCGTATGATGGGGCAGGGGAATTAGGGTATAAGTATGCTGTGCAAAGTGTGCTCGGGGTTCCATCCAGCTGCCTTGGATGTGAACCCGCTTCTGCAGAACCGCAATAAAACCAGAGAGAAAACTCAGATCCATGTCGTGTCAGTCTCTCGTACGAGTGCAATCTCACATACTCAACTTTATGTACAGCCAAAATCACAGTATTCTTGCAGCAGCTAACCAGATGGTCTTCTGTTTCTTCAGCTTCTTTGCAGACATAGCATTTTCTGTCTGTTACTTTCTTACTATTACTATTATTATGTACACAACAATGTAAAATCACAGTGCTAGTTCTTTAGCTGGTGTTGGCCTTCCTAGGCAGTAAGTTCAACACAGGAACCTGGGATGTTGTCGTGTATTGGCAGATTATATGTAATTATATTTTCACTGTGTATAATGGACAGATGGAAAATTTGTCAAGACAAAGATTTTCTAAGTGTCGTAAGATTAGGGTAAGATAAGGTAAGGCAAGGAAACATAAAATAAGATTAGATTTACCCAAGCTATTCTAGTATAATAAAAAGAGAAAATGGCTGAAAACATAATTTGCTTGATTGTCTTCTTTCTTGTTATGAACATCAAAGAAGAAGCAATGTTTGAAACATTTATTTTGACCAAAGATTTCTTAGGGAAAATTTTCTTAATATTCTATTCTGTTATCCACCATTTCTTCTACTTTCTTGAAGTCATAGTAAATGTAAGAAAGCAGGATTATAACAGCTATAAATGCATTAAATAGCTCAAGGAAGCTTTAGCATGTGTTAATAGTTCAAAATAATATTTATGTGACGATAAGTCAGCTTTGCAAAACTGTCATGAAAATTTACTCACACAAACATAAAATCCTATCATTTGCCCTTTCTTCTGGTGATTGATGACTGGGAAAGAAGACTGTATAAACATGACATATTTTAATATATTATTTGATTTTCAATTTGTCTTTACAAAATAGCCAGGCCATTTCAATCCATGATATGTTTTTTTAATCAAGTATTTGTATTTCTATGTTCCATATTCTTTTGAATGTCTATTGAAACTAATCCATTTCAGTTATAGATGATTAATGTTTTATTAATGTTCTTAAAGTATCAGGAATTTTGAAATAAAATCTCAAAACAACTATTTTCTAATATTTTTATTATATATAATTTGATTGGTCATTGAAAATCACTATATAGATGGCCGTTTGGCTTGACTAGCAAAATTATTTTTATGATTTGTTGCATTGTGACAAGGTTCTCAATCTATCACACTTTAAAGATTACAGAAGAATACATAATGGGATGTAATAGACATACAAATGGAAATCTCAGATCTTATCTATGGAATGTCTTGTCAATGAGGGATTAAAAGGCAGACTATTTTATATCGGAGAAAGAGAATTTTTAATATGGAGCATGCAATTGAGTCTTGCTGGATGGCATCTTGGCTAATCTCAGAAAGAAAGGGAGAGTTAGAACTACTTAACATTTTGATGGGATAATAGTATGCTAGTCCAGGAACTGAAAAAAAAAATCTGTAAATACACAGCACAAACCATTTCCATGTTCATAGTTTCCATGAAACTATGCTAATTTTCATGAACTCACCAAATTGTCAGTCCCCCCCCCACCCCAAAAAAAAGAAATCAGGAAAAAAAAATGGCCTGTAGGTAAGTGCAGGGTGTGTGCAGAGGCTCGGGGAGGGTGAAAAATGGGCCTCCAGAAATTTGGGAAGGCCAGAAATGGGTCCGTTTCCAGTTTCCAGAGAGCCTCTGGAACCCTGGGAGACAATTTTCATCCTCCCAGAGGCTCAAAGAAAGCCTCCAAAGCCCAGGGAGGACAAAATACATCCCTCCCCGCCATGGTGCAGGAGGCTGACTAGGCCATGGCCACTCGGGCCACACCTATCCAGCAACTGGGCAGAGAGCCCTTTGCTAAAAATTTTGAAGCTCACCCCTGCATAAGTAGTCTAATATAATAGATTATATTATTATAATATAATAATAGGGATGTTCAAACGATGACAGTTGAAGTGTCCACACTGAAGGTGACTGCATGCCTTTATGTTTGCTTGTTAGAGTGGGAGGAGTAGAAGCTTCTCACTGTATGTTTGTGATGCACTAGAAGTAGGCCAACAAAAAGCAGGCATCAATGATACCAAAATCTCAGTTCTGTGGGTACCTAAGAGACATATCCATGTCTAATGAAACTAACTGAAACTTTTTATATAATGGGGCCAGTTCTCTCAGTTGCAATCCTTTCAAAGTCTCAGGATCTCTCTGACTTGCATGAAAAACTTTAAAACATGAAAATAATTTCTTTTGAATATGTTTGAACAGAATACGAATGAAAGTTCTCTGTTTGATCTCCCTAGTTCAAACAGTAAATGTATTTGGTTTTTGTGAATGTCTTTTTTTAAAATTCTGGTTTGCAGTAGAACATAATCATTTCAATTCTTCTTTTCTCTGATTGCTTTCAAAAGTAGGATTATATTTCTAATGTAGCAAAGCCTGATTGGAAACAATTATTTTAATAAAAATGAGCAGAGGCTTTCAGAATTTTAAGCATATACATTGCTAGTTCATATTTTAGAATAATTAATGAAGCCATATCTTTGTTTTTAAAAAGCAACAACATTTTATTTCAACATTTTGTTGCCTTGATTCATCAGCTGAAATCATTGTGCATGATTGCCAATTTCCAGTTTATTGGATTCTATTAAATATTAGTTTGGTATCTCACAAATGTGCTTAATTAGAAGTACTCTATCTCCTTTCTTCGGAAGAATTACTAATTATCTGATCAAGATAAATGACACTGAACTCAAGATTGGAGAGAAATATCAAAACAACTTTAAATATTCAGTTGCTAGCTTGGCAAATCCTAACAAGCTTATTACAAAACTTCAGATTTAGCTTAACCAGAAACTATGCACCAAAGCATTGCACTGTTAGGAAGCCATATGCTCAATAATTTCTTCAAAGCATCACAAGAGAAGAATTCTCTATTGTTTCCCATGAGCTACATTTACATAACCTATGAACAAAGTACATTTAGATCTAGTGGATAGTATAGATTAACTGTTACCTTGAATTCCTGGGGTGTGTTATTTGTTTATTTGTTGTTTTGTTTTGATTCTGTTATTCATCATTATATAAAACCCAGCAATTTATAATGTAATATATTGTAGAAGTGCAGAAATTGAATTTGCATCCATTGCGCATGTATACAGTCAGCTACTATATAGAATAAAGATCATCAGTAGTCTTTGACATAAATCTTGCAACAGTTTAACAACTCCATGAGAAGATGGTCAATGACAACTCACCACAGTCAATTCACTGAAGCCAAACATGCCACGGGATAACTGGCCGTGGGACAAGAGTTACACTAATATCATAGTGAAATAGAATCTTAAAGAAAGGATGCCAAAATGAAATTAGAATAACATTTTTAAATATTTTAAATAATAAAATTGAATTGCTGAATTGATCCGCAGCGAGTTGTCTTGTGGCAAGTTTATTTTATTTTTATTTTTATTTATTTTTTATTTGTCAATCGCTTACAAAATAATAGGTATAAGTATATACATAGTTATGAATACATAAAATGGGTACATATAAGAAAAATAAAAGAAACAATAGGACAGGGATGGTAGGCATGTTGGTGCACTTATGTAATCTCCCTACAGACCTCTTAGGAAAGGGGTGAGGTCAATAGTAAACAGTCTAAGGTTAAAGTTTTTGGGGTTTGGGGAAGAAACCACAGAGTCAGGTAGAGTATTCCAGACATTGACCACTCTGTTGCTGAAGTCGTATTTCCTGCAATCAAGTTTGGTGCAATTAAGCTTGAGTTTGTATCTATTGTTTGTTCTTGTACTGTTATAGTTGAAGCTGAAGTATTCATTGACAGGTAAGTCATTGCAATGTATGATTTTATATGCCATACTTAGATATATAAGTTGGCCATGGCAAGTCATCCCATGGCAAGTGGACCATAGTGAGTTGGCTGCAGTGAATTGGCTATGATGAGTTAGCCATGGTGAGTTGTCCCATTCTGTGAGAACACTGGTTCACTGGTTGGTTGATGTTTAAACATATTCCAGTTATAGTTGTATCTTAAGAAAAAAAATATGAAGACATTGAAACAAATGCTTATGTGATTCCACCCAAGCAACTGACAACTGGGATAAGAAGTATGATAATTTGAGGAGTGGGAGACAAGTTGATTTTTGATCTTCAGTAATAAATGACACTATAAACCAATATGCAGTCCAAACAAATGAATAAATCATATGCATTGTGACATGCTCATTCTTAATATAAAATGTCAGAATACTTCTTGTTTCTTAGCCACTTAGGAATAGAAATATAATCTGTTTTTGATTCCAATGCCTGTGGAATCATATCCCAAGAAGAATAAAAAATTACTGCAAAGAAACAATGTATTATACATTCCATATCTAGAAATCTGATCTTGACCTTGTATACACTGCGACATCATTTAATTTCAAAACTTTTAGAATTACAGGGTATCGCTTGACCATTTTCCTCTCTCACACAAATGATTTTCAGTGTACTGAGCTACTATTATAGAGGAAAACTGTAAATGATTATGGATAATTTATGATTCTGCATGAATGAAAAATAATATATTATATTTTTCATTGCCAATACAGCTTACTTTGTAACAACTATTTGTATACTATTATTTTTTCTTTGTACTCTTAAAGTTCATGTAAATGGAAATGATTGTTTATAATTTAATAATACCATAGACGTGATATGTCACATACCTAATGTTGCTTCTCAGCTACAAATCTTCTAAGAAATTCTTATGATCATTTTAAAAACACTGACTTAATATTTCTTTAAATCAGATACATTTAACATTTATATTTGTTTATATCTAGTTTATCATGTAAAGTATTGGTTGTTGGCAATAAGTATTCCAATATAATATTGAAATAAAATGGTGGAGAACCTGCATGAGACTGCATTCCCTTGACAAAGTTAAAGTATGTGAGAAATGATGGCTTAATATAAACAACCAACCTGCATAAAGTTTATTTCATGTCAATGTTTGGACTAGGAGATTATCTAGTTCTTGAATCATGTAGGTTAAGTATTAACTCAATGTAGTGAATATACAGATATGTGGAATGGAGCAATGAATTATTGTTCTAACTATATGTATGAGTATGCTTAAATTTTGTGTGACGATTGGTACAAGGGTGTGTGTCCCATGCAAATTGAATAGATAATGATATTTTTGAAGATCAGTAATTGATGAGTCAACTGCAGAAGCTCAGGTTTGATTATACAGTAGTACATTAGTTCTTGACTTCTTCAAACTTATTGTATTTGGTACTTGATGCATTTTGACATGAAAATGTTGTCTCAGTACTTGGCGGTTTGTTTAGTACTTGATGTGCTGTGATAGGAAGAGGGGGACAGCTGGGCAGAATGGACAGGAAGTCAGCCATTGCTGGGAATATTACTGCAAAAAGAGGTGGATAGCCACAGAGGGCAGGAAGGAAGTTGGCCATGCTGGGAAGATTGTTGACATAGGAAAAAGGGCAGATGGAAAGTTATTCCTGGCTGAAACAACGGGCATTTGATAAATCATGTGGTTTGCTTGGGGCACATCCAGTACTAGTTGCATCTCCTGGAACCAATTAATGATGTGTACACTGTATATACTATAGTTGTTTTAAAAGCAACATTATTTCCACAATTAATACTAATTTTCCTTTGTCACTTCTGTTTTCTTTTATAGAACGAATCAGAATATACAAAGCAAAGAATAATAATTGCAAGACTTTTATTAATAAATAACATTTTATTTTGTAGTAGCTTTATTAATATATGTCCACAAACACATAGATAAAAAACTACACACAAACACTTGGAAAAAAATTAGGAAACAGAAATCACAATAGGTGCCATATTAGATGGAAATCCAAAAGGGAAGAGAGTAGGAATGCTTAAAGAACAAAATATAGATGAATATTTTGTGTTTTCTTTAAAGTTAGATGTTTCAATAGCCTGACTATGATAAACCTAGCACCATAAAGTCATTGCAGAAGACAGCAGTCAACTCGGCAATTGTAACTGTTTTTTTATTTTCTTTCTTTTTCAAATGTAAACAATAGTTCTAGCAGGTGGCAAGTGGCTGAAAGTGAGTCTATCACCATCTCCGGGGTGCCAAGTTATCCCTGAAAGTTTCAGTGGGAGGAATTTGTTGGTGGGATTTGGATTGTAAAGGCACGCGAGCATCTGCTGCCTGCTCAGTCTCATTACCATTCACACAATTAACTCCTGCAGTTCTCTCAGCCTAGCAGCGAAGGACGGGATTCAATTTTACTGCCTCTTTGACAGTTCTTATTATCATTCATTTGAATGCAGAGCTCTTCTTCAAATCACTAAAGCAAGCAAGCATGAAAGAAAGAAATCTACAAACTCTGGAAAAACTGGCAGAAAAAAACTGCTTCTTTAGCTAAAGTTACCTCTAAGCATTTTAAATCTTTATGATCTGTGTCAAATGTCAATCCTAATAGTAATAATAGCAAAATGACTACTATGGAAGTCATTTTTGTCCACTCTACATATTTTAAAACTATTCTGTATGTGATATCTGTCTTATTTTTTCTCATTTTCCTCCTTTTGTACTTAGTGGTAAACAGGTATCATTGAATATCAATAAGTTGAATATTTATAGTTATGCCATTATGTGAACAAGTTCATTCATTTTTCCAACACTTTAAACTAGAGAGCATTTCATACTATATTATGAGATTTATTTATGTAATTTTCCTTTCTTTGATCCAAAAGAATGCTAGCAGCTTATGGATCTTAAAAGAAACAGCCAACAATAATAAACAATTACAATTCTAACATTCATATACTCCAAGTTACAATAAGAAACTGATATATTAAATAACATAGGCAGTGATCCAAAATAGCAGGCAACATTTCCAGTCATGTTTCCTGAGAGGAAATTAAGAAGAGTACCCCCCCCCCAAGAAAAGGCGGGAAATTTCATGTAATGGGAAATCATAAAAAAGAGTTAGTTTTGAATGAGCTAGAAAAAAAGCAGTTGGCATTAAAATAATAACAACAAAACACTCTTCTACCTAATCAAAAAGAAACACCAACATGTTTACAGAGGAGAAAATCTATTATTGTTCATATAACTATTGGAATAGAACTTCTGTCTTTCTCTAACAATGGTCTATGAAATCTTGTAACATTTGAGGATCACAGTTTCCACAATCATAAATTTTTCAGACCAGCCTCCTGTTATTTAGCCCTGAATGAGAATGCAAATGTAGGCTTCACCTCCTGTTACTCCCTAACTGCAATGACTGGTAAAAGCAGATAGTTGCTGTTCTATCTGTTATGGACTAAGCCATTGCATCAGTAACAACCCTAAATAGCTTTACTTTGCAGCAGGCTCGTAATCCTGCACTTCTCATTGGCCTGCGAATAGCGAGTCGTGATTGGTCATTTCTGGCCAGTCTGATTGGCTGTTAACGGGCCTCTCTGATTGGATGCTTATTAGAGCAGTAAACTCAAATCATTGGTTATTTTGACAGCAGCCAGCTCTATAAAAGAGCTGCTACTGCCCAAGTATTTGCTCTGTTCTTATTTCACAATAAAGAGTTGAAGTCACCGTTCGATGTCTCGTCTCCGTTCCTTGCACCCATGCTCAGGACTTAACACTGGTGACGAGGGTGGGATGCAGAGACGATAGAGCTGACTAAGTACTCATCGAACGAGACAGAGCACATGGCTGAAGAGCGCACACAACGAACAGCAGAATGACCAGCGGCACCATACCACCCGCTCCATTTGACCCAGCAAACGAAGACTGGGGCTCGTATATAGATCGTTTCTAGATGTTCTTAGAGACCAACAATTTAAAAGAAGCTATGCCTGGCAAGAAACCAGCGATGTTCCTGACTCACTGCGGCCGCATTTGCTAAACCAGCAGAAGTGAAGACCATGGATTGGGATAACCTCGTGCCAATCCTCCAGGCCCATTACGTACCCGCAGTACCTATACTGATATGAAGACATGAGTTTTACCAGAGGGACCAACGAAAGAACGAGAGTGTTGGGGACTTCATAGCTGACATCCAGAACCTAGGAGGCCTCTGTGGTTTTGCAAACCTCGAGGAAGCTCTGAGAGACCGCATAGTTCTGAGTTTAGATGACCACACTGTGCAGAGTAAACTCATGGCGAAAGGAGACATCAGCCTTGCAGATGTCATCACCGACGCTACTGCTGCAGAAGCAACCAGGAAGTCAGCTGCTCGAATGCACCGAGCAAACGCACCGCACCGCATCGCCAACTTGCCAACGATAGCCCGCTCTCCACTGAGAAGCACACTATTACTGCCCACCATGAAGACCTTGAGTCATCCTCAGACAGTGAGGAAAAGGAGGTCAACCGGCTCTGCTCGGAACGAGAGCAAAGGAAGCAGAGACTTCCGCGCCAACGTGCTGGTTGTGGGGCAAACCACCTGTGATCGGATTGCAAATTCCTCGATGCACTCTGCCGTTCCTGCGGGAAAAGAGGCCACATCATGAAGGTCTGCAGAAGCAAGCGAGAGTCCAGTCCAAGCCGAAGGGAGAACAACCTCCGTCGGGAGACAGGCAAACCACCTGGAAATCGGGACTGCCTGAACCACCAATGGAACAACCACTACTACTACAGAATTCGAGCACCTGCCTCTTCAACAGACGAGAAGAGGCGCACCAAACCATTATTATCGGCCACGCTTCATCACTAGTTGCAAGAAAGATCCACATAAAGGTTACTATTGACAATCGACCATGCATGATGGAAGTCGATTCGGGGTCATCCCTATCGATGGTATCCTGGAAAACCCTCAAACAGCTGATCCCTGCCATCTGCCTCCAGGACCTCAGCACTCAAAGAATCATCCTAAAAGTCTACCAGGGAAACAGAATTCCAGTTGTCGGTTCTAGCCACGTCTAAGTATCCTTTAAGGACTGCAACACGATGCTTCCCCTGACTGTCGTCGATCGTGACCGGCCCAGTTTGTTAGGGTTACAGTGGTTCGCTCCACTCGGGATTGAACTAGCTGGCATACACCAAACCAGAAGCGATGACTGGGAAGAGGCCCTCATCCAGGAATTCCAGGATGTGTTCATAGGAACATTAGGCAAGTACAAGGGGACCCCTATATCGTTTAATCTCAGCCCCGATGTAGCTCCCATTCATCTTAAGCCTCATCGGGTGCCTTTTGCCCTCAAGCTGAAGATCGATGAGCAGCTAGATAAACTAATAGCCCAGGGTGTGTTGGAACTGATTGACCATGCCTGCTGGGAAACTCCAATAGTAACGCCCATGAAGCCAGATGGCTCGTTAAGAATTTGTGGGGATTACCGGGCCACCCTAAATCATGCTCTTCAACAGAGTGCTTACCCAGTACCAGTGGTCCAACACCTTCTTCACTCCCTGGGTGGCAGAAAAATATTTGCGAAATTGAACTTAGCTCAGGCGTACCAACAACTACCTGTAGACGCGACACCTGCAGAAGCCCAGACAATAGTTACACATAGAGGCACTTTCAAGTGCAATAGATTCCAATTTGGAGTAAGCGTGGCACCTGGCATTTTCCAAAGTTTAATGGAGAGACTATTACAAGGCATAAAAGGCGTCGTGCCTTATTTTGACGACGTCTTAATAGCTGCCCCTACTAAAGAGTTATTAGTACAATGACTCAGAAAGGTTCTTCAGAAATTTAAAGATGCTGGCCTGAAAGTAAAAAGGGACGAGTGTCAACTTTGTACGGAGAGAGTGGAGTTCCTGGGATACCTTCTCGACAGACAGGGAATCCACCCCACCGAAAAAAAACTAACCGCAATCAAAAATGCCCCGAGACCTAGGAATAAGACAGACCTCCAAGCCTTCCTGGGACTCATTAACTTTTATGACATCTTCTTGCCCCAGAAGGCAACCCTAGCTGAGCCCCTACATCGACTTCTCGACAAAAAGGCTTCCTGGGTCTGGGGATGGCGTGAAGAACGGGCATTCCAACAAGTAAAAGACCTCTTAACTTCCGATGCTGTATTGATACAACACAACAAGACTCTACCCTTAACGGTTACCTGTGATGCCTCACCATTCAGAGTGGGAGCCATTTTAAGCCACATCCTGCCAAATGGGAATGAGATACCTATTGCGTTCTTTTCGAGAACTTTGTCTAAAAATGAAAGGAAATATAGCCAACTTGATAAAGAGGCTCTCGCTATTGTATCCTCAATTAAGTGTTTCCATGAATATGTGTATGGGAGACCCTTTGCCATAATTACAGACCACAAGCCGCTACTTGGTATTTCCCCACATCTTATCACCAAGAATGACACGTTGGTCAGAATTTTTAGGTGCCTACGATTACCGATTGCAACACCGCCTGGGGAAAGCCATTCCCCACACTGACGCTTTGAGCCACTCTCCACTACCAGACGTCATAGAGGACCCAGCTCCAGCCTTAGCCATATTGCAAATCGAAACCCTTAAATCGCTGCCACTGACCACTTGAGACATCATTGCAGAAACAAAAAAGGACCCCCTTTAGGCCTCAGCTGGGTGGAATGGGGTTGGCCGGACAGCGCACCCAACGACACTTTCAAGCCATTCAGAAATCGACAGACAGAACTATTCTCCCAAAAGGGCTGCATCTTGTGGGGAGACAGAATTGTAATCCCGGAGAAATTGCAACATAAAGTTTTAAAAATGTTGCACGATGGACATCCAGGCATCGTGCGGATGAAGGCATTGGCCAGGAGTTACGCATGGTGGCCTGGGTTAGACAAACAGATAGAGACTTGGGTAGCAAATGCCAGGAGATTCGCTCTACTCCTCCAAAAACTCCCCCAACTCAGTGGGAAACGCCTCAAAGTCCTTGGTCCCTTATCCACATCAATTTTGTGGGATCCACAAGAGGACACACTTTCCTCCTAACAGTGGATGCCTATTCTAACTGGCTCGAGGTCCACAAGATGAAAAGCACCACCATGGAGGCGGTCACAAAAAAACTGAATAAGCTATTCGCTACCCACGGATTGCCGAATGTCCTGGTCTCTGATAATGGCCCCCAATTCACTGCCCTGCCATTTGAACAGTACCTAGCAGACCGGGGCATCTGCCATGCCTTAACATCACCAGCTCACCCTGCGGCCAATGGTAGGGCTGAGCGAATGGTTCAATTTGTAAAAAAGACTTTACACAAAATGGACCATGGCGACATTGATGACAAAATAACCCGGATGCTTCTCCTCCAACACATAACCCCAAGCAGCACCAAAAACAGAACCCCAGCTGAACTCCTGATGGGCTGAAAACTTCGCTCGCATCTTGATCGCCTCCACCCTAATTACACACCTGAACAACCCCCAGGATCCAGCAGCAAGTGTCGATCATTCCAGGAAGGTGACCCCTCGTGTTTGCGAAAAACTTCTTGGGAGACCCATTGTGGGTCCCCGCTATCATAACGCAACTTACGGGACCCCGATCCTATCATCTACAAACTGCAGATGGTAACATGTGGAAGCGCCACATAGACCAACTCCATTCCAGACTAGCACCTATTCCCATCTCAGCCCCTGAAATCTCTAACTGGGGGGGGGGAAGGAACACCGAGGAGGCCGAAAAAGAAATAACAGATGACTTAACAATCGAAACCCAGCAGTCTACACAACCAACCAGGGGATACTCACTGCTAGAAGGAAAACCGAACCAGGGTGTGGCCTTGCCGCATGACAGCACTGCGATGGAAACAGATCCGGGGAACCCGGAAGACAGCACTGGCGAAAGCAGAGAGAAGAGCCCAGAGCCATTCGACGGAACAGCGGGACCGTTTTTTCCATCCAGCTCAGCTAGCAGCCCACTGGAACCAAAGCCAGGACAGAAACTGGTGGAACAGTGCAGATCAAACAGACAGGTGAAGCGACCTGCCTATTTACGAGAATACGTCACCCCCCCAGACGGAACCTAGGGGGGAGGGGTGTTATGGACTAAGCCAACGCACCAGTAACAAGCCTAAATGGCTTTACTTTGCAGCAGGCTTGTAATCCTACACTTCTCATTGGCCTGCGAATAGCAAGTTGTGATTGGTCATTTCTGGCCAGTCCGATTGGCTGTTAATGGGCCTCTCTGATTGGACGCTTGTTAGAGCAGTAAACTCAAATCATTGGTTGTTTTGACAGTAGCCAGCTCTATAAAAGAGCTGCTGCTGCCCAAGTATTTGCTCTGTTCTTATTTCACAATAAAGAGTTGAAGTCACCGTTCGATGTCTCGTCTCCGTTCCTTGTGCCCATGCTCAGGACTTAACACTATCCTTTGTTCTTTATATGGCAATTTTTTTACCCCACTTCCACCCTCATTCTGCCTGTAGTCTTCTCTGTCTCTCAGGTATTGAATCTGTCTTCCAAATCCTCCCTGTGAGGGGCTGTATAATATAAGACTCCTGCAGCTCTCAGCATTTATCTGTGATGTTACCTGGGGTTGTTAGAAAGCATTTGATGGCACACGGTGCTTTGTTGATAGATTGTGGCTAGCTTCAGCAGTAAGGAGTGCTTAGAAAGATCCCAATTAGCAAGCAGAAATAGTAGAAAAGGATTGAGGGAAAAAAGTCTGTAGCTTGAAAGCTGCAGAGCTGGAGGGATGTCTAGGTAGTGAATGAACCCATTGAACTCAATTTTGTTCTGGATTTATTTGAAAATGGCTATGCTGCTCCTTTAATTTATCTCTGAAAATGTTAGTTGCAGTCTTTTTCAGAAGAAAAATAGAAATTCTTGTGTTTCCTTCCTTCTCCTAGATCTTACAGCAGCAGCTGCTGCTCTTTCAGTTTAGCCATTTCATTTCTTGTTTGACATATTAATACTTGCTTGATTCTTAGCTTTTGTTAATTGTGATAGTTTTGGTTGTGTTTGTGTTGACTTGCCCAAATTACTTAAGGTTCAAGGGAAAGTCTTGTGTCTTCCCCACAATAGTCAGTTATATTGTGTTTAATTAGTAATTGTGAATTAGTAGCAGCATCTTATTACATGTTTTCTTTTGGTGATGCAAACATATCCCTATCTACAAAACAGGATTGTTAATAGGCAAAATGGGTTAATGTCCCAGTGTCCATGTCATTTTGATGAAACCTTGAATGATTTCAGTCTGACCTGAATATAAAATATTTTAAAATACCTTCATATTGGTTTGTAAGCTAGTTTTGAAAAAAGAGCTTCTTTCCTTTGAGATAAAGTTTTAAAAATATTTATTTATATTTTTGACTATGTGTGTGTGTGTGTCAAAAATAAAAATAGATAATTAAATTTGCCTTAAATATGTTTATCTCTTTCTACAAAATGGAAAAGAGAACATTTTCTAAGTGGTTTATTTAAGATCATTAACTGTAACAGTATGTAGGAAAGACCTTGGAAAATGGGGCAAAGAGACACCTCCAAAGAAACAGTCAGCTAAGAGACAACATAGCCCACAACTGAATAGTGGGTGGAGCAAGAGGCTCAGAAAAGAGCCTCCCTAGTTTCTCAAGCTGTAAATAGTTGAAGTGGAGGCAGTGGAGAATTGTACTTTTATACTTGCAAAATTCTGTCAACGTAGCCATTCAATAATATAGAATTAGTTCATCTGGTTGTGATTTCTATCTGATTTGCCTGACATCAATCTTGCAAGGCTAAAAGTACAATTCTATTCCTCTGCCCCATTTCCTTTATAGTCCAAGAAACTAGGATGGGGTCATTTCTGAGTCTCTTTCCCTCCTCTCACCTTGCTTGCCAATTACAGACCATGCTATCAATTATCTATCCATTCTCTTCTCTTTGTCCCCTCTCTCAAAGATTTCCCACATCCTATTTAATTAACACATTAACTCAGATACAAAGTGAATTAAATATGTTTGTCATACTAAGTCACTTTTGGCTTAAACATTGGCTTATCAAAGAATATACCATTGTCTGGGTTTATACAGGTCACCAAATCAAAGATGAACCAAACCTATTATGGCATAATAAATTGTATTTGCCTGGAGAGTCCTGTGTCTTTTTTATAAGAATGTAAAAGAAATAACATACAGGTGCTAATAGCTGAATTAGAAGAGAAGAAACAAACTCAGCCACCCATTATTAAATTTATAAACTGATTGTGATATTATATGTATGGACAGAGTTCCAATTAAACATAAACTAATTGCAATCCTTCTTAGCAAAGATCGTGTAGAAAGGCCTACTTGCATCTAATTCTCTGCCATATTTAGATGAAGTTGTTCCTGTTAAACTGTCTCATGGAGTTTATGTCTCAGAACTCTTGACAATCTAAGTCCTGTTCGAATGCTGTTTCAATGCCAGGACATGCGTGCATTTTATCCAAGGTTTCCTTGGCAACATTCCACATCTAGAATTACCAGGTATTGATCACTCTTGAAACAATCACTGTTTTGCTTTTTTAACTGGAAAGAATGAAAGTTCCAAAGATCATCATTAAAATTAATTTGGGAAAGTCCTGGCAAAGTTGTGCCAATGTAGCTAAACTTAATGGAGATGATTGATTCCCTTTCATGTAAAATTTTTACTTTATTAAGACACAGTTAGTTCAAATGAAAGTTTTGCATTACTTTATCCTCTATAAGATTCTGCCGATGTCTGTGATTTAATGAAAAGATAAACTGTCTCAAATAAACTGTGTGGAAGAAATGTATTATTTTACCTGTCAATATAATTTCAATTAAACAAAAATAGTAAATTTTTGTATTTGGTGGATATTAAGCAAATAAATAAATATTAAAAACAAAAATGGCAAACAATCATTACTATTTTTAAAGGATAACATATTTCTACCCATAGATAAGATTCCAAATACAAAGAATACAAGGACAGGTAGTATTTACTTAACTGATTAATAGGAAGTTAAATAAGATCTCTATTGTAGAAATGTACATTTGTCTAGGTAAAGTAGACAGTTTATTTATACTTTGTGAGGTAGCAATTCTTTTTAGAATAATAAGTATGCCTAATTTGATTTCATATAAATGAACTCTATGCTAAATTATCCTAAATCTTTCTTGGTATGATTTTGTAATTTTAAAATATTCAACTTTTTGGTGCTGGATATTTTTATTCCTTAAACAAATTCTTCCCATCTCTTTTATTAAAATGTTCTGCTGCTATGCACCCACACTTATCCCTACAATAAACCCATTAAGCAAATGCAGAATAAGTCAAGTGTAAATAGAATGGCACATGAGTAATTTCATTAAAGAATATATATTAAAAAAATAAAACTTGACACAAAGAAATATCAGTGTCTAATACTGTGGTAGTAGTTATAATGATTTCAGCCTTGTATAAGTCAAACTCAACAACATGCCTTAAAATGTTGATTTTCACACAATGTGTTTTGTTGCTTCCATTTGTACACTGGAATAATAGCATACACATAGAATAATGCATGACACATCATTTAGCATTTTGTCAAACTAATTTGGTTTTCATATTTTATTTATTCTTTGATATACTGTAGTGATTGTATTCCTGAAGAGTTCAAGGTAAAAAAAGAACAGAAGAATTTGCTGGTCTGGTTGAATCATATTATGTTCCTATTTTGTTTCCTGAAGGAGGGAAACAACTGTAACCATTATCTTCAGTTGCTTTGTCTTGTCTTAAACCTGTTCAGTCAGTTCTTCCAAAATATAATATAAAATAAAACACCTGTTAGGGATACACACCCTAGCAGAACGTGCAACAGCAGTCTATCAGGCAGGCAAATTATGTGAGATAAACGTTGTTGTAGTTTACACTCAGTAAGACAGATACACTCTGCCAGTTAAATAGTTTTTTATTCCAGCAAGAGTAATAGCATAGTCAAACAGTCCATATGTTATACACTAGTTCAGACCATCCAGGGATTAATCAGTTGCAAAGTCCAGTGTCGAAAAATAGAGGTCAGTAAACTTACAAATAATCAGTCCAGCAATATATCTCTTTTGCAGTCAGAGATATGAAGAAAATCAAACCCCTTTTCTTTGTTTCAGCAACAGCAGGGAAACACACAGTTATCACCATCCAACATTGTCAGCTACTACAGTAAAAGCCAGTAAACAGTGAGCTCTCTTGCTCACTCTTATGGTGATTTTACAACTGCATCCAAAATACATGTTTTGTAGTTAAAGTGATACACACACTTAAACTCACTAACATAGTTTATATATTATTTTTACCCAAACTAAGTTAGATAACCAATGTTATCCCTAACAACACCTTTCATTATAACCAACTAATATGCAGAATTGGCATATTCCCATCTGTACAAGAAGCACACAGGTGAAGAACAGTTACAAAGAAAACCTATTTGTTCCTATTAAGTGTTCCTGATAATTTAAAATAGTTCTGAATAGCAGTTAGGATATATGGAATATATGTTCTATGTGTTGCAGTTAGGGTTGAATTTCAAGGCCAAAATACAAAGACCATTGCCTAGTTCACAAGAATCTGAATTACTACTGATAGGGATGAAGAAACTCATGAAGGTCAATAATGCATGTAGCAACAAACAGCTCTGTAGCAATTCCTGGACTGCCATGAAAGTCCCTCACCCAATAGGGTTGTGCCTTTATAGTTGTAGCAACATTTCGGCAGAATCTCATCTGCCATCATCAGGCTTCTGTAGTTTAGATGGTCATACCTCTGGTTCATTATTGTTTTATTTAACAAATTACATTGTTTATTTCCAACTAACACATCTGATCACCTAATGCAGTACTTCTCAACCTTGACATGCTGCCTGGAGAATTTCATCCATCTTAAAGTTGCCAAGGTTGAGAAATACTGAATATGGATCTATTCTTTCAGCTCCTATACAGAATCTGAAATTGTATAGCTTCATCTTCGCAAATATTTCTTAAATGTACTGAAATAAGAACTTTTCACGGTGACTTTGCTGAAAACTAAATAGCAACAAAGAACACTTACTTGGCATGTCAGAAACCAGGCTGAATGCCTGATCTGAGCTAGAGCACCTGAATCATCACAGGTTAGTGATCAGAAGCAATTTTTCTTACTGTGAGTTTTAAAAGCTAAAAGAGATGTATCTGGATCATCTGTTTTATAAAGCTTAAAATGCTGAAGGATACATTGAGAAAACTCTGTTCAGATTTAAGTGCTGTTATTAACTACTGTTACCACAGCATGGAAATAAATGGATACAGTAAGTAATATTTCATAAAGTACATTCCCCTGCCTGTCCTGATCATCTTGAGAAGGCTGGCTGAGAGTTTTTCCTGTTGGTGAGGCTTACAGAGCTCAGGAAAAAATATACAGGCTTTCTCTATGGAAGTCTCTGTCTGGAACTTGGAGCTCCAAACATCTACTGTTCTGATATTTCAGACAATGTTGAACCCTAAAAATCACACTGATTTCTGCAGGACTCCAGCCTTGATAGTGTAGATCTGGAATGAACCTACCCTGTTCAATGTTATCAGGAAGAGAAACATTGCTAGGATCCACAAAAGACTGCATTCTAGATCCATGGTAGCATCTGAGTGCCCTTGATAGGGAACAATAATTCAATCAAAAGTGACTGATTCCAGTGAATATGGTTGTCCATTCCAGAGGGATTTTGCCTTGTTATTAAAATATAGCTGTGTAAAGGTTCTAGCTGTTCAAGAAGAACTGAGTCCCAGAATTTCTCAATTTATGAACCCATTTTGGGAAAAGCAAAGAATAGAATTTTATCTAAATATAAAGATAGTAGTTCTCTCAAATTGGACAGCTTACAAACTCAATGCTGTTCCATATTTTGGAGACTAATCCTTAACCCATTCCTCCCTACTGAAATCAACTAAAAGTCTCCAGACATCTGGAAAGCATCATTTGGAAAACCTAGGGTCAGAAGTAAAATAGATACCTGCATACTGATTATACTGATGATACCTAACCACATCAGTCAATGATCTCAGACAAACCTATCATTTAGTTGTTAAATTTGACTAGGGAAAACAACTGAGAAGCTTATGATCCAATCTCTTGTCCCTAGCACTACTAACTGGTACCATTCCTAAAGAAGAAATATCCATTACAGAACAATTCCCCTGGACCCATCAAAGAGAGATAGCTTTTTAAAAATAATCAATAGTTCAATAATATCAGTGAGTGATTGTTGATCAGAATCATGTCCGTCATCATGAGCTCACGAGACATAATCCTGATGCTTATGATCAAATCTGGCAGTTTACAATTGTTAAAAACATTTAAAAACAAAGAACAATACAAACAAACCCACACAAGAACAGCAGAAGAGTTAATTAACAGTGAAGTTTGTGACAAAACCACATTCAGAGAAATATTTTTTCAGTCTTCTGTAGGTGCAGCCTCATTACTTTCTCACACCTCCCCCTCAAATGGATACTGGTTGATAATTGTTCAAAATATCTGGTTCAATATAGAATATCTTCTGTTAAATCACCACCCACTACTTTTTTTTACCAGTGCATATTATTTTTTTCTATATACTGTATGTCCATTATTCAAAGCTGTTACAGAATGGCAAAGAATCTTCAGTGTCCATTACTTATGCTTAATGGAACTGTAAAATGTTCTTAAAAGACACTTATTTCAGCCTCTTCATCATTTTAGTTTCCCTTCTAGATTTTATTTAATTCAACAAGATATTTTTGAAGTATAGTAGAACAAAGAACTGTATTCCAAATGTAGTGGAAACATGCCTATATTTCTAAAGCAACAGATTTGGTTTCTTTCCTAATAATTCCCAACATGTTATCTTCCATTTGCAAAAACCACATACTGTGTCAATGTTTTCATCAATCTGTTGATTCCACATTATGAATCTTTCCTGAGTGGTCACTACCAGTTCAGGCTTCATCAGTATATTTATTTTGCTTTACTTAACACTAACTTTCATTGAACAATTTACTGTTCTACATTTCCATGGTAACAGTATTCTCTTTTGCTGCCATTTCACTCTTTGTCCTTGAACCATTTATGAACAACTTTAAAGAATGAATACAACAAATGAAGTCCTTGGAAGAGATTTTCATCCTTTTATTCAGAAAAAAATATATTTATTGTTCCCTAATCAATTACCAGTTCTATAAGACAAATCTTATTACTATTAATGGCTACTACATTTATTCAAAACTCTTAATTTTGTTTTCTGTTAATTTTTTTAAAAAGTTGTCTCAGTATATATTCATTCCATATATTTCAGACTAAGTTAACCAGAATGTACATTTTTGAATTATTCCTCCACCTCCCAAATATTTCTTGTGAGATCTATCTATCTATCTATCTATCTATCTATCTATCTATCTATCTATCTATCTATCTATCTATCTATCTATCATTTATCACAGTGAAGGTTAACCTTTTCCACATTGCATGCCAAAAATGTGTGCACTCGTGTGCCTGTACCCATGATTCAATGCACGCGTGACTCCCCGTGATCCTCTGCGCATGCGCATGCAACCCCCACCTATGTGCATGAATGTGCAACCCCCTGAACGCCGCATGTGTGGCAGATACCTGATAATCAGCTGGCTGGCAGGAGGCATCATGCATGCACAGTTGGGCTCTTCTGGGTGATCTCTCACATGCCAGCAGAAGTGGCTCTGCATGCCGTAGGTTCTCCATCACAGATCTATCATCTATCTATCTGTTGAGAAGAAACTATTTATATTTTATGTAATCCCTATGCATGAGATTTACTCCTATTAATAAATCTCTGATTTCATTTTTTGAAGATGAATAAGAGTTATGAAAATGGGTAACTTTATTTTCCAGTTACCTCCAAATTAAATTAAATAGGACTAATTGATTAAATTGCAGACATCACTCTGGATCCAGAAGATTTCCAATGAGGATTAAATCTAGAAAGACTTCTCTAGTTGGCTTTATGGGCAGTAAGACAGTTACCAACTGGAGACAATTTTTAATCTCCACATAATGCATTATTTTTCAGGGAGGAATTTATTCTTATTTCCAAGTTCACACTGCCTCTTTTGCTGCATATAGAGAAAAGGCAAGCATGTTCTAGTACTAAATTGGGTTTATTTCCCAAGCTAAATGCAAAGCACATGGCATTTTACATCATGTTTAATGATGTCATTAAAGAAATGATATGAAGGATGTATGATGAAGTCTGCACCATAATTTGTTTAATTTATATGATATTATGAAAATAGAAATAATTATACCATTTGTAAAAAAATAATTCATTTTCAAGCAATCAGTATCTATAACTATATTATCACAGAAAAATGTGAAAGATATAATTTGCATTGCTGAGAAAATCCCTTTGACTTACTCTACTTGGAGAAGAACAAGGCCATCCTTGTCCAATTAATTCATTAAAATAGGCTTCATTATACAGGTAGTCCTCAACTTACAACTATTCATGTAGTTGACCACTCAAAGTTACACTTCCAGTGAAAAAGTGACTTATGAACATTTTTTACACTTAATGACTTGCCGCATCCCAATGGTCATATGATCAAAATTCAGGTGTTTGGTAAATGATGGTTGTAGTGTTCCAGGGTCATGTGATCACCATTTGTAATCTTCCCATCTGGCTTCTGACAAGCAAACTCCACGGGGGAAGCCAGATTCACTTAATGATGATGATTCCCTTAAAAACGGCAGTGATTTGCTTAATAAACTATTGCAAAAAAGGTCATAATGTTGGACAAAGCTCACTTAACAACTGTCAACTCAATATTGGATGTTTGTCAGTCAAAAAAAACCACTGAGATGGGGGAGGAAAGACAAGTTGGGTTATTCTCTCATCTAGACATTGTCTGGAGATTCCAATAATTATTTATTGCCAAGATTATCTAGTGTTGTCTAGAGATTGTAATAATTATTTTCATCTTAATCAATATTTTATCCTGACAAAATTATACTCAATTTTTTTTACTGAAGAAAATAGGTTATGCGTTTCTATGCCAACCTTAGCTTAACCTGAAATAAAAAAATGCAGGAAATATATACTAGACATATTTCCAGTTTGTAGTTTGTACTTTATCTAATATTTGGCCTTTTTGCTGATGGCTTTAACATGTCACTTGTATAGTTTTGCTGCATTTAGTTTTTTTTTTTTTAAGCATTGAACACTCAATCACTTTGATAATTAGATATGCCTTGTTTTACAGGTTATCTTAAAGATATTAAAAGCATGGATGATAGTGCTATCAAAGGCTACTAATTATAATGGCTATGACATATTCCAAGGTTCAGAAGCATTGTATTTCAAATACCAAGAAAATAATGAAACTAAATTCATGTTATATTAGCTATCCTTAGATATTTGAGTACGTTTGAGATTTTGGTGGAATAAAGATACAGTTTCCAAATCCAGTGACATATTTTTAGTAGGATATTGAAATAAATTGAGGAAATTGGTATTAGCGCCTCTGAATAATGTTGCTTCTTCTCGATTATACACTTAGTATTTAATTAAGTATGTGGAATCTGAAATTTATCCACATGAAAAATTGTAGATATTTTGATGGGCTTGGGGGAAGCCAGAGTTATTATTGGACAATATGAAGTCTAGGCTGCTCAGGTTGGGTACAGGAGATTATTTGGGAGTTCCAGCATGGTGTATGTGTCCAATGGTTCATGTTTTTATTGAGCTGAATGTGATTTTGGTTGGTTTTTCAAGAACCAGCTAGAAGGGAAGAGGGGGGGGGGATGGAAGGAAGGAAGGAAGGAAAGAAAAAAAAAAAGAAAGAGAGAAAAAAAGAAAGAAAATAATGGTTTAAGTTGCTTGTTTGTCAATATTTTAATTAAGTTTGTTCCCCCCACTTTCCCCCCAAAGCATACTGTGCTGAAAATACATTTTGTTGGTTAGCAGGTACTTTGCATGAACACTATAGTTGGAAATATAACTTTTATAAGACAATATCCTCGAGGTTTGTATTTGCATGAAACAAAAAGAAACATTATCTCGGAAAGTGGAAAAAAGAGACAGCAATATACCTTCCAAAAACACAGATTGTTCTCTAAGTTAGTGTATCTTGTAGCAGTGTTTTTCAAATTAAAAAAATGGTCCTTCCTTGTAATATATATTGACCTTGGCTGAAAAATTCTACATAGATTTCTATACCAAACCTTTTATAGTTTTCTATTTATCTCACTCGCATTTTATACATTTGATATTTTAGACAGTTGTAGTCCTTTCCTTTGTTGGGCTTCATTTTAGCCTAGAGAGGAGAATAGAAAAAGGGAACGGTATTTATCTTCTGAGTGCCCTTTTGTCAAGCTGTCCTCTCTGATACCAGGTCTGTTCTTTCCAAAGTGCGCAATTTTTTCCACCAGTCAGTTTCTCTTTATAATCCTGGATTTGCTCCTGCTGGGTCCTCAGGGGCAGATTCCTCTTCCAGCTGTTCTTTAACACAGAGAGAATCTCAGTCTGAACTGCATAAATACACCTCCAGTGATATCCAATAATCTGCTCCATTGCCTGAGAGATCTGGCCTTTTCCTTAAAGGCAGATGTGTCTGTGGTCTGGAAACTTAAGTAGGCAAGAAGCTTCTAAGTGTCTACATGCCGGCTGGCTGGTTGGGGAATTCTGGGAATAAGTCAACATATATTCACATATCTAAAATTAAAAACCTTGAGATATACTATTGTGTTGGCATATTAAGACCATTTTAAGAACCATTTTGTTGTAACCAAAGCATCTCTTCCTTCCATAAAATTTATGCAGATACAGATAGAAAAGTGAGCTACCTAAACTATTGTATTTACAACTAAACACCTGTAACCTCCATTATTATGAGACAGTGAGGTTAGACAGGAATCTGAAGTGTCCTGTTCAGTGTTAGAAGTAACAAAAACTTGATATATAGTTAACAGATAACAGATAATCAGAGTTGGACCTTATAGGTCATCTAGTCCAAGCCCCCACCCAAGCAGGAGTCCCTACACCATTTCTGACAAATGGAAGTCCAATCTTTTCTTGAAAGTTTCAAGTGATGGTGCTCCCACAACTTCCGAGGGCAAGCTGTTCCATTGGTTGATTGTTTTCACTGTCAGAAAGTTTCTCCTTATTTCCAGGTTAATTATCTCCTTGTTCAGTTTCCATCCATTATTCCTTGCCTGGCCTACAGGTGTTTTAGAAAATAGAAGTCCTGGACTCCTTCCTCTTTGTTCAAGCCCCTCAAATATTGGAAGACTGCTGTCATGTCTTCCCTGGTCCTTCTGTTCATTAGACTAGCCATGCCCAGTTCCTGTAACTGTTCTTCATATGTTTTAGTCTCCTAATCATCCTGGTTGCTCTTCTCTGTACTTTTTATAGAGTCTCAACATCTTTTTACAATGTGGAGAACAAAACTGGATACAGTACTCTAGGTGTGGTCTTACTAAAGCTTTATAGAGTGGTATTAGTACCTTACTTGATCTCGAGTGTATCCCTCTGTTAATGCAATTAGAACTGCATTAGCTTTTTTTGCTGCTGCTGTACACTGCTGGCTCATATTTAGCTGGTTGTCCATTAAGACTCCAAGATCCCTCCCGCAGTTACTGCTATTGAGCCTAGTTTCATCCAGTCTATATGTGTACTTTTGGTTTTCTTGCCTAAGTGAAAAACTTTACTTTTCTCTACATTGAATTTCATTTTGTTAAATATAGACTAGTGTTCTAGTCTGTCAAGATCCATCTGGATCTTGAGCCTATCCTCTTGGGTGTTAGCTATTCCTGCCAGCTTAGTATCATATGCAAATTTGGTAAGTTCCCCTTCTATTCCCTCAGCTAAGTCATTAATGAAGATATTGAAGAGTACTGGGTCTAAGACAGAACATTGTGGCACCCCACTGCTTACTTCCCTCCATGTAAACTTAGACCATTAAGGACTACTTATTGAATATGTTTTGTCAGCCAGTTGCAAGTCCATCTAGTGGTGCTATCTATTCCACTTTTTTTCTTTTTCCTTTGCATATAGAATAGAATAGAATAAAATTCTTTATTGGCCAGCTAGGATTGGGCACACAAGAAATTTGTCTTGTGCAAATGCTCTCAGTGTACATAAAAGAAAAGATACATTCATCAAGAATCATAAGGTACAACACTTAATGATAGTCATAGGGTACAATAAGCAATCAAATTGTACAAAGAAACAGTCAATATAAGTCGTAAGGATAGAAGTGACAAAGTTACAGACATACAGTCACAAGTGGAAGGGAATGGGTGATAAGGAGTGATGAAAAGATTAACGGTAATAATAATGCAGACTTTGTAATAGTTGGACAGTGTTGAGGGATTTATTTCTTTAGCAGAGTGATGGCTTTTGGGGAAAAACTGTCCTTGTGTCTAGTTGTTCTGGTGTGCAGTGGTCTATAGTGTCGTTTTGAGGGAAGGAGTTGAAACAGTTTGTGTCCGGGATGTGAAGGATCTGTAAAAAATTTTGCGGTATACAGGTCCTTGATTGAAGGCAGGTTGGTTGTAATTATTTTTTCTGAAGTCCTAATTATCCTCTGAAGTCTGTGTCTATCCTGTTGGGTTGCAGAACCAAACCAAAGAGGTGCCGATGATAGACTCAAGAATTCCTCTATAGAACTGGACCAGCAGCTCCTTGGGTAGTTTGAGCAGAAAGAATATTCTTTGTTGTGCATTTTTGATAAGTTTTTTATGTTAGGTGTCCATTTTAAGTCATGTGATATAATAGAACCTAGAAATTTGAAGGTCTCTACTGTTGATACTGTGTTGTCTAATATTGTAAGAGGTGGTAGTATGGGAGGGTTTCTTCTAAAGTCTACCACAATTTCTACGGTTTTGAATGTGTTCAGTTCCAGATTGTTCAGTTATACCACTAGGCAATTTGTACAACCTCCCATCTGTATGCAGATTCATTGTTGTCTTGAATGAGACTAATCACTGTTGTATTATCTGCAAACTTCATTATTTTAACAGTTGGATCATTTGAGATGCAGTTATTAGTATATAGGGAGAAGAGAAGTGGAGAAAACAGACAGTCTTGTGGGGAGAACTGAGTTAATTGCACAGTTATCAGATGTGCCTAGCTTCACCTGCTGCTTCCTGGGAAATCAAATTTGAAATTTGAAATTTTATATTGGAACTATGCAGTCATTCATATGCATGTGAATATATCCAACCATACATGTCACCTACCATATTTCTCTAAGGCATTTGTTTTTAAGTATGTGGATATAGATTCCTTGAATGTCAATCCTATCATATGGTCATTTTTTTTAATACTACATTGATGTGTACATTGAAGAAGTATTTTCAGAGTTATACACTGTGCTGATTATTTGTAACCAATTTATTGAAACTTGATCAAGTGTTAATTTGCCTTTAGTAAAATCTAAGCACTATTTCTGCTTAATAAACATGATCTCAATCTTCAGCCCATATTAATATTTTGTAAAATATTCACAGAATACCAATCCTCCCCAGGATGAATTAAACAATGTGGTAATTAATTTATCAGACAGGCTTGTTTAGAATTATCCATATTGATGGTCATGTATATATTAATCAATCAATAGAACTCTGATATAATAGTTTTAAAGAAATGAGGCTAGGATTCTAAACAGAACACTGGGGAAAAATGAAATCTCACTGCTATGAAGTTACTTCATTAACTCCAATTGTTCTGAAGTCTATCATGCACTTAAAAGATGCAGATGCTTTCAGCAATAATAAAGTATGGATCCCAAGAGTAATGTTGCTGTGAGAAAAGATATACTATATACTGCATAAAGTCAATGTTAAGGATCTAGCTTAATTATTATTGAAAGAAGTAAGGAAATACTTTTTTCTTAACAGCCTTTCATTTGGGATGTAAGTCCTGAAATGGAAAACTGCCTATTTCAAAAGATAAATGAAAAGCCCAATGATTATTTTTTATATGGAAGCCTAATGATTTTATTTTTTGCATGGCAAGAAAAAAATAAAGATGATAAATCTGCAATCAGGCTAATCATGAAGGCTTCATCTAGATTAAGTATAGCATAATGCTATTTTTTTCTGCCCATAAGGTTATTTCTGATTGGTACAGATCTGTGAAATACATTGTATGTGGCTTTCTAAAAGAATCCTTTATGGTTGTATATGGAATAGGTTGGAGTTAAAGAACAAGGTACATTTTACTGTGCTGTGAGACTGAAATGTTTAACTGAGTTTTTAATCTTATACTGATGGGAGTTGTTTAAATGACAGCTATATGAAAATTGTGTCAGAGGTTATTGCAAGCAGTTGAGAATGAGAACATTAAAAAAAAATCAGAGTAGCAGGAAATTTTTTAACCAAGATAATGGGCATAAACTAACCAACTTCAGCTGCTTCTGGGCACGACCAGATATTCTTTGAATAAGATAGTGCTATTATCTCTTTATTCATTTTCAGTTGTATTTATGGTGAACAATAGACTGAAACAGGCTGTATTTTTTCCTGCAGACTTTCTAATTACATTCTGCTCTGATTCAGAAAATATAACATGGTCACATGTGATTTCCTGCCCTTTAATACAAGATTCTTTATATTGATTCTACTGCATAGTATAACATTAGTTTCAACATCATTTTTATAGTCTGTTTTGACATGCAGTAGCGACTTGAATAGGAACTCTTCCCCTGTTACCAGGCAAATATTATGAGAAAAATATGAAGGTTCTCTATCTCAAATGACTTGTCTACAAGCATAATGCTGTTAATACTTCATGAATTCTGTATTTATTAGAATCATGGCTCAATAAATTGAATGCAATAAAATGCATCCTTTGCGAAATATAAATAAGCATTAATTCATTTGTTGGTAACATTATTTATGATAATTGTTGACTAATTAATAAAATTAGTTATGGGGAATATATCAATTAACACCATGTGGAAAGAAATCTCTTAAGTCTGGAAACTCTTGAAACTGCAGAAGTATGTTAGTAGATAAGGTATATTGATTTTGAAGCTTATGTTGTTGATGAGCAAAAAAAGCTTTAAAGACTTTCTGTCAGTCTATGATGGGTGTTACGAACTAAGCCAGCCCGTTATTTTAAAATCCTAATAGTTTTGCTTCCACAGCAGGCTTGTAATCCTGCACTTCTGATTGGCCCGCGAACAGCGGATTGTGATTGGTCGTTTCTGGCTGATCTGATTGGCTACTAGCGGGTCATCGCTGATTGGACGCTACCAGTGCGGCAAACTCAAATCATTGGTTATTGTGACAGCAGCCAGCTCTATAAAAGGAGCTGCTGCTGCCCCAGTATTTCGTTCTGTTCTGAAATCACTAATAAAGAGTTGAAGTCATTATTCGATGCCTCGTCTCTGTTCCTTGCACCCACGCTCCAGATCTAACATTGGCGACAAGGATGGGATGCGGAGACGATAGAGCTGACTGAACACTCACTGAACGCTAGCAGACCACATGGCTGAGAGCGCACCAAGAAGTGGCAGAATGACCAGCAGCGCTATACCACCTGGCTAACGAAGACTGGGACTCGTATATGGACAGGTTCCAGATGTTCCTGGAGACCAACAATTTGAAAGATGCTACGCCTGGCAAGAAACAAGCTGTATTCCTGACCCATTGCGGGCCCACCGTTTTCAAAATGGCAAAGGCACTTGCAAAACAAGCAGAAGTCAAGACAATGGACTGGGACAACCTCACCCCAATCCTACAGGCTCATTATGCACCCGCAGTGCCAACACTCATCAGGAGACATGAGTTTTACCAGAGGGACCAACAGGAAGGTGAGAGTGTTGGAGACTTCATCGCTGACCTCAGGAACCTTGGAGGACTCTGTGGCTTTGCAAACCTCGAGGACGCCATGAGAGATCGAATTGTTCTGGGCCTCAAAGACCCTATGACCCAGAGCAAGATTATGCTGAAAGGGGACATCGGCCTCACAGATGTCATCGCCGATGCTACTGCAGTAGAAGCAACCAGGAAGTCAGCTGCTCGAATGCACCGAGAAAATGCACCACCCACTTGCCAATAACACTACACCTTTATCCGAAAGGCACACAACTACCAGCCACCATGAAGACCTTGAATCTTCATCAGAAAGCGAGGAAGAAGAGGTCAACAGACTCAGGTCAGAACGCGACCAGCGAGACCAGCGAAATCGTAAGCCTTCGGACCAATGCACTGGATGTGGGGGAAATCACCCGCGATAAGACTGCAAGTTCCTAGACGCACTCTGCCATTCCTGTGGAAAGAGGGGCCACATCGCAAAGGTCTGCAGAAGCAAGCGAGAGTCCAGCCCAACCCGAAGAGAAAATTTCCGCCATACAACGGGCACTCCATCATTAAACCGGGACCGCCAATGGAACCACTACTACAGAAATAGAGCACCCGCCATTTCAACCAGACGGGAAGAGACTCATCAAACCATCACCATCGGCCATGCTTCATCCCTTGATGCAAGGAAAATCCGAGTGAAGGTCACAATTGAGAATCGACCATGTGTTATGGAAGTCGACTCCGGGTAGTCCCTATCGATGGTCTCCTGGAAAACCTTAAAACAGCTGATCCCTGACATCTGTCGCCAGGACCTCAGCACTCAAAAAATCATATTAAAGGACTATCAAGGAAACAGAATCCCAGTTGCCGGTCCCAGCCACGTACAAGTATCTTTCAAAGACCACACCGCAACTCTACCACTTACCATCATCGATCGAGATCGGCCCAGCTTGCAGTGGTTTGCAGTGGTTTGCGCCACTAGGAATTGAACTAGCGGGCATTAACCAAACCGGAAGCAATGACTGGGAAGTGGCCCTCATCCAGGAATTCCAGGATGTGTTCACTGAGAAGGTAGGCAAGTACAAGGGATCCCCCATATCGTTTAATCTCAGCCCTGATGTTGCACCCATCTGCCTTAAGCCTCCTCGAGTGCCCTTTGCACTCAAGCCAAAGATTGATGAACAATTGGACAATTTAATAGCCCAGGGTGTGTTGGAACCGATTGACCACGCCCAATGGGAAACCCCAATTGTAACCCCCATAAAACCTGAGGGATCCTTGAGAATTTGTGGGGATTCCTGAGCTACCCTAAATCACGCGCTTCAACAGAGTGCTTACCCCGTACCTGTGGTCCAGCACCTTCTTCATTCCCTGGGAGGTGGGAAAATATTCGCAAAATTGGACCTAGCTCAGGCGTACCAGCAGCAGCCCGTAGATGCAGACACTGCAGAAGCCCAAACTATAGTCATGCACAGAGGTGCATTCAAGTGTAATAAACTCCAATTCGGAGTGAGTGTAGCACCTGGCATCTTCCAAAGTCTGATGGAAAGTTTCTTCAAGGCATAAAAGGGGTTGTGCCATACTTCGATGATGTCTTAATAGCTTCCCCCACTAGAAGCATACTAGAAAAACGACTCAGAATGGTTCTACAGAAATTTGAAGACGCTGGCCTGAAGGTCAAGAAAGACAAATGTCAACTATGTACTGAGAGGGTTGAGTTCCTTGGGTACCTTCTGGACAAACAGGAAATTCACCCTACGGAGAAAAAACTCACTGTAATAAAAAATGCCCCAAGACCTAGGAATAAAACAGATCTCCAAGCCTTCCTGGGACTCATTAACTTTTATAACATCTTCTTGCCCCAGAAGGTGACTGTTGCTGAACCCCTGCATAGGCTCCTCGATAAGAAGGCTTCCTGGGTCTGGGGACATCGTGAAGAGTGAGCCTTTCAGCAAGTAAAAAACCTGTTAACTTCAGATGCTGTATTGATACAATATAATGAGACTTTGCCTTTAACTGTCACCTGCCACGCTTCACCGTTTGGAGTGGGAGCCATTCTGAGCCACGTCCTACCAAACGGTACTGAGGCAACTATTGCATTTTTTTCAAGAACTCTATCTAAAAGTGAGAGAAACTGTAGCCATCTTGATAAAGAGGCTCTTGCTATTGTGTCTGCGATCAAACAATTCCATGAGTATGTATATGTAAGATCCTTCTCCATAATAACCGACCACAAACCATTACTTGGCATTTTAGCGGGAGATAAACCCACTCCTCACACATTATCACCAAGAATGACACGTTGGTCAGAGTTTCTAGCCGCATATGATTACCAACTGCTACACCGCCCGGGAAAAGCCATTTCCCATGCTGATGTGTTGAGCCACTCTCCAATACCCAAAGTCATAGACGACCCAGCTCCAACCATGACTACGCTACAAATTGAAACCCTTCCTTCACCACCGCTGACTGCACAAGACCTCGCCTCAGAAACAAGGAAGGATCCTTGTTTGGCATGAGTCCTCAGCTGGGTAGAAAGAGGTTGGCCTGACAATGAACCAAACGACACCTTCAAGCCCTTCAAAAACCGGCAGACAGAACTTTTCTCCCAAAAAGGATGCATCTTGTGGGGAGACAGAGTCGTCATCCCAGAGAGACTACAGCATAAAGTTCTAAAACTATTGCACGATGAACATCCAGGCATCGTGCGAATGAAGGCATTAGCGAGGAGCTACACTTGGTGGCCAGGTATAGATACACAGACAGAAACCTGGGTGGCCACTTGCAGCAAGTGTCAGGAAACTCGTTCAGCTCCACCAAAAGCACCACCAACTGAATGGGAAGCACCCCAAGATCCCTGGTCCCGTATTCACATCGATTTTGCGGGACCTACCAAGAGGCATACGTTACTTATAACAGTGGATGCCTACTCTAACTGGCTGGAGGTCCACAAAATGAAGAGCACCACCACAGAAGCCATCATTAAAAAACTAAATAGACTATTCGCTACGCATCTGGGTTGCCAGATGTCCTGGTTTCAGATAATGGCCCCCAATTCACCGCTCTGGCATTGAACAGTACCTCGCAGATCGGGGGATACGCCACGCCTTGACCTCGCCAGCTCACCCTGACGCCAATGGTAGGGCTGAGCGAATGGTCCAATTCATAAAGAAAACTTTACACAAGATGGAGCAAGGGGACATCGACAACAAGGTAACCAGGATGCTTCTCCTCCAACATATTACCCCAAACAGCACCACAAACAGAACCCCGGCCGAACTCCTGATGGGTCGGAAACTTCACTCACATCTTGACCGCCTGCACCCTGCCTACACACCGAAAAAACCTTTGGGATCCAGCAGCAAGTATCGCACTTTCAAGGTAGGTGACCCAGTGTTTGCAAAAAACTTTTCCGGTGACCCATTGTGGGTCCCCGCTACCATAACTCAACTAACGGGTCCACGTTTCTACCGTTTACAAACTACTGATGGGAAAATGTGGAAGCGCCACATCGACCAACTGCGCTTGGGGCTGGCACCTACCCCCATCACAAACCTCGAACCTGAAACCTGGGGGGGAAGGGAAATTGAGGAACCCGGAAAAGAACTAGCACACAACCCAGTACTTGGAAACCAACAATCAGCACAATCAACCCGGGGATATTCACCTTCCAAAGGAGAGCCCAGTCAGACGATCGCCTCACCACAAAGCAGCACTGCGACAGCAGCAAATCCAAGGGTCCTGGATGAGAGCTGTGATGGCAGCAGAGATAACAACCCCGAGTCACCCAATGGAGAGGTTGGACCATCTGCTCCGCCGAGCTCAGCAAGCAGCCCACCAGGACCAGAGTCAGGGCAAGGACTGGTGGAGCAACGTAGATCAGGTAGACAGGTGAAACGACCTGCCTACCTGCAAGAATACATTACCCCAACTCTCAGATGGAACCTAGGGGGGAGGGGTGTTATGAACCAAGCAAACGTGTTATTTTAAAATCCTACAGAAGGCTCATAATCCTGCACTTCTGATTGGCCTGCGAACAGCGGAACGTGATTGGTCGTTTCTGACTGATTTGATTGGCTACTAGCGGGTCGCCGCTGATTGGACGCTCCCAGCGCGGCAAACTCAAATCATTGGTTTTTGTGACAGCAGCCAGCTCTATAAAAGGAGCTGCTGCTGCTCCAGTATTTCGCTCTGTTCTGAAGTCACTAATAAAGAGTTGAAGTCACTATTCGATGCCTCGTCTCCGTTCCATGCGCCCACGCTCCAGATCTAACAATGGAAATAAAATCATATTATATTTTAATGGAATGAAGGACATTCCTTCTTGTGTACAAAGGTGCACAGAAATAGGCCATGTACTTTGTGCTCAATGTTATATGATACATTGCCCTTCCCCAACATTTTAAATCAAACACCAGTGTCTAAAATGGAAATCTTGGTGGGTGCAGCTGCTCTTGGAGAAACAGTCTCTGGGTTTTGAATCATTGATCTATAAAAATGGGCCAATCTATTCTATTCATAAAACAATATCTCAGATAGTGAGATGGGCAGCATACATACTTAATAAATAAATAAAAATCATGGTCATTATGATCTGTTCAAGTCATATTTTGATTCTCTTCAGGAGTCTGCATTCTGTTATAAATAAAAAATACTTCATTAATCTATTAAACAAAGCATATACAAAAACATATAATATTTCTGTGTATGTGTGTGTGTGTTTCTGTTTGTGTCAAATGTGTGCAATAAGCATGCTATTACACAGTTCTAAAAGAATATATTGTTATATTTGCTGTTTCATATTTTTAATAGAAGCACATAGTATTTAAAAGAGACATATTTCAAAATTAACACATACCCTTAAAGATTTCTGTCATGGGTAAAGTTATTTGCAAAGCAACTGTTCTGAATCAATAAATGCTTGATAAAGATCATTAAGAGCTTGAAGTAAAGTGCAGGGTTCTGGCCCTGCACTTCTGATTGGCCAATAATAGCGACATCGGATTGGTCCATTCAGGGGAATCCGATTGGCTATTAACGAGCCTCTCCCATTGGTTAATGGAGCTAGCGCTCCCTGCGTTTTCATTGGTTAAATAAGTTAAGAGTTGCCTATATAAAGAGGCCCATCATGGCCATTGAACTGAGCTGTTTTCACATGTAAATAAAGAGTTGAAGTTCACTGTTTCACTGGCTCGTCTCCATCCTTGAACCCATGATCAGAACTTAACACTGGCGACGAAGATGGGATGTGGAGACATCAGAGCTTATTGAACAACGAAGAACCATAACCGAGCACGTGGCTGAATGCAACAATGGTGGAACCATGTCCGGCAGCGTCATACCACCAGCTCCATTCGACCCGGCACAAGAAGACTAGGACTCATATATGGATCGCTTCCAGATGTTTCTGGAAACCAACAATTTGAAGGATGCCACTACCGGAAAGAAACGAGCAGTATCCTAACTCATTGCAGGCCAACTGTATTCAAGATGGCCAAGGCACTAGCAAAATCGGCAGAAGTAAAGTCTATGGACTGGGACGTCCTCGAACCCCTGCTGAGGGCTCACTACGCACCGACCATGCCAACATAAGGCATAAGTTCTATCAGAGAAGTCAGCAGAAGGGCAAAAGCATTGCTGATTTCATCGCGGATCTCCGGAATCTGGGAGGCCTATGTGAGTTTACCGACTTAGAAGAAGTCCTAACAAACCGAATTGCTCTGGGATTAGATGCACCAGGCACGCAGAGTAAATTAATGGTGAAGGGCAACATTAGCTTCAAAGATGCCATAGCTGAAGCTACTGCAGCAGAAGCAACCAGGAAGTCGGCTGCCCAAATGTGCTGCACCGACGCACCGGTTCGCCAATGAGCCTGCGACATTTCACCACAGTCAGAGGGACAGCTAGACACAGCCCACCACGAGGACCTCGAATCGTCATCAGAAAGCAATGAGGAAGAGGTCCATTGACTTCGGTCCGAACGGGACCAACGCCAGAAATCGCAGTACCAATGCGCTAGATGTGGAGCAAACCACCCCCGGTCAGAATGCAAATTCCTCGATGCACTCTGCCATCGAGTGCGGGAAAAGAGGCCATATAGGTCGGGTCTGTAGAAGAAAGCCAGGACCCAACCAGCCCTCAAGGGGGGCTAACTATCGCCAACCGATGGGCAGTCGTCTCGTGATGCGAGAACCCATGAACCACCAATGGAACAACCACTCCTACAGAAATAAAACCCTAAACCACCCAACGAAGCGAGAAGAGGCTCACCAAACTATCACGATCGGTCACACCTCATCTCTGGATGCCAAAAAGATCCGAGTGAAAGTGGCCATCAAAAACCAGCCCTGCCTGATGGAAGTCGATTCAGGATCATCCCTCTTGATGGTTTCCTGGAAGACCCTCAAGCAGCTCATCCCCACTATCCGTAGGCAGGACCTCCGGTTCCAAAGGTTCATACTTAAGGACTATCAAGGAAATCGAATTCCAGTTGTTGCATCCAGCCGAGTACGGGTATCGTTTAAGAACCGTACAGCATTTCTACCCCTGACTATAATCGACAAGGATCGGCCTAGTTTGTTAGGCCTCCAATGGTTCGCTCCACTTGGAATTGAAGTAGCCGGCATTCACCGAACCTACAGCAGCTATTGGGAAGAAGACCTCATCAACGAATTCCAGGACGTCTTTGCCGAAAAATTAGGCGAGTACAAGGGGACCCCGATATCATTTAACCTCAATCCCGAAATAGCTCCCATCCGCCTTAAGCCTCGTTGAGTTCCATTTGCCTTTAAACCAAAGAGGAGATAGTGAGGAAGCTGAATTCGAAGCAGCAGAAAGTTTAAGCAGTAGTAATGACCGCTCAGAGGCAGCATGTGATGGACCCGGAATGGCGGTGGCCTTGCCTCAAAGAGATGCCGAGAGCAGTAGCGATGACGAAAATTCAAATACGGAACGGGAGGCACCCTTTTCACCAAATAACGTCCTACCCCAGCAAGACTGTAGCCAAATACCGGGAGGACAACAAAAATCTAATAGACAATCAAAACAACCTGCCTACCTCAAAGACTACATGACCGCACCCCTTAAATGGAACCCGGGGGGGAGGGGTGTTGTGAATCAATAAATGCTTCATAAAGATCATTAAGAGCTTGAAGTAATGTGCAGGGTTCTGGCCCTGCACTTCTGATTGGCCAATAATAGCGACATCGGATTGGTCCGTTCGGGGGAATCCGATTGGCTATTAACGAGCCTCTCCCATTGGTTAATGGAGCTAGCGCTCCCTGCGTTTTCATTGGTTAAATAAGTTAAGAGTTGCCTATATAAACGGGCCCATCGTGCCCATTGAGCTGAGCTGTTTTCACATGTAAATAAAGAGTTGAAGTTCACTGTTTCACTGGCTCGTCTCCATCCTTGCACCCATAATCAGAACTTAACAGCAACATTTAACTTGGCCCCTGACATGAGGAAATGCTGGAAAAATTTCTATAAATTTAACTGTATCCAAACTAAATGGCAAGGCCTTACAGGATGTGAAATTTTAATTTTAGCACTTTATTCAGAGTCCTATTGCAATTTATGTGGATCCATTGAGTAAAGAATAATGTGCACTAGAAAAGCCACTGAGTGTGTGAGAGTATGAGAGACATTGATACTAAGCTTGAAATTACTTTGAATTCTGATCTATTCCCAACTGCAAATAAATCTTTCAAATCTCAAAACAATTGAATGCTTTTAAATAACCTCACTAACAACAGAGATGAAACCTCAGAGCGCTTTCTGAGTCTTGCTGTCTCCCAGTTTCTTAATAGATGCCAAAAATATAGAGGGAAATTTTCTAATGGCAGACTGTCTTACTAAGTGCTTTGTTAAAAATTGACTTTCTTTGAAATAATGAATAAATTTCTGTTATAACTCTAAAATCCATAGTGAGATAGTTACTTTGAAAATTTGTGTATCCTTTTGTGCCCATTTTCTTTGGTCTTTATAAGTGCTTTACTCAACTATGGATTTTGTTCTATTTTCTTATGCAAATGTAAACCTAAGAAGCACAATAGGACTGGGAACTTCATGAAAGCTATTTTAATCCTTTTTCCCATATGTAGTAAACTGACGATATTCTTTTGTTATCCCAAGCTACAAACACCGATGCTATGGCATATGAAAAGAAATACCTATTACAGTCATTCATATATATGTTTGTGTGTGTGTGTGTGTGTGTGTGTATGTATATATGTTTATATACATGTGTGTGTGTGAGAGAGAGAGAGACAATGGTTTTTTTTTTTTTTTTGCCCTGCTATTTAACCTTTGGAGGCTCACATGGAAATCATATTCAAGGAACTGGTTACTTTGGCTTTGCACAGTCTTCAAGTGTCATCTTCAGTTCGCCTTACAGGCAAACTAATGGGCCTTTTTATGATTATAAAATTGCTAGCCAGGAAAGCTATCCAAGCTAAGACATCTTATTGGAAAGATAACAGCAATAGCACTTATATTTATACACCACTTCACAGTGCTTTACAGGGCTCTCTAAATGGTTTACAGAGTCCTCATTTTACCAACCTTAGAAGGATGGGAGTCTGAGTCAACTTTGAGCCTGGTAAGATTTGAAATGCCAAATTAAAGGCAGCCAGCAGGCAGCAGGAGTAGCCTGCAGTACTGCACTCTAACCACTGTGCCACTCTTTGTGGCTCTTTGAATGAACCAGACAGGTTTCACAACTGCATGAAGTATTTCAGAGAAGAAATTCAGGGATAGTTTTGTAGTTCTCATCTTACAACCACAATTGAGCACAAAAGTTCTGTTGCTAAGTGAACCATTTTTAAAGTGAATTTTGCCCCATTTTACATCCTTGTTTTCCATAGTTATTAAATGAATCACTCTAATTGTTAAGTCAGTATCAGGATTGTTAAGTGAATCCGGCTTCCCCATTGACTTTGCTTGTCAGAAGGTTGCAAAAGGTGACCACAGGATCCCAGGACACTGCAACCATCATAATTAAGGGGCCGTAAGAATGAAAAACTGTCATAATCTCTTTTTCAGTGCTGTTGTAACTTCAAACAGTCACTGAATGAACTGTTGTAAGTGAGGACTACCTATATTCACTTTTTTGGTTCAGTTCCTCTGAAATTATAACATTAAATAAAAGCTGAAGACAGCTGATAGATACATTGAACTGTAACCCTGGAACTTAGAAGTAATGAAGAAAGATACTATCCAGTGCAAAGTGCCTATTGAAATTATGACTTACTTCAAATAAGACTATAGGTATCCATCAAAGAAGCTTGTATTTATGCATAATAATATAATGATATATAGTTCTATTTTTAAAAGATATGACTAAGTTCTGTGAAATATTACCAGTTTAACATTGAGAATAAGCAATCAAGATAGAAGTTTAGGAAAGAAATTAAACTACAAGAACAAAGGAACAGTAAAATAACAGAACAGGTAAAAATGTAGATGTGACAGTATTATAAACAAAACTAAACACAGACATCTTGGCTTGTTTAATTGGGAAATCTACTGTATTCACACTTTACTTTAAAAAGGAAACAATACAGATTATATATTTTGAATATTCCAGATATGCCAGATACATTACTTGATATTCTAGGTCTAAAAGAGCCATCTTTGGTGGAAAGAACTGTTGAGTAATAGAAACACAATTATATGTTGCTATCTGACTTGCTGAAATGAAATTAGATCTTTGGTTCACTTTGTATATTGCATTCTGGATTATTTATTTTAATCTGGCAATTGGATTTTTCTTCCTTTCTAGTCTATAATGCTATATCTATTAGATTTATTATATATGTGTATTAGATTAAATTTATTAAATTTAGGATTTTGGATGTAAGAGGATGCACAGTGATCCATCCTGACCTTCAGTTTTCCTTTACCCTAATAACAGAGGTCCATACTGTGTAGAGCATCTGGCTTGCATTCAAGTTTTGAGTCGCGAGTTCCGGTTGCAAGGCTTCAGCGGCTGCAGGAATCTGCTTCTCTGCGGGTCCTTGCTGCGCTCGCCACTGAGGTACCCCCGATCCAATTGGATTTGGGGGTTGTCGCTGCCCCGAAGAGGCAGCGGAAAATAGAGGAGATCCGGGCAGGGGTCTGGGGATATCGCACCCCCTTTCCCCAGCTGGCTAGACTCCTTTTTCCTGAGGTGGTGGAGCGGCTGTCAGAAATAGCAGCCTCAAAGGAATCTTCAACCGGATAAGAGTTGTGCAGGAGGAAGAATCAGAAGGAGAAGTTTTCTTGGCTGAACTGGGTCATTAAGATACTTTTGAACACCCTGGAAACCTGACTTTTGGATTGATACATTTGTTTCCAAAAAAAGTTGTTAAAACGGTGAAAGTGCTGAAAGGAAAGTTCACTCCCCTTCCTTTAGGAGAAAGCAAATGAGCACTGAAAAACCTGCTGCTTTAAGGTAAAAATAAGCTCATTGTTATAAGTGGGAAGAAGAGGACTAAAAAAAAAAATCTTTTAAAACTGGTTGCAGGAGACGCTTTGAAAATTATGAGACCAACAACTAATTGTAATACGGCTTTAAAATATATTTGGGGATTTGCCCCAGGAGGAAAAGTTACAAAGAGAAGAAGAGGAAATAATTTCTGGCTGTTTGGACTGTTTGATAACTTTGACATTTACAAATTACCTTAAGACTAAAAATATCTGGGTTGTTTTTAAAAAATTTACAATGGCACCATCTCTGGATCAACTAAAAATGGAATATGAAAAATTAAAAGAAAGAGAATCAAATGGCAAGAATTCATTGGGAGTTGTCTTCCACTTTTTAGAAATGGCAGTTTCTATGTACCAGCAAATACTTGATGAAGAAGGAGAAGGAGAAGAAGAAGAAAAGGAAGCCATTTTTAATGGACAAAAAAAATTGATTAAGAAAGAAAATAAGAAGAGAGGAAGGAAAAATGAGAATTTAAGATTTAATAAAATAACCAAGAAAAAGAAAAATAAGGTGAAAAAAAGGTACAATGTTAGAAAGCAATTGAAAAGAGAATTACAACAGAGAAGGGAAGCTAAAAAGGGGGAGATTAGGAGAAGGGGGGGCAAAAAGATCAGACTGGAGAAGAAAGGGAGGGAAAAAGGGAAAAAAAGCCACGGTCTGGAACAAGATATTTTTTTTAGAGATAAAGGATAAAGGATGTATAATTTAAGAAATATTCTGCAAGAGTACATAAGATAGTATTGTAATATTTGCATTTGAAATAGTCTATTGGAATATTATAAGATTTAACAAAATATTAAAATATTAAAATGTTTTATAATGATAGATTTCAATATTTAACAAAATATCAAAGAGAATGTGTAAAATGATTAATGTTTAGTTATACTATTAATAGAATTAGAATTAGAATGGAAATTATATATTTAATTATATTATAAGTTTATTATTCTTTTTCTTTTCAAAATGCAATATGTAGAATGTACTAAGCAGAATCAGGATAGAAATTATGTATTATTTTAAGTGTTATTTTAGGGAAAGGCGTCACACTTTAAAAGTGATTACAGGGGAAATTCTTTTGCTAAAGAGAAGAGATAAATAGATGATTGGAAAAGAACAGATAAAAGATACAAATATAATGATTCTGAAATAAGATGAAATAAACAAAATATAACTAAGAGAGTGAAAAAAAAGGGAGAAGTTATATAGAAAATATAGAATGGTTAATAAGATATGAATGGTATATAAGGTGAGCACGAACTTGATTTAGGTCTGTCAAAAAAGATGTAACCCAGGGCTAAGCCACTTTTCAAAAGAAGTTTTATGTTTTATGTTTTGTGTTTTGGTTAGCTATGTTTTGATTGTGAATTAATAAAACCTTGGAGGAGTTAAAAAAAAAGGGAGAGAAATTTGGAAAAGACATGTATAAATAATAATTAAGAAGGTTTTATCTTTTTATGTTTTGTTTTATGTTCTGTATTTTGTGTGTTTATGCTTGATGGAGAATTAATAAAACCTTGATAGAATGAAATATAATTGGATAAAAGTGAAGGGAGAAACAATGAGAAAATTGGAAAAGGTATATATGTGTTTAAATGGAAATGTGAATGTGGAACTATGCTTTAAAAAATAATGCCTTATTTGCTTTGTTAAAACTTATAAGTAATTTTTGAGAAAGGAGGTTTTATACTTTGATGTCTTATGTTTTGTTTGTCTTTAAAATCAATAAAATTTGTTTAAAAAAAAAGTTTTGAGTCGCATAGTTATTTGGATCTTTACAATTAACATGACAAGGTCAGTGATTAATGGAATGAGTGCCAGTGGGTTGTCTATCAGCTATTATGTATTTATTTCCTTCAGAGGGTGATTAAAAAGGTAGCAGTTCTTGTCAAATTTATTCTTCCTATCTGTTTATCACAGAAGAACACAAAACTGTTCTCTTGATACATCTCTCCTTGGAATAATACATAGCTACTCAATGGCAGTTGTAATTTATAACTGTTTGCTATTATTTTTTCATGTATAGGTTAGTAGTATTATTGATTTATTTTTAATTAAAAGCTGCACCCTGATATTCTAGTGTTTAAACACCATTCTGTGCTGTTTACACTATAGGCTACAATAACAGGACACAAGGATATTTCCAGGACTTAAAGAATGTTGATCACCCCTCTTTGCTTATCTAAAAGTTCTCATCTACCCCTAAATTCAAAGTTATGTCCTTGATTCTGTAGTAGAATATTTTGCAACAATCCAAAGGACATCCATCATGGAATTAAAAGAGGCATAACATTGTTTGTTTAAGTAAGCAGGTAAATGGAAATGAAAGAGTGTTACTATTTTTCTTCCACAATGAATAATTCAGTTTAAAAGGACAGGCATCTTTCTTCCACAATTTTCTTAACTCCCTCCATTATTTGAGATCATTGGTGGCATTTTCATGATTTCAACCTAAGAGAAATAATCTCTAACTAAATTCCATCAAGACTTTCAACCCAATCATTTTATACAATAAGTCTACTTTCTTGATGTCCTAGTTAAACTAGGACAGGGACGATAGGCACGATTGTGCACTTGTGCACGCCCATTACAGACCTCTTAGGAATGAGGTGAGTTAACAGAGGTTAGTTTGAGGATAAAGGAGTGGGGGTTTGAGCAGATGACAACAGAATCAAGTAGTGAGTTCCAGACATTGACTACTCTGTTGCTGAAATCATGCTTCCTGCAATCAAGTTTGGAGTGGTTTACATTTAGTTTATATCTGTTGTGCGCTCTAGTGTTGTCGTTGTTAAACCTGAAATATTCATTAACTGGTAAGATGTTGTAACATATGATTTTATGTACTATGCTTAAGTCCAATCTTAGACAGCGTAGTTCAAGGTTGTCTAAGCCAAGAATCTCAAGTCTGCTGCTATAGGGTATTCTGTTGTGAATAGAGGAATGTAGTACTCTTCTGGTAAAATACTTCTGGACTTGCTCAATTGTATTTATGTCAGATATACAGTGCGGATTTCAGACAGCAGAGCTGAATTCAAGTATTGGTCTTTGCAAAGGTTTTGAATGCCGTAGTTAGCAAAACAGTATTACCAGAGGAGAAGCTTTGTAAAACTAAATTTACAACTCTTAAAGCCTTTTTGGCAATACAGTTGCAGTGAGCTTTGGTGCTTAGATCATTCGATATGAGAACTTCAAGGTCCTTGACAAAGTGAGGGTCATCAACAAGGTCATATTGACCTAGATTGTATTTGGTATATAGATTTTTTTTTTACCAATGTGTAAGACAGAGCATTTGTTGGTAGATATTTGGAGTTGCCAATTGTAAGACCATTCAGGCACATAATCAAGGTGTTTTTGAAGGACAGTAGCATTGATGGTGGTGTTGAATAGTTTTACATCATCAGCAAAAAGGACCCAGTTGCTAATAAGGAGATCACAAAGGGATTTATATAGAGTGTAAAGAGTGTGGATCCTAGAACGCTCCCTTGTGGGACACTGCTGATAACTAGTACAGGGTTTGATAGGGTGTTTCCTATTTTTACTATTTGTTGCCTGTTTGACAGGAAGGCAGATCCCAAGGGGTGAACTGATCTCTTCCTTTCCTCCCTGACCCCCGTTTCCCTTGGAGGTGGGCAGTCTTCACCATGTACTGATCGGGTCCAACCACCTAGCGCTGATGGAGGAATACAGAGAGGAGACTGGCCTAGACAAGGACAGTCTGGCACTTACCCCGCAGTTGGAACAAGCTCAAGGGCAGTTCAACCAGTCTGTGAGCAATGAACTAAATATTGGCGTTGATACATCCTTTTGTCTCTGTGCCGATAGGAAACTTCATATCAGGCAAGTTTTGCACCCTGAAGCATCAAAAAAGAATATATTGTTATCTGAATCCTTCTATTCCTTTTTGATCTCTGAAAAGAATTCAAAAAATGTTGTCCTGGGTCACCTGAAATTGACCAATTCGATGATGGTTCCATGATACAGTATCAGAATCCTGACAAGTGGAGCTCAACACAGCATTTTGGAATGCAGCAATTGGAAGATATGGGCAATGTGATTTTAGCACTAATTTCAGAAGCCTATAACCACAGGTTTTCAGATCCAGAAAGGATGAACTGTAAATTTGAAAGTGGAACTTGCAGCAAGATGGAGCTTGTGGATGATAATACCAAGATCTGAGCCAGAGGCTTACCTTGGCAATCATCAGACCAGGACATTGCCAGCTTCTTCAAAGGACTAAAAATTGCCAAAGAAGGGACTGCACTTTGTCTCAGGGCAGAAGAAATGGAGAAACTCTTGTCAGGTTTGTAAATGAAGAACACAGAGAATTAGCATTGCAAAGACACAAGCATTACATGGAGAACTGGTATATAGACATATACAAAGCAACAGGTGAGGACTTCCTCAAATTTTCTGGAGGTACATCAATGAAGTAGCCCAGTTCTTATCTAAAGAAAAAAGAAACTTGTGAAGGGATCCAGAAATGCCGTAAGAATTTAATTTTAATAGTAGTTTGTCATGTACCACTGAGTCAAATGCTTTGCAGAAGTCAATGTAAATTACATCTATTGCTTTACCCTGATTGAGAAGTGTAGTCTATATGTTTTTGCAGTGTAGAAGTTGCAAATTGCAGGACAGTTTTTTTCTGAAATCAAATTGATTACAGGAGAGTAAGTTGTTAGATTCTAGGTGGAAGGCAATGCATTGATTAATAATTGATTCCATAACTTTGCACGTAACACAACACAATGATATTGGTCTGTAGTTATCAACCAAGCAAGGGTCACCTTTTCTGAAAATAGGGATGACCATTGCTAAAGACCTTAGGTTTGGTAAAGAGCTGGTTGTTAATGGGGCACTTTTTGAACAGAGACCAGTCATGAATAATGTATCACATTGTATAGTCCTAGATCCCATTCTGTTCAAAGTGTTTAAAAGTGACATAATAGAAGAGTCACTGGATAAGATTGGCCTTTTTGCTGAAGACACAAAGGTGTGTAATAGAGTTGATGCTCATGGAGCTATTCATAACATGGAAAATGAATTGGCATTGTTGGAAAATTGGTAAAAAAATGTGGAAACTGAAGTTCATTATGTCTAAATATAGGAACGTGCACTTCAGAAAAAAGAGCCTCTGACAGAATACGTCATTGGAAGGACAGAGTGAGAACAACAGAAGAAAATGATTTCGATGTCCTCCTAGCAGATGATTACAAAATGAGCCAGATAGCTGTGAAGACAAACAAAATTCTGAGATGCATCATTAGAGGGATCAGCAGGAAAAAGAAGTCCCAATCCCACTATATAAGACTTATATCTCATTCAGGTTTCCAATTTTGGAGACCTTACTTAATGATACTGATAAAATGATATAAAATGATATTGATAACAATTGAGTGAGTCCAGAGACAGGCAACAAAAATAGTGCAATATCTGAGGGACAAAACTTATCAAGAGAGGTTTAAAGAACACAATATGTACAGCCTGAAGGACAGAGTGGAAAGACAGAATATTCTGAAACCTTTAAATATATTCAGAGTGTGAGTAAGCTTTTGTAAGGCAGAATTTTCAATATTAAACAAACATTAAGAACAGGAGAGTGTTGTGAATCAATAAATATTTAATAAAGATAATTAAGAACTTGAAGCAAAGTGCAGGGTTCTGGCCCTGCACTTCTGATTGGCCGATAATAGTGACATCGGATTAGTCCGTTCAGGAGAATCTGATTGGCTATTAACGAGCCTCTCCCATTGGTTAATGGAGCTAGCGCTCCCTGCATTTTCATTGGTTAAATAAGTTAAGAGTTGCCTATATAAAGGGGCCCATTGTGGCCATGAGCTAAGCTGTTTCACATGTAAATAAAGAGATTGAAGTTCAGTGTTCACTGGCTCGTCTCCATCCTTTGCACCTATGAACAGAACTTATCACTGGCGACGAGGAAGGGATGTGGAGACGTAAGAGCTTACTGAATGACGAAGAACTATAACCGAGCACGGGGCTGAATGCACCAATGGCGGAACCATGTCCGGCAGCGTCATACCACCTGCTCCATTCGACCCGGCACAAGAAGACTGGGACTCAAATATGGATCGCTTCCAGATGTTTCTGGAAACCAACAATTTGAAGGATGCCACTACCGGAAAGAAACGAGCGGTATTCCTAACTCATTGTGGGCCAACCGTATTCAAGATGGCCAAGGCACTAGCAAAACTGGCAGAAGTAAAGTCTATGGACTGGGACGTCCTCGAACCCCTGCTGAGGGCTCATTACGTACCGATCGTGCCAACGCTCGTGAGAAGGCATGAATTTTATCAGAGAAGTCAGCGAAAGGGCGAAAGTGTTGCTGATTTCATTGCAGATCTCCAGAATCTGGGAGGCCTATGCGAGTTTGCCGACTTAGAAGAAGCCCTAAGAGACCGAATAGTTCTGGGATTAGATGCTCCAGGCACTCAGAGTAAACTAATGGTGAAGGGCGACATTAGCCTAAAAGATGCCATAGCTGAAGCTACTGCAGCAGAAGCAACCAGGAAGTCGGCTGCCCAAATGTGCCGCACCCACACACCATTTCACCAACGAGCCTGTGAAATTTCACCTCAGTCAGAGGGACAGCTGGATACAGCCCACCATGAGGACCTCGAATCATCGTCAGAAAGCGATGAGGAAGAAGTCCATCGACTTCGGTCCGAACGAGACCAATGCCAGAAATCGCAGTACCAATGCGCCGGGTGTGGAGCAAGCCACCCCCGGTCAGAATGCAAATTCCTCGACATGCTCTGCCATGTGTGTGCGAAAAGAGGCCATATCGGATGGGTCTGTAGAAGCAAGCCAGGACCCAATCAGCCCTCGAGGGGGGCAAACTATCTCCAACCGACGGGAAGTCGTCCCGTGAAGCGAGAACCCGTGAAACCCCAATGGAACAGCCACTCCTACAGAAACAAAACCCTAAACCACCCAACGAAGCAAGAAGAGGCTCACCAAATGATCACGATCGGTCACGCTTCATCTCTTGACACCAAAAAGATCCGAGAGAAAGTGGCCATCGAAAACCAGCCCTGCCTGATGGAAGTCAATTCAGGATTGTCCCTCTCAATGGTTTCCTGGAAGACCCTCAAGCAGCTCATCCCCACTATCCAGAGGCAAGACCTCAGATTCCAAAGACTCATACTCAAGGACTATCAAGGAAATCGAATCCCGGTCGTTGGATCCAGCCGAGTCTGGGTATCGTTTAAGAACCGTACAGCATTTCTACCCCTGACTGTAATCGACAAGGATCGGCCTAGTTTGTTAGGCCTCCAATGGTTCGCTCCACTTGGAATTGAAGTAGCCGGCATTCACCGAACCTGCAGCAGCAATTGGGAAGAAGACCTCATCCACGAATTCCAGGACGTCTTCACAGAAAAATTAGGCGAGTACAAGGGGACCCCGATATCATTTAACCTCAATCCTCAAATAGCTCCCATCCGCCTTAAGCCTCGTTGAGTTCCATTTGCCCTTAAACCAAAGATTGATGAGCAGCTTGATAAATTAATAGCTCAGGGTGTGTTAGAACCAACCAATCACTCTCCTGGGAAACCCCAATCATAACATCCATCAAGCCGGATGGATCGATAAGAATTTGTGGGGACTACCGAGCCACCCTGAACCACGCCCTTCAACAAAACGCTTACCCGGTACCAGTGGTGCAACACCTCCTCCACTCCCTGGGGGGGGGGGGCGGAAAAGTCTTCGCTAAACTAGACTTAGCCCAGGCATACCAACAACTGCCTGTTGAAAAAAAAAAACGGCAGAGGCCCAAACGATCGTTACGCACCAAGGTGCGTTTAAATGTAACTGACTCCAGTTCGGAGTGAGCATAGCCCCGGGAATCTTTCAAAGCTTGATGGAAAGGCTATTACAAGGGATAAAAGGTGTTGTCCCATATTTTGATGATGTGTTAATCGCTGCCCCAACTTGAAAATACTAAAGGAACACCTGAGGTTGGTTCTCCAGAGATTTAAAGACTCCGGTCTCAAAGTTAAAAAAAAACAAGTGTAATTTATGTACAGATCGCGTAGAATTTTTGGGATATTTAATTGATAGTCAAGGCATTCACCCCACCGATAACAAACTTAGGGCTATCAAGAATGCCCCAAAACCCCGGAACAAGGCCGACCTCCAGGCTTTTCTGGGCCTTATCAATTTTTATAACATTTTCCTGCCTCACAAAGCAACTGTAGCTGAACCCCTACATCATTTATTGGAAAAAAAGCAACCTGGGTATGGGGACACAGAGAAGAACAGGTGTTTTGACATGTGAAAAATTTATTGACTTCTGATGCTGTTCTGATGCAGTATAACAAGACTTTGCCTTTAACGATCACGTGTGATGCATCCCCATTCGGAGTGGGTGCCATTTTAAGCCACGTTTTGCCAAACGGTAGTGAAGCCCCTGTTGCCTATTTCTCAAAGACGTTATCAAAAGCAGAACACAATTACAGTCAAATTGATAAGGAGGCCCTTGCTATAGTGTCCGCGGTTAAGAGATTTCATGAATATGTGTATGGCCGAGCCTTTACCATAGTGACTGACCACAAACCTTTGCTGGGAATAATAGCGGGAGATAGGCCAACACCATATATATTATCTCCCAGAATGACCCGCTGGTCAGAATTCTTGGCGGCAAACAATTACAAGTTGCAACATTGCCCAGGGAAGGCCATTCCCCACGCCGACGCATTGAGCCACGCACCTCTTCTGGAGACCATTGATGACCCTGCTCCGATGGTTACAACACTGCAGATCGAGACACTTCAGATTGGTCCTTTCTGGGAAGTCTGATTGGCTGTTAACGGGCCAACTCTCATTGGTTCAAGGGTTTAACACTTCCATGTTTTTCATTGGCTAACAGGACAGCAGCTAACCATATAAAAGGGCTGATGCTGCCCTAGGTGGTTGCTCTGTTCAGTATGCTTAATAAAGAGTTGAAGTTCACTGTTCACTGCCTTGTCTCCGCTCCTTGCACCCATGCGCAGAACTTAACACTGGCGACGAGGATGGGATGCGGAGACATCTGAGCTGATTGAACACTCACAGAGCACCAAACAGAGCACGTGGCTGAAGGCACATTGACAACGGAAAACATGTCTGGCGGCGCCATACCACTGCTCCATTTGACCCAGCACAAGAAGACTGGGACTCGTACATGGACCGGTTTCAGATGTTTCTGGAGACCAACAACTTGAAAGATGCAAATACGGGGAAAAAGCGAGCAGTGTTCCTGACCCATTGCGGGCCTGCCGTCTTTAAGATGGCAAGGCATTAGCGAAACCGGCTGAGGTGAAATCCATGGACTGGGACATCTTCGCGCCCCTTCTACGGGCCCACTATGCACCCGCCATACCAACGCTTGTCCAAAGACATGAGTTTTATCAGAGGGACCAACGGAAAAGAGAGAGCATCACAGATTTCATTGCAGACCTCCGGAACCTGGGAGGCCTCTGTGGGTTTGCCGACCTCCAAGAAGCTCTGAAAGACCGAATAGTTCTGGGATTAGATGACCAAACGGCGCAGAGCAAAATCATGACCAAAGGGGACATCGATCTTGCTGATGTCATCAAAAACGCTACTGCAGCAGAAGCAACCAGGAAGTCGGCTGCCCGAATGCGCTGCACCAACGCACTACTCCGTCAACTCGCCAACGATACCTCACCTCGCCGAGAGTGGCACACAACAGCGGCCCACCATGAGGACCTCGAATCTCCACCAGAAAGTGATGAGGAGGAGGTCAACCGGCTCCGGTCCAAATGCGACCAACGCAACCCATGGAATCGAAGACTACCACACCAATGCGCAGGTTGTGGGGCAAACCACCCACGATCAGATTGCAAATTCCTTGATGCGCTCTGCCATTCCTGTGGGAAAAGAGGCCACATCGGGAATTCCAGGACGTCTTTGCAGACAAACTAGGCGAGTACAAGGGGACCCCTATATCATTTAACCTTAACCCTGAAGTAGCCCCCATCCGCCTTAAGCCTCGTCAGGTACCTTTTGCCCTAAAACCAAAGATCGACGAGCAGCTCGATAAATTAATAGCCCAGGGTGTTTTAGAACCAACTGACCATGCCCATTGGGAAACTCCAATCATAATACCCATCAAACTGGATGGATCATTAAGGATTTGCAGGGACTACCGGGCCACCCTCAATCATGTCCTTCAACAGAACGCTTACCCGGTGCCGGTGGTTCAACACCTTCTCCATTCCCTGGGGGGCGGAAAAGTCTTCGCTAAATTGGATTTAGTACAGGTGAACCAACAACTGCCTGTAGATAAAAAAACCGTGGAAGCACAGACAATCGTTACGCACCAAGGCGCTTTTAAATGCAACCGACTCCAATTTGGAGTGAGCGTGGCCCCAGGGATTTTTCAAAGTCTGATGGAAAGACTTTTGCAAGGGATCAAGGGAGTTGTGCCATATTTTGACAATGTTTTAATTGTGGCCCCGAATAGAGAAGTACTAGAGAGGCGTCTAAGAATGGTTCTCCAGAAATTTCAAGACTCCGGCCTAAAGGTTAAGAAAAATAAATGTCAACTGTGTACAGAGAAAGTAGAGTTCCTGGGGTACCTAATCGATAAGCAAGGCATTCACCCCACTAATAGCAAACTAAGAGCAATCAAAAACGGCCCAAGACCCAAGAATAGGACAGACCTCCAAGCTTTCCTGGGGCTCATTAACTTTTACATCTTCTTGCCCCAGAAGGCGACCGTAGCTGAGCCCCTACATAGATTTCTTAACAAAAAAGCCATCTGGGTCTGGGGACACCGAGAGGAGGACACATTCTGACAAATGAAAAACTTACTAACCTCAGATGCTGTTTTAATGCAGTATAACGAAAGTTTGCCTTTAACAATTACATGTGATGCGTCACCATTTAGAGTAGGACCCATTTTGAGTCATGTGTTACCAAATGGCAGAGAGGCCCCTATTGCCTATTTTTCTAGGACCTTATCAAGAGCTGAACGTAACTATAGCCAAATTGACAAAGAGGCTCTTGCTGTTGTATCTGCTATGAAATGGTTTAATGAATATGTGCATGGACGAGCTTTTACTATTATTACCGATCACAAGCCTTTGCTGGGGATTATAGCAGGAGACAAGCCAACCCCCTATATATTGTCACCTAGAATGACTCGTTGGTCGGAGTTCTTAGCTGCGTACAATTATAAATTGCAACACCGCCCGGGGAAAGCCATTCCCCACGCTGATGCATTGAGCCGTGCCCCACTTCCGGAAACCGTCGACGACCCAGCTCCAACCATCACAACACTCCAGATTGAAACCCTACATTCACCGCCGCTAACAGCCAGAGACATCGCTATCGAAACAAAACGAGATCCTGTCCTGGCGAGAGTTCTCAGCTGGGTCGAACGAGGATGGCCAGTAGAACAAACTCCTGACGACTTCACCCCTTTCAGAAACTGGCAAACAGAACTTTTCTCACAGAAAAGCTGCATCCTATGGGGAGACAGAGTCGTCGTCCCAGAGCAGTTACAACGAGCAGTTTTGAAAGCATTGCATGATGGTCACCACAGCATCGTGCGTATGAAAGCGCTTGCACGAAGCTACGCATGGTGGTCGGGCATTGATAAGCAGATCGAAGCCTGGGTGAAGACTTGTCTAAAGTGCCAAGAAGTCAGCAGTGCCCCACCTAGAGCAACTCCAACGGAGTGAGAAACCCCCCGGGGACCGTGGTCCCGCATCCACATTGACTTTGCGGGACCTACTAAGGGACATACGTTCCTCCTAACAGTGGATGCCTATTCCAACTGGCTTGAAATCCACAAGATGAAGACTACTACAACCGATTCAGTCATCCGCAAATTAAATAAACTATTCACAACACATGGACTTCCAGACATTTTAGTCTCCGATAATGGACCCCAGTTCCTGGCCCTGTCGTTCGAACAATACTTAGTGGATGGCATGGTCCAATTTCTTAAAAAAACTCTCCACAAGATGGACCATGGGGACATTGACAACAAACTGAACAGAATACTCCTACTCCAACACATCACCCCGCATAGCGTAACCAACAAAACACCAGCTGAACTGTTGATGGGATGCAGGCTTCGCTCCCACTTCTACTGTCTCCACCCGGCCTATGCGCCAGAGAAACCCTGTGGATCTAGCGGAAAGTGCCAAGAATTCAAGGAAGGCGACTTAGTCTTCGCTAAAAATCTTTCCGGCGAACCGTTGTGGGTCGAAGCAACCGTAACCCAAGCCACCGGACCCAGATCGTACCGCATACAAACAAGGGATGGGAAAATATGGAAACGCCATATAGATCAGCTTCGCTCTAGGTTGCAACCCAGTTCTCATGACTCCTGCGACCCGCAAACTGAGAGGGGATGGGATGTCGAGGGAACTGAATTCGAGATGCTGGATGACGAAATCGAAGGAAGTCAGCAGCCCGGCGCATTACCTGAAAAAGAATCAAGAATGGGGTTTGCCTCGCCACAGAGAAATACCTCAACAGAGGCGAGCCCACAGAGACCAGAGGACAACAATGACAGAATCAGCGGCGCCGAGTCATCCTGTGAGGATGCGGAACCGCCTGTACCAGATAAATCAAAAAATGTTCCACTGAAACTGGACTACAGACAGGAACCAGTGGGACAGCGCAAATCTAATAGTCAGTTGAAACAACCTGCATATCTACGGGATTATGTCACCGCACCCCTCAAACGGAACCTAGGGGGAAGGGGTGTTATGAACTAATAAAGGCGTTTAATAAAGTTTTAACAACCTTAAGTAAAAAGCAGGGTTCTAATCCTGCACTTCTGATTGGCCGATAGTAGCCACATCGGATTGGTCCTTTCTGGGAAGTCTGATTGGCTGTTAACGGGCCAACTCTCATTGGTTCAAGGGTTTAACACTTCCAAGTTTTTCAATGGCTAACAGGACAGCAGCTGCTGCTGCCCTAGGTGATTGCTCTGTTCAGTGTGCTTAATAAAGAGTTGAAGTTCACTGTTCACTGCCTTGTCTCCGCTCCTTGCACCCATGCGCAGAACTTAACAATGTTAATCTCCCTCATTATTGGTTTAGCAGTTTTTCAGAGAATATTAATAGTGTGACAGAATGTCCTTCTACAAAATGATGCATTGCAAAATTATCCATACCTTTATATTATTAATATGTTATTTTGCTCATTTTTAAACTGACACACTGGATAACTCAGCTCTAATGCACTAACTAGATGTGAATTGATATAAATAAAAATCAAAGTACAAAAAGTGAAATTTGGATATTTCTGAAACATAGCATAATATTTGAAATTGTTGTTTTATGTATCACAGTTGTTATTATAGTTAAAACATAAAACATGATTATAGTTATTAAGATAAATTATTGCACTTCAAACAGCATCTAAATCATAGCTAATTTTCAGCAACGTAGATATTTCTGGTCATACGAAGGCATTTATCCCAGAGATCCCTGTATGTGTAGGATTTTTGAACTATTCATTGTCATAATTTTTGCTGTGCTCATAGCTTTAATAATATGTCTCATATGGAGTGTCTAAATGTACACCCCATACTTCTGTAGGTAGAGATGTTGTAAAGATACAGAAAAAAATTGATTCAAGTCTCCAAATTCAATGATACTACCAACTATAATCATTTGAAAGAAATTACCTAAAAATTAGAGGTTTCAGTCCTGGCTTCCATCTGGAAATTTATTTTCCATCTCTTTATGTTCCTAAAACTGCATCTCTATAGCCACCAAAACAGAATGTCTCTTGACATTCCAAATGATAAAGACTCTGGGGAAAATATCCCTCTGCTGCTGATTAGATCAAGCACTGACTGCTTGACAAAAGTTCCTTCTGAATGAAACACCTCTATTTTAAGAGCTGCAGTGGTGCAGTCATTAGAATGCAGGCTACTTCTGACTACTGGCCTGCCTATAATTTGGCAGTTCGAATCTCACCATCTGAAGGTTGACTCAGCCTTCCATTCTTCCAAGGTTCCAGATTGTTGGGGTCAATATGCTGACTCTGTAAACTGCTTAGAGAGGGCTTTAAAGCACTGTGAAGCAGTATATAAGTCTGAATGCTACTGCTATTTTCATTTGTATATTTTAAAAAGTTGTAGCTCTGATCTATCCCAGAAATGTCCAATCTGCATATTAAGTATTATTAATAAGCACTATACTAAACATTTCCCCCCATAAATTAATGGACTGGTTGTAACATTAAAGCATTCTTGCTGAACATCAGGTTAGAAAAGTTAGCTATGGACCAATGCTTGTTTTTACTGTATTTAACAAAAATATATATTATTCTTAGGGGATCCTTATAGGTGTTGTGTCTGTTTGGAAAGAGGCCAGGAGTCGGTGACTTTGTATCAAGCTCTTTATTGTAGTCAGGAACCGAACTGGCTCTCAGGAAAACTTTGCGGCTTTTTATTTCCAAGCCGTGGCGGCCGCGGCCAATGGCACCACTTTGAATCTCCCGCGATTCGAATCTACCAATCGCGGGAGATTCTCAGCGAGCCAATCGGCGCGGCTCGCCTAACCAATCTGATCGCCCCACGCTTTGGCCAATCAAAGCGCGGGGATTTCAAGAATTCAAATTAAGGTACAGAACACCCCTCCCCTCTTGGTTTGGTCCTATGTAGCGTAGTCCCGTAGGTAGGCGGGGCTCCATCTTTGCCTACTGGACCTGCTCAGGTCAGTCGTAGGTTGGATCCCGGCCGGTTCAGTTGGCGTCTCTGTTTCTCTTGACTCCGTCGTGGGAACTGCCTGGTCTGTCTGGCCGGGCCACTCTTCGCAGCTCCCTCCTGGGCTACCCGGGTTGGTTGAGCTGTGGGTTTCACCGCTCCCACTCGGTCTTCCCGGGTTGGTTGAGCTGGCCTGGCTGTCTCTCCCTGGCGAGGTTTCATGCTGGCTGCTTGCAGGTGAGTATGGCTGGTTTCTTTCTTCTGGGTTTTGGTTCCCAGGGTATCCCCTCTCCTCTAGGTTTGTGTTGAGAGGGTTGGTTTTGTTTGGTTGCGTGTTGGTGGTGTCTTTTGTGGCAGTCCTTGATCTTAACTGATCGATGTGGCATTTCCACGCTCATCCGTCGGTTGTTTGTAGCCGGTACGAGCGTGGGCTTGTTAACTGTGTTATGATTGCTGGTACCCATAATGGGTCTCCGGTTAGGTTTTTCGCGTAGACGGCATCACCTGGTGCGAAGGTTCGGTGTTTGCTGGTGGAGTCTGGGGGTTTCTCTGGGTTGTAAGTGGGGGTGTAGTCTATCGAGTGGGGACCTTATTTTTCTCCCCATTAGCTGTTCTTTTATTTGTTGTGGTGTTCGGGGTTATGTGCTGTATGAAGAGTAATTTATTTATTTTGTCTTGGATCTCCCCTTGGTCTATTTTCTGGATGGTATTTTTTGTGAATTGAACCATCCGTTCCACCCTTCCGTTCGCTGTCAGTGCATGTCGTATGCCCCTTTCCGCTAGGAATTTTTTGAATTCCAGCAAGGTGAATTGGGGCCCGTTGTCGGACACGAGGACGTCTGGGAGGCCGTGTGTTGCGAAGAGTTTGCAGAGTTCTTTGGTCACGGCTTCCATGGTGGTAGTTCTCATGTTGCTTACCTCCAGCCAGTTGGAGTAAGCGTCTACAGTTATTAAGAAAGTGTGTCCTTTTGTGGGCCCGGCGAAATCTATGTGGATTCTAGACCAAGGTCCCCTGGGGGTTTCCCACTCTAGGATGGGTGCTGTGGGTGGGCTTGGTCTAGTTTCCTGGCATTGTTGACACCTTGCTACCCAGGCCTCGATCTGTTTGTCCATCCCTGGCCACCAAGCATAACTTCTGGCCAGGGCTTTCGTTCTAACGATGCCTGGGTACCCCCTGTGTAACAGTTCCAGTACCTTCCCTTGTAGTTTTTCCGGGATGACCACCCTTTCCCCCCATAGTATACACCCTTTTAGTAACGAGAGTTCTGTTTGCCGGTTCCGGAATGTCCTGAAAATCTCGTCGTTCTCCTTTTACGGCCACCCTTTCTCTACCCAATGCAAAACCCGCGCCAGACGTTTGTCTTTATTAGTTTCTTGGGCAATGTCTGACGCGGTTATGGGTAGGTCGGGTAGAGTCTCTATGCTGAGCGTGGTCATCGTGGGTGCTGGGTCAGTGTCTGGTTCGGGTAACGGTGAGCAGCTTAAGGCATCCGCATGGGAGATAGTCTTATCGTGTCGGTCTGTGAGTCTGTAGTTGTAGGCAGCCAGGAATTCGGACCACCTTGTCATTCTGGGAGACAGAATGTTTGGGGTGGCCCTGTTCCCTGCGAGTATTCCCAGCAGCAGTTTGTGGTCGGTAATGATGGTAAACGTCCGGCCGTAGAGGTACTCGTGAAACCTTTTGACTGCGGCGACGATAGCCAAAGCCTCTTTGTCCAGCTGGCTGTAGTTCCGCTCCGGTTTGGTGAGGGTCCTTGAAAAGAACGCGATGGGTGAAGATGCAGCACGACCACGAACTCGAAGCCAAACAGCAAGATCACAGCTCACCAGCTCAAACCCTCCAGCAACTAAGACTAACCTGAGCACAATCAAGCCCCCACCTGAACAGAACATGCCTCCAGCCAATCAGAACACAGCCAACCCCCCAACCAATCAAAACACAGCCAAACCCCCAACCAATCAGAACACACCCCCACTCAATCAGAACACAGCCAAGCCCCCACCCAATCAAGTCACACCCCCACTAGCAGTTAAAAGGAAGAAGCAGCTGCAAGCTCACATCACTCTGAGAAGCACAGAGCTGAAGACCAAGCCTGAAGATGATGAATGAGACTTCATCGAAACGTTGCCTAGATACTTCCAATCTTACGCGGGAGAAAACCCAAATAACCAAAGATCCACATACAAATACCCGCGAGAACCTTTATTTAAATGTATATTTATTATTTATATATAGAGAGAGTTTGGCATAGTGCTTAAGGCATCAGACTCGAAATTGGGGGACCATGAGTTACAGCCCCCCCCCAGCCAGCTGGATGACTTTGTGCCAGTCACTTTCTCTCAGCCCCAGGAAGGAAGCAATGGGAAATGACTTGTGAAAAGCCATGTCAAATAAACTGCAGGCTCTTCTCCAGGCACTCTCTCAGAATCAGTGCCAACTGAATAGAAAGAAAGAAAGAAATTCTAATTATACCTACAATAATTCTGATCAAATTCTAATGTTAGTCCTACTATAAGTTAGAATAGTTTTAAATTGTTTACCATATTAGGAATTCTAGTATTTTTTATGTGTTTATCCAGCTTAACCCTTTAAAGCCTTTATATTGCAGACGGTAATTGTATATATTTTTCCTTAGTGTTATATTGTCTATTCTTTAGTTTTATGCTAGTAATCTTTTGTTTTAGTGACATGATATTTTATTTGTTATGCTGATTTTTCTGTGTTTGTAATTTTATTTGTTATACCCTGGTCAATGGCTGAAATAAAGCAAAACTAAAAACTAATTCTAGAGAAAATATTTATTTGAAAGAACAGCTGCCATTTCATTACTTGTTTTGATGTTTGTACCTACCACACACATAGGCAATCTATTTTAATGACATTATTTTTATAACCTTGTTATTTTGATAATAAAATAGAGAATGTTCAAAATAGATTTTGTGATAAAATTGGGGCAAGAGGTCTGGGAGAGAAAGGAAAAGGGAATGCATATACAAATGTTCAAACTTTGGAAGGATGTCTTTTTTAATAAATTTAATATAGAAATAACATGAGTCAAAGGTGATAGCTAACCCAGGAGTATCAGTAGAAAAACTGTGATTACTGAAGAACAAATTCCATTCCCATGGATATGAAAATAGAAAGTAAATATAGGACAGGAAGTTTGGGTGAGTGCAGCAGATAGAAGTCAGCTTGGATGAGAAAAGTGGGGGTGGAATGAGAAAAAAATTGAGGAGAAGAGGGAATAAGATAGAAAACAGGACACATAATAATGTGAAAAGAAATAAGTTATTTATAATTGTTTTTGCCAGTAATGTGAATGTACTAAATGACAGATTTTTCATTCTTTTTTCCCTGCATCATTCCTGTGAAGAATTAGAGAAGGAAGAATGTTGATTGTCTTGCCATGTTTCCCATGTGAACAAAATTTCTGCATGTCACAAACTCCCTGCATCAGCATCTTATTAAGTGCAATGCATATACCAAGTGCAATAGGGTTTACTCAAAAATAAACTAAGAAAACCTGCATTAAATGAGCATTCCCATAAAAGCCACTTTAAACTGAATAACATAAATGATTTCAGATTGCTTTAATATATATGGGAATTTGGTCATTGTATTTGAACAATATTATTAGATTGTCATAACCTTATTAAGTTTCAATATATTATTACTGTACTTAGCTTTCTTTTTTGTGAGAGTTTTTGCCATTTCAATTATCATATAAAAATGCTGGTTTGAGGTACTTTAAAAAGGAAATAATTCACAATTACAAATAATATGAAAAGTTAGGAGGAGATGGAAAGATAGCAATAGCACTTAGGCTTATATACTTTACAGTTACTCCTTGAATAGTTTAAAACATCAGCATATTGCCCTAACAATTTGGGTGCTCATTTTACCCACCTCAGGAAGATGGAAGGATGAGTCAGTCTTAAGCCAGCCAGGATCAAACTCAGATCAAACTCGAACTGGATTTGATTAAGAATAACAAATGATATAAAATCATTGTTTTCACATATGAATATTTCTTTTATTCATCAAAATTTCAGAATAAATTAAGTAGGTTCATTTTATTTTATTTTGGAGACTGTTTTACAATAAAATTTATTATTTATTAACATTCTATAAGAAAAAAATGCCTACATCTAGATATGTAGTTGAAACTTTAGGGTATTTATGATTGAGAAACTTTTCATTCGTTTTTTTAGTTGATTGTTTTAACTTTGAAGAAACCAACCATACTTCATAGCATTGACCTTATGGAAGTCTAAAGGTACTTTCTATGGATTTTTTACAAGGAAGGAAAACAGGTAGATCTTATGCAATTTATTTTTTAACCATAAAAATACCATGGATGAGCTGCATTGTAATCAGTGATGGTATGCTGCCAGTTTGTACTGGTTCAAGTGATCCGGTAGCGGCATCAGCAGTTGGCCCCGCCCACCCACCCCAACCCTTTATTGATATATTTCCCTTGTGGGAGCCCAGTTGATGGGCAGAGAGGATTACTGTGCCTCAGCTGATTTACTCACCCCCAGTGCTGAAGGTAAGGTAAGTTTCTATGCTTAAAATTGTCCATTTTAGAACATTCCACTTGCAGAGCATGTGCCCACAGAACCAGTAGTAAAATATTTGAGTACCATTGATAGGAATCTCTAAATTACTTCTGACATGATTGGTAGTAAAATAGTTACAAGTAGTCCGACATATAGGAGCTAAATAATGATAGACATTTTAACATGTTTAATCTTCTTGTTCATTGAACCTTGAAGGAAATTATTTGATGGAAGGGATATTACATGTAATTCTCCACCTGTTTGGATTGAATTGGTATTGCTTATCTATCTCTGGTGGTGGATTAAATTTGACTAGTACTGCAATAATAGTTACTTCCATATATGTAGTCATTGTCTGTCTACTTTTCATTACAATTAAAATGTACAAGTAAGCCTCAATTTATCACAGTTCATTTAATGACCTGTATGTATACCCCTACATCCATCTCCACCTCCACTTCCACCTGTATGTCATTGTATATATGTCACAATGATTGTACAATCAATTACGATGCCACTTATCCATGTCAGAACTGGCCCCCATTTTGTTAGGTGAAGCAGCAATTAAGGCTTTTCATTTGACATGCAAAAGCTTTTATTTTATAGTATGGAAAAAATGATAATCTTTAGGCTACTTTCAGGTAGTTTCAGGACATGTGTGGAGAGTGCACCACTCTACTGTCCTACATTTTTGACTGTTCTCATGGGACTTGTTTGCTACATGCCCAAAATAGTAACAATGATATCAGTGGTTGAAGCAATAAGTAGATAAGAACTTAGATGGCTGGGTTTTTTTCTCTCCATCATTGCAAAAGCAACCTTTCTCAAGATGCTCCTCTCCTCAATGTGCTTCCATACATATACGCATGACAACATTTTTCATATTAAAATATGTATAAAGAAAGCATTATAGCAACAGGGATAACGTATTGAGGTCTTAATCTCCATTATTGGTCTTCTGTCCTTCTTTTACTTACATGAGAAAATTGTTTCATTTCTAGAAGAGTAGGTTAAAAAGAGAACAAGATCAATAGATCCCTTATTTACATGAATATTTTACATGTGGCTGAAACCTTTTCAGTTTCATCACATCTCTAAGGTAAGAGAAATAGACTCAGTGTTCAGATAATTATGGTAAACTATATAGACTGTTAAGCAATGAAGAAAATTTCTGAATGTAATTTCTTGGCTCAAAACTCTGGTGTGCAAAACACTTTGAATTGAAACTGTTACGAACTAAGCAAACGCTTTAGTTTAAAATCCTAATAGTTTTGTTTCCACAGCAGGCTCGTAATCCTGCACTTTTTTTTTTTTAACAAACTTTATTCAGTTTTCACATTAAAAACAAAAATCTCTTTTTGGTGGACAACATATTTCCGGGTCATCATCTTTACATACAAATATGACAGAAATTATACAATGATATATGCATACTTAATTCTATTATTACCTTTTCCATTCCAAATTTTCAGTAGGGAGAGAAACAAACACATTAATTCTAGCTTCTTTCCTTAATTTCAATCAATTTTGTTTCATTTTAATTATTTCAAATTAATCCTTTAGTATTTGTTTTTAAACATAAACAATATGTATTTACCTAATAAATACTAATAAGGTTTAATTCTAAATTCTTTCATTAATCCCAATATAAACATTTAATTTCATTTCAATTATTTCAAATATAATCCTTAATATTTATTTTAAAAATACAAATAAACAATATATATTTGCCTAATAGTGATAATAATGAAGTTACCAATGTCTCTCCTTGCTTTTAATAATCTATATTAAATTTATTAATTTAGCTGGTTCTTTAGTCTGTCACATTCCTTTTCAATTACACACATTTAATAAGTTCTAAATTGATACAGATCTTAACATACCCACACAAAAAGAAAAAAAAACAAGTATAAGTTTCCCCTCTTTTACTATTTTGAGTGTGACACCTTAATGATTAGAATATACCTTTATTCCCTCATCTTAATTCCCAATAAACTATTAGTCATTACATCTTCTCAATTGGATTCCACAGCATATTTTCCCCCCTTTAATAAGAGTTATCAATATCTATATTACCCTATTTTCTAAATATTTTTAATTGCAGAAATATTCTTATTACCCCTTGTCACCCTGCAGAATCCCCCTTTTAATTCATCAACCATTATCTCTGAAAAGGCAATTTCTTTTCAACATTTTACAAGTTCTGTGGTTCTTTCTGTCACATGCCTGTTTCTTACTGCTTCTCCGGTGCATTGTCCAGGGAGCGAACCCGAGCCTCCTCCCGCTCTCTTCCCCATGTCTTTTCTCATTCTTTCTACATTTCCTGACTTCATAAGTATTCCTTCTTTTAATTATAAAGAAACAATTTCCTTTCAACATTTTACTAGTCTTACTGTTTCTCCTCCCTCTTTTTTGCCCATGACTTTTCTCATTCCAATTTATCTCCTTCTTAATATCTTCCCTTTCCCTTTTCTGCTGAATCTTCCTGCCTTTTCTAACTTCACAATTATTCCCTCTTTTAATTGCTTTCTTAAAATTCAACTTTTTAACCTTCCTTCTTTCCCCACTTCTTTGTAATGTTCTTTGTGTTAATTGTCCATTCAAAATGTCTTCTCCTTGAGTAAATTCCTGCTCTTCTGAGAATCTTTCTTCTTGTTCTTCAATCGCCATTTCCATTTTTTCTAGCACAGAGCAAAGTGATTCGCCTCCTTCCTGTAGTAATTCTCTCATATTTTTAAGTTCCATTTTTAAGTCCCAAAGAGATATCATCATTCTTATATTTTATAATCCTCAAAGTCCACAAAAAAAAAAAACCCCACTTTTACTTTCCTTCTTTCTTCTTTCAATTTTTTAAAGTTCTCAGCAATTCCAGTTCAGGGTTCATACCAAAAACATCATTCCACAAACAATCTTTCCTTCCTTGCTTTTTCCTTTATTCTGGTTCTGCTTTCACTTTCTAAAATTCTTACTTTGTTTCAATATTTCTGTAATTTTATGCCAGTTCATTCAAAAACAAAATGCTTTCCTTTTTATTTGAACTAAATTTTTATCAAAAGATGACACTCTCCATTATACGAAGTCTTCACTTTTTTTCCCTTATATTTTTATTTAAGGTTTTTTGAACCTCAATATTCCAAGACAATCCAATCTCCAATTTATAAACTTTATTATTATTATTCTTTGGCAATATTAAGTCCAGCTTTAATTTTATACTTGATTATTCACAAATTATTTTAGTCCAATTTCATTAAATCTTTAATTCCAGCTTCTTTCTTTCCTGGTTCGAAGCCCCATTTAGCTGTCAAAAATATTTTCCTTTTTTTTTTTCTCTGTCCCTTTGTAATTTCGCAGCTCACTTTTCTTTTCTTAAAAATTCCATATTACCTTAATCCCGGGGTACTTTTATTTGGTTATACTGCCCAGTTGTCCCGGTTCAGATGTTATCCACCTCTTTCTTCCCTCCTGCACAAATCTTAGTCAAGCTGAGTCATCTTCTTCGGGATGGCCATTTTAGACCATTGCTGCAGTCATCTTCGGGAGGAAAAAAAGCCAAGCCCGGGGGGGGAGAGATGTGGCTCCCCACAGACAGGCTTGCTGCTTCCTCTTACTCTGCTGCCCCTCCAAGGCAGTTTCAGCCCCTAATCAGGATAATTGGGGCTCTCCGATGAAAGAGCACGAACGATAGTTGCAGAGAGTTGCGATCTACCATCCGTCGGCGAAGAGGCTCCACCTTTTTTTCGTAATCCTGCACTTCTGATTGGCCCACAAACAGCGGATTGTGATTGGCTATTTCTGGCTGATCTGATTGGCTGACAGCGGGTCACCGCTGATTGGACGCTACCAGTGCGGCAAACTCAAATCATTGGTTATTGTGACAGCAGCCAGCTCTATAAAAGGAGCTGCTGCTGCCCCAGTATTTCCGCTGTGTTCTGAAGTCACTAATAAAGAGTTGGTGTCAGTCTGTGCTCCCTTTAAATCCCAAGAAAGAAATACTCAGACTCCATGGTGTAGAGCAAAGTTGTCCTTTTACTGGAAAATAAAGTGGAAGCTACAAATCAATTCCGAAACTGAGAAATTGGCGGGTAGAACACACATACAAAGAAATAAAATTGCTCCCACCCCCCAACGTTCAAATTATTCTTCCAATTAAAACTTCTGAATAAGCTCATGTGGTCATCTCCAGGTGGTGATGAGGTTTCTTGTCAAATGGCCTTGACACATTTTGATAAAAGTTCACAGTTGTGCAAAAGAGGAAAGAAGATAGCCAAGAAATGGAAAGTTAAAGAAAAGAATCCCCCCTCCCCTTGCTAGCCCAGCAAAGGAATGCAAAACACCTCCAGCCTTCTTCCCCTCCAAAGTCCCCCCTCCCACCGTTGTCATGACAGCCGAAAGAAGTAATAGCAGAAAAGCAGCAGTGGAAGATATCTTGAGGCTGACAGTTGGAGTCACTATTTGATGCCTCGTCTCCGTTCCTTGCGCCCACGCTCCAGATCTAACAGAAACCATTTTGAAAACAAGACAGCTGTTTTGATTGTTGAATGTGTTACTTCAACCATTTTGTACCATGGTTTAACTTTTAATGGCATTTATTGTCTTGTTTTATATTAATTTATAATAAGGCTTATTTTGTGTATTGTATGTTATCTACCAAGAGTTAAAGATGGGAAGTCATGTAATTTTTCTAAATAAATAAATCTCTGTATCAAATTTAAAATATTTCCTGTGATACTCTGTGAAGGAAAATTTGGATTTTGAAGAAGGATATTGATGCTTTTGAATTTCGATGTTAGAGAAAATTCTGGAGTCTTCAAACAAACTGACCATAAAACAAATCAACTCAAAATTGTCATTTAAACAAAAAATGAACAGGTTTAAATTATTATTCTTTAAACACCTTATATCATAGTAGCTCTCTAGAAAATATTCTAATGTTGGAAAGATAAGAAAAGAAAAAAAGTGAGTGACTAGCAGCTGGGTGCATGGATTCAATTATAGTGGCAATGAGTGCACTTTTGAAAGACCTGAACAGTTTGGAGACAGATTATTATGAACAAAATCTATCTGCGTGGTTGCTAGGAGTTGCTGTCACATAATCAATAAATAATTCCTGACTGGAGAGTGGTAGAGTAAAATCTAACAGTGCTTTATTTTTCGTTGTAATCATACTGGTGGCTTTAACAATAAGGAAATATTAATTGAAATGAAGTATGTTTAAAGGGGATGCACATTCAGCTAAAATTTATCCCTACATCTTTTGTATTATGACAACAAAATATAGTTTGTCCATAAGGAATTCAATGGTCTTATATAAATGTTAAAAATTATCTAACAATAAACTCCTTTGTTTAAAAAAAATCTTGAAAAGCCTTCAAAGAAAAGTTTGACAAAAAAAGAGCTGAAGGTCACTAAAGGCATAAGTTAAATCCATACCTAGAATTATGTCATGATACAGTAATAAATATCATTTATGTGGGCATTATTGATTTTTACAAAGGAAAAAACCATTTAGGTTTTACCAGTTTGCTACCGTCAGCAACTTTCCAAATATAATGGAGATGGTGTACGCTAGTTTTTCAAAGCTACCTTAGCAGACAAGAGCATAAATGATTTTACAGCCATAGATCCAATACTTGAATGCTGTGGAATATTCCCATCTAGTAAAGCTAAAATTATTGTTTTCATTATATTTTGTTTTAATTAAGGTTTTCATGCCCATAAGGGCCACAGAAATATGATTTTATGCACATGTTTTTCATGGGTAATTCATATGGTGCCCTTTTTCTTACTTACTTGAAAAATTCTTATGTGAGCCAAAATAAATAGTACTGCCAAAAGCAATCAATCCATTTTGGAAATATTGAGAGCTGCAGCAAAACAGAGACTTCTTCAATATAACAATAACTATAGCATTTAGCTTATTTATCATTCCATAGTCTTTACAGCACTTTCTGAGTGTTTATTAGGGAATCATTATTTGCATATTGCCCCCAACAATCTGGGTCCTCATTTTACAGACCCCAGAAGGAATGAAAACTGAGTTAAACCCATCAGGGCTGAAATCCAGGCTGTGGACAGAGTTTGCCTGCAATGCTGCACTGTAACCATTGCACCACCGGGGTTCCAAATATACTGTATAAGATTAGATATGATTAGTAAGATTCTTTTTATAAAAAGTTGATCCAATCTTAACAGCTGTATTTTATGACATCAAGCTAGAGATATACTTTCCAATCATCCTATGCAAAAAAATAATCAGGAAATAACAGATTTGAATCAATCTATTACTAGTAGGTGAGGAAAAGGACAAAGGCAAACTACATAAACAGAATTTTAGCTGAAGAGACTTGCTTTTTTTGTGTCATAGTAGATATCACAGGAGATATTACCTAGATAGTTGAAAAGAAAGCAAGATTTGTCCTGAAGACAGATAGACAGAAATGGGAAGGGTTCCACCCGGCGGGCAGGCTGGCTGCTTAAACTTTGCTCGGGTGGCACTTTAAAAGCCTGCTCCCAGCACCCGAGCAACTTCCCAGCAACTTTCAGCTTCCTTTTAACTCGCGGGCGCTCGCGCCTGGCCCCAAGCTGCATGGTGGAAGGCAAGCCCGGGGTGCAGGTGGGCAGGCTGCTTGGAGGAGGCTCCGGGCTTCCCCTCCACCACGCGCAAGTGCCCACGAGTTAAAATGAAGCCAAAAGTTGCTGGGAAGTTGCTTGGATTTCCGGGGCTTCCAGGCTTAAACTTTGAAAGGCAAAGTTTGCAGGCTGGAGTGTCTTCCCGTCGAGGAGCAGGAAGCGTTCCACCCGGCGGGCGGGCGGGCTGCTTAAACTATGCTCGGGTGGCACTTTAAAAGCCTGCTCCCAGCACCAGAGCAACTTCCCAGCAACTTTTAACTCATGGGCGCTCGCACCTCGCCCCGAGCCACACAGCAGCTCGCTCCAAGCAGCCTGCCTCGCCCACTGGGCAGAACCCTTCCTGCTCCTCGGCAGGAAGACGCTCCAGCCTGCAAACTTTGCCTTTGCAAAGCCCTGGAAGCCCTGGAAACCTGAGCAACTTCCCAGCAACTTTCAGCTTCCTTTTAACTCGCGGCGCTCGCACCTGGCCCTGAGCCACGTGGCAGAGGGGAAGCCCGGCGGGTGGGCGGGCTGCTTGGAGGAGGCGACCGGGTGGTGCTCCAGCAGCAGCAACATGCAGTTCTGCCCAGGCTCCGCTCAGGTGTCCAGCTGGGGCTGTCAGGAGTTGCTACAGCCGGCGCAGCTCCACGCGGCTCCAGTCCCGCGGTGCCTTGGGAAGGAAAAGGCAAAACCAGGAGCTGCTGAGCCTGAGCCTCCGGTGCCACTGCTGCTGTTGCAAAGTACCGCTGCAGCTCTTCCTTTTTGCCTTTCCCTTCCCGAGGCAACGCGGGACTGGAGCCGCGTGGAGCCGCACTGGCGGTAGCAATTCCTGACTCAGGGGGCCTCTGAGGGGAGGGGAAGGAGGAGAAGAAGGGGGGAAGGGTGGGGGGGGCGATTCCCAAAAAATCTTGTGCTGACCCAGCCCGTCTGTCAAATTTTAAAAGTCAATGCGGCCCCCGAGCCAAAACGTTTGCCCAGCCCTGGCTTAATACCTACTACCTGTTATTCAATCATCATAAAGATCATTGTATGGTTGGTTGTGTTTAGTTTTAATTTAATTTAATTTTTTTTCTTTTAGTGGTGTTTGTCCAGTTTTTACTTGTGGAAGAGCACCTCATTTCGTTGCACCTGCTTGCGAGTGTAATGACAAATAAACTCTATAAACTATCTATAAACTATCTTGTCTATCCTTTGAAATAATAGGTATCCAGGTAATAGGTGGCACGGCCCCATCAATTAAGCAAAGTAAAATCACAGCCTGCGATAACAGAAGTTAAGACACATCAATAGCAAATGCTTTTCATTGACTGCCCTTTAAGGCTTCTTTCTTATCATAGTAAAAATATAGATGTTATAACTGCCAGATAGCCCATACCCCTACACAATCTGGGAATAAAAATTGACATCCTTGACTTGAAGATGTAAGTGTACTAGACGTACTGAACTGAATTTTCTGGCCAAGAAACTCAATAGCTACTGCATTTGGTATTAAAAGCATTGTATTGCATGCATTACAACAAGAATTATTCCATATGCATTATTTAATAAACTTTATTTAATTCATTGAATAAATAAATTAAAATTTTCTGTATGATTTGTGCTAAATTCTAAATTCAGTTCTATTGGTTGATGCCTCTTACTTTTACTCTCATTGCTGGAAAATTTCTAGTGTTGAAATTTTAAGATTGCCAGACAAATCCTTTGACATATTACAGATTATGAAGATTTATTTTCTTTTGCTTTTTTCTCTGAGGACTGAGTGAAGTGAAGCATTAGAGATCCCTCTCAAACCATTGAAGTTTATGTCGTTCTCAGTCACCATTACAAAGATAACAAAATGTGCATATTTATTTTCAAATTCAGTGTTTACAGAACAATCAAAGTGTGGCTGTCATACAGAGGGCCCATTAGTCTTCTTGGTGAAGAATTTTATATTGCTAAATTTCTTTCTCCCTCCTACCAAACTTACTCATTTGTCCCCGTTTGCTCAGAAAAAGAATAAATCAATTTTATCAGCTATCATTTGATTTCTTTCTTCTCTCAGTCTAAAGCTTTCTACCTCTCACTCCTTTTTTATAAGCCTGTTTCTACTGCAACATATGGCAGCTGAGAGAAGAGTAAAGCAATGATCTTGCTTTTAACAAAAGGGCTTGTCAAAGAAGCTCATGAATGCATGAGACACATTCATGTATAGAAAAGAGCCTCCCGCCCTGTCAAAGGGACTAAAGAGCTTGCTGATAGACTTGACATTTCTTTAGATATTTTTTCTTAAAGGCAGTAGCTCTGTTTTCAGCTCATCTCTCTTTTATGTATGCCTTATTTGCAGCTCCTCTTTCCTCTCCCTTCACTTCAGTCCACTGCCAAAATTCTATTATAACTCATAACACAGAACACAAACTCAGTATGTGGGATAGAAAAGGTTACTGAATAATAGTGCCTTATCATCTTACCAACAGTTGCTATCATCCCTTTATTTCCAGCACCACAATAAGCAAAATTGCTGCTTGATAATATGTTTCCCATTTTGGGAGTCCAAGACCGCCTCTGGTTCTACTATCTTGTAATGTTTTCAATTTTATTCGTGGTTTTTTTCCCATCCATATAAATTTAATTACCATCCTATCTAATTCCTGAAAAAAATTCTTATCCAATTTTGCTATTCGGCCTAATAGTGATAGTTGTAATTTTCCCCAATTGGCCAGATCCTTCTTTATCTGTGAAAGTAATTTCATATAATTATCCTCTTTTATGGAAGAGCATCTTCCTGTCAACCAAATTCCTAGATACTTAACTTTTTTGACATTTTGTAGTCCCAATTTCCTTTCCAATTTTTTTTTTTACTTTCTATCAAGTTTTTGATTATTACTTTTGTTTTATCTTTATTAATTTTTAGTCCTGCTACCCCCCATATTCTTCTAATTCTTGAATTAAATAGGTCCCTGACTCCATTGGATCTTCCACAAAAAACTCTAAGTCATCTGCAAACATCTGTACTTTATATTCTTCTTTTTTGCTCTTCAGTCCAATTATCTCCTTTCTTTGTCTAATCTGATTTAAAAGCATTTCGATGGTCAAAATAAAAAGCAGAGGTGACATTGGACATCCCTGCCTAACACCTTTCATAATCTTAAAGTTTTCAGTAATCTCCCAATTTATAATTACCCTAGCTTTTTGGTTTGAATAAATTGTGCCAATCATTTTCTTGAATTTAGACTGCCAACTGAGATTGTCGAAGGCCTTCTGAGCATCCAAGAAAATCAATGCTGCCTGCTTTCCTAGGTGGGCTTTATAGTATTCTAATATGTTTAATACTATCCTTATATTGTTCCTTATCTGTCTAGAAGGTACAAAATCATTCTGGTCAATATGATTAAGTTCATTTAATATAATTTTTAGTCTTTCCGATATTATTGTTGTGAATATTTTATAGTCTGCATTCAGGAGTGAGATTGGTCTATAATTTTTAATCTGTTTGTGATCTAAATCTTCTTTAGGAATTAGTGAGATATTCACTTCTCTCCATGAATCAGGTAATTTAGCAAAGTCTCATACTTCATTGGACATACAAAGTCTCATACTTCATTGGACACATCAAACATCACTGGTTCAAGACATTCATAAATATATTTATACAATTCTGCTGGAAGACCATCCGGCCCTGGTGTCTTATTATCTTTCTGCCTTTCAACCACCCTTTTCAACTCCATCAGTGTTATTTCTTTATTTAATATCTCTTTCTGTTCCTCTCTAATTTCTGGGAGACCTTTCCTTTTCAAATATTGTTCTATATTCTCAGGGTTTATTCCATCCTCCTTATATAGTTGTTCAAAATATTTTTGTACTATTTTCTTTTTCTCAGCCATTCGATATTCTAATTTTCCATCATCATCCTCCAATTCTTATATCAAACTTCTTTCTCTTTCTAATCTTATAAATTTAGCTTATTTCAATCATATGTTATTCTACTATTTAAAAAGTTTCTCTCTCTCTCTGGATATATATAAAATTTCATCAGCAATTTCTTTTAACTTTAGCATTTTGTATGCACTTTTCCTTGTTTTCAGGTTTGTATAAATATCTCACTTTCTAAAACAAAAATAGTGAGTTAACATTTGTTTCTCTGTACTATTTTAATTACAAAATCAAATGAATCTGGACCTTTTTGTCTCCACTACTAAGTTACTTGCTGTATCAATCCAACAGAAAAAAAAGCAAATAAATTATTGATTTCAAACATTTCCTGCATAATTCATTGTTTACTATTGGCTTCAGACCATGGCCAGTTCCTATATCCTGCTTATTTCTATGCTGTTGACTTGCATTTCATCATCTGCCAGTCAAAATTATGTTGGATGAGATTTGAAAAGGCAACAAAAATATTAAATGTGAAAATATTCAACATATTCTACTCATTGAAATCACATCTGTTTATATGACTAGGGTCTACTTTTAAAAGGGGTTGTCATCACATCTCCATTTTACTTACACTGCACTGTCTGCAGGGCAACTCATTTTGAAGATCTGAGGTTTCAAATTAATTTAGGAAATAAAGCAGAAAAGCACTTTAACAAAGCATTCTGTTTTCACCTAGTCTGCCTTGAAACTTAAGTATAATCTGAGAACAATTCAAACTTTCCATTTAGTTTTTGATTATGCATTTAACATTAAAGAAACAGTTTTAGGTTTCTAAAGTTACAAGTGATTAATTCTTTTGTTACACACACAATATCAAAGGTAATGGGGATAAAAACATTGATCAAAAGAATCTGGCTGACTACGTGTGATAAAAACTGACTCATTGGATTAAACAGAGGGATGGAAGACAGGGAGAGAACAAACGAAGAATCTTCTTGTGTGAAAAGGGGAGATTATAGTATAATCAAATAACTAACCATATTACCTTAGGCTTTTAAACTGTATTATAAAATCTTGCCTAGTAAAGCTTGCTTGTAATTGAGGGAACATTTGGAAATAATTGTATTTCCAATTTCTACTTTACCAACAAAATGGTGACCTTTGATTCTGTAAAATTTTGGCAACAATAACAGGTTGGAAATAACTCAATATACTGATATTAAAGAACGAGAGTATGAAAAATACAAACCTTTGAAGAAACAGAATATTTATTAAATATATTTCAAATCATTACCTTAATACAGATTATATAATGTGTATAAAAGCCTACTTTTTCCTGAAAGACTGTAAGCAGGAGTAAGATGAAGTCTATGACTACAAGCATGTATACACATTTAAATCAGCAATGCTAATTACAGGATAGTAAAAAGATACAAATGTGATGTTTTGAGTTTGGTGCACTTAGAAGAAGAAGTGGAGGCAATCCTTTTATATGGAGCTGTCAAACGGTCCAGCCAATCAGGGGCTTCTCCGGCTCCCACTTAAACAGCAGACCGGAGTGAGGACTTGCTGGTTGCAACATGATTTGCATTATGTACAGTATACTGTCATGGTTTTCAAGAGGCAAAATTGAGGCTGGTACCTAAAAAATGATTAATTTAAAAACAATAATAAGAATGGTATCAAGGTTAACCAAGACAAAAATATATATATTAGGAAGTTTGACTATATTTTTTGTAAGGATATATGCACTTCTTGTCATGTCAGAGAGCCAGCCAGTATTGATCTAGATCAGGGGTCTCCAACCTTGGCAACTTTAAGACTTGTGGACTCAACTCCCAGAATTCCTCAGCCAGCAAAGAATTCTGGGAGTTGAAGTCCACATGTCTTCAAGTTGCCAAGGTTGGAGACCCCTAATCTAGATGGTTAACTCTAGAATTGGCAAAATTATTTTAAAAGATGAGAAAAGTACTCAGGAAATGAAAAATAAGAAAATAGGTACCTAGAGTTTTCTAAAGGAAAAGTCTTATGAGATGTCGGAGTTTTAAATCAAATAAATTAGCATCCTCTTTTTCTTATGTGGAACTTGGATAAACTTGCAACATATTGTGGCCATTTCCTACAAGTTCATAGTTCTGCCTTCACTGCTGCACATTTACATTGGAAAAAATGTGAAAATACAAGTGCTTAATATTCTTTGTTATTTTGGATCTACTGCAAGGTTTATGTCATTATAGAACAATATGTGATATTAGCTGAGCCAAATAGTTCGTCCTTTCTCAGCCAATCAGATGAAATTCTATTATTCTTCAGATAAAATAATCTGTATGAGCAATTTCCAAGAAAGTACCACAGTATGTCATAAGAAGCTGCCAACTGGGTGCTTTTGCAAAGCACAATCTGCTTGTAACTTGCACCCAGCTGGTTATTTAAACTAAATAATTTCCTATGTTCAGCAGAATAGGAAATTAATCTGGGAAAGAAGGGCTAATATCTTGTCCATTTTGTATAGAACTAAAGAAACTATCTTTGTGCATAGTTTCAACGATATGCAAGAAAGAAGAAAGAACAATTATGCTACTGCTTGCTCCTCCAGTTTTGTAATCTTCCTTTCATTTTCATCTTTTGAAGTAGAAGTTTATACTCATGAATGTACTCTGCATGATACAGAAATCAAAGCTTGTTATCAATCAAAGGAATTTTAGTTTGCCCTCAATGTGAAAAAGACAAAGACATAATGGTCGGCTGATCTAACATGTTTGTTCTCATTTTTTATTCTCATTGTCACTATATTTTAGAATTCTTCTAGCAGAACTATTGTATGCTGCAGTTACTACTATAACCTGTTAAGCCTGGGTTCCCCAACCAGGGTTAAGGAGACAAGCTAAACAGAATGTGCAGCATTAGTCAGATAGGCATACAGATAAATGTGTGAGATAAGTTTGTATGTTAGTTAACATACAGTAAAAATAACAAATACGCTTGTGCTATCAAAAATATAGTTTATTCTATTTAGAGTTTTATAGCATAGTCAAAATAACAGTCCATTAGTCATGTATCGTTTTAGTCAGTCCATTCAAGGATATTCAATTAGCAAAGTCCGTGTAGAATATCCAATGTCAGTTCACTTACAATAAATCAGTCCTCTCACCGTTGATAAATCAACAGTCCTTTCTCTCTCCCGTTCCAGTAGGGGAAAAACGCAGTCTTCAGTCTATCCAGTAATTAGTGATCATCAAGCCAGAGAGAGCAAGCTGCCATGCCTTGCTTCTTTTATGGTGCTATTACAACCACTCCCTTAATTACATTCTTACAGTTAAAGTTACAGACACTTTAACTAACAAACCATGATAACATATTTATTATTTTACCTAAACCAGTTAGGGTAAACAATGTTATCCCTAACATTCTCCCCTTTTAGGTAATAATAATACTATAACTATTTATATCTTTAAATCATATTTGTTACAACTCTCTTTAAACTTAATTACTCGTTGAGCTTTTGTAAATTGGTCTGCAATGTTTTCTTCTGTCATGCAGTATTCCAATTTAATTAGCCCATTCTTTACAGATTCTCTAACATTTAAGTATCTTAAATCAGTATGCTTTGATCTAGTTTTTACAGCAATATTAGTAGCTAACTTTATGGCTGCCTGGTTGTCTTCGTACACAATAATGGAATCTTTAACAGTTTTACCCATGTCTAATAATAACTGTTTGTACAAAATTAAGTCAGTGCATAGTAATGACAGACATGAAAATTCCGCTTCTATCGTGGACAAGCTGATATGCTGTTGTCTGATTGACCTCCACCCTATTAGTGTCTTACCAAATAATATAGCCATCCCAGATGTTGATTTTCTAGTGTTTATATCAGTTGCAAAACTTGCATCTGCATAGGCACTAAGACTCAAATCACCCTTTGGTTCTATATACAATGCATGGTTCATTGTTCCTTTAAGATATCTTAAAATTCTCTTTAATGATTGCCAATGACATTGTTGTGGATCTGAATTAAAACGTGCCAGCTGATTTACACTATAAGCTATATCTGGCCTAGACCAATTGCTTATATATGATAAGCTACCAATCAAAGATTGATATATAGACTTTTCAAATTTGGGACTTTGGTCATCAGTTTGGCAAACTTCCTGACTCATTGGAGTCTTTGCCGGTTTACAAAGTTCCATTTTAATTAATTGGCAAATTTTATCTTCTTGAGATATCTTAAATCCATTTTTTGTTTTGTTAATTGTCAATCCTAGATACTTTTAATTTCACTTAAATGCTTTAATTTTATCTTTTTAGCTAATAATGATATAATCTCATTAGCTTCATTATTAGTCTTAGTTATCAAAGCAATATCATCTGTAAATAATAACAATAATGACACCGTTCCATTATTTTCTCTTTTAAACACACATGGATCTGCTAAACCAGATTTAAATCCTATATTGTTTAACTCTTTCACAATATATTGGTTCCACTCAAAACCAGATTGTTTCAACCCGTAAAGACTCTTTCTGAGTTTCCAACAATCATTACTATTTACTTTATTGTCTTTTATAATAACTGGCTTTTTCAAATATATAGTGTACTGCAATGGTGCATGCAAATAAGCAATTTCTACATCTAAATGGTTGATGACATAGTTTTTCTTAGCTGCCCACACTAAAGCTGCTCTCAAAGATGTTGCTTTAAGACTTGGTGCAAAAACTTCATCGTAATCAGATGCAGTTTGATTAAATCCTTGAGCTACCAACCTAGCTTTATGGGAAACAGTCCCATCATTTCCAGTTTTTACTTTAAATATCCATTTGCACCCAATGGATTTTTCTCCTGGAGGTAATTTAGCATCTTCATAAACTTTCATTACCTTTAATGAATTTAATTCCTTTTCCATTGCCTTTTGCCAATTCTCCTGATCCTTAGCAGGATACATCTTAAGTTCATCTACACTAGTTGGAACTTTAGTTACTTGGCAAACTGTACTTGCTTGATACCTATCAGGTGGTCTAGTTACACGTGTAGTACGTCTAGGTATTACAGGACTTACAGGTGGACTTTCATTTATTAACTCTTCATGATTATCTAACTCTTCCTGATCAACTGTTTCCTCTTGTTCTGGTCCTATTTGCTCTTCATGGACTTCTTCTTTAATTGGACTCTTCTTATAACTAATCTGATCTTTTTGCCTTTTGTAGGGTTCAATAATTACTTCGTTATTTAAATCTTGCTCTAATCTATTCCATCCTACATGTTCTAGGGCAGGGGTCTCCAACCTTGGCTCCTGGAAGCCTGGCGGACTTCAACTCCCAGAGTTCCACAGCCAGCTGGCTGTGGAATTCTGGGAGTTGAAGTCCGCCAGGCTTCCAGGGGCCAAGGTTGGAGACCCCTGTTCTAGGGATTTAGCACTAGCACTGGTGTAAACTCTAGATGTACCTGGTTGCCAGAATCTATAAGATCTGTGATTAGATTCATATCCTACAAAAAATAATCTTTTAGCTCTATGCTGTCCTTTGTGTCTGAGTTGTGAAGGGATATGCACCCATGCTGGTGCTCCAAATGTGTGCATGTAACTTAAATCAGGTTTTGTACCATGTCACAGTGTGAATGGTAATTCACCTGTTGTTGAATTAACAACATTATTTAATATATGATTACCACACATTATTACTTCTCCCCATAAATTGTCAGGTAATCCTGAATCAGACAACATAGTATGTGTCATTGATTGTAATGTTTGGCCTCATCTCTCTATAAAGGCATTATGTTATGGCCTATATGGTGCAGACTTTTTATGTTGAATACCTAACATTCTAAGTCTATTCTGGAATTTATTATTTGTAAATTCCGCACCATTATCTGTTATAAGAATTACTATATTTTTTTTTAGTTTTTCTTTCTGCAAATTTAATCCAATTAAATAGATTTAGATATGTTTCAGTTTTGCTCTTCATTAAATAGCAAAACCCATATCTAGAATAGTGGTCCATTATACTTAATATGTATCGAGCTCCTCCTACACTTGGTTTTTTTGGACCTATTAAATCGGCAAATACTACCTCTAAAGGCTCTTTGGTAGTAAATCCATCAACTCTATTTGCCGGCATGACCTTGCTTTTGCTTTGATTACAAGCAAAACATTGCAAATACTTATTACAAGGTTTCAGACTTATTCCTTTAGATAGTTGAACAGTTCTCTTAAGCATTTTAAAATTTAAATGCCCTAGCCGTCAGTGTAACAAGTGAATACATTCATCATGAGGTTTCTTATTATCATAAACCGTATTAGCCACCTCTAAACCATTATCATTTAAAACATATAATTCACCTCTTAAAGATGCAGTAATTTTCTTATCTTCTTTTTCAATTATGCAGTTATCTCCCCTAAAGGTAACTACATGTCCTAGTTTAACCAAAATTCTAACTGAAATTACATTAAACTTAAGTTGTGGTACATATAACATTTTTACATTCTCTTTTATGAAAGAACAATATGCTATACCTTGACCTTTAGCTTTCAGTTTCCAGCCATTGGCTAACGATATCTGCTGTGTACTCTGGGACATTTTAATAAAATTTTTGTTACCATTTGTTATACAGTGGGATGCTCCACTGTCAACTACCCATAAATTATTTTTTACAGCTCCGTTAATATACATGGCTAACTCTAAATTTTTCTTTTTCTTTTGGTTACTTTTAGTATTCTGGCCAGCGTTCTGGCGCTTTGATTTTTTACAAAATCTTGCCAAATGTCCTCTTCCTCCACAATTAAAACACTTTTTAATTGCGTATGCAGTAGGAGATTCAATATCTTCTTTTTGAGGTTTCTCCCTCCTTAACTGATCTCTTTCAAGTCTTCTTCTTGCCTCTTCAATCAATCTGCCAGTTATATCAGTTAAAGTTAAACTTTCCTTAGGCAAAATTTCAAGGGAAGTGACGTAGTTATCAAAATTTTCGTCAAATGAAGACAGAATTATTTAGACTTGGTGTAGTTCAGAGAAAATAAGCTCTTTCTCATGCAGTTCTTGAAAAATGCTTTTCATAGTTTTCAAATGACTAAGCATATCACCATTCATTTGGAGATGCGTCCTGAAAAGCTTCCGTGTTAGATTTATGTGAGCACCAACATTATCTCTAACATAAATCCTCTTCAGCTTCTGCCAACACCCAACAGCCGTTTGTTCTCCGCGGAGATGAACAAGTTGCTGGTCAGATAGTGTTAGTCCTATTATGCAAAGAGCTTGTTCATTCTTCTGTTTAAAGTCTTCTATCTTTTGTCTATTTTCCTCAATCTCTGGATCCTATTCCTCTACGTTTGGTGGATTTTCAATTATGTTCCACAGACCTTCTCTTCATAGAAGTAGACTACATTTCATAGACCATTATACATAGTTTGTTCCACCCAGTTTGGATATAAGGGACAAACTTTGTAGATTGACTTGTGCCATGTTTTCTTATATATGGATATAAAACTATAATTAATAAAACACAGCTGTTTGTTTACTGTAACGTATAACAACACAAACTCTCACTTTTTACATAAATCTGTTTTATCCTAGTTAAACTGACTTTGCAGCCTCTGGGCCCATAACCAGTGTTAAGCCTGGGTTCCCCAACCAGGGTTAAGGAGACAAGCTAAACAGAATGTGCAGCATTAGTCAGATAGGCATACAGATAAATATGTCAGATAAGTTTGTATGTTAGTTAACATACAGTAAAAATAACAGATACGCTTGTGTTATCAAAAATATAGTTTATTCCATTTAGAGTTTTATAGCATAGTCAAAATAACAGTCCATTAGTCATGTATCGTTTTAGTCAGTCCATTCAAGGATATTCAATTAGCAAAGTCCGTGTAGAATATCCAATGTCAGTTCACTTACAATAAATCAGTCCTTTCACCGTTGATCAATCAACAGTCCTTTCTCTCTCCCGTTCCAGTAGGGGAAAAATGCAGTCTTCAATCCATGCAGTAATTAGTGATCATCAAGCCAGAGAGAGCAAGCTGCCATGCCTTGCTTCTTTTATGGTGCTATTACAACCACTCCCTTAATTACATTCTTACAGTTAAAGTTACAGACACTTTAACTAACAAACCATGATAAAAAATGTTAACTCTAACATAACCAATACATTCAGATTCTTTTAACATTGTTTTCCAATTTCCCTATCCTTTAAATTCTGACCAAACTTTCAGATGTAGGAATTTTCAGGAACAAAATACAGAAAAGACTGAAATAAATGTGGTGATAACCCTAATTTGCTTTAGAGAGATAATTTTCCACTAAAATAGTATGCAACAGAAATTTGTTACCTTTTCCAGTCATATTAGATACACAGTCATAACAAATTAATAGAATGTCTAGATTTAAATATCATACTAAAGCATAAATAGTGATTTACAAACCACAATGGCTGGGTTCATAAACATATAATGCAAAAATGAAAGAAACCATACGTGACTTAAAATATGTGAACTTACATGAACTTAGCCATTGTGTTCAGGTTTATTTCTAAGAAATGTATAAAGAACTGTGGCCTAAGGCTGCTTGGATTATAAATTGCTACACTAATAATCATTAACATATAAAAGGATTTAATTATCTCTAGTAACCAGCTTGATATTGCATAGCTATTCTCAGGCTAACAATACTTTGGAAAATGCAGGTGAAATTGAACTATAAATTTGAAAGTTATAAATATTATGTTCTAAATTAGGAATAGAATGTTTTTCACAAAGTAATGAAATGAAAGCCAGCTCTTTCTTGCAATTATTCTAATTTTATTGTAATTCAAATGTTTTTTGTAGCCAATAGATTTTTTAAAATCCAAGAAACTAGACAATAAATAAATAAATAAATAAAATAGACAATAAAATGGACAGAATTGTCTTTGGTACTCTTCAAGCTTGGTTAAGCTTAAACCTTCTAAGTTTTATATTCTATTTCATAGAAAATATGCTTTATTTTCTTTCTGCAACAAAACATACACTCTCAGAATATTCAGAATCATTGTATCATGATTAGCAAAGCTCAAGTGTGAGTCAACTGTTCTATCATAACAAAAAAGCCAGTGTATTTATTGAAGCCTCCTGCTCAGAGTAGTGTTAATGCTTATTCCTTTCATCAGTGATAAAGAGGAAGTGGTAATTGCTTGGTAATGCATAAAAAGATCTGGGAGTATACCTGGATGAAGTGCTAGAATTCAGCATCTTTCTCCATGCTGATCATCCACAGCTATCTTCTGTACAAGACTATATCAAACCTAATATATGGTGAGCTTCCTTTTTATCCCCTCCCCATCCATGATGGCTGCTTCAGTCACTGTGCAGATGCTAACCTCTGATATCAGGTATTTTGTTATTGATTGATTTTGTTGAGCTGCCTATATCTACTTGCAGTAAAAGATGTTGTTGATACCTAAACATAATGCGCTCAGTACCTTTCCCCTTAAACATAATGCACCCAGTAGCTTTCCCTCTATTAATCCATACATTGAAGGCACAATGTAGCATAAACCTCAAGCTCAAAATTGAAGTACTCCCACATTATCTTGCTGTCAATTACACAGCATTGTCACTTTTTATGGCAATGGGTAGTCTAGTAGTGCATAAAAAAACATCAACAGTTTTAGGAGGGAAAAGCTCCTTTTGATCCTCTAATGTCAGTTCCTGAACTGTTAACAAAGGAGATTGGGCAAAAAGCAGTCATCATGACTTCACTCACTATGCAAAGTCCTTACCTCAGCACTGGACCTTTCTTCAGCTTCAATTATAAGAATGTTATAGGATAGCAGTACTACTGACCCAAGAGGAAACAGCAATGTTAAGTAAATCAAGCTTTCTTACATTCATCATTTTCCTCCTCTTTGATCAGCAGATCTTAGTCTGATGCTCCCTCCAATTTCCTCCATGTAAATGGCCAACATTTGCCAGGTGTAGCTTTTCAATATTGAAAGTTTTAACTAGCTTCAAAGGGTTGGAATAAATACTTAAGCTTCTCTTTTGAACAAGCAAACAAAAATGTTTTTATTTAATGTCTGCTTGTTTGTATTTATATGTATCCAACAAATAGTAGTGTTATCACAATGTATGTATTGGTTCCCTAATGGGAAGAATTAATTTTCCCCAAAGCAAGCTGGCCTAATTTTTAATTGTGAGGCAATTTTAATGGTGGTATAGATTTGAAAAGCAAATTTGTTTGACCTACTCTACTACTTTCCACCATACTAATTTAAACCTGAAATTGGATAAGGAGCACAACTGAATTACCATAGATTGGGGCTAAGGAGGGTTGTTCATAACTAGAAAACCAGTTACAGTCACCAGCAAAAATAGCGAGTCACAAGCAAATCCATTTTCATACCTCCTTAACAACAGTCCCAATTTTTCTCCTCTTACCTTGTTAGCAACAGAACCAGACTGATGGCTTACTATGTAATACACTTCTTAAATGCATGTTGTTTTGCTCCAATACTCTACCCATTCCAACCAGATCACACCATTCAGTCTAAACAAATAGCAGAAGATGTAGGTGACCAGTACCTATTATTATACCAGAAGACTAAATAAAATTAAAACTACAATAGTTCAATACAGCAAGCAAGATAACTTTTCATCAAACAGAACCACACAGAACTTCTAAATTAATACTACTTGAAACAGGTTCTGTTTGCTTCATTTTTAAAACATAACAGTGCTTTAAAGAACGGAGTGCTCAAAACAGCCATTTTAAGCTTAAATTGATTAATATTTGAACAATTTTTTACATCCCTGCTCTTTTTTTCTCTGCTTTTCATCTGGTGAACTTTTGCACTGTAAATTATTGATATATTGACTCAATTTACACATTGCACAAAGCCACAGCATTGTTAATTACATTTTGTTGAATAAATCACAAGTTGCTGAGTTCACATTGCCTTAATCATAAAAATAGGGAATACAGATAACAGGAAATGTATTTGCAACTGCTTAATTTACAAACAACCCTGAGTTTGAACAAAGGTTGAACTTATTCACATATTGGTAATATATTATGATTACATTTCTACAGGTATTCCTCAGCTTATGACTACAAGTATGCCCAAAATTTATGTTGTTAAGTGAAATATTCCCCCCCCCCCCCATTTTATGACCTTACAGCTGTTAAGTGAATTACTGCAGTTGATAAGTTAGTAACCCAGTTGTTAAATGAATCTGGCTCCACGATTGACTTTGCTGGTAAGAAGGTCTCAAAAGATGATCATATAACCTTGGGACAAAATGAACCAGCTGCCAAGCATCTGAATTTTGATCACATGATCATGTGGATGCTGCAAAGGTCATAACTGTGAAAAATCATTATAAGTCACCTTTTTAAATGTCACTGTAACTTTGCATGGTCATGAAATGAACTGTTGTAAATCAAGGACTACCTGTACTTGTAAGTTTTCCCCCCTTTCTGACCAGTATGTATATGGTTATAGTTAATTCCTGTTTTCTTATACAGATTACCTTATTCTTCATTCTGTTCTTTCACATGTCTTTTTATGCCTTTCTCTAATTCTCAATCAGTGTGCATTTTCTGGATTCAGCATCTGTTGAGACTCTTATTTTCTCAGTTTCATCATCTTCTCTCTTATTATACCAATACTACCACATGAATACCAAGGTTTTAACCTGATGGAAGTCTGGAACTTGAAGCACTATCCCTAATTGTTCGCATCCTGAAGCAGACCATAAAAGATGCAGACACTGAAGCCAGTATTTTAACTGGGCTTGAACATTTATTGCTAAAGATGCAATGGTCACAGCATTGGTTTTACCATCTTGTTGTCATTTGCTGAGATTCAATTTCAATTTGTTTCATCCCATGAAGCTCCACAACTTCTAAACACCAGATTAAACTCAATAACATCTGTGGCTCACCTGGAGTGACAAAATATACTGGAATATTATCAACATACAGACAATACCTCTCTCTAGACTGACAGATGATGGCTTTATTAGATGCTAAACAGCAAAGGGGAAAGACTGACTCCTGTGGTATCCCATAATGAAGCAACTACATGTTCAACCTCTCCCCCATGGCTATTGATGAGAATTGCTCACTTAGGTATCACCCCTATGGTGATAATGGTCCCTTGTTAATCTCTTACGGGATTTTCCAGCCATAGGGATGATAATATAATAGCAATAAGGTCTTATATCACTTCAAAAACAGTGGGAATAACATATGAAGCAAGATCTTTAAGTGAATGTTGGGGAAATGACCTCAGTCAAATTATATTTCCAAATAATTATTTTAGAAGACAAAAAGACAAATACATGACTAAATATCTATGGACACTGGGGTTACTGATATCAAAATGAATGGGAAACAAAGCATATCAATACCATAATTTTCTGGGATGAAAACAGAGCACAGGCTGCATGGGGCTGGACCCTGACATTTTTCTTCATAAATAAATAGAATTTTTTTTAAAAAAACAAACAAACTTCAAGGACTCAGAGTATTTTGTAGTTCAAAGGGAATTATGCCAGTAAGAAATATACTCCAGATCTGAGAGCATATCAAAGTGGATTGTCCATAGCCCTAGCCCAATATCAGGTAAAAGAACTTGGTTTCAGAGCACCAGATCATGCTGTTGAAATGAGTCAAATAACCTTTTCATGAAGTATAGTACTATATTCTTGTGCATTTTCAAATGTTGTTTCTTTCAGCTTTGATTGTTCTGCAATGATGAGAGATAATAAAATCTACTTCAGCAATACCTGATGGGCTAAAGGTTGGATATCTTTCACTAAACTGTTAGTCCTCATTCACTGAAACAAAGGTTAAATATATGCAATTATATTTCCTTGGATTTCCCCCCACCCACTTCCTTTTCCTTTCTCTGATGCCTTTATTGTATTCCCAAGGCATGGGTGTAGGGGAATTAGCTTCTATTAAAACAAGATGTGCAAGGCATATTTCTTTTTCTTGCCCTCCAACCTTGATTACAACTTCATTTTGAAGAAATGTAAGTGCAGAACCCTTTAAACAGGGGTGGGTTTCTACAGGTTCTGTCCACTTCTGTAGAACCGGTAGCTGTGAAGAGCAGCAGACATAGAACTGGTTCTATGTCTGCTGATGGTTTTGCCCACCTGCCCACCTGGGCTCTTACCTGATCTTTATTTCCTGATTTTTCAACTTCAGCTGCCGAACGAGGCACAGCTGCCGTTAAAAAGGCAAGAAAAGAGGGCTGTTTCAAAGGCTGCTTCTCTGCATGCAGCAACAATTTACAGGCACCCGCTTGCAGAGTGCACAGAAGCACATCATAACTCACCGAACCTCATAAATCCCGAAACAGTAGTTAACCCTGTCGTATCCCACCCCTGCCTTTAAACTTGTATAGATCTGTGAGCTGGACTTTGGAACACCAGCTTCTGACATCTCTCAATGTCATTTCAATGCTGATTATTCTCTTTGTTACTTTCTCTTGCTCTTTTATACTTAACTGCATTTTTCTTATGTCATGATAATAGGCATAAATCCCTTTATAACCTTTATTGCTTCTATTATAGCTAAGCATTTTAAACATGGTATTCCTTTTTTAAATATACCTATAATATTTGTAGAATGTATAAGGACACTATTTTCACATGTTCTATTTTGTAATTAATTTTACAAACACTAACAATAGAATGTTGATATAAGTGTCTAAAAATATGAACTTTACAGAAAATATTTTCTCATTTAATGGAAGGGAAATAATTAGAATAGTAATGTTATGAAACTTACAAATGTTAGGTTGAATAAAAAGAAATTGAAATAAACTGCCAATGTCATGCTAAATTTATACAAGTTGTAATATGTTCACACTTGTGATACTGTCACTTCCTTCTCATCACACCTTATAAAAATAATATTTTAATTATGAAAAAGTACGGTCATTTCCATCTTCCACTACATTGGGTTGGTGGGAAGGAGATGTTGCCTTTTCACTGGCCCAAAATCACCCAGCTAAGGCATGAGAGCCAGAGAAGTGACTTTGGCCCTACACTCTTTCTCAGCTCAACCTACCTCACAAGATTGTTGTTGGGACTATAGGAAGGGGGATGAAAATTAGGTATTCTTTCTTCCAATTGTGTATAAAAATAAGAAAGGTGGTATATAAAAATAATAAAATAGCAATAGCACTTAGACTTATATACTGCCTCATAGTCTCTGAGAAGCTTCTTGGATGAGAAGCGAAAGGTCTTTAAAGAAAAACCAAGTCTTCAAGAAACTTTGGGGCTGCCTCATAGTGTTTTACAACCCTCCCTAAGTGGTTTACAATGTTAGCATATTTCTTCAAGAATCTGAGTCCTCATTTTACTGGCCTCAGAATGATGGAAGGCTAAGTCAACGTTGAGCCTCTCAGAATCAAACTCCTGGAATCAGCAGTGAGTTAGCCTGCAGTACTGCATTCTAACCACTGCGCCACTGGTGGTTCTTATAAAATAAAATAAATTCAAGTAAGAGATAATAGGAAAGTTTAGGCAACCCAGTAGCTGTGTGGTGAATGGTATGATATCGTGAGAATTACAAGATATATGATGGTCATTAAATTGCCAATCTCATTTGGGATTGATAAAATGATATGAATAACTGAATTAAATGCTTCCTTCCCCTCACAGGGACTTATCATCTGTTATCCCACATTCACTTGAGTAGTTGAGTTCTGAAAACTAGACAGAGAAGGGAACTCCTTATACAGCCTCTAATCAACCCTACTCTCTTTTCTACTTCTACACATTCAACTGGAATCTGGAAGTGATTGCAAATGCTTTGACTACTAAAATAGTTTTAGCTTTGACTACTAAAATAGTTCTTGTCTGATCATGAACACTAATGTACTTATTATTGGATCATGTAAATGCCTGTTCTCATGTTCAAACCAAATTAGGGCTGCCTTTGCGTTTCCGTATAATCACATGCATATTAGAGAGAATAATAGGTGGGACTAGGACATTTGTCTGTTCTCTACCAAGTTTCATACCTTTGTGTATTTAAGCAACTCCATGAAGGCTAATGAATCTGAATATCAGTATTAGCTTTCCTCTGTTTTTGAGACCATCAGAAATATGTGATTATGTGCTGTGAAGTAATGTATCTTGGTTTTATCATTATTTGTTCTACTTTGAATGAATATTTCAAGAAATCAAAAATCAAATATTTACGTTCAAAGTGTAAGCAGGTTTATCAAATATATTTTTTCTGATACATTGGAAATGCCATTTATGAATGCAGTTAAAGTTTCTTCAAGGGCTAAGTGGTTCAGGACATTCTTATTATGATGGATCTCAGGTGTTTTGCTTCTTTTTCTTTTTAATTGCTTGGCAATTGTCCTTTGCTCAACAGATATCAGGAAAGATAACTATGACAGCATATATTGTTCCACAGTGCACACTTAATGAGCAACGGATCCACTTTGCATACCTATTAAAAAAAACTAATGACAGACTTTAAATCATGGCAGTGAAATCTGCTTGCATTTGCTGAAAATAACATAAGAGAGAATTTGGATCGTGTTTTTAAAAGAACAGCACAGTAGCTTTTGTTTTAGAAAGACAATGAGCAAATATATGAAGCAAAGAATTATGGGTAGTGAAATCTGTCAGAATAAAGCATCAGTCATAAACACAGTTCACAAAACTGTAATTTGCAAATCTAGTGAGAAAGTTGATTTTTTAAAAAGCCGTTAACATTGGGGTGGGAGTAAGAGTTGTGGTATGACATCTGAATGTTATAGAGAAGTTTTCTCATCCTTATGCTAATCATTGCTTGGGCACACGGCTGATTTAGGGAACACGGAAATAGCAGAATCAATCCTAGATTCGTTTTAGAATAGACACTATGAGATATTTCTTAGCTCAGATTTGAGCTACAAAGATAGATTTTTGCCACGAGGTTATGGGAGTAATCTTGTGTAAATTATTTGTTTTCAGCCTATTCAACTGTACAAAAAATAATGAGAATAGCTTTTGACAAATTATTATAAAAACAAACAATATTTATTTCTTAATTTTTCTCTCTGATCATTGTTTTTAGACCTCAAATTTAGTATTATATCTCACAACCCAATGTGAGAAGTTGTCATTTTAATAAATACTTTTTCAATCTAAGGGAAATTCATTTTATTACATAAAACAGATGATTGTATCTTATTGATATAAAGCATGGGTGTCAAGCTCGTGGCATCACTTAGACATCATGTCACATATCATGAAGTGTTTTTCATTCATGCAGCTGGGGTAGGCGTGTCCTGCGTGTAATGCATCTAGCCCATGGGCCACCAATTTGACATCCCTGATATAAGCATAATCTTGGTTCTCTTATATTTCTAACCATATTACCAAGATTTCTTTTGAAAGATCATAACAGTGCTTATGGAAATGAAAGTTGGATTTTGAAAAAGCAGGCGGGAGTATATTGACATCTATAAACTGTGACATTGGATAAGACACCTAAGAAACTAGCCAGAAACCAAACAAAAGGATACACAAACAAATCAATCCTAAGATCTAACTTAAGGAACAAATGGTCAAGTTCAAATTATCCAGTTTTAGACATATTAGATCATGCTCCCTAGGAATGGTTCTAATGCTGGGAAAGGTACAAGGCAAGCAAGGAAGATTATGACCAGAAGCAAGGTGGATGAATTCAGTTTCAGTAGCAATGAGTGCATATTGAAAGACCAGAAAGACCAGAATAGGACACATTGTCATGGAGAAGATCTATGTATATAGTTGCTAAGAGTTAGCACATAATTTGATAATACATATGAAATCAATCTATTAATCAATCAACAGTTTTATTTAATATGCAGCACAAACAAAATACCACCAGAAATTATAATTAAAGTATATTTAAATAACTCAGTTGTAGGGATAGCCAGGATAAATCACAAACAAGGCTGGAAATGAGGCTAAGAGAAATATTTTATTTTTCAGTTTATTCATTAAGTATGTATACAGTGAATACATTAAGTATATATTAAGTGCACACATTATATGGAACAACTATTCAAATAAATGAATTTACTCTAGCCATGGAAATCAAATTAGTGAATAATATTTGTTTTATCTTCTCATGGAAATTTAAGTTTCGGTATCCAACCATCCATCTGATTAAACAAACCCTTTAATCAAAACCAATACTCAATGAACTATGCCATTTAAAATCTAATGTTCCACAGCAGCAGCCCCAATGTTTCCACCTTGGTGGTCCAGCATTGCGAGGGGGGGGAAGGGGAGGGAATGGTTCTGTGTAAGCCCACCATTCACATAATGGAGCTGCACACACAACTGTGAGCACAAGCATATACACACGTTCAGCCAAGCGGACTTCACTCACATGCACATTCACCTACCACTTGTGTAGCCCAGTTCTGGGCAGGCCGTGTCCCAGTAGTTGGGACCCCTGTTCTACAGTAATCAGGACATCCTGCAAAGATTACATTTCAGAAGTGTGAAAGGTTCACTGGCACTCTGGGTGATGTAAGTGTATAAAACCTTTAGATTTATTCTCAAATAAATATCTTATCTTGATATTAGTCAAAATTTAGACCAGCTTAATGAAAATGTTTAAAAAATTTTTTAGAATAAACATTTATTCAGTGGTAAAGGATTGTTGCAGGGAAGGGATGGTTGCCTAAAGCTTCATGCCCACCTAAATAAGTGTTTTTCATGTTCCTCGTCAGCTCTTGTGAATTAAACCAAGAACACAATGAAATAATAGCATTCTTTGGTTTCTTCTATGAATTCCCTTTCCCTTATCCTAGCATGTATAAAGAGGGGAAAAAAGTATTTGGAGCATGACTTCCAAACAGTTCAATTTTCTTGTGAGCTTTCTGCATAGAATGGTTAAAAAGAGAAACATTATAAAATATAGCTGATATTGTATTAACAAAGTGCTTTCTGAAAATTTCTCCCAAGTCAGTCTAATGCATTTCTAAAGGATGAAAGTGTCATACATCAAGATCTTTTAAAAGAAAAAAGAAGAAACAGTTTAATTATTAAAGTGGTGCTATCATGCTGCCTGCCTCTAGAGGATTCTTTAATTTTGTGCTTTTTCTATACTGATAAGGATATGTGAAGTAAATGTTAAATGCACCCCCTCCAAATGCTTCCTGAAAGATCCTTGCAACTCTTTTCCTTTTCTTGCTGTTCACAAGGCATGTACATATACATATAATTAAGAAAGGAAAAGCAAACAGCTTCCTTTGATATTCATTTCCACTGAAACAGTGCCAAATGTGCTGTTCAAGGGGGCTCCTCTGAATGTCCATATAGGAAACAGAATGTCTGCTCATTAAACTGCAAGAAGTCAAAAATAATTATCAAAACTGTGTTCAGTACTCTTGCCAAGGAAAGCTGCTTTTTGGAATAGTTAAAACTGCACTGGGATAATTCCAAAAAAGGATGATAGAATAACCATGTAAACTGCATTAAGCCCAAGCAACTGGACTATGAAATAAAGCATAATCATGAATTATTAAAAAAAAAAAAAAAACCAGAATATAAAATACTGAACTCCAGGTACTGTGAACTTTATATTTTATATAAAGTGGACATTATTAGAAGTGAGTAAAAGCCAAGGCCATTGTGTCCTAGAACTGACCCCATTATCTTCATCTAGCATATGATTCTAGTTTGGAAAGTATATGGACAAAGACCATAGGGACTAGTACTCCAGGCTAGGATTCAAAATGAACTCGAAAGTGTGCACATACACATACAGACAGACACAAAGTGTCTAAAATTATTTGACTAAATGAATACATAAAACATAGATTCCTTACGGACATCACTTTTTAAATATTTAAGAAAAATAAACATAGCTCAAATATAAAATGATAAAAAGGAGCAGAAATGAATGTAGGATGTGTTTACTGCCTTGAATTATTTGTGAAAATAATAAAGGTGAGATATAGAGATAGATAAATGATGGACTCTGAGCATGGGTTTTGTCATAAACCTGGCCTATATAAATTAAATCCTATGAATGTAAACTTTCCTTTTTTTCAGCCAGGTTATAAATCAATAGCTTTCCATTTTCCTGATGTGAGATAACATATGTCAAACTGCAACTTTGTCACTTTTTATGGCTAGCCATCATCCTTGTGGGCTAGGAATATACATTAGGTGATCTCAAAACAGTGGGCCAATCATTCACAGCTACAAGCAGGTTTAGCAGTTCTACCTGTAAATATCTTCTTGAGCCACTCTGTACACCTTCTCCAACCAGCAAGATTATTTAGTTGAATAACAATTCCACAATTTAGAAGGGTCTGTTCTTGCCAAGAATCAATGCCCCCCCAACAGCTGAAGGGAGATAACATATGTCAAACTGCAACTTTGTCACTTTTTATGGCTAGCCATCATCCTTGTGGGCTAGGAATATACATTAGGTGATCTCAAAATAGTGGGCCAATCATTCACAGCTACAAGCAGGTTTAAACATTGTAATTTTAACTTGTAATTTTCTTGTTTTATTTGCTGGCTAATTCCAAAATAAAATTTGATTGATGGTGTTGTGTCCGCGAAATGATGCCAGGAGTCGGTGACTTCAATTCATGCTCTTTTATTGAAAGTTGGAACCGAACTGGCGTAAAGGAAAAAGCCCACGGCTTTTATTCCTTTAGCCGCGGCGGCTGGGGCCAATGGCACTGCTTTGAATCTCCCGCGATCCGAATGGACCAATCGCGGGAGATTCTCAGCGAGCCAATCGGCGCAGCTCGCCTGACCAATCAGAGAGCCACGTGCTTTGGCCAATCAAAGCGCGGGGATCTCAAGAATGCTAATTAAGGACAGAACACCCCTCCCCTCTTGGTTCAGTCCTTACATCGCGTAGTCACGTAGGTAGGCGGGGCTCCGTCTGAGCCTACTGGACCTGCGCAGCTCAGTCGTAGGTTGGATCCTGGCCGGTTCGGTCGGGATCTCTGCTGCTCCTGCTGCCGTCGTGGGAACTGGCTGGTCGGTCGGGCCGGTCCGCTCTCCGTAGCTCCCTCCTGGGCCTCCCGGGTTGGTTGAGCTGCGGGTTTCGCCGCTCCCGCTTGGTCTTTCCGGGTCAGTCGAGCTGGCCTGGTTGTCTCTTCCTGGTGAGGGGTCGTGATGGCTGCTTTCCGGTAAGTACGGCTGGTTTATTCCTCTTTGGTTTTGGTCCCCGGGGTATTCCGTCCCCCCCTGGTTTGTGTTGTGGGGGTTGGTTTCACCTGTTTGTGCGTCGGTGGTCTCTTGGTTGGCAGTCCTCGACCTTAATTGGTCGATGTGGCGTTTCCACACTCGTCTGTCTGCTGTTTGTAGCTGGTACGAGTGTGGGCCTGTTATTTGTGTGATGACGGCCGGTATCCATAGTGGGTCTCCCGTCAGGTTTCTTGCGTATACGGGGTCGCCGGGTGCGAAGGTTTGGTGTTTGCTGTTTGAGTCTGGGGGCTTCTCCAGGTTATACGTGGGGTGTAACCTGTCGAGTGGGGACCTTAGTTTCCTGCCCATTAATAGTTCGGCTGGGCTCTTATTCGTTGTGGTATTTGGGGTTATGTGTTGGGTGAAGAGTAGTTTGTTTATTTTCTCCTGGATCTCCCCGTGGTCTATTTTCCGGATGGTCTTCTTAGTGAATTGGACCATCCGTTCTGCCCTACCGTTCGCCGCCGGGTGCACCAGTGCTGTCAGCGCGTGGCGGATGCCCCTTTCCGCTAGGAATTTTTCGAATTCCAGCGAGATGAATTGGGGCCCGTTGTCGGAAACGACGATGTCTGGGAGGCCATGCGTTGCAAAGAGTTTGCAGAGTTCCTTGATCACGGCCTCGTGGTTGTCGTCTTCATGTTGCTTACCTCCAGCCAGTTGGAGTAAGCGTCAACTGTTATGAGGAAGGTGTGTCCTTTTGTGGGCCTGGTGAAATCTATGTGAATCCTAGACCAAGGTCCCCTTGGGGTTTCCCACTCTAGGACGGGTGCTGTGGGTGGGCTTGGCCTAGTTTCCTGGCATCGTTGGCACCTTGCTACCCAGGCCTCAATTTGTTTGTCCATTCCTGGCCACCAAGCGTAACTTCTGGCCAGGGCTTTAGTCCTAACGATGCCAGGGTGCCCCTCGTGTAGCAGTTCCAGAACCTTCCCTTGTAGCTTTTCTGGAATGACCACCCTATCCCCCCATAGTATGCACCCTTTTAATAATGATAGTTCTGTTTGGCGGTTTCGGAATGTTTTGACGGACTCGTCGTTGTCCCTTTCCGGCCACCCTTTCTCTACCCAATGCAACACCCGCGCCAGACGTTTGTCTTTATTAGTCTCTCGGGCAATGTCTGACGCAGTTATGGGCAGGTTGGGTAGAGTCTCTATGCTGAGGGTGATCGTCGTGGGTGCTGGGTCAGTATCAGGTTCCGGTAGTGGCGAGCGGCTTAAGGCATCTGCATGGGAGATCGTCTTACCCGGTCTGTGTATGAGTCCGTAGTTGTAGGCTGCCAGGAACTCGGAACACCTTGTCATTCGGGGAGACAGAATGTTCGGGGTGGCCCGGTTTCCTGCAAGGATTCCCAGCAGCGGCTTGTGGTCGGTTATGATTGTGAAAGTCCGGCCGTAGAGATACTCGTGGAATCGTTTTACGGCGGCAACGATAGCCAGAGCCTCTTTGTCCAGCTGGCTATAGTTCCGCTCCGGTTTGGTGAGGGCCCTTGAAAAGAACGCGATGGGCGCTTCTTTTCCGTCGGGGAGGGTATGGCTGAGGACAGCGCCGACGCTGAAGGGTGATGCGTCGCATGTGACGGCCAGAGGTAGGGTCTCGTTATATTGTATAAGGACGGCGTCCAAGGTGAGGAGGTCCTTTGTTCTTTGGAAGGTGGCTTGCTCGCGTTTCCCCCAAGTCCAGGTCGCCGCCTTGTCCAGGAGCCTATGCAAGGGCTCCGCCGCCGTCGCCTTTTGGGGCAGGAAAACATTGTAAAAGTTCAGTAGCTCCAGGAATGCCTGTAGTTCCGTCTTCGACTTGGGTGTGGGGGCTTCTTTGATGGCCTTGAATTTTTGGTTTGTGGGGTGAATGCCGTGATGGTCTAGGAGGTATCCTAGGAATTCTACCCATTCCGTGCATAGCTGGCATTTCTCCCTCTTGACTTTTAGTCCGGTCTCTTTAAATTTGGTTAGGACCTCCCTTAGGCAACCCTCTAGTTCTGTTTGGTTGGCTGCCAACACTAGGATGTCGTCGAAGTAAGGTACCACCCCCTTGATGCCTTGCAGTAGTCTTTCCATTAGGCTTTGGAATATTCCCGGTGCCACGCTGACTCCAAATTGGAGTCGGTTGCATTTAAATGCCCCCCGGTGGGTGACTATGGTTTGCGCTTCTGCCGTTTGCTCGTCGACTGGCAACTGTTGGTATGCCTGGGCGAGGTCGAGCTTGGCGAAAACCTTGCCCCCTCCCAGTGAGTGCAGTAGGTGTTGCACTACTGGGACGGGGTAGGCGCTTTGTTGTAGCGCGCCATTTAGGGTGGCCTTATAGTCCCCACAGATCCTCACCAACCCATCGGGCTTGATCAGGGTGACTATGGGGGTCTCCCACCGGGCGTGGTCTGTGGGCTGTAGGACCCCTTGCTTGATGAGCTTGTCAATTTGCTCGTCTATCTTGGGTTTAAGTGCGAATGGCACCCACCTTGGTTTCAGGCATTTTGGGGGGACATTTGGGTCTAGGTTGAAAGATATAAGGGGCCCTCGGTACTTGCCTAGGTTTCCGTCGAAGACCTCTTGGAATTCCCGGGCCAGTTGCTGCTCCCAGCTGTCGTCGGTGATGTGGTCGACTCCCGTGACTGCGATGCCGAGCGGGGCGAACCATTGCAGTCCCAGTAGGCTTGGGCGGTCGCAGTCGACGATTATCAGGGGAAGTCTTTCGGTGTGCCCTTTATATGTGATGTTGAAGTGTTTGGTTCCGACTACCGGGATGCAGTTTCCCTGGTAGTCCTTTACAATGAGTCTCTGGCTGTCTAGGTTCCTCCTTTGGAGGGTAGGCACCAAGCGCTTTATTTCATGCCATGCTATCATGGAGAGGTAGGACCCGGAGTCCACCTCCATTTTGCATGGCTGGCCCTCGATGCCTACCTCCACATGGACCTTCCGGGCGTCATTGGTTATGGCGTGGCCGATGGTGACCGTCTGATGGGTCTCCTCTCTTCGCCGGTTATCGCCGCCTCACAGGGATCATCCGTTCCGGTCCCATCTGTTGTCCGAGGGGCAATCTCTGGTCTGGAGTGGTGTGCTCTCTCTCCTCCGGTCGCTCTGGTCCTATCGTGCCGGGCTGCGATTTTTCTTTAGGTGGCAGACACGGGCGATGTGTCCCTTCTTGTCGCAATGCCGGCAGATTGATTCGAAAAACCGGCATTCCGACCTGGGGTGGTCGCCGCCGCAACCGGCACAGTTGGTCCTCGACTTACAACCCTGCTGGTTCCGTGGGTCGCGGCCTGTCTGGAGGCGATGGATGTCCTCCTCGTCATCTGAAGTGCCCGATGCTGAGTGGAAGTCACCCTGGTGGGTGGTCGTCTCGGGTTGGGCCTCGGTCGACCTCGCTGGGTTGTTGTTTCCGCTGTGGTCCCCAGTGTTTGGTCTGCGCATGTGGTCGGCGGAAGTTCGGGTTGCTTCGGTGGCTGCGGCTGCGGTGAGGTGTCTGCTAGGCTGATGTTGCCCTTGGCCATCAGCCGGCTCTGGAGGACGGGGTCCCACAAACCGAGCACGATTCGGTCTCGCAGGGCATCGTTCAGGTTGTCGAATTCGCAGAGCCCCCCTAGGTGCCGCAGCTCGGCGACGAAGTCGCTGAAGCTCTCACCCAACTGTTGGTCCCGACGGTAGAATTCGTTGCGTCAGATCAGGATGGGTACCTCTGGAGCGTAGTGCCGCCAAAGTATTGGCTCGAGGACGTCCCAGTCCATCGCGGTCGCATCGGCGGGTTTGGCAAGTGCCTTGGCCATCTTGAAGACCTCGGTCCCGCAGTGGGTCAGGAAGACGGCGCGCTTCATGGGGCCGGTGGCCTCCTTCAGGTTGCTGCACTCGAGGAACATGCGGAATCGGTCGGAGTACGATTCCCAGTCCTCGGTGGCGGGGTTGAAGGGCGCGGGGGGTGCGATTTTCGCCATCGTGGTGGTTCGTCTGGCTTCCGTCGGACACGTGGTTCGGTTCAGGGTCTGGATCCCACCTTCGTCGCCAGTGTTGTGTCCGCGAAATGATGCCAGGAGTCGGTGACTTCAATTCATGCTCTTTTATTGAAAGTTGGAACCGAACTGGCGTAAAGGAAAAAGCCCGCGGCTTTTATTCCTTTAGCTGCGGCGGCCGCGGCCAATGGCACCACTTTGAATCTCCCGCGATTCGAATGGACCAATCGCGGGAGATTCTCAGCGAGCCAATTGGCGCGGCTCGCCTGACCAATCAGACAGCCCCGCGCTTTGGCCAATCAAAGCGCGGGGATCTCAAGAATGCTAATTAAGGACAGAACAGATGGTATCCCTTTTTTCTTACCAAAGGAGCACTGACAACTTAGTGCAGCTTGCAAAGACCAAGATATGTTCATTTAACAGACAAATAATCAGAGTTGGAAGGGATCTTGTAGGTCATCTAGTCCAACCCCCCGCCTAAGCGGAACACCCTACACCATTTCTGACAAATGGCAGTCCAATCTCTTCTTGAAAGTCTCATGTGACGGCACTCCCACAACTTCCAAGAGCAACTTCTGTTCCATTGGTTGATTGTTCTCGCTGTCAGAAAGTCTCTCCTTATTTCCAGGTTAAATCTCTCCTTGTTCAGCTTCCATCCATTATTCCTTGTCTGGCTACAGGTGCTTTAGAAAATAGTTTGACCCCTTCCTCTCTGTGGCAACCCCTCAAATATTGGAAGACTGCTATCATCTCTCCCCTGGTCTCCCTTGGTCTTCCCTGTTGAAGAGGGAAGTGGAACTTCATCTAAGGTCAAAGATGGAATATTCCCAGATTTTTGCAGCCAAAATACCTCTAGCCATTCAGTCTTGGTGGAAGAGAATCAGAGACGTGTACTGAGAAAGTACACTTGGATGTCTGGGCTTGGCTAGTCCTGTAACCGTTCTTTGTATGCTT